>OY997272.1:55185300-56571082 GCA_963921465.1 Triticum timopheevii | reverse complement strand
GCGCTCTCTCTCACATACTGGTTCATACAAACGACCAATAGAGGCCAACTCATGAGCTCAGAATTGGCATTGCGTCTACATACTGATATAGAAAACGAGGGGGAAAACCATAGCTTTAGCTGGTACTTCATATCCTCAATGACAGCAGCATAGGCGGGAGGAGTCAACTCGTCGCACATCGAGGGCTTCAGATACAAGCCGTGAGTCTGTTTCAAACTGCACCCACACCAATCCTAGTTCGGGCCATCATGTTGATTTGCATGAGCCATCGCAAAGATCTCGGTAGCAAAAGCATCATTGACATGCTCCTGTCTTCCTGCTCTTGCACAGCCAACGGACCCATCCCTATCCCTGACCACCCGCCCCCATCCAGCGTGTGCTTCCCCCGGCACGAAGGAGCCGTCGACATTTATTTTGGTAAACTGTCTCCTCAGGTGGTCGCCACTTGTCTGCTGGAACCTTCCACTAGTAGAAAAAGGGTCAAATATGAGAAACATTAGTACCGGTTTGCATATGAGCCGGCACTAATGGGCCCATTAGTGCCGGTTCAAATGACTTGGCGGGAGGTGACCTTTAGTACCAGTTCTTTGGGAATCTTTAGTACCAGTTCGTGCCACGAACCGGGTACTAAAGATGCTGGTGCCCGGCCAGCACCTTTAGTACCCGGTTCGTGGCACGAACCGGTACTAAAGAGGTTGTGGCAGGCGCTATTTTTAGTCCAACCTCGCTCCCCTAACAACAATTTGACCACCTTAAGTATGTTACTTCTCAAACTATCCCAAGCATTTGGTCTTCATTGAACTCTATGTGTAGGATCTGTGGCTGCAATAGGAATCTTCGCCGGTTCTTAAATCGGTGGTAGATTCCTATTGACGATTTAGATTCTATACAAAAAGATCATTGATGATCAATGTATTTTTTATATGTACTTCTGTGTAGTAGTAGCGCGCTTCGGCTGAAAGGCGGTACTGATCAATGTATTTTTTCTGTGTTCAGATGCAAAATTAAATATGTTATTTTTTAAACTATCACAAGCACTTGGTCTTCATTGAACTCTATATATAAATAAGAAGAAGAAGAAGAAGAGGCAGAAGAAGAAGAAGAAGCAGCAGAAGAAGAAAAATAAGAAGAGGAAGAGGAAGAAGAAGAGGAAGAGGAAGAAGAGGAAGAGGAAGAAGAGGAAGAAGAGGAGGAAGAAGAGGAACAAGAGGAAGAAGAAGGTGAAGAAGGAGAGGAAGATGATGAAGAAGAGGAAGCAGAAGAGGAAGAAGAGGAAGAAGGAGAAGAAGAAGAAGAAGAAGAAGAAGAAGAAGAAGAAGAAGAAGAAGAAGAAGAAGAAGAAGAAGAAGAAGAAGAAGAGAAGAAGAAGAAGAAGAAGAAGAAGAAGAAGAAGAAGAAGGAGAAGAAGGAGAAGAGAGAGAGGAAGATGAAGAAGAAGAGGAAGATGAAGAGGAAGCAAAAATAGGAAGAAGAAGAGGAAGAAGAGGAAGAAGGAGAAGAAGAAGAAGAAGAAGAAGAAGAAGAAGAAGAAGAAGAAGAAGAAGAAGAAGAAGAAGAAGAAGAAGAAGAAGAGGAAGAAGAAGAAGAGAAGAAGAAGAGGAAGGAGAGGAAGATGAAAGAAGAAGGAGAGGAAGATTAAGAAGAAGAGGAAGAAGAGGAAAGAAGAAGGAGAAGGAGAAGAAGGAGAAGAAGGAGAGGAAATGAAGAGAAGAGGAAGAGGAAGAAGACGAGAAGAAGAGGAAGAAGAGGAGGAAGAAGAAGAAGAAGAAGAAGAGGAAGAAGAAGCAGGAGGAGGAGGAGGAGGAGGAGGAGGAGAAGAGAAGAAGAAGAAGAAGAAGAAGAAGAAGAAGAAGAAGAAGAAGAAGAAGAAAGAAGAAGAAGAGGAAGAAGAGGAGGAAGAAGAAGAGGAAGAAGAAGAAGAGGAAAAAGAGGAAGAAGAGGAGGAAGAAGCGGAGGAAGAAGAAGAGGAAGAAGAGGAAGAAGAAGGAGAAGGAGAAGAAGAAGAAGAAGAAGAAGAAGAAGAAGAAAGAAGAAGAAGAAGAAGAAGAAGAAGAAGAAGAAGAAAAGAAGAAGAAGAAGAAGAAGAAGAAGAAGAAGAAGAAGAAGAAGAAGAAGAGGAAGAAGGAGAGGACAATGAAGAAAGAAAGGAAGATGAAGAGGAAGATGAAAAGGAAGCGAAGAGGAAGAAGAGGAAGAAGAAGAAGAAGTAGAAGCAGAAGCAAAAGAGGAAGATGAAAAGAAGAGGAAGATGAAGAGGAAGCAGAAGAGGAAGAAGAGGAAGAAGGAGAAGAAGGAGAAGAAGAAGAAGAAGAAGAAGAAGAAAGAAGAAGAAGAAGAAGAAGAAAGAAGAAGAGAAGAAGAAGAAGAAGAAGAAAGAAGAAGAAGAAGAAGAAGAAGAAGAAGAAAAGAGAAGGAGAAGAAGGATAGGAAGGAGAAGAAGGAGAGGAAGATGAAGAAGAGGAGGAAGAGAAGAAGAGGAAGAATAGGAAGAAGAGGAGAAGAAGAAGAAGAAAAAGCAGCAGCAGCAGCAGCAGCAGAGAAGAAGAAGAAGAAGAAGAAGAAGAAGAAGAAGAAGAAGAAGAAGAAGAAGAAGAAGAAGAAGAAGAGGAGAGGAGGAGGAGGAGGAGGAGGAGGAGGAGAGGAGGAGGAAGAAGAAGAAGAAGAAGAAGAAGAAGAAGAAGAAGAAGAAGAAGAAGAAGAAGAAGAAGAAGAAGAAGAAAGAAGAAGAAGAAGAAGAAGAAGAAGAGAAGGAGAAGGAGGAGAAGAAGAAGAAGGAGAAGAAGAAGGAAGAAGAAGAAGAAGAAGAAAGAAGAAGAAGAAGAAGAAGAAGAAGAAGAAGAAGAAGAAGATGAAGAAGAAGAAGAAGAAGAAGAAGAAGAAGAAGAAGAAGAAGAAGGAGAAGAGAGGAGAAGAAGAAGAAGTGAAGAAGAAGAGGAGGAAGAAGAAGAGAAGAAGAAGAGGAAGAAGAAGAAGAGGAAGAGAAGAACAGGAAGAAGAGGAAGAGGAAGAAGAGAGGAGGAAGAAGAGGAGGAAGAAGATGAAGAAGAGGAGGGAGAAGAAGAAGAAGAGGAAGAAGAAGAGAAGAAGGAGGAGGAGAAGAAGAAGAAGAAGAAGAAGAAGAAGAAGAAGAAGAAGAAGAAGAAGAAGAAAGAAGAAGAAGAGGAAGACGAAGATGATGATGATGAAGAAGAAGCAGAAGAAGAAGAAGAAGAAGAAGAAGAAGAAGAAGAAGAAGAAGAAGAAGAAGAAGAAGAAGAAGAAGAAGAAGAAGAAGAAGAAGAAGAAGTAGAAGAAGAAGAAGAAGAAGAAGTAGAAAGAAGAAGAGGAGGAGGAAGAAGAGGAAGAAGAAGAAGAGGAAGAAGAGGAAGAAGGGGAAGAAGAGGGAAGAAGAAGAGGAAGAGGAAGAAGAGGAAGGGGGCAGGAAGGAGAGGAGGAAGAAGAAGAGGAAGAAGAAGGAGAAGAAGAAGAAGAGGAAGAAGGAGAGGAAGATGAAGAAGAAGAGGAAGATGAAGAGGAAGCAGAAGAGGAAGAAGAGAAGAAGGAGAAGAAGGAGAAGAAGAAGAAGAAGAAGAAGAAGAAGAAGAAGAAGAAGAAGAAGAAGAAGAAGAAGAAGAAGAAGAAGAAGAAGAAGAAGAAGAAGAAGAAGAAGAGGAAGAAGAAGGAGAAGGAGAAGAAGGAGAGGAAGATGAAGAAGAAGAGGAAGATGAAGAAGAAGAGGAAGATGAAGAAGAAGAAGAAGAGGAAGAGGAAGAAGAGGAGGAAGAGGAAGAAGAGGAAGAAGAAGAAGAAGAAGAAGAGGAAGAGAAAAAAATAAAGCAGAAAAAAAAACTATATAAAAAAATTATATAAAGCAAAAATATTCACAAAGAAACCAAATACAGCAAAAAAACTACTGAGAAATAAAGAGAAGAAAAAAATAAAGCAGAAAAGAAAAAACTATATAAAAAAATTACTCAAAAATAAATAGAAGAAAATAAATAATGCAGAAAAGAAAAACAATTATATCAAGCAAAAATATTCACAAACAAACTAAATACAGCAAAAATCTACTCAGAAATAAATAGAAGAAAAAAATACAGTAGAAAAGAAATAACTATATAAAAAATTACTCAAAAATAAATAGAAGAAAATAAATAATGAAGAAAAGAAAAAAATTATATAAAACAAAAATATTCACAAAGAAATTAAATACAGCAAAAAAACTACTCAGAAATAAATAGAAAAAAAATACAGCAAAAAAGAAATAACTATATAAAAAATTACTCAAAAATAAATAGAAGAAAATAAATAATGCAGAAAAGAAAAAAATTATATAAAGCAAAAATATTCACAAAGAAACTAAATACAGCAAAAAAACTACTCAGAAATAAATAGAAGAAAAAAATAAAGCAGAAAAGAAATAACTATATAAAAAATTACTCAAAAATAAATAGAAGAAAATAAATAATGCAGAAAAGAAAAAAATTATAAAAAAAATGTTGGGGCGCTGCCCGGTGGGCCTGCCAGACCTAGGGTGTGCAAATACAGGCCTAGAAAGGCCAGCAGGCTCACAGGGCAGCGCGCCCTAGTTAGGCCCAGAAGCCTACTATATAGAGGAGTTCGAAAGGGCAGCCGCGGCTGGGTTTATAAACCAGTGCGGCTGCCCTTCGCTCAGTGAGGTGGGACTAAAAGTAGCGCACTGCGGGTGGCAGCTCACGACCATTAGAATCGGTTGGTGGCTCTAACCGGTACTAATGTGTTGCCCTGTAGTACCGGTTGGAGCCACCAACCGGTACTAAAGGCCCTCGTTTCCCGCTGCTTGGGCTGGCCAAAATTGGCCTTTAGTACCGGTTGGTAGCTCCAACCGGTACTAAAGGCCCCTCCTATATATATGTCACTTACGAAAATTCAGTTATCGTCGCCACTTCGTTCCACTTCTCGCGCGAGACATCTCGATCTCTGATGACGCCGACGCCGCCGCGCCTCCGTGCCGTCGCCCCCGCCGCACGTCGTCGCCGTCCAGGCCGCCCTCGCCGCCCCCGCCGCACGTCGTCGTCGTCACCGCGCGCCCCCGCCGCCCGTCGTCGTCGCCGCCCCCACCGCCCGTCTCATCGCCGTCCACGCCACCCGTCTCGTCGCCGTCCCCGACCGCCGCCCTCGCCGCCCCCGCCGCCAATACGCGCCCGCTCCATACACACACGCATACACACATACACACACACACACACTACACACACACACACACACACACTACACGTACACTACACATGTACGTACACACATACACACACTACACACACACACATTTTTTTACTTATTTTCTGTTTTCTAACGTTTAGATGAATTAATTAATATAACTAGTTTATTTTTAGAATGTTAGAAATGTTAATGTTAGATGAATTAGAACTAGTTTATTTTTAGTAAGAAAATTTATGTATATGTGATTAGTTGAACTAGTTGAATTAATAGAACTAGTTTATTTTTTATAAATGTTTAGTTGAACTAGTTGAATTAATATATAGAACTAGTTTATTTTTAGTAAATGCTTAGTTGAACTAATTGAATTAATATAACTAGTTTATTTTTAGTAAATGTTTAGTTGAACTAGTTGAATTAATATAACTGGTTTATTTTTAGTAAATGTTTAGTTGAACTAGTTGAATTAATATATAGAACTAGTTTATTTTTAGTAAATGCTTAGTTGAACTAATTGAATTAATATAACTAGTTTATTTTTAGTAAATGCTTAGTTGAACTAGTTGAATTAATATAACTAGTTTATTTTTAGTAAATGCTTAGTTGAACTAATTGAATTAATATAACTAGTTTATTTTTAGTAAATGTTTAGTTGAACTAGTTGAATTAATATAACTAGTTTATTTTTAGTAAATGCTTAGTTGAATTAATAGAAGTAGTTGAATTAATTGAATTAGTAAGTGTTTAATTTTTCGCCTAATATGAACATAGGAAATGTCGTCTGACGACGGAAAAAATTTCATTATGTGCGAATACTGTGAAGACCAGCGCGGCCAGTGCGACAGAAATATCCTTGTTGATGATAGGCGGTTCAGCATCAAGCTGGATGAGACCTTCAAATTCGATACAGTAAGTCACAATGACAAATCTGTTTTCGTAATTAAACATGACTTATATTTGCTTCATTTGCCTGACTTATAATTTTTAATTTTCACTATTCTACTAGCGCATCCCCTGCCATGTAAGAAATTTTGTCTTGGATAAGATAGGTTTCAATGATATGGAAACTATGGAGGTAAAGAGAGTTTACCTGAAAACTGAGCATGGTTATACTTTCAACGTCAAAGTATACAATGCACGCACGTACACCTATTTTGAATGCAAAACTTGGCAAGCACTATGCAAGGCTTATGCATTTGAGCCTGGTATGGTTATCACCTTTGATATTCGTCCGGAAGATGATATTGAAGGTAATAGAGACATATGGGTCGATGTGCAGACGCCTCCAGTTCTACCATTATGTGAGTTCTTCTCAACTATATTTTTGTCTTTGATATTGCTTATTCAAAAATAATTGACAACTAATTTCTATTGACAGCTTATCTCCATTCAACCAAACATGTCCGGCGCTTGGTAGACAGGACCTACTACTGTCCCGAAGCTGAACTAAACTGCGAGGAGATAAGTCATTATGTTTCATGGCTTGAAGATCTTCATACTGTCAAGACAAATTTTTTTCCTGCACTTAGAAATGTTAGTACTCAAAACGTGCGACCAATAGTGATGGTATTGAACTACGGTCACATCTATTTAGGAATGATGGTAAGATTTTTACTATTTGTCCTCAGTGCATATTTTGCATACATATTTTTTTGCTAAACTTTCATTGCTAAGTATATTAATTAAGTACTATACGATGTTCTTCAACAGGGACTCCCGATGACAGTTGTGCCTCAGGGGATCGAGACTAAAGGTCGCATGTCAATTGTTAGCTTACGGCCAAGATATCCTGCATTGCACATGAATGCATTCAGGATTTCTAGAAGCGATGAATGCTTAATAGTGAAAGATTGGAGGAAAATTGTTAACGATCGTAGAGAAGTACTAGGGGGCAACAATGAGAAGCGCAGCCCACGATTAGGAGACAGGTTCATCTGCATGCTCCAGTATGATCAATCAGGAGAGCTATACATGTTCTATGCTATTTTACCAGAGAGAGAGTAGCTAGCAGGAGTGATTTAGCTAGTTCATGCTGCTCTTAGTACTTGTCCTTTCATGTCCGTGTTCTTCGTTCTGAACTTAAGTGATTTGCTTTTGTGGTGTTATATATGAACGCTTATAATATCATGACAATCATGTTGAACTCGATGATATTTTTGCTTCTGGTACAAGTGAATGTTTCTTCTTTAAGCTAGTAGTGTTGGTGGTGATTAGATAGCGGTAATGACTATGATGATTAATATGATGATGATGATGAGTTATTATATCATTTAATGAAAGAAACCGCAGATTAGTTTCAGCTGGATGGATCCTACCTAAGTGATCAAGTATATGCCATATCCGTATATATTATACTTGATCAAGTATAATATGGATATGACATATACTTGATCACTTAGCTAGTAGCTAGATCCAAAGCATCCAGTCAAAACTAATCCATGGTACTTTCACCTAATGATTTAACAACTCATTATAATGTAAAACAATCACTAAATTAAATTGAAAACACAAAATTAAAGAAAAATTAAAAAAACATTTAGTACCGGTTGGTGTTACCAACCGGTACTAATGCCCTACACGCACCCGGGCATGGCTCGTGCCACGTGGTGGCACTTTAGCGCCGGTTCGTGACGAACCGGTACTAAAGGGGGGGGGGGGGACCTTTAGTCCCCACTCTTTAGTGCCGGTTGGCGAACCGACACTAAAGGCCGTCACGAACCGGCACTAAAGGTCGGTTCTGGACTAGTGGTAGTACTTACTTTCGGGTGGTTAAGAGGGTGCTTGGATACGTTTTGGTCCCATGACTAAAAGTAGTGGGACTAAAACTTGCTAGCCTCACCCATGCTTGGATCCAAATACTAAAGAGACTAAAATCAAGTTAATGAGCATTTATTATCCTTCAAACCCTCCAATCCAGAACTCGCCTGTGTTAAAGGGGAGGAGTTAAATGAGGAGAGAGAGGACTAATCCACATTTTAGTAGGGGTACCCCTGACTAAAAAAATTTAGTCCCAAGACTAGTTTTAGCCCCTCTTTAGTCAGGGGTGCTTGGAACTTTAGCCTCTTAAATAGACTATTTTTAGTCAGACTAAAATAAGTCCCTTGGATCCAAGCACCCTCTAAATCGCAGCTCCGCCGGCAGTCCTGGAGCTTCTGCGGTGAACTTTTTCCAAACCCTGCCAGACAAAGAAAAAAATTACTTGATATCAGGAAATGAACAAAGTTGTCGATATGGTGCGATAATGATCGACTGAACTTACTTCTCGAGCATTTTAGTCATGGTCGCATACTCCTCGGGATTTTTTTTGTTTCGAGTCTATGACGGTTACTAGTCCCTGCTCAAGCTTAATCTCTAGCAGAATAAAGTGGAAGCTGCGCACGTATGGATAACTCATCAATTACATTACTATAACCTCGAGTAATAAGGGAAACCGAATATGCACAAGACAGTAACACTCACATGAATTCGTAAGGAAAGAGTATTGTATCTTTGTTTTGATTTCGAAGTAACGACCGTAGCAAGTCGGCCTCGATTTCTTTGGCATCATGTTTAACATTCCATTCATCCATGAGATTTTTATTAATGAACCCAATATCACCGATTTGTCTTTTCTTCAATTCGGCGATCTTCAATCTGCATAATATAGTGAGGATAATTATATATACATGCAATGAAAGAGCTGAGCTATATATAGAGACTTAATTACAGAAGTACTCCCTCCGTCCGGAAATACTTGTCATCAAACTAGATAAAGAGGGATGTATCTAGATGTATTTTAGTTCTAGATACACCTCTTTTTATCCATTTTAATGACAAGTATTTTCGGACGGAGGGAGTAGTACTTATAGACAGTAGCAAGTGATGATTGTTTTATCGAGGGCCTTTTTATTGAAAAACTGGAAGAACTCCTCATATGGAACAGACAACAGATCAATTCCAACGAGGTCGTGCTCCTCTTTAACTCTCAGCGTCAAAGTATCCGTCCCAGACTTGCTGCAAATGTCCATGTACCAATCATGGAATCTTTGCATCATCGTTGTTAGAGGAGGATGACCAGGTTTGACGAGAGGCTTCCCGTGCCAGAATTTGAATGTGTCCACCTCCATTGTATCAAAAAGTGCATCGTTGGGCATGTAATCTCTAGGATTGGTACTGGGCAGCATCCCTGGAAGATTAGCGTTGATATCGCTAGACACCTTGAGCGGGGGCACGATTGCTTCGCTTGTTCGCCGAGCTGGGGAATTGTTTTCCCACTTCTTCGTTCTGCTAACCTTCGATCACTGCAAGTACTTCCCGACCGCTCTGCTTCCTTATATGTCCTTTCAATAATGCCATCAGAGTTGGTTTGTGGCGGAGGCGGTGATGCTCGCTGCAGGCACTATTAGGGAAAACCCTAGCAGTAGTGCGTGTTTAAAGCCTATCAGTAGTGCGGGAAAAAGCGCTACTAGTAAGGCGCTACAGCTAAAGGTTAGCAGTAGCGTGGGTTGGACGACGCTACTGCTATATCGACTTAGTAGCAGCGCTTTCTACTATGAGCGCTACTGGTAATTGGTAGCAGCGCTTCTTCTAGCATGCGCTACTACTATTATTCCGTATTTCTTCTTTATTTCATGTTGTATTTATACACCTTTATACAAGTTTTCATACCGCAGCAATTTAGAGAATGATTTTACATCATAATGAGTTATTACATCACGGGGAGAAACAACCGTGGACTAGTTTCAAGTGGATCGACATCCACTTGAAACTAATCCGCGGTTCTTTCACCCAATGATATAATAAATATCATCGTCATCATCATCATCATCATCATCATCATATCACTAACAACTTATCATCATAATACATCATTGTCCTACAACACCTCCTCATGATCATCGTTTTTATCAATGAGACATCACATACAAGTTGGCCACTATACATAATCACAACTACTCATCATCATCAACTCTCATAAACATATTGTACCTCATAGGACCTACTACATTCTCTTCGGACCTACTATACTATCTTAGGTAAAATAGCATAAAACAAGATAGCCCCTGACTCTCCATTATGGAGAATGGAGATTATCCTGTCTCCAATTCTTGCCTTTCGCATAATGTTGCTTCCGAGAACCTCCTTACGACTGTCCATACATGTTTTCCATTCTTTGATTATCATGTGTTCACCGGTTTTAGAAATCCGGTATGGACAGGTGAGATTCGTAGGACGACCTGGCTGTATGTTCAAAACATCATGGCGACCATTCTGATACATCAAATGAGGCACACAATCCATCGGGATTTTCTGTTGAAAAACATAGTAATAACTTCGTAGTTATCAATGTAGTTCAGTTTTAGAAGTATGCAAAAGATGCACGGATGTTGTAATAGTAAAAGAATCTTACCAGGATATCTCCATGGAAGTTATCGTGGTTCAACACGTGCATTAGTGGCACGTATTGACCATAATTTGGCGGAGTTCGATAAAAGGCATTGTAATTCTCAATTTCAGTACAATATGTGACCAGATGATTTTTCTCCTGATAGGTTAACTCAGAGTCATCGGTGTAGTTGGTTCTGTCTACCATCTTTCGCACATTCTTTGAAGAATGAAAGTAAGCTATCAATGGAAATAAACTGTCAACTACTTTGAAATAAACAATATAAATTACTTAATAACTATGTTTGAGGGACTCACATAGCGGTAGAATTGGAAGCTTATCAACAAGGACCCAAATGTCCAAATTGTCTTGGTCGATGTCAGGATCACCAAGATCCATGGTGACAAACAAACCCTCTTGAAAATCATACATCTTGCAAAGTGCTTACCAACCCGGGCAACCAAAATGGGATACGCTCTCAGAATTGTATAGATTTACCTCAAAATCCATACCATGATGGGTCCTTAGGTTAATTTTCTTTGTTTCATTCCTCTCATGATCTTCAAAACCCATCCTCTCCAAGACATAGCGTCTTGCATGGCATGGGATAAGCTAGTTGAATTGTTAAAGATGAAAATTACACGTTGAAGTAGTAGAAGTCGAGCTTAATTATGAAAAAACACTTTGCATTGTAGCTTACCATATCACAATCGAAGGCCTCCTCGAGCTTAATGCTGAAGCGACGACCTTCATCCAGGTGAGGCCTGTCGCAGAAACCCTGGTTGTCGCCGCGCCAGGAGCACTCCCCGGGACCTTCTTCGTCCGACGACATTTCCTATGTCAATAATTCAAAGATTAAACTTGTGCAATTAAATATATATTCTACAAAAACTAAATTAGATCATTATTATTCATCACGGGTTGACTATCGGTCTTTGTCTTTCGAGTCTTTTCTTGAAAACTCTCAGGTCACGTGGTGTATATATTCGACCGTCGGTGATGGTAGCTCCTCCTTTCGTTCCCGAGTGCATTACACCAAATTTTGTAGCACACGGGAATGAAGGAGAAGCTACCCCCACGACAAAAGTCGGGACTCTTCGTCCTCTCATATATGGTGGAGACTCTCCCTCACTGATTCCTCTCTGACATTTGTGACCGTTGGTGATGGTCGTTACTCCCCCTTCCCCTAGTGCATAACAAAGGTCTAGTGATACGTCTCCAATGTATCTATAATTTTTGATTGTTCCATGCTATTATATTACCCCTTTTGGATGTTTATGGGCTTTATTTTACACATTTATATCATTTTTGGGACTAACCTACTAACCGGAGGCCCAGCCCATATTGCTGTTTTTTGCCTATTTCAGTATTTCGAAGAAAAGGAATATCAAACGGAGTCCAAACGGAATGAAACCTTAGGGAGCGTGATTTTTGGAACGAACATCATCCAAAGGACTTGGAGTGCAAGTCAAGAAGCTTCCGAGGAAGCCACGAGATAGGAGGCCGCGTCCCCCCTGTAGGGCGCGCCCCTGTCTCGTGGGCCCCTCGGGCGGCCACTGACGTACTTCTTCCTCCTATATATACCTACGTACCCCGAAAACATCCAGGAGCACCACGAAACACAATTTCCACCGTTGTAACCTTCTGTATCCGCGAGATCTCATCTTGGAGCCTTCGCCGACACTTTGTTGGAGGGGGAATCGACCACAGAGGGGTTCTACATCAACATCCTTGCCCCTCCGATGAGTTGTGAGTAGTTTACCACAGGCCTACGGGTCCATAATTATTAGCTATATGGCTTCTTCTCTCTTTTTGGATCTCAATACAATGTTCTCCCCCTCTCTTGTGGAGATTTATTCAATGTAAACTCTTTTTGCGGTGTGTTTGTCGAGATCCTATGAATTGTGGGTTTATGATCAAGTTTATCTATGAATAATATTTGAATCTTCTCTGAATTCTTTTATGTATGATTGTGTTATCTTTGCAAGTCTCTTCGAATTATCAGTTTGGTTTGGCCTACTAGATTGATCTTTCTTGCCATGGGAGAAGTGCTTAGCTTTGGGTTCAATCTTACGGTGTCCTTACCCAGTGACAGAAAGGGTTGCAAGGCATGTATTGTATTGTTGCCATCGAGCATAACAAGATGGGGTTTACATCATATTGCTTGAGTTTATCCCTCTACATCATGTCATCTTGCTTAGTGCGTTACTCTGTTCTTATGAACTTAATACTCTAGATGCAGGCAGGAGTCGGTCGATGTGTGGAGTAATAGTAGTAGATGCAGACAGGAGTCGGTCTATTTGTTATGGACGTGATGCCTATATACATGATCATGCCTAGATAGTCTCATAACTATGTGCTTATCCATCAATTGCTCGACAGTAATTTGTTCACCCACTGTAATACTTATGCTATCTTGAGAGAAGCCTCTAGTGAAACCTATGGCCCCCGGATCTATCTCTTATCATATTTGCTTTCAATCTACTTTTATTTGCATCTTTACTTTTTGCATCTATGTTATAAAATACCAAAAATATATTTATCTTATCATACTATCTTTATTAGATCTCACTTTCGCAAGTGGCCGTGAAGGGATTGACAACCCCTTTATTGCGTTGGTTGCGAGTTCTCAGTTTGTTTGTGTAGGTGCATGGGACTTTTGAGGAGCCTCCGACTGGATTGATACCTTGGTTCTCAAACTGAGGGAAATACTTACACTTGCTGCATCACCCTCTCCTCTTCGAGGAAAACCAACGCAAGATCAAGACGTAGCAAGAAGGATTTCTAGCACCGTTGCCGGGGAGGTCTTCGCTCAAGTCAAGACCACTAGTAGAAAAATGGTCAAACGTGAAGCACATTAGTGCCGGTTTGTATTAGAGCCGGCACTAATGTATACATTAGTGCCGGTTCCAACGGCTAGCCGGGCTGCTCTCATTAGTACCGGTTCGTGGCTAACCTTTAGCACCGGTTCGTGCCACGAACCGGTACTAATGAGGGTGGTGGCAGGATGTTGTCAGTCTGGGCCCCCTCCAGCACCTTTAGTACCGGTTCGTGCCACGAACTGGTACTATAGGTCGACGTACATAAACCCTTCGTCCACCCGAGCCACTCTGTTCTTCCCCTTTCCCCTCACTTCTCCTCTGTTCTTCCCCTTTCCCCTCGAGCTCCTCACAAATTTTGCCTAAAATTTCTCAAGATTTGAAGGCCCCCATCCATTCAAATGATCACAAAGGTTAGCAACTTTGTCCTTTCAACTCTCATTGCTAGATTAGTTCTTCCCATGCTTTGTATAGTTACTAATTTGTGAGTTTAGTAATTTGGGAGGAAATATATATATGTGCTAGTATTTGATTTATATGCAATTTGAGGTCAAAAATAACACTTAGTTTGCATATGTAGGTGTGGTTTACTTAGTGCCTTCTAAATCTCCGTCGTAACCACCGTCGATCGCCCGCACCGTCCCGTCACCGGCACCACCTTGTGGTGAGCCTCTTGTTCATGTAATTTTATATAAAAAATTGATGTTTGTGTGATTTGGATATATAGTTAATCATGTAATAATTATCTTACCCGTACGTTGTTTGTTATACATAGTGCCATGGTTTTGATACCCGTCCCCGTCGGCCCTCGTCCTTGTTATGATTCAGATGTGGTATATTCTCTTTTAAAACTATTAGTTGCATTTCGTGTTTATGACAAATTATGCCCATCAAGTTGACATAGATATTTTTATCTAGGAGGTATGTGAACCGGAAATTCCAACCGACCCTATTGTCGAGAGGTTAAATTTAGTTGAAAGAGAAAACGAGTACTTGAAAGAAAAATTGAAAAGAATTGAGGGGGAGAAGATGGAATTGGAGTTGCATGTTGCCGATGTCGTCGATGATCACAAGATCAAGATGGAGAAAATGCTCTTGAAGAATAGAAAGATTAGAAAATATGCCATCGATAGTGAGGCTTGGTATCATTATGCTGTTGGATCAATTGTTACCTTAGTTGCGATCTTGATCGCATTTGTTGTTGCATTTAAATGCTTTAGCTAGAGAGTTATTTGTTTGTTGCATTTAAGTGTTGTATGAACTTTATGTATGAACTTGTATTAATTTGGTCTATTCGGTGTTGTGTAATTAAGATGAGCCGGCAATGGATGTACGATGACCGATACTCTCCCTAGTTCGTTGAGGGCGTGCATACTTTTCTGCTTGCGGCTGAGGCAAACAAGCGGGCGGATGGTTTTATGCCTTGTCCATGTGCTGTCTGTAAGAATGGTCGCAATTACTCTACGTCAAGAACCATTCACGTCCACCTGTTTGAGTCCGGTTTCATGCCCCACTATAATGTTTGGACCAAGCACGGAGAAAGAGGGGTTATGATGGAAGACAATGAAGAAGAAGAGGACGGCGACAACTATCCTGGCCATGGGTTCCCTGAATACGATGATACAACAATGGGGGAAGAAGCTGAGCCGGTAATGCGGGAAGAAGCTGAGCCGGCAATGCGGAAAGAAGCTGAAGAAGATGCATCAGATGAGCCCGTTGATGATCTAGGTCGGGCCATTGCCGATGCAAAGAGAAACTGCGCAAGTGATTTGGAGAAGAAGAAGTTGCAGCGCATGTTAGAGGATCACAAAAAATTGTTGTACCCGAATTGCGTAGGTGACAAGAAAAAGCTGGGCACCACACTGGAATTGCTGCAATGGAAGGTAGAGAATGGTGTATCTGATAAGGGATTTGGAAAGTTGCTCGTAATGATAAAGGATATGCTTCTAAAGGACAACGAATTGCCCGAGAGTACGTACGAAGCAAAGAAGGCTGTCTGCCCTCTAGGGTTAGAGGTGTAGAAGATACATGCATGCCCTAATGATTGCATCCTCTACCGCGGTGAGTATGAGGATTTGAACGCTTACCCGGTATGTGGTGCATTGCGCTATAAGATCAGCCGCGATGAGCCTGGTGATGTCGAGGGCGAGCACCCCAGGAAGAAGATTCCTGCCAAGGTGATGTGGTATTCTCCTATAATACCACGGTTGAAACGTTTGTTCCAAAACAAAGAGCATGCCAAGGCGATGCGATGGCACAGAAAAGACCGTAAGAAAGAAGGAAAGTTGAGAGTACCCGCTGACGGGGCGCAGTGGAGAAAAATCGAAAGAAAGTACGGGAAGGAGTTTGCAGATGACGCAAGGAACGTATGGTTTGGTCTAAGCGCAGATGGCATTAATCCTTTTGGGGAGCAGAGCAGCAACCATAGCACCTGGCCTGTGACTCTATGTTTGTATAACCTTCCTCCTTGGTTGTGCATGAAGCGGAAGTTCATTATGATGCCAGTGCTCATCCAAGGCCCTAAGCAACCCGGCAACGACATTGATGTGTACCTAAGGCCATTAGTTGAAGAACTCTTACAACTGTGGAATGGAACAGGTGTACGTGCGTGGGATGAGCACATGGGGGAAGAATTTGACCTCAAGGCGTTGCTGTTCGTGACCATCAATGATTGGCCTGCTCTCAGTAACCTTTTAGGACAGACAAACAAGGGATACCGCAGATACACGCACTGTTTGGATGATACCGATAGTATATATTTGAATAGTTGTAAGAAGAATGTGTACCTGGGACATCGTCGATTTCTTCCGAGCAGGCATCCCGTAAGAAAGAAAGGCAAGCATTTCAAAGGTGAGGCGGATCACCGGACGAAGCCTCGCCACCGTACTGGTGCTTATGTACATGATATGGTCAAGGATTTGAAGGTGATATTTGGAAAGGGTCCTGGCGGACAACCTGTTCCGAAGGACGCGGACAGACGCGCACCCATGTGGAAGAAGAAATCTATATTTTGGGACCTGCCATATTGGAAAGACCTAGAGGTCCGCTCCGCAATCGACGTGATGCACGTGACGAAGAATCTTTGTGTGACCCTGCTTGGCTTCTTGGGCGTGTATGGGAAGACAAAAGATACACCTGAGGCACGGTAGGACCAGCAACGAATGCACAGAGAAGACGGCATACATCAGGGTCATGCAAGCTACGCTCTTACCAAAGAAGAGAAGGAAATCTTCTTTGAATGCCTGCTCAGTATTAAGGTACCGTCTGGCTTCTCGTCGAATATAAAGGGAATAATAAACATGGCAGAGAAAAAGTTCCAGAACCTAAAGTCTCATGACTTCCACGTGATTATGACGCAACTGCTTCCGGTTGCATTGAGGGGGCTTCTACCGGAAAACGTTCGATTAGCCATTGTGAAGCTATGTGCATTTCTCAATGCAATCTCTCAGAAGGTAATCGATCCAGAAATCATACCAAGGTTACAGAATGATTTGGTGCAATGTCTTGTCAGTTTCGAGTTGGTGTTCCCACCATCCTTCTTCAACATCATGACGCACGTCCTAGTTCACCTATGCGAAGAGATTAACATTTTGGGTCCTGTATTTCTACACAATATGTTCCCCTTTGAGAGGTTCATGGGAGTCTTAAAGAAACATGTTCATAACCATGCTAGGCCAGAAGGAAGCATCTCCAAGGGCCATCAAAATTAGGAGGTCATTGAGTTTTGTATTGACTTTATTCCTGACCTTAAGCCGATTGGTGTTCCTAAATCGTGGCATAAGGGCAGACTGGATGGAAAAGGCACGCTAGGAGGGGAACAAATAATATGTATGGACGGACATTCTCTCACTAAAGCACACTACACAGTTCTACAGAATTCCACCTTGGTGGCTCCGTATATGGATGAACACAAGAATTTGCTACGCTCCAAACACCCGGAGCGGTCTGATGAGTGGATTACACGTGAACAAACCAGGAGTTTCACCAACTGGTTGCAGACACGTACCATGCATGAAACCTCTATTGAAGATGACCTGTACTTGCTGTCCCAGTTACCATCTTCGAATATAATGACTTTCAAAGGGTACGAGATAAATGGTAATACATTTTACACGATCGCCCAAGATAAGAAGAGCACCAACCAAAACAGTGGTGTCCGCTTTGATGCAGAAACCAAGACGGGAAAGGAAACATATTATGGTTATATACAGGACATATGGGAACTTGACTATCGATGTGGTTTAAAGGTCCCTTTGTTTCGGTGCAAATGGGTCAATATGACACGAGGCGGGGTAACGGAAGACCCGCAGTATGGAATGACAACAGTGGATCTCAACAATCTTGCGTATGCAGACGAACCATTCGTCCTAGCCAATGATGTGGCACAGGTTTTCTATGTGAAGGACATGTCTACCAAGCCAAGAAAAAGAAAAGATAAGGAAGCGAATGCATCTTACGATGGGCCAAAGCGGCACATAGTTCTTTCTGGAAAGAGAAACATCGTGGGAGTGGATGACAAGACAGACAAGTCAGAAGATTATGAAAAGTTTGATGAAATTGCTCCATTCACAGTGAATATTGACCCGAGCATCCCGTTAAATGATGAAGATTTTCCATGGTTACGGCGCAAAGGGACACACGCGAAGAAAAAGTTTCACACCCAAAGATCTGGGATGTGATCGGCTTCACTATCATCACTTTCGTTTGTGTTTCACACCCAGGAGGGAATGTCTGTAATAGTTAGGGTAGTTATGTGTTTTGGCATTTGAAATGCGAAGAAATTTTATGTGCAAACAAATTCTTTTCATGCATTTACTGATTTTTTTTCCAGCTAAATGACCCTGAAATTGAAAAGCAATTCAAATGAACTCAGAAAAGGTTGAAAGTTGGCATGGTATCATAATTTCATACAAATAGCATGTGCAAGAAAGTAGAGAGGGTTACGGCAAAAACTGGATGCACTTCGTGTACAAAATGGACAATCTCTTTCGAAGTATCAGGGTTTCCGACGAAAACTGAACTGTTACAAAGGCATTTCATTTTTTAAATAACCTAAGCATTACTAAATTGAATATAATGATAAAACACACTAATATTAAACATAAGAAAAAAGAATCACTGAAAAAACTTTTTTCAAAGTTAAGTTATTCACAAACTAGTGATTCACACAAATTTCAAATAATTCAAAATTTAAACTATTCAAATTTGAAATCTACCGGCACTAACAGAAAGTTTGTAATTTTTTGTACCTAAAGCAAAAATATTCACAAAGAAACTCTAAATACAGAAAAAAACAACTCAAAAATAAAGAAAACAATAATAAATAAAGCAAAAAAAAATTAAGAAAAAAAAATTAAGAAAAAAAAGCCGGCCTACTGGGCCAAAGCGGCCTGCATACGACTAGCGACACAACCTTTCGTTGGGCCAGGATGCAGGCCCGCGAAGGCCCAGTAGCCCCTCAAGGCGAGGAGGACAGGTAGGCCCAGTAGGCCTGATTAGGAGAGGAGCTCGAGAGAGCTATCGCACTGGGGCTTATAAACCAGTGCGGTAGCCCCTCGACTAGCGAGGTGGGACTAAACTTCTGCACCGCACCTGCACCAGCGCACCCCCTTTAGTACCGGGTCGTGGCACAAACCGGTACTAAAGGGTGGGCCTTTAGTACCGGTTTGTGCCACCACCCGGTACTAAAGGGGGTCGCTTCCCGCCGCTTGGCCTGGCCAAAACAGACCTTTAGTACCGGTTGGTGGCTCCAACCGGTACTAAAGGTGCCTTCTATATAAGAAAACACTTCAAAATTTCGTCAGTTTCTCATCTCTCCTCTGCACCGTCACCCGCTGCCCCCGCCGTCTCCATATCCCTCGACGCTGCCCCGGCCCGTCGCCGCCCCCGTTGCCGCCCCCGTCGCCGCCCCGTCCCCGTCGTCGCCGCCCCGTCGTCCCGTCCCCGTCGTCCCCGTCGTCACCGCCGCCCCGTCTCGGCCGCGTCGTCACCGTCCCAGTCGTCGTCGCCGCCCCGGCCCGTACGTCCCCGTCCCCGTCGTCGCCGCCCCGGCCCATACGTCCCCGTCCCCGTCGTCGCCGCGCCCGTCACCGTCCCCGTCGCTGCGCGCCCCCCGTCGCCTCTCGCCTCGCCGGCCGGTGAGTGCGCACACACACACATAAATTTTTAGTTATAGATTTTTCTGTTTTAAGAAATTGTTAGACATTTTTCTGTTTTTTAGAAATAGTTAGAAATGTTAGAATTGTTAGAATTGTTAGAAATGTTAGAAATTGTTAGAAATTTTTCTGTTTTTAGTTATAGAAATAGTTATAAAAAAGTTAGAATTGTTAGAAATTTTTCTGTTTTTTAGTTATAGAAATAGTTATAAAAATGTTAGTTATATATATAGAAATGTTATAATTTTTTTCTTCTGTTTTTTAGTTATAGAAATATTAGAAATATTATAGAAATGTTAGTTATATATAGCATTGTTAGAAATGTTATAGAAATGTTATTTATATAGAAATGTTAGAAATTTTAGTTATCAAAATCCAATCATTAAAAAATGTTACTTTTTGCGGGCATATAGCTAGTATTTGTTCTCGATGATGCCCGGCCCGCATCCTCGCCGTCGACCCATCCGCGACGACGTCCAGCCGACCCATGTCCGGGACTGGGCTCCGCCGGGCTGGCACTGGGAGGTGCTGCTTGGAGGGGCGCGCCGCTTGATGAGGAACCCGGCCGCGGGTCCCGTCGTCGACCCTGATCTCGTTTGGTGGCGTTCGCGTGGGCCAGTTTCGGTGCGGAGGGACCCGGACCCGCCGGAGGTGGTACGTCGCCGTGTCAGGGAGGAGGACGAGCACGTCCATCGCTACATGGTTGCGTTAGAGGGCGGCAGGTTCTCCAATACGTGGCAGTATCTTCGGGGATCTCACTTCAGCTATGATCCTGTGAGGGTTCCTTCTCTTTGGGTGTCCACCGCCCGCGCTGGAGGAACCGCGAGTGTCCTAGATTCTTCTGTGTATTCGATCTTTATTAGCTAATAGCCAGTGATGTACTATTCAATATTATATATTATTCGAGACGATGTATTCGAGATTATATCTATTATTCTGGACGATGTATTCGAGATTATATCTATTATTCGAGATTTGAATACTAAATTGTTTTATATTTCTTTTGGATTAGTTAAACAAAAGCTATGGCAGACAATACCGACAGAGAGGGAGAACAGACCATGTTCGATATGATACGCGGCGCAGATGATAATCAGAATGAAGAAGATTATGACGGCTCCGAATTTCTAAACAACACCGGAGAGGGTGATATGATATTCGATCGCGACGAAGTCATGAACTATGATTATGACGATGACGAAGAACATGTTGATCCTGAAACAACAAACACCGACGAGGTATATATATTTATATAAGCAGGCATCTGGTGATCATCACATGTTTTAAATGACTTGAAGATATATTAACGAATCGATCTTTGTTCTTTCAGCCATCCGGATCGAGCAAATCTTCAGGCAAAAGGACGAAACGAGGCCCGAACAAAAAGTTGAAGCCGGGCGTAAAGTACAATATCGAGGCATGCGGCCCTACTGGCAAACCATTAGCGCCTAAGAAGATTGCTGACAAGTTTGTTTGTCAATGCGGAGTTCTTGTGAAGGACCAACTCCCGATCAAACTTCAAGAATGGAGAGCGCCAGCAAAGCCACGTCCAGATGTTACTTTTGTCGACAAGAATCAAAAAGATCTGCTTTGGGATACTCTCATGGAACATTTCACCCTACCAGATCATTTCACAGAAGCAGATGTGCAGAAAGTCAAAGAGGCTGCTCTTAGTATGATGGCGACTGCATTCAAGAACTACAAGAATGGTGAATGGAACAAGTACGTCAACGGAGGAAGGAATACTCCAGTATTCAAGGGAACACTGGAGAACCAACGTGATCATTGGGACGATTTCGTGAAATTCAAGGATTTGGAATTAGCTAAGGAACGGTCGAGAATAAACAAGAAGAATGCCGAAAAAAAGATAAGTTCCATAAGCTGGGGCTAGGTGGCTATGCGGTGGCAATGCCTAAGTGGGATAAGTCTGAGAAAGAGATGGAGGATGCAGGTGTCACTCCGGCTACTAAGAGCTGGCCCCCCAGGGTCAGGACTTGGTTCTATGCGCATGGGGGGGAGTTGGACCGGGAGATAGACAATGTTTCGACGAGGGGAAGTCTGAAGGGAGCCGACGATGCGATACTTGTTGCAATAGAAGAGGCACGAAAGGGGGTGTTCCAGCCCAATAGAGAGAACGACGAGCTTACGCGTGCCCTGGGAAATCCTGAACACCCGGGAAGAACACGAGGCAAGGGCGCTATGCCGTGGTATGAGGGGTTTTCAGACTGGAACAACGACTACAGAACCCGTGCGAGAAAGAAGATTGCTGAGGAGAAGAAGAGGAAGATGGAGGAGGAGCAGAGGAAGCGGGACTATGAACGCCTTCAAGGCCTAGAAGCAAGTCAAGCGGAATTGGCAGTCAAATTCCAGCGGCAGCAGGAGCAGATCGACTCACTTACCAATCAAAGGGGGTCTCAGCAGCTGCAACAGCTAGCGGATGATCCAGCATTGGATAGCACCGGCCCATCCATGCCGAGAAGCAGCGTGGGTTCCATCCCGGACGATGCAATGCTGGGTAGATACCCCGTGGATGACATCACGGAGAACACTAACTGCGAGCTACAAGTCAAAATGAAGAACATATCCATGAAGGTGGCGGACGGCTGTGCTTTCACAAATCCCCCCGAGGCAACCTTCCATTGCAACCCGATTCCAGCGGGCTATGCTCGTGTCTTGGTTGATGAGGTGGTGGACCCACCATATTCGGGGCTACAGCTTGACATTGCTGGAGGTGACGGCGAGCGCTTTCTCGGAGAGGCCAAACATCGTATCATCCTATGGAAAAAGGATTGCATCATCTTTCCAAGGCCACCGACACCGCGTCACCCGACTCCTCGTTGAAGTCCGCCACCGAGTCAGCAGACTCCCGCTCCTCCAAGTTCGGCAAAGTGTCAGGACAATCCTCCTCCTCCAAGTCCGGCAAAGTGTCAGGACAATCCTCCTCCTCCAAGTCCGCCACAACGTCAGACGTCCACTCCTCCTCCAAGTCCGGCACAACCTCAGGCCACTCCTCCTCGTCCAACTCAGTCCCGTCAGCCGTCTCCGCCGCCTCAGCAATCGCAGAAGAGACACCCCGCAGCTATGGTGCGTAGCGGTACAAGTCGAGGTAGTACATGAAGTACAGGCGGAGGCAAGCGATATAAATATGGTCCAAGCCTCAAGCCTCTTCCGCAGAGGTCTTATGACAGGTCCGAGGAGGAAATCACAGCCATATCGAAGGCCGAGGTGGAAGCCCATTTTGCACCGAAACCGCCACCGCCGCCAAGGGAGAAAGTGCCTGAGGAAACGATTGACCACTTCATTCGTATGGCTCAACCACCAGCTTCCAAGCCTGTTGACACAGACTATGAGCGCCACATCAGGAAGTTAAACCGAGCACGTCTACAAAGGGAGGCAAGCACGTCTACATCGGGATCGAGCAAACAGGAAGCAGCTGCCAAAAAATGCGGGAAAACCATTCCCCAGCTGGGAGAACAGGCGGCGCAATCGATCCCCTCACTTGTTGTGCCAACAACAGGTGATAGTACGCGCCCCCAATATTATTGTGGGCAAACAGTGCATGTTCCCGAGGTGGGCAATGTGGTAATAACGGAGGAGCATATAATGCAGGCTGAAGTTCTCAACATCACTGTTGGACAACTCCTCGAGATCGAGCCCATGCCTTTGCTTAGAGAGGATGAAGTAAAACGGAAATATGTCCGGAGCCAACCTTTGGTCGCGCCAGACAAGGTCAAGAACCTCCCAACGAGAATGTATGAATTGCATCAATGGTACATGAACATTACCAAGATTTCAGAGCGAGTGTCCCTCATGGTGAATGTCAAGCAGGACCATTACTACCATGAGAAAGCTGGGTCCGTTGAGTATTCAGAACTGTTTCAGTTATACAATCAAGACGCACTCGACAAATCTATCGTCGGTTGCTATTGTCTGTAAGTGATTTCTTTCTATAATTTAAGTCTCAAGCTAGCTGTAGTGATCCTTTTGATCAATCATTACCTGTAATTATCCTCACTATATTCTTTTCTGTGGTATTATGCAGGATGAAGATATATGAAATGAGAAAAGGTGGACGCTTTGGCATTGGGTTCATTGACCCAAACATCGTTAATGAATACACATGGAAGATAAATGAACATCATGCAAAGGAAGTAGAGGATAGCATGCTAGAGTTCTTGAAGCGCCTCAAATACAGTGAAGATATACTACTTCCTTACCACTTTGGGTAAGTCACACTGTCTTGTACTACAAATTCTCTGTTTTTGCCTACTAGCTAGCTACATGTTTTTGCTTACATATGCCCGCTTAATTAAGACATGTAAACGTGTGTGCATGCAGATTTCACTGGGTCTTGTGTATCATTAAAGTTGACGCCGGAACAGTTGAATTACTGGACTCACTAATCTCAAAAAACACTGACTTTAACATCTTGTATCGGATAGTCAACAGGTAATTTCAATCATTATTAACTATATATCTCGGCCTATTTAGTTCGTCATTTCATGATATGAACTATTTAATAACCCCTTTATTTATTTTCTTTGTCGGCGGGCAGGGCTTGGGCAAGATTCATCAGCGTCACGGAAGATGAATGGAAACAAAAGCTTCAATGGTTTCGACCCAAGGTAAGTAATTAAGTAGTACTAGCTAGCTAGCTAGCTGCCATCTCTTTAATTATCATGCTTGATTAATTTTTATCTGATCAAATTCCACTCTCGTAAAGGCCCTGAAGCAGGCGCAGGGGACTGATCTGTGTGCATTCTGCGTTTGCGAGAACATTCGCATGATGGCGTCCGAAAGGAGCAGATCTCAAAGACAGCAATGGGTACGCTTGTCAGAACACTATTCACAATTTTTACACCATTATCGATATCTAGCTAGTCACACAACTAATACACATGCATATTGATCTCCTTCTTAACAGTTCAAAGAGGTGCGGGAGAAGCTCATAGAAAGGGAGCGCGTAGAAGCACTTCAAGAGGAAATAGCGGGATTTTTGCTCGACCAGGTCATAAATCCGAATGGAGAATTCTATTACCCGCTACCGCCCCCATGAAAACCACTTTCAATTGTCATCGTGCTCCGAAGGCACCAATTAGGCTAATGCCACTGGCTCCGAAGGCAACATTCATCTGTAGGAGAAATTGTATATAGCTATACATGTGTGTATGTGTGAATTAATTAATATGGTGGTTTAATTTGTGAGACATTGATGTGATATATATATGCATGATTGGTTCTACTAGAAATTCTATATATATATATATATATATATATATATATATATATATATATATATATGCATAACGTGTACAATGTGTAGTATCGTAAAATACCAGCAAACGAAAAAGAATTAAAATCGAAACACAAAATTAAATGAAAAAGAAATCATAAAACTAAAAAACCCCCAAACCTTATAGTACCGGTTGGTCTTACCAACCGGTACTAAAGGGCTCCAGGTCCCCGGAGCTGGCTCGTGCCACGCGGTTGCCCTTTAGCACCGGTTCGTGCTGAACCGGTACTAAAGGGGGGGGGGCTTTAGTGACCACAAATTAGTGCCGGTTATGTAACCGGCACTATAGAGCCTTACGAACCGGTGCTAATGCCCGGTTCTGCACTAGTGGACATACCAAGTACCCATCACAAACCCATCTCCCTCGCATTTACATTATTTTCCATTTGCCTCTCATTTTCCTCTCCCCCAATTCACCCTTGCCGTTTTATTCGCCCTCTCTTTCCCAATTTCCTCCTCTCTCTTTCGCTTGCCTTTTTCTGTTTGCTCGTGTGTTAGTTCGTTTACCTTGTCGTCATGGCTAGTCCTCCTATCCTTATTCTCACTCCCGAACAAGAAATTCACAATTTTAAGCAAAGGGAGAGGGAAAGTTTAAAAAATGCTTGGCATAGAATTTGTACCCAATATAAAGCTACTAGGAAGCTTGCTACTTCCGTTCTTCTCCGCAACTTTTATGTAGGCATTACTCCTTGGAATAGATGTGTTCTTGATATTGCTACCGGAGGTGATTTTATGAGTAGCCATACGTTTGATGCTTATAATGCTATGTTAGATTTGTTTGGCACATCACCTCTTTTGGTAAATGGAACGGTTTTAACTTTAGAACATGTGATGCAACGGCTTGATATTATTAAAAATAAAATTGCCACTGTTGAGTTGATTGAAAATTTGGATAAAAAGATTCATAATCACATTACCCAATTGGGATCTAGGGTTGGAGTTACTTTGAAAAATCTTAAAGAAAAAGAACCTATAATCAATGAAAAAATAGATCTAGACTCTGCTAGAATCGATAAACTTGAGGACATCATTACAAACTTAGGTTCCGTGTTTTCCCCCATGAAAAACACTCCAAAACCCCCTACTAAAACTGCCAAGTTTATTTATGTTCCTAAAAATAAGGGTGAATATTCTAGTAAGGGAGACGCGGATCTCAAATCCATAAGTGTTCTTCCCAATTGTCTCTCTATCGTTAAGGAACCTTTTTCTACCAATGAATTTCTTGAATTTTTGCCTAAAGGTTTAGCCATTGGTAAAAGGGGAGAAATCCTTATAGATCACAAGTTCTCTATTGGTGAATTTAGTGCCAAAGATGGCACCCGTTAGATCTATCTTCGCTTTTATGCCTAGCTAGGGGCGTTAAACGATAGCGCTAGTTGGGAGGCAACCCAATTTTCTTTATGTTTTTTGCTTTTGCTCCTGTTTAGTAATAAATCTTGCATCTACCTTCTGTTTAGATGTGTTTTTATCTTTTAATTAGTGTTTGTGCCAAGCAGAACCTATAGGATAACCTACGATGATAGTTGATTTGATTCTGCTGAAAAACAGAAACTTTGCACGCACAAATATAATTTTGTTAAATCACAGGAAAGTGCTTTTGCGTTGATTATTTTTGCTGCTGTTCAATAAATAAATTGTCCAGGACTTCCTATTTTGGTAGGATTTTTAGAGTTCCATAAGTTTGCGTTAGTTACAGATTTCTACAGACTGTTCTGTTTTTGACAGATTCTATTTTTCGTGTGTTGTTTGCTTATTTCAATGCATCTATGGCTAGTAAATTAGTTTATAAACCATAAGGAAGTTGGAATACAGTAGGTTTAACAAAAAATTAAATAAATAATGAGTTCATTGCAGTACCTTATGTGCTGGTTTTGTTTTCTTTCACTAACGGAGCTTATAAGATTTCCTGTTGAGTTTTGTGTTGTGAAGTTTTCAAGTTTTGGGTAAAGCTTTTATGGACTATGGAATAAAGGGTGGCAAGATACTAAGCTTGGGGATGCCCAAGGCACCACAAGATATTCAAGAATAGCCAAAAGCCTAAGCTTGGGGATGCCCCGGGAAGGCATCCCCTCTTTCGTCTTCGTTCATTGGTAACTTTACTTGGAGCTATATTTTTATTCGCTACATGATATGTGTTTTGCTTGGAGCGTCGTGCAATATGTTAGTCTTTGCTTTTTAGTTTAGCACAATCATCCTTGCTGTACACACCTTTTGGGAGAAGCCTATTTGGTTAGAATTTGCTAGAATACTCTATGTGCTTCACTTATATCTTTTGAGCTTGATAGTTTTTGCTCTAGTTCTTCACTTATATCTTTTAGAGCACGGTGGTGTCTTAATTTTGAAGAAATTGCTAGTCTCTCATGCTTCACTTATATTATTGGGCTTATTCCATCTGTGCCCCCAATTCCTTAGTTGTGCTCAGTTTTCCCCACGCTTCAAACTTTTGCTCACTTTTCCCCACTCCCTTAGCTGAAACTCTCACAAATGTTCATAACAGACGTTTGCCGTCTTGGCCGTTAACTGACTTGTGGGGCCACGTTGGACTCTGTTGACTGTGGCTGTGGCTTCGCTGGTTGGGCCGTGTTTGTGTTCATAGGACGGGCCCGTTAGTTTGTTGGTAATAAATTAAAAAAGCCTGCTATCGATGGATGCAGCCTGCTATGCATGCCTTGCTTTGGCATCGATGTAGCCTGCTATGCATGCGAACACCGCCACGCACGCATCTAGTGACCTAGACCTAAACGCATGCATGCACGCCGACACGCACGCATCGATCCATGCTGCACGGTTGCCAATGGATTCAATCGCTCCGCAGCGTCGTTTCGCGCGTCGCAGGCATACGTGCCGGTGGCAGAAGGGGCAGGCTGCACGCACGCTCGGTTCAGTTGTGGGAGGCAAGCAGCCGCCAACGCAGAGCATGCAGAAGGGGGAGGCAGGCAGCCGCCAACGCAGAGCACGCAAAGCACGCTCGCTTCGATTCACGTTCACACATTGATGATCGCATCGGTTAACGCACGCACTTAGTCACAATCTATGCCGTTTGCGCGTGTACCCACTTCGTCTCCCTCGGCTATTTAAACTGCCCTCCATTGCCTCTTCTTCTACAGATCCATCTACGCCTCCCACTTCTCTTCTTCCCCCAAAAGCCAAAGCCGTTCCACTCAGCAAAGCGTTCAAGATGCAGTACAACGGGCCGACGTTCCAAGAGCCGCCCACCGTGCCGGAACGGCGGTACCCCGCCAACGTCGTCGTCGAGGCATTGCTCTGTGTGTGGGCGTTCTCACGCTGGAGGGGTAGCACTGAGCTTGCACGGGGGTTCCTCCGTGCGGGCTTCCACCACCTCCCGGCGGGCTCGCTGCCCATGTTCAACCTCGTGGAGCAGTGTCCCCACGCCAATGCTCCAGTGGTAGGGCTCGTCGTCCACTTCACCAACAGGTTTGATGCCTACTACCTGCTCAGCAAGGTGTATTGGTGTGGGTGGAGTTCATCGCGTTCACCACCTATAACATCTTCATCGACTTAGAGAGCGTCTTCCCCGCTCGCAACCGCATGCACAGCCTCCTGCACTACCTCGGCGACAACGGCCTTGAGGAGGAGCAGTACTGAAGCCGGCGGCGAAGAAGACGGTGAAGCCTGCGGTTAAGGTGAAGACGACGGTGAAGACATGGCGGTGTTGCCCTAGCTACCCTATCTACTATGTAGTGTGAGTTTGGTGTGTGTGTTGCCCGACCTAGCTACCCTATCTATGCATGTAAGGTTAATTATTATTATCTATGTAAGAACTTATGTTGCCCTAGCAATTGGTGTGTCGTGTTATATGTAAGAACTTATGTTGCCCTAGCAACCCTATCTAAGTTAAGTTATGTGTGTTATATTAATGCTTTGTTATGTTTGTATTTTGTTTGTCCCAAGTTTAGACACGGCTAATTGATGTGGGCAAAATTAACCAAACTAACTAAAAATGATGTGTTTATAGATGCCTTCTAAAAATAAGAACATATTGTACACGGCTTTGGTTTGGGAGCTCTGTATTTTTTAGGAATTCCAAGAATACTTTGGTTTCCAGAAATATTGAAGTATCAAATACTTTGAGATGTCTGGCTTTAGTCAAAAGTGTAGTTTTATATACTTTAATATGTAGAAAACTACACTATTTTTGAAGTATATAAAAAAGAGGGTTGGACCTCTTTTTCCAATACTGAAGTATTGGTTCGCTAGGCATAATAATACTGCGGTTTGCAAATACTTTGATTCTAAAATTACTTCACCGCCAAACTAAGCCAGGTTGTGAGCAAGCAAAACAAAAGCACATACGTTGAAGAGAAATCAAATCAAAAAAAAATTCAGCTGCTTGAAAAAATCAATCAGAAACAAAAAAGAACAAAGCAATCGTTCCTAAACAAAAAAAGAAACACCGCTTGTTTCTGGGCCTCATTTATCCTTTGTGGGCCTATTGCAGCTTGATTCTATTTGGGCCCGTGAAGTAGTTTTTTTTTCTAGCAGAACTGACGAACTCAAGGACAAAAGTTTGGCAAGTGCGAGAGAGAAGAGATGAACTTGATGTATATCCCTTGTGATGCTCAAGTGCGAGAGAGAAGAGATGAACTTGATGTATATCCCTTGATCCAACACTCGAGGTTATTAGCTAACAAAATAATCCTATCACTGAACTGGTAGTTGTCTTCTGCCGAAACTGAAAGTGTCGAAACATAACAGTAAACTGCATACATTCAGAGATCGACAGTTGCACTAAAAAGAGTTGCATTTGAGATAAACAACCTTGGATTGCTAAATGGCAACAACATTAGAAAAACATCTCTAATGAGAGATGGCCATCAAGTAAAAAATTCCTAGAGCAAGTATTCCTAAAGCTATCAGATTGGATTGCTTCTTCAACTCAATCAGCTGCTTGAAGTTCTTGTTCATCTTCTTCAATTCTGTCTTCAGTTCGACATCTACCACCGTCGGGTATTCCGGACGTGCTACTACTACCGGAGCGGCACTATCATGGGGAAGATTGAACTCGCGGATTGCATTCCCCCTCGAATCCAGCAAGCCCAACCCTTGAAGCCTCTGGATGTAATCATCCATCCACTCGAAATGGTGGCATTTCTTCACGATCTGAAAATGAAATCACGTAACCTAAATCCCAAATCTAACAGATTTTTTTTGAGAAATTAGAGATAAAGGATGCGAGGAAAACTCAGATCTAACCTGCCCCTCCAGCTTGCTCTCGCATTTTACGAACTCGCGCCCAAAGTTCCCATTCTTCTCCTCCTTCGAAGTCAATCGCTTCAGTGGTGCAGTCCGTGGGCAGTCAGTGCATCGAGTCATTTGCACTGGACCATACACCGGCCACATGGAACGGGGGGCTGACGAGGAGGTCGACATATCTCTAGAGAGGAAGAAACAGAGGAATTGCTCGAGAGGAAGAAGAACGAGAAGATGGGGAAAGAAACAGAGGAACTGCTCGAGATCTGCTCGATGCCTTTGTCTGTCAGATGGAGAAGAGGAGAAGGGGGAGCTATATTGATGATTTGCCACATTGTATTTTGCAGTTTGAATATTTGAACTAACTCATAACACTGACATGTGGTGGTCATGTGCGAAAAATACCATTTCATATGTAAAGTGGGGTAGATTGTAAAAGGGAGTGCAGTAGCCAATCAGGATGCGTCACGCGGATCGTGCATGCCTGCCCCCACATCTGACGGGTGGTGTTTGGCGCTTGGTAGGATCCGACGGTGGACGTCCGACGCTAGGGTTTGGAGCATTTCTGCGGGGTTATGAGCTAGTCAACGGGGTTATTAGGGTTTGACCAGATTTCAAATGGCCATAACTAAATTAGAAAAAATCGCAAAAATTTAAAAAACGTAGTTCATCCGTTCATGAGACCTAGTTACCATAAAAAAATATAAACTCGGTATAGAGGCATTTTTTTGAAAAATCATTTTTTGAAGTGATCTGTCGAAATGAAGTTCAAATGTTTTTAAAAAATTCAAAAAAAAATCAAATTGTTGTAATTCTTGCGCACATAGCCGTCATATGTGACAAGGTTATGAGAAAAAAATATAAACTTGGTGTATGTCATTTTCATGAAAAAAGGCTTCACACAAATGAGCTATCACCTATGAACATGTTCAGAGTTTGTAGAATAGGGAGAGAGGGTTTAGGGTTTGAAAAAAATTCAAAAAAATTCAAAAAAATCAGAAAAATTTCCATAGCTTCATTTTGGAGTGAATAAGAAGGATCTGAACTTATGTTTTCATTTTCATATCTAAAACGTGTTATTTGACGGTTTTGAATTAAAAGCATATTTTTTCAAAAAAATGTAGTAATATGAATATTAATCAATAAATAGTGAGACTTCGTGTTTACCTTATATATGGAACAAGTGTTAATAAAAATATATATGCCTCATTTAGACAAGGTAAAAAAACTTGATTTCAAATAGGGCTGTTTACCCTAGCTTTCGAGCTCGTTTCTAGCACATTTCTCATTCGGACTGTTCACCTATGAATATTGGACTTCAAATGCTCGATCAAATACACCACACAGAGCAATGAACCTCCAATGTTCAACTTCAACTTTGGCTCGAATCCAAATTTTGGCCCAAATTCAAATCCTGATTTAAATTCAAATTTTGATGGAAATTTGAATTCTGACTCAAAGTAGAAGCAACATTATTACAACTGATAAGTTTTCACAGTAGCTCAAATCTAGCAAGTTTGAAGATGCCAACATCTTAATACAAATCTACCAAGTTTTAAGCGATCGACTTGCCCTCAAATTGACAACACAAACATTTCCCAACAACTTAATTCAAATTTTCGACTTGCTCCTTGTGTTTGCAGCCGGCTTCACCGTCTTGCTCCTGGTTTCCCTAGTTGAGATGCTCTTTTCTTTCAGAGTCTTATTCCTTTTGATCTTTACTTGGGGTTTTCGCCGTGGAGGTGCTGATGGAGTAGTTCCACTCGCCGAGCACTTGACGACCATTTGATGGTCATCTATGGGTTCAGTAATCTTTAAAGGCACAATTGGAAAAATTACCCCCTCCTCTTCCTCTCTTATAGCTTCAAAACCATCAAAGGCCATGGTTTCAAAATCTTCTGCTTCTTCATCTCTTGGCCTTTTCTCCCTAGAGCTGGTAAATAAAATTATAAGCCATAGGAAAAAAAGAGAAGAAATGCAAACAAAAGGGTAGCTACATTCTACAAATGCAAACACATACCAAGATTCTTCATTTGCTACTGCATTCTCCACTGCTTCAATTGCTGCTGCATTCTCCACTACATCTTCAGTCTCCATTGCTACTGCATTCTCCTCTGCATCTTCAGTCTCCATTGTTGTTGCATTCTCGTCAGCATTGGCTGCTGTCCATCTTTCCTCCTCTCCAAATGATGCATCCACTGCATTGGTACAAAGCCTAGCAATATGCCCCAGAACTCCACATTTTTTGCAAGCACGCTTATTTGGTAGACGACCCTCCTCACCTGCTCTAATCCTCTGGTTCCTTGGTCTTCCTGGTGGTCTAGTACTGACAGGAGCATGGAGTTTGAACCCTAGAGCTACTATGTTCCATTGCTCTTTCCCCAAGAGTGCAGGCACATTGTCAGCATAAGCAGCCATAAATTTGGCAACAGAGAAATACTCAGAGCAATATTGATCAACTTCACCATCTGCACCCCCGATAACGGTCATCAGATGTAGGGAATGTATGCATGGCTTCCCACGTATCCGCCATTGCCTACAAGTACATTCTCTAGTACTTAGGTTCACAGGATACCTCCATACCCTATTTTTAGTGTTAGTATAGGTAACCTCTCCCTCATATGTACCAGATCGAATACATTTCATCTTCAGACCTCTTGCCTTCAAGTGCAATGCCTTAATCAGTGATGGGAGCATTTGATGACCAACATATTGTGTTTCTGCAATTCTTTTGCGAAGAGCCATCTTTATCATGATCATCAGCCTCATCTTGTCAAATGCTTGCCACAACAAGAGCCCTTTCACTGACTTGAACTTTGAATTGAAGCATTCTGCAAGGTTACTGGTCACATAATCTACTTTGTAGATTTCGTTGAAGTTGCTTCTTGACCACACCTTGCCATGATGTGCATCCATGACTCCTTCACAAGAGGATTTTGAGCATACAACACTCTCAAATGGTGTTCATGCTTCCTTTTGCTGCATGTGTATGATGCTGGCCATAAGTTCTCATCATAAACTTTACCTTTGAACTTCTTTTTGAAATTATGCGCTGGGTGTCGCATACATTCCCTATGCTCCACTCCATTGAATACAATTTCTACTGCACTCTCTAAACCCTTGGAAGCATCTGTGTGTATAGCTAAACCTGGGGGTGTTCCTATAATGTTCCGCAACTGCTGCAGAAACCAAACCCAACTTTCCTCAGACTCTGCCTCCACCACACCAAATGTAACTGGGAATAGCCAGTTGTGTTCATCAACTGCAGAAGCTGCTACTAGTTGTCCTCTCCATCTTCCAGTCAAATGTGTAGCATCTATAGCCAAATAGGGCCTGCAACCATCTAGAAACCCCTGCCAGCAAGCCTTGAAACAAACAAAAGCCCTTCTAAAGCACTCCTTCTCAAACGACTTTCCTTTTATTTTGAATGGAACCGTATGATTGTCAATCTCTACAGCACTCCCTGGACTTGCCATCTACACTTCAGCTTTGAAAGTGTAAAGCAGCTAAAAACAGTCATTCCATTGACCATTAATTCTGTCAAGAGCCTTTTCCCTAGCATTGAAAATTCTCATGTAAGGAATTTCTATCTTGTACTTCTCAAAAAGCTTCCCATGGAGTGCTATTGGACCAAGTCCAGGTTCTTCTCTCAGCCAATCCAATATAGCATCTGCCACCCACCTAGTTTTTGCTAGCTTGGTTTTGGCCTTCCCCCCTCCCCCTCCAGGTGGACAGGTGTGCTTGTGTGGGTTTTTCTTTATTTGAAACAAAATAAAAGGGTAAAAAACAGTTAAGAAACCTTACTCAATGATCTGAAACTAAATTACTAACTGAACTTGGATTACATGAATATATTTGCTCTTTCTCATACGAGATGCATGCAACTTCCACCTACACGTAGGATATGGACAAAAAGCTGTAAACCTTGCTGGCTCACTCCTTTTAATCTTATACGTGTTTTCAGATATAATGCACCATGTTGTCACTGCATTCCGACAGTCCACCATTGATTGGAAAATGGTACCTACACTAAGCTCAGGTTTTTCCCTGTTCCACTCAATTGTTGGCATGTCCTCACCATCGTATTCATCCTCGATTAAGCTGTCCATGTTCTCCACCTTCTCTTCATCGTCAGTGTCATCAAACCTAGCTTGGTTATGGGCTCCTCCATATATTCATCATCCACTGCTTGCTAACTAGCTACATCGACCAGTTCAGGAAACATCATCTCGTCTTCATCATCATTTGTAGGCACTGTCTCGTCAGGTTCTGCATCTTCTTCTACACCAACTGCAGAAGGTACACGAGAAGCAGGAGCTGAATCGGAACCAGAATTGGCAGCAGGCATGTTGTGGCTCCATGAACCACTTGCTTTACTTGGTGTCGACCTACAAGGAGTGCAGGGGTGCTGGCTATTAGCACAGACAGATGATGTCTGAACTCCCTTCCCCCTCGCCCGTTCTGTGTGTGGCTGAAGCACATCGATTTGGAGTTTACCGAATCGGCAGCCAGCAATCCCAGCAAAAAGCAACGGCATATGATCATCGCAAGTTAGTGGGAGAAATCTTTGCTCTTCACTGCTAAAGTAATTCAGTTCAACAACATCGGCATCACTCCAGGGATAGGTGTTTCGGAGCTCAGCTCGCAAATCTTTGAAAGATATGCTGGTTTCTACCACTTTCGGATAGAAAATGATGAAATCAAATGTGGTTTAGTACCACGCAGCACACTAGTTTCCATTCTAATCGCCAGCCGGAAAGCCAGCGTGGGATCAATCCTATTTTGTTGAAACAAAGGCTTCAGTTAGCCGGGTAAAATCGAGCACAAATTCGAACGATTCAAGCAAACAGAAGTCAAATATGGCCTACAATACGACTTAGAACGTCAATTCGAGAGGAAATGATGCTTACCCGGGTTTAATCCATGAATTAGCTGTCGCGGATTCGACCCAATCCTCTCCACGGTCGACTGCATTCCGGGCGTCCTCACTCAACATCGCTATGTAATCCCAGATGGGGAGGTGGGCTATATCTGGCGGAGACGCGGCGTCGCCGACGAACGGAATAGGGGCATAGGGTGGAGGAAACAACTGCGGTGGACGCAGCACGACGCCGGCGGAGGGGTTGGGGCAGCACGGTGCGATGCAACCTGTCTAGATCTGTTTCAGATTCAGACAAGCTGCCCAATACGTGTCTCCTTGCGGTCCCACCCATCAGCAAGCAACGGTCAGACGAAGACTCAGCCCCACTCGTCAGCAATTAACGGTCAATGGACGGTGAAGACGGCAAACGCCCGTTATGAGCATTTGTGAGAGTTTCAGCTAAGGAAGAGGGGAAAAGTGAGAAAAAGTTTGGAGCGTGGGGAAAAGTGAGCACAACTAAGGAACCAGGAGCACTAATTTAAATATCCCTATATTATTTTGAGAGTCTTTCAGAACAGCATGGTATTTGCTATTATCATAAAGTTGGTCCTAGAATGATGAGCATCCAAGTTGGGTATAATAAAAACTATCATAGGAAGTGAATTGGATGCTATGATCAATTTGATGCTTGATAATTGTTTTGAGATATGGAGGTAGTGATATTAAATTCATGCTAGTTGCGTGATTATGAATTCAAAGAATGCTTGTGTTGAAGTTAGCAAGTCCCGTAGCATGCACGTATGGTTAAAGTTGTGTAACAAATTTGAAACATGAAGTGTACCTGGCTTGTGCATCCTTATGAGTGGCGGTCGGGGACGAGCGATGGTCTTTTCCTACCAATCTATCCCCCTAGGAGCATGCGCATAGTACTTGATTATTGATGACTTCTAAATTTTTGCAATAAGTATATGATTTCTTTTAACTAATGTTGAGTCCATGGATTATACGCACTTTTACCTTTCCACCTTTGCTAGCCTCTTCGGTACGGTGCATTGCCCTTTCTCACCTTGAGAGTTGGTGCAAACTTCACCGGTGCATCAAACCCCGTGATACGATACGCTCTATCACACATAAACTGAAGGAAATTTGCCCTAGAGGCAATAATAAAGTTATAATTTATTTCCTTATATCATGATAAATGTTTATTATTAATGCTAGAATTGTATTAACCGGAAACATAATACATGTGTGAATACATGACAAACTTAATGTCACTAGTATGCCTCTACTTGACTAGCTCGTTGATCAAGGATGGTTGAGTTTCCTAGCCATAGACATGAGTTGTCATTTGATTAACAGGATCACATCATTAGGAGAATGATGTGATTGACATGACCCATTCCGTTAGCTTAGCACTTGATCGTTTAGTTTGTTGCTATTGCTTTCTTCATGACTTATACATGTTTCTACAACTATGAGATTATGCAACTCCCGTTTACCGGAGGAACACTTTGTGTGCTACCAAACGTCACAACGTAACTGGGTGATTATAAAGGAGCTCTACAGGTGTCTCCAAAGGTACAGGTTGAGTTGGCGTAATTCGAGATTAGGTTTTGTCACTCCGATTGTCGGAGAGGTATCTCTGGCCCTCTCGGTAATGCACATCACTATAAGCCTTGCAAGCAATGTAGCTAAAGAGTTAGTTACGGAATGATGCATTACGAAACAAGTAAAGAGACTTGCCGGTAACGAGATTGAACTAGGTATTGAGATATTGACGATCAAATCTCGGGCAAGTAACATACCGATGACAAAGGGAACAACGTATGTTGTTATGCGGTTTGAACGATAAAGATCTTCGTAGAATATATGGGAGCCAATATGGGCATCCAGGTCCTGCTATTGGTTATTGACCGGAAATGTGTCTCGGTGATGTCTACATAGTTCTCAAACCCGTAGGGTCCGCACGCTTAACGTTTCGTTGACGATATAGTATTATATGAGTTATGTATGTTGGTAACTGAATGTTGTTCGGAGTCCCGGATGAGATCATGGACATGACGAGGAACTCCGGAATGGTCCAGATATAAAGTTTGATATATGGGATAATAGTGTTTGATCTCCGGAAGGGTTCTGGAATTCACCGGAAGGGGTTCCGGATGTTTCCCGAAATGTTTGGGTACGAGAACACATTATTTGGGCCAGAGGGGAAAGCCCACAAGGTTTTTGGAAAGCGCAAAAGGAAGTTTCCTGAAATGTTTGGGTACGAGAACACGTTATTTGGGCCGAGAAGGACTCTTGCCTTTCGGGTGAAACTGACTTTGTGGAGGCTTTTACTCCAAGTTTCGACCCCAAGGCTCAACATATAAATAGAGGGGCAGGGCTAGCACCAAAGACACATCAAGAAACACCAAGCCATGTGCTGGCAACCCCGTCCCCTCTAGTTTATCCTCCGTCATAGTTTCCGTAGTGCTTAGGCGAAGCCCAGCGGAGATTATTCTTCACCAACACCTTCACCACGCCGTCGTGCTGCCGGAACTCATCTACTACCTCGCCCATCTTGCTGGATCGAGAAGGCGAGGACTTCATCGAGCTGCACGTGTGCAGAACTCGGAGGTGTCGTGTGTTCGGTACTTGGATCGGTCAGATCATGAAGACGTACGACTACATCAACCGCGTTGATAAACGCTTCCGCTTAGCAATCTTCAAGGGTATGAAGATACACTCCCCCTCTCGTTGCTATGCATCACCATGATCTTGCGTGTGCATAGGATTTTTTTTGAAATTACTATGTTCCCCAACAGTGGTATCAGAGCCAGGTTTTATGCGTGGATGTCATATGCACGAGTAGAACACAAGTGAGTTGTGGGCGATATAAGTCATACTGCTTACCAGCATGTCATTCTTTGGTTTAGCGGCATTGTGAGATGAAGCGGCCCGGACCGACATTGCGCGTACGCTTATGCGAGACTGGTTTCACCGCTACGAGCACTCGTTGCTTAAAGGTGACCGGTGGGTGTCTGTCTCTCCCAATTTAGTTGAACCGAGTGTGGCTACACCTAGTCCTTGCGAAGGTTTAAACAGCATCAACTTGACAAACTATCGTTGTGGTTTTGATGCGTAGGTAAGAACGGTTCTTGCTAAGCCCGTAGCAGCCACGTAAAATTTGCAACAACAAAGTAGAGGACGTCTAACTTGTTTTTGCAGGGCATGCTGTGATGTGATATGGTCAAGACGTGATGCTATATTTTATTGTACGAGATGATCATGTTTTGTAACCGAGTTATCGGCAACTGGCAGGAGCCATATGGTTGTCGCTTTATTGTATGAAATGCAAACGCCCTGTAATTGCTTTACTTTATCACTAAGCGGTAGCGATAGTCGTAGAAGCAATAGATGGCGTAACGACAATGATTCTACGATGGAGATCAAGGTGTCGCGCCAGTGACGATGGTGATCACGACGATGCTTTGGAGATGGAGATCACAAGCACAAGATGATGATGGCCATATCATATCACTTATATTGATTGCATGTGATGTTTATCTTTTATGCATCTTGTGTTGCTTTGATTGATGGTAGCATTATAAGATGATCCCTCACTAAATTATCATAGTAAAAGTGTTCTCCCTGAGTATGCACCATTGAGAAAGTTCTTCGTGCTGAGACACCACATGATGATCGGGTGTGATAGGCTCTACGTTCAAATACAACGGGTGCAAAACAGTTGCACACGCGGAATGCTCAGGTTAAACTTGACGAGCCTAGAATATACAGATATGGCCTCGGAACACGGAGACCGAAAGGTCGAACGTGAATCATATAGTAGATATGATCAACATAGTGATGTTTACCATTGAAACTACTCCATCTCACGTGATGATCGGACATTGTTTAGTTGATTTGGATCACATGATCACTTAGATGACTAGAGAGATGTCTGTCTAAGTGGGAGTTCTTAAGTAATATGATTAATTGAACTTAAATTTATCATGAACTTAGTCCTGGTAGTATTTTGCAAATTATGTTGTAGAACAATAGCTCGCGTTGTTGCTTTCATATGTTTATTTTGATATGCTACTAGAGAAAAGTTGTGTTGAAAGATGTTACTAGCAATGATGCGGATTGGATCCGTGATCTGAGGTTTATCCTCATTGTTGCACAGAAGAATTATGTCCTTAATGCACCGCTAGGTGACAGACCTATTGCAGGAACAAATGCAGACGTTATGAACGTTTGGCTAGCTCAATATGATGACTACTTGATAGTTTAGTGCACCATGCTTAATAGCTTAGAATCGGGACTTCAAAGACGTTTTGAACATCATGGACCATATGAGATGTTCCAGGAATTGAAGTTAATATTTCAAGCAAATACCCGAGTTGAGAGATATGAAGTCTCCAACAAGTTCTATAGCTAAAAGATGGAGGAGAATCGCTCAACTAGTGATCATGTGCTCAGATTGTCTGGGTACTACAATCGCTTGAATCAAGTGGGAGCTAATCTTATAGATAAGATAGTGATTGATAGATTTCTCTAGTCACCATCAACAAGTTACTAGAACTTCGTGATGAACTATAGTATGCAAGGGATGACGAAAACGATTCCCGAACTCTTCGTGATGTTGAAATTGATGAAGGTAGAAATCAAGAAAGAGCATCATGTGTTGATGATTGACAAGACCACTAGTTTCAAGAGAATGGCAAAGGGAAAGAAAGGGAAGTTCAAGTATAATGACAAGCAAGTTGTCACTCCTGCGAAGAAGCCCAAAGCTGGACCAAAGCCTGAAACTGAGTGCTTACACTGCAAAGGAAATGGTCACTAGAAGCGGAAATGCCCTGAATATTTGGTGGATAAGAAGGATGGCAAAGTAAACAAGGGTATATTTGATATACAGGTTATTGATGTGTGCCTTACTAGTGTTTATAGTAGCCCTGAGTATTTGATACTTGTTCGGTTGCTAAGATTAGTAACTCGGAACGGGAGTTACAGAATAAACAGAGACTAGTTGAGGGTGAAGTGACGATGTGTGTTGGAAGTGGTTCCAAGATTGATATGATCATCATCGCACACTCCCTATACTTTCGGGATTAGTGTTAAACCTAAATAAATGTTATTTGGCGTTTGTGTTGAGCATGAATATGATTTGATCATGTTTATTGCAATATGGTTATTCATTTAAAGTCAGAGAATAATTGTTGTTCTGTTTACATGAATAAAACCTTCAATGGTCATACACCCAATGAAAATAGTTTGTTGGATCTCGATCGTAGTGATACACATATTCATAATATTGATGCCAAACGATGCAAAGTTAATAATGATAGTGCAACTTATTTGTGGCACTGCCGTTTGGTTCATATTGGTGTAAAGCGCATGAAGAAACTCCATAAAGATGGATTTTCGGAATCACTTGGTTATGAATCATTTGATGCTTGTGAACTGTGCCTTTTGGGCAAGATGACTAAAACTCTGTTCTTTGGAACAATGGAACGAGCTACTGACTTGTTGGAAATAATACATACTGATGTATGCAGACCAATGAGTATTAAGGCTCGCGGCAGGTATCGTTATTTTCTGACCTTCACAGATGATTTGAGCAGATATGGGTATATCTTCTTGATGAAACATAAGTCTGAAATAGTTGAAAGTTTCAAAGAATTTCAGAGTGAAGTGGAAAAATCATCGTAACAAGAAAATAAAGTTTCTATGATCTGATCGTAGAGATGAATATTTGAATTACGAGTTTGGCCTTCCGTTAGAATAATGTGGAATAGTTTCACAAACTCATGCCACCTGGAACACCACAGCATAACGGTGTATCCGAACGTCATAGCCGCACTTTATTTGATATGGTGCGATCAATGATGTCTCTTATCGATTTACCAATATCGTTTTGCAGTTATGCATTAGAGATAGCTGCATTCACGTTAAAATAGGGCATCATCTAAATCCATTGAGACGACACCATATGAACTATAGTTTAGCAATAAACCTAAGCTGTCATTTCTTAAAGTTTGGAGTTGCGATGCTTATGTGAAAAAGTTTCAACCTGATAAGCTCGAACCCAAATCGGAAAAGTGCGTCTTCATAGGATACCCAAAAAGTAACTGTTGGGTACACCTTCTATCACAGATCCGAAGGCAAGATATTCGTTGCTAAGAATGGATCCTTTCTAGAGAAGGAGTTTCTCTCGAAAGAAGTGAGTGGGAGTGTCGGTGTCAAAACCGGCGGATCTCGGGTAGGGGGTCCCGAACTGTGCGTCTAGGTGGATGGTAACAAGAGACAAGGGACATGATGTTTTTACCCAGGTTTGGGCCCTCTCGATGGAGGTAAAACCCTACTCCTGCTTGATTGATATTGATGATATGGGTGGTACAAGAGTAGATCTACCACGAGACCAGAGAGGCTAAACCCTAGAAGCTAGCCTATGGTATGATTGTTGTTCCTCCTACGGACTAAAACCCTCCGGTTTATATAGGCACCAAAGAGGGTTAGGGTTACACTGAGTCGGTTACAATGGTAGGAGATCTACATATCCGTATCGCCAAGCTTGCCTTCCATGCCAAGGAAAGTCCCATGCGGACACGGGACGAAGTCTTCAATCTTGTATCTTCATAGTCCGGGAGTCCGGCCGAAGATGATAGTTCGGCTGTCCGGACACCCCCTAGTCCGGGACTCCCTCAGTAGCCCCCGAACCAGGCTTCAATGGCGATGAGTCCGGCGCATAGATTGTCTTCGGCATTGCAAGGCGGGTTCTTCTCCAAATCCTGTGCACCTGTTGAATAGCGTCCGGCTTCTTGTAAATATTGCACTCCTCGGCTTCCACGCCCAATAATGGCCATCTTCCACGTGTTGAACGAATGCGAAAAGCCAGGGTATTTTTACATTTATCCCCCTAGCTGCGCAAATAAGCTGCCTATAAAAGAGACGAGGATCTAGATCCAAATCACACCACCCTCCCTTCGCGAGCATTCATCAGAGCGCATCTGAAAGAAATCCATTCCATCATGGACAGTCAACGCGGCTCCTCCTCTCACCCTTCCAGCACTCAGCCTAGAGATTGGGAGAGATGCTCCATCCCGCACAGTGAGCTAGTGGCGCTCCAAACCAAGGGATTTCTTCCCCCAGCCTTCATGGTCCCGGTTCGAGCCGGGCTCGCCACCTATAAGGGCGGAAAGCAAGCGGAGAGCGTCCCCAGCCCCTCCAAAGGAGAGCGGGTATGCCTTGTCTCTTATTTGATAAGAGGGCTTGGATTTCCAATTCATCCGTTTCTCCATGGGCTCCTGGAGTTCTATGGCCTCCAGTTGCACAACCTTACGCCTGCCTCCATTTTGCATATCGCGGGCTTCGTGGCCCTTTGCGAGCTGTTTTTGGGTATCGAGCCTCATTTTGCGCTGTGGAAGAAGCTGTTCTGCCTTGTGCCATGTTCTCAAGAGGGGTCGATATATCAAGTGGGCGGAGCCGAACTATGGCGCATCGCCAGGACCGGATATCTATACGGAACCCCGAAGAAGGCGTCCGAAGACTAGCCTTCGGCATGGTTTTATATAGAAGATGTCCCCCTGCCGGACCCTATTCAGGTCGGCCTCCCTGAGTTTACTAACGCCCCTTTGAAGAAACGCCTAAGCTGGCATCCACGGAGCCCTCAGAGGGAAAATAACAGGGTCGTTATTTACCTGATGAGCCAGATAAGGTTGTTAGCTCATTCCGGACTGACCGTGATCGGGGTTATGGCCATATGCATTATGCGGGGGGTGTAGCCGCTCCAGTATAGAGGCCACCCCATGTGGGATTTCAACGGGGAGGATGATGCCACCCGCTGCGGCCATAAGGGGCCGGGATCGGTCGCCGATCTGATGAAGATCTTGTCCGCATTGTACAAGGGAGAAGAGGAGGAATTCCTCCACATCAATCCGCAGGGCGGATTCTCTATGAACAATCCTCCAAGTTGGGTAAGCGAACATTCATTTTTGGCTATCCGATCCGTACTCCCATAGTCAAGTATCTCATTTCGTGATTTTGGCGCAGGAACTGCACCGGGCCGTAAAGGATATAAACAGCCCGCCTCCACAACCCGAGGATCCGGAACGTTTCCTCGATCCGACCTCCCAAGAGGATCCGGATATATCGGTGGAGCTGATCGACGGGGTTTTCCACCAACTGAGCGTTGACAATGCCTTGGTCGCCATTACGGCCGATTCCCCCGGAATGCTTCCTGCTTCGCAGGTAACTGAGACCGAAGTCCCAATACTTTGAAAATGACCCATTCGTGCGTGTTTTTGATCACCGTATACCCATGGTGTTTCGCAGGGGGCGCCCTTGAGGCGGAAGGCCGAGCCCGCGGCGGCTAGCCAACAAGGGGCAGCATGGCCCAGCAGGCTAAAAAGAAGTGCGGTTCGGATCGAAACTCCGGCGCAACGGTATGGTGCATCACCTTACTCCCCGGCTTTATTCCTAGGAGGCATACTGAAGCTCGTGCCTTTTCTGGAAAAAGAGCGCTCGCCGGACTGTATCCGGAGAGGTTGATCCTCCGCTCGCCAGGCTCCAAAGCTAGGTCCAGAAGCGGAGGCGAACACGGGGCGTGTGTCGGATGTTCCTCCGACAGAGGATGCCTACAGGTTATCTGCCACCAATTTCGAGGTGGAGAGTGCCATGAATCACAGACGCTGCCGGACAGTTCTTCGTGACGCGTGTTTCTCCCCAGAGGCATTGGATGCCTTTAATTCGGGAGATGCGCACCTCCGTGCCGCTCAAAATGGTCTAGCCAGAGCCACGGAGCAGTATGTAAAATACATACGGGTGAGAAAATTTGACAGTTATATATGCCAGTAGCCCCCGAGACATGAAATAGTTAGAATAACTGATTTAAGGATCATTTATTGTGCAGGATCTAACAGAAAGGAATAGCCAACTGTCCCAGGAGCTGGAGGAGTGCAAAGCCCAACTTGAGGCCGCACTAGCCGCAGCGGGGGAAGCCAAAGAGACCCCCTCTGGTAATATATGCTTCAAAAGATAAGTAATTTGTGAAGTGCGGCGTGTGTATAAGTCTGACAATAATATTGCAGATGGCGCCGGGATAGATCCGGACAAGAAACAGCTCATGCGCCGGTTAAAGGCCAGCGAGAATGTGCTTACAAGGGTGAGGCAGGAGAAAAATAATCTCCAAGATGCCAACACCCAGCTGGGTGAGGAACTAAAGGATGTTTGTGCCCAGCTATCTGACTCCGTCGAGAAGAATCGGCGGCTTCGACGCGGCATTTTTAGTAAGTGCTTGAATGAACTTTGAAAAAGAGTTCGGCGAGGAAGTCGACTAACAGAGTTATGTCTGTAGGTATGCTCACAGGCCGTCCTGCAGAGGAAATGCCCGGTTCTACAGGTGACCTTCTTCCCGAGCTCTTGCAACTGCACGAACGAGTTCGGCAGGTGATGAAAGGCGTCGCCCAGGCCTTGTGGCCATCTGTCTCCCTGCCCGAAGGCCTTGGAGAGCTTGCAGAGAGGCTTCAGGGAGCGTGGCAGCACTTCCGCTTATGGAAGATATCGGCCTGCCGTCAAGGCGCCAGGGAGGCCTGGGCCATGGTGAATAGGCAGTACATAAAGGCTGACTCAAACCACATGGCCGAGGTCGGACCTGCGGGGCCCGATGGGAAGGAGATCCCTGTGAGCTTAGTGTACGGCCAAGTAGAATTGGCCGCAAAGTATTCCCAACAGGACTGTAAACTAGACAGCCTGCTGGATGGCATTGAAGAGGAATATGCCCAATCAAGTTGACTATGTAATTTAAGATGACATGTAAAATGCCTTCTAGCCGGATTGTAGATCGTTTGTCATAGCGGACCTTTTCGCTTCAAGCTCGGGACCCAATAGTCCGGAGTGTGTCCGAATACCCTCGCGGTTATATAAGAACCGGGGCATGCGTGGGGACCGGGCGTAGGGGTCATTAGTGCTTTATCAGACAAGTTCCCAACTAGTTATGTTATATTACATGGTGAGTAAGAAACATCTTCCAGAGAGAATAGTTCCGTTAGGGGTTCCTTTCCCTGGGAGGCATGCCCTAAAGTGCATGTCCGGACTGCGAAAAAAGCAGAAAAACATCTAGGGGCAGATAAATAAATAGGTAAGAAATCTACTTTTAGTTCACCGATCGAATATTCCCTTAAGAACGCTAGCTTTTGGCTTCACCCAGTCTGAGGTACACATCCGGCTGACCCGGCAGTAACAATCGCAGAGGTGCTCCCTTTACCGCCTAGCCGAACAATCAGGAACGTAGGGGTAAGCACAGGAGCCAGGCAACCCAGCTTGGCCAAAACTTAAGTCATATCGATGCATATAATGGTGAATAAAAGGTACATGCGGAAGTGTGACACATGTGTTGGGCATGAAGCCCGTATAAATAAGCTTTTGTTAAAGAAGCCCCCAGGTATAATGAGGGCGGATAGTGCGTCAAGTGTGTGCGAACAATGCGCGAACAAGCTTTCAAAGGCTGCAATAGGAAAGGGGGGGAAAGGAGAGAAACAGAAGACAGCTAATATGTAAAATATAAACGGAGGAAGGAGACAAACTCAGAATCCGACGCTAGGCGTAGAATCTTCAGAGACGGGCTGCATTCCATGGGTTTGGCTCGAGTCGGTTATCCGATGCATCTTGCAGACGGTACGCTCCGCCAGTCAGGACTTGGTAGATTATAAAGGGACCTTCCCATTTGGGCTTGAGTTTGTCTTTTTTCTTGTCCGGCAAGCGTAGAACTAACTCGCCAACGTTGTAAGTTTTGGCCCGTACTTCTTTGCTTTGATATCTTCGAGCTTGCTGTTGATAGAATGCGGAACGGGCTTTTGCCACGTGACGCTCCTCCTCCAACGTGTCCAAACTGTCCTGCCGATCGAGCTCGGCTTCTCTTTCTTCGTACATGCGCACGCGAGGTGAGTCATGAATTATGTCATAGGGCAGAACTGCCTCTGCACCGTATACCATTAAGAATGGTGTAAATCTGGTGGTGCGATTCAGAGTGGTCCGCAACCCCTAGAGTACGGAGTCGAGATCCTCTACCCAGTGCGTGTTAGAATCCTTAAGGGACTGCACTAATCGGGGTTTGATGCCGCTCATGATTAGACCATTTGCTCCAATAAGTCTACTGCCTGGTTGTTATCCCGAGCTATATGGTGAAATTCGAGCCCCTCAAACCAAGCTGACATTTTTAGGACGGCGTTGCGATAAGCTGCCATTTTCGGATCCTTGGCATCAAAGTCTCCATTTATTTGGGATATCGCGAGGTTCGAATCCCCACGCACCTCTAGGCGTTGAATGCCCATGGAGACTGCCATCCGGAGGCCATGTAGAAGGGCCTCGTATTCGGCTGCGTTGTTGGAGTCCGTATACATTATCTAGAGTATGTATTGAACCGTATCTCCGGTTGGGGACGTCAAAACGATGCCAGCCCCCAGACCAGCCAACATTTTTGAGCCGTCGAAGTGCATGATCCAGTTGGAATATGCGTCGTACTCTTTAGGGAGTTCAGCTTCAGTCCATTCGGTGATGAACTCGGCCAAAACTTGTGACTTAATAGCTCGCCGTGGCTTATAGGTTATGTCGAACGGGAGGAGCTCAATGGCCCATTTGGCAATCCGGCCCGTCGTGTCGCGGTTGTTTATAATGTCATTAAGAGGTACTTCGGAGGCTACTGTTATCGAACACTCTTGAAAGTAGTGTCGCAGCTTCCGAGATGCCATGAACACCGCGTATGCTATCTTCTAATAATGCAGGTACCGTGACTTGCATGGAGTCAGGACAGTGGACACATAGTAAACTAGTTTTTGAAGGGGGAACTTGTGTCCGTCCGTTTCTCGTTCGACAACGTGCACCGCGCTCACCACTTGATGAGTTGCCGCAATATATAATAGCATTGGTTTGCCTATGTTGGGCGCGGCTAGGACCGGGTTTGTTGCCAATATGGCTTTTATATCTTCAAGTCCGACCGTGGCGGCATCCGTCCACTCGAAGTGCTCGGTGTGTCGGAGGAGGCGATAAAGGGGTAATGCCTTTTCTCCTAAACGGGAGATAGAGCGGCTTAAAGCCGCCACACATCCCATCAATTTTTGTATTTGTTTGAGGTCCTTTGGGATATCCAATTGTGATAGAGCTCGGATCTTGGCTGGGTTTGCTTCAATTCCTCTACCGGATACAATGAAGCCCAAGAGCTTTCTGGCTGGTACGCCGAAAACACATTTTTCTGGGTTAAGCTTAATGTCATATGTTCGGAGAGTATTGAACGTGAGCCTCAAATCGTCTACTAGAGTTTCGACGTGCTTGGTTTTGACGACCACATCGTCTACGTATGCCTCCATTGTTTCGCCGATCTGGTTTGCCAGACATGTCTGAATCATGCGCTGATATGTTGCGCCGGCGTTTTTGAGCCCAAAGGGCATTGTGTTGAAGCAGAATGGGCCGTATGGGGTGATGAATGCCGTTGCGGCCTGGTCGGGATCTGCCATCTTAATTTGGTGGTAGCCGGAGTATGCGTCGAGGAAACACAATGAATCGTGTCCTGCGATAGCGTCGATAATTTGATCGATGTGGGGGAGGGGGAAGGGATCCTTTGGGCAAGCCTTGTTGAGGTCTTTAAAATCGACGCATAGGCGCCAGGATTTGTCCTTCTTTGGTACCATCACCAGGTTTGCTAGCTAGTCCGGATGTTTTATATCTCTGATGAATCCGGCCTCCAATAATTTGGCTAGCTCATCTCCCATGGCCTATCTCTTGGGTTCGAAGAAACACCGAAGAGCCTGTTTGACTGGCTTGAATCCTTTTATTATGTTTAGGCTGTGCTCGGCCAGCCGGCGTGGGATTCCTGGCATGTCTGAAGGGTGCCAGGCAAAGATGTCCCAATTTTCGCGTAGGAATTCTCCTAGTGCCGTCTACATCAGGGTTTAATTGTGCCCCAATGGAGGCCGTTTTTGTAGGGTCCGTTGGATGGACTTGGAATTTGACTATTTCGTCCGCTGGTTTAAAGGAGGTGGACTTGGATCTCTTATCGAGTATCACATCGTCCCTATTCACCATGGAGCGCAGCGTAGTGAGTTCTTCGGCCGCTAGGGCTTCGGATAGTGCCTCCAGGGCCAGTGCGGCTGTCTTATTTTCGGTGCGGAGTGCTATGTCCGGGTCACTAGCAATAGTGATGATTCCGTTGGGCCCGGGCATTTAGAGCTTCATGTACCCGTAATGGGGTATAGCTTGAAAAATTGTGAATGCCTCTCGCCCTAATAGAGCGTGATATCCGCTGCTAAACGGGGCCACTTGGAACGTGACCTCCTCGGACCTGTAATTATCCGGCGTGCCGAACACCACATCCAATGTGATTTTTCCTGTACAACATGCTTCCCGACTGGGGATTACTCCTCTAAAGGTTTTGCTGCTTCGCTCAATGCGGCTCCAGTCTATTTTCATTTTTTGGAGGGTTTCCTCGTAAATGAGATTCAGTCCGCTGCCACCGTCCATGAGTACTTTGGTAAGGCGAAAGCCGTCCACTATTGGACTGAGGACCAATGCGGCTAGCGCTCGGGCTGTTCGGAATTCAGGTTCGTCACTGGCATTAAAGGTAATAGCCGTGTCACTCCATGGGTTTATTGTTGCTACTTGGTAGACTTCGGCAAGGCTGCGGAGTGTTCATTTCCGCATATTATTTGATGCGAAAGTCTCAAAGACTGTTAATACCATACTGGTATCCTTGGACTGGTGTTTCGCCACTTTTGGCCACCTGCCGTAGTATCCAACATGCTCTAAGGCTATGAGTTGGAGTGGCACCCTCTATACTATGAATTTTGCAGGGTCCATTGAGCCATCCTTCCAGTACGGTTACATGCCCTATAGAGGGTTTTTGCTTTTTGGTGTTTAACCCAGGTGCCTGGCGATAATGCACCCTTTTATTTCGGACTGGGGTTGTATTCAGGGCCGGATTGTCCCAAAATTTGATTTCGATTTTCCAGGCGCTTTCCATCACACAGTACTTTTGCACTATGGACGCCAAGTCAGCGAAGCGTGTAATTTCATGATGACTTGCGGCGTTTAGGATTCCCTTGTCCGTGCAATTATTGCAGAAGAATGAAATTGCGTCCTCCTCGCGGCAGTCCTTTATCCTGTTCATAACCAGGAGGAATCTGGCCCAGTAATGGTGTGCTGTTTCTGCGGGCTCTTGCCGTATTTGGGATAGATCGCTTATGTTTGGGTGGGCGCGTGGAATTAAATTCGGAACCCCGTCCACTTTAAAACTCAGGGGCCAAGTAGTTTCCGAACTTGGAAGCTTGGCTTCTTGGATGTTGTCCAATGAATCTAGCCCGCTGCCTGACGTTAGGTTCAGGGCTTGAGTAACATCGTCCCCTCCGCGGGAATCCGGCATGGAGGGATCCAGAATCCGGACATAGCTAGTCTTTAAGATAGAAGAAGGGTCGCCGTATTGTTCCTCTACCACAGCAACGTGGTGGGTAACCTGGGGAGAGTTAATCTCTCTCAGATCGGGTTTAGGCCCAATCTGATCGTAGTCTGTAGCGACTCCCAGGGCGGCGATGCGATCCAAGAGCTCGTTTAAGGTAGAGAGCTCCATCGGATCTAACTGCTCGGCGAGTTCCGAGCTAACGTGAAGATTGCTTTCGATGACCGAGAAGTCGTCGGCGGCGCGGCGGCTGGACAGGCGGTCATAAGGAAACCGCCTAGCCAGATAGTTTGGCCGATAGCCAAAGCTCCTTTAGCAACAGTGCCGTCTTTAAAGACGGGATGAGGAATCCTTCCTGATTGCGACGGCACAGAGGAACTCTCAATGAAAGCACCAATGTCGGTGTCAAAACCGGCGGATCTCGGGTAGGGGGTCCCGAACTATGCGTCTAGGCGGATTGTAACAGGAGACAAGGGACACGATGTTTTTACCCAGGTTCGGGCCCTCTCGATGGAGGTAAAACCCTACTCCGGCTTGATTGATATTGATGATATGGGTGGTACAAGAGTATATCTACCACGAGATCAGAGAGGCTAAACCCTAGAAGCTAGCCTATGGTATGATTGTTGTTCGTCCTGCGGACTAAAACCCTCCGGTTTATATAGGCACCAAAGAGGGTTAGGGTTACACAGAGTCGGTTACAATGGTAGGAGATCTACATATCCATATTGCCAAGCTTGCCTTCCATGCCAAGGAAAGTCCCATCCGGACACGGGACGAAGTCTTCAATCTTGTATCTTCATAGTCCGGGAGTCCGACCGAAGATGATAGTTCGGCTATCCGGACACCCCCTAGTCCGGGACTCCCTCAGGGAGGAAAGTAGAACTTGATGAGGTAACTATACCTGCTCCCTTATTGGAAAGTAGTTCATCACAGAAATCTGTTCCTGTGACTACTACACCAATCAGTGAGGAAGTTAATGATGATGATCATGAAATTTCAGATCGAGTTGTTACTGAACCTCGTAGGTCAACCAGAGTAAGATCCGCACCAGAGTGGTACGGTAATCATGTTCTAGAAGTTACATTACTAGACCATGATGAACCTACGAACTATGAAGAAGCGATGGTGAGCCCAGATTCCACGAAATGGCTTGAGGCCATGAAATCTGAGATGGGATCCATGTATGAGAACAAAGTATGGACTTTGATTGACTTGCCCCATGATTTGTGAGCCATTGAGATTAAATGGATCTTCAAGAGGAAGACGGACACTGATAGTAGTGTTACTATCTGCAAAGCTAGAATTGTCGCAAAAGGTTTTCGACAAGTTCAAGGTGTTGACAACGATGAGAGTTTCTCACTCATATCTATGCTTTAGTCTGTCCGAATCATGTTAGCAATTGCTGCATTTTATGAAATTTGGCAAATGGATAAACAAAACTGCATTCCTTAATTAAAGAAGAGTTGTATATGATGCAACCAGAAGGTTTTGTAGATCCTAAAGGTGCTAACAAAATGTGCAAGCTCCAGCGATCCATCTATGGACTGGTGCAAGCGTCTCGGAGTTGGAATATATACTTTGATAGGTTGATCAAAGCATATAGTTTTATACAGACTTGCGGTGAAGCTTGTATTTACAAGAAAGTGAGTGGGAGCACTACAACATTTCTGATAAGTATATGTGAAAGACATATTGTTGATCGGAAATAATGTAGAATTTTTCTGGAAAGCATAAAGAAGTGTTTGAAAGGAGTTTTTCAAAGAAAGACCTCGGTGAAGCTGCTTACATATTGAGCATCAAGATCTATAGAGATAGATCAACACGCTTGATAAGTTTTTTCAATAAGTACATACCTTGTCAGGTTTTTGAAGTAGTTCAAAATGGAATAGTCAAAGAAAGAGTTCCTGCCTGTGTTGCAAAGGTCTGAAATTGAGTAAGACTCAAATCCCGACCACGGTAGAAAATAGAAAAGAGAATGAAAGTCATTCCCTATGCCTCAGTCATAGGTTTTATAAAGTATGCTACGTACCAGACCTATTGTATACCTTGCTCTGAATTTGGCAAGGGAGTACAATAGTAATCTAGGAGTAGATCACTGGGAATTGGTCAAGAATATCCTTAGTGAGGACTAAGGAAATATTTCTCGATCATGGAGGTGATAAAAGAGCCCGTCGTAAAGAGTTACATCGGTGCAAACTTTTACACAGATCCAGATAGCTCTAAGTGTAATTCTGGATACATATTGAAACTGGGAGCAATTAGCTAGAGTAGCTCCATGCAGAGCATTGTAGACATAGAATATTTGCAAAATACATATGGCTCTGAATATGACAGACCCGTTGACTAAACTTCTCTCACAAGCAAAACATGATCATACTCTAGTAAACCCTTTGGGTGTTAATCACATGACGATGTGAACTATGGGTATTAATCACATACAGATGTGAATATTGGTGTTAAATCACATGGCGATGTGAACTAGATTATTGACTCTAGTGCAAGTGGGAGTGTCGGTGTCAAAACCGACGGATCTTGGGTAGGGGGTCCCGAACTGTGCGTCTAGGCGGATGGTAACAGGAGACAAGGGACACGATGTTTTTACCCAGGTTCGGGCCCTCTTGATGGAGGTAAAACCCTACTCCTGCTTGATTGATATTGATGATATGGGTAGTACAAGAGTGGATCTACCACGAGATCAAGGAGGCTAAACCCTAGAAGCTAGCCTATGGTATGATTGTTGTCATGGTTGTTCGTCCTACGGACTAAAACCCTCCGGTTTATATAGACACCGGAGAGGGCTAGGGTTACACAGAGTCGGTTACAATGGTAGGAGATCTACATATCCGTATTGCCAAGCTTGCCTTGCACGCCAAGGAAAGTCCCATCCGGACACGGGACGAAGTCTTCAATCTTGTATTTTCATAGTCTTGGAGTCCGGCCGATGATGATAGTCCGGCTATCCGGACACCCCCTAGTCCAGGACTCCCTCAGTAGCCCCTGAACCAGGCTTCAATGATGATGAGTCCGGCACGCATATTGTTCGGCATTGCAAGGCGGGTTCCTCCTCCGAATTAATTCATAGAAGATTGTGAACACCAGGATAGTGTCCAGCTCTGTAAAATAAATTCCACATACTACCGTAGAGAGAATAACATGTACACAAGCTCAAACTGCGGACGTATTTTGTGGCGTGATGTCACACCACTGCCAAGCCTTTACTTGAATCGTTTTTACTATACCACCTCAGCGCGTTTAGCGAAGCGGTTTCCTTGGCACGTCTTGTCGAAGCAGAGATCGTGTTCCCCTTATTCCGGGATTCCCATCAATACGGACGTGGGTAACCCAACCGCGCCCGTTGCCACGCCTCCTCCATCGAAGGCGAGTCCCAAACGGTCATGGGGACAGCTCTTGGTATTCTCCCTCTTTATAATGGGACCAAGGCTCGTTTTTCTTCAATCCTCAATCGAATCTGCCCTTCGACCTGAGTTCCAACACCCAGAGCCCCAGATTCGAGCGCTTCGGACTTTCGGCAATGTCCGGCTCCGACCTATAGGGCCGGTGGATGCCCTCCTCCGTCACAGAAGAGGACGTGCTAAAGTTGAGAGAAGCCAGGTACCTGACCAGCGAGATTTCGCATAGGCTGCCCGCCAAAGGGCAAGTCATTCCTACTCCCAAGCCCGGCGAGAGCGTCGTGTTTGTGTCCCACCTCCGTCGGGGTTTAGGCTTCCCGATGGATCCTTTTGTGAGAGGGCTCATGTTTTACTATGGTTGGAATTCCATGACCTGGCTCCGGAGTCCATCCTCCACATCTCATCATTCATTATCGTCTGCGAGGCCTTCCTCCGCACTACCCCCCACTTTGGTTTGTGGCTCAAAACCTTTAACGTGGAGCTGAAGATGATCGAGGGGCGCCAAGCAGAGTGCAGCGGGGCGGTTGTAAGCAGGAGGGCCGATGCTCCATGGCCCGAGGGCTCTTTCCAAGAGGAGCTCGGCTTGTGGCAATAGGAGTGGTTTTATATTACCGCTCCCAGGGGCAGCAGGCAGAAGCCGCCGCCCATCTTCCGCTCGGGACCCCCACGACGGCTGATGTCATGGGTCAACCAAGGGCTCAACTGGGGGCCGTCAAAGGACGTGCCCCTATTGCAGGGCCGGATTCAAGACCTCCAAGAGAGGGAGATCGATCTGGTCGTGGTGATGCAGGTCATGCTGATTAGGCGTCTTCTGCCCTGCAAACATCGTCCTCTCCGGCTGTGGGAATTCAATCCGGAGGGACCATGAATTCTCCAACACTTCATGGGTACGACACCCATGGAGATGTACAAATTGTTCTTCGGATCACAAGAGGTGTGTCCGGAATTGACCGAGGACACTGGCCTAAGCTGCAATCGCCCGGATACGCAAGTAAGTAGCTCTGTGTCCGGACATACCGTTCGTTTGCATTTCTAGGTCTTGCCTTTTAACCAATTTTCCTCTGAACAGGAGTGGATAGCGCAAGCAAAACTGATACGGTGTCCGGCCCCTCTCCCGGAGACCACGCCAGATCCCGTGCTGGAGGTTGCGCCTTCGGAGGAAGGCAAAGGGGAAAACATAGAAGCTACCGCCTCTACCAAGGAGGCTCTCGAGAGAGGAGGGATCGAGAATCCCCCCTTCCAAGGGGAGAAGAGGACCGCTTCCGAAAACCCGGAGGGCAAGGCCTCAAAGCGGGGGAAGAGATCTTCACCAGAGGGTCCTGCGCCAGGGGAAGCCCTGGCCACACCCTCTCCCCCAAGGGATCAGCCCTCCAGCGAGCCGTAAGTAGAAAAGGGGGAGTTTTGTAATAAGGGACACCACTATTTTTGCTTCTGAGGATAACCGAAGTTTTTACCTTGTAGTTCGGATCTCCGCCCTTCTCAGCTGAGCTCGTCTTCGAGGGAGCTTCGTCCGGAGATGATGGAGAGCGAAACGCCACTATCTGCTACACCGTCAGGTGGGGCGGACGACCCTGAGGTGTCATCACGGAGGGTATCCCCGAGTCCGGCCGGGCCGGAGAGTTCGGCGGCAACTGGTGTACGGCCGGGGGAGCTGAGGGATCTGCTCGAGAAGGCGTCTATCTCAGAAGGTCGCCGTACATTGATGAGTATGGTGATTGGAAGAATTTCATCCGCCGAAGGCGGGTTGCATGATGCCGTCAGAAGTTTGCTGGCGGGGTTTGAGGTACGTAAAAATGACGTACCTTTTGACAGTTTTGCACATAAAGCGCGCCCTGTATAGATAGTAGCCCCTGAGACTCGGGATGTTGTCGAAAGCGATAGCGTGCCGAGGATCATAATCTCAGGTATTAATTCTCGCCTTTCCTACACAGGTGGCGGATAGTCCGGTGGCCAGCCGGACTGATGGAGTTGCTGAACTAAGGCGGGAACTCGACGTTGCGGATGCGGACATCGCGCTGGTCAATAAACGACTTGACGAGTCGCAAGGTAGGTTGTTTCTCCGTGGTCACCTAGTAAGGGAGTCGAAGCTCACTCCTTACAACATGTGTGTTTGATGCAGATGGTGCTGCTGCTGTGGAGGACCTTCGAGCAGAGCTTGCTCGAGCCAAGGAGCAGGCCAGAAGAAGTGATGTAGCTGCCTTGAAGGCGGCCGAAGAGCTGGAAGCCGAAAGGGCTGCTCACTGCCGAAGCAGGGAGGAGATGGCCGAAATGGCCGTGAAGTTAAAATATGTTACCGACCGCTATGAGGTTCTTGAAAAAGAACGCCGAGCGGAGCAAGAAAGCCTGAAGAAGGCCACCGCCGAAGCTAAGGATGCCCATTCTGCAATGAGGGCTATAAAGGAGGAGCTGCACCAGGCCGGAGATATTGCGGCTGGCAAGCCCTTTCTGCTGCGCAGGAGGTTCACAGATCCGAAGTATGCTCAGCTTGGCCAGCTGTGGGGTCCGGAGGATCCTTATATGGATTTAGAGGCGAGTGTGGCAGATGCTGTTGTGCACTTCCGAAGTCAAAAGGATCACAAGATGGAAGAGCTTTTTTGGTCTCAATTCCATAGTCCGGAGCGTTCACTTCCGCTGACCGATCGGTTGGCTGAGTGGGCTGAGTTGAATAGATTGTCCGGACTTGCCATGATGGATGTAGTGACTCATATCTGGCCGGATAGGCCCAAGCCGAAGAGCTATTTTGGCTTATTGCAGCAATTCCTTGGGGCGGTGCCGCATATCAAGGCGATGAAGCGGTCGGCCTGCATAGAGGGTGCACGGATGGCCCTCGCCCGTGTGAAGACATACTGGACGGAGATGGATGCCACCGATGTTGCAACCCGGGGTTCGGACGAGAGCCGGTTACCCGCCGAGCACTATTTTGGGGAAGTTCTGCGGGGTGCTCGTGCAATAGAGTCGCAGTGCTCAAAGAATGTCATGTTTAAATGATTTTTATGATTTGTAAGATGATATATATAATATAAGTGCTTTTTATACTTGTGCGTTCAAGTATTGAAATATCTCCTGTGCGGCCGTTAATGTATACTTGTGTATAACCTGAAAGATGGCAATCTTCGGCTTTAGCCCCCACGCACATGGTGCGGGGGTGTTTGCAAAAACATCGCATTTTCACAATTAATCCAACGTCTTGGTCCTGTGAAGGATGTGGTAGAGTAGCAAACGAGGCAACCAGACTATAATGCTTTATCACTTTCTCTTAGCCATAGGAGTTCGAGGGTGGGGCTACGATATAGCCCCTAGGGGCACCGCGCTCTCCGAATTCGGGGTGCGTATGTGCCTAACCGGGAAATGGTCCTTCGTTAAAGCGGAGGAATTCTAAACATTCCGGTAGTCGATCGAGTGGTTGACCAGTCTCTCGCTGTATCATGACAGTCAGTTTTCGGCTTTCTCTACTGAGGCGCTCGCCCGGCCGAACCGGGGCACAATCGCAGTAGTTCTCTTGGTGCCGCGTTAGCCGATGATACGGAACGTAAGGCAGCAAAACACAGGAGCCGGGCAAACCCAACATTTGATCAAAGACATGATTCGGAGCTAATGCATATAAGGCCTAACTCGAGACGCCGAACACTCCCTATGGTATTCGGTCATTATGATAACGGGCAGAACAATGCCCTAAGCCCCTAGTGTCCAGGTACAGGCAAGAATTTCTGGCATGGCCGATGCCAAAACGCCAGCCTCCTTGTTGGTTATGGTAAAAAACCGTGGGATATGAATCAACAAGAGGCAGTAAGAAAGGTTTACGCAGGGTCTTAATCTGAAAAGAATCCTTGCCACGGGTCCCTGCTGCATGTCTGCGCCTGTGTCTCCGTTGTGTCGTATCCTGGACGGGTGTACATGTTGTTCATCTGTAAAAAGAGAGGAACTTAGCTTGAAAAGAAATCGTGCAAAAAATTATTTAAAGCAAAGTATGAATGAATGAATAAAGTTGAGCTTTTAGTGGCTCTTTATTGTTTGTACGCGCAGCCCCTTGTGGAGGGGTATGCGGCTAGGGAGCCCCTAGTTTATTTATTCCGGACTCATCTAGCCGTGTCCGGGGTCTTGAACGACCTTTTAATGAGATGATGCCGCGTGGACCGGGTATTTTAAGTGTAAGAGACGCGTAGTGCGGTATTGCGTTAAAGCGGACGAAAGCTTCACGTCCCAATAGTGCTTGATGGCTACTTTTGAATGGGGCGACATGGAAGATTAACTTTTCGCGACGGAAGTTGTCAGGTGATCCGAACACAACTTCTAGTAGTAAGGAGCCCGTGCACTTGGCGTAAGGGCCTGGCGTAACTCCTTTGAAGGAAGTGCGGCTATGGCGAATTTTAGTAGGGTCTATCCCCAACTTCACTACAAGAAATATGTCAACTTATGACCACCACTATTGGTCACTGAAAGGTCACAAATTTCCATTTATGACCTTTTTGTGCCCAAAAACAGAAGGTCAAAAGCTGGCCGTCATAAACTGACTATAGCGACCTTTCTTCTGGAATGGTCAAAGACATTTACGACCAAAATATTCCTACTGTGGCGTTTTGGTCACTAGCAACCTGCTCAGGCCACGTAGGCATCCAGCGTGGCAAGCTGTTGTGGCACAAGATTCAGCCCGGTCCAATTCGATTTTCTACATGGGCCGAGCCCAACAATTCGGCCTATTTGTGTTTTTTCTGTCTGTCAATTTTTGGTTGGGTTCATGGGCCAAGCCCAATATTGCAGCCTTTTTATTGTTGGGTTGTGGCCTTTTTGTCTAAACAAATTTAGTTTTTTTTTCAAAAGAAGGGTCCACTAGTCAGATGGGTCCCAGTTGTCAGGTTCTAGTAACAGGTTTCAATTTGTCAGGTAAGTGGGTCCCATCTATCAGACTCATATTCTTCATATTTCAAGCAGTATTCAGATTCGCAGAGACAAAAAAACACACATAATACTTAAACAAGAGCAACCAGATCACATAATACAATACTTTACAAGCTCTATCCATGCCAGTACAAAGGGCCATGTATAATACAATACTTTACAAGCTCTACAAGTGTAATATAGTACTACTTCACAAGCTCCTGGACTCGCTGGACTCTCTCATATTTCTATGCAACTTCAACAGGACAAAAACTTCGGTAGTGAGGGCTGGAACCATAGTTAGATGAACAACACGCCGGACTCGCTCGACGGCGATAGTCAGGGCTGAGACCAAACAAAATAGCAACATGGCTTCCTCTGTCATCGTGTTACATGAATCAGAAAAGAATGAGAAAAACTGGGGCAGATATATTATGAACAGACCATTCAAGAACAGACCATTCAACATTCAGCTAGTACCATGCTTTTTGTTGTCGAGCTAGATAAAATGAGATAGTAGTTCATATAAGAAACAGAGAAACAATATGAATATGCATGCCACATATGCAAGTTGTGCAAAAAAACTGCACTACAACACATTGCGCCTAAAACAAAATACCATTCTACTATCACGACCATACATTCAACTGGCAAGATCTAACAATACTCATCAGCACACGCATACTAAACTTCACAAAGGCAGGAGAGAATAAAGGGAACCAAGGAAGATACCTGTGGATGATAGTGTCAACGATGATCTGGATTGAGTTAGCATTGATGAGGAAGTGGATGGTGTCCATGGTGTGCTTTAGATGCACACAGCCATGAGCTTCTTGCCGCTGTTGCATCCGTTCGCTCGATGATGGGTACCAATGCATCCAAGTAGAACAAAACCACCAACATTAACCCACAGCTTCAAGTACAAGCAAGTATATATCAAGTGACAGTGAAAACAAGTTGAGAAAAACACTATAAATATCTATTTCATGTCATGCAGAATTCAAACCAAATAAACCTATGCATACGAAGGTGAAATATTACAAAGAAAGCACTCATCAGGTAGCATGCATACAAAGTCTCTGTGTTGGCAGTAGTAAATACTCTCTGTGTTAGCAGTAGTAAAACTCATGCAGTACCAAGTTAACAACTTTGAGTCAGAAAAGCTAGAAGTGTCTCTTAAGAGAGACCAGAACTTAGAATTAAGGCACATATCATATTCTGAACAGCATCAGCACCATGGTAGTAACAATTAACATTAGTAGGACATCAATGGGGCACAACTTAGTTAACTGCAGATGGATGGACGCACAATTACCTTCTCGAGGCAGGGGCGAGCGTCCTTGAAGTGGAGGAAGATGAGCGTGAGGGCGGCGCTAATGGCACTCCAGGACATGTTGAGGCCGAGCAGCAGCGCCACAAGCATGCCCAAGGTGATGGTGTACATGCCGAAGGTGATTTTCTCCCCAGATTCAATGCATGGAACAGTACAACATATAATATCAGCAACATTAACTACTCCAAATCAACAGAAACTACAGCATATCAGATCAACAGAAACTACAGCAGATCAGATCAGATCCAAGTACAACATATAATATCAGCAACATTAACTACTCCAAATCAACAGCAACTACAACAAATACATGAGCACGAGCATCTCCTGCAAGTGACAAAGATAGTGAGATGCCAGATGCAGATATGCTGCTTGAAGTGTACTTTAACCTGAATAGAATCATCATCCCTTGCAAGCATGTTTATCCAAGAAATAACAGTTATGGACAAGGCTGAAATGTGAAGTGTTCAGGATTCAACTTGCTTCCAGAATTATAGAACTGAGGCTGTGAGTGGAACTTGGATAAATTAATAAGATTTAACAATTGCTTTCAGATTCTACTTACTCTCTACTGAATAACTGGAATTACTACTCCAATAAGTAACAACTCCCTAACTCCATCTAGAAGTTGGACACTGACTCTCAGTTATACTGATTCAGTCATAGCTTACATTTAGCTACTTTCAGAAATCAAATCATCATCCAAACACAAACTGTGTGGCACAGATTTCACGTACCATGTACACATACGGATCCGGGTGGCCACCAGTGCCCGCACGATGCAACCCTCTCTTCTACTTCAGCAACCTGCGAATTCCAAACAGAGAGTCGGTCAACAAATTTCAGAACATCTTCAGAGATATAGTTGGATTAGCGGAAGTGTCCTACTCACCAGCGCACAGCCTTTCTAGTTACAGCATTGTCGCCAATGGCATCAAGTCCACCCTCCTCTGCTGGCCCGTCATGGTCGGCCTTCCCTTGACACAAGACAAAGACATGGATATGATATGAGATGGATGGAAACCACACAAACAATGGATTTGTTATGGTTCAGATTAAGAAAATATGCAAACCCCTTGATATTTGTTATGGATCTCGCAGCAGCAGCAAAGTATGGTAGAGGAGAGATTTAGAAAAGGGAAAGAGATTTACCTAACCATGGCCTCCACCGAGAGAGGGACGGAAGGAAGGAAGGAAGGGCCTTCCATGGCCATGGCCATGGGGATGGTGCTCCTCCTTCACACGTTCCATGGTGATGACCTGCACAAACCAACCACACGGGTCAGACCAACAAATCCAGAAGATGAGGGGAGGGGAGGGGAGGGGAGGGGAGGGGAGGGGCTAGGGTTATGGGAGGAGGATGGGCGTACGTACCTTGTGCGTCATCGGAGATGCTGCAGGGTCGCCGAAGAGAGCTCGACGATGGCGTGGGGGGACCGAAACCCTAGGCGCCGGGGAGGGGTCCTCTGCCGCTGTGCTGCGCTGCGCTGCGTGGTTGGGGAGGGGATAAGAGCTCCGTCTCTGTCTCCGTCTCCCTCTCCATGCCGGAGGTGCTGGACGGATGGAGCTCGACGACGGCGTGGTGGTGGCGTACCACTCTCCCTCTCCGTATCTCCCGTCCCGAGCCTAGCAGATCTGGCCACAACCTGACTTTGTCGGCTCGATCTGCATGCTGGGAGAGAAGGAGAGGCCGTCGGCGGCGGCAGATTTGAGGGGGACGAGCTCGCCGGCGGCGGCGGCGGCTGATTTGGGGGAACGACAGACGGGGAGAGGAGGAAGATGAGGACGACGAGGAGCCGCGGGGAACGACAGACAGGGAGAGGTAGGGCGTGGCCGTGTGCATGGAGAAGCAGGGCGAGGTGCAGGCGCCGGAACCCTAGGATGACGACGGCCTGGGTCGGTGGATGGATCCCGGAGCGGAGCAGAGCGGAGGTCGGGGCGGTGGGTGAGGAGGAAGGGGGCGGTGGGTGAGGAGAGGAAGGGGGCGGTGGGCAGGGAGTGGAGTGGATCGAGAGGGGGGCCGCGGCGGCGAGGAGATCCAGAAGGAGGAGTGGTGTGCGGCGGCGGTGGATCCAGAAGGGAGAGAAGGTGGAGAAGGTGGGGAAGTGGGGGCGTGGGGGGTTGTGTTAGGGCTAGGTGGGTGAGAGGGTGGGGGGGGCAAGGGCTACCGTTGGATCCACGAGCATCCAACGGTGCTTGACGCATGATCCGCGTGAGATGGCTATGGCCCAATCAGAACGAAGTACGCGTGTATAACGTTATGACCATTTAGTATTGGACGTTATGACCATTCAAAATTGGTCGTGGTCAAATAAAAATAAAGTGTAAAATCATGTCAGCATTTTAATTTTTATGTTTTGAGTGTCCAAAAGGAATTTTTTTTGTGAAGAAGCTATCAAATATTTGCACGAGGTGCATCTTGGATTCCAAACAATGTTGTCTAAGAGATTTTTCACTTTCTTTGCACGGAAAATTCATTTTTCATTTTCCGAGTGCCCAAAAGGAGGTTTTTTGTAAAGGAACTAACAAATAATTGTTGCAAAAATAGACCAAATCAATTTTATAAAATACTAGGCCATATATAATGCACAATTGACAAAATGGTTGGGTGAAAAAAGTTTTGATCAATCTCTGGTGAAAAAGACAAATTGTCATCGATTCAGCTGGAAACGGGTCAAATTTGAACTGTAGCTGCCTCATAGTTTGCTTTTTATTTTTTCCAAAAATCATTTCTAGGTAAATAAGTATCTATTTAATCATAGAAACACCAAAAAAATTCCAAGATTCAACCACTAGCTAGGAACGGTCAAGCCCGCCGTTTTGATCACATTTTGAAACGGGCATAAAAAATTCAAAAAAAATCAAAAAATTGGAAAACCTTCACATTGTGTCATTATATGTGACCAAGTTTCCAGGAAAAATAATAAACTTGTAATACGGTAATTATTTTAAAAAAGTGTTCTCAGAAATGAGCTATCAAGCGTGAAGATTCATGGCTTTTAAGCCAAATGATCAATCTTATGGCCACATTCATGGAATAGTATGTTCAGATGATCTCATATTGCGCACAAGGGTGCATCTTGGAATTCCAAACAATGTTGTCTAAGAGAGTTTTCATTTTCTTTGCACGGAAAATTCATTTTTCATTTTCCGAGTGCCCCAAAGGAGGTTTTTTTGTGAAGGAACTACCAAATAATTGTTGCAAAATTGGACCAAATCATTTTTATAAAATCCTAGGCCATATATAGTGCACAATTTACAAAATGGTTGGGTGAAAAAAGTTTTGATCCACCTCTGGTGAAAAAGACAAATTGCCGTCGATTCAGGTGGAAACGGGTCAAATTTGAACTGTAGCTACCTCATAGTTTGCTTTTTATTTTTTCCAAAAATCATTTCTAGGTAAATAAGTATCTATTTAATCATAGAAATGCCAAAAAGTTCCAATATTCAATCACTAGCTAGGAACGGTCAAGCCCGCCGTTTTGACCGCATTTTGAAACGGGCATAAAAAATTCAAAAAAAATCAAAAAATTGGAAAACCTTCACATTTTGTCATTATATGTGACCAAGTTTCTAGGAAAAATAATAAACTTGTAATACGGTAATTATTTTAAAAAAGTGTTCTCAGAAATGAGCTATCAAGCGTGAAGATTCATGGCTTTCAAGCCAAATGATCAATCTTATGGCCACATTCATGGAATAGTTTGTTCAAATGATCTCATATTGTGCACAAGGGTGCATCTTGGAATTCCAAACAATGTTGTCTAAGAGAGTTTTCACTTTCTTTGCACGGAAAATTCATTTTTAATTTTCCGAGTGCCCCAAAGGAGGTTTTTTTTGAAGGAACTACCAAATAATTGTTGCAAAATTGGACCAAATCATTTTGATAAAATCCTAGGCCATATATAGTGCACAATTGACAAAATGGTTGGGTGAAAAAAGTTTTGATCCACCTCTCGTGAAAAAGACAAATTTCCGTCGATTCAGTTGGAAACGGGTCAAATTTGAACTGTAGCTGCCTCATAGTTTGCTTTTTATTTTTTCCAAAAATCATTTCTATGTAAATAAGTATCTATTTAATCATAGAAACACCAAAAAAATTCCAAGATTCAACCACCAGCTAGGAACGGTCAAGCCCGCCGTTTTGACCGCATTTTGAAACGGGCTTAAAAAATTCAAAAAAAAATCAAAAAATTGGAAAACCTTCACATTGTGTCATTATATGTGACCAAGTTTCCAGGAAAAATAATAAACTTGTAATACGGTAATTATTTTAAAAAAGTGTTCTCAGAAATGAGCTATCAAGCGTGAAGGTTCATGGCTTTCAAGCCAAATGATCAATCTTATGGCCACTTTCATGGAATAGTTTGTTCAAATGATCTCATATTGTGCACAAGGGTGCATCTTGGAATTCCAAACAATGTTGTCTAAGAGTGTTTTCACTTTCTTTGCATGGAAAATTCATTTTTCATTTTCTGAGTGCCCCAAAGGAGGTTTTTTTGTGAAGGAACTACCAAATAATTGTTGCAAAATTGGACCAAATCATTTTTATAAAATCCTAGGCCATATATAGTGCACAATTGACAAAATGGTTGGGTGAAAAAAGTTTTGATCCACCTCTGGTGAAAAAGACAAATTGCCGTCGATTCAGTTGGAAACGGGTCAAATTTGAACTGTAGCTGCCTCATAGTTTGCTTTTTATTTTTTCCAAAAATAATTTCTAGGTAAATAAGTATCTATTTAATCATAGAAACCCCAAAAAGTTCCAAGATTCAACCACTAGCTAGGAACGATCAAGCCCGCCGTTTTGACCGCATTTTGAAACGGGCATAAAAAATTCAAAAAAAAATCAAAAAATTGGAAAACCTTCACATGTGTCATTATATGTGACCAAGTTTCCAGGAAAAATAATAAACTTGTAAAACGGTAATTATTTTAAAAAAGTGTTCTCAGAAATGAGCTATCAAGCGTGAAGATTCATGGCTTTCAAGCCAAATGATCAATCTTATGGCCACATTCATGGAATAGTTTGTTCAAATGATCTCATATTGTGCACAAGGGTGCATCTTGGAATTCCAAACAATGTTGTCTAAGAGAGTTTTCACTTTCTTTGCACGGAAAATTCATTTTTCATTTTCCGAGCGCCCCAAGGAGGTTTTTTTGTGAAGGAACTACCAAATAATTGTTGCAAAATTGGACCAAATCATTTTTATAAAATCCTAGGCCATATATAGTGCAGAATTGACAAAATGGTTGGGTGAAAAAAGTTTTGATCCACCTCTCGTGAAAAAGACAAATTTCCGCCGATTCAGTTGGAAACGGGTCAAACTTGAACTGTAGCTGCCTCATAGTTTCATTTTTATTTTTTCTAAAAATCATTTCTAGGTAAATAAGTATCTATTTAATCATAGAAACACCAAAAAAATTCCAAGATTCAACCACTAGCTAGGAACGGTCAAGCCCGCCGTTTTGACCGCATTTTGAAACGGGCATAAAAAATTCAAAAAAAATCAAAAAATTGGAAAACCTTCACATTGTGTCATTATATGTGACCAAGTTTCCAGGAAAAATAATAAACTTGTAATACGGTAATTATTTTAAAAAAGTGTTCTCAGAAATGAGCTATCAAGCGTGAAGATTCATGGCTTTCAAGCCAAATGATCAATCTTATGGCCACATTCATGGAATAGTTTGTTCAAATGATCTCATATTGTGCACAAGGGTGCATCTTGGAATTCCAAACGATGTTGTCTAAGAGAGTTTTCACTTTCTTTGCACGGAAAATTCATTTTTCATTTTCCGAGTGCCCCAAAGGAGGTTTTTTGTGAAGGAACTACCAAATAATTGTTGCAAAATTGGACCAAATCATTTTTATAAAATCCTAGGACATATATAGTGCACAATTGACAAAATGGTTGGGTGAAAAAAGTTTTGATCCACCTCTGGTGAAAAAGACAAATTGCCGTCGATTCAGGTGGAAACGGGTCAAATTTGAACTGTAGCTGCCTCATAGTTTGCTTTTTTATTTTTTCCAAAAATCATTTCTAGGTAAATAAGTATCTATTTAATCATAGAAACACCAAAAAAATTCCAATATTCAACCACTAGCTAGGAACGGTCAAGCCCGCCGTTTTGACCGCATTTTGAAACGGGCATAAAAAATTCAAAAAAAATCAAAAAATTGGAAAACCTTCACATTGTGTCATTATATGTGACCAAGTTTCCAGGAAAAATAATAAACTTGTAATAAGGTAATTATTTTAAAAAAGTGTTCTCAGAAATGAGCTATCAAGCGTGAAGATTCATGGCTTTCAAGCCAAATGATCAATCTTATGGCCACATTCATGGAATAGTTTGTTCAAATGATCTCATATTGTGCACAAGGGTGCATATTGGAATTCCAAACAATGTTGTCTACGAGAGTTTTCACTTTCTTTGCACGGAAAATTCATTTTTCATTTTCCGAGTGCCCCAAAGGAGGTTTTTTTGTGAAGGAACTACCAAATAATTGTTGCAAAATTGGACCAAATAATTTCTATAAAATACTAGGCCATATTTAATGCACAATTTACAAAATGGTTGGGTGTAAAATATTTTGATCCACCTCTCGTGAAAAAGACAAATTTCCGCCGATTCAGTTGGAAGCGGGTCAAATTTGAACTGCAGCTGCCTCATAGTTTGCTATTTATTTTTTCCAAAAATCATTTCTAGTTACATAAGGACCTATTTAATCATAAATACATGGTTTGGTGGCGATACGTCGAGGTTTGGGCGGTGGCCGAGGGCCCCAACTCTAGAGCGCGTAAACTCGCATGCCCGTCGCGTGGTCACCGCGTGACCGTAATGTTGCCATGTGTTCTGGGAGGCCTAGGCATGTCTACTGGGTTGGGCACTACCCAGGTTGGTGCTAGGAAGAAAATTACAACATAAGATTCTCATGAGGAGACCGATCGATGCTCAAATATGAATTAGCAGCCAAGTGTTTGATTAGCGGTACGGGAAATACACATGGCCAATGGGCATGAGTTTTGGCTGAGGATGATCATCTACTAAGGAGAATGTCTTCACAAATTTTTAGCTCAAAAGGAGGATCCTAGGTGGTACTTGCTTTGCAAAGTACCACGCTGGACAAAAATATGAATGTTGAAGCTGGGCTCAAATAATGAATGGAGTGAGCTGAAATTTTGTGGAGGATGGTTATTTGGGGATAGGAAAGCATTGTAGAAAATTGATACCATTTGGACATGCCAAAGTAGTACTTCCTTCACAATGCTCTTCTATGGACAGAAACTTGGGAAAACTAGTGAGAGAGATTGGATGAATGAAATGAGCTCAAAATTGGTTTAGGTAAGTTACTTAGGTATGGTCATGCGCTGGTAAATTTTCAGATCATTTGGGTAAGCCTAGCTAGTACTTACTTCACAAAGCTTCTCTCGAGGTAGAAACTTTGGAAATTTCCCGAGAAAGATTTACTAGGAAAATTGAGCTGAATATTACCATGTGGCAATGATTTGGGTATGAAAGAGTGCCCGAAAAGTTTGAGGCTAACTGGAGGGGTCTATATAACACTTGCTTTGCAACGTGCCAATTTGGCCATAAAATATAAATTGAACCTGGGATCACATAGGTGATTTGACTGAGCTGCAATCTGGAGGAGGGTGATAATTTGGGAATATGAAGGAACTGTATAAATTTTATGTCATTTAGAGATATAAAAAAGGTACTTCCTTCACAATGCTTCTAGGTGGACAAAAACTTTGGAAATTTGCCGAGGAAGATTTGCTAGGCAAATGGAGCTGAATTTTGTCATGCAGTAATGATTTGGATAGGAAAGAGTGCCCAAAAATTCCGAGGGCAATCAAGAATATATAAATAGCACTTCCTTCATAAAGTGTTGTTGTGAACAGAATAGGAAAATGAATATTCTTGAATTAGTTTTGAACTAGGCAAGGAAGGATTTTTACATATTTGATGAAGATATGCCCCAAAGAATTTATGAGATTTTTTTGGGAATTTTGGGAATGACAGAAATATAGGTTGCTTCACAACCTAGGGCAAAAACTGCCACATGGACATGGCACATAGGCAAAACTGATGAGGTGGCGCCTAGTCATAGCAACCCACCATAATTTACAAGGCTATGACCATCTATATTGGTCGTTAACAACTAGAAATAAGGCAGCGGACTAGCGCTGTTAGCTTTATGACCATTTCATGTAAGGAAATTATGACCTTTCTGACCAAAATGGTCGCAATGGTTTAGAGTTTGGAGCCCCTCGAACAGCTTTTGACCAATTGGTCTCAAATGGTCATAAATCTATGACCAATTCTTCCAGGGTCACTGACAGAAGGTCATAAGTTGACATATTTCATGTAGTGCTTGCGGATTGTGTCCGGATATAGCAGGTTTAAATCGCTGCTGCCATCCATTAGGACTTGTGTAAATTGTAGTCCGTCGATTATAGGATCCAATATCAGAGCAGCCCATCCTGTGTTTCGAATACTTCTGGAATAGTCCAGGTGGTCGAAAGTAATTGGTTTTGACATCCAATCTCGGGGTTCCGCTGGGGTGGACCGTGCGATACGTACTTTAGTGGGTGCCGCACTATTGTTCCATATTATCACATGAAGTGAGTTTACTGTTTTGACTTCTTGTGGGAAAGTCTTTTGTTTTCCGGCGCTCTACTGGTGGAGTTCGTCGTCATCCTCGCTTGGCGCGTCGAGCCCCTTGTGTTCGGCGTTGAGTCGGCCGGACTGTTTGAAGACCCAACAATCTCGGTGGGTGTGGTTTGCAGGCTTCCCGGGGGTACTGTGGATTTGACATATCCAATCCAAAATTTTGTTTAAGTTGGATAGCTCATCACTGTTGTCCTTAAGAGGCAGTGTTTTGGTGTTCGACCGTGAGCTTTTGAATCCGGCGTTGACCGGCGTGTTCTTTGGGCTCTTTCCTTTATTTCGGCGCTGGTCCTTTCTGCGCCGTGATTTTCCGTTTCCATCTCTGATCTCGGATGTACTCGGGTCGCTGGTGCTGCATCTTGCTAGCCTGCTGTCTTCCCCCGCGCAAAAGCGGGTCATGAGGCTTGTTAGCGCGGCCATTGTTCTTGGCTTTTCCTGGCCGAGGTGTCTGGCGAGCCATTTGTCTCGGACGTTATGTTTAAAAGCTGCTAAGGCTTCGGCGTCCGGACAGTCGACTATTTGGTTGTTTTTGGTGAGGAATCTGTTCCAGAATTTGCGCGCTGATTCTCCGAGCTGTTGGGTTATGTGACTTAAATCGTCTGCATCCGGAGGGCGGACATAAGTCCCCTGAAAATTTGCTCTAAACGCGTCCTCGAGCTCTTCCCAACTTCCAATGGTATTTTCTGGGAGGCTTTTGAGGCAATGCCGAGCTGGCCCTTTGAGCTTGAGGGGCAGATATTTTATGGCGTGGAGATCGTCTCCTCTAGCCATATGTATGTGCAGGATGTAATCCTCAATCCAGACTCCGGGGTCTGTTGTTCCGTCGTATGCCTCTATGTTTACGGGCTTGAACCCCGCTGGAAATTCATGATCCAGCACCTCATCGGTGAAACATAGTGGGTGTGAGGCGCCCCTGTATTTGGGTGTGCCGTTGTCTTCGAACACTCGGCGTGTTGTGTTGCTTCCTGGGGCCCTCTTTTTTGGCCCATAAATGGACCTGACCGGGCCATTTGTCTTGCGAGGATCATGTGCCGGCTTGTGTGCGGCGCCGCTTGTCGCTCTTGGCCTATCATCTGGTCGTCTATCCGACCAGGCGGCCTTTTTGCTTTTTGACTATGGGGGCTCTACGGCCTCCTCGTCAAATTCGGGCAGCAGCTTGCGCTTCGGGTAGCTCTTTGTTTGGTGGCTGTTGCCATATTTGTCCGCGATCCTGAGTACTTTGCGCCACCTCATTCTGAGTATGTCTTCCGCTGTTTTGAGCTTCTGTTTCTGCTTCTTCAAGCTTCTTGTAGTGGCGACAAGCCTTTTGTGAAGGTTTTTTATGCTCCGGTGGTGTGTCCGGTGTGAGATCGTCTGGACTATTGTTTTCGCCGGGGATGGGTTGATTATCCGATTCATCCTGTTCGGATGGTTGCTTGGTTGCATATTCGTCGCCCACTTGTTTGCCCTGCTCTATGGCTGGGTCATTATGAGTGTGTTGTTATCGAGGCGGGACTTGGGGCGGCGCTGGAATCTCGTGGATACAGAAGGTTGCGGCGATGGGATCTCGTGGATACAGAAGGTTGCGGAGGTGGAATTAGGTTTTTGGCTCCTGTTTTGATCGTTCGGGGATACGTAGGTATATATAGGAGGAAGGAGTACGTCGGTGGAGCTCCAAGGGGCCCACGAGGTAGGGGGCGCGCCCAGGGGGGCGCCCTCCACCCTCGTGACCTCCTCGGGCACTGCTTGGAGTAGGGCCCAAGTCTCCTGGGTCACGTTCGGTTGGAAAATCATGATCCCGAAGGTTTCATTCCGTTTGGACTCCGGATATTCTGTTTCTTCAAAATACTGAAAAAGGCAAAAAATAGCAATTCTTGGTTGGGCCTCCAGTTAATAGGTTAGTCCCAAAAGTAATATAAAAGTGGAAAATAAAGCCCAATATAGTCCAAAACAGTAGGTAAAGTAGCATGGAGCAATCAAAAATTATAGATACGTTGGAGACGTATCAGGCATCCCCAAGCTTAATTCCTGCTCGTCCTCGAGTAGGTAAATGATAAAAAAGAATTATTGATGCGGAATGATACTTTGGCATAATTTCAATATAAATCTTCTTAATTGTGATAGGAATATTCAGATCCGAAAGATTCAAGACAAAAGTTCATATTGACACAAAAATAATAATACTTCAATCATACTAATCAAAGCAATCATGTCTTCTCAAAATAACATGGCCAAAGAAAGTTCATCCCTACAAAATCATATGGTTAGGCTATGCTTCATTTTCGTCACACAAAGATGTTCCCAACTTCTATACCCCCGATGACAAGCCAAGCAACTGTTTCATACTTAAATAATCTCAAACTTTTTCAACTTTCACGCAATACATGAGCGCGAGCCATGGATATAGCACTATGGGTGGAATAGAATATGATGATGGGGATTGTGTGGAGAAGACAAAAAGGAGAAGGTCTAACATCGACAAGGCTAATCAACGGACTATGGAGATGCCCATCAATTGATGTCAACATGAAGAGTAGGGATTGCCATGCAACGGATGCACTAGAGCTATGAATGCTCAACAAAAGAAAACTAGTGGGTGTGCATCCAACTCGCTTGCTCACGAAGACCTAGGGCATTTTGTGGAAGCCCATCATTGGAATATACAAGCCAAGTTCTATAATGAAAAATTCCCACTAGTATAAAAAGACAACTTATGAGACTCACTAACATGAAGATCATGGTGCTACTTTGAAGCACAAGTGTGGTAAAAGGATAGTAGCATTGTCCCTTCTCTTTTTCTCTCATTTTTTTGTTTGGGCCTTTCTCTTCTCTTTTTTTATGGCCTCTTTTTTTCGTCCGGAGTCTCATCCCGACTTATGGGGGAATCATAGTCTCCATCATCCTTTCCTCACTTGGGACAATGCTCTAATAATGATGATCATCACACTTTTATTTTTCTTACAACTCAACAATTACAACTTGATACTTAGAACAAAGGATAACTCTATATGAATGCCTCCGGCGGTGTACCAGTATGATGCAATGAATCAAGAGTGACACATATGGAAAATAAGGTATGGTGGCTTTGGCACAAATACGATGTCAACTACATGATCATGCAATGGCAATATGACAAAAGTAATGTATGTCATGATGATGATGATGGAAATTGCATGGCAATATATCTCGGAATGGCTATGGAAATGCCATGATAGATAGGTATGGTGGCTGTTTTGAGGAAGATATAAGGAGGTTTATGTGTGATAGAGTATATCGTATCACGGGGTTTGGATGCATCGGCAAAGTTTGTACCAACTCTCAAGGTGAGAAAGGGCAATGCACGGTACCGAAGAGGCTAGCAAAGGTGGAAAGGTGAGAGTGCGTATAATCCATGGACTCAACATTAGTCAAAAGAACTCATATACTTATCGAAAAAATTTAGAAGCCATAAAAAAATTCAAGTACTACGCGCATGCTCCTAGGGGGATAGATTGGTAGGAAAAGACCATCGCTCGTCCCCGACCGCCACTCAAAAGGATGCACAAGCCAGGTACACTTCATGTTTCAAATTTGTTACACAACTTTATCCATACGTGCATGCTACGGGACTTGCAACTTCAACACAAGTATTTCTCAAATTCACAATTATCAACTAGCACGACTTTGATATTATTACCTCCATATCTCAAAACAATTATCAAGCACCAAACTTATCTTTAGTATTCAATTTACTCAAAAGAAAGTTTCACATGTCTAGAACACTAAGTATATTAACATTAAACGAATTACCATGCTATTAATGACTCTCGAAATAATCTAAGTGAAGCATGAGAGATCAATAGTTTCTTTAAAACAAATCCACCACCGTGCTCTAAAAGATCTAAGTGAAGTACTAGAGCAAAAATTATCACGCTCAAAAGATATAAGTGAAGCACTATGAGCAAAACTATCAGGCTCAAAAGATATAAGTGAAGCACATAGAGTATTCTAACAAATTCCAATTCATGTATGGCTCTCTCAAAATGTGTATACAGCAAGGATGATTGTGGTAAACTAACAAGCAAAGACACAAATAATACAAGACTCTCCAAGCAAAACACATATCATGTTGGTGAATAAAAATATAGCTCCAAGTAAATTACTGATGGAAGTGGACGAAAGAGGGGATGCGTTCCGGGGCATCCCCAAGCTTTGACTTTTTGGTGTCCTTGTATTATCTTGGGGGTTCCATGGGTATCCCCAAGCTTAGGCTCTTGCCACTCCTTGTTCCATAATCCATCAAAAGAATTCACCCAAAACTTGAAAACTTCACAACACAAAACTCAACAGAAACCTCGTGAGCTCCGTTAGAGAAAGAAAACAAAAGACTACTTCAAGGTACTGTAATGAACTCATTCTTTATTTATATTGGTGTTAAACCTACTGTATTCCAACTTCTCTATGGTTTATAAACTATTTTACTAGCCATAGAATCATCAAAATAAGCAAACAGCACACGTAAAACAGAATCTGTCAAAAACAGAACAGTCTGTAGCAATCTGTAACTAATGCAAACTTCTGGAACTCTAAAATTCTACCAAAATAGGAAGTCCTGGACAATTTGTTTATTGAACAGCAGCAAAAGGAATCAACGCAAAAACATGTTCCTGTGATTTATCATAACTAAATTCATGCGCGCAAAGTTTCTGTTTTTCAGCAGAATCAAATCAACTATCATCGTAGGTTATCCTATAGGTTCTACTTGGCACAAACACTAATTAAAACATAAAACCACATCCAAACAGAAGGTATATGGATTATTTATTCCTAAACAGAAACAAAAACAAAAAACACAAAATAAAATTGGGTTGCCTCCCAACAAGCGCTATCGTTTAACGCCCCTAGCTAGGCATAAAAGCAAGGATAGATCTAGGTATTGCCATCTTTAATTTTCAGTTTTTTAGCGGAGTCATGTTCGGATCCGGGGGGTTCTTCCCACTTCCCGTCATACTCGGAAATTTTTAGATCTAAAGAATCCAACCTCTTATTACAAAGGGTAATCAACATATTCATACGGTTAAGATTTCCGCTAATATTTTTAAGAGGCTCAAGAGACTTTTGTAAAATCTTTGATACTTCGCAAATCTTTTCAAACACTTGGGTTTCTTCCTGGGTAGGATGAGATCCTCCCTTTTGGGGTGGTGTTCCCACTATTCCTTCTATAATTTCATGCGTAATATTGGAGTCAATCTTAATAAAATTTCCCTTAGCCATGCAATCTAAGAGTTGTCTATACGTCATATTTAACCCAACATAAAAATTCTGAAGAAGGATTCTATAGTTCACCTCTAGGGTGCACTTATGATAAGATTCCATCATCCTATATCAAGCATCTTTTAAGTTTTCTCCTTGCCTTTGCTTGAAGTGAAGAGCTTCAAACTCGGGAGACATAGGAGTGGATAAGGAACTAGTCATGATGACAAGCAAACTAACACACGAGCAAACAGAAAGACAAAAGGGAACAGGCAAACGGGAAAGAGAGGAGGAGATAGGGAAAGAGAGGGCAAATAAAACGGCAAGGGTGAAGTGGGGGAGAGGAAAACGAGAGGCAAATGGCAAATAATGTAATGCGAGAGATAGGGATTGCAATGGGTACTTGGTATTGTTGACTTGCTTGCATGAGCCTCCCCGGAAACGGCGCTAGAAATTCTTCTTGCTACCTCTTGAGCACTGCATTGGATTTCCTCGAAGAGGAGAGGATGATGCAGCAAAGTAGCGTAAGTATTTCCCTCGGTTTTTGAGAACCAAGGTATCAATCCAGTAGGAGACCACGCACAAGTCCCTCGTACCTACACAAAACGATAGCAACTCGCAACCAACGCTTAGGGGTTGTCAATCCCTTCACGGTCACTTACGAGAGTGAGATCTGATAGAGATAATATTTTTGGTATTTTTGATAGATAGATGCAAACTAAAAAGCAAGATAAAAACCAAGCAAGTAAATAAAGTGATATAGATTGATATGATGAGAATACACCCGGGGGCCATAGGTTTCACTAGTGGCTTCTCTCAAGAGCATAAGTATTCTACGATGGGTGAACAAATTACTATTGAGCAATTGACAGAATTGAGCATAGTTATGAGTATATCTAGGCAATGATCATGTATATAGGCATCACGTCCAAAACAAGTAGATCGAAACGATTCTGCATCTACTACTATTACTCCACTCATCGACCGCTATCCAGCATGCATCTAGAGTATTAAGTAAAAACAGAGTAACGCCGTAAGCAAGATGACATGATGTAGAGGGATAAATTCATGCAATAAGATAAAAAAACCATCTTGTTATCCTTGATGGCAACAATACAATACGTTCCTTGCAACTCTTTCTGTCACTGAGTAAGGACACCGCAAAATTGAACCCAAAGATAAGCACCTCTCCCATTGCAAGAACTACCAATCTAGTTGGCCAAACCAAAAAGGATAATTCGAAGAGACTTGCAAAGATAACTCAATCATACATAAAAGAATTCAGAGAAGAATCAAATATTTTCCATAGATAATATTGGATCATAAACCCACAATTCATCGGTCTCAACAAACACACCGCAAAAAGAAGATTACATCGAATACATCTCCACGAGAGAGGGGGAGAACATTGTATTGAGATCCAGAAAGACAGAAGAAGCCATCTAGCTACTAGCTATGGACCCGAAGGTCTGAAGTAAACTACTCACACTTCATCGGAGGGGCTATGGTGATGATGTAGAAGCCCTCCATGGTGGATGCCCCCTCCGACGGAGCTCCGGAACAGGCCCCAAGATGGGATCTCGTGGATACAGAAGGTTGCGGCGGTGGAATTAGGTTTTTGGCTCCTGTTCTGATCGTTCTGGGATACGTAGGTATATATAGGAGGAAGGAGTACGTCGGTGGAGCTCCAAGGGGCCCACGAGGTAGGGGGCGCGCCCAGGGGGGTGCCCTCCACCCTCGTGACCTCCTCGGGCACTGCTTGGAGTAGGGTCCTAGTCTCCTGAGTCACGTTCGGTTGGAAAATCACGATCCCAAAGGTTTCATTCCGTTTGATATTCTGTTTCTTCGAAATACTAAAAAAGGCAAAAAACAACAATTCTGGGCTGGGCCTCCGGTTAATAGGTTAGTCCCAAAAGTAATATAAAAGTGGTGTTGGGGAACGTTGCAGAAAATTAAAATTTTTCCTACGGTTTCACCAAGATCCATCTATGAGTTCATCTAAGCAACGAGTCAAGGGAGTGAGTTTGCATCTACATACCACTTGTAGATCACGTGCGGAAGCTTGCAAGGGGATGGTGATGATGGAGTCGTACTCGACGTGATTCAGATCACCGATGTCCAAGTGCTGAACGGACAGCACCTCCGCGTTCAACACACGTACGGGACGGGAGACGTCTCCTCCTTATTGATCCAGCAAGGGGGAAGGAGAGGTTGATGATGATCCAGCAGCACGACGGCGTGGTGGTGGATGCAGCAGAACTCCAGCAGGGCTTCGCCAAGCGTCTACGGGAGGAGGACGAGGTGTAGCAGGGGGAGGGAGGCGCCAAGGCAATGGGTGCGGCTGCCCTCCCCCCTTCCCTCCTTTATATAGGACCCCAGGGGGGGCGCCGGCCCTGGGAGATCCAATCTCCCAAGGGGGCGGCGGCCAAGGGGGGAGGAGTGCCCCCCAAGGCATGTGGTGCGCCCCCCCCCCCACCCTAGGGTTTCAACCCTAGGCGCAGGGGGTGGGCCTAGGGGGGCGCACCAGCCCACTATGGGCTGGCTCCCCTCCCACGTCAGCCCATGGGGCCCTCCGGGATGGGTGGCCCCACCCGGTGGACCCCCGCGACCCTTCCGGTGGTCCCGGTACAATACCGGTTAACCCCAAAACTTTCTCGATGGCCGAAATACCACTTCCTATATATTATTCTTTACCTCCGGACCATTCCGAAACACCTCATGACGTCCGGGATCTCATCCGGGACTCCGAACAACATTCGGTATGCTGCATACTCATATTCATACAACCCTAGCATCACCGAACCTTAAGTGTGTAGACCCTACGGGTTCGGGAGACACGCAGACATGACCGGGACGACTCTCGGGCAATAACCAACAGCGGGATCTGGATACCCATGTTGGCTCCCACATGCTCCTCGATGATTTCATCGGTTGAACCACGATGTCGAGGATTCAATCAAATCCCGTATACAATTCCCTTTGTCAATCGGTACGTTACTTGCCCGAGACTCGATCGTCGGTATCCCAATACCTTGTTCAGTCTCGTTACCGGCAAGTCACTTTACTCGTACCGTAATGCATGATCCCGTGGCCAACACCTTGGTCACCTTGAGCTCATTATGATGATGCATTACCGAGTGGGCCCAGAGATACCTCTCCATCATACGGAGTGACAAATCCCAGTCTCGATCCGTGTCAACCCAACAAACACTTTCGGAGATACCTGTAATGCACCTTTATAGTCACCCAGTTACGTTGTGACGTTTGATACACCCAACGCACTCCTACGGTATCCGGGAGTTACACGATCTCATGGTCGAAGGAAGAGATACTTGACATTGGCAAAGCTCTAGCAAACGAACTACACGATCTTTGTGCTATGCTTAGGATTGGGTCTTGTCCATCACATCATTCTCCTAATGATGTGATCCCGTTATCAACGACATCCAATGTCCATAGCCAGGAAACCATGACTATTTGTTGATCACAACGAGCTAGTCAACTAGAGGCTCACTAGGGACATATTGGGGTCTAAGTATTCACACGTGTATTACGATTTCCGGATAATACAGTTATAGCATGAATAAAAGACAATTATCATGAATAATGAAATATAATAATACTTTTATTATTGCCTCTAGGGCATATTTCCAACAGTCTCCCACTTGCACTAGAGTCACCAATCTAGTTACATTGTGATGAATCGAACACCCATAGAGTTCTGGTGTTGATCATGTTTTGCTCGCGAGAGAGGTTTAGTCAATGGATCTGCGACATTCAGATCTGTATGTACTTTGCAAATTTCTATGTCTCCATCTTGAACATTTTCACAGATGGAGTTGAAACGACGCTTGATGTGCCTGGTCTTCTTGTGAAACCTGGGCTCCTTTGCAAGGGCAATAGCTCCAGTGTTGTCACAGAAGAGTTTGATCGGCCCGGACGCATTGGGTATGACTCCTAGGTCGGTGATGAACTCCTTCACCCAAATCGCTTCATGCGCTGCCTCCGAGGCTGCCATGTACTCCGCTTCACACGTAGATCCCGCCACGACGCTCTGCTTGCAGCTGCACCAGCTTACTGCTCCACCATTCAACATATACACGTATCCGGTTTGCGACTTAGAGTCATCCAAATCTGAGTCGAAGCTAGCGTCGACGTAACCCTTTACGACGAGCTCTTCGTCTCCTCCATAAACGAGAAACATGTCCTTTGTCCTTTTCAGGTACTTCAGGATATTCTTGACCGCTGTCCAGTGTTCCTTGCCGGGATTACTTTGGTATCTTGCCACCAAACTTACGACAAGGTTTACATCAGGTCTGGTACACAGCATGGCATACATAATAGATCCTATGGCTGAAGCATAGGGGATGACACTCATCTCTTCTTTATCTTATGCCGTGGTCGGTGACTGAGCCGAGCTCAATCTCACACCTTGTAACATAGGCAAGAACCCTTTCTTGGACTGATCCAATTTGAACCTTTTCAAAATCTTATCAAGGTATGTGCTTTGTGAAAGACCTATGAGGCGTCTTGATCTATCTCTATAGATCTTGATGCCTAATATATAAGCAGCTTCTCCAACGTCCTTCATTGAAAAACACTTGTTCAAGTAGGCCTTAATGTTGTCCAGAAGTTTTATATCATTTCCCATCAAGAGTATGTCATCTACATATAATATGAGAAATGCTACAGAGCTCCCACTCACTTTCTTGTAAACGCAGGCTTCTCCATAAGTCTGTATAAACCCAAACGCTTTGATCATCTCATCAAAGCGAATGTTCCAACTCCGAGATGCTTGCACTAGTCCATAAATGGATCGCTGGAGCTTTCATACTTTGTTAGCGTTCTTAGGATCGACAAAACCTTCCGGCTGCATCATATACAGCTCTTCCTTAAGATGTCCGTTAAGGAATGCCGTTTTGACGTCCATCTGCCATATCTCATAATCATAGTATGCGGCAATTGCTAACATGATTCGGACGGACTTCAGCTTCGCTACGGGAGAGAATGTCTCGTCGTAGTCAATCCCTTGAACTTGTCGATAACCCTTAGCGACAAGTCGAGCTTTATAGATGGTAACATTACCATCCGCGTCCGTCTTCTTCTTAAAAATCCATTTGTTTTCTATCGCTCGCTGATCATCGGGCAAGTCTGTCAAAGTCCATACTTTGTTTTCATACATGGATTCTATCTCGGATTTCATGGCTTCAAGCCATTTGTTGGAATCTGGGTCTGCCATCGCTTCTTCATAGTTCGAAGGTTCACCGTGTTGGAAATATGCCCTAGAGGCAATAATAAAAGTATTATTATATTTCCTTGTTCATGATAATTGTCTTTTATTCATGCTATAACTGTATTATCCGGAAATCGTAATACACGTGTGAATACATAGACCACAATATGTCCCTAGTGAGCCTCTAGTTGACTAGCTCGTTGTGATCAACAGATAGTCATGGTTTCCTGGCTATGGACATTGGATGTCGTTGATAACGGGATCACATCATTAGGAGAATGATGTGATGGACAAGACCCAATCCTAAGCCTAGCACTAAGATCGTGTAGTTCGTTTGCTAGAGCTTTTCTAATGTCAAGTATCTTTTCCTTAGACCATGAGATTGTGCAACTCCCGGATACCGTAGGAATGCTTTGGGTGTACCAAACGTCACAACGTAACTGGGTGGCTATAAAGGTGCATTACAGGTATCTCCGAAAGTATCTGTTGGGTTGGCATGAATCGAGACTGGGATTTGTCACTCCGTGTAAGCGGAGAGGTATCTCTGGGCCCACTCGGTAGGACATCATCATATGCGCAATGTGACCAAGGAGTTGATCACGGGATGATGTGTTACGGAACGAGTAAAGAGACTTGCCGGTAACGAGATTGAACAAGGTATAAGGATACCGACGATCGAATCTCGGGCAAGTATAATACCGCTAGACAAAGGGAATTGCTTACGGGATTGATTAAGTCCTTGACATCGTGGTTCATCCGATGAGATCATCGTGGAACATGTGGGAGCCATCATGGGTATCCAGATCCCGCTGTTGGTTATTGACCGGAGAACGTCTCGGTCATGTCTGCATGATTCCCGAACCCGTAGGGTCTACACACTTAAGATTCGATGACGCTAGGGTTATAAAGGAAGTTTGCATGTGGTTATCGAATGTTGTTCAGAGTCCCGGATGAGATCCCGGACGTCACGAGGAGTTCCGGAATGGTCGGGAGGTAAAGATTTATATATGGGAAGTCCTATTTTGGCCACCGGAAAATGTTCGGGATTTTTCGGTATTGTACCGGGAAGGTTCTAGAAGGTTCCGGAGTGGGGCCCACCTGCATGGGGGGGCCCACATGAACGTGGGTAGTGGGGGCAAGGCCCCACACCCCTGGTCAAGGCGCACCAAGATCCCCCCTTAGAAGGAATAAGATCATATCCCAAAGGGATAAGATCAAGATCCCTAAAAAGGGGGGATAGCAATCGGTGGGGAAGGAAATGATGGGATTTCTTTCCTCCCACCTTTGCCAACGCCCCAATGGACTTGGAGGGCAAGAAACTAGCCCCCTCCACCCCTATATATAGTGGGGAGGCGCATGGGAGCTTCACCCTTGCCCCTGGCGCAGCCCTCCCTCTCCCAAGTGCTCCTCCTCTCTCGCGGTGCTTGGCGAAGCCCTGCAGGATTGCCACGCTCCTCCACCACCACCACGCCGTTGTGCTGCTGCTGGATGGAGTCTTCCTCAACCTCTCCCTCTCTCCTTGCTGGATCAAGGCATGGGAGACGTCACCGGGCTGTACATGTGTTGAACGCGGAGGTGCCGTGCGTTCGGCACTTGATCATCGGTGATTTGAATCACGACGAGTACGACTCCATCAACCCCGTTCACTTGAACGCTTCCGCTTAGCGATCTACAAGGGTATGTAGATGCACTCTCTTTCTACTCGTTGCTGGTCTCTCCATAGATAGATCTTGGTGATACGTAGGAAATTTTTTGAATTTCTGCTACGTTCCTCAACAGTGGCATCATGAGCTAGGTCTATTGTGTAGATTCTTTGCACGAGTAGAACACAAAGTAGTTGTGGGCGTTGATGTTGCTCAATATGCTTACCGTTACTAGTCCAATCTTGTTTTGACGGTATTGTGGGATGAAGTGGCCCGGACCGACCTTACACGTACTCTTACGTGAGACAGGTTCCACCGACTGACATGCACTTGGTGCATAAGGTGGCTAGCGGGTGCCAGTCTCTCCCACTTTAGTCGGAACGGATTCGATGAAAAGGGTCCTTATGAAGGGTAAATAGCAATTGACATATCACGTTGTGGTTTTGTGTAGGTAAGAAACGTTCTTGCTAGAAACCCATAGCAGCCACGTAAAACATGCAACAACAATTAGAGGACGTCTAACTTGTTTTTGCAGGGTATGCTTTGTGATGTGATATGGCCAACAAGAATGTGATGAATGATATGTGATGTATGAGATTGATCATGTTCTTGTAATAGGATTCACGACTTGCATGTCGATGAGTATGACAACCGGCAGGAGCCATAGGAGTTGTCTTTATTTATTGTATGACCTGCGTGTCATTGAAGAACGCCATGTAAATTACTTTACTTTATTGCTAAACGCGTTAGCCATAGAAGTAGAAGTAGTCATTGGCGTGACAACTTCATGAAGACACGATGATGGAGATCATGATGATGGAGATCATGGTGTCATGCCGGTGACGATGATGATCATGGAGCCCCGAAGATGGAGATCAAAAGGAGCAAAATGATATTGGCCATATCATGTCACTATTTGATTGCATGTGATGTTTATCATGTTTATGCATCTTGTTTACTTAGGACGACGGTAGTAAATAAGATGATCCCTTACAAAATTTCAAGAAGTGTTCTCCCCTAACTGTGCACCGTTGCTACAGTTCGTCGTTTCTAAGCACCACGTGATGATCGGGTGTGATGGATCCTTACGTTCACATACAACGGGTGTAAGACAGATTTACACAGCAATACACTTAGGGTTAACTTGACGAGCCTAGCATGTACAGACATGGCCTCGGAACACAGAGACCGAAAGGTCGAGCATGAGTCGTATAGTAGATACGATCAACATAAAGATGTTCACCGACGTTGGCTAGTCCGTCTCACGTGATGATCGGACACGGCCTAGTTGACTCGGATCATGTGATCACTTAGATGACCAGAGGGATGTCTATCTGAGTGGGAGTTCATAAGATGAACTTAATTATCCTGAACATAGTCAAAAGACCCTTTGCAAATTATGTCGTAGCTCGCGCTTTAGTTCTATTGTTTAGTTATGTTCCTAGAGAAAATATAGTTGAAAGTTGACAGTAGCGATTATGCGGACAGTAGATAGCTTATGTCCTTAATGCACCGCTCAGTGTGCTGGACCCCAAACGTCGTTTGTGGATGTTGCGAACATCAGACATACACGTTTTGATAACTACGTGATAGTTCAGATAAACGGTTTAGAGTTAAGGCACCAAAGATGTTTTCGAAAAGTCGCAGAACATATGAGATGTTTCGAGGGCTGAAATTGAGATTTCAGGCTCGTGCCCACGTCAAGAGGTATAAGACCTCCGACGATTTTCTTAACCTGCAAACTGACGGAGAAAAGCTCAATCGTTGAGCTTGTGCTCAGATTGTCTGAGTACAACAATCACTTGAATCAAGTGGGAGTTGATCTTCCATATGAGATAGTGATGTTTCTCCAAAGTCATTGCCACCAAACTGCTGGAGCTTTGTGATGAACTATAACATATCAGGGATAGATATGATGATCCTTGAGGTATTCACGATGTTTGACACCACGAAAGTAGAAATCAAGAAGGAGCATCAATTGTTGATGAAACCACTAGTTTCAAGAAGGTCAAGGGCAAGAAAGGATACTTCATGAAACGGCAAATCAGTTGCTGCTCTAGTGAAGAAACCCAAGGTTGAACCCAAACCCGAGACTAAGTGCTTCTGTTATAAGGGGAACAACCACTGGAGAAGAATTACCCTAGATACTTGGTAGATGAGAAGGCTGGCAAAGTCGATAGAAGTATATTGGATATACATTATGTTAATGTGTACTTTACTAGTACTCCTAGTAGCACCAGGGTATTAAGGTACCGGTTCGGTTGCTAAGTGTTAGTAACTCGAAATAAAAGGCTACGGAATAAACGGAGACTAGCTAAAGGTGAGCTGACGATATATGTTGGAATTGTTTCCTAGTTTGATGTGATCAAACATCGCACGCTCCCTCTACCATCAAGATTAGTATTAAACCTGAATGGTTTATTGAATCTCGATCGTAGTGATACACATTTTCATGCCAAAAGATATAAGATAGTAATGATAGTACCACTTACTTGTGGCACTACCATGTAAGTCATATTGGTGTAAAACGCATGAAGAAGCTCCATGTTGATGGATCTTTGGGCTCACTCGTTTTTGAAAAGTTTGAGACATGCGAACCATGTCTATTGGTGTATATGCATGAAGAAACTCCATGCAAATGGACCGTTTGAACTCACTTGATCTTGAATCACTTGAGACATGCAAATCATACCACATGGGCAAGATGACTGAAATCCTCGGTTTCAGTAAAATGGAACTAGAAAGCAACTTGTGGGAAGAAATACATTTTGATGTATGCAATCCAATAAGTGCTGAGGCATGTAGTGGATATCGTTATGTTCTTACTTCACAGATGATTCGAGTAGATGTTGAGAATATTTACTTGATGAAACACAAGTCTGAATTATTGAATGGTTCAAGTAATTTCAGAGTGAAGTAGAAGATCATTGTGACAGGAGGATAAAATGTCTATGATATGATCATAGAGATGAATATCTGAGTTACGAGTTTTGGCACACAATTAAGACATTGTGGAAATTGTTTCACAATTAAAACCGCCTGGAACACCATAGTGTGATGGTGTGTCCGAACATCATAGTTGCACCCTATTGTATATGGTGCGTACCATGATGTCTCTTATCGAATTACCACTATCGTTCATGGGTTAGGCATTAGAGACAACCACATTCACTTTAATAGGGTACCACATAATTCCGTTGAGACGACACCATTTGAACTATGGTTTGGAGAAACCTAAGTTGTCGTTTCTTAAAGGTTTGGGGCTGCGACGCTTATGTGAAAAAGTTTCAGAATTGACAAGCTCGAACCCAAAGCGGATAAAATGCATCTTCATAGGACACCCAAAACAGTTGGGTATACCTCCTAATTCAGATCCGATAGCAATATGGATTGTTTCTTGAATCGGGTCCTTTCCCGAGGAAAGGTTTCTCTCGAAAGAGTTGAGTGGGAGGATGGTGGAGACTTGATGAGGTTATTGAACCATCACTTCAACCAGTGTGTATCAGGACACAGGAAGTTGTTCCTGTGGCACCTACACCAATTGAAGTGGAAGCTTATGATAGTGATCATGAAGTTTCAGATCAAGTCACTACCGTACCTTGTAGGATGACAAGGATGCGTACTACTTCAGAGTGGTACGTAATCCTGTCTTGAAGGTCATGTTGCTAGACAACAATGAACCTACGAGCTATGGAGAAGCGATGGTGGGCCCAAATTCCGACAAATGGTTAGAAGCCATGAAATCCGAGATAGGATCCATGTATCAGAACAAAGCATGGACTTTGGTGGACTTGCCCAATGACCGGCAAGCCATTGAGATAAATGGATCTTTAAGAAGAAGACGGACGTGGATGGTAATGTCACCATCTATGAAGCTCGACTTGTGGCGAAGAGTTTTTCACAAGTTCAAGGAGTTGACTACGATGAGATTTTCTCATCCGTAGCGATGCTTAAAGTCCGTTGGAATCACGTTAGCACAAGCTGCATTTATGAAATCTGGCAGATGGATGTCAAAACGAGTTTCCTTGCCAGTCGTAAGGAAAGGTTGTATGCGATACAATCAGAAAGTTTTTGTCGATCCTAAGGATGCTAAAAGGTATACTAGCTCCAGCAATCCTTCTAAGGACTGGAGTAAGCGTCTCGGAGTTGGAATGTACACTTTGATGAGATGATCAAAGATTTTGGGTTTGTACAAAGTTTATGAGAAACTTGTATTTCCAAAGAAGTGAGTGGGAGCACTATAGAATTTCTGATGAGTATATGTTCTTGACATATTGTTGATCAGAAATGATGTAGAATTTCTAGAAAGCATATAGGGTTATTTGAAAGGTGTTTTCAATAGAAAACCTGGATCAAGCTACTTGAACATTGAGCATCAAGATCTATAAGGATAGATCAAAACACTTAATGGTACTTTCAAATGAGCACGTACCTTGACATGATCTTGAAGGTGTTCAAGATGGATCAGTCAAAGAAGGAATTCTTGCCTGAGATATAAGGTATGAAGTTAAGACTTAAAATCTCGACCACGGCAGAATAGAGAGAAAGGACGAAGGTCGTCCCCTATGCTTTTATCATAGGCTCTCTACAGTATGCTATGCTGTGTACCGCACCTGTAGTGTGCCTTGCCATGAGTCAGTCAAGGGGTACAAGAGTGATCCAAGAATGGATCACAGGACAGCGGTCAAAGTTATTCTTAGTAACTAGTGGACTAAGGAATTTTCTCGATTATGGAGGTGATAAAGAGTTCGACGTAAAGAGTTATGTCGATGCAAGCTTAACACCTATCCGGATAGCTCTGAGTAGAAATACCGGATACGTATAATGGAGCAACTTTTAGTATAGCTCCAAGTAGAACAGTTATTTGGAATAGCTCCAAATAGAGTGTGGTAGCTACATCTAGGAGATGACATAGAGATTTGTAAAGCACACACGGATCTAAAAGGTTCAGACCCGTTGACTATAACCTCTCTCACAAGCGTAACATGATCAAACCCATAACTCATCGAGTGTTAATCACATGGTAAATGTGAACTAGATTATTGACTCTAGTAAACTCTTTGGGTGTAAGTCACATGGGGATGTGACCTTGAGTGTTAATCACATATCGATGTGAACTAGATTATTGACTCTAGTGCAAGTGGGAGACTGTTGGAAATATGCCCTAGAGGCAATAATATAAGTATTATTATATTTCCTTGTTCATGATAATTGTCTTTTATTCATGCTATAACTGTATTATCCGGAAATCGTAATACACGTGTGAATACATAGACCACAATATGTCCCTAGTGAGCCTCTAGTTGACTAGCTCGTTGTGATCAACAGATAGTCATGGTTTCCTGGCTATGGACATTGGATGTCGTTGATAACGGGATCACATCATTAGGAGAATGATGTGATGGACAAGACCCAATCCTAAGCCTAGCACTAAGATCGTGTAGTTCGTTTGCTAGAGCTTTTCTAATGTCAAGTATCTTTTCCTTAGACCATGAGATTGTGCAACTCCCGGATACCGTAGGAATGCTTTGGGTGTACCAAACGTCACAACGTAACTGGGTGGCTATAAAGGTGCATTACAGGTATCTCCGAAAGTATCTGTTGGGTTGGCATGAATCGAGACTGGGATTTGTCACTCCGTGTAAGCGGAGAGGTATCTCTGGGCCCACTCGGTAGGACATCATCATATGCGCAATGTGACCAAGGAGTTGATCACGGGATGATGTGTTACGGAACGAGTAAAGAGACTTGCCGGTAACGAGATTGAACAAGGTATAAGGATACCGACGATCGAATCTCGGGCAAGTATAATACCGCTAGACAAAGGGAATTGCATACGGGATTGATTAAGTCCTTGACATCGTGGTTCATCCGATGAGATCATCGTGGAACATGTGGGAGCCATCATGGGTATCCAGATCCCGCTGTTGGTTATTGACCGGAGAACGTCTCGGTCATGTCTGCATGATTCCCGAACCCGTAGGGTCTACACACTTCAGATTCGATGACGCTAGGGTTATAAAGGAAGTTTGCATGTGGTTACCGAATGTTGTTCGGAGTCCCGGATGAGATCCTAGACGTCACGAGGAGTTTCGGAATGGTCTGGAGGTAAAGATTTATATATGGGAAGTCCTATTTTGGCCACCGGAAAATGTTTGGGATTTTTCGGTATTGTACCGGGAAGGTTCTAGAAGGTTCCGGAGTGGGGCCCACCTGCATGGGGGGGCCCACATGAACGTGGGTAGTGGGGGCAAGGCCCCACACCCCTGGTCAAGGCGCACCAAGATCCCCCCTTAGAAGGAATAAGATCATATCCCAAAGGGATAAGATCAAGATCCCTAAAAAGGGGGGATAGCAATCGGTGGGGAAGGAAATGATGGGATTTCTTTCCTCCCACCTTTGCCAACGCCCCAATGGACTTGGAGGGCAAGAAACCAGCCCCCTCCACCCCTATATATAGTAGGGAGGCGCATGGGAGCTTCACCCTTGCCCCTGGCGCAGCCCTCCCTCTCCCAAGTGCTCCTCCTCTCTCGCGGTGCTTGGCGAAGCCCTGCAGGATTGCCACGCTCCTCCACCACCACCACGCCGTTGTGCTACTGCTGGATGGAGTCTTCCTCAACCTCTCCCTCTCTCCTTGCTGGATCAAGGCGTGGGAGACGTCACCGGGCTGTACGTGTGTTGAACGCGGAGGTGCCGTGCGTTCGGCACTTGATCATCGGTGATTTGAATCACGACGAGTACGACTCCATCAACCCCGTTCACTTGAACGCTTCCGCTTAGCAATCTACAAGGGTATGTAGATGCACTCTCTTTCTACTCGTTGCTGGTCTCTCCATAGATAGATCTTGGTGATACGTAGGAAAATTTTTGAATTTCTGCTACGTTCCCCAACACACCGTTGTCTAACAACATGATTTCCAGGACAGGGTTGCCGTACCACTCTGGTGCGGAACGTGTCCTTGTGGACCTACGAAGTTCAGTAGCAACTTGATCCGAAGTACCTTGATCATCATCATTATTTTCCTCTTCAGTTGGTGTGGGCATCACAGGAACATTTTCCTGAGCTGCACCACTATCCCGTTCGAGAGGTAGTACTTCATCGAGTTCTACTTTCCTCCCACTTACTTCTTTCGAGAGAAACTCTTTTTCCAGAAAGCATCCGTTCTTGGCAACAAAGATCTTGCCCTCGGATCTTAAGTAGAAGGTATACCCGACAGTTTCCTTAGGGTATCCTATGAAGACGCATTTTTCCGACTTGGGTTCGAGCTTTTCAGGTTGAAGTTTCTTGACATAAGCATCGCATCCCCAAACTTTTAGAAACGACAGCTTAGGTTTCTTCCCAAACCATAATTCATACGGTGTCATCTCAACGGATTTAGACGGTGCCCTATTTAAAGTGAATGTAGCTATCTCTAGAGCGTATCCCCAAAATGATAGCGGTAAATCGGTAAGAGACATCATAGACCGCACCATATCTAATAGAGTGCGATTACGACGTTCGGACACACCGTTTCGCTGAGGTGTTCCAGGCGGCGTGAGTTGTGAAACGATTCCACATTTCCTTAAGTGTGTGCCAAATTCGTGACTTAAGTATTCTCCTCCACGATCCGATCGTAGAAACTTTATCTTTTGGTCACGTTGATTCTCTACCTCATTCTGAAATTCCTTGAACTTTTCAAAGGTTTCAGACTTGTGTTTCATCAAGTAGACATACCCATATCTACTTAAGTCATCAGTGAGAGTGAGAACATAACGATATCCTCCGCGAGCCTCAACGCTCATTGGACCGCACACATCGGTATGTATGATTTCCAACAAGTTGGTTGCTCGCTCCATTGTTCCGGAGAACGGAGTCTTGGTCATCTTGCCCATGAGGCATGGTTCGCATGTGTTAAACGATTCATAATCAAGAGATTCTAAAAGTCCATCAGCATGGAGCTTCTTCATGCGCTTGACACCAATGTGATCAAGGCGGCAGTGCCACAAGTATGTGGGACTATCGTTTTCAACTTTACATCTTTTGGCATCCACACTATGAACATATGTAATATTACGCTCGATATTCATTAAGAATAAACCATTGACCATCGGAGCATGACCATAAAACATATCTCTCATATAAATCGAACAACCATTATTCTCGGACTTAAATGAGTAGCCATCTCGTATTAAACGAGATCCAGATACAATGTTCATGCTCAAACTTGGCACCAAATAACAACTATTAAGGTTCAAAACTAATCCCGTAGGTAAATGTAGAGGCAGCGTGCCGACGGCGATCACATCGACTCTGGAACCATTCCCGATGCGCATCGTCACCTCGTCCTTTGCCAGTCTCCGTTTATTCCGCAGCTCCTGCTGTGAGTTACAAATATGAGCAACGGCACCGGTATCAAATACCCAGGAGTTACTACGAGTACTGGTAAGGTACACATCAATTACATGTATATCAAATATACCTTTGGTGTTGTCGGCCTTCTTATCCGCTAAGTATTTGGGGCAGTTCCGCTTCCAGTGACCCTTCCCCTTGCAATAAAAGCACTCAGTCTCAGGCTTGGGTCCATTCTTTGACTTCTTCCCGGTAACTGGCTTACCGAGCGCGGCAACATCCTTGCCGTCCTTCTTGAAGTTCTTCTTACCCTTGCCCTTCTTGAACTTAGTGGTCTTATTGACCATCAACACTTGATGTTCCTTTTTGATTTGAGCCTCTGCTGACTTTAGCATCGAGAACACTTCAGGAATGGTCTTCACCATCCCCTGCATGTTGTAGTTCATCACAAAGCTCTTGTAGCTTGGTGGGAGCGACTGGAGGATTCTGTCAATGACCGCCTCATCTGGGAGGTTAATGTTCAGCTGGGTCATACGGTTGTGCAACCCAGACATCTTCAGGATGTGCTCACTGACAGAACTGTTTTCCTCCATCTTACAACTGTAGAACTTGTCGGAGACATCATATCTCTCGACCCGGGCATGAGCTTGAAAAACTAATTTCAGCTCTTCGAACATCTCATATGCTCCGTGATGCTCAAAACGCTTTTGGAGCCCCGGTTCTAAGCTGTAAAGCATGCCGCACTGAACGAGGGAGTAATCATTAGCACGAGTTTGCCAAGCATTCATAATGTTTTGGTTCTCTGGGACGGGAGTGTCACCTAGCGGTCCTTCTAGGACATACTGCTTCCTGGCAGCTATGAGGATGATCCTCAGGTTCCGGACCCAGTCCGTATAGTTGCTGCCATCATCTTTCAGCTTGGTTTTCTCTAGGAACGCATTGAAGTTCATGTTGACATTAGCGTTGGCCATTTGATCTACAAGACATATTTGCAAAGGTTTTAGACAAAGTTCATGATAATAAAGTTCTAATCAAATTATGAACTCCCACTCAGATTAGACATCCCTCAAGTCATCTAAGTGTTACACGATCCGAGTCAACTAGCCCGTGTCCGATCATCACGTGAGACGGACTAGTCATCGTCGGTGAACATCTTCATGTTGATCGTATCTTCCATACGACTCGTGTTCGACCTTTCGGTCTCCGTGTTCTGAGGCCATGTCTGCACATGCTAGGCTCGTCAAGTTAACCCTAAGTGTTTTTGCTGTGTAAAACTGTCTTACACCCGTTGTATGTGAATGTAAGGATCTATCACACCTGACCATCACGTGGTGCTTCAAAACGACGAACTGTAGCAACGGTGCACAGTTAGGGGAGAACACTTCTTGAAATTTTTGTAAGGGATCATCTTATTTACTACCGTCGTCCTAAGTAAACAAGATGCATAAACATAATAAACATCACATGCAATTATATAGTTGTGACATGATATGGCCAATATCATAAGCTCCATTGATCTCCATCTTCGGGGCTCCATGATCATCTTGTCACCGGCTTGACACCATGATCTCCATCATCATGATCTCCATCATCGTGTCTTCATGAAGTTGTCACGCCAACGACTACTTCTACTTCTATGGCTAACGCGTTTAGCAATAAAGTAAAGTAGTTTACATGGCGTTCTTCAATGACACGCAGGTCATACAAAAAATAAAGACAACTCCTATGGCTCCTGCCGGTTGTCATACTCATCGACATGCAAGTCGTGAATCCTATTACAAGAACATGATCTCATACATCACAATTCATCATTCATCACAACTTCTAGCCATATCACATCACATGATCAATTGCTGCAAAAACAAGTTAGACGTCCTCTAATTGTTGTTGCATCTTTTACGTGGCTGCAATTGGGTTCTAGCAAGAACGTTTTATTACCTACGAATAACCACAACGTGATTTTGTCAACTTCTATTTACCCTTTATAAGGGCCCTTTTCATCGAATCCGCTCCAACTAAAGTGGGAGAGACAGACACCCGCCAGCCACCTTATGCAACTAGTGCATGTCAATCGGTGGAACCGGTCTCACGTAAGCGTACGTGTAAGGTCGGTCCGGGCCGCTTCATCCCACAATACCGCTGAAGCAAGAAAAGACTAGTAGAGGCAAGCAAGTTGACAAGATCCACGCCCACAACAAAATTGTGTTCTACTCGTGCATTAGAGAACTACGCATAGACCTAGCTCATGATGCCACTGTTGGGGAACGTTGCAGAAAATTAAAAATTTTCCTACGGTTTCACCAAGATCCATCTATGAGTTCATCTAAGCAATGAGTCAAGGGAGTGAGTTTGCATCTACATACCACTTGTAGATCACGTGCAGAAGCTTGCAAGGGGATGGTGATGATGGAGTCGTACTCGACGTGATTCAGATCACCGATGTCCAAGTGCTGAACAGACAGCACCTCCGCGTTCAACACACGTACGGGACGGGAGACGTCTCCTCCTTCTTGATCCAGCAAGGGGGAAGGAGAGGTTGATGATGATCCAGCAGCACGACGGCGTGGTGGTGGATGCAGCAGAACTCCAGCAGGGCTTCGCCAAGCGTCTACGGGAGGAGGACGAGGTGTAGCAGGGGGAGGGAGGCGCCAAGGCAATGGGTGCGGCTGCCCTCCCCCCTGCCCTCCTTTATATAGGACCCCAGGGGGGCGCCGGCCCTGGGAGATCCAATCTCCCAAGGGGGCGGCGGCCAAGGGGGGAGGAGTGCCCCCCAAGGCATGTGTGCGCCCCCCCCCCCCCCCACCCTAGGGTTTCAACCCTAGGCGCAGGGGGTGGGCCTAGGGGGGCGCACCAGCCCACTATGGGCTGGCTCCCCTCCCACGTCAGCCCATGGGGCCCTCCGGGATGGGTGGCCCCACCCGGTGGACCCCCGGGACCCTTCCGGTGGTCCCGGTACAATACCGGTTGACCCCGAAACTTTCCCGATGGCCGAAATACCACTTCCTATATATTATTCTTTACCTCCAGACCATTCCGAAACTCCTCATGACGTCCGGGATCTCATCCGGGACTCCGAACAACATTCGGTATGCTGCATACTCATATTCATACAACCCTAGCGTCACCAAACCTTAAGTGTGTAGACCCTACGGGTTCGGAAGACACGCAGACATGACCGGGACGACTCTCGGGCAATAACCAACAGCGGGATCTGGATACCCATGTTGGCTCCCACATGCTCCTCGATGATTTCATCGGTTGAACCACGATGTCGAGGATTCGATCAAATCCCGTATACAATTCCCTTTTTCAATCGGTACGTTACTTGCCCGAGACTCGATCGTCGGTATCCCAATACCTTGTTCAGTCTCGTTACCGGCAAGTCACTTTACTCGTACCATAATGCATGATCCCGTGGCCAACACCTTGGTCACCTTGAGCTCATTATGATGATGCATTACCGAGTGGGCCCAGAGATACCTCTCCGTCATACGGAGTGACAAATCCCAGTCTCGATCCGTGTCAACCCAACAGACAATTTCGGAGATACCTGTAATGCACCTTTATAGTCACCCAGTTACGTTGTGACGTTTGATACACCCAAGGCACTCCTACGGTATCCGGGAGTTACACGATCTCATGGTCGAAGGAAGAGATACTTGACATTGGCAAAGCTCTAGCAAACGAACTACATGATCTTTGTGCTATGCTTAGGATTGGGTCTTGTCCATCACATCATTCTCCTAATGATGTGATCCCGTTATCAACGACATCCAATGTCCATAGCCAGGAAACCATGACTATCTGTTGATCACAACGAGCTAGTCAACTAGAGGCTCACTAGGGACATATTGGGGTCTAAGTATTCACACGTGTATTACGATTTCTGGATAATACAGTTATAGCATGAATAAAAGACAATTATCATGAACAATGAAATATAATAATACTTTTATTATTGCCTCTAGGGCATATTTCCAACAAGTGGAAAATAAAGCCCAATATAGTCCAAAACAGTAGATAAAGTAGCATGGAGCAATCAAAAATTATAGATACGTTGGAGACGTATCAATTATGAAATGAGTAAAGAGACTTGCCGATAACGAGATTGAACTAGGTATTGAGATACCGACGATCGAATCTCGGGCAAATAACATACCGATGACAAAGGGAACAACGTATGTTGTTATGCGGTTTGACCGATAAAGATCTTCGTAGAATATGTGGGAGACAATATGGGCATCCAGGTCCCGCTATTGGTTATTGATCGGAAACGTGTCTCGGTCATGTCTACATAGTTCTCGAACCCGTAGGGTCCGCACGCTTAACGTTTCATTGACGATATAGTATTATATGAGTGTTGGTAACTGAATGTTGTTCGGAGTCCCGGATGAGATCATGCACATAACGAGGAACTCCGGAATGGTCCGAATATAAAGTTTGATATATTGAATGATAGTGTTCGATCTCTGGAAGGGTTCTGGAATTCACCGGAAGGGGTTCCGGATGTTTCCCGAAATGTTTGGGTATGAGAACACGTTATTTGGGCCAAAGGGGAAAGCCCACAAGGTTTTTGGAAAGCGCAAAAGGAAGTTTTGCGAAGTCCAGGGGCCAGACGCCAGGGTCCTTGGCGTCTGGTTCCAGACGCCGGGAACCCTGGCGTCTGGCCCTGGAGTCCGAGAAGGACTCTTGCATTTCGGGTGAAACCGACTTTGTGGAGGCTTCTACTCCAAGTTTCGACCGCAAGGCTCAACATATAAATAGAGTGGCAGGGCTAGCACCAAAGACACATCAAGAAACACCAAGCCGTGTGCTGGCAACCCCGTCCCCTCTAGTTTATCCTCTGTCATAGTTTCTGTAGTGCTTAGGCGAAGCCCTGTGGAGATTGCTCTTCACCAACACCGTCACCACGCCGTCGTGCTGCCGGAACTCATCTACTACCTCGCCCGTCTTGCTGGATCGAGAAGGTGAGGACGTCATCGAGCTGAACGTGTGCAGAACTCGGAGGTGCCGTGCGTTCGGTACTTGGATCGGTCGGATCGTGAAGACGTACGACTACATCAACCACGTTGATAAACGCTTCCGCTTAGCAATCTTCAAGGGTATGAAGATACACTCCCCCTCTCGTTGCTATGCATCACCATGATCTTGCGTGTGCGTAGGAAATTTTTTGAAATTACTACGTTCCCCAACATAAACCTCCCTATATCTTCCTCAAAACAGCCACCATACCTACCTATTATGGCATTTCCATAGCCATTCCGAGATATATTTCCATGCAACTTTCCACCGTTCCGTTCATCATCATTATGACATACTTTACTTTTGTCATATTGCCATTGCATGATCATGTAGTTGACATCGTATTTGTGGCAAAGCCACCATGCATTATTTTTCATACATGTCACTCTTGATTCATTGCACCATCCCGGTACACCGCCGGAGGCATTCATATAGAGTCATATCTTGTTCTAGTTTCGAGTTGTAATTCTTATGTTGTAATCAATAGAAGTGTGATGATCATCATTATTAGAACATTGCCCAAAGAAAAAAAGAAAAAAAAGAAGAAAGGCCAAAAGGAAAAAAAGGACCAAAGAAAAAAAAAAGAAAATAAATAAAAAGGGCAATCTTACTATCTATTTTTCCACACTTGTGCTTCAAAGTAGCACGTTGTTCTCCATGTAGTGAGTCTCATATATTGTGCTTCAAAGTAGCACCATGTTTTTCATATAGTGAGTCTCATAAGTTGTCTTTTTCATACTAGTGGGAATTTTTCATTATAGAACTTGGCTTGTATATTCCTACGATGGGCTTCCTCAAATGCCCTAGGTCTTCGTGAGCAAGCAAGTTGGATGCACACCCACTAGTTTTCTTTTGTTGAGCATTCATTTATAGCTCTAGTGCATCCGTTGCATGGCAATCCCTACTCCTCATGTTGACATCAATTGATGGGCATCTCCATAGCCCGTTGATTATCCTCGTCAATGTGAGACTTTCCTTTTTTTGTCTTCTCCACACAATCCCCATCATCATATTCTATTCCACCCATAGTGCTTTATCCATGGCTCACGCTCATGTATTGCATGAAGGTTGAAAAAGTTTGAGATTATTTAAGTATGAAACAATTGCTTTGCTTGTCATCGGGGGTATAGACGTTGGGAACATCTTTGTGTGACGAAAATGAAGCATAGCCTAACTATATGATTTTGTAGGGATGAACTTTCTTTTGCCATGTTATTTTGAGAAGACATGATTACTTTGATTAGCATGCTTGAAGTGTTACTATTTCTTTTATCAATATGAACTTTTATTTTGTATTCATTTGGATCTGAACATTCATGCCACAATAAAGAAAATAACATTATGAATTATTCTAGGTAGCATTCCACATCAAAAATTCTCTTTTTATCATTTACCTACTCGAGGACGAGCAGGAATTAAGCTTGGGGATGCTTGATACGTCTCCAATGTATCTATAATTTTTGATTGTTCCATGCTATTATATTACCCCATTTAGATGTTTATGGGCTTTATTTTACACATTTATATAATTTTTGGGACTAACCTACTAACCGGAGGCCCAGCCCATATTGCTGTTTTTTGCCTATTTCAGTATTTCGAAGAAAAGGAATATCAAACGGAGTCCAAACGGAATGAAAACTTCGGGAGCGTGATTTTTGGAACAAACGTGATCCAGAGGACTTGAAGTGCAAGTCAAGAAGCTGCCGAGGAAGCCAGGAGATAGGAGCCCCCCCTGTAGGGCGCGCCCCCTGTCTCGTGGGCCCTTCGGGCGGCCACCGACGTACTTCTTCCTCCTATATATACGTACGTACCCCGAACACATCCAGGAGCACCACGAAACACAATTTCCACCGCCGTAACCTTCTGTATCCGCGAGATCTCATCTTGGAGCCTTCGCCGGCACTCTGCCGGAGGGGGAATCGACCATGGAGGGCTTCTACATCAACATCCTTGCCCCTCCGATGAGTTGTGAGTAGTTTACCACAGACCTACGGGTCCATAGTTATTAGCTAGATGACTTCTTCTCTCTTTTTGGATCTCAATACAATGTTCTCCCCCTCTCTTGTGGAGATCTATTCGATGTAAACTCTTTTTGCGGTGTGTTTGTCGAGATCCGATGAATTGTGGGTTTATGATCAAGTTTATCTATGAATAATATTTGAATCTTCTCTGAATTCTTTTATGTATGATTGAGTTATCTTTGCAAGTCTCTTCGAATTATCAGTTTGCTTTGGCCTACTAGATTGATCTTTCTTGCCATGGGAGAAGTGCTTAGCTTTGGGTTCAATCTTGCGGTGTCCTTACCCAGTGACAGAAAGGGTTGCAAGGCACGTATTGTATTGTTGCCATCGAGGATAACAAGATGGGGTTTATATCATATTGCTTGAGTTTATCCCTCTACATCATGGAATCTTGCTTAATGCGTTACTCTGTTCTTATGAACTTAATACTCTAGATGCAGGCAGGAGTCGGTCGATGTGTGGAGTAATAGTAGTAGATGCAGGCAGGAGTCGGTCTACTTGTTATGGACGTGATGCCTATATACATGATCATGCCTAGATAATCTCATAACTATGCGCTTTTCTATCGATTGCTCGACAGTAATTTGTTCACCCACCGTAATACTTATGCTATCTTGAGAGAAGCCTCTAGTGAAACCTATGGCCCCCGGGTCTATCTCTTATCATATTTGCTTTCAATCTACTTTTATTTGCATCTTTACTTTTTGCATCTATGTTATAAAATACCAAAAATATATTTATCTTATCATACTATCTTTATTAGATCTCACTTTCGCAAGTGGCCGTGAAGCGATTGACAATCCCTTTATTGCGTTGGTTGCGAGTTCTCAGTTTGTTTGTGTAGGTGTGTGGGACTTTTGAGGAGCCTCCTACTGGATTGATACCTTGGTTCTCAAAACTGAGGGAAATACTTATGCTACACTTGCTGCATCACCCTCTCCTCTTCTAGGAAAACCAACGCAAGCTCAAGACGTAGCATCTAGCACAAGGAGAAGAAGGAGAAACGACCCCCACGACAACAGTCGGTACCTCGACAGACTTAAAGTCAACCCAAAATATCATTTAATTATCTTTCTAGAAAATCCAGGCCACTCGATATTTCCTACATATTCTAGCACAAGTCATGCCAAAATTCACGGAAAATTCCGGCATGACCTTTGCTAAAACAGGACATATCAAGCGCCTGAAATTCGTCGGAACAGAAATTAATCAACACTCCGGCAAAACATAGGCCACTCGGAGGTGTCACCTGAACATGACCGACCACTTGGGCAACCACATATCCTATTTGAGGAACATAAGATATACATGTTTTTATCTACATCATATCTTATAGGACTCATATTGACATGGAGATTTGGCTGGTCTCACCTCGAGGTCGGAGGGGGTCGGTGACAGGGACGACGGCGGGGATGATGGAGGGGCTCCTCGATTTCTATAAAAACAAAAACCTATAAGTTACCACTAATACATCCCGAATAGTATCATACATATAACATCACTAATACAACTAAAACCCTAGCGAACGACGGCTATCGACAACGAGGATGCGGGATAGGCATCATCGACGTCGATGCGGGAATAATTGCTTAAACTAAAAAATAACAACAAATGTGACATGTTCAACTAGTTCTATTAATTCAACTAGTTCTTACTAAAAATAAACTTACTATAAATAGAAATAAACTAGTCCTTTCTAAAAATAAACTAGTTCAACTAGTTATATTAATTTTCTTACTAAAAAAACCTTAGTTCTATTAATTCAACTAGTTCTTACTAAAACTAAACTAGTTTATTAATTTACTTACTAATTATTTTAAACACTTACTAAAAACAGTAAAAAAACTACATTATACAATAGTAAAAAACTACAACGAAAAACAGAAAAAAAGATGGAGGGAGGAGGGGAAGGGAGGAGGAATGAGAGAGGAGGAGGGGGAGGAGGCCGGTGGGATCGGAGGAGGGAGGGGGCAGGGGGGAGGGGGAGGGGGCGGCCGGAGGAGGAGGAGGAGGGGGCGGCCGGAGGAGGAGGAGGGAGGGGCAGTGGGAGGAGGGCGGCTGGAGGAGGAGGGGGAGGAGGGAGGGGCGGTGGGAGGAGGGCGGCTGGAGGAGGAGGGGGAGGAGGGAGGAGGGAGTACCTCAGCGAGGAGCAGCATGGCGGCGGCCGATTACGGGTTTGGCACGGGCGAGAGCGAGTAAGAGGGAGAGGGAGTGAGAGGGTCAACCGCTGCAAGATAAGGTAAGTAAGTTGTAGCGTGTTTCAGAGATACGTCCCGTAGTAGTAGCGCTGGTCAGGTATACGCGCTACTGCTAAGTGGGGCTAGCCATCTGCGCCCAGTACAAATATAGCAGTAGCGCACTTTCGCAGAACGCGCTACTGCTAAAGTAGTAGCAGTAGCGCGGTCCATTTAAACACGCTACTACTAAGTAACAGTAGCGCCCTTTTTTGTCCAGTGCTACTGCTAAGATGTTGTGTATAAGGTTTTCCCTAATAGTGAGGGCATCCAAAGTGTGCCTCTATTTCCTGATCTCATCTACCCTTCTATATGTCACATTGTCTAGTGTCAAAGGATTCAATAATTTGACACAAGAGAACGTGCACATATAGAATGGTAGATGAAATCATGAAAAAAATAGGGATCAACTTAATTATGCACATCCATAATGGGGGCATTCTTGATAAATCTCTTATAAATCTCAAGAGAGTTTGTCGGGTAGGGGCAGGAGGGGGTACGAGATCGACAATGTTTTTTCTATGGTTTGGGTGTCCTCAAGAGTTGGTCGAGCGAGAGGGGTTGATCGACGTCCCCGTGTCGACCCCTCGGTGATCCTCGACCCTCGACCCCTCGACGACCCTTGACCCTCATCCCCTCGGTGATCCTTGACCCCCTACCCTAGCTAGTTCTGATCCTCGACCGCTCGGATTCTCTTAACCTTAAGGGATTTAACAAGATGGCACCATTCTGGATGTGCACAAAATGGTCCATATTTTTCCTGATCTCAAGAAAACCATTGCTTCATCATTTGCCGAAAGTAACAGGCGCATAACGGTATGAAGCTATCCAAAATTGTTTTGAAATGGAGTCCCGGATAGGATAATTCGCTTTTTGGTACGAAGTTCAGCAAGAGCCTTCCGAATATCGCTATTTGGAAGACCTTGGCTGAAATCCGTACCAAAAAGCAAATCATTCTATCAGGAACCCCGTTCCAAAACAACTTTGAAGAGCTTAGTAGCGTCATACGCGTATTACTTCCAGCAAATGATGTAGCCATGGATGAGATCAGAAAAAAAAATGGATCAACTTGTGCACATCCATAATGGGGGCATTCTTGTTAAACGGAGACCCTCAAACCTCGGCGATCCTCGACCCTCGACCCTCGACCCCTCGACTCTCGAGACCCTCGACCCCTCGATGACCCTTGACCCTTGACTCTCGACGACCCACGACCCTTGACGACCCTCGACACTCGACCCCTCGATGACCCTCGACCCTCAATGACCCTCGACACTCGACCCCTCGATGACCCTCGACACTCTACCCTAGTTTCCGAGACCCTCATTCCCGATAAAAGATAAGAAGAGGAGGAAGAAGAAAAAATAGAGGAGAAGAAGAAGAAAAATAGAAGAAAAAATAAGAAGAAAAAGAGAGGAGAAGAAGAAGGAATAGAGGAGAAGAACAAAAAATAGAAAATTTTCTATTTTTCTATTTTTTTTCTCCTCTTCTTCCACTCCTCTTCTTCCCTTATTCTTCTCCTTCTTCCTCTTCTTATTTTTTCTTCTTCCTCTACTCTATTTTTTTTCTTCTTCCTCTTCTTATTTTTTTTCTCCTCTTCTTCCACTCCTCTTCTTCCCTTATTCTTCTCCTTCTTCCTCTTCTTATTTTCCTTTTTCCTCTCCTTCTTTTTCTTCTTCTTCCTTCTTCCTTCTTCCTCTTTTCTTCTTTTTCCTTATTTTTCTTTTTCCTCTCCAATAACCTAAAATCTATACTAACCTAACAAAAAAACATACATCACCTATATATATGAAAAAAAAACATACATCATATGAACAAAAAAAATCATACATCAATACATACAACAAAAAAATGGCCGGCGGCGCTCACAGTGAGGACAACAACGAGGAGGCAGGGCGACGGCGTCGGGGCAGGGGCGGCGGGGGTAGACGGTGACGACGAGGCAGGGCGACGGCGTCGGGGCAGGGGCAGAGCGGGGACGGCGACGACGATGGGCGCGAGCGCGGGCGACGGCAACGGCGGGCGTGGGCGACGGAGATGGCGACGGCGGGGCCGGCGGGGCAGCCTGGCGGCATCGTTGTCGTCGGCGTCGTGGGAAGGGGAAATGAGATGAAAACTGAAAATTTTGATAAGTGTTGCTTATATACCAAGATCATTGGTCCCGGTTGGTGGCACCAACCGGAACCAATGCCCCCCTTTAGTCCCGGTTGGTGCCACCAACCGGGATCAAAGGCCTCTTTTCAGCAGCCCAAAGGGTAGGAAGCAACCGGGACCAAAGGCCTCTTTTCAGCGGCCCAAAGGGCACACCAACCAGAACTAATATGCCCCCTTTAGTCCCGGTTGGTGCCACCAACCGGGACCAAAGGGCTTGTGCTGCCCCGCGGCCAAAATGTTTAGTCCCACCTTGCTAGTTGAGAGGGGCTCGACGTGGTTTATAAGCGCTGCGCTCACCACTTCGAGCTCCTCTCCAATGCAGGCTTACGGGCCTAATCTGTCTCTGTTATGCCTGTGGGCCTGCTGGGCCTTCTGCGGGCCTGAATCCTGGCCCAAGGTTGGGTTTCTAGTCGTATTCAGGCTGTGGTGGCCTAGTAGGTGGCATTTTTTAAATTTTTTTTCATTTTTCATTTTGTTTTTTGCATTATTTGTTTTCTTTTCGCTTTTTGGTAATAAAAATTATAAAATTTCTGTTAGTGCCATTTGTTTTCCAATTTCAATAAATTAAATTTGATTTTTTTTAAAATTTGTGTGAATCACTAGTTTTTGAATAACTTTACTATAAAGATAGATTTTGAGTGATTCTTTTTCCTACTGTTTAATATTACTATGTTTTATCATTATATTCAAAAACAGATTTTGTTATTTTGGTTTCTAACAAAAAATTCTTTTTGATAATTCTTTTTGCAATTGAAGTTTCTAACGAAAAATTCTTTATGAAAATTCTTTTTGCTTTAATGTTTTGAACAAAAAATACTTTGATAATTTTGGTTGCATAAATTTTATATAATTTTAGTTTCAATAATACTAGAGGTTTATAAAAGTTTTTTCAGTTGATTCCTTTTGCTATTGGAGTTTTATAAAAGCTTTTTAGTTGATTCTTTTTGCTATTGAAGGATATTATAGTATTGTTTTAGTTGATCATAACAGAATATTAATTGATTATTTTTAGATCATTCTTTTTGCTATGAGTTCATTCTTTTTGCTATTAGTTCATTCTTTCAGCTAAATGGCCCTTAAATGGAAAAGCACTATAAATGAACTCTGAAAAGGTTCAAAGTTGGCATGGTATCATCATTTCACCCACATAGCATGTGCTAAAAAGACAATCTATTTGGAAGTATCAGGATTTCGGACGAAAACTCATCTGTTACAAAGGGATTTTATTTGTTCACATGTGACTGCAGTGATATTCTAGATCAAAGGCATCATCATAATAGTTGTGGATAGAAAGTCTTCACTTTTTCTTCACTTGTGTCCTTTGCTTATTGCTTCATAGCCATGGATAATCTTCATCGTTTAACAGGGTGCTTGGGTCAACCTTGACTTTGAAGGGAGGAATTTCATGAAACTTTTCATAATCTTCAGACATGTCTGTCTTGCCCTCCAATCCCATGATGTCTCTTTTTCCTGAAAGAACTATGTGGCGCTTTGGCTCATCGTATGATGTATCCGCTTCCTTATATTTTCTTTTTCTCGGTTTGGTACACATGTCCTTCACATAGAAAACCTGCGCCACATCATTCACTAGGACGAATGGTTCGTCTGTGTACCATAGATTGTTCAGATCCAGTGTTGTCATTCCGTACTGTGGCTCTACCTGCACCCCGCCTCCTAACAGGTTGACCCATTTGCACTTAAATAAAGGGACCTTAATATCATGTCCATGGTCAAGTTCCCATATGTCCACTATGTAACCATAATATGTGGCCTTTCCTCTCTTGGTTACTGCATCAAAGCGGACACCACTGTTTTGGTTGGTGCTCTTTTTATCTTGGGCGATCATGTAAAATGTATTCCCATTTATCTCGTACCCTTTATAAGTCATTACAGTCGAAGATGGTTCCCTCGCCAACGAGTACAGGTCATCAGAAACAGTGTTGTCACCCCTGAGACGTGTTTGCAACCAACTAACGAAACTCCTGATGTGTTCACATGTAATCCATTCGTCACACTGGTCCGGGTGTTTAGAGCGCAGAATGTTCTTGTGTTCATCGACATACGGGGTCACCAAGGTAGAATTCTGTAGAACTGCGTAGTGTGCTTGAGACCAAGAATGCCCGTACCTACATATTATTGAGTCCCCTCCTAGCATGCCTTTTCCACCCAATCTCCCCTCATACCACGATTGAGGGAGACCTATCTTCTTAAGATCAGGAATGAAGTCAACACAAAACCCAGTGACATCCTCTGTTTGATGGCCCATGGAGATGCTTCCTTCTAGCCTAGCGTGGTTACGAACATATTTCTTTAGGACTCCCATGAACCTCTCAAAGGGGAACATATTGTGTAGAAATACAGGGCCCGGAACGACAATCTCATCGACTAGATGAACTAGGACGTGCGTCATGATATTGAAGAAGGATGGTGGGAACACCATCTCAAAACTGACAAGACATTGCGCCACATCACTCCTTAACCTTGGTAGGATTTGTGGATCGATCACCTTCTCAGAGATTGCATTCAGGAATGAACATAGCTTCACAATGGCTAATCGAACATTTTCTGATAGAAGCCCCCTCAATGCAACCGGAAGCAGTTGCGTCATAATCACGTGGAAGTCATGAGACTTTAGGTTCTCGAACTTTTTCTCTGCCATATTTATTATTCCCATTATATTCGACAAGTAGCCAGATGGGACCTTCATACTGAGCAGACCTTCAAAGAAGATTTCCTTCTCTTCTTTGGCAAGAGCATAGCTAGCAGGACCTTCATACTGCTTTGGAGGCATGCCATCTTTTTCGTGCAAACGTTACAGGTCCTCCCGTGCCTCCGGTGTATCTTTTGTCTTCCCATACACGGCCAAGAATCCTAGCAGGTTCATGCAAAGGTTCTTCGTCACGTGCATCACGTCGATTGAAGAGCGGACCTCTAGGTCTTTCCAGTAGGGTAGGTCCCAAAATATAGATTTCTTCTTCCACATGGGTGCGCATCCCTCAGCGTCATTTGGAACAGATAGTCCGCCGGGACCCTTTCCGAAGATTACTTTTAAATCATTGAGCATAGCAAGTACGTGATCACCGGTATGCATGGCGGGCTTCTTCCGGTGATCTGCCTCGCCTTTGAAATGCTTGCCTTTTTTTGACATGATGGTTCGTCGGAAGGAATCGACGATACCCGAGGTACATCTTTTTCCTGCATTTGTCCAGGTATATACTTTTGGTGTCATCTAAGCAGTGCATGCATGCGTGGTATCCCTTGTTTGTCTGTCCTGAAAGGTTACTGAGAGCAGGCCAATCATTGATGGTTACAAACAGCAACGCATGCAGGTCAAATTCCTCCTGTTTGTGCTCATCCCACACACGTACACCGTTTCCAATCCACGGCTGTAAAAGTTCTTCAACTAATGGCCTTAGGTACACAATGTTGTTGCTAGGTTGCTTAGGGCCTTGGATGAGAACTGGCATCATAATGAACCTTCACTTCATGCACAGCCAAGGAGGAAGGTTATAGATACATAGAGTCATGGGCCAGGTGCTGTGATTGCTGCTCTGCTCCCCAAAAGGATTAATGCCATCCGCGCTTAAACCAAACCATACGTTCCTTGCATCATCTGCAAACTCCTCCCAGTACTTTCTCTCAATTTTTCTCCACTGCGACCCGTCAGCGGGTGCTCTCAACTTCTCGTCTTTCTTATGGTCATCTCTGTGCCATCGCATCAACTTGGCATGCTCTTTGTTTCTGAACAGGCATTTCAACCGTGGTATTATAGGAGCATACCACATCATCTTGACAGGAACCCTCTTCCTGGGGCGCTCGGCGTCAACATCACCAGGGTCATCTTGTCTGATCTTATACCACAATGCACCGCATACCGGGCATGCTTTCAAATCCTCGTACGCACCACGGTAGAGGATGCAGTCATTAGGGCATGCATGTATCTTCTGCACCTCCAATCCTAGAGGGCATACAACCTTCTTCGCTGCATATGTACTGTCTCGCAATTTGTTATCCTTTGGAAGCTTCTTCTTCAATATTTTTAGTAGCTTCTCAAATCCTTTGTCAGGCACACCATTCTTTGCCTTCCACTTCAGCAATTCCAGTACGGTACTGAGCTTTGTGTTGCCATCTTCGCAATTTGGGTACAACCCTTTTTTGTGATCCTCTAACATGCGATTGAACTTCAGTTTCTCCTTTTGACTTTTGCACTGTCTCCTTGCATCAACAATGACCTGGCGGAGATCATCATCGGGCACATCGTCTGGTTCCTCTTGATCTTCAACAGCATCCCCCATTGCAGCATCACCGTATTCAGGGGGCACATAGTTGGCATCGTCCTCTTCTTCTTCGTTGTCTTCCGTTATAACCCCTATTTCTCCGTGCTTGGTCCAAACATTATAGTGTGGCATGAAACCCTTATAAAGCAGGTGGGTGTGAAGGGTTTTCAAGTCAGAGTAGGACTTAGTATTCCCACATATAGGGCATGGACAACACATAAAACCATTCTTCTTGTTTGCCTCAACCACTTCAAGAAAATTATGCACGCCCTTAATGTACTCGGAGGTGTGTCTGTCACCGTACATCCATTGTCGGTTCATCTCCATGCATTATATATAATTAAGTGTGTCAAAAACCATTTGTCGGAGTAATGGGCCATGGGTAGGCTAACCCGAGTCCCAGGACCTTTCAAGACATCGGGGCAGACCGCGCCCCTCAGGCCGAGTCCCAGAAGCTGACTCCAAGACGGGCCGAGTCCCAAACGCGGGGCCTCCTGTCAGTGGGTGGACCGAAGGCGGCCTGAGCGCCCTGAAGACGGACCTGTGGGAGTCGGCCTCCCTGGAGTCGGCCGACTCCACCCCAGGGCCCCACGAGCCATTAACCAGATAGGATGGGGAATGGCGACAGTGATCGCCCGATAGACGGCGGCACTGTTGCCACGACCCAATGACCAAGCCTGCGTCATCAGGAGTGCCGCTACAGTATCAAGCCTGTCCGCGGGACCCGCCAGTCGGCGGGCCCCAGAAGCCGGCGGGAAGGACGGCGGTCTGAGAGACAGACGGCTGGGACCCGCGCCCAGCCGGATTACCATTGTACCCCCGGGGGTAGGCCTATATAAACCCCCCAAGGCACCCATGCAAGGGGTTCGGACTTTGATAGAGATAGGCTAGATAGCATAGGGAGGAGAGAACTAGCCTTGCCCTCTCCTGCCTCCTGATACAGCTCCAGGAGCACCATTGTAGTCACTTTGCCTTAGTGATCATGCGGAGACCCCGCAGAGCAGCAGTAGGGGTGTTATCTCCTCGGAGAGCCCTGAAGCTGGGTAAGATTCGCCGGCGTGCATGTCTTTGCCTCATCCCGTTTCCAGGCAGCGGTGATGTTCTACTCGCCCCCACCATGATAAGCCATCCTTTGGCATATGTCGCACCCAACCCCCGACATTTGGCGCCCACCATGGGGCCTGGTGCACCGTCGTCCGGAGATCTGTTCTGGACGGGAACCCTCTTCCTCCCTGGCGAGCGCAGCCAGCCAGGCTCGCCAGATGGAGTTTGCATCGACGCGCTGCGCGGCGCTGAGGCCGCCTGTGCAGCAAGCAGCCTCGCCGAACTTGTCAGCGAGGTGCGCCTCTCCGACAAGCCTGCATCCGACGCAGGCACGGGTGGCCCCGAGAGTCTCCTCGCGGGCCTCCTCGACCAACTCCACGTCACCGGCGAGCCTGCCGTGGACTTGGAGTCTGTAGGCTCCACCGACCCGATGCTGGTCGACTCTGACGCCGTGTCGCTTGACACTTTCCCCACCAACGTGGTGGTCTACGACGAGCCGCTTCCTCACGAGGAGAGTGGCGGAAGCGCCGTCACGGAGGTGCTCGTCATCAGTCACGATGAGCGCTCCAGCGAAGAAGCTCAGGACCCGCTTGCTGCGGCCCTGGAAGACCTAACGGCGCCCATTCCAGAGGATGCAGACACCGAGACGCTGGAGACTCGCCGCCTTCAGATCATCGAAGGCGCCAAGAGGCTGGCGAGCATGAGGTGCCTGTCAGAAGCATACCAGCGCGAGATGGATCGCGCTGTGGGCGGCTCACCGGCTCCAACTGGGCTGAGCCGTCTAGGCGTGGTCCGGCAGCGCGGCGCAACCATCGCTGACTTGTTCGGGGCAAAACGCCTCGTATACGCCACCCCTACAGAGAACATCCGCGCTGCCCAAGCGGCGACTGACGAGCTGAAGAACTTCGAGGGCGAAGAGCACCGTTTGATGACCGAGCGAGTCCAGTAGCTCCTCGATGCGGCCACGCAGAACGTGGCCGGCGGCCGCGCGGATGCGCTGCAGCAACCGAATGACGACTTGCCTCCCCGCCGAGATCAAGGCGCGACTTCTCGGACACCGACTGGCGGAGTTCGCGGAAGGAAAGAAAAGGAGCCGGCTGCCAGTCACAGTCGGACTCGCCTCACCATTGAGCGCGAACAAGATGGCCGGCCGAGAGCAGTGGAGCGGCGGAATGACTACCTGCCTCCCCCACCCAGAAGAGAATGGCGAGTTTCCCCGCCGCCTGTTGAGCATCCGACTCTCGGAGTCCGCCTTGGCCGTCGAGAAGGAGTCGGAGAGAACGACACCCGCCATCGGATCGACCGACTCCACCGATCCCTGGTGCTGGAAGAAGAAGACGAGCTGGGCCCGCCTTGCTTCGGGCCCCGCATCCGAGACGAGCCCTTCCCCAAAGGGTTCACGCTCCCCCGAGACACACCCAAGTACACCGGTTCTGTGAAGCCAGAAGACTGGCTGATAGATTACTCCACAGCCGTCAGCATAGCGAACGGCAACAAGCGGGTTGCTGTGAAGTACGTTCCCCTCGTGCTCCAGGGCACGGCCCGGACATGGTTGAACAGTCTGAAGCCCCGCAGCATCAACAGCTGGGTCGACTTCACCGAAGCCTTCATCTGCAACTTCACGAGCACGTACAAGCGACCTCCCAAGCCGCGCCAGCTTTCCTTGTGCGTGCAAGGCCCTGACGAGTCAACACGCGACTACCTCACGCGCTGGGGCGAGCTTCGGAACTCCTGCGAGGGCGTGCATGAGGTGCAGGCTATCGAGTACTTCACTGCCGGGTGCCGAGAAGGCACCCTCCTCAAGCACAGGCTCCTCTGCGACGAGCCAGAAATCCTCGATGAACTGCTAGTCATAGCAGACAAATACGCCACGGCCGACTCCTCCATGAAGACAGAGATTCAAGTCAATGCGGCTGGCAAGGTGGCTCCTCAGGCTCCCAGAATTCCAGCTGGAGACACCAGTCGGCGACAACAACAGAACGACAACAAACGCAAGGCCCAACAGCCGACTTCCAATAGTCGGCAGGTTACGACAGTTGAAGATCAACAGCCGGAGGGGCAGCCTCCGGCCAAACGGCAGAAAGGCGGCAAATCCAATTGGTTGCCGGCCTTTTCCTATGAGCAGACTCTGGACGGTCCCTACAAGTTCCGCAGTGGCGTGAAGCTGTCGAACCATACCACCCGAAAGTGCCACTGGCTCACCAGGATCGCCAAGGGAGACGGCCTCCTTCCCCCTCCGCCTGCTGGGCCGCCGCCGCCGCCGCCACCACAGCAGCCGGCAGTTCGGCCAGTCGGCGCAGTGCAAGACGAGTACCCAGAAGAGCATGGAGCCTACATGGTGTTTACCAGCGTGGCTGATGATCGACGCAGCAGACGGCAGCAGCAACAAGAAGTAAATGCAGTGGCAGCAAACACTCCAGAGTTCATGCATTGGTCCGAGAGGCCTATCAGTTGGAGTAGAGCGGATCACCCAGAGGTGATGCCGAATCCGGGTTCCTATGCCCTGGTCCTAGGTGCCACCTTGGCCACTGATAAACGGGCCGCCCGCTTTTCGAGAGTACTGATAGACGGAGGCAGTAGCATCAACATCTTATACAAAGATACCATGGAGAAGCTAGGAATCAAGCGAAGACAGCGGCAGAGCAGCCGGACTGTGTTCCATGGTATTGTTCGGCAAGATCCTGATAGACGTCCTCTTTGAAGACAAAGATCATTTCCGCCGAGAGCCGGTCTGGTTCGAAGTAGTGGACCTTGAAAGCCCATACCACGCACTGCTTGGCCGACCTGCCTTGGCCAAGTTCATGGCGGTTCCTCACTACGCCTACCTCAAGATGAAGATGCCGAGTTCCAAGGGAATTCTGACCATAGCCGGCGACTACAGGAAGTCATCCGCCTGCGCGGCCGAGAGCAGCCGACTGGCCGAGTCCCTGGTGATCGCAGCTGAGAAGCGGCTCCTTGACCGGGTCGTGGTGATGGCCGGAAAGCAGCCAGAAATGTCACCTGACCCCAAGGAGTCGGAAGCTGAAGGTTTGTTCAAGCCAGCCAAAGAGACCAAGAAGATACCCTTGGACCCGGAGCACCTAGAGAGGCACGCTGTCATAGGTGCAAACCTTGACAGCAAATAGGAAGGTGAGCTCGTCGATTTCCTCCGTGAGAATCGAGACATCTTTGCATGGTCCCCCAAAGACATGCCAGGTGTACCGACGGAATTTGCCGAGCACAAGCTACATGTCAGGCCAGATGTGAAACCCGTCAGGCAGCCCTTGCGCCGCCTGTCACAAGAGAAGAGAAGAGTTGTTGGAGAAGAGATAGCCCGGCTTCTTGCGGACGGCTTCATCATGGAGGTGTTTTTTCCAGAGTGGCTGGCAAACCCGGTTTTGGTACTGAAGAAAAACAAGCAATGGCGGATGTGCATTGACTACACGAGCCTCAACAAAGCCTGCCCAAAGGATCCGTTTGCCCTGCCAAGAATCGATCAGGTGATAGAATCCACAGCCGGATGCGAGTTGCTGAGTTTCTTAGATGCATATTCAGGATATCACCAGATCAAGCTGAACCCGGCAGACAGACTGAAGACCGCCTTCATCACACCATTCGGAGACTTCTACTACCTGACGATGACGTTCGGCTTGAGGAATGCCGGTGCCACCTTTCAGCGTTGCATGCAGAAGTGCCTCCTCAAGCAACTCGGCAGGAATGCCCATGTCTACGTGGATGATGTGGTGGTGAAGACGGAGAAGCATGGGACGCTGCTGGAAGACCTCAAGGAGACCTTTGAGAACCTGCGCCGATTCCAGATCAAGCTCAACCCTGAGAAGTGCGTTTTCGGAGTACCAGCCGGCCAACTCCTTGGCTTCCTGGGCTCCGAACGCGGCATAGAGTGCAACCCCGTGAAGATCAAGGCCATCGAGAGGATGGAGGTACCCAGCCGACTGTTAGATGTGCAGAAGTTCACCGGCTGCTTGGCATCCATCAGCCGATTCATCAGTCAGCTAGGCGAGAAAGCTCTGCCTTTGTATCAATTAATGAAGAAGACCACCTTTTTCGAATGGAACCACAAGGCGGATGAAGCATTTCTCCAGCTGAAAAAGATGTTGACTACTCCCCCTGTGCTGGCGGCTCCGACTCCCAAAGAGCCCATGCTCCTATACATTGCCGCCACCAGCCGAGTAGTCAGCACAGTCATTGTAGTCGAGCGCAAGGAGGAAGGCAAGGCGCTCCCAGTCCAGAGACCGGTGTATTACCTAAGCGAGGTACTGTCGACCTCCAAGCAGAACTACCCTCACTACCAGAAGATGTGCTACGGTGTGCATTTTGCCGCCAAGAAGCTGAAGCCTTACTTTCAATAGCATCCAATCACCGTGGTTTGCACGGCTCCGTTGCCCGAGATCATTGGAAGCCGAGACGCCTCCGGCCGAGTAGCCAAATGGGCCATAGATCTGGCTCCTTACACCATCTACTACCAGCCCCGCACCGCCATCAAGTCACAAGCGCTGGCCGACTTCCTCGTCGACTGGGCCGAGACCCAGTATCTGCCGCCAGCGCCCGACTCCACCCATTGGCGGATGCATTTCAACGGCTCCAAGATGCGCACCGGCTTGGGAGCCGGCATCGTCCTCACCTCCCCCAAAGGCGACAAGCTCAAGTATATGCTGCAGATCCACTTCGCCGCCTCCAACAACATCGCCGAATACGAGGCGCTCATTCATGGGCTCCGGCTTGCCAAAGAACTCGGCATTCGCCGGATCCTGTGCTATGGCGACTCCGACTTGGTAATCCAGCAGTCATCTGGCGACTGGGACGCCAAGGACGCAAACATGGTGCGAGGTACTTCGAGGGGTGCGAGTTCCTCCATGTGCCAAGGAACGACAACGACCAAGCAGACGCCTTGGCACGAGTCGGCTCCACCCGCCAAGCGATACCATCTGGAGTCGCTCTTCAGCACCTCCTCAAGCCGTCTATCAAGCCTTCACCAGAATCAGACTCCATCTTTGTGCCGGCTCCTCCAGAAGAAGTCGGATCCGACTCAAGAGCCCCAGCAGACGGCCCCAAGAAAATCATAGTTGAAGCCGGCCCGGGGACTTCAGAACCCGGCCCGGGGACTGCGCCAGTCGGCCCGGGGACTGCGCCAGTCGGCCCAGGGACTCCGTCAACCCAGCAAGTGGCCGCAGACTCCAGCTCGCCGCCTCCCAGCCCAGCCACCCTTGTCCAAGTCGCAGTGGTAGTAGTTGAAGAAATAGCAGCACCCTCATGGGCGCAGCCCATCCTCAAGTTTCTAGTGAACAGAGAGCTGCCGACCGACGAGATCCTCGCTCGGCAAGTGCAGCACCGAGTGGCAGCATACACCATAATCAACAAAGAGCTGGTCAGGCGCAGCGTCACTGGTGTCTACCAGCGCTGCATAGACCCAGAACAAGGCCAAGCAATTCTCAGAGACATTCATCAGGGTGAGTGCGGCCACCATGCAGTTTCAAGAGCACTCGTCGCCAAAGCCTTTTGGCACGGCTTCTTCTGGCCGACTGCCCTGGAAGAGGCTAAAGAGTTAGTCCAAAAATGCAAGGGGTGCCAGAAGTTCTGCTCCAAGCCACTTCAGTCGGCCTCCGCGCTGAATACAATCCCCATCGCCTGGCCTGGACATGGTGGGACCATTCAAGACGGCCCGAGGCGGCCTAACTCATCTGCTTGTCGCGGTGGACAAGTTCACCAAGTGGATAGAAGCAAAGCCCATCAAGAAGTTGAACGGTCCGACTGCAGTGACTTTCATCGCCGACATCACGGTGCGGTATGGCATACCGCACAGCATCATCACCGACAATGGCACAAACTTTGCCAAAGGCGCCTTGGCCCGTTTCTGCACGACGTAGGGCATCCGACTGGATTTAGCGTCCGTTGCCCATCCGCGGTCAAATGGCCAGGTGGAGCGAGCAAACGGCCTCATCCTGTCCGGCATCAAGCCTCGGCTGGTCGAACCACTCGAGCGTTCGGCCGGCTGTTGGGTTGAGGAGCTACCATCCGTCCTCTTGAGTCTGCGCACGACTCCAAACAAGTCAACCGGCTTCACGCCTTTCTTCCTCGTCTACGGTGCCGAAGCCGTCATCCCGACGGACATAGAGTTCGACTCTCCACGAGTCACCATGTACACCAAAGAGGAAGCTGAAGAAGCACGCCAAGACGGTGTTGACCTGCTGGAAGAGGGCCGGCTCTTAGCACTCAGATGGTCCGGCATCTACCAGCAGAGTCTGCGCCAATACTACAACCAAAAGGTCAAGCCGAGATCGTTTCAAGAGGGCGACCTTGTGCTCCGGCTGATTCAGAGAACAGCCGGCCAGCACAAGTTGTCGGCGCCTTGGGAAGGCCCCTTCATCATCAGCAAAGTCCTGGGCAACGGCTCCTACTACCTAATCGACGCTCAGAAGCCTCGAGCACGCAAGAGGGACGACTCCGGCAAAGAAACAGAGCGCCCATGGAATGCAAATCTTCTTCGAAGATTTTACAGTTGATGCAGTATGTATCGCACTACCCCCTTTGTATTAAAAGTACCAAAGACCTTGGGCCCCCCGAGACGAGCTCGGGGACTGCCCTTTTTGTTATCTGTATGATAAGAATTATGCCTTCGAGTAAATTACTTTCATTACAAGCCGCTTGGCACCGGGCAAGACTAGTCGGCCCGGGGACTCGCCGCCTTGCGCTATGAGGAGCTTCCTGCAGTCAGACAAGTTGTGCGCGGTGCCCAATCCGCCTCCTGCCAAAGCACAAACATAGCGTAAGACGGTCTCCAGCATTTCTGAAACAGAAAGCCGACTCATGAGTAGTCGGCTCGCCATCTTAGCCACTATCAAGGACGGCCGACTCTTGGGTAGTCGGCCTGTCGCTTTCTAGCCGACTTGCTAAAGAAACTCTAAACGGCCAAGTACTTGCCTTCCCGAAGTAGCCAAGCACTTGACCCAGCGACAGTCCGCAGAGCGGCTGTCCAACTGGCAAGGCAGCAACTAAAGGAAGGCGGCAAAGGGAAAAGCCTAAAGAGCAGTAAGCAAGGAAAGACGGAAATCGGATAAATATTTACATAGGCCCTTGGCCGAATCTTCGAATAGAAGTTCAAGATACACCCCGCGGGTGGAACTGTTCGAATCTAACAAAGTTTTCAAAAGATTACTAAGACAGACAAACAGAGGCGGAAAAGGCAGCCTAGGAGGCGGCATCTGGGATCGGAGGAGATGGCGGTGTCAGGCGGTGGGGCAGTCGGCTGGGCGGTCTCGGTTTGGTCGCCTCCGGCGGCAGTCGCCTTCTCTCGACGCGGCACGTTGCTGGAGGCGCGGTCGAGCTGAGGCTGGCCGCCTGCTCCGTCTTCTGGCACCTCCGCCTCGCCTCCGTCCTCCGCCTCGTCCTCCTCCTCGGTGCTGGAGTCGATCACCTCCGCCGAGTCCTCGCCATACTCCGGGTTCATCCCGAACCACTCTGGCGGCACTTCCTCGCCACCTTCATCCCGCTCGGGCACGAAGACACTGGTGTCCGTGTACTCGGCGATGGCCGCCGCACGCTCGATAAGGGCGCCCTCCACGGCCTCTAGCTCGGCCTGGGCTTCTGACCGGAACGCGGCCAGACGGTCCAGGTCCAGCCCTGGATACCACGCCTTGACGAACTCCAAGGCCCGGCGCGCTCCGGCCCGGGCCGAGGAGCCCTTCCAAGCCTCAAGACGGCCGGCGGCGACTTCCAGCCAGTCGGCGGTCTGACTGGCGGTGCGCAGAGCCAGCATGTCTGGCCACAGGGCGGCAACCGCCAGGGCACCGGCATGCTGAAGCCGGCGCAACAGCCAGTGAGTCGGACGAAGACGGGCTTCGATGTTCAGAAGCTGCTCATCGATTGTTCGGGGGGCGTTAGCGGCGATCTCCTCACCGTTTGCCCTTCGTGCCTCTCGAGCAGCCTCGATGGCCAGAGGGACTGCCTGCGAGTGACCAGGGAAGAAGTCTGCCAAGACAAAAAAGAAGCAAGTCAAAAAATCAGAAGTCGGCCTGACGCATAGTCGGAAGCCCGAAGAAATGAAAGAAACTTACCATCAACGATATCCTCGATCTCATGGAAGCCGGAGGTCAGCATCGCCTCCTTGTCAGTCCAGGAGGAGCGCTCGCTCTCAAACTCGGCCAGCAGAGCGGTCTCCCTCTTCTCGGCCTCGTCCTGTGCCTTCTTGAGCAGCTCCTTCTATTCAGCTAGCTGCGCCGCCAGCAGGTCGCGCTCCGCGGCAAGCCTGCCACACTCCTCCTCCTTGGCACGCCGGGCGGTATTGGCCTCGCCTAGCTGCTCCTGAAGAGCGGCGTTGGCGCCTGAAGAACGAAAGAAGAGACAAATAAGTCGTCAGCAAAGTAGATCGCCGGGAAGATCCGGCCCAACTGCTCAGCAGTCGGCCCGAATCTCGGGGACTACAGCCCGCGGGTGCGCCAGCGCGCCCCCGCGAAGAAAAATAAAAAGAGCTTACTCCGGCTTTTTGTCAAGTCGGCGGCCCGTTTGTTCAACTCCTCAACATTGCAGTTGAAGGCAGTGGCGCGGAGGTTATGATACTCCTGCAATAAGTCAATGGAGACAAAGTTAGTATTTGGAACTCGCCAGAGGGAGTTCCGAACCGCCTGCTCAGCAGCCGGCCCGGAACTTGGGGACTACACCTAGTGGGTGCGCTGGCGCGCCCCCACAGAGAAAAACAAGAATCAAAAAGAAGAGGGAAACGTACTCGGACGGATGTCCGCGCGGCCAGATGCGCCCTGGTGCAAGCTTGAAGGGCGTCGCCTTCAGCGCGCAGCTTCGCCTGAACGTCCAGGAGCGCTTGGTTCAGCGGCCCGGTGCCGCCTCCGCGCAACCACCCGGTGGGCGCGGCGCTTGTGGCCTCGGCGTCTAGGGTTGCCGAGCTGGCAGCGCCGGTCTCCCGAGGTCGCCCTCTCAAGACGGCGGCGCACCGGCGAGGCGACTTGAAGAAACAGCCGCGCCTCGGCCTCATCCACGATCGGCGGCTCCGACAGACCCACCGGCTATTTGCCGTGCGGTCACCCAGACGGCGGCGGAGGCGGCGGTGGTGGCACGAGAGTGTCCGACATAGAAGCCTCGCCGCTCTCCTTCTCCGCGACGGGGTTCTCGGTGCCGGCCTCTCCGGTCTGCCCCGTGAACTCCAGGGGCGGCGGCGCGGAGCTCAGTGGGACGACTAGCAACGCTGATTGGCAGCGTGCGGCCTCCTCGGCCCGCTGTTTGGTCGCGGCGGCGGCTTTGGCCTCCTCCAACCTCTTCTGGGCGGAGGCCGCCGCCTTCTCGGCCTGTGCCTTCTCCAGGCGGTCGGCCTCTTCCTCGTCGCGCTTCTCCCGCGCGTTGCGCTCCGTCGCCTCCCGGAGGTCGGCGGCGGGGTCAATCCGCCGGGTGTTGGCGGACGTCTCGGCCGACCCCATGACAGAGGGGCAGCGACCCTCTCAAGAGAAAGAGGGGCCCTGAAGCAGAAAACAGAATGAAGAAGACTCGGACAAGATTCAACGAAGGAAAATAAAAGAGCATAAAGACTTACGCAGAGACTAGCGGCGGCCTTCTCACTTCCCTTCAGAAGCGGTTGGCCTTCGCGGCCGCCTCCTCCCGTTTGGTCGCGGCGACCGCCCCCTTGAGCTTCTTTAACTTGCTACCGGGCGCACTCGGCCCGGCATGACGCCTCTTCGCGCCGCCTTGGCTAGCCAGGCCGGCGGAGGAGCCGGCGCCCGACAGGCCGGCCCTCGGCTGGTGGCGCGGGGCGACTTCCCCTTCTACGTCATCGTCAGGCCAGTCGGCGAAGGTGGCAGAGGGCCTGAAGCCGCCTTCTGTTCCTTCTCCCCCGCCTTCGGCGTCGGCTTCCATCGCCGCCGCCCCCCAAGTCAGGGTCATCGACGTCGCTGTCCGCATGATCGGGAACATACTCGCGGGACTGTCTCGTGGCGCCGGCTGCAGGCTGCATAAGGGGGTTCTAGCTCAGAAGAAACCGACAAGAGTCAGAAGCCGGAGTCGACCACAAAGAAGACAAAACAATAGGGGGATGCGACTTACCACTGGCGGGGGGTTGTCGCGCGAGTACGGCTCCTTGCCGAACTGCCAGTCCTCCTCGAACTTGCAGTGCGCGATATGGTTCACCAAGTTCGCCACCTCCTTGCGGGGCATCTCCTTGGTGCTCATCCGACTTGGGTCTCGGAGTCCGCTCATCTGACAGATCAGGTGAGGCCGGCCTTGGAGCGGGAGAACTCGGCGCACCACGAAGGCGGCCAGCAAGTCGGCCCCGACAAGACCCTCCAACTGCGCCAAGACTCGGAGTCGCGCGGCGGCGGCTCCGGCAGGAGTCAGCGTCTTGACTCGGTGAGACTAGCTGGGGAGCCTCCCAGTTAGGGGGGCGGCGTTGTAAGGCGGCAGGTTGACCCAGTCGCCATCGGAGGAGAGGTTCTTCACGTAGAAATATGAGCACTGCCACATCTTCACCGACTTGATCAGCGCGATGGGAGGAAAAGGGTTGTCGGCTGTCGAGCGCCGCACCGCAATGTAGGTGCTGGCTCTCTAACTTGGGTCTCGGAGGCCGCTCATCTGACAGATCAGGTGAGGCCGGCCTTCGAGCGGGAGAACTCGCCGCGCCACGAAGGCGGCCAGCAAGTCGGCCCCGACGAGACCCTCCGACTGCGCCAAGACTCGGAGTCGCGCTACGGCGGCGGCTCCAGCGGGAGTCAGCGTCTTGACTCGATGAGACCAGCTGGGGAGCCTCCCAGTTAGGGGGGCGGCGTTGTAAGGCGGCAGGTTGACCCAGTCGCCGTCGGAGGAGAGGTTCTTCACGTAGAAATATGAGCGCTGCCACATCTTCACTGACTTGATCAGCGCGATGGGAGGAAAAGGGTTGTCGGCTGTCGAGCGCCGCACCGCGATGTAGGTGCCGCACTGAGCCGGTATGCCGGCGACTTGCGTGCCGAGCATAGAAGAGAAGAATTCTCCCCGCAGCTCGAAGGTGGGGAGAACGCCGAGGAAACCTTCTCACAGAGTGGCGAAGGCGGAGAGCAACACCACGTATTCGGAGTGAGGTGGTGCGGTTGAAGGCTGTGGAACTCCAAGAACGAGCGGAAGAAGCCGCTCGCCGACAGCCCCAGGCCGCGCATGAGGTGCGAGCGAAAGATGACCCGCTCGCCCTCCTCCGGCACCGGTCGGGTCTCCCCCTCCGGCGCGTGGCGGGCACGCACGAGGTCTGCGCTGGGGAGACGGCGTGTCTGGCGGAGGAACTCGATGTGTTCCTCTTCTACCTCCAAGCTGTCCCACACGCCGGAGCGCACGGCGGGGGCCGCAGCGGAGGAAGAGCTCATCGCCGTGGTGTGGAGTGCTCTCGCTCAACAGCAGAGGCAAGAGGGAGAGAAGGCAAGATGAGGCGGGGGAATGGGGGAGAAGGGCGCGTGTGCGGTGCCGCTTCGCTCCCCCCCCCCCCCCCCCCGCCTACTTATAGCCCTATGGGCTAAGAAGCCGACGGGGCGGGCGTGGGATTAATTGCGCGCGATGCCCCACGCCGCCCCATGATTTACCCCACGAAGTTACTGCACGCAGTAACAACATGGGAAAACCAACCGTCCACGGCCGCAACGGATCCGTTCATATGCCGAGGCACGGTAGTGGTGGGCCCCGCCTGACGGCCCGTCCCATCGCACGCGTGGGTGGGCAGACTGTCCTCTCCACGTGGCGCCACGCGATAGGACTGCCCCGATGGCAGCAGGGAAGCGTATCAGGCACGCCGCCTGGTTTCCCGCCGCGACTTTCAAGCTGCGGCCCCTCGCTAGAAAAAATCAGACTCTCGACAGTCGGCCCAAGAGAAGACGGCAGCCGAGTTCCAGAGTCCGCTTCGGGGAGGTTGAAACTGTTGAAGCCCCACAATGCAGCATCTGCGGGGCTTCACCAGCTTCGGGGACTACTGTCGGAGTAATGGGCCACGGGTAGGCTAACCCGAGTCCCAGGACCTTTCAAGACATCGGGGCAGGCCGCGCCCCTCGGGACGAGTCCCAGAAGCCGACTCCAAGACGAGCAGAGTCCCAGACGGCGACTCTGAGATAAGCAGACTCCGAGCTGGCGACCTCCAGAGAGGCCGACTATGGAGAGTCGGCCCATGACTCCTCCCTCATCTCGAAGCACGATGCGGGGTACGGTCACGGCGTGGCCATTCCCCCTGCCTACAGAGGACCGGCATGGCTACAATGAGCCGTATCGCTGGAAGATCTCCGGCGAGGCGCGGCACTGTTGCCATGCCTGCCCTGACCTCAGCCACAGTGCGCAACGCACTGTGCCCATGACGCCGGCCTGTACGACCCGAAGACCGCGGGGCCTCCTGTCAGTGGGTGGACCGAAGGCGGCCTGACCGCCCTGAAGACGGACCTGTGGGAGTCGGCCTCCCTGGAGTCGGCCGACTCCACCCCAGGGCCCCACGAGCCATTAACCAGATAGGATGGGGAATGGCGACAGTGATCGCCCGATAGACGGCGGCACTGTTGCCACGACCCAATGACCAAGCCTGCGTCATCAGGAGTGCCGCTACAGTATCAATCCTGTCCGCGGGACCCGCCAGTCGGCGGGCCCCAGAAGCCGGCGGGAAGGACGGCGGTCTGAGAGACAGATGGCTGGGACCCGCGCCCAGCCAGATTACCATTGTACCCCCGGGGGGTAGGCCTATATAAACCCCCCGGGGCACCCATGCAAGGGGTTCGGACTTTGATAGAGATAGGCCAGATAGCATAGGGAGGAGAGAACTAGCCTTGCCCTCTCCTGCCTCCTGATATAGCTCCAGGAGCACCATTGTAGTCACTTTGCCTTAGTGATCACGCAGAGACCCCGCAGAGCAGCAGTAGGGGTGTTATCTCCTCGAAGAGCCCTGAAGCTGGGTAAGATTCACCGGCGTGCATGTCTTCGCCTCATCCCGTTTCCAGGCACCGGCGATGTTCTACTTGCCCCCACCATGATAAGCCATCCTTTGGCATATGTCGCACCCAACCCCCGACACCATTACAGAACATCATGAATAGATAAGTGACCAAATTAATAGAAGTTCATCATCACATTAAAACCAAAGTACATACATTAGTTCTCATTGAACAACATGTTGCTCTCCAGAGCATCTAGTTAAATCATACATTGAAACTATGTAAAACATTTCATTGCAACAACAAATGCGGTCATAATTGCAGCCAAGGTAGCAATTGATCCAATGGCATAATGATACTAAGCCTCGGTATGAATGGCATATTTTCTAATCTTTCTAATCTTCAAGCGCATTGCATCCATCTTGATCTCGTAATCATCGACGACATCCGCAACATGAAACTCCAATATCATCTTCTCCTCCTCAATTTTTTTTATTTTTTCCTTCAAGTAATTGTTTTCTTATTCAACTAAATTTAACCTCTCGACAATAGGGTCGGTTGGAATTTCCAGTTCACATACCTCCTAGATAAATAAAATCTATGTCACGTTGGCCACCATAATTGTCATAAACAATAAATGAACCAAATAGTTATAAAAGGTAATATATACCACATCCGAATCATAGACAAGACGAGGGCCGACGGGGGCGGATACCAAAACCATCGCACTATATAATAAGAATCAATAATAAAAGTAAGAAAATTATACAAGTATCTATCGAAACATACAAGTAAGCATTTTTTTCCTTTCAGAAAGAAGATAAGAACAAGAGGCTCACCACGGTGGTGCCAGCGACGAGATCGGCGCGGGCGATCGACGGAGGTGAAGACGGGGATGGGACGTGACGGACCGCTAAACCTAGACAAATATTGAGGAAAATGGAGCTTGGAGGTCGAGCTTGGAGAGGAGAAAGCTTAAGTAGTGTGGCTCGTGCATTCCATTGAACACCTCATGTACATAGGAGGTGAGCTAGAGCACCACAAAGCCCTCCCTTCCCCGCCAGAAAAAATAGAGCATTGTGGAGTGCTCTGCTCGCTTGCGAGGGGCTATATATAGGCACATCATTGGTGTCCCGGTTCATGGCTGGAACCGGGACTAAAGGACACCCTTTGGTCCCGATTCAAGCCACCAACCGGGACCAATGGTGGTGGGCCAGGAGCAAGGCCCATTGGTCCCGGTTCGTCCCACCAACCGGGACCAAAGAGGCCAGACGAACCGGGACCAATGCCCCCACGAGGCCCGGCAGGCCCCCTGGCCTCATGAACCGGGACCACTACCCTCATGGGTCCCGGTTCTGGGCTGAGCTGGGACTAATAGGCTGGCTCGGCCTGAACCAAAGCCCTATTTTCTACTAGTGAGAGGGAGGTAGGAAGACAGCGCAGGGAGGAGAGCTCCGGTGAACGGCGGCGCATCACTCTCGGGTTGTGCAGTCGACTGGTGCAGGTGAGCTCTCGGGGACGAATGGATAAGAAATATGGAGAGGAAGAGGAAGACGTGGCCGCGGGGTGCGGGGGGAGTTGCGTTCGGCCCGGCATGTCGTTGTCCTGAACATTTTTTATTTGCTGATGTGTCACTTTGCATGCTTTATGATTCGTGACCCTAATCCAATGCTGCAAAGGGCGTTCGGGGCGAGAATCCAAAAACCGGAACGTTCGGCAGTTATTGTTTCCGAAAAAGAAAAGAAAAACAAAAAAACTAACGCCCACACGTGTGGGCGTTTGGATATCGCCCACACGCCTCCATCACCACTCATTTTGCCACGTATGAATAGATGACATCAGTAGAAATCTTTTTGGTTTTCGGCTTAAAAATGTTTTATCTCCTAAATAAGAAAACGAACTAAAAATCTGTTTTCACCATTAAATCCGTCTCGGCGAGATCTTCAAAACTAGATCCCATGTTGATATGTTTCGACGATTTTTTTTGCCCAGAAGTTGCCATGATGTTTACACTATAGTTGCCATAGTGCTTAAACGAAAGTTGCCATGTGGCAATTTTAGTTTGTAGATCATGGCAATTTTAGTTTTTTGATGATGGCAATTCCAGTACTTTGACCATGAAAATATTTTTTTATTGAACCATGGCAATTTTAAGTGCATGTATCATGGCAATTTTAGTTTATGGTGCATGGCAAGTCTAGTTTCTTAATTCTCCATTTTATAATATGTTAAAATATACTTTTAAATGTAAAATAAAATAGTTGAAACATATCATGGCAACTTCAGTGTAAATATCATGGCAATTCATGTGCAATAGACATGGCAACTTTTAACCAAAAAAATTCGCTGAAATATATCGATATGAGATCTAGTTTTGAAGATCTTGTCGCGAGGGATTTAATGGTGAAAACGGATCTTCAATCGGATTTTTCATTTAAGAGATAAAACATTTTAAAAACTGAAAATCCAAAAAGATTCTCGCATGCATGCATGCGATGACGTGGCAATCTATTTGCATTAGAGATGTGTGGTGCGTCTCCTTTCCTGCCACACGTGTGGCAGTTATCGACGTCCAAGAAAAAACCTGAACACCGATTCTAACTAGGACGCCTGCCGGGTGTACCCCACATAACAAGCTATCATGGTTAAAATCAGCCAAAACAGAGTAGTGCTAGGGCGAAGTTGTCGTGGATTACATCCGCCTCCACTGCATACATACAAAGAACTGACGCAAGGTGATCTAGGTCAGTGGCCGCCACGGGCCACCACTTCGGCGGCGGCGGTGCCACTGCTGCTCCTTCCGACCCTTTGCATTGTGGCTATGCTTGAAACTGCAACATGAGGTGATTGTATTGGCAACTGAGAGTTGGATGCTAGCTTGGTGTCCTCACAAGGGATTTCACTGCCAGACCTATTGTCCCCTAGTATTATAACTAGGGTTTGCTGTCCTCCGGCAGCTCATGTTGTCTGAGAGGTTTTCTGTTCATTGTTCGTCATCGTCTCCGCCGACTGGACACAATGAATCTAATCAGTTGGAACTGTCGTGGTATGCTTTCGCCCCATGGCAGTTCGAAAGCTCTTGGATCTTCAAGGGCGTGTGAAAGCATATGTATTTTCTTGTATGAATCTCATCTGGATATAGCTAAGGCAACTGAGCTAAGGGTGAAGCTAGGTTTTGATAGTGACAAACGATCGGGAGGTCTTGTCCTTTTTACAATCTGTTAAATGAAGTGGTGTTAAATTATTCCTCGCCTAATTTTGAAGATGGTTTTTACAGCAGTGCTTACGCTCACTTGGAGTTATGATTCTGAGATCTGTCTGAACCATGTCAATCCTAACGTTTCTTCCTTTCACAATAGGTAGCACCTTATATATTTATGTTTATTTGTTTACCTGCCATTAGTTGGCTGTTTTTGTTTTATGAGGTTAAATCTTGTTGTTTGTTATACAATCGCGGGTATGCACTACTAGAATTTTGTCCCGAGTTTCAAGATTTCACCGAATTTATTCTGTTGGGTGTGCGATAGGCCGAAACATCTTACCCTAGCTCGGGCGACGTGTTGCATGTTATATAGCAGGGGCGCAATAACCCTGAAGCGCATGCATGATTCGGTTCAAGAGATAAGAGAGAATCAGGGATACAACTTGAAGAGGAAGAAAGAGGAGGAGATAGACTTGGTTACAACAGAATAAGATGCGGCTAAACTACCTCTGGATATATCTCCTGTCACGTATACAAGTGTGTGTGCCATATATGTTTAACACCCTCCCTTAATCATAACTTGGTCAAGTTGAGATTATGTTTAAAGTCTTCAAAGCTTCGTATGGGCAAGGCCTTTGTGAATCCATATACAATTTGATCTCCGGAATGCACAAAGCGAATGTCAAGTTGCTTCTGGGCAACTCTTTCTCTGACAAAATGAAAATCAATTTCCATATGTTTTGCTCTAGCATGAAAAACTGGATTTGCAGAAAGGTAAGTGGCACCAAGATTGCCAGATCAAAGACATGGAGCTTGTGTATTTTTCACACCTAGCTCCTTTAACATGGACTGAACCCATATTATTTCTATTAAAGCATTTGCCAATGCTTTCTATTCTGCCTCTGTACTTGACCTAGAGACGGTATCCTGTTTTCATGCACACCAGGATATCAGATTAGGACCAAAATATACAGCAAATCCACCATTTGATCGCCTGTCATCCAAGCATCCCGCCCAATCAGTCAGAGAATACACTGACAAGAGTAGAGGGTGATTTGCTGAAATTTTGACCAATGCTCAAGTTTTTACCTTGTTGTGGAGGAACTAAATGCCAAGTTTTCATTTAATCCTTTGGCAACAAGCCTAGCCTTATAACGATCAATAGTTCCATCAGATTTTCTTTTAGTCCTGAATACCCACTTGCAACCAATCAAGATTTTACCTTGCTGTGGAGAAACTAATAAATGCCATGTTTTATTTTTCTTTAGTGATAACTTTCTTCCATTTTTCATCACCAAGTGCTTCTTCAATTGTACTTGGCTCACCTAGTTCACCTATAGAACAAATCATACCATACTTGACTATATGTTTGTAGTTAACAGGTTGTGTCACACCTTTTTGTAGCCGTGTACATCGTGGAGATGTAGTTAAATCCGTGAGCTCAGAAGATCCCTGCGGCTGCACAGAAGCTTCGGTAGCAGCAGATCCCAAGGAAGAATCTGCAGTTGCAGACGCATGGGTTGAAATGGCCAGATTTTCTGTGGCCAGTGACCCCCTCTCAGCGCCTATTGGAGCCGGCCTATGGACCAGCCCATCATACTCCAATGATGGTGTATCAGCATCGGAGCCTGCGCCGGTCAGCTGAGTGGGCGCGGGGGAGTCCGTGCTACGGCCCACGTCGGTGGAGCGAATCATGGCCTGATACGTCTCCAACGTATCTATAATTTTTGATTGCTCCATGCTACTTTATCTACTGTTTTAGGCAATATTGGGCTTTATTATCCACTTTTATATTATTTTTGGGACTAACCTATTAACTGGAGGCCCAGCCCAGATTTGTTGTTTTATGCCTATTTCAGTGTTTCGAGGAAAAGGAATATCAGACAGAGTCAAAACGGAACGAAATCAACTGGAGAAGTTATTTTTCGAAGGAAACCCACCTGATGGACTTGGACCCCACGTCAGAAGATACGGGAGGTGCTAACGAGGGTGGGGGCGCGCCCTCCCCCCTGGGCGCGCCCCCTGCCTCGTGGGGCCCCCGTAGCTCCACCGACGTTCTCCCTTCACCCATATAAACCTATGTACCCTAAAACTTCCAGAACAGAAGATAGATCGGGAGTTCCGCCGCCGCAAGCCTCTGTAGCCACCAAAAACCTCTCGGGAGCCCGTTCCGGCACCCTGCCGGAGGGGGATCCCATCACCGGTGGCCATCTCCATCATCCCGGCGCTATCCATGACGAGGAGGGAGTAGTTCACCCTCGGGGCTGAGGGTATGTACCAGTAGCTATGTGTTTGATCTCTCTCTCTCTCTCTCTCGTGTTCTTGAGGTGATACGATCTTGATGTATCCCGAGCTTTTCTATTGTAGTTGGATCTTATGATGTTTCTCCCCCTCTACTCTCTTGTGATGAATTGAGTTTCCCCTTTGAAGTTATCTTATCGGATTGAGTCTTTTATGAACACTTGATGTATGTCTTGCGTGGGATAACCGTGGTGACAATGGGCTATTCTATTGATCCACTTGATGTATGTTTTGGTGATCAACTTGCGGGTTTCGTGACACTTGGGAACCTATGCATAGGGGTTGGCACACGTTCTTGACTCTCCGATAGAAACTTTGGGGCACTCTTTGAAGTACTTTTATGTTGGTTGGATGAATCTGAGATTGTGTGATGCATATCGTATAATCATGCCCACTGATACTTGAGGTGACAATGGAGTATCTAGGTGACATTAGGGTTTTGGTTGATTTGTATCTTAAGGTGTTATTCTAGTACGAACTCTTTTATAGATCGATCCGAAAGAATAGCTTTGTGGTGGTTTCGTACCCGACCATAATCTCTACGTTTGTTCTCCGCTATTAGTGGCTTTGGAGTGACTCTTTGTTGCATGTTGAGGGCTTGTCATATGTTCTATCTATGTTATTATTGTTGAGAGAACTTACACTAGTGAAAGTATGAACCCTAGGCCTTGTCTCCTATCATTGCAATACCGTTTACGCTCACTTTTACCGCTCGCTACCTTGCTGTTTTATTATTTCAGATTACAAAAACCTATATCTACTATCTATTTTGCACTTGTATCACCATCTCTTCGCCGAACTAGTGCACCTATACAATTTACCATTGTATTGGGTGTGTTGGGGACACAAGAGACTTTTTGTTATTTGGTTGCAGGTTTGCTTGAGAGAGACCATCTTCATCCTACGCCTCCTACGGATTGATAAACCTTAGGTCATCTACTTGAGGGAAATTTGCTACTGTCCTACAAACCTCTGCACTTGCAGGCCCAACAACGTCTACAAGAAGAAGGTTGTGTAGTAGACATTAAGCTCTTTTCTGGCGCCGTTGCTGGGGAGGCTAGGTAAGTGAAGGTATATCTTTAGATCTTGCAATTGAATCTTTGTGTTTCTTGTTTTAGCACTAGTCTAGTTTATAAAAGAAATTTACAAAAAAATGGAGTTGAGTTTGTCTCATATGCTCACCTTTTTAATATCTTTCGTGAGTATGATGGAAAGGATAATTGTGCTCAAGTGCTAGAAGAAGAAATCTCTAAATTGTTTGGCACTAAATATTTGAATGATGAGCATGATTGCAATGTTGTTAGTACAAATTCTTTGAATATCCATGATGCTAATGACGATTGCACTAGTTATGATGAAAATGCCTCCTATAAGCATGTCAATTTTTGTGGAGTGCATTGGTCTTGCAAGGGACACACCAAATAGGGAAGATAGATATTGCAAGAGGCATAAGCACTTAGAAACTAAATTGTTGCAAGAAAGGCTAGATATTTGTGCTGAAAATTTAAATTTTCTTGGCCGTACTTGTGGACTTTGCAATGAAAGTTGTCATTTAGCTATCCGATGCAAATTGTTTCATGATCTAATTGTGTCCAAAAATTGTGATGAGTTAATTTCCCTTGCACATTATAATGAGCTTAGCTTGCTTATGGTTTGCGAAGAAATGAAACGTTTAACTGATTATCTTCCAGAATTTGCCCGTTACAAACTTCTTGGTTTTGATCTAGAGGAAATTTATATGTATTGTGCGGTGAATTGTATTGAAAATCCTTATATTGCCAATTACATAAAAAAAGAAAGCAAATGGAAGATGATGAGAATACTAATGAAAGGGAAGAGGCTTCCCAATCAACTCCTATTATTTCTTATGATGAATCAGGTAACGAGGAGGAGCCTTCTATTCAACCAATCTCATCAATAAGGAGCTCAAAGAGGAAGGTTGAACCCACACATAATGTGAAGAAGAATAAGAAGAAAATAAGGAGCAACAAAGGTAGAAAGGTATCCCTCCCAAATGATGTTGCTCCTACTACTCATTGTGATGATGATAATTGCTATACTATTGGTGCTATCAATATTTTTAATGATGAGAGTGATTATGCTTATGATCTGAAAGGGCCCAAGTTTGGGGAAGCTATGTTTGATTGGGATGAAATATTTGAGAATATATTTGCTGGAATTAATGTTTGTCCCAAGCTTGGGGATGCTATGTTTAATAATGATGATATTTTTAGCCTCTCAAGTTTTGATATGCAAAGTTGTTATGATGATAGCATGCCTCCTACCTATGATGATTATATTGATGAAAGTGGGTTCGGAAGAGAGTCAACTTTAGGAAGTAGTGATCCCACTATTTTGGAGGATGTTGAATTTTATTGTGATGAATACGAAAGTGGATTTGGAAGAGTGTCAACTTTATTTAGTGATTCCACTATCTTGGGAGAGGTTTCAATCGATTATGATGAGAACGAAGTTGCTACTTATGATGATTATTGTGATGAAACTTATGCTATAAAAAGTAGTGATGATTATATTTACAAATCTTGTCATGATCATGATTACCCTTTTTCTGAACATTACTCTTTTAATGTGGAAACAATTTTTAGTGTTCAAGTCTCTTATGATACTCCCACTATTCCGAATGAGAAGAATTTTGCTTATGTCGAGACTAGAAAATTTTCTATGCTTGTAGGTCATGAAAAGAATGCTTTAGGTGCTGGTTATATTGTTGAATTCATTCATGATGCTACTGAAAATTATTATGAGGGAGGAACATATGCTTGTAGGAGTTGCAATAATGTCAAGTTTCCTCTCTATGTGCTTAAATTCTTGAAGCTATGCTTGTGTTACCTTCCTATGCTAGTTGATTATTGTTCTCATAAGTTGTTTGCTCACAAAATCCCTATGCATAGGAAGTGGGTTAGGCTTAAATGTGCTAGGCATATGCTTCATGATGCTCCCGTTATGTTTCAATTCTTATCTTTTATGTGAGCATCATTGTCATCATCATGCCTAGCTAAAAGGCATTAAAGAAAAGCGCTTGTTGGGAGACAACCCAATATTTATACTTACTGTTTTTGTGTGTCCACATGATTATGCTACTGTAGTAATCATGTTTTATAGCTTTTGTTTCAATAAAGTGCCAAGTAGAACCTTTGGGAAGACTTGGGTGAAGTTTATGTGATCTTGCTGTGAAAAACAGAAACTTTAGCGCTCACGAGAATAGCTGCAATTTTTTACTGGAGAGTGATTTTAGGTTGATTATTTTTGAAGATGATTAATAGACAAATTTCTAAGGTCCAGAAATTTATTTCATAATTTTTGGGGTTCCAGAAGTATACGTTTTATACAGATTACTACAGACTGTTCTGTTTTTGACAGATTCTGTTTTCTATGTGTTGTTTGCTTATTTTGATGAATCTATGAGTAGTATCGGAGGTTATGAACCATAGATAAGTTGGAGTACTATAGATATTACACCAATATGAATTTAGAATGAGTTCATTACAGTACCTAAGTGGTGGTTTTATTTTCTTATACTAACGGAGCTTACGAGTTTTGTTTTGAGTTTTGTGTGGTTGAAGTTTTCAAGTTTTGAGTAAAGATTCGATGGACTATGGAATAAGGAGTGGCAAGAGCCTAAGCTTGGGGATGCCCAAGGCACCCCAACGTAATATTCAAGGACAACCAAGAGCCTAAGCTTGGGGATGCCCTGGAAGGCATCCCCTCTTTCGTTTTCATCTATCGGTAACTTTACTTGGAGCTATATTTTTTTCACCACATGATATGTGTTTTGCTTGGAGCGTCATTTCCTTTTGTTAGTTTTTGCTTGATGTTAGTTAGAATAATGTTTTGCATCTTTAGTTTCAATAAAGAAGTCAAGGATAGCCTTTGCCATGCTTATTTTGCTAGTATGCATGTTGCTGTTTGAAAACAGAAAGTTTACCGCTGTTGCAAAAATTCCCTAGAAAAGTCAGAGAGTGGTATAATGTTGAATATTTTTGCATGTTGAGCTCTGATAAATTCATTACAGTGGGAATTTTAGATCATAATTTTTGGAGTTAGGGAAGTATTGATACTCTTGCATTCTTTACAGACTGTACTGTTTTGACAGATTGCTGTTATGGTTGCATTGTTTGCATATGTTTGCTTGTTTAATGATTATATTGGTTATAGGAGTATTAAATATGCAGAGGCATTTAGTATTAAATGTTGAATAATAATTTAAGTGATTTTATACAGTATAATATGATAAGGTTTTGCATTGGTTTATACTAACCTATCTCACGAGTTCTTGTTGAGTTTGTTGTGAATGAAGCTTTTGATAAAAAGAGAAACCATGATATGAGAGGAATTAAGGAGAAACAAAAGTTCAAGCTTGGGGATGCCCAAGGCACCCCAAGATAATATTTCAAGAAGTATCAAGCATCTAAGCTTGGGGATGCCCCGGTAGGCATCCCTCCTTTCTTCTTCAACAACTATCGATTAGTATCGGTTGAGCCTAAGTTTTTGCTTCTTCACATGAGTTGTGCTATCCTTGCAATGTAGTTTTCTTTAGCTTTGCTTGCTGTTTGAATAAGTATCAAGATCTGAAATTCTTTAATGAGAGAGAGCCTTACACAAATTGGAATTTGCTAGAATACTCTATGTGCTTCACTTATATCTTTTGAGCTTGATAGTTTTTGCTCATAGTACTTCACTTATATCTTTTGAGTGTGATAATTTTTGCTCTAGTACTTCACTTATATCTTTTAGAGAACGGTGGTGGATTTGTTTTAAAGAAACTTGATCTCTCATGCTTCACTTAGATTATTTTGAGAGTCATTAATAGCATGGTAATTTGCTTAATGTTAATATTCTTAGTGTTCAAGATATGTGAAACTTTCTTTTGAGTGAATCGAATACTAAGATAAATTTAATGCTTCATAATTGTTTTGAGATATGGAGGTAATAATATCAAAGTCGTGCTAGTTGAGTAGTTGTGAATTTGAGAAATACTTGAGTTGAAGTTTGCAAGTCCCGTAGCATGCACGTATGGGTAAAGTTGTGTAGCAAATTTGAAGCATGAAGTGTACCTAGCTTGTGCATCCTTATGAGTGGCGGTCGGGGACGAGCGATGGTCTTTTCCTACCAATCTATCCCCCTTGGAGCATTGTGCGTAGTACTTGATTTTTTATGGCTTCTAAATTTTTGCAATAAGTATATGAGTTCTTTTGACTAATGTTGAGTCCATGGATTATACGCACTTTTATCTTTCCGCATTTGCTAGCCTCTTCGGTACCGTGCATTGCCCTTTCTCACATTGAGAGTTGGTGCAAACTTCGCCGGTGCATCCAAACCCCGTGATATGATACGCTCTTTCACACATAAACCTCCTTATATCTTCCTCAAAACAGCCACCATACCTACCTATTATGGCATTTCCATAGCCATTCCGAGATATATTGCCATGCAACTTTCCACCGTTCCGTTCATCATGACATACTTTACTTTTGTCATATTGACATTGCATGATCTTGTAGTTGACATCGTATTTGTGGCAAAGCCACCATACATTATTTTTCATACATGTCACTCTTGACTCATTGCACCATCCCCGTACACCGCCGGAGACATTCATATAGAGTCATATCTTGTTCTAGTTTCGAGTTGTAATATCAAGTTGTTGTAATAAAAGTGTGATGATCATCATTATTAGAGCATTGCCCTAGTGAGGAAAAGGATGATGGAGACTATGATTCCCCCAAAAGTCGGGATGAGACTCCGGGGAAAAAAAGAGAGAAAGGCCAAATGAAAAAAAGAGAAGGCCCAAAAAAATGAGAGAAAAAGAGAGAAGGGGCAATGTTACTATCCTTTTACCACACTTGTGCTTCAAAGTAGCACCTTGTTCTTCATGTAGTGAGTCTCACATATTTGTGCTTCAAAGTAGCACCATGTTTTTCATATAGTGAGTCTCATATATTGTCTTGTTCATACTAGTGGGAATTTTTCATTATAGAACTTGGCTTGTATATTCCTACGATGGGCTTCCTCAAATGCCCTAGGTCTTCATGAGCAAGCAAGTTGGATGCACACCCACTAGTTTTCTTTTGTTGAGAATTCATAGCTCTAGTGCATCCGTTGCATGGCAATCCCTACTCCTCATGTTGACATCAATTGATGGGCATCTCCATAGCCCGTTGATTATCCTCGTCAATGTGAGACTTTCTCCTTTTTTGTCTTCTCCACACAATCCCCATCATCATATTCTATTCCACCCATAGTGCTATATCCATGGCTCGCGCTCATGTATTGCGTGAAGGTTGAAAAAGTTTGAGATTATTTGAGTATGAAACAATTGCTTGGCTTGTCATCGGGGGTATAGAAGTTGGGAACATCTTTGTGTGATGAAAATGAAGCATAGCCTAACTATATGATTTTGTAGGATGAACTTTCTTTTGCCATGCTATTTTGAGAAGACATGATTGCTTGATTAGTATGCTTGAAGTATTATTATTTTTGTGTCAATATGAACTTTTGTCTTGAATCTTTCGGATCTGAATATTCATATCACAATTAAGAAGATTTACATTGAAATTATGCCAAAGTATCACTCCGCATCAAAAATTCTTCTTTTTTATCATTTACCTACTCAAGGACGAGCAGGAATTAAGCTTGGGGATGCTTGATACGTCTCCAACGTATCTATAATTTTTTATTGCTCCATGCTACTTTATCTACTGTTTTAGGCAATATTGGGCTTTATTATCCACTTTTATATTATTTTTGGGACTAACCTATTAACCGGAGGCCCAGCCCAGATTTGCTGTTTTATGCCTATTTCAGTGTTTCGAGGAAAAGGAATATCAGACGGAGTCAAAACGGAACGAAATCAACTGGAGAAGTTATTTTTGGAAGGAAACCCACCTGATGGACTTGGACCCCACGTCAAAAGATATGGGAGGTGCTCACGAGGGTGGGGGGCGCCCTCCCCCCCTGGGCGCGCTCCCCTGCCTCGTGGGGCCCCCGTAGCTCCATCGACGTTCTCCCTGCACCCATATATACCTATGTACCCTAAAACTTCCAGAACAGAAGATAGATCGGGAGTTCCGCCGCCGCAAGCCTCTGTAGCCACCAAAAACCTCTCGGGAGCCCGTTCCGGCACCCTGCCGGAGGGGGATCCCATCACCGGTGGCCATCTTCATCATCCCGGCGCTATCCATGACGTGGAGGGAGTAGTTCACCCTCGGGGGTGAGGGTATGTACCAGTAGCTATGTGTTTGATCTCTCTCTCTCTCGTGTTCTTGAGGTGATACGATCTTGATGTATCCCGAGCTTTGCTATTGTAGTTGGATCTTATGATGTTTCTCCCCCTCTACTCTCTTGTGATGAATTGAGTTTCCCCTTTGAAGTTATCTTATCGGATTGAGTCTTTTATGAACACTTGATGTATGTCTTGCGTGGGATAACCGTGGTGACAATGGGTTATTCTATTGATCCACTTGATGTATGGTTTGGTGATCAACTTGCGGGTTTCGTGACACTTGGGAACCTATGCATAGGGGTTGGCACACGTTCTTGACTCTCCGATAGAAACTTTGGGGCACTCTTTGAAGTACTTTTATGTTGGTTGGATGAATCTGAGATTGTGTGATGCATATCGTATAATCATGCCCACTGATACTTGAGGTGACAATGGAGTATCTAGGTGACATTAGGGTTTTGGTTGATTTGTATCTTAAGGTGTTATTCTAGTACGAACTCTTTTATAGATCGATCCGAAAGAATAGCTTTGTGGTGGTTTCGTACCCGACCATAATCTCTACGTTTGTTCTCCGCTATTAGTGGCTTTGGAGTGACTCTTTGTTGCATGTTGAGGGCTTGTCATATGTTCTATCTATGTTATTATTGTTGAGAGAACTTACACTAGTGAAAGTATGAACCCTAGGCCTTGTCTCCTATCATTGCAATACCGTTTACGCTCACTTTTACCGCTCGCTACCTTGCTGTTTTATTATTTCAGATTACAAAAACCTATATCTACTATCTATTTTGCACTTGTATCACCATCTCTTCGCCGAACTAGTGCACCTATACAATTTACCATTGTATTGGGTGTGTTGGGGACACAAGAGACTTTTTGTTATTTGGTTGCAGGTTTGCTTGAGAGAGACCATCTTCATCCTACGCCTCCTACGGATTGATAAACCTTAGGTCATCTACTTGAGGGAAATTTGCTACTGTCCTACAAACCTGTGCACTTGCAGGCCCAACAACGTCTACAAGAAGAAGGTTGTGTAGTAGACATCATGGCCCGGTGGTTGTAGACAGTGGGCTGGCCACGAAACTGTGCGTCGCCTAGGCCAGCCGTTGGACACCAGATGGGAGGCAGCGATTGGCGCGGCGCGAGGGACGTGAGTCAGCCAGCGGGAGGCGACCGTGTGGTGCCTACGGAGTCGAAGGTGGCTCGTGCACCTGCGCGTGTCCATGCGTCGCGGGATCCGAAGGAGGATCCGGTTCCTGCGCGTGCACCTTTTGCAACGGAGCCCGGGGAGGATCTGATCTCCTGCCATGGAGCAGATCCCGAGGGGAATCTGTCTCCTATGTCGTGACACATAAAATGAGGGCCGATATTTTCAGCATTAAGGTCGTTTTCAACGCCATTTTCTCCATTGTTCGCTCCTGTTTCATCTCATGTTTCATCAGCGCAAGTCTCATATATTCTATTAGTGGGATTAGTCAACAGTTGATCATCAATATTGTTTCCCCCTTGAACATGATTAGTAAGATGAGGTGGCAAAAGAAGGATTTCTTTGCGAAGGTGTGTACCAGCATTAGGATGAAGATCATCAAAGGGGAATTTGGTTTCATCAACAATGACATCCCAAGAGATATAGACACGGCCGATGGAGCACGATAACCAAGGAAGACGCATTATGTAGAGCGGAACATGAGTTCGCGATTATTGTATGGACGGAGATTGGGCCAGCATGCACATCCAAACATACGAAGAGACTTATAGTCTAGTTTGGTGTGGAGAAGCCTTTCAACCGGAGTTTTATTGTTTACAACACGGCTAGGAAGCATATTAATAATGTGAAAGGCGGTGAGGAAAGCTTCGTCCCAAAATTTGAGAAGCATAAAAGCTCCTGCTAGGAGGGCAAGCCCAACCTCAACCATGTGACGGTGCTAATGTTCGGCGGAGCCGTTTTGTTGGTGATCGTGAGGGCATGACAGATGGTGTGAGACGCCAAGATTTTGGAAGAAGGAGTTTAATTTCTCGTACTCCCCTCCCCAATCGTATTGGACATCAATGATTTTGCTGTCAAACTTACGTTAAACAAGAGCTTTAAAGTTTTGAAAAACTTGAAAGACATCGGATCTTTGCTTAAGAAGATAGATCCAAGAGAATTTACTGTAGTCATCAATGAAACTAATATAGTAGGTGTGTCTACCAATAGAACTAGGGGCAGGACCCCAAACATAAGAAAAGCTTAACTGCAATGGTTTTGTGGAGACACTAGTGGATATTGGATAAGGCAATTGATGACTTTTAGCTCGTTGACATGAATCACAAATTGTATCAAGATGACGCTCACCAACAAATGGGAGCTTATTTTTCCTAAGCAATCTTTCAACTAAAGAAAACGAAGCATGTCCTAATCGATCATGCCACCGAGTTGATGAAAGTTTAACAACACCATGGACTTCTTTATTGAAGCTTCTATGCTCCGGAATCAACGGGTAAAGCCCTCGAACACATCTACCTCAATAGAGGATTTTCTTCGTTGCCTGATCCTTGATTAAAAAGAAATAAGGATGAAATTCGAGGAAGACATGATTATCAATGGTAATTCTATGAATGGGAAGAAGATTCTTGTTGGCACTAGGGACATGCAAAATTTTCTTAAGATAAATTTTATGTCGAGGGGTACTAAAAATTGAATGACCAATGTGACGTATCCTCATACCTTCTCCACTAGCGTTGTGGATCTGATCTTTGCCACAATATCTTTCCTTCATTGTGACCTTCTCAAGTTCACTGGTAATATGGTTGGTGGGGCCGTTGTCAACATACCAATTTTAGTCGACCCCGTAGGAGCCATCAGCAGGCGCGGTGATCTTGTCCTCATCTTGGGAGTCATCATTGTCCTCCTCGTAGCGGTCAGCAATCCTTGGTAGTGTGCCTGGGCTTGCCGCAGAACTGGCAGCGCAAGGTGTTGGGACGAGCCCTGCTACAGCTACCACCGCGGCGCCCCTTGTTGCCAGAGCGCCCGCCGCCTCTTGACCTCCCCTTGCCACGGGAAGGGCCATGCGAGCGAGAGCCACCACCATGGTCGGGAGAGGCGACGTTTGCGGAGGACTTGAAGCAACCGTCGGAGCCGTGGAACGCGATAATTCTTTCTTCCTGATTTTTTCTGAAAAAATAGGATTTTATAGCGTCAGTTTTAGGGTCTGCGGGGCCACCAGGTGGGGACAACCCACCTGGGCGCGCCTGGAGGGGTGGCGCGCCCTGGTGGGTTGTGCCCACCCAGGTGCCCCGTCCCGTGGTTCTTGACTCTAGGAATTCTATTTTATTGTATAAAAATTCCTCGCAAAGTTTCGTTCCATTCCGAAAACTTATATTTCTACACAAAAACAATGGCATGGTAGTTCTGCTGAAAACAGCGTCAGTCCGGGTTAGTTTCATTCAAATCATGCAAATTAGAGTCCAAAACAAGAGGAAAAGCATTAGGAAAAGTTGTTCTCGCAACCCATCATCTAATAACTACTCCACAATGCATTCCCTTAGGCCCAAATATGGTGAAGCGTCATGTAGTCGACCTTCACATGACACCACTAAGGGAATCACAACATACATATCATCAAAATATCAAACACATATCAAGTTCACATGATTACTTGCAACATGATTTCTCCCGTGACCTCAAGAACAAAAGTAACTACTCACAAATGATAATTATGCTCAAGATCAGAGGGGTATTAAATAGAATAATGGATCTGAACATATAATCTTCCACCAAATAAATCATACAGTAATCAACTACAAGATGTAATCAACACTACTAGTCACCCACAAACACCAATCTATAGTTCCGGTACAAAGATTGAACACAAGAGACGAACTAGGGTTTGAGAGGAGTTGGTGCTGTTGAAGATGTTGATGGACATAACCCTCCCCAAGATGGAAGAGTTGTTGGTGATGATGATGACGATGATTTCCCCCTCTGGGAGGAAAGTTCCCCCGGCGGAATCACTCCGCCAGAGGGCAAAAGTGCTCCTGCCCAGGTTTTGCCTCGAGAGGGCGGCGCTTCCTCCCGAAAGTCCTCCCCTTATTTTTTTTCTAGGTCAAAATGACTTATGTACCAGAAGAGGGGCACCGGAGGTGGGCCGAGGTGAGCGCAACCCACCAGGGCGCGCCTGGGCTCCCTGGCGCGCCCAGGTGGTTTATGCCCACCTGGTGGGCCCCCTCTAGTACTTATTGGCTCCAAAAATCATCATTTATTCCATAAAAAATCCCCGTAAAGTTTCAGCTTATTTGGAGTTGTGCAGAATAGGTAGCCTGACGTAGCCTTTTCAAGTCCAGATTTCCAGCTGCCGGAATTCTCCCCCTTTGTGCATACCTTGCATATTATGAGAGAAAAGGCATTAGAATTACTCCAAAAAACATTATTATGCAATAGAACAACATAAATAATAGTAGTAAAACATGATGCAAAATGGACATATCAATCTCTCCATCGTCAGAGGAGCAAATCCCATTCTCGAGCTATCTAGTCCCTTGTCAAACTTTCTGATAGACCTGTAAGTTGTCGTTATGATCACTGTGTTACAGATGATGTTTCAGCAACCCCAAAGTTCACCGTACGGGAGGAAGTGACTACGATATTCTCATGGTCTGAGAAACTAAAACACATGCTAACACTCCATGTTATAACAATTGATTTCAAACGATATTATCTGAAAGTATAACAAACAAGTTTGGGTCCATTTAATATGATCGTTCTTCTAACATCATACTCTCAATGTTGTTTTACGACTATCGCATTACACTTAACGATATGCTAAGATCCGGAAACATGAGCATCAACAACACTTGAGCCAGTCTTAGAGGCAAGACTAGGAACCTATTCTTCAATGTTTATTATTTCACACGTCATATGAGTTTTCCACTAAATCGCACATATTCCAGGATCATAGCAATTATAGCATGAAATATAAACTCTTGATTATGAAAATGAAAATAAAATAAATACAATATTATTGCCTCTAGAGCATATTACCACCTCCAATCCCACTAGTTGTTATCGCTCAGAAAGAGAAAGGGAGAGGGGACCGTGAGGCGTCAAGGTGGGGGCATCGACAGCTCAGAAGGGCACAAGAGTGAGGTGGGTGCAAGGAGAAGAATAGGAAGGAGGAGGCGCGACAGTCGGGACAAGAAGAGTTGGAGCTAGACTGGATACAAACCGACCGATTAAGCATGGGCCCACATGCAGCAGCACAACCGCCGCAACGGCTCGGAAATCGCTCTGCGTGAAAGTAAGTCAGTCATCAACGCCTCTTTTTCCCTGACACAAATGGACCCACTTCCAGAAAAAACATTGGAGCTCTCCAGGACTCTATTCCCTAGGATCTTAGCTAGGTGTATTCGGTTGTAGTCATGGACTGGAATGTCATGGGTCCAACCCATTCCTAGGCCTCGTTCTCGCGTTTAGTACAGAGGTGAAATGGTCACCCCCTCGTATACATTCGACATATATAAGAAACAGGGTGAGGCCTCCAGACCACCTTACAACAGTTACATCTCGACCCAAGCGAGAAAATGGGAGCTCCTTGAAAAATATGTGAAACACGCACCCGTCGCTCCTCCACGTGCGCTTTTTGTGGGGCGGTACGCCCCATGTTTTTTTCCTTTTTATTATTAAAAATAACATAGTGTTTCAAAACAGGTCGAAATTTCAAAAAAATGTGCTTCTGAAAAAATATTCAAGAGATCATAAACTGTTCGTGATTTCGAATTGTTTTTCACTTATTCAAAAAACTCTCATTATTTTGAAAAGGATGTTTGTGAAAATAAAAAATGCTCATGATTTTTAAGAAATGTTAGGGTATTAAAAAGATTCATGAATTTGAGAAATTGTTTGCGAATTAAACAAATGTTCATGAATTTTTTTAAATGCGTACAAAATTCAAAATTTACTCGTGTAGAATTTGTTCTTAAAATTCAAAAAAGTTCATTGATCCATAAAATGTTCACGATTCAAAAAAATGTCCATGCACTTAAAAAAATGTTCATGAATTTCGAAAACTGTTCATCTTATTCAGAAAATATTTTCTGATTAAAAAATGTCGCTGACTTTAAAAGTTGTTTACAGTTTATAAAACATTTCACGACTTTAAGAATGTCGAAAAATTCGTAAAAAATCTCATAATTTTGGAAGTTTCGAAATTTCAATTTAATGTTCACGATTTGAGAAAATATTCATGATTTTTAAAAATATTCTTGATTTCATAAATCTGAAATATGTTTGCAAAAATAAAGAAAGAAAGAAAAAAGGAAAAACAAACATGAAATAAACGAAAATGTAAAAGTAAAAGAAGTAATTAAATGAAAAAATAAAGGAAAAAACATAAATGAACAAAATCAGAAAAATCGAAAGAAAAAACAGGAAAAGACCGTATGGGAAGGTTTAGAACCTTGGCAAAAACTGAAAAGGAGCTAGTTGGGTCGGCCTAAGTGTACGTAGCGGGGAGTGGAGTATACGCGCCAAATAAGATTTACAGTGAGAAATATCTCTTGCGCAATAATAGTGCTGTAGCTTTTTATTTTTTGAGGGAAGCACAATAACAATTCTTTTAGGGGTGCGCAATAATAACTAGAGGATACCATACGCGCTAGAACTGGTTGATGCTATTTTGGGTTGATAACATGGGAACCAAAAATTAGAATATTTGAGTATGTGTAGTTGTAATAATATTTTATTGAATATAAGTGGAGTAATTAAATAAATTCCTTGCATGGTTGAATGTTTTGGCGGGCCTTTTCACATGCATGATTGCATGCTGAGGTGGTCCTTATCCAATTCATAATTGTATGATGAGGTGGCATGTTTGCATGTTGAAATAAATAAGTTAGTGGGGATTGATCTTTAGGTACATAGGATATGGAAGAGGATTTGGAGCTCCTGGGTGCTTCACGCCCTATATGAGCATTGAATTCAAAAAATGCCGAGAAAAATTCCAAAAGAAAAATCAGGGATTTTGGTAGTATTATCTAACCAGGGTGCCATTCTACGTACTCCCGTGTGAACTTTTGTAAAAAAAACTATCAGGAGATGTATTCTCAGTAAAAAAAAATCTATGTATAAAAACACTATTTGGATGGATCGTAGGATGGACTGTATTTTCTTCCAACAGATACATTTTCTGGCATTTTTTTAAATGAAATTTCACACGGTAGTGGATTGGGCTCCTAAGTTTGATATCCAAGTTTCTAGTTTTTTTTAATTTCTCCGGAATTTTTGAATTTAATATTTATATAGAGCGAGGAGCACCCAATATCCCATGTGTATTTCTCTACAGGTATAGGATACTGTTTTTTCTAGGCAAATATAGGGATATTGCGCGATGCGAGTGACGGCGTTTTGGGTTACGTGGTTGGGCCAGGCCCACTACCTAAAGATTCGCCAAGGAAACCTAGAACCCACAGGCATCTTCTTCGTCCAGCCTCGCCTCATCATCCAAAAAAAAAGGGAAAATTCTTCGTTCGGTCAGCCGCCGCACCAATCCATTCCCCCGCTCCCCACGAGCTGTGTTCGCGCGCGCTGAATCGACCGCGCGTGCGCAGCCATGGCCTGGCTGCCCTCCGGCGCGGCGGCCGGCCCGGCGCTGCGGGGAGCGCGAGCCTCTCCGGCGCTGTCGTCGGGGGTGGCGGCCGCCGTCATGCTCTACAGGCGCGCCCTGCCTCCGTCCTCTCCGCTGCACTCCGCCCGCCCGTCCGCCACGGCTCAGAGGTCAGCCCTGATTCCGCGCACGCTGTCTCTCTGGAGCGGTACGCGTGCGTGCCCCCCTGAGCTAGATTTTCGCTATCCCATTACTTCGACTTGGGACTGGAGGCGGCTTCTGTATGTAGGCTGGGGGAAAAAATGACTGCTTGGTCTATGAGATGAGGTTACACAGAAGCGAAATTAGTACAGTAGTAATTTTAGTTAGTGCACTCCATTCGTTTCTGTCTTGCTATCCATGATTCCAACGAAAGCCAATGACCAACAGCCAAAAATCAACAGCAGGCTAGCAAACATAGAAGTTCAGTGTTGGTCGAGAGATCTACAGGACCAGAGGGAGCTACTCTACTGGAGAGGGAGAAGGGGGAGGGGCAGCACCAGAGCAGAAATCGTGCGTTGGTGCTGTTGCTGTCGGTGAGCTGCTTCAGGAGCCCTGAGCCCACCACCGCCGGCTGTTGCTGCTGCTGCTGCTTGCTGCCGTTAGGGGGAGTCAGGGTCGACAGGGAGGAGGTGAGGAGGAATGAGGAGTGCAGCAGGACTGCTGGAGCAGTCCTCAAGCTTGCCGGCGGCAGTACTGGAGCCTGAGGGGGAGGAGCGGAGGAGCACTCCACCGCCTGCCGGCTGACGCTGGCCTGCTGCTGGAGACTGGGACGGGGAGGATGCGAGGAGCACAATGCCATCTTGCCACCGATGAGATGCTACTGGAGCCTGAGAGGGGGAGGCGAGTAGCCCACCACCGTCTTGTCGCCACTTTGCCTCTAGCTGCCAAGGTTGAGTATGAAAGGCAGGAAGAGGATCGGGAGTTGGAGTCTGTACACAGGGATTGGGGTAGGCTAGGGTTAACATATGCCCCTTACTGAGCTTTGACTGGGCTGGACCGTATCTAGGAAGTATCAGGGAACGTATCTGCATTTATTTTATTGCCTACATTCACCGATACTGGCATTGATACATATCAGGACGTTGGGAACGAATCTGTATCTAATATGGTAGACACGCTGTATCGGTGTTTTTTAGAAGTACTAACGAACCCCCTTTTGAGAGAATAGAAAACTTCTGCTCACAAATTACATCTGTGCACTTTATTCGATATTTGCATTTGCATAGTCACAAAAAACAATTGTGCACCTTATTCCATAAATCACATGCAGACCTGGGTCTGAAAAAAAATTCTCCCCCTATTTAGGTCGATTCAAACTATTTAGTCTGTGTATTTCCTGTGTTTATTGCACACATTCTTTTCTTCTACATGTGTTACCTCTGGAATTCATATTTTTGTGATATTCTCTGTTGTTTTGTTATTCTGAAATAACCACTAAGCATATCATATTTATTTTGATAGGCCGTGGCATTGTAAATCATTTATTCTTTTTATCCATGGTAATTAGCTAAATATGTATAGCATGCTGTTCTCCACCTAATAATATTATTTTTCTATTTTATTCCAACCCTTTGTTGTCAGTTTTTTGTATGGTAATTCCCTTTGCTTGTGTGTACACATAACCAAATCGTACTTAAAATGGGCTGAAAAACAACACCATCACAAATGAGCCAAAGGCAAGAAAATGGTTTCTGTCTAATAGTTTTTGCTGATATGTGATCACAAAGATCTTCTTTACCCATCCAATCCAAGTAAATGTTCCTCTTTTATCCTAGATTGTAATTATATGTCAGGTGTTAGATGACAGTGAAGATTGAGAACCCCTTAAGCTTCTCCAGTCTGAATATACTTTTAGAATATGAACTCTGTTGATGCAGCTATATTTATCTTTAAATTATTCATTTTGTTATGCTATTTTGAGTATGTCTTCATCCTTGGTACTTGGAACTCAGGTTTTTTTGTCAACTCTTGGAACGAGGGGCTTCTACAGTCTACTTGGGTCGTTGGGTCCATTCTGCAACATGCAGTGTTTCTGTAGATGACAGACCACATGTAGAGTTAACAGATGGATCAAGTGTACATTTCTTCAAACCCTTCGCCGAGCATGTCTTTTTGAAATTTATGTCGTGTTCCATATTCAGAGATTTATTGTCGCATGCATTGCTGTCATGAAACAAGTACTTGTATAGTGTGCTTACCTGTTGTTTCCTTATTTTTATTTCACATTTTGTTAGTCATCATTTTGAACCAAAATTTTAGCATATTCTTGATTGCCAAGATTCCTGAGTGTTATTTTTGTTTTGAGACCATATTTTGTTGGTGTCAATTTGTTTCTCTAACTTCTCTCACCCGACCGATCTGATTCTTGTATGTGCACCTACATTCATATTTAGCTTCCTCAAAGTCCTAAGATCCTGTTTCTCTGTATAATGTATTAAAAAAATAATCTCCTGTGTATTGTCTAGTTTTTTTTTTTTTTGCATTTTCACTTGGATTTTCTTTATAGCCAGAGTTTCTGCTCTGCTTAGTGGTTATATGATAGGAGTGTAGCTGGGCTTACTTTGTGGGTGTCACTGGGGTTGGTCGTAAGCATATCGAAGCTGCATAATCTACAAGAACCGTGATGCTGTAGTATACTTGACAAGTGCTAAATAACAAGGAGCTGGTTAATAGTGTAATATATATAAACCTCAAGTGCTGTGAAACTGAGTTTCTCTGCTTCTGGCCTAATTATTTCTTGGCACCTAAAGAGCTGACATGTACTTGGTGCATTTTCTAATGTTATATGAAAGGTGCATTTTCTAATGTTATATGAAATTTCACACAAGACATATACTAGGCAAAAGTTACTTCCATTAGCACACTGTATATTTACTATCAGATGCATCATAAGTTTCTCTTGTTTGCTATTATATATGCATTCAGGGAGATCTTGTGCAAAAGCGTGAAATGGTTGGTGCATTTCAAAGAATACCTATGGTGATGCCTGCAACTGATATACTTATGTCAGCACAAAGAAAATCAAGAAATGTGCCACCCACAAAGGGTATTCTTCAATTTAACATATATTTTAGCATTTTTTCCTTTGTAGCTACTATGACATTTCACATACAGTTCTGGGTCACCTATTTTGTTTTAAGACCCATATATTCTGTAGGTATACAAAACATAGCCAAGCGTGAAAGAAACAAAGGTGCAAAACAACTTGATGCCTTAATGAAGGTAAGTCCTGTATGTTGTTGCACTGCCAATTCAAATAGTTCAACTTGGTTACTGAGAGCTGTTTTGTTTTTTAGGAACTTTCGGTGCCACTGAGAACTTATACAGAGAACTTCCCTAGAAGGAGAGATTTACATCCTTATGAGAGATCTCTCATTGAGTTGACCTTTGGGGAGGGATATTATGAAAAGGTACTGTTCTTATGTAAGTTGCCCCTCCCGGTTCTGAGTATAAGCGCTGGACTAATGATTACAGAACAAATGTCAAAACTAGCAGTGTTGCTAACTCTTTCAATTTGATTTGTCATGAAAGTTCTTCATATTACTTCTTGAGTTATTGCGATTTTATTGGTAGTGCTATGACAGGTACTAGGGCGAGTGGATGCTCTTAGGAAAAAGATAACTTCTGTCGGGAAGCAACATGCTTCTGTCTGTGCTAAGGTTAGCGTGACCTTGAGGGGTTACCCCATCTTCATTTGTTGAAACCAAACATTATCCTGTCTTTGGTAACTCAAAGAAAAGGAAACGGCATGTTGAGAAAAAGCACGACCAAAATCCAGTAATCACGTAATGAAGTATCCAAGTACAACAGCCTAAAGAACAACTGCAATAGGGTAAAAGAGTGAATAGAAATTCAATGCGGCACGAACATTACAAAAAGGACAGAATCAGACCATCTGCCTCCAAACTGGTCACACCCATATGCTCTGTTAACTCCATTCCCACCTGTATCAATATTGTACCATTTCATGTATTGTTTTTACTAAGCATTTGACAAGTGTCTTACAAACACATTTGGAACTAGTAACTATGACCATTGATGACACATAAAGCCATTTGTGTTTCAAGGTTAGATTGGCATTCTGATAGGAAATGATTACAATGAGCACATAATGTAGGGAAGATGATCACGCCGTATATGCACCGACATGCTCGGTAAGGTACTTTGGTCGTCCACTATGGGAACGAGGACAATTCAACAGCCTTTTAGTATGCTATTCATTGTTGTTCACTTACTAAGCCTAGATAGCCAAACCCTAAATGTTGCGAGCTTCTTCTCTTTCTACAAAATAGTAGCATAAATTTTGTAAATTTGATTTCGCGATCTGCATTTGATATTGACAGTCTTTGACGAAGCGTGAAGCAGAGGAACGACTCACTGAGGTTTGTTCAAGTTTAAGCACATATAAATAAGTGTCTTCCTTGACCCAACTATCTTTGTTTTTTGTTCAAATGTATAATCAGTTTATTTACACTTCTTTCTCTGTTTGACGAGTTCTTTGGTTGCATCTAATATTTTTTAGGGCCGGAAGGAACTTGAGGAAGTTTTCCAGCATGGTCAGAATGCAATTGAGGATTTAATAAACGTCGCAAAGGTAATATTCCTTACTTTGTCATTGGAGATTTTTGTGGGCGAAAAACCAAGAAAATTATTATGGCGCCTCATAATTTATTTCTCACACTTATTTAGGCTTCTAAGATTTCTATTTCACTTATTATGTTATTAAGCACTGACTGATCAGTAAACTATTACAGGCTTTGCGTTCTATGCCAGTTGTTGATCCACATATACCGACACTTTGTCTTGTTGGATCACCCAATGTGGGCAAGTCATCATTAGTTCGCATATTATCAACTGGAAAACCAGAGGTGAGCATATCTCTAAGCAGTAAATAATGCGTATTGCTTAATTTATCTATAGTGTAGACGTGTAGTTTGGCGGTAGACACAGCTTCCTGATAATTCATGTATTACTGGTTAGTAATTAAGATTCTAAACAACTGTGCTCACTTACAATTCTTCGACGATGGCACTTTCTAGTACTCTTGTCTTATTCAGTATTAATGCTGCTTTTTCTAATAGTTCCTCCATTGTATAGCACTAGGGCTTCTTGTTTTAGATTAACATCAAAGCACAAATGTTCTAATTTACTTCTAACCCATGTTGACAATGTCCTTTGTTTGGTCTTTAGCCTAACTGAGTACCTTGTAGCCCTCATTCTACCCTCCTTTCTTTATTTCAATATAATTTTGTGTTTCTGTTTTCTTATTCTACCTCACCTTTCTGCAGGTCTGCAGCTACCCTTTTACAACAAGAGGGATTCTAATGGGTCATATAGTATCCAATCATGAACGTTTTCAGGTTCAAACATATGCATTTCTATTTTCTCTACTCTTCAGAAAAAAAAAGTTTATTTCCTCCTTTCCATCTGAGACCAGACGCCATTGAACACCCAAAAATATTTGTAGGTTACTGACACTCCAGGGCTTCTCACAAGACATGATGGTCAGTCAGACTTCCCTTATTGAAGTAGTTATGTCATCGTATGCTTTGAATACAATGTGGGAAATTGGAACCAAGTAGACTAGGATGGCGAATTTTGGAAATAATAGTTTGATCCCCCTCCCCCCCCCCCCCCCCCCCCCCCACCCCCAACACACACATACTGAATATATGATTCCCTTTTACACAAAGTTTGCAGCAGTTTTCCCGTAGAATGTGCATCCATATCAAAATGTTCTCTAGTAAGTAACATTTGTCAACACTATATAAGCCTTTCTTGCTTGGGAGATGCCCTTTGGTTCCCGTGTGTGTATACACCCGACATGGGATTTTTTTTTAAGAAAAAGTCAAGTTTATTTGCCTTGAAGGCAACGGGGGTTTTTCTTTCGTGGATTTTTTTTACGATTACAATGGAAGGTCAAGTTTATTTCAAAAATATTTTCAGAATTTTTTTAGTTCATATTGACTTAGTAATATTTTTCCAAACGTCTGTATCCTGGGTCCTTATATGTTCTGCCCACCGTACTTTAACAAAAATTCCATGTTCTGTGGTAGGCTTCATTGCACCTGTATCATACTGGCATTTCCTTTCTCACATCCCTTGTTTTGTGGTTGACAGATGACCGGAATAACATAGAGAGATTGACACTGGCTGTCCTTTCTTACATGCCAATTGCTGTTCTGTATGTCCATGATCTATCTGAAGACTGTGGGACTAAGGTGGCTGATCAGGTGCATCTTTTATTTACCTCTCCATTTTATTTTCTTTGTCACTTTAAGGTTCTAGCCTCCCAATATCAAACAGGTGACACAGTCAGCCGGTCAGCCCATCGGTTTTGCATTCTCCTACTTGATTGGTTGTACTAAACACAACTTCTTCCTCCTCCTTCGTAGTACATCACGTACAAGCATATAAAGGAGCGGTTTGGCGACCGCCTCTGGATCGACGTCGTATCCAAATGCGATCTTCTGGACAGGGCCACACCCTCTAGGTTCGATGATGCCGCTGATGATGGCGTCGACGATGAGTTAAGGAGATACAGAGAGTTTGGACCGGAAGACGCCATCCGGGTGTCGGTGCAGAGCCAAATCGGAACGCAAGAGGTCAGCAGAACTCATGGCTGCCTTAGTCACAAATCGTCTTATCGGGCGGGCAGTTATTCGCCTCTTCATGCGATTGTGAAAGTCATGACCGTGTCCGGGCTAATGTGAGATTGTATGTCTCCTTTTTTTTCGCAGCTGAAGCAACGGGTGCATCATCTGCTGACCTCTCAAATGGCCCGGATCAAAGCTGCCGGGAGCGACGATGAAGCCGTCAGTGAAGTTAGATAAAAGGGGATTCATGTTGGACAATATCGTTATAGGTTAGATGTTCTTGTGGTGGAGCTGATCTGGCCAGCCTTATCTCATGCAACATGCATGGCGCATCACTCACGTTGGAGGCATTCAGTCAGCCAGGCTCCCTCCCTGGAGCGTCGATCAGCTCGAGCGTCTTCTGCACGAGCTTCTGGTCCAGCGCCGCCCTTCGGTGGACGCGCGCGGTCAGGCTGGCTGCTGCTCTGGAAGTAGACCTCTTCAAACTTCTTCACCGACCTGTATGTACCACATTTATATAAACGGAACGGCCCTCCCTATGTATGTATGTACTCCCTTATGGCCTTTTAGGGATCGGTTAGAAATGCCCTAAACGCTCTTATATTTGTTTACGGAAGGAGTATATCATATAAGAGCAACTTTAGCAGAGTTGTCATCAAACCGAACTTCATAATAACCTCTGCCGGGCATTTTTCTTTCAGAAAGTAGGTAAAGGAGAGTAGCCACCCCGTCCTCCATCACGGTAGTAATTTTTTAGAGGGCGCTGCAATAACAAGGCTATGGACATCCAAAATCACTAATTGAAATCACTAATTGAGTACTTCTTCCAAAGATCACACCATCTTCCCAGTTGCGACAAGTGGTGCACATGTTACTTGTTGCAACCTTAGAGTTTTTCTTTTTTTTCGTAGATTTGTTTATTAAAAAAATATCTCTTAAACCGTGCGTTAAATCTTCAACCGTTTTCATCATTGCATTCCTCGCATCGAGATCTTCAAAACTAGATCCTTATGTTGATAGGTTTTGATGAATTTTTTTTTTTCGTGAAAAAACCCACTTTTTTTCCTTTTCGAGAGGCACAACCGCGCGTCTCGTGGAAGGAACAAAAAAAAAACAAGTTTTCTTTTTTGCTTCTGAGAGGCACGTTCGTGGAAGCAAAATCGTGCCTCTCACGAAAGAAAAGAAGAAGAGAAAACACGTGTTTTTCTTTCCCAGAGGCACTACTCGTGAAAGAAAAAAGAGAAAATGCATTTTGTTTTTGTTCCGAGAGGCACGGCCTCTCGTGGAAGCAAAATCACGCTTCTCACGGAAGAAAAAAAAAAAGAGAACATATTTTTTTTCCGTTTCCGAGAGGCACGGTTGTGCCTCTCGTGGAAGCAAAACAAGCAAAACCCTGCCTCTTACGGAAGCAAAAAAACAAAACATGTTTGTTTTTTCGAGGAAGTAAAAGAAAAAAGAAACATGTTTTTTGCGCAATTTTTTTTGTCGGAAAGCTAAGAAATACCGGTGGAAAGCCAAAAAGACTATCTAAAAAGCCGAAAACGCATGCAAAAAATGAGAAAACAAAATCCAAAGGAAACACCCAGGCGCGAAACGTGGTGGCGGCTGAGTGTCGCGCTCTCAGCCCATCCCAAGTGATCGTTAGGAGGATCCTGAAAGAGCGCTCCTTAATTAGTTGCTCTCACAAACACGTGGCCGAACAAGTTTTCTTTAGAGGTAACACCAAGTTTTTGTTGTTAAAAATCCACACGGGATGGGATACAAATGAGATCAAGGGACAAGGCGATGGACCAACCAAATGTGTCGTCCCTGATCAAAAGAATAAGAAAACTTGGCTAATCTATTTGCATCAATATTCGCAGTTGTACATTCATAAGTGAATGTACAGTTCCCCCGCAAAAAAAAAGAATGTACAGTTGAACGTTAAAGCTCTACTCTTAATTTCGCTAATAATATTAGCATACGCGGCCAAACAAGTTGATGATCTATCCTGGACAGGCCGCTCCACATGCAGGCCCACCTATACGACACCACACAGAGGCCCGTTGGCACACATTTTATTCTTTTCCTCTCTTCTTAAAAAAACTAGCTAGTAAGTTACACCGACCAAAAAAGAAGGTAGTAAGTTACACACGTGAGAGTAAGTGTGACGGGATATCAAAATACCAGGTTCGATCACTATTGGTTGAGACCGGTCCTCTGCTCCCGCGACCGCGTCGTCCCTGCGGGCGACCGGTCGCGCCTCCAGCGCCTCCTCCCCGAGCCCTCCCCTCCCCTCTCTTCTTGCTGCCGTCGCTGGCGTCCGGCGCCGGGCCTGGCCCGGGCGGCGCTGGCGGCAGCGGCCACTGGCCTTTCCCCTCGCGGGTCGCTCCGACGTGGGACGGTGCGGCGCTGCGGGGTGCTCCCAGGCGGTGGCGGTCCGGCGCGGCAGCAGTGCTCTCCAACGTGGTGGCGGGGGATCTTCTGGGCGGCGGCGCCCGCTCGGTCCAGATCTGGGCCCTTCGGGCCCCAACTGGGTCTGGGCGGGCCGGCGGCGGGGAGGGTCGTCGGTGTGGCTTCCGGGAGGCAGGGGAGCGGCGATGGGCGGGTGGATGCTGGCGGCGCTGGTGCCGCCCTGCTGCAGCGTGGCCGGCGGGGCTTTACGGGCCCAAATCGGGCCTGGCCGGGCCAGGGGTGGCCTGGTATGCCCTGCTGCTGCGTCCGGACGGCCGCCGCGACGGTGCCGGAGACTCGGGCCTCCCGCACGACGGCGGTGGAGGTAGTTCCCTCCCGCGTGGCTCCGGTGTCGCTGCTCCTGTCGCCTCGTGCGTCTCTCTCCATCCTCTTGGCCTCGTGGTGGTGATCTCGGTGAGGCGGCGTGGGTGGCGTCAGGACCGCGGTGGCGCATGCTGGTGGGCGGCGAGGTGGCTGGTTGGCTCCGGCTTGGTTGGGCGGTGGGGTTTGGAGTGCGGGCGAAATCCCTTGCCGGCTCTCTTCCAGCTCCGATGCGGTGACACCTGCGGTTGCCACCATCCCTTCTTGGAGGGTGTCGGATGTATCCATCCTCCACTTCCTTTCGCATGCCGGGGGAAACCCTTAGGACACGTCCGGGCAGCAGCGTCGTCGACGTCGCATCCCTTGCGGAGGTGCTGCTTGGTATGCGGCGGGTCGGAGCCTGGGTCTGTGGTGGGTCAATTTCGGAGGGCGCAGCGGTGGCGGGTCATCCGTGCTTTGTCGAGCTGCCGTTGTTGGCATTTCTTTCTTCTTCTTTGTTCTTTCTCTTTCCTTTGGGCTTGTTGTGCTTCTCGCCCGAGCATTCCTTTGTATCGGTGTTGGTGCTTTGTAATACAAAGCGGGAGAAACCCTTTTTCGGTAAAAACCAGGTTCTAATGACAAATATATAAATTTTGAAGTCGTACATCCGTGAAATATAAGGGTAGGTTTAAGTCACATCGCTCATTCCATTAAAAATTAAATTATGACTACCGAATATGCGATCATTGCGTGGTATATACTACAGCAAACTCATGTGTAGTACTGTATATACGAATAGCTAAGTGCTTCGGCCGCAAACACAAATGGACTTTAGGAAAGATGCTCCCATAGCTTGAAAATAATTAAATAAATCATAGAGTAAAATAAATGCCAATCGTTTAGAAAGAAAAAAATATTGGAGAATTTATGCATTGTATGGAAGTCTAGAACATACGATAAGTGGTTGTGTTTTGTGTAATGTAAGGCTCCATGTTTCATTTTTCTTCCCACTACGCCTTCCTCCAAGCATCTCCGTATGATAATCAATTATCTTGATAAACTTACCTTCTGAACCAATTTCACTTTAACTTACTAGTAAATCTCTTTTTCTATCTCTTCTATTTAAAAAGAATGTATGGTTTCATGTTTCATTCTTTTTACCACTACCCCTTTATTCAACCTTTCCCGTATGACAATCAATAACCCTAATTTTCTAGCAAACTTCTCATCAAAATATAAGGTAAATCATGATAGATTTGATAAATATTTATATATACATTGGCGTTAATATGGGCAGGTAAATCACAAGCTAACTAGAACATTTATATCCTGTTGCAACGCACTGACATTGTCCTATTAATAAAAATAATGCTCCCTCTGTTCCACTACATAAGGTGTATCGATTGTCGTGCAACTCAAATTTGTCTATGTTTGATCAAGATTATAGAATAAAATATTGACATATAGAATAAAAAATAAATAAAATATGAAACTACTTCTAAAAACTTGGTCAAACATGCACATGTTTGACTTTTGAAAAAACTAATACACCTTATATTTTGAAACAGAGGGAGTAGGTTGGCAACATTTGGCAAGTATGCATCTCCAACAGCAAAAATAAAAACAATGGCTAAGGAAAAACATACAAGTAACTAAAATTTAATAATGATTGTTGCAGCCGCTTTTGTTAATATCCTTCAACCAACAAATCCAGTGCATCTCACTATGTATATACCCTTTTATTGCAAAAATAACCAGATCTATTATAAAAGTTCACCGAAAGTACAAAGCATCTCAAACATAATTAAAATTATATTGAGATTCTGAGATCACCGAACGACCACTACTGTCGTCAGAACGATCCGCGGATGCATGTTGTCGTCGCTCGCCTACCGGAGCAAGCTTGACCTTGTCAATGACAATCGGGAAGTCTTCATGCATGTGCCCCTTAAGGACCAGCATCCTGAATCCGTAGTCGTCGCCGTTGAAACCTTGAATAGTTCTGAAGCACCTGCCATCAGATCTCGTCACGTGAGAGAAACACTGACCTCATCACCCCAAGGAGACGACAGGAATCTATGACAGAGGTTGGTCGACTACACCCAGACAGACAAACTCTTCATGCTCTGAAAATAGCATTGATAATAACATGCTATATCTAGTTTTTATCAAGATAAGCATATTTAAGTGTATCAGGTAGTTCCTTTAATTCAAACACATGGTCACTCTTGGATGGTAGAGGATCTTCAAGAGTTTTAACATGTAAATTATGTTTCAAGGATAGATGTTTGCTTAAAGAATGTCTCATCTGTTTTATTTCTTTCATTCATATGCAAAGAGGACCGAAACCTGTAAGACAAACTTAAAGAATAAGCGTCACCATCCACCCGAGCGCCGCTTGCAAGAATTAAAAAACCATAAAACCTAATTAAACTACTAACCGGAGTGAAGGCACCGGGATTCTCCTCCCCATCACCGGCCGCTGAAGTGGCTGACAGAGGGGAGGCGAATCCACATGCTCACCGGTAAAGTCTAGAAGAAAGAATTTGCCCTAGCCGCCTAGGGGAGAAACCGAGAGAAAGCCGCCTTTTAAGCTTTATTACACATTCTTTACTACCTATACTATGCGTGAACGTACATGCAAGTATGTACTCCCTCCGTCTCATAATATAAGAGCGTTTTTTACACTAGCATAGTATCAAAAACGCTCTTATATCACGGGAATACCGACTATAATAATGGAAGAACGCACACACATATCTGAGCCGAGCTGAAATTAGTACAGGCATGCACCTCTAATAATAACCGGCGAGCGAGCATATCGATCGCTCCCCTAGGTTGCTAGGATGATACTATTTTCTTTTTTCAGCACCAATGTGTGCACTAGGATCAATTTGCTTTCGGTTTCAAAATTTGATTCCTTGGGGGCAGCTGCAGGCTACTCAACCTTTTTCAATATCGATCTGTCCGATGCAAGCACGCGAGCGAGACGAATATTGGACCACGCCATTGTATACTCTACTGACAAGTCTCATGCCAGAGTAGTATACACACCGTACTGACTTATTACTTTGACTATCCAAAATAACGCCTTGACCATATCATTTATGTGTTACATAAAATAGCCACCATCAAATATATCTTTCAAAACATTTCCTCGTTGTTATAATTTTGTAACCGAGTAAACATTGTACCGGAGATTCCCGTACGGTCAAAGCATGAATTTGGACACTCAAACTACGCCTTATGTTTTGGTTACTGTAGTGGTTCGGTCAATCAAACTTTTGAAGTTTTAACATGTTGGGATTTTTCCACCTGTCCCAAGACAACTATATAACGAATGCACTTACAACCTAAAAAGTTATTTTCATTGTTTTTAACATGGTAATACATGTCTCATTTAAATCATAAAGACCGTAGTACAAGCCACGTAAACGCCGACTTGACAAATCTGAAAAGGCAGCAGAACGCTAATCTTTACACAAAGAAAGACCAGCTAAGAAAGAATATTATAATCAAGACCGAAGAATCATCTGATCTTGACACCAATACATGTCACCTGCCTCTGGCACCAGCACAGCAGCCCCAAAGGGGGAAAAAGACGAATCACCTCCTCACTCGAGCTCGAAGCAGCTCCATCGCTGATATGCAGCTTTGCGGACCTCGAAGGTAGCTCAAAGAAAACACTATTACCATTGAACGAATCAGACCGGGGCAACATCCCGGACACTCCATCGAACTCTAGATCTGGCACCCCCGCACGACTAAGATGTCGGAGGAGACAACCATACCTACCATCCATGAACCATGAACCCATCATACGATCCACCGTCTTTTAGATGTCGTCGATGCAGACCACAATCTGCATCCGCTCCTGGACTATCTCCCAAGCTCCGTGCCAGTGCTGGAGCAAACACTGTCGCAACGGGGGAGCCAGAGGACACAAATCCACCACGAAGATCCCGCCACCGCCACACCATCCTTACTTGAATGTGGTCGACCGCCTCGTCGGGGAAGGATCTAAGATTCTTTATCTAGTGTAGCCATCGTCGCCGCCAAAGCCAAGATGAACAACCTGAAAGCGCAAGCTACTATGGCATATACTATCCACACGTGTGTATCCGGTAACCCCCCTCACCACCGACGGTCGAGGTCAAAGGCAGTGGGGAGTCACCGGAGGACGGCGACGAAAGAAGATACTCTTGGCGGCTGCGTGAGGACGCCCTTTCTTCCTTCGTGAGGAAGAAAGACACACATTTTTTTTCATTGTTTGGTGCTACAACCATACACCATCAAAAAAAACTTCAAACTTAAAAAAAACCACAGCCATGTATAAAAAACATTTCACTATACCAAATTCTCTTGTCTTTCCTAACCCTATGTTTCCGGATCATGTGAATCAAAAAGTCCCATAAACTTGATGGAATGACCACACATGGCCACCTAGCTTGTGCAGTCATGGCAAAATCAACCTATCATAATATTGCTAGGAATGTGGAATGAGATTCAGCAACCAAAGGATGAGCAGCATCAAGCGATTATTTGTGGAAAAATGACTCAACTAAAGTTTAGTTTAATCAAACAGAAGATTCAGTTTCATAATTATATTGTACACATTGATCGATTGGACCAAGCAGAACTGGTTAATCTTGCAAGAAATGTGAATTCATTATAAACATTTATCAGCAATGTCAGGCTTCTTGTGCTCATACTACAATTGCATAAATACATAACCAATCTCAGTAACTAGTTTAAGTTAAAGGAACTTTGTGAATTATGCAGGGAGAAATAATATATATGCATGCAATAATCAGAGAGATGGGGTATATATAAGAGTCATATACACTTGGAGAGTGTGTTGTTTTTACTGTATGATCACTAACCAATCTGCAGGCAGTAAAAGGAGTTCATTTATAATTCCTCATACATGAATCGGAGCAAGCAACTCTCCAGATGATTTTTGGCAGATACTAATAAGCAAAGAAAAATCAGAGATTCTAGTTACTTACCACCTGCTAAATATATGCAATGCAAGTCTAGTTATTGGCAGGATGGATTTCGATGAGGATGAGGGGAGGAGCTAGCTGATCTTGATGCTTGGGAACGTCGACACATGGACGACTCCTGAAGTCCTGATTGATTGATTGCTAGCTAGGTAGGTAGCTAGTAGGGCGGCCGTGCATGCGCCGCCCATTCCGGCGCCGCATGCCCACCGCCTCCAGGCATCAGGTTCGGCGGCACGCCGTACATCGGCATCGCCGCCGCGGAGGGGTCGCCGGCCATCATCTGAGGGACGCCACCGCCGGGGGCTCCGTGCATGCGGGCGGCCTCCAGCTGGTGATCCTCCTCGGCGTCGTCCAGCGGCAGCCGCTCGTAGGTGGCGTTGGCGAAGGTGGAGGCGATCACCATGACGGGGCCCGCGGCGGTGAGCGCGCCCACGACGCTGCCCCCGACCACCTGCCCCTGCCCGGCGGCGAGGTACACGGTGAGCCCGGTGGAGCCCGGCGGCGATGGCCCGGGGAGGAAGGTGCCGGAGAGGGAGAGTATCTCGAAGCGGCCGCGGAGCGCGACGACGGCCCCGGGCGCGGCGGGCTGGCGCAGGGCGACGTCCGCGACGGCGCCGGCGCCGCTGAGCACGCAGACGCCGCGCTGCCGGCGGCGGGAGAAGTGCGCGATGGACTCGGCGACGTCGGCGCCGCTGGACACCTCCATCACGTGGCTGCGCAGCGCGTTGGGGCTGTCCCGCGTGACGAAGATGGGCGGCTTGGGCTTGTTCTTGGACCCCGCCGGACGGCCGCGCGGGCGCCTGTTCGCCGGCACCACCACCGCGCCCTCCTTGGTCTCGTGCTCGTCGTCCTGCCCGCTCCCTCCGCCGCTGTGGCTGCTCTCCCCGTCCACCTTGGGCGCCGCCATGGCGTCCTCCAGCTGCTGCCGGTTCTGGTCGCTGGCGAGGCCCGATGCAGCTGCCGGCGCCTCCGTCAGCCGCCCTTCGTCCCACCACCTGTTGGCCATCTCTCCACCAAACCTAACTCTCTGTGCTATAGCTTGCTTCCTTCCTCGATCTGGTCTTCTTCTTCCTTGTGTAGTTCCAAGAGCAGCTAGCAAGCTTTCTTGATTAGTTGACTTCTTACCCAGCTAGCTTCACCACGGTGCACTGGATCTGAAATTGAGCATACAAATGGAGATCAGAGAAGCTTCATGTCAACAGTCAACACACAAGAGATCGAAGAAAGCATGCTACAAATATATATAGATTTGATTCAGCATATGTGTGGGGATTAATTGTGGGAATCAGCTCCTTGTTAGCTTTTGATTTCATGACCAAGAAGAAGATGGAACCAAAGGGCCCGGCCGGGATCGAAAAACCCGATTGATCTAGCTAGCTAGGAGAAGAAGGATAATTGTATCAGCAGTACCTTATGCGCCATGAAATTGCAGCTAACCAAACCAGCTAGCTCCCATCAATCGATCTAGTATGAGATTTCGGTTGCTCCTTTTTCTTGGGGGATCGAGAAAGCTAGCTAGCTAGCTAGAGGGTAGAAGAGGAAGACCAAGACTTGCTTGTTGCAAGCTGAGTAAGCAAGCTTTGTCATGGAGAGGGCGCATGAGGTGTGTTGATGGGTACCTTCTGGTTCTACTTGTTCAACACCTGCCTGCAAACTACTTCCTCTGTAAACAAATATAAGAACGTTTAGATCACTATTTTAGTCATCTAAATGCTCTTATATTTCTTTACGGAGGGAGTAATTAGTTAAGTTAAATATAGATCGACCGATACGTATGTTATGCATACTAGTATATGTGTATATGATCAGTATGTGTACATGACACTGTTTTTAAATTTGCAAAGGCTAAGCGCACCCCTAATTTGCTTAACCTATATTTTACAGTGGGTAACGTGGTGGGGGGTACAACTCCAAGACATACAAAACTGAGAATACTTCGTATGATTGCATGGACCACGCTACACGCTGGCACCATTTTTATAGCAAGGTATTCTCAAAGCTGCATCTGAGAATGTACTTAAAAATTAAGCTAGCTATCCTGCTACCATCACATGTGGATTTGCACATATTGCCAGCCCAACCAAACAGTTTATTTATGTTGAAGGTGGCGTATACTTTTCAACGCCCGTGATTTTGAATATGTCACCCAATTCGTGTATATAAAAATAGAAATGATCATCGAGCCAAGTATCTACCGTGTACAATAGTCAACTTACTGAGTGGGCACGATGTGTGGTAGGTTGGACGGGAACGTTTGGCCTGGGTGTATATACCTTCTGGGTGATTGTTTTGCACTTGTTGAAAAAATAAATTAGCAATTCAACAAAAAGTCAAAAAAATCTGAAAATATTTTTGAAATAAATTTGACCTTCTATTATATTTGTGAGAAAATTTTCATAAAAATAAAATCACCCTTTGACTTTTTTTTTCAAAAAAGACAAATTTTCGGTCAAACTAGTGTGAATAGTGACCTATAATAGCAAATAATATTTGCCTTTTTTTCCAAAGTCAATGTTGGTTTTTCTTTCGCGAAAATTTATATACTAGTGCAAAACAAAGTCAAGTTTAATCTAAAAATAATTCTGAACTATTTTGACTTTTTGTTTAATTATTAAAAAAATCCCATATATAGGGTGTATATATATACAGGAACCAAAAGGAAATAGTGGTAGGTTCTTTTACATAACACATATGTAGGCTCTATGGCATTCTTGCGGGTTTGGTGGGAACCCGGAGATGCGCGCTTCTGAGTAGGCTTGATGAAGGTGAAGAAGTATTTCTCCAGTTTTAGAACCTCCACTGTCAAAGATGGCTCACATATAGTGATAAGACTTGTGCAAGAAAATGCCCCGGTTCATGGCGTAGCACACATGGCTTTTTCGTGTTGCGCGTCATAACATGTTACTATTGTAAAAGTCTTAGATGTCTCACCGTGTGGCCTTTCGGTGTGTCTAATCGGGCTGCATGTCATAGCATGGAACACTAGTGGTACCATAGCTTGATTTCTATTGTTTCATGGACCACTATTGGTGCCATTTTTTAGCTGATGGTATTTTTGTTGCTGCCACTAAGTATACACTTCAAAATAAGTCACCTACCATCAAATGTGTGGATTGACATACATTACCAGCCCCCACCAACTGTTTTATTTCTGTTAAATATAACATGTACTTTTCAACGCCATGATTCTGAATACTTTACATAAGCTGATTTGTATACAAAATGGAAATAATAATCGATCCTATTAAGTAGAGAAATCTAGGGTATACAATGGTCAACTTGTTCTTTTTTCTTTCTAAGACGGGAGATCAAACCCATCCTCTCAATCAAATAGATGCACAAAGCCATTTACTCATCAACTAAAATTGTGGTACAACACATCATGTATAAATAGATTATCACGATATCACACATCAGAGATCTCAACATATACTGTAGTAGTGCCCAAAGATTGTGTTGTTGATTAAAACATGCGAACACTTCAAAAAAATCCGGACTGGCTACTTCTTTAACTAAACTTAATTTCCAAATTAGACTACAGATAGCTCCAAACAGCTAGTACCACACGTCAAGTATTTCTGAACGGAGGTTGTACAAATTGTGTTTCTTGGATCAAGTTACATCCATCTGGGAAGTCTACACATATCCAGTGGAATGTACTCTTTGCTGAAAGGTACACTTATTATTGGACGGTCTCCGTCCAAATAATCATTTTCCCTTTCTGTTCCATAAGTTCCGCTTTGCCGTACCCCCATTGTTTTTCTATTTGCCAAATGAAAAGTCTTAGCCCACCACCTCTACCGCCTCACACCTCCTTTCCTCGAACTAGTTCACCAATAAAACCGCCGCCAGTATTGTCGTTGCCTCTTCATCAATGCCATTTTTTCACACCATTCAACACAATCTTAATTTGGGCACTAAAACCATGGTCAACCTACATACAACATTACTATCCATCAACTTGAAATGTAGCTACAGTTGCATCGCGCCATCGATCATCCTCCACTCTGTTGTAACAACCCTCGATCTTGCAACTTGTGGGCATCCTCCAGTTTGACTGGAGGTGAGTGTGTAATAAATCTAATATTTACTATAAAGACATGAAGAAGCCGATTTCCTTTCCAATAATTGTAATTTATTGCTCCTGATCCAAAAAGCAGGTTACTATAGAAACTTCATGTTAAACATTTATTGTCAAGGGTTTTTATCATTTATGCCACTAGTTGTGTTCCACTACTCAGTTTTGCCATTAAAAATTACAACTGCTCAAAAATGCCATAGTTCCGTGAGATGCTTGCTCAAAAATGCCATTAGATATCTAAAAAATGCCATGGTTCCATTAGATGTCTGCTCAAAAATGCCATTAGACATTGTTATTGTTAGGTCAAACTCGTTGACCATGTTATATGGTAAAAATTTCCCTATACCCACATGTCAGTTCTCTCTATATATCTCACAATGATAAGTGTGGACCCCACTTGTCAGGAGTAAGCAAGTCAATAATTTTAGTGGAAAATAAGAACGTTGTTGGAGATAGAGGGAGAGCTGACATGTTGGTTTATAGGTATTTTTGTCATTATAACATGGCAAACAAGATATGAGATGACATTAATGGTGTCCAGTGGCATTTTTTAGCATGCGCCTAACGAAGCAATGGAATTCTTGAGCAGTTTAAATTATTAGTGGCAAATCTGAATAGTGAGATTTAACCAGTGGCATAAATAATAAAAATAGCGTCAACACCAAATAAATACTACTAAATTTATCATCTATATAGAGTTTAATAAGGAATTCAGCGAGCGCACCTACAAAACAAAAGAAATGTAAGCTAGTATATGTTCCAATGGAATGGGGGCTTAGGCTCGAGTGATGTTAGAACTGCAAGTCCCAATTAGTAGCTAGCTTTGCTCTCCGGTTAGTTAAAAGTAGAGAGAAGTAGTGATAAGATTCCTTTTGGCTCTATTAGTGGTGGTCCTAAGCACAAGTTGCCAAGTAACACTACTAGTATACTCACTGATCCACTACGTACTAACCAGGCCAACTACTAATCAAAGATCGGTGATCCTGCCTGTCATGGTCATGCATAGTTTGTTTATCTGATTAATCCTACTTGTTGGTTAATTTAGAGTAAGCTTTGCTTCTAAACTCGACACGCGTACTTGGTCATGCTAAAAGCAAACACAACTTGCTAGAACAACAGCTTACCCATTCTTCCCTAAAAAATCAGCTTACCTATTCTCCTTATAACACGTTGTAGAACAAGTAGACGACAACGTAATCCTAGTTGTCCATATGTAGGGGTAAATGGAAGGAGAAAAATATGTTTTGGTCTCTCAATTATTGCCAAGGTTTAAATTAATTTCAATACGGGAACTTTTGGTCTCTCGATGGTGCCAAAACCATACTGATTATTTTAGAAAGAATTCAAGGGAGTCCCCGAATATAATTATGAATTCGGATGCATGCTTAGGACAAGGAGGACTTGAACTTACACGGTGGAATTACATGCCCTCATCCCCAACTAAGTGAGCTAGGCTCTCCCCACGAAAATAAAATGAGTTAGACTCTCACTTCTTAGAACCATTAAGATTTTTTTTCTATGTAAACAATCACGGGAAAAGTGAGGTAATCAGAAAGACATATATGAAAAGACAAAACGGCTGAAGTTTTTCTATTTTTTGTAAATTTTCAACTAAGTGAAAGAAAAAAGTGGGGAAACAAATTTTTTCTCTGTGCAAAAAAATTAGAATAGAAAAACCATGAAAGTAGAAGTTTACAAAACACAAAGAAAGGAAGAAAGAAAGGAAAATGAGAAAAAAATCAGGGGAAATAGAAAAATAACTAATAATTAGGTGAAATCGTGAGTATACATGGTTTTCTTGAATACATTTATTGCGTTCCATGGTTTTCCTGATTTTTGTTGGCAAATTCCAATCTTTTCCAGAGTATTTATAATTGCTTTTCGTTTTACATTTCCTGGAATCATTAGTAGTTTTACTAGATATTTTACATTTCCTGGAATCATTAGTAGTTTTACTAGATATTTGACTGCATAGCTTTTAGATATTCATCTGTGGATTTTGTTGATATCTTTGTTCTCATTTGGCAGCGCTTGAAACCGCGCCGTGTCACCATAAAAGCAATCGTGTGGAGCTACGGGCCAAATGTAGACGATTTTGACACTCAAGGTACCAACTTTGAACGAGTTAGAGTTTCCTTTTATCTTGTCGGTAGTTGAGGAAGTGCAACTCTTATTTTGTTTGCTTTTTTGGATGAGGGTTGATTAATTAGTACTCCCTCCGTCCGAAAATACTTGTCATCAAAATGAATAAAAAGAGATGTATCTTAAACTAAAATACGTCTAGATACATCTCCTTTTATCCATTTTGACGACAAGTATTTCTGGACGAAGGGAGTAAATAATTGCCTCATCGCTAGCTTAAATAAATGGTCGGAACATCATTTTATTTGTAGAAGAAAGAGTTCAGAATTAAAAGAAAATCTTTCTCAGGGGCAGGGGACACTGGGACAGTCTTTTTTCTTTAAGGATCAGGCAGGGGAATTTTTTTGAGACATTGATCAGGCAGGGGATAGTCAGAGGCAGCTGAGTTGAAATGTACTTATTTTTTTAAGGTAAGAGTTGAAATGTAGTACTTGGAAGCCCATTTGACAAATTAGGCCTTCAAGGTTGGAAGCCCACCCATCCCCCATAGATTGGCCCATACTCTCTCTCTCGAAAAAAGGTAGGCCCATACTCCCACGGGTGTTCGGCCAGTCGGCCGGCCGGTTGAATGCCGCCTCCGGCGATCGCCGGCGTCCGAGCCTCAGATGACGCCGACCCGTTGATTGGAAACGAAATGCCTCGCTGCCAGTGCCTGCCAGCAATATGCAACCCGATTGCAGTGCAAGCGTGCAGGTATGCTTACCGCTACCTATCTCTGATTCCAGGTATCATCCACCATGAACTCAACCTGTTCGACGGAATGCCTCCTAACCCACAAAAACCATGGCCGCCATTTTGCTAATTAGGGCATGCGTACGACATATCCTAATTAATTCTATCATAATCGGACGCTGTTCTTCTGCTTTCTGACTGTCACACACATATGAACCGCCACTCGGCGGCATGGCCACGGGCAGCTTGGCGCTTGTGTCATGATCCTAACAATAGTAAAATGAACTTGAAAGAAGAAGCTTGGTTAGCTCCACCATCATTGTTCTGTTTTGCTTTGCTGTTTCCTGTCCTCCCAGTTTCGTATGTTTTCCAGCCAGTTGATGTTGCTTCTTTTTCGATCCCAAAGGTAAGGCACTGTTATGTCATCCCTATCGCTTGGACACCCACACGACAAACTAAAATGTTAGTTGTGATTCCGTAAGCACGAAGCTTCTTTCTCACTTTCAGTAAACTAATTCTGGATTGTAGGCAATGGATTGATGATCAAAGGAGAAAGAAAAACATAGCTTGGCATATCAGTATCTCTGATTCTTTCCAAGTCACGACAATTGAAAAACCACGACGAAGCATTTCAGCATACTTCAATGATGGTTAGTAAAAACCATGTCTTCTACACCCTGCTTGATTCAGCATTTTAGTAGGCTGCTCATGGAACATTCTGCAACGGCTATCCATGGCTTATAATCTGACCGACTGTACATTACCAAAAGAGGACTGCTGGTAGTTCTGCAGTTACCAAACACATGACGTGACACCTAATTGATATATGCAAAGGCAACCGACTAGAGGTCCTCAGTGCCAATAATTCCCATTCTCTTGCAGATATTCTTGGATATCGACGGGAAACATGGTGCTACTGTGGATACCCTCATCGTTAAACGCGGCTGTATAGTCAGGTGTGTATACATGTGAAATGTTGTAATCTTGAGAAGATTGCATGGAAGTGCAGGTCATGAGGTCATTTCCGAAGTAGCTCTCACTCTCACTCTTTACAGTGGAGCATAATTCTGCTGGCCGTGGCATCCTGGCTTCCCCTTTCTGGTAAGCCATAACCCTGGCCTTAATACTGTCTTCTTCAGGGCTTGATGCGGAATATGTATTTGTGTACCCTTGTGGTGCCTGAGCCCTTAGTGACTCCAACTGTGCTTGCAGATTCACAACCTAAGAGAACATTGCATGCCATCAGTTTTGAATTATTACTGTCTATACGATTAGCAGTTCACCAAATAAAAATTCAGAAATCAATAGAATTGTTGTTGAACTCGGTGTGAGTGCAACAGTAATGCAGAACTGACTAACCTGCTGCTGCAGAGCAAATATGTGCGCGACGCAACCATATACAGGATCATGTAGCCTGGCCTGTGCCTCGTAGGAGATGGTGGCTGCAGCCTCGCGGCGGTCGATCGCCAGGAGGCTCGTGAGGTGCTTTGAGACATTGCTCGCACCAAAGACCTTATGGATGGCTCCAAAATGTGCAGCCCCTTGCTCATGGCAGAAGTGTGGGGCGAAGACACACCCATTCACGCACTTCCTCCGAAGGAACTTGCATGCGCCGCATGAAGAGGAAAACCCTGTCATTGCTCCTGCTACCTGATGGATGTTGGTGGGAGTATTCTTGTTCCTTGCAGCTTGTGAAGTGAATCATCAATCCTTCCCATTTATAAAGGCTACTCTAGCACTAGCAGTGGGGTACATGCCGGGGTTAGCTTAGTTTGTTGAATAATTAATCAGACACGGTCTCCCTAATGGCCTGCAGATTCCATTATCCAAAAGCCAGGTTCCCAGTTCTATACCAATTTGACATTCCTTTCAGAAGGACTCAAGCAACAAAGGAGGTAATAATAACCCAACCCATTTGTATTCGCTTGAGAGACTTTATTTTACTATTGGTTGTTGGATGAGGTTATGAGGTGTTCAACTTTTCCTTTCTTTTTAACATGATGACTACTACCCTTACGGGCGACAAAATGTCAACTTCAGGAATCAATCAATGAATTAAAAGGCATTGAGCAAAAGATTGAGATTGGGGAAAGCTGGTAAAATGAACCAAAGAAAATAACTGCTGTTCAACATATATGTACTCATTCTCAAGCCCATGTCAAGTCGCTCACCATGTAATGTTGTGAGATGATTATGCGACTACTCTACGTTCATTTAATCTGATGTGTCAAACCGCTGATGATGCGCATAATACTCTGTTAAGCAACCTAAGTATACCCTTCTAACTGTACTTTTCCTCTGTGTCAGGATCAGAGCTATGATCTAAGCAATTTAGCGCACACACCAGGAATTTTAGCAGAGGAACAGAGCAAATTGCTAGGGTTCTTGTTGAGAATTTTGGGGAAAGTTGGTACAGCACGCCACAGGCGGCTAGGGTTTACACCCAAATCACAAAGTCATGCCCTCTCACATGCAGGGGGTTGGCTTTATAGCCATTACAAGAAGAAAAAAGGTAAAAGAAAGCAGAAACAGAGCACATGCGCTTGTCGGATCGGCTACAGCTGGTCTCAAGCATCGCCCACCCTTGGATAGCAGATCGACGGAGGAGAGCTGCCCGCTTGATCGAACCGTTATCTCTGCTTCAGAGCCACCCGATGACAGATCTACGGCTACGGTAACTTCTGGCATGATGGAACAGGGGACTGCTATGAACTGGGCCTGACAATACCCCCCAATTGAAATGGAGCTTGTCCTCAAGCTCTAAAAGATGGAAAAACCTTCTGAATGAATGCAGAGTCTTCCCAAGTAGCTTCTTCCACAGGCATATTGGTCCATTTGACAAGCCATCGGACGACAGGAATACTGATGTTTCCTTGCTTCCTTGGAACCGGGGTTCTTTCCAGCACAGCTTCAGGCTCCACCTTGATGACTCCATCAGGACCAACTAGTGGTAGCAGAGGGGATGGGATGACTGCTGGTCCAATGTGCTTTTTAAGCTGGCTGACATGAAATGTGTCATGCAGCTGACAGCCCTCTGGCAGCAGTAATTTATAAGCATGATTTCCAATTCTTTCCATTACTCTGAAGGGCCCATAGAATTTAGAATGCAGCTTCATGTGCCTATGCAGGCTGAGAGAAGTATGCCTGTAGGGTTGCAACTTCAAATAGACCATGTCACCCACTACAAATTCTCTTTCTTTCCTCTTTTTATCTGCAAAAAACTTCATTCTAGATTGAGCTTTCAGCAGATTATGCTTGATCACTTCCAGTGCCACTTCTCTGTTATGCAAGAGAACCTCATTGTCCTCACAAATTGCACCAGGCAAAGCAGATTCAGCAATCATGGGGGGAGGAAAACCGTACAGGGCCTGAAAGGGTGTCATTTTTTAAGCGATGTGTGGAAGGAGGTGTTGTACCACCACTCAGCTAGGGATAGCCACCCATGCCACTTCCTGGGTTGTTGGAAACACATGCATCTTAAGTAATTCTCCAAACACTGGTTAACCCTTTCAGTTTGACCATCAGTTTGAGGGTGGTAGCTTGTGCTCAAATGCAACTTGATTTTCAGGGACTTGAACAGTTGCTGCCAAAGATGACTAGTAAAAATTCTATCTCTGTCAGTGACAATTACTAGTGGCATCCCATGCAACCTGAACACATTATCAGCAAATGCTCTTGCAATAGATTGTACTGTAATTGGATGTCTCATAGCAATGAAGTGGGAGTACTTGGTGAACCTGTCAACCACTACCAGAATCAAGTTCTTGTGTTCAGACTTAGGCAACCTGTTGGGGATATTACCACTAGGCGTAAACCGGCCTACTTGGGCCGGGTTAGCTTCATTAGTGGTATAATCAGATGAAAGCCCGAGGCCTGTAGTCGGTTTAGAACCTGTAGCCGTAAACCGGCCTGATGTATAACTTGTATTGTAAGTTAGGAATAGAGAGATACCAACCGGGATACGAGTATGAACCGGTTGGGACTCTATGGATCGACGGGCGTCACCCGTGTATATAAGGGGACGACCCGGCGGCGGTTCAAGACAGACAACCACAACTCGAGCTTAGGCGAAGCTTGTTTGCTCCCTAGCCATCGAGATCACATCAATTCTATCACAACTAGACGTAGGCTTTTACCTTCATCGAAGGGGCCGAACTAGTATAAACCCTCGTGTCTTTGTGTCCGCTTTAACCCCTTGAAGTAAACCCGTGGCGATGGCTCCACGACTAAGTCCTTTCACTAGGACATCTGCCGTGACAAATCCACGACAGTTGGCGCCCACCGTGGGGCTATCGCACGATGGTTTGACGATCTTGGAGGGCAAGCTCAAAGGACTCGAAGGCTATGCTGTGGGCCGGATGACCAAGAGTCGTCGTGGCAAGATCTACATCGACGATGCAGGATGGGGTCCCGAGGCCGATTCGATCGAGTACGGGTACCGGGTCCCCTTTGGTGGCATACACGTTTTCATCGGCAAGATCGGTGAACCTGGGCCTGAGCCGGACATCTGCACCGACCTCGTCGAGACGGCTCAGCGTGCGAGATCTACCCAGGCTAAACCGGCCGTGAAGCGTGCCTTCGTTGGAGTCATCCACGGAGGAGAGCGTGAGGACGAGTCAGAACACGGTAGCGAGAATGTCGTCTATTCCGGCGACGAGTCCTCGACCGGAGAGACCGAGTCACTATACCAGTTGCAAGACGACTAGGTCAGGGGCTGTTCCGATGGCGACAGTATTCCGGACCCCCCGGGCCAGGTCAACCGGGTTGGAATATTCATGGCCGGCACCCAGGCGGCGAACCACTCTTCGACCGCCGCAGCCATGCTTTCCGGATCAGCAGCGGCAGCGGCAGCAGGGGCAGGAGGCCTTGTGCGCCCGCCGGTTCAAGTTCTATCTGATCTGTTTGATGCACTAGCCGTGCTCATGGCAGAGGCCAATCCGGCGGATCAGGAGGCCCATGATGCAGAGATTGCAAAGGTGAGGGAGCAGATCGTGCAAGCCAAAGCAGATCTGGCAACAAAAAAAGACAGGATGGCTGCAGAGCGGGCCGCTTTGGACGCCCAGGCCTATAAGCTCATGCTTGACCAGAACGTATCACAGGAGGTCTTGAAGCGGAAGCATAGATCACGCCTGCCGTTAGGGTTTGACCCCCGAAATCTCTTTCACACCCCAGGAGCTGGACCCAGTAATCCGCCGTAGTACCTGGAGACAAACCGGACTGAGGCACCAGTGCCAGGGGCGACGGTCCAACCTCGCCTGATGGAACATCCTCAACAGAACATTGTGGTTCCTCCGCCGGTCCAGATGCCCCCGGGTCATTATTCTAATCCTATGGACAACCTTGTTGCAGCCGCCGCGCGATTAGAGGCTATCCCAGTCGAAGGGGACTCTCCGCAAGCGATAGAGACGCGCCGGGTTAAGGAGCTTCTCCGGACCACGTTGATTCAGCAGTAAGCATATTCGTACAGCCGTGATCGGATTCACTCCACGCCCCGTCCAAGCCGGAGCTATAGCAGGTGCATGGATGAACCGGCCATATCAAGCAATGCACGAGGCCGTGAAGCGGCCCGTGGCAATAACCCCGCAGGTGGAGTTCGCGATGCTCAGGATATGGTGGACCGGGCCCGAGCACGAAGGGAGGCCGAGTTAGCAGCACAGAATGATGCGGGTCAACTGACACCGGTTCGTCCTACCACCTCCGCCGGACCAGGGGTCGCATCCGCTTTGGGAGTGCCTTGTTTAATTCCCGCTTTACGCAATGTGCGCCTGCCCAAAGATTTCAAGGGTCCGCGCAAGGTGCCGAATTACACCGCTGATTTATCTCCCGAAGCGTGGGTAGAAAGTTATGAGATGGCCATGGAGATGCTAGATGTGGATGAGACCGCGTGTGCAAAATACTTCACCATGATGCTTGAAGGCACGGCTCGTACTTGGTTGAAGAGCCTGCCGCCCAATTCTATCAGCTCATGGGCCCAGTTGCGGGCCCGGTTTATCCAGAATTTCAAGGATACATGTAAGCAGCCCAAGTCCATAGTAGACCTGACGGCTTGTGTCCAGGAGGACGGAGAATCAACGACCCATTGGGTGCGCCGCGTTTCGGAAGTTTTGCACTCGTCTGACAGGATCAATGCTGACTCTGCGATCTTAACCCTGGAAGGCAACTGCCGGTTTAAGCCTTTAAAATTGAAATTGGGACGCATGAAGCGTTTCTGTAATGACATGGGAACTCTCATGGCCGCTTTAGTGAAGTATGCTGATTCGGACAATACCAAGGATCCCGAGACTGATGATGATGAAGCAGGGAAGGGAAAGAAGAATAGCAACTCCAAGGGGCAACAGTACAAACCGGCGGGTCATGGAAACGGAGGCAAGCGCAAGGCGGATGGCAGCATGGACTTTGTGGCCAACACTAATGCACAAGACAGGGGGCAGCGGCGCAGAGGTAAAGCGGCAAATCGTAATGGGGCTCCCAATCCTAACGCAAACCGTTTGAATTATTTGTTGAATCAGCCTTGCCCAAAGCACGGGACGAAGGAGGCGCCGGCTAACCACCTTTGGAAGGATTGTTATATTATGCAGGAGTTTAAAAACTCTAATGCCTTCCGGTATGACCACGGGTCAGGTGGCGGTTCAGGATACGGTTTCCATGGGCCGGGTCACGATGGAGCTTCCGGTTCAGGTCTCAATCAGGGCGGTCACAACAACCAGAATAATCAGAACGGCCAGCAGCAGCAGCAGCAGCAGTCGGGTTATCAGAGCCAGCCAAAACAGTTGAACAATGGGCAATATCATGTTTTCACAACTAGCTTGGATAAACGCGACCGAAAACTCCACAAGCGAGCGGTGAATTCTGTTGAACCGGCCTTACCACGTTACTTACGCTGGTCAGAGCAGCCTATCGTGTGGAGCAGAGAGGATCACCCGCCCCGGGTTGATAATCCGGGCCAGCTAGCATTAGTGGTAGACCCTCAGGTGGGGGGGGTTATAAATTCACCAAGGTACTCATGGATGGAGGGAGCAGTATTAACATACTATACTATGAGACATTCCGCCGCATGGGTCTAACAGACAAGGATCTCAGACCGTCTAATACGGTGTTCCATGGTGTGGTGCCTGGCAAATCTGCATATCCTGTTGGTAAGATAGCCCTGGATGTGGCTTTTGGGGACGAACATGATTCCCGGTCTGAAAAACTAACCTATGAGGTAGTGAAGATCCGGAGCCCGTATCACGCCTTGTTTGGGCGGCCGGCTTATGCCAAGTTCATGGCGCGACCTTGTTATATCTACTTGCAGCTCAAGATGTCGGGTTACAAGGGGACAATAACGGTTCATGGGAGCCGTAGGGTCGCTTTGGAATGTGAGGAAGGTGATGCGGCTTATGCAGAGTCGGTCTGCACCACGGAGGAGTTGAAGTACTATAAGGACAATGTTGATCCGGCGGATATGACCCCTTTGAAGAAGCCAACTACAGAGCATGATTCGGATCTGAAGTTCAAATCGGCAGCTGAGACCAAGCTTGTTGACTTCGTGCCCCGCGATTCGTCCAAGCAGTTCACTGTCAGTGCCAATCTGGATCCCAAATAGGAAAGCGCGCTCATCGAGTTCATCCGTGAGAATCGGGACATTTTTGCATGGAAACCGTCCGACATGCCAGGTGTACCGAGGGAACTCGCTGAGCACACACTTAATGTGGATCCTAAGTATAAACCGGTAAAACAATTCCTCCGCCAGTTTAACGAAGAAAGGCGCAAAGCCATTGGAGAGGAAGTGGCCAGGCTTTTAGCAGCTGGCTTTATCATTAAAGTGTTCCATCCAGAGTGGCTTGCTAATCCGGTGCTGGTTCTTAAGAAAAACGGCACTTGGCGTATGTGTGTGGATTACACGGATCTTAACAGGGCTTGTCCAGCGGATCCTTTTGCCCTCCCCCGCATTGACCAGATCATTGATGCCACGGCGGGTTGTGAGCGTTTGAGTTTTTTGGATGCATACTCTGGATATCATCAGATCAAAATGGCGGTTAAGGACCAGGAGAAAACAGCGTTTATTACTCCCTTTGGAGCCTTCTGCTATGTATCTATGCCCTTCGGGCTCAAGAGTGCCCAAGCCACCTATCAACGGTGTGTACAGAATTGCCTGCATAAACAGATCGGCCGCAATGTGCACGCCTATGTGGATGATATTGTAGTGAAGTCAAGGCAGAAGGAGACGCTGGTGGATGATTTGAAGGAAACCTTTGACAACTTGCGAGTTTACAAGATGATGCTTAATCCGGCCAAGTGTGTCTTTGGTGTTCCGGCAGGCAAGTTACTGGGTTTCCTGGTGTCTAACAGAGGAATTGAGGCTAATCCGGAGAAGATTACGGCTATTACCTCCCTGGCTAAACCGAAGTGTATCAACGATGTTCAGCGTTTGGCGGGCCGAATCGCCGCACTAAGCCGGTTTATCAGCCGCCTCGGAGAGAAGGCCATCCCTTTGTACCAAATGCTGAGGAAGACAGACCATTTCGTCTGGAGTCCGGCTGCTGATGAAGCATTTGAGGACTTGAAGCGGCAATTAGCCAATCCGCCTGTTCTTGTAGCTTCGGTTGACAAGGAGCCACTATTATTATACGTAGCAGCCAATGCTCGGGCAGTTAGCATGGCTATTGTGGTGGAACGCAAGGAGGCAGGCAAGGAATATCCGGTTCAGCAGCCGGTTTATTATATCAGCGAGGTGCTTATTGAATCCAAGCAAAGGTATCCGCATTGGCAGAAGCTGGTCTATGGTGTCTTCATGGCCAGCCGGAAGTTGAAGCAGTATTTTCAAGGGCACCCCATCACAGTGGTCAGTTCAGCTCCTTTGGGTGATATCATACAGAACCGGGAGGCGACTGGCCGGATTGCCAAGTGGGCTATAGAGCTTGGGCCACACGGACTGAAGTATGTACCTCGGACGACGGTGAAGTCTCAAGCACTTGTTGATTTCATCAATGACTGGACGGAGTTACAAGCACCAGAGGAGAAGCCGGATCACACATATTGGACTATTCATTTTGATGGATCCAGGCAATTGGAAGGCTCGGGGGCTGGAGTCGTATTAACTTCCCCGCGAGGTGATAAGTTTTGTTATGTTCTCCGCTTAATGTTCCCTTGTACTAATAATGCAGCTGAGTATGAAGCCTTGCTCCATGGTCTCCGGGTGGCTAAGGAGAAGAATTTAAGCCGGGTTAAGTGCTTCGGTGACTCAGACCTCGTGGCTCAACAAGTGTCCGGCACTTGGGATTCTAAGGACCCGCTCATGGCTGCATATCGTCGGGAAGTGGATAATATTGCGGGTTGCTTCAAGGGTTATCAAGTGGATCATGTGGACCGTCGGAAGAATGAAGCGGCAGACGCTTTAAGCCGGTTGGGTTCTCAGCGCAGACCGGTCCCGCCTAATGTCTTTCTGGACGTGTTGCACAACCCGTCAGTCCAGCTCCCAGGTGAAGCGGATTTGGCTATTCCTGATCCGGAGGCTCAATTGGTGGCAGCCCTGCATGTTATTCCGGATTGGACAGTTCCTTATCTTGCGTACATGAACCGGGGGGAGTTACCAGAGGATGAGATTCTAGCCAGGCAGATAGTCCGGCGATCCAAGTCTATGACGACTGTCAATGGTGAATTGCATCATTGCAGTGTATCAGGGGCGTTTCAACGTTGTGTTTCTCCTGAGGAAGGCTGTGAAATCTTAAGAGAAATCCATGAAGGGGATTGTGGACACCACGCCGGTTCAAAGTCTCTGGTAGCAAAGGCGTTTCGTCACGGGTTTTACTGGTTGACAACGCATGCTGATGCGGAGGACTTGGTTAGATGGTGTGATGGATGTCAGAAATTTTCAAGGTGTGCTCATGTGCCGGCTCAAGAATTGAGGATGATCCCAATAACGTGGCCATTTGCAACTTGGGGGCTGGATATGGTCGGACCTTTTAAAAGATCCAAGGATAAGAAAACCCACCTTTTGGTGGCAGTTGACAAATTTACCAAGTGGGTTGAAGCGGAGCCTGTCAGCAAGTGTGATGTAGCAACAGCGGTGCAGTTCATCAAAAAGGTGATTTTCCGGTTTGGCTTTCCACACAGTATCATTACTGACAATGGTACCAATTTATCCAAGGGCGCTATGAAGGAGTTCTGTGAACGTGAGCACATCCGACTTGACGTATCGTCAGTGGCACACCCCCAGTCCAATGGACAGGCAGGACGAGCTAATCAAGAGATCTTGCGAGGCATCAAACCCCAGCTTATGGTCCCATTGCAAAGAACACCAGGATGTTGGGTTGAAGAGCTACCATCTGTGCTATGGAGTATCAATACTACGCCAAACCGATCCACAGGATACACACCATTTTTCATGGTCTACGGAGCAGAGGCAGTTCTCCCTAGTGATATCTGGCACGATTCGCCTCGTGTGGCAGCTTATGTTGAAGCGGACAATGAGACAGCACGGCAAGACGCTTTGGACCTATTGGACGAGGAGCGTGATATAGCGGCTGCCCGTTCGGCGATTTACCAACAAGATCTTCGTCGCTATCACAGTCGCCGGGTTAGAACCAGAACTTTTCAAGAAGGAGATTTGGTGCTTCGGCTCATCCAAGACCAGACAGATATGCACAAGTTATCCCCACCTTGGGAGGGACCTTTCGTGGTCAGCAAGAATCTGCACAACAGGTCGTACTATCTGATTGATATTCGAGAGCATCAAGACTCACGCACATCAGAGGAGGAGACCAACAGGCCGTGGAATATAGCTCATCTTCGACCTTACTACACTTGAGCCATCGGCTCTATCTATGTACATATCATGACAGTGTATATATTATCTTTGATATAATAAAACCGGAGCCTCAGCTAAAGCGGGGTCTCTGTCTTTCTTATCATGCGTGGTTACATGGAGTGGCTCTGTTTTTAAAGCGGCCTCCGGTTTACCCCTTGACATTTGCTTTTTATATATCACTTGGGGCCTTGGTCGTGTCCGAACCAACGCGACACCTTTTGATAGGCGACAGCCACCAGATCACTTGGGGACATGGTCAAGTCTGAACCAGTCACGCCTCTTGATCGGCCTAAGGCCACAAAATCACTTGGGGGCTTGGTCGAACCCGAACCATTGCCACGCCTCTTGATTTGGCATATATGCCACGGTTTCATTTGGGGACCTGGCTGACTTGAATCATTGTCACTCCTATTGGGGGCTTGGTCCTGTCCGACCATGGTAATACCATCTGATCAGCTCAGTATAGCATATTTTTGCAAACGGTTCTTATCATTGCCTTTGCTTCCATGTTATTTTCATGGCTTGTTTGTTCTTTGTTTTTGTTGGATTTCTTTTATGTCGACAAACACCTTTTTTCCGGTTCAGCCGATGGATTTGATTCCCCTTTAATCCGGAGAAGTATGCCCGGTTTACCTTTTCCTGTTAACATCATGGAGTAACAAGGGGGTTTGTATTGACTCAGTACGGTTTATACGGGAGCTGTTTTCTCCCCCCTTGTTGACGGTAGTGGTTTATAAAACCTCCGCTTCAAGCTTGGCTAAGCCAGCTTCATGCCCAGACATGGCAGGTATTTTGTATCACCTATTTGTTATATTCCTGATACACATATCAAGATCATAAACCGGCTGGCGGTATAACCGCCACCGAAGTTCAAATTTTTCTGATTGCAGGAAATATGAGTTGAGGTTTTTCGAATAAAAGCTTCAGTACTTATGCACGAAGGCATATCCAAGGTAGAAGTATTAACTATCCTATTACAAGGCAACACGGTGCCTGAATAAGATCATTGTTATTTTGGAAAGATGCCAAAGACAGCTATCCAAACCGGCTTCCGGTTCAAGCCTGCTCCTCATCATCGTCCGCTTCAGCTTCCTCGTCTCTACCCATTGGCTGGAAATCAACAGTGGTCCAGTCGATTCCCATTAAAGCTTGGAAAACAGCCTCTTCATGGATCGGGGAACACGGTTCAATATCAGGAGCGTAAGTATGCTTACGGATTGGAGGAATCAGATTCTCCGCTTCAAGAGTTGGGGCAGGCACTCGCTTGTTCTAATTGTTATATTGCGCTTGATAATGCGTCAAGTCTGCCTCTTCAGCTAATTGACAAGCCAAAGGTCGCACTGCACGGTTTATTACCCTCAGATCATCTTCGTTAAATTCAGAGCCATCTTCCTTCAGGCTGGGATAGCCTTGAGCTGCTTCCACAGGGTCAAAATCTGGCACCCATGCCTTTGCCCGGATCAAGGCGTTAATAGCTCCGGTTTGAGCAGCGGATTTTTTCAGCTCCTCAATCCGGGCCGGAAGCATCGACAACCTGTTAAGAGTGTCCTGGATTAAAGAAGGTGCCGGGTTGTTATGAGAGGCTGTGGTGATGATCCGCTGGGCTCCGGTATATAATTGTTCCACTAAGGTGTAGGCAGCCTTCAGTTTCTTCCGCACATCGTTTCCTAAGTGCCCGATGCGTGTGCCTACAACAATATAGGGACGGTCTCAAACCGGATTTATACTACAGCAGGTTCAAATTATCACAGAAGTTAAAAGGAGCTTACCAAAGATCGCAGCGGTCATGGAGTGTATTTGCCGCTTTACGGCCGTAAGTTCATCCACCACCGGTTTAAGGGTAGCTTCAGCATTTTCCGCTCTTTTGGTTAAAGCGGCCTTCTCAGTGGCCCAATCAGCCCGCTCTTTCTTGAAGCCTTCCTTCAGCTGTTCAGCGATGCTCAAGGCGTTGGTTAATTCTTCCCTTGCCTTGTCTGTTTCGGCCTGTTGGGTTTTCAAGATCTCCTGCAAATCGGCAATCCGGTCCTCCTTGATTCTCACCTCAGCCTGCATACAGATAGCATTTAGCTTTAAACAAGCGGTCCAAGATATCGAAGTATCAACCACATAACAAAGTTATACGCCTGATACTTGGGGGCTAATGCACCTTCAATTTTTATATATTACTAGATTGCAAAGTCCCAAGCTCAATACAGGTATTCAACTTGGCACTTGGGGGCTAATGGCTATTTGGTCAAATTATGTTCTAAGTTTTCTATCGGAGCCCCGATTTAATTATGCTAAGTTAAGCCGGCCCTTGGGGGCTATACTGATGGATTTCAAAGTGTTGAGGATTGTGTTCAAGTCCCGGTTTGACGAAGGTTACAAACCGACCCTTGGGGGCTAGGAGGATTGATACAATGGCAGTAAGTAAAGAAGTAAGTTACCTCAAATTTATCCCTCATCATCTTTACCAAACCAGCTTCACAGTCACGGCTAGTATAAAGCCGGTTTAAATAGCCGGAATGAAGATCTTGGGCACTCAGAGCAGCATATGTCTCCAGTTCAACATCCCATTTTCCTTTGTTCAGAGCGTAAAAAATCCTCTTTTATGGTATTCTTGGTTAAGGTGACAGGATTCCCGGGTTCAAAGCGGCCTACACCGGTAATCACAACGTCATCATCTTTGGACTCAACGGTTTGTGTTGGTGCGGTCGGTTTGTCAGCAGGACTGTGGGATTTCTCAATCCGGGTGGAGCTGGCAGGCGGGTCAGCAGAGACTGAAGTGTTAATAGGCCTCTCTTCAGGAATAGCATCATCTTGCAAAGGAGGATCATTGGGAATATCTTCAGGGGCAAACTCTTCAAGATCTGGCACTTTGTCATGTTCTGGGGCTACATCTTCTTCAGCCGCTTTATCCAGGCGGGCCTTCTTGCTTGGTTTCGGTTTGGCCCTGAAAGAGAAACAAAGAGTCAACAAAAAGCATAAGCCATTACACAGTATACTGGAAGCATATGTTCAGTTTAGCTTACCCAAGAACTATTTTCAATGGCGGCAGCTGAGTGGCCGACGATTCACCAGAAGATGAATGAGAAGTAACCTGATAATCGGAGTCGGATGGATTAAGAGGTTGACGAAAGAAACCCGCTTTAGGATTTAAATCAATAAAAAGGTCGGAGACCTCGGAGCGGCGTTTTCAAACCGGACTGTTTGGTAAACCGGTGGAGGTAACTACCTAGCCACTGTGCCGGGTTGTGCGGCGAGCTTCATGTTGCTGAGTCTTCATAAGAAATTTGGGATCCAAATAAGCAAGAGGATGAGAAAATTTAACTTTCCGGTTTGCCTGGCGAAATTTTGGCAAAGGCAAGATTTCTGAATCGGAAGAGAGAATAATTACCTCAGCAAATTCCGCATTGCTGGCTTCGGCGTCGTCCTGACAAGCATCATCATCAATAAGGCGTGTAAAAAGTAAGCCAAGTGAATCAAGTTCTACCTCAAGGTCCGGGTTACCCACATCATCATCAATAGCTGGATCAGATGAAGCGGTGGTTTTTCTCTTGTGAGCTGGCTTTTTGATAACCTTGGTCTTGGGCCGGGTTGACCGCCCTGCTTTCTCCGTTTTGTCTTGTGGAAGCTTCTTGCTCCAAAACGGATTATCGCCCTGGATAAGCAGTAATCAAATATCAGACGGATAAAGCGGTAACAGGTTCAACAATAGAGCAATTAAAATCTTACCGCTGGCGGTTTGTTGGTGGTGCAGTAAGGAAGCAGGCCGGTTTGAGCACAGAGGTGCTCCGGTTCATTCAACATCTTCTTTACAGAATCTGTGACTTCATCGTTGGAGAGTTGGATTTTGGTGTGTCGGAGTGGGTCATCGACGCTATCAGTATATTTGCACATCAAACTGGGGCACCGGCTCAGAGGCAGTATGCTCCATGATATCCAACAGCGTGCTAGGTCTATTCCCGTTAAACCGTTGGCCATAAAGGCTCGGAGCTTGGACAGTTGCGGAGCATATTTAATTCTCTCCTTGGCGTTTAGTCTTTGTGGAAAAGGGTGAGTGTTGCTGAGCCGTTCCAGACGGAAGCCAGGCAAGGGATTTTCATTATCAGGGGAGGTGTCCTTGCAATAAAACCAAGTTGCATTCCACTCCTTGGGGTGAGTATGGAGTTTGACGTGGGGATAAGTGATCTCTTTCCTCTTCTGGATGGCCATACCGCCCAATTCAGTATTGGGGCCGTCGGTAAACTCAGTGCGACGGTTTAAGTGGAAGCAATCTCTAAACAACTCGACTGAAGGCTCCTCTTGAAGGTATACCTTAGAGAGCACTTGAAAGTGACATAGATTGGTAACGGAAGTGGGACCAATATCCTGTGGACGGAGCTGAAAATTGGCTAACACATCCCGGTAAAATTTAGAACCGGGCGGTTTGAAGCCCCGGGCCAAGTGATCTGCGAAGACCACAACCTCTCCTTCCTGGGGTGTGGGAGGACATTCATCTCCAGGAACCCTCCAGTGGATTGTATCTTTATTGTCTAAAGCGCCGATCAGGACTAGATCATCCAATTGAGATTCTGTGACGCGAGAGGGAACCCAATTGCACTCATATACTTGTTTGGCCATGGCGAGATCTACAAGAAATAGGTGATCCGGTTCAAGAATATGCTGGATAAAAGAAGGTGTTGATCTAAACTACGATAAACCGGAGGCAATACCTATAAACCGGTCTTCTACAATGCGGCATCATATGGATTCTGGCGGTTCAACCAGGGGAATAATGGTATATACCGGTTTAGTAACTTTTTTCTATGGTAAGTTAAACCGCCTGACCTAAGCATCGGAAGCAATTGAAGCTATGGACAACTAGGTATGCAGAAACAGGTTTCACAAGATCTTATTACAACCGCGGATCTACAGCGAGCTCACAAAAACAGAAAATATTCCGAAGAGTAAGGCAGAACGGAAGTGAACCATTGAGCGGGTATGTGCGTGAGATCTATGGACTTAGATGAGAAACTACAGGCGGATGCTTAGAGATTACCACTAAACACAGCAGGGGTTCACAGATTCATTCAAGAGTCAGAGAACAAGTATGAGCAAGCGATGAACACAGCACGAACATGGAACCCTAAGAACAGATCTAGGTCAAGAAGAGGAGAAAGCTTACCGGAAACGGAGAAGATGCGGAAAGATACCGCAATGCTCTGGTGCGTTCAGGTTGATGCAGCGGCCCAAGACGAGGCAGAGGTCGACGGCGGTGGCGGAGCTCCAAGGCTGGCGACGCGAGGAAGACGAAGAAGAAGGGACGAAGGGAAAGGAAATGACCCTTCGGTCTTATTTATAAGGCAACAGAGTTAGGTCAAGCGCGCGAATCCAGGAGCTATTATTAAAGGAGGGCGTTATAAAGGATAAATTTCATGATGACGTCATGCCGGTTTACAGCAACCAGAAATGATGACGACATGGCGGTTTACCAATTACCCGAAGATGTCCAAGACACCAGATTTTGTGAAGGATTGACATGAACCGGTTCAAATCAATCTGGGGCCTAATGTTGGGGATATTACCACTAGGCGTAAACCGGCCTACTTGGGCTGGGTTAGCTTCATTAGTGGTATAATCAGATGAAGGCCCGAGGCCTGTAGTCGGTTTAGAACCTGTAGTCGTAAACCGGCCTGATGTATAACTTGTATTGTAAGTTAGGAATAGAGAGATACCAACCGGGATACGAGTATGAACCAGTTGGGACTCTATGGATCGACGGGCGTCACCCGTGTATATAAGGGGACGACCCGGCGGCGGTTCAAGACAGACAACCACAACTCGAGCCTAGGCGAAGCTTGTTTGCTCCCTAGCCATCGAGATCACATCAATTCCATCACAACTAGACGTAGGATTTTACCTTCATCGAAGGGGCCGAACTAGTATAAACCCTCGCGTCTTTGTGTCTGCTTTAACCCCTTCAAGTAAACCCGTGGCGATGGCTCCACGACTAAGTCCTTTCACTAGGACATCTGCCGTGACAAATCCACGACACAACCCTTCCACAAAATCCATGCTCACATGTGCCCAAGCAAAATCAGGCACAGTGGTTCCAATAATCCAGGGTAAGGAGTGTGCTCAGCTTTGTTCAACTGACAAACAGGGCATTGCTTGACAAACTGCACCACATCTTGTTTTAAACCCTGCCAGTGAAAGATTAACTTCACTCTCTGGTATGTAGCCCTTTCACCAGAATGGCCTCCCAACTCTGAATTATGGAATGTCTGGAGGATTTCTTGTCTCAGAGTAGTAGCAGATCCTACTACAATCTTGTTATGAAATCTCAATATGCCATTCTTGAAGAAGTAAGCAGAGGTATCAGATTTGCCCACAGCACATTCAGCAATGAGCTCCTTGATCTTACTATCCTGATGGTAACTTGCTGTGACCTGCTTGACCCAAGTAGGAGAAGTGGCAGTTGCAGTTAAAGCATGAATCATGCATATGTTTCACTCTAGATAATGCATCAGCCACCCTGTTCTCCTTGCCTTTCTTGTACTCAATTGTAAAATTATATCCTAGCAACTTCAGCAACAGTTTATGTTGAATTCCCTCTGTGATTTTCTACTCCTGAATATATTTCAGACTTTCCTGATCAGTTCTGATCACTAAGGATGTTGCTAAGAAATAATGTTTCCATTTCTTAACTGCTTCAATTATGGCCAAGGCTTCCTTGTCATAAGTGCTCATTGCAGCTGCTTTGGGGCCAATGCTCTTGCTGAAGTAAGAAATAGGCTTTCCCTCTTGCATCAATACAGCTCCCAGTCCATACCCACAAGCATCAGTTTCCAAAATAAAAGGCTTGGAGAAATCAGGCAGTGCTAACACAGGGGTGCTAGTAAGCTTGTTTTTCAAGGTCACAAATTCTTCTTGTTGCTCTTTCTTCCAGGAAAAACCATCCTTCTTCAAGCAGTCAAATAGTGGTCTACAAATTACTCCATATCCTTGTATAAACCTTTTGTAATATCCACTTAACCCCAAAAAACTTCTTAATTCAGTTACAGTAGTAGGAGTGGGCCAATCTCTAATGGACTGTATCTTAGATGGGTCAGTAGAAACTCCCTCAGAGTTAATCACATGACCCAAGTACTCAATCTCTTGCTGACCAAAAGAGCATTTTTCCATTTTTGCATATATCTTGTTTGCTTGTAATATATCAAACACCTGCTTCAAGTGGTCCTTGTGTTCTTTTAATGAAAAACTGAACACCAATATATCATCAAAGAAAACCACTACAAATTTGAGATGGTCAAACAGTAAATTCATTAGTGCTTGGAAGGAGGGAGGACCGTTAGTTAGTCCAAAGGACATAACTAAAAATTCAAACAATCCCATGTGAGTAGTGAATGCAGTTTTTGGAATATCCTCTTCTGCCATCCTGATTTGGTGATATCCATTTCTCAGGTCAATTTTGGAAAAGATCTTTGCTCCTTTCAGTTGATCCAACAGGTCCTCAATTACAGGAATGGGATATTTATTCTTGATAGTTATAGCATTAAGTTTTCTGTAATCAGTGCATAACCTCCAAGATCCATCTTTTTTCTTGACCAATAGCACAGGAGAGGAAAATGGGCTTGTGCTAGGTCTGATTATCCCATTTTTCAGTAGCTCTTTGATGATTTTCTCCAAAATCTCTTTCTGATGGTGAGGAATTCTATAAGGCCTCTGGTTAACTACTTTTGCTCCTTCCACTAGTGGGATTCTGTGATCACATGGCCTGCTAGGGGGCAATTCAGTTGGCTCCTGAAACAGCTGGTCATACTGGTCCAACAATGGCTTCAATTCATTAGGAATTTCTGAACTAGCAGCTGCAAATTCAGCACCAGAGGTTGTGAACAAGAAAAACCCACAAACAGCTTGTTCTAACAGTTTTTCAGTGTTGTCTTTGGCTTCAGCTACAGGGGTCAGGGGGACAGTTTTATCCACAAATGTAATAAACTGTCCAGAACTGTCGGAAATTTTCATTTCCATTTTAATAAAGTCCATTTGTATTGGACTATATTTTCTGAGCCAATCAACTCCCAAAATCATGTCATAACCTTTCAGTTTAAGCACTCTAAAATTGTCATTAAAGAGATGGCCTTGAATTTCATAAGGGCAGTCCTTTGCTTGAAATTCAGTCCACAGTACCCCCCCCCCACTAGCAACCATTACTTTTATCCTGGGTGTAGGGCTTGTACTGACAGGTAATTTACTTGCCACTTCAGGAGAGATGAAGGTAGAAGTACTACCACTGTCCACCAGTGTTGTGGCAACTATATTGCCTATCTTTGCAGACAATATAAATGTGTTCTTAGTTGCTCCTATTCCCATAGCAGCATGCATGGACACTTTCAATACTGCTTCACCAGGTGGTTGTTCCAGTGTTTCCAAATCAGGGTCATCAAAATCTATAACATAGATTGTTTCAGGATTGTCAACTTCATCAACTTGTAGTGCTTGGATCTGAGCTCTCTGGCTCATTTTACAGACATGTCTATGACCAGGCACCCAAGGCTCTCTGCACTTATAACACACTTGGTTTTGTTTTGCCTGATGGATAATAGTGTTTCTGTTTGGTGTGGCAGTATTAACAGGGTTTTTGGGCTGATCAAATACTACTTGCCTTCTAGGTTGAGGGACATAAGGTTTAATTTGCACTACAGTAGCTGGAACCTGGGCTTTCTCCATCCTCCTAGCATACCATACTGCAGTCTGCATATCCTTAGGCCTGAAGCACTCCACATGACTTTTAATATATGGGTTAAGCCCTGCCACAAAGCTAGAAACATAATAATCATCAGGGATTCCAGGGTTTTCTCTTCTCATTATGTTCATTAGCTGCTCAAACTGCTCCACATATGCAGTAACTGTGGTAGTTTGCTGAGCTGCATGGAAGGAGCTGACAATGTCACAGACAGAATCCACAGAAAATCTGTCAGAGATGTAAGAGCAAAACTTGTGCCATGGAACATTGCTAGGAGCAAATCCTGTTCCTCTCCACCATTGTACAGCAGGCCCTTTAAGGTAAGAAACTGCCAGCTCAGTTCTGTGCTCAATAGGAGTTCTGGCTGCAGCAAAATACTGCTCCAAATTCTGAATCCAAGACTCTGGGTCCTGACCTTCAAATTCAGAGATGTTTAACTTAGCTGGCTTTATTGTCAAAACATTTCTTCGTGCCTCAACAGGGAAATTGGGCCCTCTTCTGTACAGCTGATCCATAACCTCCTCCTCTTGCCTTTCTTCCATTTGGATTACAATGTTTGGTGCTGCTTCCTTACCCTGACCAAAATTTGGATGTCTGTAAGGCACTTTCAGGGTCCCATCCAAATTGAGTTCTTTTCCAGTGTGATCTCGCAGTGTTGCATTTCCCACTGGCGCAGGAGGTGCTTTCTCTGGCATTGCTACTGATGGAGGGGTTGGAGCTTGGAGTTGCTTGGGTCGTCCAGGAGCTATTTGAGGTGATTGGTTGTTATTGTCCTTGATTTGGACACTTCCCTGACCCTCCTCTCTTTCTTCTCCAGTAGCTGGCTCCGGATCTAACAGCAAGCGCCTGAAGTTGTCTTGGATCTTTTCAAAAAAATTCTGCATCGTGGCGAAATTTCTGTTCACAGTTGCTTGGAATTGCTGAAAGTCTTTGCGATCTTCTTCTCGGTCACGCTGCAACATCTTGATGTCCAACTCCAGGGACTCGAGCTGCAACTCCGCTGTGGAGCCAGAATCAACAGGGCCTGTCATGTTAAGGCCGTCAGAAATCACCACCATAGAGGGTTGGGAGGGTGGGATGAACTTGTCACCGCCGGCGGCACCGCCGCCTGCGCCCGCCTCCACTGGTACACGACCAGATCCAGGAACTGGAATTTTACCACCCGAGAAACACTCTCAGGCAACCAGGCTGTCCTCTGACTGCACCCGAACGCTGCCGCTCCGGCCGCCGCCTGCTGCCTCCGCCGCCCGATCGGAGCTCGTAGAGGGATTTTACTGCAAGAACAAACATCTACGCTGCCCCAATCATCTACCGCCGCCGAGGAAAGACTGGCCTCTGATACCAATTGTCAGGATCAGAGCTATGATCTAAGCAATTTAGCACACACACCAGGAATTTTAGCAGAGGAACAGAGCAAATTGCTAGGGTTCTTGTTGAGAATTTTGGGGAAAGTTGGTACAGCACGCCACAGGCGGCTAGGGTTTACACCCAAATCACAAAGTCATGCCCTCTCACACGCAGGGGGTTAGCTTTATAGCAATTACAAGAAGAAAAAAGGTAAAAGAAAGCAGAAACAGAGCACATGCGCTTGTCGGATCAGCTACAGCTGGTCTCAAGCATCGCCCACCCTTGGATAGCAGATCGACGGAGGAGAGCTGCCCGCTTGATCGAACCGTTATCTCCGCTTCAGAGCCACCCGATGACAGATCTACGGCTACGGTAACTTCTGGCACGATGGAACAAGGGACTGCTATGAACTGGCCTGACACTCTGTTTTTTTCTGCCTGAGACTTTAATAGTTGTAAGGCAGGTTATTTAATACTTTGATTTTTTTTTTGTATACCAAGAGTGCCCGTTCTTCTTGTTTATTTATTTATTGATTTATTGGCGAACTACTTATACCTTTTTTTTCATAGACATTTACCCTGCATCTATGCTATTGGTCCTGGCAAACCAATAACACTTAGAAACCATGCTAGGTGCCCAGAACTGACCGTGTATTATTTTAGTTGTTTACCTTATGCAAGTTTCATTATTTTTGGTTCTTTTTGAGTAGTCATAAACTGTACTTCCACCATACTTGGTCGCCCAAGTGCATCTTTGCTTCTAAAAGTAATTAACATTAAAACAGTAGAAGTAGCATTCAACAACCACAAAGGTGTTGCTTTCCAGAGTGTAGAAAGGAAAAGATGCAGAATAGAGTCACAGTCACTAGTTGCTTTTAGTGACTCCCAACTAAGATGCATTGTAGTCTCACTCTGGCATACTATAAAATACAACCAATGATGATGCGTTGTTTTTAATGACATTTTTCGTTTTGATTTCGTATGATTCTACTGATTCGATTGGTTTCATATAATATCATGTCAAAGACATAACAATCTTAGTTATCTCACATGTTCTATGTACATAAGTCCCCAGAGTTTTTTCCTGAAGAAGAATGAGATGATTGATTACAGGACTTGGTTCGTAAACATGCTCTCGCAGCTAATTAAGTTCCCCATGCTTCCACCCAACAGAGTGAAGTGAATATAGTAGGTCCAGAAAAGTGGAGCCAGCCTCACAGAGCTCAGCTGATTATTGTAAAGTAAGTGTTTTCTGCTTGTTGGTGCCTTTCTTAATAGCTGCATGCTTATGGTATAGTATATGATTAGCTTGCTAATGAATGATTAACACCCGCTTATTATAAACGGCAAAATATGTGACTGCATTCCCCGCTTTCCAGTTTCCACTGAATTTGGGAGTCCCAGCTGCTAATGGACGGTAGATAAATGCTCTGTTTTATTGATTACTGATGCAGGTTTAGTTAGTGCAAATGCTTGGCTAGCTCCTGTTTCAAGAAGTCTGTGCAAACCTCTTGCAACCAGGTACACATCCTTGATCCCAAATCCTTCCTGCGTGCGCAAATCTACTCTTTGCATACATACATTATATTTTTCGGAAACAGGACCAATTAATGGAGAATATACCGTAGAACAATTGTTCTACAGTTCAGGTTTCCCAAAAAAACATTATATTTTTCGGCACATTACATATGAACAAAAAAAGAGCAATTGCACTTCATTCCACTTTACAAAATGCTTGTTTACCACTTCTTTCAAAGTTGCTGTGTCGCTTTCTCGGCAAATATTTTTTTCTTTGTTTTAGTTAATGAGAAATAGTGCTTTTTTTCTTTTTTTTTCTCGTCCAATCAATTTCTAAAGGAAAACCATGGGCTCTGAGTGGGATGGGCTCAGATACTGAACAGGGCTGACAAAGTGCGGCTTAGATGGGCTGCTATTGTGTACTATATATGTTTGACCGGTGGTATTGCTTGCTCTGCAGGTATCCAAAGTTACATTCCAGTGGCTGAGATGCAGAGAGTTGTTGGGTGTAGTTTCTTCCATTTGGGTGTAATTTCACGGTCAGCTTTGGAGTGCACTTGTAGGAATTAATCGCTATTTTGGTAAATTCACCCGTCGATTGACTTTGCTAGCACTTTAGTGTGTGCCCATGTTGTATCAGCATTTAGAAGCTTAGTTCTGACCAATGAACGTTGAATGAATCCCATCAGTAGTCTGGCCTGGGAGTTGGGAAGAAATTGCTGTAAGCTAAACCAAATTGCACCTGCCTTAGCCCTGGTGCTATTTGCTACTGCCTGTATGCAGGGCCGGGATTCGGCGCTTCTTCGCCTTCTTTGATGAGAAATAAAATGGCTCGCCTGTTCCTGCCGGAGAAAATAAAAATCAAACCGTCGCACTTGCTGTTGCTTCTGAGTTCTGAAGAAATGATTTAGTTCTTCTTATCAGGACAGGGATAGGTAAAACAATATTAGCCTTGATTGCCGCCTTTGCTTTTAAGTTTCAGTAGCAATGCTACTTTGCTTGTGGCACGTTTTCCCCTGTTTTCTCTGAGGTGTGGCGAAGGTTTCCATGGCTTGGGTAACATTTGAACTTTAGCCCGTCTATGAGTTAGCTTGAGAAATTTTCTTTTCACTTCTTCCTTGCAAATTAAAAATCCAAATAAATTTTGGTAGTCATGATCAAATCAGGTGTTGGCCAAATCAAAGACCGATTAACATTAATTGCTTTTTCTCTGCGTATAATAGTATAGATGACATGACAGACACATAAACTCATTTTATTGGTTGCTGCCACAATCACAGCAGTTGAACATCATATATATACGATCCCATGATCGACAAAGCTAGTTCTTCAAATCTTTTTCTCCTCTAGAGCAGCTTGGAAGCTAATTATGGGCCTTGTGGCTCCATAACTTTGTTGCAGTTCTGCATGCAGACGTCGGCATCAGCTGCATCTGCAAAATAGCAATGCAAGAACAGAAATCATCAGAACAGATTCAACTCATCAAGAAGAAGAAGAATGTGATCAAGGTGGTCTGCTGTCTTACCGGCTGGCGCCTCTGAATAGTCGCAGATGTGTATCTTGCAGGCCATCCTGCATGTGGCGGCCGCAGAGCCGACACCGTCGCCGGCCTGGTTGGTGTTGGGGCTGCACTTGTTGGCGCAGAACGGGATGCAGAGCCAGCGCGGCACGCCGGGGCTCCTACACCCAGGGTAGCAGTCGTTGAAGCACTTGCAGAAGTCGGACACGGTGGCCACCTGCTGCCGCTGCCCGGACGGCAGCACGAGGAGGAGCATGATGCTCAGGGCGGCAATGGCTGCCGCTCTCTTCTTCACCTCCATCTCTTTCTTCGGGACCAACGAACGATGCTTCTTAAGGATCAATAGGAGAAGGAAGGAAGGGGACTGCTGTTGGTGACTAACTTGTGACTCTACTAGTCAGTTTTGGGGTTCTTCTTATAGGGGGCACTGGAGGTCCGAGGGCAAAACGGACATTTGGCCCCGATAATTCGTAAGGTAGCCGAGCATAGTATTTCACTATTTTCAGCGCAAATCAAATGACTATGATTTCATAGCGCCGCGTCACGGCTCGATTGCGTGGCGTGTTTCGGCATGGGTGGTGGCCAGGTGGAGTGTCCTCTAGTCAGTTTTGTCCACTGAAAAGAATATCAATCACTATGAGAATAACCTCGTATCTTAAACTGATTAGACAAGCCCTTATGAGGCTGTTTGTGTTGATGTAGAAAGAAAACCGAATGCAGTTTTTGATACATTGCTGTTTTTATATAACAGTGGAGGTTATCCTATGTTTGGTATATCTCTTTTGTTGTACAGCTGTGCGTGAGAGGAATCAGATTTCATTGACATGGCAGCAGGTAAATACTTCCAACCAGTTTACAAGCTTCTGCCTTTTGGATGTAACAATTCCAGTGTAACATAGACAAGCGAGAAAAAAAAAATCTTCTAGTTACATGTGGCAAATTATCTGTTTTCGTTCTTTTACACAGGCAAGCACCATCTGAAAACCTTGCGTTACAAACCCTTGTGAATTCATGCCGCAAATCATCTACTGAAGCATCCAAAATGAGTCTAGTTTGGTGCTACACGCAATTGTTTCTATGCTGATAGGCACAGTTATGGATGCTGTGTCTACCAGTTTAAGATCTGAGGTTATTATCATAGTGATTTTGTGCGTGTTTTTTTTTGCAGGTTGGATTTTGTACCTCAATATTTAGAACCACAGTTCTGACTATAATGAATATTGAATTTTGTACCTGGGAGTTTGGGAAGAAGAAGCTCCTACAAGTTGAACTGAATTGTGCCTGCATTAGCCTGGTGCTATTTTCTACTGCATAAATGGCTGGCGATTCAACAAGAGCCGGGTTCCGTGCTACTTTTCCTTCTATTTTGAGATGCTGTGAAGCCATGGATGTTGGATTAGCTGCCCAAATTTTGGATTCTTTTATGAGTTGGCTAACATTTGAAACATTTTATGAGCTAGCTTCTTTTTTTGTGCGTGATTATGAGCTAGCTTCTGAAGAACATAAAATGGCTCACTTGTTCCTGGCAAGAAAAGAAAAATCGAAGGCTCAAATTGCTTCTGAAGAAATGATTTGGTTTTTCTTATGAGGACAGGGAGAGGCAAACCAAAGGCAAATCCTTATTACCCTTGATTTGCCTCTACGCATTGATAACTGCCTTTGGTTAACTGCCTTTGGTTTTAAGTTTCAGTAGCAATGCCACTTTGTTTCTGGGAGATGTTACTTTTTCCTCCTTTGCTTCGATGGCTTGGCTAACCTTTGAATTTTTACATCTATGAAATAAGTTATAAGGAAAACAAAGTCGCCAACAGACGACAAAAACATTTGGTTGTTATGATCCAGTCATGGAACTGCCAAATCAACTTTATATTGTGTAGTATATATGCCTTACATATCCAGATACTCATTTTATTAGTTGCTGCTAAAATCACAGAGATGTTCAACATCATACATATATGGCTACAATCTCATGATCGATCGACAAGCCCCTCAGAACCTTTTTCTTCTCCCAAAACGTAACAGCTTAATCGTGGGCCTTAATTCTGGCTCCATTTCTTGTTGCAGTTCTCCACGCAGACGGCCGCATCAGCTGCATCTGCAAAATCATGAGAACAGAGGAAGAAAAAAGTCATGAGAACAGAAGCACAAATGACACTTGTCAGAAGAAAAGGAAACACAGGTTCCACGGAGCAAACGCAATGTGATCAAGACGGTCCGACGTCTTACCGGCGGTCGCCGCTGACCAGCCGCAGATTTTGATATCCAGCTTGTTGCAGGCCATCCTGCACATGACGGCGGCCTGGTTGGGGCTGCACTTGTTGGCGCAGAACACTTTGCAGAGGAAGCGCGGCACGTGGTCGTTCGTGCACCCAGGGAAGCAGTCATCGAAGCACTTGCAGAACTTGGACTTGGCGGCCACCTCCCCGGGCAGCAGCACCAGGAGGAGGAGCACGCACAGCGCGGCCGGCCTCGACCTCTTCGCCTCCATCTCCCTCCTCGTGCAAGCTACGGCTTCTTCTTCTTCTTCACGATCAAGGGAGGAGAGAAGAGAACTGATGTGGTGAGTGTGTGAGACTTTGTGTGGCAGTGAGGGTGCTTATATGGGCACTGGAGTTACGAGGGCAATATCGTCATTTGGCCAGGATAACTTGTAATGTGCTGTAGTATTTTGCTATTTCCTGGTAAATCAAATGGGCACGATTTCCCTAGCACCGCCTCCGGGTTATACGTCGTGTTTTCAGCGAATGGATGAAGGCCAGCTGGAGTGTGTCCTCATTTTCTCAAAATAATATTCCCTCCGATCCACTAAAACCACGATGGATAGGAGGGAATGATACTAACCTTGGACCAAAAATGATCAGAGACAAGGGAATTTTTACTCATCTCTGTTTTGGTAGGCAAGCCACTATGAATCTGCCTGTGTTGATGTAGAAAGGAAACAGAATTCAGTTCTGAATTCTGCGTGATGTTTCTGCATACCAGTCTGAGTGAACAACTGAACATTCAGTACTGCTATCTCCTGGTAAATCAAATGGGCACGATTTCCCTACTATCTACTGAAAGGGTTATGCGGCGGCGTATTTTCGGCGAATGGATGAAGGCCAGGTGGAGTACGTGTGTCCTCTAGTCAGTTTTGCCATGGTATTCCTTCCTGAAGATGATATCACTGATCACCCACTATGAATATAACCATGCTGGACCTAAAAAATGATTGGAAACAAGGCAATGCTGCTCATCTTTGTTTTTGTAGGCAAGCCACTATGAATCTGCCTGTGTCGATGTAGAAAGGAAACAGAATGCAGTTCTGATCCAGTTCTGTTTATATACCAGTCGAGTGAACAACTGAACATTACTCTACTAGTATCGCTTTAGCTGTACAGCTACGCATTGAGAGAGATCATACTTCATTGGCATGACAGCAAATACTTCCAAGCAGTTTACAAGCTTCTGGATGTAATAATTCCAGTGGGGAATATTTGGTGCCAGAATAAAATTATCTCACTTTCATCTTGACAGGCTAAATTTGTTCAGATAAGTAAATCATGATCACTTAAGTATTGTGGCCGTGATTTATCAGTAGTTGTATACTTTATTTGTCTTCCAGTATTGTGTAGAACAAACTTAAACGATAGCTCAGGATGACTCCTCCCTTCTGACCAGCTAATAGCCTGATTGTGCATATTCTTCATTTTTCATACGATATTAATGAGTGTATGCTGTTCTCGAAATATTCAGAAAATTTGGCAGTAGGTGTCTTCTATATACTATATATTAGTGTGTATTTTTCAAAACTGAGTTGTATTTCTGAATTTACAGTTGTAAGTTTATTTAAATATCTCTCTAATGTCTCCTTGTTTAGTTTTGAGCTTTTCTCTGAAATGTCATTGTGTCATGCGCCTTCATTAAATCATTTGCTAGCTACTGTCATTGCTTTGCCTATGTTCCTTTATGTCCCTTATATTTTGCGTGTTTTCTGTTGTTAACTTCGCACCTCAATATTTAGAAGCACTGTTCTGAACAGTGGCGGAGCCAACCTCCCTGCTACCCGGGGCAGCTGCCCGGGCTCAGCCATGCATTCTCTTTTGAACAATAGCACTAAATGGAGGGCTAACCATCATTTTGTAGACAACAACGCCGTGTACTTTGCCCCGGCTCGCCGGCCGAGATGGCTCCGCCACTGGTTCTGAATAATGAATGTTGAATCCCATCGGTAGTCTCAGTCTGATGTTAGGAATGTTGGGAAGAAGTTGTTGTGAGTTGAACTGAATTTGCACTTGCCTTAGCCTGATATTATATGCTACTTTTCATTCTTTTTTTAAGATGCTATGAATGGCTGGCGATTCAACAACTAGCTGTAATATATGGCTCCAGTGCTACTTTTCATTCTTTTTTTTTAAGATGCTATGAAGCCTTGGGTGTTGTATCAGTTGCCTAAAATTTTCTCATCTCTGGGTTAAGTTAAGGGGGAAAAGGTGGCACTTTTTCGTCGCAAAAAAGACAAAAAAAAACTTTGGAAATGCCAAATCAAAGCCAATTTAACTTCATATTATGTATATTAATTATGCCTTACATATCGACATACTCAATTTATTGGTTGCTGCTACAATCACAGCCATTCAACATCACATTCATATATATGTAATGATCCCATGATCGACAAGGTAGCTCTTCAAATCTTCTTCTCTTCTCCTAAAACGGAGCGGTTTGGCGGTTAATCAGTCTGGGCCATCTGGCTCAGCTTCCTGTTGCAGTTCTGCACGCAGACGTCGGCGTCGTCAGCTGCATCTGCAGAAATTGCAGTGCAAGAACAGAAATCATCAGAACAAAAGATGGAAGTATTCTTGTCAAAAAGAAAAGAACACGCAGATTTTCAACTCATCAAGAAGAAGAAGAAGAAGAATGTGATCAAGATGGTCCGTCGTCTTACCGGTCGGCGCCGCCGCTGAGTGGCCGCAGATGTGTATCTTGCAGGCCATCCTGCAGGTGGCGGCGGCAGAGCCGACGCCGACGCCGACGCCATAGCCGGGCTGGTTGGTGTTGGGGCTGCACTTGTTGGCGCAGAACACGCCGCAGGCGTAGCCCGGCACGTTGCCGCTCACGCACCCGGGGTAGCAGTCGTCGAAGCACTTGCAGAACTCCGACTTGGCGGCCGCCTCCCTGGGCAGCAGCGCCAGGAGGAGGAGCACGCACAGCGCCGCCGTGGTGGCCGCCCCCTTCAGCTTCTTCGCCTCCATCTCCTTCTTCCTCGTGCAAGCTATGGGCTATGGCTTCTTCTTCGGGATCAGGGAGTGGAGACAAGTGCTGTGGTGAGTGTGTGAGAGACTGTGGCAATGTGGGCTCTTCTTATAGGGCACCGGAGTTCCGTCCAGAGGGCATAACCGCCATTTTACCTGGATGACTCATGATGTATTTTCCGAGCATCGAGCATCATATTTCGCTGTTTTCGGGAAATTGGGACGGGCGCGATTTTCCCTAGCACCGCCTCCGGGTTATTCGGCGAGTTTCGGCGAAATGGTTGATGGCCAAGTGGAGAGTGTATCATTTAGCCAGTTTTTGCCATGGTATTCATTTCTGAAGATAATATCACTCACTGTGAATACAACCTTGTTGGACCTCAAAAATGATTAGAGACAAGGGAATGCTGCTCATCTCTGTTTAAGTAGGCATGAGTCTGCCTGTGTTGATGTAGAAAGGAAACAGAATTCAGTTCTGATCCAATTCTGTTTATACGAGTGAACATTATTCTACTAGTATCTCTTTAGCTGTACAGCTACGCGTGAGAGACAAGACTTCATTGGCAATTTGGCATGACAGCAAGTAAATACTTCCAAGCAGTTTACAAGCTTATGGATGTAATAATTCCAGTGGGGAATATTTTGGTCAGAAAAAAATGATTTCATGTTGGCAGGCTAGATTTCTTTATCTTTACATAAGTAAATCATGAAAACTTACGTATTTTTGCCGCGACTTTTTCGTACTAGTATATTTTATTTGTTTCCTGTATTATTAAAACAAGCTTAAACGATAGCTCCGGGTGAGTCCTCCCTTCTGACCAGCTAATAGTCTGATTGTACATATTCTTCATTTTCATATGACACTAATGAGTATATGCTGTTTTGGGAATATTCTGTAAATTTGACAGTAGTTGTGTTTTATATATCTATAACTATTTTTGTTTCAAAACTGAGTTGTGTTTCTGAATTTTTTTAAGAGTGTGTTTGTGAAATTACAGTTGTACGTTTATCTAAAAATCTCCCTAATGGCTCAGTGTTCCGTTTTGAGTTTTCTCTGGAATGTCATTGTGTCGTGCGCCTTCATTAAATCATATGGTAGCTACTGTCTACTGATTTTCCTATGTCCCTTTCTGTGCGCGTTTTTTGTTGTTAAATTTGCACCTCAATAGTCAGAAGTATATAACTCTGACTAATGAATTTTGAATTCCATTAGTAGTCTCAGTCCGAGCTGGGAGTTGGGAAGAAGTTCCTCTGAATTGAACTTAATCTGCACCTGCCTTAGCCTGCTGCTTTTTGCTACATATATGGCTTGCGATTGAACAAGACCCGGGTTCCAGTGCTACTTTTCCTTCGTTTTTTAGATGCTATGAAGCCTTGGATGTTGTATCAGTAGCCAAAATTTGGAATTCCTCTTTGAGTTGGCTAACAATTGAAATATTTTATGAGCTAGCTTCTGAAGAAAATAAGATGGCTCACTTTTTTTTTTGCAAATAATAAAATGGCTCACTTGTTCCTGGCAAGAATTCCAAGCCTAACTTGCTTCTGAAGAAAATGATTTGGTTATTCTTAGGAAGACAGGGATAGGCAAACCAAAGCCAAATAATCGTTATTAGCCTTGGTTATTAAGTTTCAGTAACAATGCTACTTTACCGAAAAAGGGTTTCCCCCCGCTTTATATTATAAAGCAAACATCACCACATACATCTGAGCGAGCCGAACACACACACGCCACCACGACACACAACAAACCCACCCCAGGCTAGATACAAAGGTGTCGGGCACCATCACACCACTCGGACGCAACCAAGCCAACAAATTATAAGCTACGAAGAACCACTTGGAGCCACCGAGGGGGTGAGATGGACCATGAAGAAGCAAGGACTCCAAGATGGTGCTTCCCAGAAGGGTACGACCACAGATAGCCGCCACTGTCCGATCCGCATATCAAGTTTTCACCCGGAGCGACGCAGGGGGTGGGAGCACCGCGACGGAGCCTTCAAGAAGAATACGATGTCCACGGACACCGCCACCGACGGCTAGAAAATGACTGGGCAGGTGATGAACCCCGGTGCTCGCACCCCGCCGATACATCCCTACTCTGCCAACCACCCGTAGCCACGTCCCCCGCGAAACCATGGCTGCCAGCCCGCACCTGAGATGCAGGTTCCGCCCCCGAACGCCACACCTCCCGCCTCCAGGGCTGCCGCCCAACATCAAGACACCCCCAAGACCATCCAAAGAGATCAACTTTACACAAAAGGAGCCCCACCGACCGACAAACCGCAGCATACATCCTGCCTTGAACATCGCTGGAGCCGCGACAACCAGCACGCGGACGGGGAAAGGGGGAGGTGGGGGAGCGGACGCATCCAGACAGGCACACCCCTGTGCCAGTGATGGGGGCCCGAGCACATCGGTGCCACCCATCCCTCCAGCCAGCCTCCCCACCGGACATACCCCTGTGCCGCCCCACCTCCAGCGGCCGACGCAGCACCGCGCAAGGCCACCGAGGCAGACCCGACCATTGCCAAGGGGGACCCCAAGTACAGCCGCTGAACGCCAAGAATACTCACCGGGGAGCCCATCTGCCCTGCCACCGTCGTCCAGCCGGCGGGACGACCGGATTCCGACCAGCACGCCCACTTGCCACCGCCGCTGCGCCTCCACCTCCACCAGCCGAGCCCACGGTAGAGAGACGCCCGCAGCCCGCGCCGTTCGCGGCCCTCGCCGGCTGACCTAGATCTGGCCGAACTCGGAGCCTGCCGCACACCACCTCCGCTAGAGCCACTTCACGCTGCCGCCCACAACTCGCGTCGCCGCTGCCAGCTGCTGCCGCCGCGCCCTGAGCTAACGCCGCGCTGTCACCTGCCCCGGAGGCCCGCGCCTTCCAGACCGAGAGGGGGAAGGAGAGGGCCCTGCCGCCGCTAGCACTGGCCAGGCTTTGCCCGCCAGTACGTCGAGGCGGCGGCGAGGGGAGAGAGGCTCGAGGAAGGGGGCTGGGGCGGCATTAGGGTTTTCCCCCCGGGCGCTCGCGGGGGCGCCGCGGGAGGAACGGGAGAGACAATGCTACTTTGATGTGTAGAGAAGGCTTCAATGGCTTGGCTAACATTCGTTTTTTTTCTCATCTCTGGATGAGTTAGGGGGGGGGGGGGGGGGAGGTCGCCTGCATTAGGCGAAAGCGTCTTACCTCATCGTGAGGGGACGTCGTACGTGTTTATAGAATAGGGGCGCACCTCCCTGATAGCGCATACAGTTGGAGAGATTACAACTTGGAGAGAAAGAAAGGTAGAGATAAGGGTTATGGTTACAAGATGAAATATCCCTCTAACTACCTATACATTGCTGCAAGTAATCTCCTAAGCTGTCACACAAGGGGGCCACGTACAGGATGTTTAACACTCCCCCTTAATCACAACTTCATCAAGTTGAGATTATGCTTGAAATCTTGAAAGCTTCTGGTAGGTGATGTCTTTGTGAATCCATCTGCAATCTGATCTTTGGAATGCACAAACCCAATCTGAAGTTGTTTCTGGGCCACTCGTTCTCTGACAAAGTGGAAATCAGTTTCAATATGTTTCGTCCCAGCGTGAAACACTGGATTAGCAGATAGGTAAGTGGCTCCCAGATTATCACACCACAGACATGGAGCTTGTTTGCTTTTTACACCAAGTTCTTTCAGAATAGACTGTATCCATATAATTTCGACTGTGGCATTAGCCAAAGCCTTGTACTCAGCCTCTGTGCTGGACCTAGAGACAGTAGCCTGTTTCTGGGCACACCAGGAAATTAGATTTGGACCAAAAAACACTACAAATCCACCAGTGGAACATCTGTCATCCAGACATCATGCCCAATCAGAATCTGAAAAGCACTGATAAGTGTGGAAGATGACCTGCTGAAATTAAGGCCAATACCAAGTGTGTTCTTGACATATCTGACTATGCGTTTAGCAGCTGTCCAGTGAACAGTGGTAGGTGCATGAAGGAACTGGCAGACTTTGTTAACAACAAAGGAAATATCTGGTCTTATAAGTGTAAGGTACTGAAGCGCACCTACCAGACTTCTGTATTTGGTACTATCTTCTTGACTGAGAGGTTGTCCTTCTGTAAGAGACAATTTTTCAGAGCAGATAATGGAGCAGGAGAGGGTTTACAACCTTGTAAACCAGCTTTCTTTACTAAATCTGTGGCATATTTTTCCTGAGACAAGTGAAGTCCATCCTCCTGTTTCTTCACTTCTATCCCAAGGAAATAATGCAAGTATCCAAGTTCCTTGAGAGCAAACTCTGTAGTAAGGTCCTTCAAAAGTCCTGTGATAGCTTCATCAGATGAACTTGTAACAATAATATCATCCACATAGATGAGGACAAATATATGTGTATTGCACTTATTATAAATAAACAATGAAGTGTCAGACTTAGAGGGAACAAAGCCAAGCTCTTGCATTTTGTGACTGATATGGGAGTACCATGCTCGTGGGGCATGCTTCAACCCATATAATGCTTTGTCAAGCTTGCACACATGAGTTGGTGCATGTTGACTTTCAAACCCAGGAGGTTGTTTCATGTACACTTCCTCTTCTAGGACACCATGAAGGAACGCGTTCTGTACATCTAGATGTCTAAGACTCCAGCCCCTGGACACGACAATAAACAAGACAAGACGAATGGTAGCAGCTTTTACAACAGGACTAAGGTGTCCTCATAATCTATACCATACCGTTGTTTAAAGCGCTTGGCCACAAGTCTTTCCTTGTAGCGATCAATAGTGCCATCAGATTTTCTTTTGATCCTAAGCACCCATTTGCAATCAATGAGATTTTTACTCTGCTACGAGGGAACCTGGTGCCATGTTTTGTTCTTCTTCAGCGCCATGTATTCCTCATGCATAGCCTTTTCCCACTTGTCATCTGCAAGTGCTTCTTCTAGGTTGTGTGGTTCACCTGTGGAACACACCATACCATATTTTGTAACATGCTTATAATTAAGTGGTTGTATTACCCCTTTCTGTAGTCGTGTACGTTGATGAGGTGAAATAGCAGGCGGCATGGGCTGCACAGATGATCCCGAGCCAACAGCAGGGTCTGCAGCCACCGATCCCAAGGAGAATCCAGGTGCTGCAGCCGATCCAAGAGCAGCAGGCGCCAAATTTGGAGTCAGATCCTCCCCTGGATCCTCTGTGGCTGCTGGCGCACCATGTAGAGTCGGTGCAGAGGATCCCGCGCGACCGGGCTCATCAAGGTGTCGAGATGAGGGGCCAGCACCTTTTGCGCCAAAGTTTGGCCCCGCATCGGTCGGGCGCCGCAGATCGCGCCACTTGTAGCACACCGGTTGGGCGGGGAAGCGCGCGCCTGTGGGTCCACCAGAAGGCGGACAGGTGGCGGCGGCAGACTCACTCGCAGGCATACGGGGGACAGATCCTGTCGCTGTAGATGGCGCGGAATCCCGAGCCGATCCAGCTGCAGCGTCGCCAGAGGCAGATCTCAAGGCGGATCGCGCTGGCACGTGTGCCAGGTCTGCAGTTGCGGATCCCGGGGCAGATTTGCTCCCCGGTGCATGACACATGAAATATGGCCTGTTGAGGCTGTTTTCTTCACCAGTTTCAACTCCGTTTTTTCAATGCAATTCCCTGCATCATCACATAGCTCATGCATAGTCGTTTGGGGGTTAGTCAACGTAAAATCATTGCGGTTATGTTCCGCTTCATCATGGCCGGTGAGAGATGGTGGTAAAAGAAGAATTTCTTGACGAAGTAGGGCACCGACATTTGGATGAAGATCTGCAAAAGGAGATTTGGTCTCATCAAAGACAACATCTCGTGAGATATAGACACGCCTGGTAGAGACATCTAGACATTTCACCCCCTTGTGTTGGGCATTATAGCCAAGAAAAACACATTGTTTTGATCTGAACATGAGTTTGCGAGAATTTTATGGATGTAGATTGGGCCAACATGCACACCCAAAGACACGAAGAGATGTATAGTTGGGTTTGATATGAAGTAGACGTTCGGTTGGTGTTTCATTGTTTATAACACGATTACGAAGCATGTTGATGATGTGAACAGCAGTCAAGAATGCTTCATCCCAAAATTTTAGGGGCATGGAAGCACCTGCTAGAAGAGCTAGACCAACTTCAACTATGTGCCTATGTTTGCGTTCGGCAGACCCTTTTGTTGGTGAGCATGGGGGCAAGACACATGATGTGATATGCCAAGAGTTTGGAAAAAAGAGTTTAATTTCTCGTACCCCCCCCCCCCCAGTCCTGGACAGCAATAATTTTGCTATCGAACTTGCATTCAACGAGAGCTTGGAAATTTTTAAATACTTGAAAGTCCGCGGATCTCTTTTTAAGAAGATATATCCAAGAGAACTTGTTGTAGTCATCAATAAAACTGATGTAGTAAGTATGTCTACCAACAGAACTAGGGGCAGGTCCCCAAACATCAGAGAAAATTAATTGTAGTGGTTTGGTAGAAATACTTGTAGAGATAGGATAAGATAATTGATGACATTTTGCCCTCTGGCAGGAATCACAAACGGTTTCAATATTGCGCTCACCAACAAACGAAAGCTTATTTTTCCTAAGCAAACGTTCAACAAGAGAAAAGGATGCATGCCCTAAACGATCGTGCCAACTTGTTGAAGAAAGCTTTACAACACCATAGGCTTGTTTATTGAATCTCCTAAGCTCTGGAATCAATGGGTAATGCATCTACCTCGATATAGTACCTTCTTCGTGGCCTGATCCTTGATCAAAAAGAAGAAAGGACGAAATTCTATAAATACATGATTGTCAATGGTAATGCGGTGAACGGATAGAAGATTTTTGTTGGCACTAGGGACATGTAAAAAATTCGAAGGTGAATTTTACGAGAGGGGGTATGTATAGCCGAATAACCAACGTGACTTATGTTCATACCTGCACCACTGGCTATGTGAATCTGATCCTTCCTGTGGTAATTTTCACGTAGGGTCACCTTCTCGAGCTCCTCCGTGAGATGATTTGTTGCACCGCTGTTGAGATACCAGTTAGTATCAACGCCGTATGACCCATCGGCGGCAGCAAGAATCTTGTCATCTTCATCGGAGGAGGCTTCGTCTTCATCAAAACGATACCAGCAATCCTTGCCTGTGTGGCCAGGCTTGCCGCAGATCTGGCAACACACTGCATCGGGTCGTGATCTGCCCGAGCTGCCACCCCCGCTGTCGCCTCCACCACGACGGCCCCTGTTGCTGGTTAAGTTGGGGCGTCCGCCGCGGGAGCCAGAGTTGCTAGAGCCACCACCGCCTTGCTTGCCCTTGTGTCAAGGAGGACCGTGATGACGAGGCGAGAACCCGTCGTGCCCGCGAGTGGCAGTGTTGGCTGAGGACTTCAAGCCGCCGCCAGTGCTGTGAAACTGGGCGACGCGCTGATCAAAATTGCTCAGCATGGCGAACAGCTCGTCGAGGGAGACCGACGTGACGCGGGCGTCGAGGGCGGAGACGAGGGGCTGGTAGTCCATGTCTAGCCCATGCAGCAGGTAGGAGATGAGCTCAGCATCATGGATGGGCTTGCCGGCCGCGGCGAGTTCATCGGCAAGACCATGCATGTGAGCATAGTATGCAGTAACCGATTGGTTGCCCTTCTGTGCATTGATCAAGGCAGTGCGAATGTCATTTACACGACTCAGAGATTGAGAGGAAAACATGCCTGCGAGCGCCACCCAGAGGGCGAGCGCGGTGGTGACCGCGGTCACAACGATGAGAACTTCTTTGAGAGGTTGTTGAGGAGGTAGCCGAGCACCTGCTGATCCTCCCTCACCCAGATGGGATGGAGAGGGTTGGGCTCGGACGTTTCCTTGCCGTCCTTGTCCTTGGTGACGAGGTGGCAGATGGGTTCTGACATAGTCCTGTCGACGTAGCCAAAGAACCTGGCTCCCCTCAGTTTCGGCGTAACTTGCGTTCGCCACAGGACGTAGTTCGTCCGGGAGAGCTTCTCCGTGACTTGGCTGCTGAGGTTGGATTGGGCGGCGCTGGAGGAAGACACGGCTTGGCACTATGGAGATCGATGGAAGCTAGGGTTTGGAAGAGGAGGCTCATTATCATGTGCGTTAGGCGAAAGCATCTTACCTCATCGTGAGGGGACGCCGTACGTGTTAATAGAACAGGGGCGCACCTCCATGATAGCGCATAATGTGTTTTCCGAGCATGGAGCATCGTATTTTGCTATTTTCGGGAATTGAAATGGCCACCATTTTCCCTAGCACCGCCTCCGGGTTATGCGGCGAGTTTCGGCAAAATGGTTGATGGCCAAGTGGAGAGTGTGTCATTTAGCCAGTTTTTGACATGGTATTTTGCTATTTCCTAGTAAAATAAAATGGGCAACAGATTTCCCTAGCACTGGTTATGTGGGGGCGTGTTTTCGGCGAATGGATGAAGGCCAGGTGGAGTGTGTCCTGTAGTCAGTTTTGCCATGGTACTCATTTTCTGAAGATAATATCACGCACCATGAAACCAACCTTGGACCTAAAAATACAGGCAAGCCACTATGAAGCTGCCTGTGTTGATGTAGAAAGGAAACAGAATGCGGTTCTGATCCAACTCTGTTTATATACCAGTCGACTGTCAAGTGAACATTATTCTTCTTTTTTTTGCGGGTGGTGTGAACATTATTCATTTATTCTACTAGTATCTCTTTAGCTCTACAGCTATACGCGTGAGAGAGATCAGACTTCATTGGCATGACAGCAAGTAAATACTGAATACTTCCAAGCAGTTTTGTATAAGTGGGATAGTTGGTGCCAGAAAAGAGCTACTCCCTCCGTTTAGGTGTATAAGTCATCTTACGAAAACTAAATAATCCTAAAACACTTAGGCGCGGTACATTAACTCTCATCTCGTTTCTTGTTTCGTGGCATATCAACCAATAAGAGATATGGGTCATGCATGCTTTAAATGACTTGAGACTGTCAAACACGACATGTAGTGGTTAGTTCATTGCATGCAATGTTACAAATTAGCAAAAAAAAACATTAAGTTCTCTCGTTTTCCTCTTCACCTTGGTCGCGGTGCGCAACCTAAAATGACTTACACACCTAGACAGAGGGAGTAGTACTCCATTATCATCTTGGCAGGCTAATTTATTTATGGATAAGTAAATCATGATCACTTATGTTGCCATGATTTTCTTTTGTATTAGTATATTTTGTTTTCGTCCAATGTTGTGTAGAATAAGCTTAACGATAGCTACAGATGACTCCCCCTGCGGAATATGGCTTAACCAGCGCCGAACGAGTGCTCCCCTCCAGCGACGCTCCCGCGAGCGCCCGGGAGGAGGGGGGGAAGCGCCGGCCCGCAGCCCTCCTCCTCGCGCCTCCCTCCCCTCGCCGCTGCCCCGATGTGCTGGTGGGCTAAGCCCTGCCAGCGTGGGCGGCGGCAAGGTGTTCCTCCTTCCCCCGCCCGGGACGACGGCCGCGGGATCCAAGATCCGGTGACGGCGCGGCGACAGCAGCAGGCGGCGGAGACGTGGGCTGCGGGTGGTGGCGTGAAGGGGCTGAGGCGTGGTGGGGCGCAGTTGGCTCCGGCAGCACTGACCCCATCGGCATGCGGCCAGATCTGGGCCCAGGCGGCGCGGGCCGGGAGCAGCGCGAGCTGCGCGCGTCTGCCTCTGCCGTGGTCGTGGCTGGTAGGGGCAGAGGCGCAGCGGCGGTGGCAGGTGGGTCGGTTGCTCGGTTTTGAGGCATCCCGCCGTCTGGACGGCGATGGCGGCGCGGCCGGCTCCCCGGTGGGCTTCCCTTGGGGTGGGCGGCGGTCCTGGTGGGCACTCCTTGCCGGTGGTTGGGGCTGTGTTGGTGGCCTTGCGCAGCTCTGCAATGGACGCCGAGGTAGGGCGGCACGGGGGTGTGTCTCGGGGGAGGGATTGGGCTGTAGGGAAGAGTGGCGCCGACGTGCTCGGGCCCCCGTCACCGGCACATGGGTGTTCCGGTCTGGATGCATCCGCTCCCCCACCTCCCCCTTTTCCCGGCCGTGTGCGGGTGGTTGTAGCGCCGACGATCTTCAAGGCGGGATACATTCTGCGGCTCGTCGGTCTGGGGTGTCCCCTTGGACCAAAGTTGATCCTTTTGGTTGATCTTGGGGGTGTCTGGATGTTGGGCAGCGGCCCTGGCTGCGGGAGGCGTGGCGTTCATGGGAGAAACCTACGTCTCGGGTGTGGGCAGGCAACCTTGCATGGCCTCGCGGGGGGCTTGGTTGCGGCTGGTTGGCAGAGCGAGGGTATGTCGGAGGGGTGCGAGCGCCGGAGTTCATCACTTGCTCAGTTCTTGTACTGGCCGACGGTGGTGGCGGCCATGGTCGTCGTATTCTTCATGAATGTGCGAGGTGGTGCTCTTGCCCCTCGCATGTGACTCTAGGTGAAAACTTGATCTACGGATCAGACGGTGGCGGCTATCTGTGGGCGTCCCCTTCTAGGAGGCACTGTCTTGGAGTCCCTACTCTGTCATGACTGTCTCTCCCCTCCTCATTTCTTCGTGGAGGTCCCTGTCCTCTCCAAGCGGTTATCCACTAGTAGAAAAGGGGGCAATGGTCCAGGCCAGGTCAGCCCATTAGTCCCGGTTCAATCCGGAACCGGGACCCATGGGGACATTGGACCCGGTTCGTGAGCCCCGGGGGCCGGCCGGGCCACGTGGGCCATTGGTCCCGGTTCGTCTGGACCTTTTGGTCCCGGTTAGTGGGATGAACCAGGACCAATGTGCCTCGCTCCTGGCCCACCATCATTGGTCCCGGTTGGTGGCCTGAACCGGGACCGAAGGCTGCCCTTTAGTCCCGGTTCGTGGCACGAACCGGGACCAATTAATTGCCTATATATACCCCTCGCCCGCGAGTAGAGCACTCCCACTGCTCTATTTTTCCTGGCCGGCGAGGAGAGTGCTTTGTGGTGCTCTAGCTCACCTCCTATGCACACGAGGTGTTCGATGGAATGCCCGAGCCACACTACTTAAGCTTTCTCCTCTCCAAGATCGACCTCCAAGCTCCATTTTCCTCAATATTTGTCTAGGTTTAGCGGTCCGTCACGTCCCGTCCCCGTCTTCACCACCGTCGATTGCCCGCGCCAATCTCGTTGCCGGCACCACCGTGGTGAGCCTCTTGTTCTTATCTTCTTTCTGAAAGGAAAAAAAATTCTTACTTGTATGTTTATATAGATACTTGTATAATTTTTTTACTTTTATTATTGCATCTTATATAGTGCGATAGTTTTGGTATCCGCCCCCGTCGGCCCTCGTCCTGTCTATTATTCAGATGTGGTATATATTATCTTTTCATAACTATTGGTTCATTTATTGTTTATGACAATTATGCCGACCAACGTGACATAGATTTTATTTATCTAGGAGGTTGTTGAACCGGAAATTCCAACCAACCCTATTGTCGACAGGTTAAATTTAGTTGAAGAAGAAAACAATTTCTTGAAGGAAAAAATATGAAAAATTGAGGAGGAGAAGATGATATTGGAGTTGCATGTTGCGGATGTCGTCGATGATCACAAGATCAAGATGGATGCAATGCGCTTGAAGATTAGAAAGGTTAGAAAATATGCCATTCATACCGAGGCTTGGTATCATTATGCTGTTGGATCAGTTGTTACATTGGTTGCGATTATGATCGCATTTGTTTTCACATTGAAATGTTTTACATAGTTTCAATGTATGGTTTAATTAATTTAGATGCTCTGCAGAGCTTTATGTTGTTAGATGAGAACTATGTATGTACTTTGGTTTTAATGTGATGATGAACTTCTATTAATTTGGTCACTTAATTATCTATTCATGATGTTCTGTAATGATTTTTGACACACTTAATTATATATAATGCACGCAGATGAACCGACAATGGATGTACGGTTCAAGACACACCTCCGAGTACATTAAGGGTGTGCATGATTTTCTCGAAGTGGCTGAGGCAAACAAGCGGAATGGTTTTGTGTGTTGTCCATGCCCTATATGTGGTAATACGAAGTCTTACTCTGACCGGAAAATCCTTCACACCCACCTGCTTTACAAGGGTTTCATGCCACACTATGATGTTTGGACGAGGCACGGAGAAATAGGGGTTATGATGGAAGACGGCGAAGAAGAAGAGTACGATGACAACTATGTGCCCCCTGAATACGGTGATGCTACTGAACATCAAGAGGAACCAGACGATGTGCACGATGATGCTGCAACGGGTGAAGTTGCTGAAGATCAAGAGGAACCAGACGACGTTCCCGATGATGATGATCTCCGCCGGGTCATTGTCGATGCAAGGACGCAATGCGAAAGTGAAAAGGAGAAGCTAAAGTTCGATCGCATGTTAGAGGACCACAAAAAAGGGTTGTACCCCAATTGCGAAGATGGCAACACAAAGCTCGGTACCGTACTGGAATTTTTGCAGTGGAAGACAGAGAATGCAGTGCCTGACAAAGGATTTGAGAAGCTACTGAAAATATTGAAGAAGAAGCTTCCAAAGGATAACGAATTTCCCGACAGTACATACGCAGCAAAGAAGGTCGTATGCCCTCTAGGATTGGAGGTGCAGAAGATACATGCAGGCCCTAATGACTGCATCCTCTACCGCGGTGCGTACAAGGATCTGAACACATGCCCGGTATGCGGTGCATTACGGTATAAGATCAGACGAGATGACCCTGGTGATGTTGACGACGAGCCCCCCAGGAAGAGGGTTCCTGCGAAGGTGATGTGGTATGCTCCTATAATACCACGGTTGAAACATCTGTTCAGAAACGGAGAGCATGCCAAGTTGATGCGATGGCACAGTGAGGACCATAAGAAAGACAGGAAGTTGAGAGCACCCGCTGACGGGTCGCAGTGGAGAAAAATCGAGAGAAAGTACTGGGATGAGTTTGCAAGTGACCCAAGGAACGTATGGTTTGCTTTAAGCGCGGATCGCATTAATCCTTTTGGGGAGGAGAGCAGCAATCACATCACCTGGCCTGTGACTCTATGTATGTATAACCTTCCTCCTTGGATGTGCATGAAGCGGAAGTTCATTATGATGCTAGTTCTCATACAAGGCCCTAAGCAACCCGACAATGACATTGATGTGTACCTAAGGCCATTAGTTGAAGAACTTTTACAGCTGTGGAATGGAAACGGTGTACGTACGTGGGATGAGCACAAACAGGAGGAATTTGACCTAAAGGCGTTGCTGTTCGTGACCATCAATGATTGGCCCGCTCTCTGTAACCTTTCAGGAAAGACAAACAAGGGATACCACGCATGTACGCACTGTTTACTTGACACCGATAGTATATACCTGGGAAGCTGCAGGAAGAATGTGTACCTAGGCCATCGTCGATTTCTTCCGACCAACCATCAATGTCGAAAGAAAGGCAAGCATTTCAAAGGCAAGGCAGATCACCGGAAGAAGCCCGCCATGCGTACCGGTGATCACGTACTTGCTATGGTCAATGATTTACACGTAATCTTTGGAAAGTGTCCCGGTGAACTAGCTGTTCCAAGTGACGCTGGGGGACACGCACCCATGTGGAAGAAGAAATCTATATTTTGGGACCTACCCTACTGGAAAGACCTAGAGGTCCGCTCTTCGATCGATGTGATGCACGTGTCGAAGAACCTTTGTGTGAACCTGCTACGATTATTGGGCGTGTATGGGAAGACAAAAGATACAGTCGAGGCACGGGAGGACCTGCAACATTTGCACGAAAAAGATGGCATGCCTCCAAAGCAGTATGAAGGTCCTGCCAGCTATGCTCTTACCAAAGAAGAGAAGGAAATCTTCTTTGAATGCCATCTTAGTATGAAGGTCCCGACTGGCTTCTCGTCGAATATAAAGGGAATAATAAATATGGCAGAGAAAAAGTTTCAGAACCTAAAGTCTCATGACTGCCACATGATTATGACGCAACTGCTTCCGGTTGCATTGAGGGGGCTTCTACCGGAAAACGTCTGATTAGCCATTGTGAAGCTATGTGCATTCCTCAATGCAATCTCTCAGAAGGTGATCGATCCAGAAATCATACCAAGGCTAAGGAGTGATGGGGTGCAATGTCTTGTCAGTTTCGAGCTGGTGTTCCCACCATCCTTCAATATCATGACGCACGTCCTAGTTCATCTAGTTGACGAGATTGTCATTCTGGGCCCCGAATTTCTACACAATATGTACCCCTTTGAGAGGTTCATGGGAGTCCTAAAGAAATATGTCCGTAACTGCGCTAGGCCAGAAGGAAGCATCTCCATGGGCCATCAAACAGAGGATGTCATCGGGTTTTGTGTTGACTTCATTCCTGGCCTCAAGAAGATAGGTCTCCCTAAATCGCGGTATGATGGGAGACTGACTGGAAAAGGCACGCTTGGAAGGGACTCAATAATATATGCAGGAACGGATATTCTTGGTCTCAAGCACACTACACAGTACTACAGAACTCTACCTTGGTGACCCTGTATGTCGATGAACACAAGAACAGTCTGCGCTCCAAACACCCGGAGCAGTGCGACGACTGGATTACATGTGAATACATCAGGACTTTCAGTAGTTGGTTGGAAGCACGTCTCAGAGGTGACAACACTGTTTGTGATGAGCTGTACTTGTTGTCCAGGGGACCATCTTTGACTGTTACGATTTGGAAATGATACGAGATAAATGGGAATACATTTTACACGTTTGACCAAGATCAAAAGAGCACCAACCAAAACAGCGGTGTTCGCTTTGATGCAACAACCGAGAGGGGAAAGGACACATATTATGGTTACATAGTGGACATATGGGAACTTGACTACGGACATGATTTTAAGGTCCCTTTGTTTAAGTGCAAATGGGTCAATCTGTCAGGAGGCGGGGTACAGGTAGACCCACAGTACGGAATGACAATAGTGGATCTGAAAAATCTTGGGTACACTGACGAACCGTTCGTCCTAGCCAATGATGTGGCATAGGTTATCTATGTGAAGGACATGTCTACCAGACCGAGAAAAAGAAAAGATAAGGAAGCGAATACATCATACGATGAGCCAAGGCGCCACATAGTTCTTTCAGGAAAAAGGGACATCGTGGGAGTGGAGGGCAAGACAGATATGTCTGAAGATTATGAAAAGTTTCATGAAATTCCTCCCTTCAAAGTCAAGGCTGACCCCAGCATCCTGATAAACGATGAAGATTATCCATGGTTACGGCGCAATAAGCAAATGACACAAGCGAAGAAAAAGTGAAGACTTTCTCCCGCAACTATTATGATGATACCATGCCAACTTTGTAACAAACGAGTATGATACCATTGTCCGTTTTGTACATGCACATGCTATGTGGGTGAATTTATGATACCATGCCAACTTTCAACTTTTTTAGAGTTCATTTGAAATGCTTTAATATCTTATGGTTCGGCCCTCGTAATACCATTAATCCCGGTTCGCTCCTTGTCAACTATGTTCTCACCAAGAACACTCTCAACAGAAAGTTTATAATTTTTCTAAAACTAATGGCACTAACAGAAAGTTTATAATTTTGCTGACCTAAAAGCAAAAAGAATTAAAAAATAAAGCAAAAAACAAAAGAAAATAAATAATGCAGAAAACAAAACAAAAAAACTGGAAACAAAATAAAAATAGCAACAATAAGTATTTTGTTGTAAGTAGAAACAAAACAAAATAAATAAAGCAACAAAGAAAACAAAAAAACAAAAAAAGTGTTTTCAAATTTGAAAACTAATGGCACTAACAGAAAGTTTATAATTTTTCTAAAACTAAAAGCAAAAAAGAATTAAAAAATAAAGCAAAAAACAAAAGAAAATGAATATTGCAGAAAACAAAACAAAAAACTGGAAAAATAATAAAAATAGCAACAGTAAGTATTTTGTTGTAAATAGAAACAAAATAAAATAAATAAAGCAACAAAGAAAACAAAAAAACAAAAGAAGTGTTTTCAAATTTGAAAACTAATGGCACTAACAGAAAGTTTATAATTTTTCTAAAACTAAAAGCAAAAGGAATTAAAAAATAAAGCAAAAAACAAAAGAAAATAAATAATGCAAAAAACAAAACTAAAAAACTGGAAAAAAACTAAAAAAAACTGCCACCTATTTGGCCACCACGGCCTGAATACGACTAGAAACCCAACCTGGGCCAGGATTCAGGCCCGAAGAAGGCCCAATAGGCCCACAGCAGCAAAGTGTGAGATTAGGCCCGAAAGCCTGCAGTTGAGAGGAACTCGAGAGGGTGGGCGCAACAGCGCTTATAAACCACTCTCGAGCCCTCTCAACTAGCGAGGTGGGACTAAACTTTGGCCGCGACGCGGGCAGCACAGGGGCCTTTGGTTCCGGTTGGTGGCACCAACCGGGACTAAAGGGGGGCATTGGTACCGGTTGCTGCCACGAACCGGTACCAATGCCCCACCTTTAGTCCCGGTTGGTGCCACCAACTGGGACCAACTGGCCTTTGGTCCCGGTTGGTGGCACCAACCGGGACTAAAGGGGGCATTGGTCCCGATTCGTGCCACGAACCGGGACCAATGGCTTTGCTATATAAGCAAAGACTTGTGAAAAATTCTCAGTTTTCATCGCCAGTTGCCCCCATCCCCCGACAACGCCGAGCTCATCGACGCCGTCAGGCTGGTCCACCTCGCCGCCGCCGCCAAGGCCGTCGCCTCCCCGAGCCCGCGCCGTCCTCGTCGCCGGCCTCCCCGAGCCCGCGCCGTCCTCGTCGCCGGCCTCCCCGAGCCCGCTGTCCTCGTCCCCGTCGCCGCGTGCCTCCCCGAGCCCACCCTCCTCGTCCCTGTCGCCGTGTGCCGCCCGAGACCGCCGTCCCCGTCACCGCGTGCCGCCCCGAGCCCCTGCCCCGTCCCGCCCCCGTGCGTCGGCGCCCTCGCCGCCCCCACCGTCGCCATCGTCATCGCTAGCCGCCCCCGCTGTGAGCCGCCGCGCCGCCCCGGCTCTGTTTTTTCATTTTTATTAGTTTAATTTTTTTGTCCATATATATATATATATATATATATATATACATATATATATATATATGTATGTATGTATATATATATATATATATAATGTATATGTGTATGTATGTGGTTATGTGTATGTAGATGTTCAAAATGTATAAAAAAATTATTCAGAGCATGTTTTTGTTCATATATGTATTTTTTGTTCATATGTGTATTAATGTTTTCATATATGCAAAAGATAGATTTTTAGAAAAGTTAGGATTTTTTTTCTGTTCATAGATTTTTTTGGTGATATTAATTATTGTAGAATATGCAAATGTTTGTATATTCATATGAACAATGCATTAGGCAAAACCTTTGTTTTTTTCGAAATTTTCTATTTGAACATTTTTTTAAAAAAACAAGCAATAATGAAAGAATGAGAGGAAAAAGGAAAATAAGAAGAGGAAGAAAGGAGAAGAAGAGGAGAGGAAGAAGAGGAGAAATAAATAAGAAGAGGAAAAAAGAAGAAAAAGAAGAGGAGAAGAAGAAAGGAATAGAGGAGAAGAAGAAAAAACAGAAAATTAAAATTTTCTATTTTTTCTTCTTCTCCTCTATTCCTTTCTTCTTCTCCTCTCTTTTTTTTCTTCCTTCTTCCTTCTTCCTGTTTTCTTCCTTTTCCTTATTTTCCTTTCTCGAGGGAGAAGACGAAAAAGAAGAGGAGAAGAAGAAGAAACGAATAGAGGAGAAAGAAGAAACTTCAACACGAGGGGGGGTACCGATACCCCCTCCCCGATAACATTATTTTCCCATGTATATGTATGTCGCGTCGTTGTCGATATAACCCCCTCGAGATAACTTCGACATGAGGGGCGGTCGATATATATACCCCCTCTCGACCATGATAACTTATACCACGGCAGCACCCCCCTCGGCCCTCTCCCTCGACCAAAACTCTCGAGGACACCCAAACCCTAGAGAGAAAATAATGTTGGTCTCTGATACGTCTCCGTCGTATCTACTTTTCCAAACACTTTTGCCCTTGTTTTGGACTCTAACTTGTATGATTTGAATGGAACTAACCCGGACTGACGCTGTTTTCAGCAGAACTGCCATGGTGTTGTTTTTTGTGCAGAAAATAAAAATTCTCGGAATGTCCTGAAACTCCACGGAACACCTTAGAAAAAATAAAGAAAAATCCTCGCAAAAGATGAAGACCAGGGGGCCCACACCCTGCTCACGAGGGTGGGGGGCGCCCCTCCCCCCTGGGCGCGCCCTCCTACCTCGTGGGCCCCCTGGTGGCCCTCCGACGCCAACTCCAACTCAATATATTGGCTTTCGGGGAGAAAAAATCAGAGAGAAGAAATCATCGCGTTTTACGATACGGAGCCGCCACCAAGCCCTAATCTCTCTCGGGAGGGCTGATCTGGAGTCCGTTCGGGGCTCCGGAGAGGGGGATTCGTTGCCGTCGTCATCATCAACCATCCTCCATCACCAATTTCATGATGCTCACCGCCGTGTGTGAGTAATTGCATCGTAGGCTTGCTGGACGGTGATGGGTTGGATGAGATTTATCATGTAATCGAGTTAGTTTTGTTAGGGTTTGATCCCTAGTATCCATTATGTTCTGAGATTGATGTTGCTATGACTTTGCTATGCTTAATGCTTGTCACTAGGGCCCGAGTGCCATGATTTCAGATCTGAACCTATTATGTTTTCTTGAATATATGTGTGTTCTTGATCCTATCTTGCAATTCTATAGTCACCTACTATGTGTTATGATCCGGCAACCCCGAAGTGACAATAATCGGGACCACTCCCGGTGATGACCATAGTTTGAGGAGTTCATGTATTCACTATGTGCTAATGCTTTGTTCCGGTTCTCTATTAAAAGGAGACCTTAATATCCCTTAGTTTCCAATAGGACCCCGCTGCCACGGGAGGGTAGGACAAAAGATGTCTTGCAAGTTCTTTTCCATAATCACGTATGACTATATACGGAATACATGCCTACATTACATTGATGAACTGGAGCTAGTTCTATGTCACCCTATGTTATGACTGCTACATGATGAACCACATCCGGCATAATTATCCATCGCTAATCCGGTGCCTACGAGTTTTCCATATACTGGTTCTTGCTTATTTACTTTTCCGTTGCTACTGTTACAATCACTACAAAATACCAAAAACATTACTTTTACTGTCTTTACTTTTGTTACCGTTACCACCACTATCATATTACTTTGCTACTAAAACACTTTGCTGCAAGTTTCCAGGTGTGGTTGAATTGACAACTCAGCTGCTAATACTTGAGAATATTCTTTGGCTCCCCTTGTGTCGAATCAATAAATTTGGGTTGAATACTCTACCCTCGAAAACTGTAGCGATCCCCTATACTTGTGGGTTATCAGTCTCCTACCCCCTCCCGCTGCGCCCCTACCCGACAAATTAACTCTCTCGAGGCCACCCAAATTTACCAAGTTAAAAGAGCGTTGTCGTCGAGGCCACCCCAAACCCTTGAAGCGTTGTGTCGAGGCCACCCCAAACCCTAGAGAAGCAGCGTCGAGGCCACTAACATGATTCCTTATTGTGATTAGCTAGCTAGTTCTATGTTTGCCACTAATATATATCCATCTGTACCATGTTTGAATAATAATTGACATGTTGTAAATATTTGCAGAAACTATGGAGCACTCCCGAGACGAAGCAACAGAAGCGATGTTGGGGGACATAATCGCACAAGGAAGTGATGTCGTTGCGTCATTTCTCAACGACACTGGTGGTCAAGAAGGACTGGGTGAAGAAGAGGGCTATGTTCATGATGGCTCCGGCCCATTAATGCCGGTACAAGAAGAGGGCTATGTTCATGATGGCTCCGGTGACCCAATGGAGGTACAAGAAGGAGACCGTGCTGACTGCTCCGGTGACCGAACCGAGTCCGGCCAGGTATATATATATTAGTTAAGCCCGTGCGGACTAGTTAATTGATGCGTTCATTGTTTTGGTATATGTACACATATTAATTAACTCTCGTCTTTCTTCCTTTTTCTAGCCCTCCGGATCGAGCACAACTTCGATAAGGAGACGAGGCCCGAAGAAAAAGTTGAGCTCGGATGAAAGGTTTGAGATCAGAGAAATCGCGCCAGACGGCGAACCAATTGAACCCATCCGGACAAAGAACGCATTTTCTGCTCAGTGCGGGGTTCTTGTTAGGGACAAGATCCCGATCAGCATCCAGCAATGGTATAAGTCTAAGGAGGAAGACCCTGAGGTGTCTTATGTCAATGATATGCAGAAAGAAGATCTTTGGACTCAACTGAAGGCAAATTTCACCCTACCGCCAGAGGAGGATCCGGAGAAGCCAGTTAAAGAGCAATTAATCAAGTCTTGTGCTCCTAAGAAGATGGCAACCCTATTCAGGAGGTGGAGGAAAGAGCTGAACAAGTTTGTCGACAAAAAATAGACACCAGAATTCATCGGCAAATATGAGAAGATCAAAGATCACTGGCCCGCATTTGTGGCCCACAAGACATCGGAAAAGAGTAAGAAGATGTCGGTGACAAACAAGCAAAATGCTGCGAAGAAGCAGTTTCACCATCGCACGGGGTCAGGTGGCTCCCTCAAAGCCCGGCCTAAGTGGTCCAAGGCTAAGAATGATCTGCTTGATAAAGGGATCGAACCAGAGACAATGAACTGGCCAGACCGTTGCCGGACTTGGTTCTTCGGGGCTGGCGGAACCTTGGACCCTGTATCAGGGAAGTGCCATTGGACGGACGAAGAACTTAAAATACCAGTCAAGAGGCTTCGGCGCTATATCAATGCAGCGCAGCAAGGGACGTTCGTTCCAGACAGGGAGAAGGACGAGCTCACAATGGCCCTCGGGAATCCTGAGCACCCTGGACGGACACGAGGCACGCCAGGCTCCATTCTGTGGAAGGTTGGTTTTCCAGACGCAGTGGGTTACAAAACCCAAGAGAGGACGAAGAAACTAGAGCAGGGCCAACTGCAGGCGCTGCACGAAAGGGTAATGGGGCAAGAGGAACGAGAAGCAGCAGATCGCAGCAAACGACCTGCCGAAGCTTCCCCCGAAGCTACCCCGCCATCTCAGCGGAGAAGCAGCGTGGTTTCCACCGAGCTGCTTCAGCCGGAGCATGTCTTGACGGCTCCTGCCAGCTATCCCGTGGATGCTATCATGGAGTCTCAAAATTGCCACATTATGACGCGATGGATGAATTTGAAGGTCAAGGCGGCTGTTGGCTCTGTTTATCCTATTGAACACGACGCAAATTTTCACTGCTGGCCGATTCCAGAAGGATATGCTAGGGTGATGGTGGATGAAATAACGGAGGGATTTGAGGACCTCCAGCTTGACCACCCTACCGGTGAAGGGGAGACTAGGCTGGGTTCTGCTCTGAAGACTCCATGCCTATGGCGGAAGGATCTCATCAACCTTCCGAATTGGACGCCTCCGCCTCCTCCTCCTCCTCCTCCGGCGAGTCAGGGCACTCCGCCTCCTCCACCGCCTCCTCCTCCGGCGAGTGACGATCAGGGCACTGGGCCTCCTTCTCTGGCGCGTGGCGGCACTCCGCCTCCTTCTCCGCCTGCGCCGGCGCGCCCGAGCAGCCAGCAGCCTCCTCCTTCTCCGCCTCGCCAGCAAGGGCGTAAGAGACCCGCTGCCGCCCCGGCTGCTCCGGCGCGTCGTAGTCCTTCTCCTCCGCCTCGTAAGCAAGCACGAAAGAAGACAGACACCGCAGCCGCTCCGTCTGCTCCGGCGTCTAGCAGCACAACCAGAGGCAGGAGGCAATACAGATACGGTCCACCTCTCAAGCCTCTAGAGAAGTTACCGTACGAGAGGACCGAGGAGGAAAACGCGACGATCGTGCGGACCCACGTGAAGGAGTTCTTTGAAGGGGTGAAAGCAAAGAGACATCCACCTCCGGAGAAGAAGGTATATCCGGTGAAAGCAAAGCGCACTCTCGATGCCCTGAGGAAACCGACAAAGTCTCCGCCGAGAACCAACTATGAGCGCATTACTGAACAGACATATCTCCAAGCGGAGCGGTCGGGAAGTACTGTCAGACATCAAAGGTCAAGAGAAGGAGCAGCTGCGAAAAAAATTGACCAGCTCGGTGAACAAGCAAACAAATCGTGCCCCCCGCTCAATGTGTCTAGCGGCAACATCGTCGCTAATGCTCCGGGGATGGTGGCCGGTTATGGCAATCTACAAGATTACCTGCCTGACGATCAACTTCCTGATTTCATGGAGGTGGACGAACACAGATACGAGTAAGGGAAGCCTCTCATCAAAGATGAAAAATCTCTAACAACGATGATGCGAAGATTACATGATAACCTGCAGAGAGTCTGGGGGGACGAATAGTTTGTATCTGAACATTAAAGAGGAGCACGACCTCGTTGGGACTGATCTGTTGTGTGTTCCATTTGAGGAGTTCTTCGCGTTCTTTAATCAAAAGGCCCTCGATAAATTAACGGTCTTTTGCTACTGCCTGCAAGTACTATTTCTGTCATTAAGTCTCTATATATAGCTCGGCTCTTTCATTGCATGTATTTATTATCCTCAATATATTATGCAGATTGAAGATCGTCGAGTGCAGAAAACAAGAAATTTATGATATTGGGTTCATTAACACAAATATCATAGATGAATTTCTGGTTAAAAAGCACGCCGAAGAGGCCAAGGACAACTTGCTACAATCGTTGATCAAAAATCAAAACAAAGATACCATACTCTTTCCTTCAACTTCGAGTGAGTGTTACTGTCATGTGCATATTCGGTTTCCCTTATTACTCGAGCGAGGTTATAGTAATGTAATTGATGAGTTATGCATGCATGCGCAGCTTCCACTATGTTCTTCTGGAGATTAAGCTTGAGCGGGGACTAGTAACCGTCTTAGACTCGAGAAGAAAAGATCCTGAAACCTATGCGGACATGACTAAATTGCTCAACAAGTAAGTTCAATCGTTCATTATCGCACCATATCTGCAACTTTTTGTTCATTTTCTGATATCTCAAGTAATAATAATTATTTTTTGTCTTGCAGGGTTTGGAAACAGTTCACCGCAGAAGCTCCGGGACTGCCGAAGGAGCTGCGATATACATACCCGAAAGTAAGTACTACTGGCTAGCTAGTTGCGCACATCTCCCGTTGATTCTATAGCTATACTTTCATAAATGCCATTTATAATGCTTCATTATTAGTTTGATTGACCTCTGTTTCTCGTAAAGTGCTTGTGGCAGGAACAAGGGAATGATTTCTGTGGATACTACGTGTGCGAGTTCATCTACAACGCGACTTTGAAAAATAAGCGGGGCTACTCTAAAAGACAATATGAAGTGCGTAAGCAATAATATTCACAATTTCATTTTATTACACCATCATTTCTGTTGAGTTTCATTCATATATATGTATTATTTAACCCCCTTCTTCAAACTAGACGTGGCAGATGTGGAATGAACTCCTAGAACCAGATCGCATGAAAGCAATTCAAGAGGAATTGGCGGGATTCTTTCTTGACTACGTCATCAATAAAGCCGGAGAATACCATGTGGAAATTGATTTCAATTGCTAGGGGATTGTAATTAAGAGATCTTACATATTGTATATGTATGTAGCCAGTAGCGTCGGATAGATAATACGAAAACTTGTTGTTTGACCAATCTCTCGGAGAAGGAGAGGTCGATCGATCACTTCTCTCGGTATGCATGACGAACTTCTGTACTTAATGGTTCCCTTCATTTTCTTACTAGCTAGTGTCTCGAGGGCCTCTCTATGTATAGTACGTAGCGTCGACCAAGCACGGACATAAAAGAGGACACTTCTCTCTATTAATTAGCTAGCTAACATAATATATGAAACACCTAAATTAACCCCCCAAAAACCCCAACCCCCCCCCCCCCCCTTTCAAAAAAAACAAAAACCCCAGCCACTGGAATGCTGACGCGTGGATGCCTTTTGGTCCCGGTTGGTGCCACCAACCGGGACCAAAGGCCCCCCTGCCTGGCCTTGGCGCACCGGCCACGTGGAGGACCATCTGTCCCGGTTCGTGTTATAACCGGGACTAAAGGGGGGAGGTATTAGTAACGACCCATTAGTCCCGGTTCATGAACCGGGACTAAAGGCCCTTACGAACCGGGACAATCTTGTCATCTTCATCAGAGGAGGCTTCATCTTCATCAAAACGATACCAGCAATCCTTGCCTGTGTGGCCAGGCTTGCCGCAGATCTGGCAGCACACTGCATCGGGTCGTGATCTGCCCGAGCTGCCACCGCCGCTGCCACCTCCACCACGGCGGCCCCTGTTGCTGGTTAAGTTGGGGCGTCTGCCGTGGGAGCCAGAGTTGCTAGAGCCGCCACCGCCTTGCTTGCCCTTGTGTCAAGGAGGACCGTGATGATGAGGTGAGAACCCGTCGTGCCCGCGAGTGGCAGCGTTGGCTGAGGACTTGAAGCCGCCGCCGGTGCTGTGAAAACTGGGCGACGCGCTGATCAAAATTGCTCAGCATGGCGAACAGCTCGTCGAGGGAGACCGGCATGACGCGGGCGTCGAGGGCGGAGACGAGGGGCTGGTAGTCCATGTCCAGCCCATGTATGGATGGGCTTGCCGGCCACGGCGAGTTCATCGGCAAGACCATGCATGTGAGCATAGTATGCAGCAACCGATTGGTTGCCCTTCTGTGCATTGATCAAGGCAGTGCGAATGTTGTTTACACGACTCAGAGATTGAGAGGAAATCATGCCTGCGAGCGCCACCCAGAGGGCGAGCGTGGTGGTGACCGCGGTCACAACGATGAGCACTTCTTTGGAGAGGTTGTTGAGGAGGTAGCCGAGCACCTGCTGATCCTCCCACACCCAGATGGGATGGAGAGGGTTGGGCTCGGACGTTTCCTTGCTGTCCTTGTCCTTGGTGACGAGGTGGCGGGTGGGTTCCGACATAGTCCTGTCGACGTAGCCGAAGAGCCCGGCTCCCCTCAGTTGCGGCGTAACTTGCGTTCACCACGGGACGTAGTTCGTCCGGGAGAGCTTCTCCATGACTTGGCTGCTGAGGTTGGATTGGGCGGCGCTGGAGGAAGACATGGCTTGGCACTATGGAGATCGATGGAAGCTAGGGTTTGGAAGAGGAGGCTCATTATCATGTGCGTTAGGCGAAAGCGTCTTACCTCATCGTGAGGGACGCCATACGTGTTTATAGAACAGGGGTGCACCTCCGTGATAGCGCATAATGTGTTTCCGAGCATGGAGCATCGTATTTCGCTATTTTCAGGAATTGAAATGGCCACGATTTTCCCTAGCACCGCCTCCGGGTTATGCGGCGAGTTCCGACAAAATGGTTGATGGCCAAGTGGAGAGTGCGTCATTTAGCCAGTTTTTGACATGGTATTTTGCTATTTCCTAGTAAATAAAATGGGCAACAGATTTCCCTAGCACTGGTTATGTGGGGGCGTGTTTTCGGCGAATGGATGAAGGCCAGGTGGAGTGTGTCCTGTAGTCAGTTTTGCCATGGTACTCATTTTCTGAAGATAATATCACTCACCATGAAACCAACCTTGGACCTAAAAATGATTAGAGACAAGGGAATGCTGCTCATCTCTGTTTTTGCAGGCAAGCCACTATGAAGCTGCCTGTGTTGATGTAGAAAGGAAACAGAATGCGGTTCTGATCCAACTCTGTTTTTATACCAGTCGACTGTCAAGTGAACATTATTCTTCTTTTTTTTGCGGGTGGTGTGAACATTATTCATTTATTCTACTAGTATCTCTTTAGCTCTACAGCTATACGCGTGAGAGAGATCAGACTTCATTGGCATGACAGCAAGTAAATACTGAATACTTCCAAGCAGTTTTGTATAAGTGGGATAGTTGGTGCCAGAAAAGAGCTACTCCCTCCGTTTAGGTGTATAAGTCATCTTACGAAAACCAAATAATCCCAAAACACTTAGGCGCGGTACATTAACTTTCATCTCGTTTCTTGTTTCGTGGCATATCAACCAATAAGAGATGTGGGCCATGCATGCTTTAAATGACTTGAGATTGTTAAACACGACATGCAGTGGTTAGTTCATTGCATGCAATGTTACTAATTAGCAAAAAACATTAAGTTCTCTCGTTTTCCTCTTCACCTTGGTCGCGGTGCGCAATCTAAAATGACTTACACACCTAGACCGAGGGAGTAGTACTCCATTATCATCTTGGCAGGCTAATTTATTTATGGATAAGTAAATCATGATCACTTATGTTGCCATGATTTCTTTTGTATTAGTATATTTTGTTTTCGTCCAATGTTGTGTAGAATAAGCTTAACGATAGCTTCAGATGACTCCCCCCGGGAAAATATGGCTTAACTAGCGCCGAACGAGTGCTCCCCTCCAGCGGCGCTCCCGCGAGCGCCCGCGGGGAGGAGGGGGGCGAACCCTAGCGCCGGCCCGCAGCCCTCCTCCTCGCGCCTCCCTCCCCTCGCCGCTGCCCCGAGGTGCTGGTGGGTTAAGCCCTGCCAGCGTGGGCGGCGGCGAGGTGTTCCTCCTTCCCCCGCCCAGGACGACGGTCGCGGGATCCAAGATCGGGTGGTGGCGCGGCGACAGCAGCAGGCGGTGGAGACGTGGGCTACGGGTGGTGGCGTGAAGGGGCTGAGGCATGGTGGGGCACAGTGGGCTCGGGCAGCGCTGACCCCATCGGCATGCGGCCAGATCTAGGCCCAGGCGGCGCGGGCCGGGAGCGGCGCGAGCTACGGGCATCCGCCTCTGCCGTGGTCGTGGCTGGTAGGGGCGGAGGCGCAGCGGCGGTGGCAGGTGGGTCGGCTGCTCGGTCTCCAGGCATCCCGCCGTCTGGACGGCGACGGCGGCGCGGCCGGCTCCCCGGTGGGCTTCCCTTGGGGTGGGCGGCGGTCCTGGTGGGCACTCCTTGCCGGTGGTTGTGGCTGTGTTGGTGGCCTTGCGCAGCTCTGCAATGGACGCCGAAGTGGGACGGCACGGGGGTGTGTCTGGGGGGAGGGATTGGGCTGCAGGGAAGAGTGGCGCCGACGTGCTCGGGCCCCCGTCACCGGCACATGGGTGTGCCTGTTGGAAATATGCCCTAGAGGCAATAATAAATTAGTTATTATTATATTTCTTTGTTCATGATAATAGTCTTTTATTCATGCTATAACTGTATTATCCGGAAATCGTAATACACGTGTGAATACATAGACCACAATATGTCCCTAGTGAGCCTCTAGTTGACTAGCTCGTTGTGATCAACAGATAGTCATGGTTTCCTGGCTATGGACATTGGATGTCGTTGATAACGGGATCACATCATTAGGAGAATGATGTGATGGACAAGACCCAATCCTAAGCATAGCATAGAGATCGTGTAGTTCGTATGCTAAAGCTTTTCTAATGTCAAGTATCTTTTCCTTAGACCATGAGATTGTGCAACTCCCGGATACCGTAGGAGTGCTTTGGGTGTACCAAACTTCACAACGTAACTGGGTGGCTATAAAGGTGCATTACAGGTATCTCCGAAAGTGTCTGTTGGGTTGGCACGAATCGAGACTGGGATTTGTCACTCCGTGTAGGCGGAGAGGTATCTCTGGGCCCACTCGGTAGGACATCATCATTTGCGCAATGTGACCAAGGAGTTGATCACGGGATGATGTGTTACGGAACGAGTAAAGAGACTTGCCGGTAACGAGATTGAACAAGGTATAAGGATACCGATGATCGAATCTCGGGCAAGTACAATACCGCTAGACAAAGGGAATTGTATACGGGATTGATTAAGTCCTTGACATCGTGGTTCATCTGATGAGATCATCGTGGAACATGTGGGAGCCATCATGGGTATCCAGATCCTGCTGTTGGTTATTGACCGGAGAACGTCTCGGTCATGTCTGCATGTCTCCCGAACCCGTAGGGTCTACACACTTAAGGTTCGATGACGCTAGGGTTATATAGGAAGCTTGTATGTGGTTACCAAATGTTGTTCGGAGTCCCGGATGAGATCCCGGACGTCACGAGGAGTTCCGGAATGGTCTGGAGGTAAAGATTTATATATGGGAAGTCCTGTTTTGGTCACCGGAAAAGTTTCGGGGTTTATCGGTAATGTACCGGGACCACCGGGAGGGTCCCGGCGGTCCACCAAGTGGGGCCACCTACCCCAGAGGGCTGCATGGGCCATGTGTGGGAGGGAACCAGCCCCAGGTGGGCTGGTGCACCCCCCACAAGGGGCCCAAGGCGCAGGGGAGAGTGGGAGGGGGCAAACCCTAGGGCAGATGGGCCCTAAGGCCCATGCTCCCTGTGCCTCCCTCTCATCCCCCTCTTGGCCGCCACCCCCTTTGCCATCTAGGGCTGGCCGCACCCCTTGGGGGTGGGAAACCCTAGAGGGGGGGCGCAGCCCCCTCTCCCCCTATAAATAGTGAGGCATAGGGTTGCCCATGAGATAGACATAATACATGAGATCTTCTCCCTCTCTTGGTGCAGCCCTGCCTCTCCTCCTCCTCCTCTTCTGTGGTGCTTGGCGAAGCCCTGCAGGATAGCCACGCTCCTCCACCACCACCACGCCGTTGTGCTGCTGCTGGATGGGGTCTTCCTCAACCTCTCCCTCTCTCCTTGCTGGATCAAGGCGTGGGAGACATCGTCGAGCTGTACGTGTGTTGAACGCGGAGGTGCCGTCCGTTCGGCACTTGATCATCGGTGATTTGAATCACGACGAGTACGACTCCATCAACCCCGTTCACTTGAACGCTTCCGCTTAGCGATCTACAAGGGTATGTAGATGCACTCTCCTTCCCCTCGTTGCTGGTTTCTCCATAGATAGATCTTGGTGACACGTAGGAAAATTTTGAATTTCTGCTACGTTCCCCAACAGTGGCATCATGAGCTAGGTCTATTGCGTAGATTCTTTGCACGAGTAGAACACAAAGTAGTTGTGGGCGTTGATTTTGTTCAATATGCTTACCGTTACTAGTCCAATCTTGTTTCGACGGCATTGTGGGATGAAGCGGCCCGGACCGACCTTACACGTACTCTTACGTGAGACAGGTTCCACCGATTGACATGCACTTGGTGCATAAGGTGCCTAGCGGGTGCCAGTCTCTCCCACTTTAGTCGGAACGGATTCGATGAAAAGGGTCCTTATGAAGGGTAAATAGCAATTGGCATATCACGTTGTGGTTTTGCGTAGGTAAGAAACGCTCTTGCTAGAAACCCATAGCAACCACGTAAAACATGCAACAACAATTAGAGGACGTCTAACTTGTTTTTGCAGGGTATGCTATGTGATATGATATGGCCAAGAAGAATGTGATGAATGATATGTGATGTATGAGATTGATCATGTTCTTGTAATAGGAATCACGACTTGCATGTCGATGAGTATGACAACCGGCAGGAGCCATAGGAGTTGTCTTAATTTATTGTATGACCTGCGTGTCATTGAACAACGCCATGTAATTACTTTACTTCATTGCTAACCGGTAGCCATAGTAGTAGAAGTAATAAATTGGCGAGACGACTTCATGGAGACACGATGATGGAGATCATGGTGTCATGCCGGTGACGATGATGATCATGGAGCCCCGAAGATGGAGATCAAAAGGAGCAAAATGATATTGGCCATATCATGTCACTATTTGATTGCATGTGATGTTTATCATGTTTATGCATCTTGTTTACTTAGGACGACGGTAGTAAATAAGATGATCCCTTACACAATTTCAAGAAGTGTTCTCCCCTGACTGTGCACCGTTGCTACAGTTCGTCGCTTCTAAGCACCACGTGATGATCGGGTGTGATGGATTCTTACGTTCACATACAACGGGTGTAAGACAGATTTACATAGCAAAACACTTAGGGTTAACTTGACGAGCCTAGCATGTGCAGACATGGCCTCGGAACACGGAGACCGAAAGGTCGAGCATGAGTCGTATAGTAGATACGATCAACATGAAGATGTTCACCGATGATGACTAGTCCGTCTCACGTGATGATCGGACACGGCCTAGTTGACTCGGATCATGTAATCACTTAGATGACCAGAGGGATGTCTATCTGAGTGGGAGTTCATAAGATGAACTTAATTATCCTGAACATAGTCAAAAAGGATTTTGCACATTATGTCGTAAGCTCGCGCTTTAGTTCTACTGTTTAGATATGTTCCTAGAGAAAATATAGTTGAAAGTTGAAAGTAGCGATTATGCGGACAGTAGAAAGCTTATGTCCTTAATGCACCTTTCAGTGTGCTGAACCCCAAACGTCGTTTGTCGATGTTGCGAACATCGGACATACACGGTTTGATAACTACGTGATAGTTCAGTTAAACGGTTTAGAGTTGAGGCACCAAAGATATTTTCGAAACGTCACGAAACATATGAGATGTTTCGAGGGCTGAAATTGGGATTTCAGGCTCGTGCCCACGTCAAGAGGTATAAGACCTCCGACGATTTTCTTAACCTGCAAACTAACAGAGAAAAGCTCAATCGTTGAGCTTGTGCTCAGATTGTCTGAGTGCAACAATCACTTGAATCGAGTGGGAGTTGATCTCCCAGATGAAATAGTGATGGTTCTCCGAAGTCATTACCACCAAGCTGCTAGAGCTTCGTGATGAACTATGATATATCAGGGACATATATGATGATTCTTGAGATATTCGCGATGTTTGACACCGCGAAAATAGAAATCAAGAAGGAGCATCAATTGTTGATGAAACCACTAGTTTCAAGAAGGGCAAGGGCAATAAGGGATACTTCATGAAACGGCAAATCAGCTGCTGCTCTAGTGAAGAAACCCAAGGTTGAACCCAAACCCGAGACTAAGTGCTCCTGTAATAAGGGGAACAACCACTGGAGCAGAATTACCCTAGATACTTGGTAGATGAGAAGGCTGGCAAGGTCGATAGAAGTATATTGGATATGCATTATGTTAATGTGTACTTTACTAGTACTCCTAGTAGCACCAGGGTATTAGATACCGGTTCGGTTGCTAAGTGTTAGTAACTCGAAATAAAAGCTATGGAATAAACGGAGACTAGCCAAAGGTGAGCTGACGATATGTGTTGGAAGTTTTTCCAAGCTTGATGTGATCAAGCATCGCACGCTCCCTCTACCAACGAGATTGGTGTTAAACCTAAATAATTGTTATTTGGTGTTTGCGTTGAGCATAGACATGATTGGATTATGTCTATCGCAATACGGTTATTCATTTAAGGAGAATAATGGTTACTCTATTTATTTGAATAATACCTTCAATGGTCTTGCACCTAAATGAATGGTTTATTGAATCTCGATCGTAGTGATACACTTTTTCATGCCAAAAAGATATAAGATAGTAATGATAGTATCACTTACTTGTGGCACTGCCATGTAAGTCATATTGGTGTAAAACGCATGAAGAAGCCCCATGTTGATGGATCTTTGGACTCACTTGTTTTTGAAAGGTTTGAGACATGTGAACCATGTCTATTGGTGTATATGCATGAAGAAACTCCATGCAGATGGATCGTTTGGACTCACTTGATTTTGAATCACTTGAGATATGCAAATCATACCACATGGGCAAGATGACTGAAAAGCCTCAGTTTCAGTAAAATGGAACAAGATAGCAACTTGTTGGAAGTAATACATTTTGATGTGTGCAGTCCAATGAGTGCTGAGGCATGCAGTGAATATCGTTATGTTCTTACTTCACAGATGATTCGAGTAGATGTAGAGTATATTTACTTGATGAAACACAAGTCTGAATTATTGAATGGTTCAAGTAATTTCAGAGTGAAGTTGAAGATCACCGTGACAAGAGGATAAAATATCTATGATATGATCATAGAGATGAGTATCTGAGTTACGAGCTTTGGCACGCAATTAAGACATTGTGGAAATTGTTTCACAATTAATACCGCCTGGAACACCATAGTGAGGGTGTGTCCGAACATCATAGTTGCACCCTATTGGATATGGTGCGTACCATGATGTCTCTTATCGAATTACCACTATTGTTCATGGGTTAGGCATTAGAGACAACCACATTCACTTTAAATAGGGCACCACTTAATTCCATTGAGATGACACCGTATGAATTATGGTTTAGAGAAACCTAAGTTGTCGTTTCTTAAAGGTTTGGGGCTGCGACGCTTATGTGAAAAAGTTTCAGGTTGATAAGCTCGAACCCAAAGCGGATAAAATGCATCTTCATAGGACACCCAAAACAGTTGGGTATACCTCCTAATTCAGATCTGAAAGCAATAAGGATTGTTTCTTGAATCGGGTCCTTTCTCGAGAAAAAGTTTGTCTCGGAAAGTTGAGTGGGAGGATGGTGGAGACTTGATGAGGTTATTGAACCGTCACTTCAACAAGTGTGTAGCAGGGCACAGGAAGTTGTTCCTGTGGCACCTATACCAATTGAAGTGGAAGCTTATGATAGTGATCGTGAAACTTCGGATCAAGTCACTACCGAACCTCGTAGGACGACAAGGACACGTACTACTTCTGAGTGGTACGGTGATCCTGTCTTGAAGGTCATGTTGCTAGACAACAATGAACCTACGAGCTATGGAGAAGCAATGGTGGGCCCAAATTCCAATAAATGGTTAGAAGCCATGAAATCCGAGATAGGATACATGTATCAGAACAAAGCATGGACTTTGGTGGACTTGCCCAATGATCGGCAAGCCATTAAGATAAATAGATCTTTAAGAAGAAGACGGACGTGGACGGTAATGTCACCGTCTATGAAGCACGACTTGTGGCGAAGAGTTTTTCCACAAGTTCAAGGAGTTGACTACGATGAGATTTTCTCATCTGTAGCGATGCTTAAGTCCGTCGGATTCATGTTAGCATTAGCTGCATTTATGAAATCTGGCAGATGGATGTCAAGACAAGTTTCCTTACCAGTTTTCGTAAGGAAAGATTGTATGTGATACAATTAGAAAATTTTTGTCGATCCTAAGGATGCTAAAAGGTATGCTGGCTCCAGCGATCCTTCTAAGGACTGGAGTAAGCATCTCGGAGTTGGAATATGCACTTTGATAAGATGATCAAAGATTTTGGGTTTATACAAAGTTTATGAGAAACTTGTATTTCCAAAGAAGTGAGTGGGAGCACTATAGAATTTCTGATGAGTATATGTTGTTAACATATTGTTGATCGGAAATGATGTAGAATTTCTGGAAAGCATAAAGGGTTAAATTGTTTTTCAATGGAAAACCTGGATTAGGCTACTTGAACAATAAGCATCAAGATCTATAAGATAGATCAAAATGTTTAATAGTACTTTCAAATGAGCACGTACCTTGACATGATCTTGAAGGTGTTCAAGATGGATCAGTCAAAGAAGGAGTTCTTGCCTGAGTTGTAAGGTATGAAGTTAAGACTTAAAAGCTCGACCACGGCAGAAGAAAGAGGAAGGACGAAGGTCGTCCCCTATGCTTAAGACATAGGCTCTACACAGTATGCTATGCTGTGTACCGCACCTGAAAGTGTGCCTTGCCATGAGTCAGTCAAGGGGTACAAGAGTGATCCAAGAATGGATCACAGGACAGCGGTCAAAGTTATCCTTAGTAACTAGTGGACTAAGGAATTTTCTCGATTATGGAGGTGGTAAAAGAGTTCGTCGTAAAGGGTTACGTCGATGCAAGCTTAACACCTATCCGGATAGCTCTGAGTAGAGATACCGGATACGTATGATGGAGCAACAATTTAGGATAGCTCCAAGTGGAACAGTTATTTGGAATAGCTCCAAATAGAGCGTGGTAGCTACATCTAGGAGATGACATAGAGATTTGTAAAGCACACACGGATCTGAAAGGTTCAGACCCGTTGACTATAACCTCTCTCACAAGCATAACATGATCAAACCCTAAACTCTTTGGGTGTTAGCCACATGGGGATGTGACCTTGAGTGTTAATCACATATCGATGTGAACTAGATTATTGACTCTAGTGCAAGTGGGAGACTGTTGGAAATATGCCCTAGAGGCAATAATAAATTAGTTATTATTATATTTCTGTGTTCATGATAATAGTCTTTTATTCATGCTATAACTGTATTATCCGGAAATCGTAATACACGTGTGAATACATAGACCACAATATGTCCCTAGTGAGCCTCTAGTTGACTAGCTCGTTGTGATCAACAGATAGTCATGGTTTCCTAGCTATGGACATTGGATGTCGTTGATAACGGGATCACATCATTAGGAGAATGATGTGATGGACAAGACCCAATCCTAAGCATAGCATAGAGATCGTGTAGTTCGTATGCTAAAGCTTTTCTAATGTCAAGTATCTTTTCCTTAGACCATGAGATTGTGCAACTCCCGGATACCGTAGGAGTGCTTTGGGTGTACCAAACGTCACAACGTAACTGGGTGGCTATAAAGGTGCATTACAGGTATCTCCGAAAGTGTCTGTTGGGTTGGCACGAATCGAGACTGGGATTTGTCACTCCGTGTAGGAGGAGAGGTATCTCTGGGCCCACTCGGTAGGACATCATCATTTGTGCAATGTGACCAAGGAGTTGATCACGGGATGATGTGTTACGGAACGAGTAAAGAGACTTGCCGGTAACGAGATTGAACAAGGTATAAGGATACTGACGATCGAATCTCGGGCAAGTACAATACCGCTAGACAAAGGGAATTGTATACGGGATTGATTAAGTCCTTGACATCGTGGTTCATCCGATGAGATCATCGTGGAACATGTGGGAGCCATCATGGGTATCCAGATCCCGCTGTTGGTTATTGACCGGAGAACGTCTCGGTCATGTCTGCATGTCTCCCGAACCCGTAGGGTCTACACACTTAAGGTTCGATGACGCTAGGGTTATATAGGAAGCTTGTATGTGGTTACCGAATGTTGTTCGGAGTCCCGGATGAGATCCCGGACGTCACGAGGAGTTCCGGAATGGTCCGGAGGTAAAGATTTATATATGGGAAGTCCTGTTTTGGTCATCGGAAAAGTTTCGGGGTTTATCGATAATGTACCGGGACCACCGGGAGGGTCCCGGGGGTCCACCAAGTGGGGCCACCTACCCCAGAGGGCAGCATGGGCCATGTGTGGGAGGGAACCAGCCCCAGGTGGGCTGGTGCGCCCCCCACAAGGGGCCCAAGGCGCAGGGGAGAGTGGGAGGGGGCAAACCCTAGGGCAGATGGGCCCTAAGGCCCATGCTCCCTGCGCCTCCCTCTCCTCCCCCTCTTGGCCGCCACCCCCTTTGCCATCTAGGGCTGGCCGCACCCCTTGGGGGTGGGAAACCCTAGAGGGGGGGCGCAGCCCCCTCTCCCCCTATAAATAGTGAGGCATAGGGCTGCCCATGAGATAGACATAATACATGAGATCTTCTCCCTCTCTTGGTGCAGCCCTGCCTCTCCTCCTCCTCCTCCTCCGTGGTGCTTGGCGAAGCCCTGCAGGATAGCCACGCTCCTCCACCACCACCACGCCGTTGTGCTGCTGCTGGATGGGGTCTTCCTCAACCTCTCCCTCTCTCCTTGCTGGATCAAGGCGTGGGAGACATCGTCGGGTTGTACGTGTGTTGAACGCGGAGGTGCCGTCCGTTCGGCACTTGATCATCGGTGATTTGAATCACGACGAGTACGACTCCATCAACCCCGTTCACTTGAACGCTTCCGCTTAGCGATCTACAAGGGTATGTAGATGCACTCTCCTTCCCCTCGTTGCTGGTTTCTCCATAGATAGATCTTGGTGACACGTAGGAAAAATTTTGAATTTCTGCTACGTTCCCCAACAGTGGCATCATGAGCTAGGTCTATTGCGTAGATTCTTTGCTCGAGTAGAACACAAAGTAGTTGTGGGCGTTGATTTTGTTCAATATGCTTACCGTTACTAGTCCAATCTTGTTTCGACGGCATTGTGGGATGAAGCGGCCCGGACCGACCTTACACGTACACTTACGTGAGACAGGTTCCACCGATTGACATGCACTTGGTGCATAAGGTGGCTAGCGGGTGCCAGTCTCTCCCACTTTAGTCGGAACGGATTCGATGAAAAGGGTCCTTATGAAGGGTAAATAGCAATTGGCATATCACGTTGTGGTTTTGCGTAGGTAAGAAACGTTCTTGCTAGAAACCCATAGCAGCCACGTAAAACATGCAACAACAATTAGAGGACGTCTAACTTGTTTTTGCAGGGTATGCTATGTGATGTGATATGGCCAAGAAGAATGTGATGAATGATATGTGATGTATGAGATTGATCATGTTCTTGTAATAGGAATCACGACTTGCATGTCGATGAGTATGACAACCGGCAGGAGCCATAGGAGTTGTCTTAATTTATTGTATGACCTGTGTGTCATTGAACAACGCCATGTAATTACTTTACTTTATTGCTAACCGGTAGCCATAGTAGTAGAAGTAATAAGTTGGCGAGACGACTTCATGGAGACACGATGATGGAGATCATGATGATGGAGATCATGGTGTCATGCCGGTGACGATGATGATCATGGAGCCCCAAAGATGGAGATCAAAAGGAGCAAAATGATATTGGCCATATCATGTCACTATTTGATTGCATGTGATGTTTATCATGTTTATGCATCTTGTTTACTTAGGACGACGGTAGTAAATAAGATGATCCCTTACACAATTTCAAGAAGTGTTCTCCCCTGACTGTGCACCGTTGCTACAGTTCGTCGCTTCTAAGCACCACGTGATGATCGGGTGTGATGGATTCTTACGTTCACATACAACGGGTGTAAGACAGATTTACACAGCAAAACACTTAGGGTTAACTTGACGAGCCTAGCATGTGCAGACATGGCCTCAGAACACGGAGACCGAAAGGTCGAGCATGAGTCATACAGTAGATATGATCAACATGAAGATGTTCACCGATGATGACTAGTCTGTCTCACGTGATGATCGGACACGGCCTAGTTGACTCGGATCATGTAATCACTTAGATGACCAGAGGGATGTCTATCCGATTGGTTGCCCTTCTGTGCATTGATCAAGGCAGTGCGAATGTTGTTTACACGACTCAGAGATTGAGAGGAAATCATGCCTGCGAGCGCCACCCAGAGGGCGAGCGCGGTGGTGACCGCGGTCACAACGATGAGCACTTCTTTGGAGAGGTTGTTGAGGAGGTAGCCGAGCACCTGCTGATCCTCCCACACCCAGATGGGATGGAGAGGGTTGGGCTCGGACGTTTCCTTGCTGTCCTTGTCCTTGGTGACGAGGTGGCGGGTGGGTTCCGACATAGTCCTGTCGACGTAGCCGAAGAGCCCGGCTCCCCTCAGTTGTGGCGTAACTTGCGTTCGCCACGGGACGTAGTTCGTCCGGGAGAGCTTCTCCGTGACTTGGCTGCTGAGGTTGGATTGGGCGGCGCTGGAGGAAGACATGGCTTGGCACTATGGAGATCGATGGAAGCTAGGGTTTGGAAGAGGAGGCTCATTATCATGTGCGTTAGGCGAAAGCGTCTTACCTCATCGTGAGGGACGCCATACGTGTTTATAGAACAGGGGTGCACCATGAAACCAACCTTGGACCTAAAAATGATTAGAGACAAGGGAATGCTGCTCATCTCTGTTTTTGCAGGCAAGCCACTATGAAGCTGCCTGTGTTGATGTAGAAAGGAAACAGAATGCGGTTCTGATCCAACTCTGTTTTTATACCAGTCGACTGTCAAGTGAACATTATTCTTCTTTTTTTTGCGGGTGGTGTGAACATTATTCATTTATTCTACTAGTATCTCTTTAGCTCTACAGCTATACGCGTGAGAGAGATCAGACTTCATTGGCATGACAGCAAGTAAATACTGAATACTTCCAAGCAGTTTTGTATAAGTGGGATAGTTGGTGCCAGAAAAGAGCTACTCCCTCCGTTTAGGTGTATAAGTCATCTTACGAAAACCAAATAATCCCAAAACACTTAGGCGCGGTACATTAACTTTCATCTCGTTTCTTGTTTCGTGGCATATCAACCAATAAGAGATGTGGGCCATGCATGCTTTAAATGACTTGAGATTGTTAAACACGACATGCAGTGGTTAGTTCATTGCATGCAATGTTACTAATTAGCAAAAAACATTAAGTTCTCTCGTTTTCCTCTTCACCTTGGTCGCGGTGCGCAATCTAAAATGACTTACACACCTAGACCGAGGGAGTAGTACTCCATTATCATCTTGGCAGGCTAATTTATTTATGGATAAGTAAATCATGATCACTTATGTTGCCATGATTTCTTTTGTATTAGTATATTTTGTTTTCGTCCAATGTTGTGTAGAATAAGCTTAACGATAGCTTCAGATGACTCCCCCCGGGAAAATATGGCTTAACTAGCGCCGAACGAGTGCTCCCCTCCAGCAGCGCTCCCGCGAGCGCCCGGGGGAGGAGGGGGGCGAACCCTAGCGCCGGCCCGCAGCCCTCCTCCTCGCGCCTCCCTCCCCTCGCCGCTGCCCCGAGGTGCTGGTGGGTTAAGCCCTGCCAGCGTGGGCGGCGGCGAGGTGTTCCTCCTTCCCCCGCCCGGGACGACGGTCGCGGGATCCAAGATCGGGTGGTGGCGCGGCGACAGCAGCAAGCGGTGGAGACGTGGGCTACGGGTGGTGGCGTGAAGGGGCTGAGGCGTGGTGGGGCGCAGTGGGCTCGGGCAGCGCTGACCCCATCGGCATGCGGCCAGATCTGGGCCCAGGCGGCGCGGGCCGGGAGCGGCGCGAGCTACGGGCATCCGCCTCTGCCGTGGTCATGGCTGGTAGGGGCGGAGGCGCAGCGGCGGTGGCAGGTGGGTCGGCTGCTCGGTCTCCAGGCATCCCGCCGTCTGGACGGCGACGGCGGCGCGGCCGGCTCCCCGGTGGGCTTCCCTTGGGGTGGGCGGCGGTCCTGGTGGGCACTCCTTGCCGGTGGTTGTGGCTGTGTTGGTGGCCTTGCGCAGCTCTGCAATGGACGCCGAAGTGGGACGGCACGGGGGTGTGTCCGGGGGGAGGGATTGGGCTGCAGGGAAGAGTGGCGCCGACGTGCTCGGGCCCCCGTCACCGGCACATGGGTGTGCCGGTCTGGATGCGTCCGCTCCCCCACCTCCCCCTTTTCCCGGCCACGTTCGGGTGGTTGTAGCGCCTGCGATCTTCAAGGCGGGATACATTCTGCGGCTCGTCGGTCTGGGGTGTCCATTGGCCCAAAGTTGATCCTTTTGGTTGATCTTGGGGGTGTCCATTGGCCCAAATTCGAAATATACATTGAGAAAAAAAAAGACAAATTCAGATGTGAATAGTGTCAAATGTTGCTTTTGTCTTTTTATGACACTATTCATGCTAGATTTCACTTTTTTGTTTCTCAATGTACATTTAGAGTTTTGACCTAAAATTTGTAGGAGTTATAGTCACATTCCTTGTAAACATTCATATATTTTGTCAGAATTTTTTTAAATGTTTAAAGTTGACTTTTTTGAAGTTGGAGCATGGGGAGCACCCAAGGATGGGAGTACTTGACATTTCCCCGACTCCCCCCTTCTTAATTTTTATGATATTATTAACAATATATGCCGTTTTGGTAATATATTCAGTAAATTTGACAGTAAGTGTGTTTTATATATCTATTACAGTTTTTGTTTCAAAACTGAGTACACTCGTACTTGTAGGTTTATCTAAATATATCTCATGGATGCCTCTTTGTTTATTTTTGGCTTTTCTTTAAACTGTCATTGCAGCGTGCTTCTTCAGTAAATCATATGCTACTGTTTATTGTTTTGCCTATGTTACTTTATGTCCAATTTTATGCGTGTTATTTTTTTGCTGAATTTGTAACTCAATGTTTAGAAGCATAGTCCAAACTGTGAGTTGGAAAGAATTTCCTGTAAGTTGAACTGAGTTTGTACCTGCCTTATAGCCTGGTGCTACTTATTCTCTCTTTTTTTAAACTGCTGTGAATAGGATCAGTTACGTAAGTCTTGGATTCTTTTATGAGCTGGCTAACATTTGAAATATTTTATGAGCTAGTTTCTGAAGAAATAAAAATGGCTCATTTGATCAAAGCCTCACATGCTTCTGAAGAGATGGTGGGTTGTTCTTAGTAGGACAGATAGGTAAATCAAAGCCAAAACAGCATTAACCTTGATTTGCCTCTACACATAGATAACCGTCTTTGCTTCAAGTTCTATGGACATCTTTCCTCTCTCGTTTGAATTTTAAAGTTAGCTTAAGTATATATTTTTTTTCACTTTTTCCCCGAAAAAAAGACAAGTAAATTTGGTTGTTGTGATCCAGCCAGGGAAACATTATTTATATGTTATACGCCTGTGTATCAACTATCAAGATAACATCCGCAGAAACTCATTTTATTGGTGGTTGCTGCTACAATGACAAAATTCAACATCGTTTTTATACGATCTCATAATCGACAACCTAGCTCTTCAGATCTTTTCTCTTCTCCTAAAACGGTGCAGCTTGGAAGTCAATTAGTGTGGGCCTTGTTGCCGCATTTCCTGTCGCCGTTTTGCACGCAGACTGTGCCGTCGGGCGCATCTAGTATGAGATAAGTTAAAAGGAAGAATAAAAGTCACGCACAAAAGACAAAAAACATTTGGTTGTTACGATCCAGTCATGGAAATGCCAAATCGAAGCCAAATTAACTTTATGTTGTGTATTATGCCTTACAAGTTACATATCAAGATACTCATTTTATTGGTTGTTGCTACAATCACGGAGAGAAGAGGTTCAACATCATATATATGTAATGATCACATGATCGACAAGCCCTTCAGATATTTTTTTACTTCTCCTAAAACGTAACAGCTTAATTGAGGGACTTAATTCTGGCTCCATTTCTTGTTGCAGTTTTCCACGCAGATGGCCGCTTCAGCTGCATCTGCAAAATCATGAGAACAGAAGAAGAAGAAAAATCATGAGAACAGAAGCAGAAATGACACTTGTCAGCAGAAAAGGAAACACAGGCTCGATGGAGCAAACGCAATGTGATCAAGACGGTCGGACGTCTTACCGGCCACAGATTTTGATATCCAGCTTGTTGCAGGTCATCCTGCACATGGCGTCGCCACTGACGGCGGCCTGGTTGGGGCTGCACTTGTTGGCGCAGAACACTTTGCAGAGGAAGCGCGGCACGTTGTCGTTCAGGCAGCCGGGGAAGCAGTCGTCGAAGCACCGGCAGAACTTGGACTTGGCGGCCACCTCCCCGGGCAGCAGCACCAGGACAAGGAGCATGCACAGCGCGGCCGGCCTCGACCTCTTCGCCTCCATCTACGGCTTCTTCTTCTTCTTTGGGATCAAGGGAAGGGAGGAGAGAACTGCTGAGCTGAGAGTGTGAGACTTTGCGTGGCAGTGTGGCCGAGTGCTTATATGGGTACCGAAGTTACGAGGGCAATATCGTCATTTGACAAGAGTAACTTGTAATGTGCTGTAGTATTTTGCTCTTTCTTGGTAAATCAAATGGGCACGATTTCCCTAGCACCGCCTCCGGGTTATGTGGCGGCGTGTTTTCGGCGAATGGATGAAGGCCAGGTGGAGTGTGTCCCGTAGCCAGTTTTGCCATGGTACTCATCTTCTCAAAATAGTACTCCCTCAGATCCACTAAAACCACGACACTTATTATGGATATCACTCACCATGAGACTAACCTTGGACCTAAAAATGATTAGACATGGGAATGTTGCTCATCTCTGTTTTCGTAGGCAAGCCACTATGAATCTGCCTGTGTTGATGTACAAAGGAAACAAAATTCAGTTCTGATCCAGTTCTGTTTATATACCAGTCGAGTGAACAACTGAACATTACTCTACTAGTATCGCTTTAGCTGTACAGCTACGCGTGAGAGAGATCATGCAGTACTTCATTGGCATGACAGCAAGCAAATACTTCCAAGCAGTTTACAAGCTTCTGGATGTAATAATTCAAGTGGGGAATATTTGGTGCCAGAATAAAATTATCGCACTTTCATCTTGACAGGCTGAATTTGTTCAGATAAGTAAATCATGATCACAGTATTGTGTAGAACAAGCTTAAACGATAGCTCAGGACGACTCCTCCCTTCTGACCAGCTAATAGTCTGATTGTGCATGTTCTTCATTTTTCATATGATATTAATGAGTATATGCTGTTCTGGAAATATTCAGTAAATTTGACAGTAGGTGTGTTCTATATACTATATATATTTGTGTGTTTTTTTATTTCTGAATTTACAGTTGTAAGTTTATTTAAAATATCTCCCTAGTGTCTCCTTTGTTTAGTTTTGAGCTTTTCTCTTAAATGTCATTGTGTCATGCGCCTTCATTAAATCATATGCTAGCTACTGTCATTGCTTTGCCTATGTTCCTTTATGTCCCTTATTTTGCGTGTTTTTTGTTGTTAACTTCGCACCTCAATATAATATTTAGAAGCACTGTTCCGAATAAAGAATGTTGAATCCCATCGGTAGTCTCAGTCTGATGTTAAGAATGTTGGGAAGAAGTTCTTGTGAATTGAACTGAATTTGCACTTGCCTTATCCTGGTATTATTTGCTACTGCATATATGGCTGGCGATTCAACAACTAGCTCTAATATATGGTTCCAGTGCTACTTTTCATTCTTTTTTTTAAGATGCTATGAAGCCTTGGGTGTTGTATCAGTTGCCTAAATTTTTCCCATCTCTGGGTTAAGTTGTTAAGGGGGAAAAGGTGGCACTTTCTCGTCGCAAAAAAGACAAAAAAAAACTTTGGAAATGCCAACTCAAAGCCAATTTAAGTTCATATTATGTATATTATGCGTTACATATCGACATACTCAATTTATTGGTTGCTGCTACAATCACAGCCATTCAACATCATATTCATATATATGTGCTGATCCCATGATCGACAAGGTAGCTCTTCAAATCTTCTTCTCTTCTCCTAAAACGGAGCGGTTTGGCGGTTAATCAGTCTGGGCCATCTGGCTCAGCTTCCTGTTGCAGTTCTGCACGCAGACGTCGGCGTCATCAGCTGCATCTGCAGAAATTGCAGTGCAAGAACAGAAATCATCAGAACAAAAAGATGGAACTATTCTTGTCAAAAAGAAAAGAACACGCAGATTTTCAACTCATCAAGAAGAAGAAGAAGAAGAAGAAGAAGAAGAAGAAGAAGAATGTGATCAAGATGGTCCGTCGTCTTACCGGTCGGCGCCGCCGCTGAGTGGCCGCAGATCTGTATCTTGCAGGCCATCCTGCAGGTGGCGGCGGCAGAGCCGATGCTGACGCCGACGCCATAGCCGGGCTGGTTGGTGTTGGGGCTGCACTTGTTGGCGCAGAACACATCGCAGGCGTAGCCCGGCACGTTGCCGCTCACGCACCCGGGGTCGCAGTCGTCGAAGCACTTGCAGAACTCCGACTTGGCGGCCGCCTCTCCGGGCAGCAGCGCCAGGAGGAGGAGCACGCACAGCGCGGCCATGGTGGCCGCCCCCTTGAGCTTCTTCGCCTCCATCTCCTTCCTCTGGCAAGCTATGGGCTATGGCTTCTTCTTCGGGATCAGGGAGTGGAGACAAGTGCTGTGGTGAGTGTGTGAGAGACTGTGGCAGTGTGGGCTCTTCTTATATGGGCACCGGAGTCCCGTTCAGAGGGCATAACCGCCATTTTACCTGGATGACTCATGATGTATTTTCCGAGCATCGAGCATCGTATTTCACTGTTTTCTCATGCGGAAAATGAGCCTACTTCGATGCTACATGCAACCGTGTCTATGGATCTACGCTGATATACAACTTATGGATGTTGTGGGTATCGGTTTAAAATGGGTACGATTTCCCTAGCACCGCCTCCGTGTTTTGCGGCGGCGTGTTTTCGGCGAATGGATGAAGGCCAGGTGGAGCGTGTCCTTTAGCCAGTTTTCCCATGGTACCCATTTTCTGAAGATAATACCACTCACCATGAAACTAACCTTGGACCCAAAAATGATTAGAGACAAGGGAATGCTGCTCATCTCTGTTTTCGTAGGCAGGCCACTATGAAGCTGTCTGTGTTGATGTAGAAAGGAAACAGAATTCAGTTCTGATCCAGTTCTGTTTATACGAGTGAACATTACTCTACTAGTATCTCTTTAATTAGCTGTACAGCTACGCGTGAGAGACAAGACTTCATTGGCAATTTGGCATGACAGCAAATAAATACTTCCAGGCAGTTTACAAGCTTCTGGATGTAATAATTCCAGTGGGGAATATTTGGTGCCAGAAAATAATGATTTCATTTTCATCTTGGCAGGCTAAATTTGTTTCTGATAAATGAGTATTGTTGCCATGATTTTTTTAGTAGTATATATATTTTATTTGTCTTCCAGTGTGTGTAGAACAAGCCTTAAACGATAGCTCAGGATGACTCCTCTCTTCTGACCAGCTAAATCTGATTGCGCATATTCTTTATTTTTCATACGATATTAATGAGTACATGCTGTTTCAAGAATATTCAGTAAATTTGACAGTAGTTATGTTTTATATATCTAAACTATTTCTGTTTCAAAACTTCTTTTTTTGAGACTGTGTTTGTGAAATTACAGTTGTAAGTTTATCTAAATATCTCCCTAATGGCTCCGTGTTCCGTTTTGAGCTTTCTCTGGAATGTCATTCTGCCGTGTGCCTTCATTAAACCATATGCTAGCTACTGTCTATTGCTTTGCCTATTTTCCTTTATGTCCCCTTTCCTGCGTGTGTTTTGTTGTTGATTTCTTACCTCAATATTTAGAAGCACTGTTCTGAATAATGGATGTTGAATCCCATCAGTAGTCTCAGTCTGAGCTGGGAGTTGGGAAGAAGTTCCTGTGAGTTGAACTGAATTTGCACCTGCCTTAGCCTGTTGCTTTTTGCTACTACATATATGGCTTGCGATTGAACAAGAGCCGGGTTCCAGTGCTACTTTTCCTTCGTTTTTTAGATGCTATGAAGTCTTGGACGTTGTATCAGTAGCCAAAATTTGGAATTCCTCTTTGAGTTGGCTAACAATTGAAATATTTTATGAGCTAGATTCTAAAGAAAATAAGATGGCTCACTTTTTTTGCAAATAATAAAAGGACGTCGATAACAACCGAACGTTCGGTCCGGGGACAACCCAGACCGAACGAGAGGTTCGGCACGACAGGTTTCCCCCAACAAACAATTTCGTTCGGGAAGAGAGGCCTCCTAGCCCGAACGCGCTCCTTCCCGTTGCCTACAGGCCTTTTCTTTGTAGAAATAAAAAAGAAAAGAAAAGCCCAGAATCACACACCTCAAAAAAGCCCTTTTTGCACGAAAAAATTGCCACGGGCTTTTGCCATGCCATGTTCGTTTATGTTTTCAAATGGCGCAAAAAAAAAGGATTAATGGCAAATTTAAATCTTTACATTCTGGCGAAAAAAATGTAGAGCACACACAAAAAAGAGTATCATATATTGTTTGGGGAGAAATTGCCATGTTTCTTCAAAGTAATTTACCGTGGTCCCATGAATGATGAAAAAGTAAAAGAAATGCCACAGATCATATGTAAAGTAAAAAAAATGCAAGAAAACTAGAGCAAATTGCCATCGTTCCATAAAAGTTAATTTGGCATGAAAAAATTGCCACTAGCGATTATATTGACATGTATGCAAAGGTTAAAAATTGCAGTGGCAATATAGGTAAATTTTCCATGTCAAAAAGGTAAAAATTACCATGAAATAAATAAATAAAAATCTCATAGAAAAAAAGGAGGTTAAAAGGAAATTAACATGGCATTATAATTCAATTTGCCATGTCAATATAGTAAAAACTGCCATGGAAAATTATAAGAAAAAATTTCATCTTTTTTTGCCATTAAAAGGTACTCCCTCCGTAAACTAATATAAGAGCATTTAGATCACTAAAGTAGTGATCTAAACGCTCTTATATTAGTTTACAGAGGGAGTACTATATTGCCGTGGCAACATAGGTAAGTTTGCCATGCCAAAAAGGTAAAACGGCCATGAAAAAAAAACGTAAATTTGTCACGAAAAACAACACTTGCCATGGCAAAAAACATTTTTTTAATGAAGAAAAAAGTCATCAAAAATTTGCCATGGCAATTTCAATGTACTGCCCATGTCAATTTATTTCTTTTAGATAAAAACTTTTGTCATGGCAAAATCAGACACAAAATTTTAGATAAAAATTACTAAAGTTTGGCATATTATTTGGTGAACAGTGTATGGCAAATTTGTTTCTTGTAGATAAAAAAATTTGGCATGGAAAATTCACCCACATATTTTAGATAAAAATTACTAAAAGTTGCCATATTGCTTGCAGATTTTGCCATGGCAAAAAGTGTATTTGGATTTTTCCATATTGTGAATACAAAACTCTTGCTAGAAAATTAGAGTAAATTGCCAAAGTCCCATAAAAGTTAATTTGGCATGGAAAAATTTCCATTAGCGACTATATTGACATTTATGCAAAGGTTAAAAATTGCCATGGAATTTTTTTGCCATGGCGTTATAATTAAATTTGCCCTGTCAATATAGGAAAAATAGCCATGGCCAAATTAAAAGAAAATTTTGCCATCTTTTTCTTTTTCATTTAGAGGTACTATATTGCCGTGTAAATGTAGGTAAATTTGCCATGCCAAAAGGGTAAAATTGTCATGGAAAAAATTAAGTAATATTGTCATCAAACCACAACACTTGTGATGGCAAAAAACATTTTTTAATGGGAGTATTAAACTTTGCCATGACAAATACATATGAGCAGTCCCAACTCCCAAACGCCATGGAGCTACCCATGGCAATATATACTGTTTTATTACCAACATCATTTTAAATGTCACGACAACAGAAATTGAATCGGCATGGCAACATATTTGTCAGGGCAACAGAAAATTCTCATGTATATAAAGTAAACGCAAAAAATATGAAATAAAATTTGCCATGGCAGATGCATGTGAAAAATTTGCCGTGTTGTTCTCATTATACTTGTCATGCTTTGCATAAGAAAAAAGTGCCATTATATGTACTCGTATACAAAAATTTGCATGCCCCATAAATTATAGAACTTATAAAACTTAACCATGGCAAAATTATTCGAAGACATATGAAAAAACACACGATGAATAAGTTGTCGTCATGGCGAACATATGGTTTAGTTGCCATGGCAACATCATCTATAAAACTTAAGAGTATCTCCAACAGCCACGCTAAACTAGCACCGCGCCGTAAATTAGGCCGTTTTAGCACGCGCGCAACGCGGCGGGTCGCTCCAGCGGGCGCGCAAAAACGGCGCGCGCGCTATAACGGGTTGGGCGCCCAGTTGAAAACACTTACCCACGCGGCGTATTTCGGGCGCCCGCTACAGCGCGCGGCACACTCGAGCGCTCGCGCCGCACTCTCTCCTCTCCTCGTCCTACGCCCCGCGCGCGCCGGCGCCGGCGCCCTGCCACCCACCCATGGACGCGCACACCGGCGCCCCGCTCACCCCGCTGTACAGCCGCGACCCCCCCCCCCCCCCCCGCCACCGCCGGAAACCCTAGCGCGGGAAGCGCTGGCATCGCCACCGCCGGAGCTCCGCCGAGCGTCGGCCTCGCGCGCAGCCTCTTCTTGCCGCCGCGGATGACCACGGCGCCGGGTGGCGTCGCGCCGGCGCCGTCCCGTGCCGCCGCCGCACAAGGTAAAAAAGGTCCCCAATGCGGCGCGGACGAAGAAGGGCAAAACATCCGCGAAGAAAAACAAGGCGGCGGACGGCTCCGGCAGCACGAAGGTGAGGGGAAAGAAGCTTGCAGGGCGTTCAACGACCGCGGCGGCTACCGAAGCGCCGGCGAGCTCACTCGTTGAGCCGGCCGCCGACGCACACCACATGTTCGACGAAATGCCCCCAAGGTGAAAAAATTTCCAACTTTTCTTTTCTTCTTATTTTTTCAATGCATCATCACATATAGATAGCTTATTTGCATTGTTCAAAAAATTTGTAGTCTCAACGATGATGCATACATGTCCACTATGGGTGTTGGGTCCAACAATTCGCATTGGTCTCAAACCAATGACATCCATTTCGAAGACTATTAGTTTGAGGTGGACGAGGAGGGTGAGGGAATTGTCGAGGCGCTGAAAGGAAGAGCGGGCAATTACACCACCAACGATGACAAGTTACTATGCTATACTTATTTGCAAGTGTCGAGGGATCCATCCATTGGAGGTGATCAAAGTAGAGACGCGTATTGGGGGCGAATGAAAGAACACTTTGATGCTCACAACGTGAGTGGAATTGACCGCTCCGAGAGATCACTTCGGTCCCGATGGTCGACAATCAACTCGGATTGTCAAAAGTGGGCGGCCGTACAAAAGGCAGTTGACAAGATTAACCCAAGTGGCACAAATGAGGATGATCGAGTAAGTGGCATCTCATATATGTTCATCATACTTGTTTTTGGTGACCGAAGTGCTAACTTGTTTTGTTTTTCTTGTAGTACAACATTGCACAAAACTTGTTCAAAGAAGAGACAAGGACAACCAAGAAGGGGATGATCAAGAAAGGCAGGATCTTTACCTTGCCTCATTGCTATGAAGTGTTAAAGGATGATGAGAAATGGAAGAAGCGTGATGGTTTGGAGGATTTGCATTTGAGCAACAAACGGAAGCGAGCAATTGAGATGAATGATGAGGAGGAGGAGGATGATGCATCAAGTGATGATGGCAAGAGAAGCCCCACACCCAACTCGGTTTCATACTCGAAGCCAAAACGACCGGATGGGTGCAAGAAAGACAAAACCGAAAAGAAAAAGAGGAAAGGAGATGATGAGCTCAAAAATGCTATGGAAGCTATTGTGAAGGCAAGGGTCGAAGCCAATGAGGTGAGGAAAATGGCAAGGAACCAAGATGCCGTGGCCGAGGAGAGGAGGTTGGCGACCGAGGAGAGAAGGGTGGCGGCCGAGGAGAGAAAGGTGGCTTTGGAGGAGAGGAAAGTGAGCAATGAGGAGCGAGCTAAGTTGTTGGAATGGGAGAAGCACTTGTTCTTCTTGGACACATCTAACCTCAATGCGGCGCAAAAGGAGTATGTCAATCTTTCCCAACAAGAAGTCTTGATCCAAAAAAGAGCCATGGTTCGTGCAATGGGTGGCGGTGGCCTCGGCGCCATGGGTGGCGGTGGCCTCGGCGCCATGGGAGGCATGGGTGCACATCCGGCCGCCATGGGAGGCATGGGTGCACCTCCGGCCGCCATGGGTGGAATGTCTTTCGATGTGCCTTCTCACACACATTCCCATGAAGATGCCGTTGAAGATCTTGCCAACACCGTCGAAGCTTCACGTGATGCGGTGCGTGATGAAGAGAGGGAGGAAGATTCATCTTCGGAGGCGGAAGAGTCGTCTTCGGAAGATGAGGACGAAGACGAGGAAGATGAAGATTGATGTGTCTTTCATGTCTTGAACTTTAGTTTGCATTTGAACTTGGTTGGATGAACTTGTGGGCATGATTTTGAACTTGTGGGCATGAACTTTTATTCATCAACTTGTTTGTGTCAAATCTCACATGTTCATTGCATTTTGATGAATGTTTCAAACTCATTTTGTTTCCAAAATATCATATATGCATAAATGCCCGGCGAGTCGCGCGCGCTGTATTTTTGCGCTCTGCTGGAGCGGCGCGCGCGCGCTGCATTATAGCGCGGCTGCTAGAGCCAGCGCAGGCGGGCGCGCTAAACCAGCCGCAGCGCGCGCGGCAAACAGGTTTTTTGCGCGCGGCGCTTAGCGCGGCGCTTAGCGCGGCTGTTGGAGATGCTCTTAACAAAAGTTCACATCATTTTGGTTGCCATGGCAACATATGCTTTTCAGTTGCCATGCGTTCACTAATACTCCTACGGTTACTCAAGAAATAAAAGTGAGAGTGTAATTACGAAATTGTGATGTATCTATACTGGGACAGAGACATGGCAATTTTGAAGGTGAATGATCTGAAAAAATGGAGAGAAGGGGTGAGCAGGATGCTACCAGCGGGTACGGGATTAGAGCACCTTGAGCAGCCTGCAGGTACGGGATGATATCTGTATGTAAATGAAGTTGTGCGGCTCGACGGTGCGGCTGAAGGCCTTGAGCAGCCTGCACCCTGCAGGTGCAGTTAGTGGTTGCCTACTTGCCTTCACCCCGGAAGCGGGCGCCTGGTGCTGGCCGCGGCAGCAAGGAGCACCTCGGCCACGTCCTTGTCACTGGCTTCGTTCACCTCGGAGCACTGCGGCTGGTGCTGGCCACAGCGGCGAGGACCATGCGAATAGAGCTTGCAGAGGAAGGGGTACCCCGGAGCGCGGCGGAGGCCTGATGGCCAGCGTCGACGAAGAACTCGCGGCGGGGAACGGCCTCGATGCCCGCCGCGACGACATAGGCGAGCAGGCAGCGCTCGGGCCATGCCAACGACACAAATCGCGACGGCATGGGGATTCGGCCCGCCGCCACGGACCTGTCATGCTCCTCCGCCGCCGAGGCCACGCACGAGCTCCTCCGCCGCAGGGACGAGCTCCTCCCCACGCCGCCGGGCAATCTACCGTACAAGCTCCTCCCCGCCGCGGGCACGAGCTGCTCCCCACGCCGCCGGGGGCATCCACCGCGCGAGCTCCTAACGCCGCGGTCTCGAGCTCCTCCGCCATGGGCACGAGCTCCTCCCCACACCGCCGAGGCGTCCACCGCGCGAGCTCCTCCAGTCGCGGTTTCCGGCGACGCCTACAGGGCAGCCACCCCACAGGAGCTCGTCTCCGCCGCTTGTGATGTGAAGAAAAAGGGGAAAAAGTCAGCGTTGGATAGGGCGGGCGAGCGAATAAGCCGATGCGTTCGGTGGTCTGGTCGCCCGTCCCGAACGCTCAAAGAAAATGACGTGGCATGGTGCCCTGCATCAAGAGCGGTGCTGCTTATATGACGGTTTAGGGCATCTCCAGCTGCGCCCCCAACAGGCCCTTCCCAGGCGATTTTGCCGTGCCGGCGTCAAAAAAAGGCTCCAGTCGCGCCCTCAGAAACCCGTTTTTCGCCGGCTCGGGCCAAAACTGGTGCCGGCAGACCCAGGCCGAACCCGGCGCCCTGGGGGCGCTTGGGGAGCCGGCACAAGCGAAAAAGGCGTGTGGGCCCGCCCTGGAGGCGACCCGAGGGCCTTTTCCCGCCGTTTCTTGACGCTTTTCCCTCGCATCTCTCCCGCTCGCTCGCCTTCCTCCCGCCATTCTCTCCCTTTCTCCCGCCAAACCCCCTCCCCCTCCCGCTCGCCTTCCAGTCGCCGCCATGCCGCCGAAGAAGTACGCCATGCCGCGCGCGGCGGCAACCGTGACTGGCGCCGTAACCCAGCCGAAGCAGAGGAAGCCGAGGGCCGCCATCGAAGCCACCGGGCCTGTCGAACGCCGAGTGGAGGGTGGAAGTTCAGCGGCGCGAAGCAGTCACCGCCAACAGGCGGAACAGGGCCATAGCCAAGAAGGCCCGCGACAACGCGGCGCGCGCGGCGGCGTCTTCCTCATCGGTCGACCAGGCGGGGATGAATCCACCCGTCGTCAGCCACGCCCAGTACGCGCCCTGGGGACAGCAAGGCACCGGATCTCCATGGGGTTCATCGTCGCCCGGCTACGCCGACGGCGACGCGCACGGTGGGTTCAACCCAAACGTGACCTTCCATCATGGTCACCCCGCTACGCGCACGCCCTCACCCGTCTTCGTCGGCGTGCAGTACCCTCCATACAACTACTCGCCGCCCGCCGCCTACGCGTCCACACCGACGCCCCATCTCTACCGTGGACCGCTACCCTTCTCGCACCTCGGCCACGCCGACGACACGGGAGCCGACATGGACGACATCATCGCGACAGGATCGACCGCGGCCGCCTTGTCTTTCGGGTTCGCCACCCAGGACGAGGTAGTGGACCTCAGCGGCGACATGGAGGCCGAGCTCGGCTACGTCTACGGCGACGACGCGCAGGAACCCGAGGAGGAGGAGGAGGAGGAGGAGCCGGCTCCTGTTCCGACGAAGGGGCGCCAGAAGAAGAAGAAGCGGGCGGCTAGGTCAGGCGAACCGCGCATCAAGTGGACGTCCAAGGAGGAGGAATGCCTTGCCGAAGCATGGAAAGTCGTCTGCCTCGACCCGACCACCGGCGCAAACCAGAGCTTGGAGACGTACTGGGACCGCATCAAGGCCGAGTTCGACGAGCGGAAACTCGTCGACCCCTACTTCAAAGGCGTCTACATGCAGCGCGGCTCCAAGGCGATGGCGAACCATTGGGGGCGTATCCAGTTGGCGTGCAACAAATGGCATGGAATCGTCGAGGAGGTCGCGGCTCGCCCGGAGAGCGGCGCCAGTGTTGAGGATCAGGTACGCACGCCGTTCGCCCGCATATCTTCGTCCCCTACGCCCGCCGCCCGCCAACTGTTCGTCCCTCCGCGCAGCTGCTGCGTATGTTCGCCATGTATCGGGGCGACAACCAAGACGCCGACTTCAAGCACCTCCACGTCTACAAGCTCGACCTGCTCCGGACGAACGTCGCCGCGAAGAAGAGGAACACCGACATGGCTTTTCTGATGGGCGGGGCGGACATGCTCCAGAGCAACGACGAGAAGCTCAAGGCGTGGTACCTGGTGCAGCGCGTCCTCATCCTGAACGAGCTGCCGGCGGCAACACCGACGACGCCGACGACGCCCATGACCACACGGACGCCAAGCCCGAACGACGCCTCTACATCGCCGCCCAGCAGTGCCGAAGCCGCGCCGACGCAGCCCAGCACCGAAGCAGCTCCGACACCGCCTGGCTCGCGCACGCCGACCCCGCCGAGTGAATCGTTGCGCACGCGAACTTGCGGCGGCGGCGCTCTGTTTTTTGTAACGACAGACTACGTCCGATCGCCGGATTTGCGGCGTCTTTTGAGAGCGGGAACGACCAAGTTTAAATTTCTCGCATCCTGGGGCCGGCGTAGGCCGCTCTATTTAGGCGTCCTGGGGGCCGACGGCTGGAGATGCCCTTAGGACACGTTCTGGACGAGATTCCAAAGTACATGTCGTTCGGGAGTTATCTATTCCGTAATAAAATGGTTCACTTGTTTCTGCCAAGAAGTCCAAACCTAACCTGCTTCTGGAGAAATGATTCCATTATTCTTAGGAAGATAGGCAAACCAAGGCCAAATAATCAGTATTAGCCTTTGTTATTAAGTTTCAGTAGCAATGCTACTTTGCTTCTGTTTCTGTTATCTTTTCTCCTTTACCGAAAAAGGGTTTCCCCTGTTTTATATTATAAAGCAATCATCACCGAATACATTCGAGATACTGAACAACGCACGCAACCAAGGCAAGATACAAAGGTGCTAGGCACCGACACACCACACCACCGACAAACAATAGAGAAGTGAACCGGACCACAACAAAGCCAGGCCTCCATAGCGGTGCCTCCAAGAAGGGTACGACCATGGATAGCCGCCACCGCCCGATCAGCGAAGATCGGGTTTTCACCCGGAGCAAGACGACAAGAGTGGGAACGCCACGATAGAGCCTTCAGGAAGGGTACGGCGGCAACGGCCACCGCCACCGTCGGCAAGTCAAAGGACTAGACAAGTGGTGTACCCCAGCACTCACACCCCACCGGTGAACCTTAACTCCGTCAACCACCCGCAACCACACCACCCATGCGGCCATGGTTTCCTGCCCGCACTTGAGACGCACGCTCCGCACACAAACTTTGCGCCTCCCGCCGCCAGAGCCGCTGCCCTTCAACCAGACAACCCCGAGACCTACACAGACGGCCCTTGACCGACAGAACCACCCGTAGACGCTCCGCTGGTAACCTGCGCCAACCCGCCTGTGGCCGAGGAAAGGGGGAGAAAGGGGAGCGGACCTATCCGGACCGGCAAACCGTGCCGGCGATAGGTGATGCGACCGCATCGAGGCCACCCATCCCTCCAACCAAGCTCCCCGCCGAAAACGAGTAAAGGGGGAGACGAAGGAGCAAACGCATCCGGACCGGAAAACCGTGCCGGCGATAGGTGGCGCGACCGCATCGAGGCCACCTATCCCTCCTACCAAGCTCCCCTGCGAGCACTCTCATGTCGCCCCATCATGGTAGCTGACACACATCTCCGTGAGGCCATCGGCAACCTCACACCCGCCGACGAGGGAGACCAAATCAGCCCGCAGCCACAGCCAAGGAAGCTCACCGGAGATGCCTCCTCGTGTCGTCCACCGACGTCCAAGTGCAAGACCAGGAAGGTTCCGACGCAGACTCGACCAACATGCCCCGCCAGCCACCACCACTGTGCCGCCACCACCATCAGCCCGAACTAGGGCAGGGGCGGCCGCCCGTAGATCCTTGTCGCTCGCGACCCGCACCACCACTGCGCCAAGCCAGGAGCCGGCCCAGGCCACACCAGACCCTGCCACCGACGCCCTGCCTCGTCGCGACCGCCGCCACGCGAGATCCTCCCGCCGCCATGAACGTCCACAGCAGGCGCTCGCCTCCCCCGCCGCTCCACGCACCAACACGCCCTCCAATGCCTAGCCCGTCGCGCCACCGTCACGTGCAGTGCCATCACCACGCAGTCAGGCCGCAGCGCCGCCTCGCCCTGGGACAACGAGGCACCCCGATCCAGCCGCGTCGGCCCACGCCAAGGCCGCTGGGAGGGGGAACGAGGAGGCCTCACCGCCGCCGGCGCCGGCCAGGCTTTGCCCGGCCGCGCCCTCTGGTAGCGGTGAGGGAGGAGGAGGGGGCAGGGAAAGGAGTTGGCGGCGGCGCGGTAGGGTTCCTTCTCGTCGCCGCGCGGGGGGGGGGGGGGGGGGGAGGGGGTTGGCTACGCGGGAGGGTGGGGAAAACATAAACCATCATCCTTTTCTCTTTTCTCAGATCTGTAGCGAAGGCTTCAACTTCAATGGCTTGGCTAACATTCGGGAAAAAAAATCTCATCTCTGCGATAAGTTAAGGGGGGTGAAGGTCGCACTTTTTCGTTGCAAAAAGACAAAAAAAGTTGGAAATACCAAATCAAAGCGAAATTAACTTCATGTTATGTATATATGCCGGCCTTACATATAGGACACTCATTTTATTTGTTGCTGCTACAATCATAGCCACTCAACATCATATATATCATATACGTAATGATCCCATGATCGAGAAACTAGCTCTTCAAATCTTTTTCTCTTCTCCTAAACCGGAGCAGCTTGGAGGTTAATTGGTACGGGCCATGTGGCTCAGTCTCCTGTTGCAGTTCTGCGCGCAGACTTGGGCGTCAGTTGCATCTGCAAATCGCAATGCAAGAGCAGAAATCATCAGAACAAAAGACGAAGCCGTTCTTGTCAGAAGGAAAAGAACACATAGACAGTCCGACGTCTTCTTACCGGCGGGCGCCGCTGACCAGCCGCAGATGTTGATACTCAGCTTGTTGCAGGCCATCCTGCACATGGCGTCGCCGCGGACGGCGGCCTGGTTGGGGCTGCACTTGTTGGCGCAGAACAGTTGGCAGAGGAAGTGCGGCACCTTTTTGTCCACGCACCCGGGGAAGCAGTCGTCGAAGCACCGGCAGAACTTGGACTTGGCGGCCACCTCCCCGGGCAGCAGCACCAGGAGGAGGAGCACGCACAGCGCGGCCATGGCGGCCGACCTAGGCCTCTTTGCCTCCATCTGCTGCTTCCTCGTGCAAGCTATGGCTTCTTCTTCTTCAGGATCAGGGAATGTGTGGAAGATGATCCAAGCGTATCAACTCTTCGTAGAGAGCCCGCGTTGGTTTATGTTGATTATATGGGGGGCTTATCCCATCAGCGCATACATATTTGGTTACAATCCTTGGGGATCAAGGGAAATCAGAGAGAGAGAGAGATATTGTAGAGAATACAAGGAAGGTTACAATCAGAAGAAATCTCCTAAACAATATCCTCCTAATTCAGCCTGGACACGGTCCGGTCCGGTCCGGTCCCGGTCCGAGCCGGCGTTTGGACCGGCCGCCGGCGGTCCGGACCGGACCGGACCGAGCTTGTCAGCGGTCTGTATTTTCAGGACCGGACCGAAGTGATGCCAGCTCGGTCAAGCTTTTCCGGCTCGTTGGGACCGAGCCAACTTGTCCTTCCAGCTTCTATTTAGTGTCTATTTAGGAGAGGGGCGTTTTGGTGGACGAGCTCCATGCAGGCCGCTATCTGCGCCGGTCGCTCTGGCGTCACGATGCGTGGCCTCTGCTCTTTTTGCTATATACGAGTTCTATTAGCTGGAAATACAGCTGTGCCACCTACTCCTGTTCAGGGTTTGTACGTGGGCCTACGGCTTTGCTGCTACGCGTGCGCACAAGATGTTTTGCTTGTGCGGCTTTGAATTTGGCCCACTTCGCGAGCTGGCGCAGGTGGCTGGTGGGCGAAATAAATGTATCTTCCTGGCCCGTGCAGCGACAGAGATGACCTTCAAGCGGTGCGTGGAGTCGACCTACACACCGGCCAGGGGTGAGCGCCGCTTCTCGCCATGGACGGCATGGAGTTCTTCTTGGAGGAATCTGGAGCAGGGTAATCTTCTGAAAAAAAAAACTATTTCTCGTGTAAGTTCTGGCTATTTGGGTGTGATTTGTTAAGCTGGAGTTCGATGGATTGAAGTTTCCCCTGTCTTGTTCTTCTAAAAAATCAGATCTGGCTGGCTCTCGATTGCCTGTGCAGGCTCGTACCGTGTTTGGACGGAGGGGTTGTCTTCAGAGAGCTAGTTGCCGGCGCGCAACTGACTGAGGGCGCGCGAGTGGAACTGCTGATGCGGGCAATGAGTTGATTTCTTCTCTGCCATTGGGACGAGCTGGAGGCCACATGGATTACGAAGGGGGAGGAGAGACTGACAAAGATATGGGCGATTCATGCGACACGGGAGCTGCAAATATAGCGTGTCATGCCGCGGACCAGGCTGCAGATGAAGAGGGCGTGGGAGTATCCAATACAGATCAATCTTGTTCGACCAGGAGGTTATTTTGTTATCCCCCACCTTGTAGCTGTTTTCGTTCTTGTTGATAATTTTTACCTGAAATATATGCTTTATCAGCTTGCTGGTAGTCTTGTTGTAGTGCTGTTCATCAGTTCGTTTTGATTTATTTGGGCAGTGCACATACTGAAATTATTCAGAAAGTATGAGTTTTCGTTCGTTTTCGTTCGTTTTGATTTATTTGGGCAGTGCACATACTGAAATTATTCAGAAAGTATTTGGGCAGTGCACATACTGAAATTATTCAGAAATTATTCAGTTCGTTTTCGTTCTTGTCGACACATGGCTAACGACTCGGTTCACAAAAAAGGTGGGTTTGCAGACCAAAAATGGTTGCTGCTATCTGCTTTTTTTTCGTTTGTTAGAATGAAAATTTTCCGAGTCTGCACCTCCTACTTGCATGGCAACACATATATCTTCAGTAATTATATTCCCAAAAATATTTCTGATTTTTGCTATGTATAACACCAAAAAGATGTGGGCTGTGAGCCCATGGTAACCACTCTGTTTTTTGTGTCCTTCAGTGAATTCAGTCATCTGATTAGTTTGTGTGCCATTATTCGCAGAGTCAGAGTTGGGAAGGCGCCAGACGAGAGGGAGCCGAGCCCTTCACGGATGCCTGCCCTTGAAGCTTCTGTTCGTGCATATGTCGATAGAAAATCTGGAAACGTTGTCAATCCATTGATTGGTACTAGTTTTGATTCTTTCGAAGAGGGTATGTGTTTTACAATCTGTATTCATGGGAGGTTGGTTTTGGTGTCTGCTATGCAATAAGCCGTTTGAATGTACACGGGAAGAAGTGCATGCAGGAGATACAATGTGCCAATGCGGTGAGTCTCTAGCAGCACAACATTTCCTTCTTGTATTTTGCTGCTTATTGAGCTCTCTTGCATATGTTTTTTTTCTGAAGCCACACAAAAAAATATGTGTTTTACTGACAATTCCCATATTCCAATTAGTCTGCATGCTTGTTGTCTGCAGGGTAAACCGTTGCAGGCTAACAGTCGGTCCACGAGGTGTGGTTGCAATGCCATGACAAGACTGCTGAGGTCGGGAGATGGTGGATGGTATGTATGCGAGCACAGGTCAGATCACAACCATGATTTACCTGTTAACTGTGGGGAGAAATTGCACTGGAAGTCGCACCGGCACATAGATAGCTATACAAGGGATCTGGTTAAACAACTGAGAGAAAATAATATCAGCATTGGCAAGGTTTACAGCGTTGTAGGCATGTACTGAAGCGATAGACTAGAGATGCAAGAGATATACTACCACCGGAGTATTTGCTCTACCAGAAGGATCATGGGCCGCTCAAGTATTCTTCTCGTCGACACAACACTTTGTACTTATTGGCACTCGATTCGTTAAGTTAGGCGACAGTAATGTGGAAGTGTATGCACTTGCTATGGAGAAAATGTGAGATGTCAAAGTGTTGGTCGAGCCAGTTGCCGCCGTGAGGGATGGGCTTGGTTTGTCTGATAGAGAGCTGGCAGCAGATTCAGCCGGCTCTGGCGTTGGCAACAAGCAACACTTTGGCCGAACTGAGTCTGAACACACCATTTCGGAAGATCAGATGTGTTCCCAGCACCGTGGAGGAAACGACCGGCTGGGCGTCCAACAACCAGTCGTGACAAGGCTCCATATGAACAACCATCAAAGAGAAGTAGATTCTGTTTTATATGCAGAATTCAGGTAAACAAGAGCACAACATGCCCATCCAGGGGAGATCTGCCAAAGGCACCTAGGAAATCTCCTCGCTGCTCAAGATGTGGGTTAACAGGGCACAGGAAGAACACATGCAGCAACCCACCTAAGGTCTGAAAAAACTAGATTTCGGTGTTGTTTCCTGATGGTATGGATCTGGTTATGTGGCACTCTGTTATTAGAAATCATACCTTATTTGTGTAAGACATAAAAAGATGGTGTTTGTGCTTGTCTGATACTATGCATTCTTGTGTGGGTATGGTCAAAAACATTGTTAGTTCCCCTGACGAATTCCGTTATATATGCTCGTGTGCTGTGGTCGAAGTGAAGAAATTCAGCTCAGATGGTGATTCGTCCTTGACAGCCTGTCAGCGTGCCCATGTCCATTTGTGTGAGTGAGTGATTCTAGCACTGGATGGGCATGATGGGTAAATGGATCGCACATCTGAACAGCATGTCAGCGACATGGGATGCTACTGTAGGGAAATACAGAATACGGTGTGGGCGTTACAGCTGTGAGCCTGAATACATGACATAAATGCGTCTCTGCAGCAGCTTGATTCGATTACTGACGACCAGGATACCGAGCTGCATGGAGCTCGGCCTCCAAACGGCATTTTCGCCTATTTAGCTGCAGTTCTGGTCTTAGTTACACACAAAGAGCGCCATGTTCACCACGGAGAGTAGCAGCAGCAACACGTAGTAGTGGTCGAGGTGCGAGTCGTTCAGGTTGTCATCGATCCAGCTCTTGCCGGCGCTCGCCCTGGTAGCCCGGTCGACAAACGTCACAAGCAGGCTGTTGAGGAAGTTTCCGACGCCGAGCCCGCTCGTGTAGAAGGTGGTTCCCATGCTCTGCATCCCCTCCGGCGACTGCCCGAGCTGCCCGCGAGGCGGCGCAGCACGTCGGGGTCGCCGAGCTGCATGAGGCTGCTGGCGATATCGGCGCAAAAATGGAATCGCGAGTGGACGGTGATCGCTGGAGACACGACCGGAGGGGAGGGAGACAAACACAGAAGTTGTTCCGGCGCTCGAACACCATGGACGGTGAACTGGCATGGTCGAGAACTCGTGAACGGCTTCAGTGCACGCACGGCAGCGACGGCAAGCGAAAAAAAGGGGCTATGGGGCACAGGGAGGAGAGGAAGGAAGGTGAGGGGAAGCTCCTGGACATGATGGTTCACTCAAGGGACGCCGGTGGCGACGACGACGAAGCACGGCGGCGGCGGTGAATGCGCTTTCTCGGTCCGCCGAGCGGTCCCGGTCAAAGACCGGACCGGACCGAGTGTTGAGCGGGCCTAATTTCCTGGACCGGACCGGCCAATTTTGCTAGCGGGCTGGGACCGAGCGGTCCGGTCCTCCTCGGGCCACGAGCGGGCCAAAAAGCCCGCTCGCTGCGTCCACCCTAACTCCTAATACAAAGATATGAGCCAAGTATATTGCCCACTAATATAATATTACGTTCAACACCCGCCCTTAATCACAGCTGCACAAGTTGAGATTACGTCTGAACTCCTCAAAGCTTCTTGTGGGCAAGGCTTTAGTAAATCCATCTGAAAGCTGATCTTTGGACGGGATAAATCTGATTTCCAATTGTTTGTTAGCAACTCGTTCTCGAACAAAATGAAAATCGATCTCAATATGTTTAATCCTGGCATGGAACACTGGATTTGCACATAAATAGTAGCACTAAGATTATCACTCCAAAGGCATGGAGTTTGTATGTGTGACACCCCAAGTTCTTTGAGTACAGATTGTACCGAAATAACTTCAGCTGTAGCATTTGCTAGTGGCTTATATTCTGCTTCATTGCACGCCATAAAATTAAGTTTGGGCCATAAAACATTGCAAAACCACCAGTGGACCGTCTATCATCTAAGCACCCAGCCCAATCCGCATTGGAAAGGCACTTATGCGAGTAGAGGATAATTTACTGAATGTTAGGTCAGTACCTAGTGTTTTCTTCACATACATCAGAATACATTTGGCTGTCGTCCAATGAGCAGTGGTGAGAGCATGCAAAAACTGACATACTTTGTTAACTGCAAAAGATATATCAGGCCTGGTGAGAGTCAAGTACTGAAGCACACCAACTATACTTCTGTAACTTGTGTTGTATTCCTGGTTCAGGAGTTCTCCTTCTGTCAAGGATAAATGTTCAGAACTTGACAATGGAGTGGGAGAGGGTTTGCGGTCATGCATGCCAACTCGAGTTAATAGATTGGTAGCATATTTTTCTTGTGATAAATGTAAACCATCTCTGGTTTATTTTACTTCAATGCCCAAAAGAAGTGTAAATCGCCCAAATCCTTATGGGCGAAGTCTGAGCTCAAATCCTTGAGCAAGCCTACGACTGCCTTGTCAGATGAACTGGTCACAATGATGTCATCAACATAGATAAGAACAAATATGGTTGTGTTCATCTTGTTGTAAATAAATAGGGACGTGTCAGACTTGAAAGAAACAAAACCAAGAACCTGCAGTTTGGCACCTAACCGGGAGTACCAGGCTCGTGATGCTTCCTTTAGACAATAAAGAGCCTTATCAAGTTTGCAGACATGAAACGGTGCATTCTTGTCCTCAAACCCAGGAGGTTGTTTTATGTACACCTCCTCTTCCAGAACACAACGAAGAAACGCATTTTGCACATCTAGTTGCCTTAAGCTCCATCCCCTATAAACATCAATAGACAGGACAAGACGAATAGTAACGGCTTTAACAACAGGACTGAAGGTGTCCTCATAGTCAATACCATATCGTTATTTAAAACCTTTGGCTATAAGTCATGATTTATAGCAATCAATAGTTCCATCAGATTTGCTCTTGATTCTGAAGACCCATTTACAGTCAATTAAATTTTTACCTTGACTTCAAGGAACTAAATGCCACATATTGTTCATTTGCAGTGCTTTGTACTATTCTTCCATAGCCTTCTTCCATTGTGCATCACCAAGTGCATCCGTGAGACTCCAGGGTTCACCTGCTGCAGTACATGCCAAACCATACTTAGCAATATTTTTATAGTTAATCCGTTAAGTAACTCCTCTTTGAAGACGTGTGTGTGGACGCGATGGAGGGACGTCCATATGTGTTGCATGCACATGAGAAGCAGCAGCCACATGCGGCTCCGCCGCAGGAGATCCGGCCACATGCAGCTCAGGGACAGCAAATCTGGGCACCGCAGGAAATCCTGGTGGCCCAAATCCCAGACGAGATGTGCCAGCAGGGGATCCTCATGATCCCAAAGCGGGCAAGACTACATGGGCGTGGGTGGACGTGGGATCTGCCTGGTCAGGCGGGGAAGTCGCTACCCCGACGTTGTGGCCGGCCAAAGTGGAGGCCGGGTCAGCGCAAGTGGGCGTGGGCTGATACGTTCATTTTGCATCATGTTTTAGTACTATTATTTATAATGTTTTTGGTCATTATTTCACCTTATGATACAATTTTAATGCCTTTCTCTCTTAATTTTCAAGATTTACACAAAGAGGGAAATCACAGACAGCTAGAATTCTGGACCTAAAAAACTATTGCAGAGATACCTATTCTATGCAGCTCCAAATGACCTGAAATTTCACGAAGATTTTTTATTGAATATATAAAAAATACCGGAGCAAAGAAATACCAGAGGGGAGACACCTGCTACTCACAAGGAAACAGGGCGTGGCCATCCCCCTGGGTGCGCCCTGATGACTTGTGGAGCCCACATGAGCCCTCTGGTGCCCATCTTCTGCTGGGAAATTAGATATTTTACCCCCCCCCCCCACTTTACTTCTCCATTAGATAATTTGCCCCCCCCCCTCCCCCATGAGACTGCCGGAAGGGGCCGGGGCCATCACTGGTAATTGAAACAACCCTGAGGCAAATCATCTAACCCCTTGTAAAGTGGGTCAACTCATCTAATCCTCCATCTATATGAGGGTTTTCCCCCTAAAAGAGGACTTTCGGGACGAAATGCCGCCGTCTTGAGGCAAAACTTGGGCAGGAGCGCTTTTGCCCTCCGGCTGAGCGATTCCGCTGGGGATACTTCCCTTCGGGAGGGGGAAATCAAAGCCATCGACATCACCAACGTTCCTCCCATCATGGGAGGACCAATTTTCATCAACATCTTCACCAACATCATCTCATCTCAAACCCTAGTTCATCTCTTGTATCCAATCTTTGTATCAAAACCTCAGATTGGTACATGTGGGTTACTAGTAGTGTTGATTACATCTCGTAGTTGATGCTAGTTGGTTTGTTTGGTAGAATATTAAATGTTCAGATCCTTAAGCATATTTAATACTTCTCTGCTCTTGAACATGGATATGATTTGCGAGTAGTTACTTTTGTTCTTGAGGACATGGGAGAACTCTTGTTATAAATAATCATGTGAATTTAGTATCCGTTTGATATTTTGATGATATGTATGTTGTTCTTCCTTCTGCGGTGTCATGTGAACGTCGACTACATGACACTTCGCCATATTTGGGCCTAAGGCAAGCCATTGCGGAGTAATAAGTAGATGGTGGGTTGCTAGACTGACAGAAGGTTAAACCCTAGTTTATGTGTTATTCTGTAAGGGGCTGATTTTGATCCATATGTTTCATGTTATGGTTAGATTTATCTTAATTTTTCCTTCATAGTTGCAGATGCTTGCAAGAGGGTGATACGTCCATTTTGCATCATGATTTACTATCGTTATTTATAATGTTTTTATGCATAATAATGCTCTACAGAGTAATTCTAATGCATTTTCTCTCATAATATGCAAGGTTTACATAAAGAGGGAGAATGTCGGCAGCTGGAATTCATGACTTGAAAAAGCTTGCCAGAATTACCTATTTTGCACATCTCCAAATGAGCTGAAAATATACGGAGAATTATTTTATAATATATGAAAAATACTGGAGCAAATAACTACCGGAGAGGGGCCACCTGGTGAGCAGAAGACACCAGGGCACGCCAGGTCCCCCAGGCGCGCCCTGGTGGGCTGTGCTCAGCCCAGCCCACCTCCAGTGCCCATCTTCTGGTATATAGATCATTTTGACCTAGAAAAAAATAAGGATAGGACTTTCGGGACGAAGCGCCGCCGTCTTGAGGCGGAACTTGGGCAAGAGCAATTTTGCCCTCCGGCGAAGCGATTCTGCCAGGGGAACTTCCCTCCTGGAGAGGAAATCGAAGCCATCGTCATCACCAACGCCTCTCATCTTTGGGAGGGCAATCTCCATCAACATCTTCAACAGCACCATCTCTTCTCAAACCCTAGTTCATCTCTTGTGTTCAATCTTTGTACCGGAACCTCAGATTGGTACCTGTGGGTGACTAGTAGTGTTGATTACATCTTGTAGTTGATTACTATATGGTTTATTTGGTGGAAGATTATATGTTTAGATCCATTATGATATTTAATACCCCTCTGATCTTGAGCATGATTATCATTTTTGAGTAGTTAATTTTTTTTCTTGAGGTCACGGGAGAAGTCATGTTGCAAGTAATCATGTGAACTTGATCTGTGTTTGATATTTTGATGATATATATATGTTGTAATTCCCTTAGTGGTGTCATGTGAACGTCGACTACTTAGTACTTCACCGTATTTGGGCCTAAGGGAATGCATTGTGGAGTAGTTATTAGGTGATGGGTTGCTAGAGTGACAGAAGCTTAAACCGTAGTTTATGTGCTACTTTGTAAGGGACCGATTTGGATCCAAAAGTTTAATGCTATGGTTAGATTTTATCTTAATAATTTTTCGTAGTTGGGGATGCTTGCGAGGGGGGTAATCATAAGTAGGAGGTTTGTTCAAGTAAGAACAGCACCTAGGCGTCGGTCCACCGACATATCAAATTATCAAAGTAACAAACACGAATCAAACCAACATGATGAAAGTGACATGGTGAAATTCCCGTGTACCCTCAAGAACGTTGTACTTATTATAAGAGACCGTTTTGGCCTGTCCTTTGCCACAAAAGGATTGGGCTACCTTGCTGCACTTTGTTTACCATTATCGTTACTTGTCCGTTACAAATTATCTTGCTAGCAAACTATCTGTTACCGACTATTTCAGTGCTTGCAGAAAATACCTTACTGAAAACCACTTGTCATTTGCTTCTGCTCCTCGTTGGGTTCAACACTCTTACTTATTGAAATGACTATGATTGATCCCCTATACTTGTGGGTCATCAGAGGGGTTAATCATAAGATGGTTGCTTGTTCAAGTAAGAACAGCACCCTAGCACCGGTCCAATCACATATCAAATTATCAAAGTAGCGAATGCGAATCAAATCAACACGATGAAAGTGACTAGATGGTAATTCTCATGTGTCCTCAAGAACGCTTTACTTTATATAAGAGAACGTTTCTCCTTTTCTATAAAAAGGATTGGCCCACCTTGTTGTACCTTTGTTAATTTTGTTACTTGCTACTTGTTACCAATTATCCTGCTACAAAACTATCTGTTACCTCTACTTTCAGTACTTGCCGAGAATACCTTGCTGAAAACAACTTATCATTTCCTTCTGCTCCTCGTTGGGTTCGACACTCTTACTTATCGAAAGGACTACGATTGATCCCCCTATACTTGTGTGTCATCACGGGCGTCCCTGCACAGCGCCCGGCTGGGCACGTGGCAAGGTCGGGTTGGGGCGGGCTACCAACCGGACCAATGCGAGGCTCCTGCCGCGGATCGGGCGCAAATCCTGAAGCTGCTATGTGAGGAGGTTGCTATGCCTGATGTGAGAGCATGATTAATAATATAGCCAAGAGCCGACTATATGGAGTTGTCATGTCACTTAAAGCCAACCTAATAGCCCACCCATACAATAATTAGCCATACTAGTATGTCATATAATTAATATATGACCCACCTCTTTCTCTCACAAAGCTTGTTGGGTCTCGTGCTACAGTCGGCTATAAGTTTGTAGCATGCTTCTCTTCTCTCTCCTATTTTCTCTCCTGCAACTAGGCACAAATCTGATGTGACATCTCTTATAGCCCGCCTACGTCACTCTATTGTACTTGCTCTGAGGTGGATACACCTCGAATGCCACCAGCAGTTGTGTCTCCCTGGGAGACACATAAAATGATGGTTTTGAGTGCTAGTTATGCTACTTGTTGCTGCATGATCATTGTTTTCCTCTGAATTTTTTGCATCATGCGACAACTGAGATACACAATTAGTAGGAGGGTTAGTCATAGTTGGATCAAGAAAATTATCAGCCCCGGAATTGGTAAGGTGTGGTGGAAGAAGGAGAATTTCTTTGCGAAGTAAAGCACCGGCGTTGGGGTGGAGTTGCTCAAGTGGAAATTTGGTTTCATCAAAAATGACATCTCTAGAGATACAAACTCGGCCAGTGGGAACATCTAGACATTTGAATCCCTTATGTTGAGGGCTATAGCCAAGAAAAACACATAGTTTCGAACACCAATCCCTTATGTTTCAAGAATTTAATTTCTCGTATTCGCCACCCCAATCTGATTGAACAACAATTATTTTGCAATCAAATTTTGTTTCAACAAGAGCCTGAAAATTTTGAAAGACTTGAAATACATCAGATCGTTTCTTAAGAAGATAAATCAAAAAGTAGAATGTGTGAAATTCTAGAAACACATTGTAATCGAGAGCAACACGATAAACGGAAAGGAGATTTTTTTTTATGTACTAGGAATATGCACATTGTTGAGATGAATATTACGAGATGGGGTTTTGATAATTGAATTGCTAACATGACTTATCTCCATACCTGTACCATCGGTGTTGTGAACTTGATCGTGGTCATGATACTTCTCATGCATGGTGACCTTCTCGAGTTCACTAGTGATGTGACCCGTAGCACTGGAATCAACATACCAGTTAGTATCTACTCCATAGGAGGTGTCAACATGGCAGCAACTTTCTTCTTCCTAGAGTTATCTTCGGCATAGCTCCACTTGCAATCTTTTGCAATATGGTTATCTTTCTTACAAATTTGACAGATGCCATCATACCCTTGCGGAAAGGAGGTGCCGCCACATTGACGGTCGTTGTTGTTGACTTGTCGTAGTAGTACGGACGCCTGGAGGTGTTCCGGTTCTTGTAGTCGCCATGGCCACCGTTGTAGCCGCCGCTGCCATGGCCGCCATTGCCATGACCGCTGCCATAACCGCCATGGCCTTGGCCACCGCCGTAGCCGCCATGGCCTTGCCGTCGCTCCTATATCGTGGACCACTATGGTTCCCCTTGGAGAGGTTGTTGCGGAAGCGTGCAACAGCATTGGCGGAAGATTTGAATCCTCCCGTGCCCGTCCCATGGAAGAGCTCGACTCGCTGATCGAAGTTGGGAACCATGGAGAAGAGTGTTGGGGAACATTGCATAAAATAAAAATTTTCCTACGTTCACCAAGATCAATCTATGGAGTCATCTAGCAACGAGAGAAGGGAGTGCATCTACATACCCTTGTAGATCGCGTGCGGAAGCGTTCAAGAGAATGGGGTTGAGGGAGTCGTACTCATCGTGATCCAAATCACCGGAGATCCTAGCGCCGAACGGACGGCACCTCCGCGTTCAACACACGTACGGTTGGGAAGACGTCTCCTCCTTCTTGATCCAGCAAGGGGGAAGGAGAGGTTGATGAAGATCCAGCAGCACGACGTCGTGGTGGTGGACGCAGCACGATCACGGCAGGGCTTCGCCAAGCTTCTACGAGAGGGAGAGGTGTAGCAGGGGAGAGGGAGGCGCCAAGACTTGGGGTGCGGCTGCCCTCCCTCTCCCCCCCCCCTCTTTATATAGGCCCCTGGGGGGCGCCGGCCCTAGGAGATCTCCAAGGGGGGGCGGCGGCCAAGGGGGTGGCTTGCCCCCCAAGGCAAGTGGAGGCGCCCCCCACCCTAGGGTTTCCAACCCTAGGCGCAGGGGGGGCCCAAGGGGGGCGCACCAGCCCACCAGGGGCTGGTTCCCTTCCCCACTTCAGCCCACGGGGCCCTCCGGGATAGGTGGCCCCATCCGGTGGACCCCCGGGACCCTTCCGATGGTCCCGGTACAATACTGGTGACCCCCAAAACTTTCCCGATGGCCGAAACTGCACTTCGTATATATAATTCTTCACCTCCGGACCATTCCGAAACTCCTCGTGACATCCGGGATCTCATCCGGGACTCCGAACAGCTTTAGGGTTACTGCATACTCATATCTCTACAACCCTAGCGTCACCGAACCTTAAGTGTGTAGACCCTACGGGTTTGGGAGACATGCAGACATGACCGAGACGCCTCTCTAGTCAATAACCAACAGCGGGATCTGGATACCCATGTTGGCTCCCACATGCTCCTCGATGATCTCATCGGATGAACCACGATGTCGAGGATTCAATCAATCCCGTATACAATTCCCTTTGTCAATTGGTACGTTACTTGCCCGAGACTCGATCGTCGGTATCCCAATACCTCGTTCAATCTCGTTACCGGCAAGTCACTTTACTCGTACCGTAATGCAAGATACCGTGACCAGACACTTGGTCACATTGAGCTCATTATGATGATGCATTAGCGAGTGGGCCCAGAGATACCTCTCCGTCATACGAAGTGACAAATCCCAGTCTCGATTCGTGCCAACCCAACAGACACTTTCGGAGAAACCCGTAGTGCACCTTTATAGTCACCCAGTTACGTTGTGACGTTTGGCACACCCAAAGCACTCCTACGGTATCCGGGAGTTGCACAATCTCATGGTCTAAGGAAATGATACTTGACATTTGGAAAAGCTCTAGCGAAACGAACTACACGATCTTTGTGCTATGCTTAGGATTGGGTCTTGTCCATCACATCATTCTCCTAATGATGTGATCCCGTTATCAATGACATCCGATGTCCATAGTCAGGAAACCATGACTGTCTGTTGATCAACGAGCTAGTCAACTAGAGGCTCACTAGGGACTTGTTGTGGTCTATGTATTCACACATGTATTACGATTTCCGGATAATACAATTATAGCATGAACAATAGACAATTATCATGAACAAAGAAATATAATAATAACCATTTTATTATTGCCTCTAGGGCATATTTCCAACAGTCTCCCACTTGCACTAGAGTCAATAATCTAGTTACATTGTGATGTATCGAACACCCATTGCGTTCTGGTGTTGATCATGTTTTGCTCTAGGGAGAGGTTTAGTCAACGGATCTGCTACATTCAGGTCCGTATGTACTTTACAAATATCTATGTCTCCATCCTGAACATTTTCACGAATGGAGTTGAAGCGACGCTTGATGTGCCTGGTCTTCTTGTGAAACCTGGGCTCCTTGGCAAGTGCAATAGCTCCAGTGTTGTCACAGAAGAGTGTGATCGGCCCCGACACATTGGGTATGACTCCTAGGTTGGTGATGAACTCCTTCACCCATATAGCTTCATGCGCTGCCTCCGAGGCTGCCATGTACTCCGTTTCACATGTAGATCCCGCCACGACGCTTTGCTTGCAACTGCACCAGCTTACTGCCCCACCATTCTAAATATACACGTATCCGGTTTGTAACTTAGTGTCATCCAGATCTGTGTCGAAGCTAGCGTCGACGTAACCCTTTACGACGAGCTCTTCGTCACCTCCATATACGAGAAACATATCCTTATTCCTTTTCAGGTACTTAAGGATGTTCTTGACCACTGTCCAGTGTTCCATGCTGGGATTACTTTGGTACCTTCCTACCAAACTAACAGCAAGGTTTATATCAGGTCTGGTACAGGTCATGGCATACATGATAGACCCTATGGCTGAGGCATAGGAGACGACACTCATCTTTTCTCTATCTTCTGCCGTGGCCGGGCATTGAGCCGAGCTCAATTTCACACCTTGCAACACAGGCAAGAACCCGTTCTTGGACTGATCCATATTGAACTTCTTCAATATCTTATCAAGGTATGTGCTTTGTGAAAGACCTATGAGGCGTCTTGATCTATCTCTATAGATTTTGATGCCTAATATGTAAGCAGCTTCTCCAAGGTCCTTCATTGAAAAACACTTATTCAAGTAGGCCTTAATGTTGTCCAAAAGTTCTATATCATTTCCCATCAAAAGTATATCATCCACATATAATATGAGAAATGCTACAGAGCTCCCACTCACTTTCTTGTAAACGCAGGCTTCTCCATAAGTCTGCATAAACCCAAACGCTTTAATCATCTCATTAAAGCGAATGTTCTAACTCCGAGATGCTTGCACCAGCCCATAGATGGAGCGCTGGAGCTTGCATACCTTGTTAGCATTCTTAGGGTCGACAAAACCTTCCGGCTGCATCATATACAGTTCTTCTTTAAGGTGGCCGTTAAGGAAAGCCGTTTTAACGTCCATTTGCCATATCTCATAATCATAGTATGCGGCAATTGCTAACATGATTCAAACGGACTTCAACTTCGCTACAGGAGAGAATGTCTCATCATAGTCAATCCCTTGAACTTGTCGATAACCCTTAGCGACAAGTCGAGCTTTATATATGGTAACATTACCATCCGCGTCCGTCTTCTTCTTAAAGATCCATTTGTTTTCTATCGCTCGCCGATCATCGGGCAAGTCTGTCAAAGTCCACACTCTGTTTTCATACATGGATCCTATCTCGGATTGCATGGCTTCAAGCCATTTGTTGGAATCTGGGCCCGCCATCGCTTCTTCATAGTTCGAAGGTTCACCGTTGTCCAACAACATGATTTCCAAGACAGGGTTGCCGTACCACTCTGGTGTGGAACGTGTCCTTGTGGACCTTCGAAGTTCAGTAGGAGCTTGATCCGAAGTATCTTGATCATCATCATTAACCTCCTCTCTTGTCAGTGCAGGCACCACAGGAACATCTTCCTGAGTTGCGCTACTTACCGTTTCAAGAGGCAGTACTTCGTCAAGCTCCACTTTCCTCCCACTTAATTCTTTCGAGAGAAACTCTTTCTCCAGAAAGGACCCGTTCTTAGCAACAAAAATCTTGCCCTCAGATCTTAAGTAGAAGGTATACCCAATGGTTTCCTTAGGGTATCCTATGAAGACACATTTTTCCGACTTGGGTTCGAGCTTCTCAGGTTGAAGTTTCTTGACATAAGCATCGCATCCCCAAACTTTTAGAAACGACAGCTTAGGTTTCTTCCCAAACCATAATTCATACGGTGTTGTCTCAACGGATTCAGACGGTGCCCTATTTAAAGTGAATGTAGCTGTCTCTAGAGCGTTTCCCCAAAATAATAGCGGTAAATCGGTAAGTGACATCATAGATCGCACCATATCCAATAGAGTGCGATTACGACGTTCGGATACACCATTTCGTTGAGGTGTTCCAGGCGGCGTGAGTTGTGAAATGATTCCACATTTCCTTAAGTGCGTACCAAATTCGTGACTTAAATATTCACCCCCACAATCTGATCGTAAGAACTTTATCTTTCGGTCACATTGATTCTCTACCTCATTCTGAAATTCCTTGAACTTTTCAAAGGTCTCAGACTTGTGTTTCATCAAGTAGACATACCCATATCTACTCAAGTCATCAGTGAGAGTGAGAACATAACAATATCCTCCGTGAGCCTCAACGCTCATTGGACCGCATACATCAGTATGTATGATTTCCAATAAGTTGGTTGCTCGCTCCATTGTTCCGTAGAACGGAGTCTTGGTCATTTTGCCCATGAGGCATGGCTCGCATGTGTCAAACGATTCATAATCTAGAGACTCTAAAAGTCCATCAGCATGGAGCTTCTTCATGCGCTTGACACCAATGTGACCAAGGCGGTAGTGCCACAAGTATGTGGGACTATCATTATCAACTTTACATCTTTTGGTATTCACACTATGAATATGTGTAACATTACGCTCGAGATTCATTAAGAATAAACCATTCACCAGCGGGGCATGGCCATAAAACATATCACTCATATAAATAGAACAACCATTATTCTCGAATTTAAATGAGTAGCCATCTCGAATTAAACGAGATCCTGATACAATGTTCATGCTCAAAGCTGGTACTAAATAACAATTATTGAGGTTTAAAACTAATCCCATAGGTAAATGTAGAGGTAGCGTGCCGACGGCGATCACATCGACCTTGGAACCATTCCCGACGCGCATCGTCACCTCGTCCTTCGCCAGTCTCCGCTTATTCCGCAGCTCCTGCTTTGAGTTACAAATATGAGCAACCGCACCGGTATCAAATACCCAAGAGCTACTTCGAGCACTGGTAAGGTACACATCAATTACATGTATATCACATATACCTTTGGTTTTGCCGGCCTTCTTGTCTGCTAAGTACTTGGGGCAGTCTCGCTTCCAATGACCACTTCCCTTGCAATAAAAGCACTCAGTCTCAGGCTTGGGTCCATTGCTTGACTTCTTCCCGGCAATTGGCTTACCGGGCGCGGCAACTACCTTGCCGTCCTTCTTGAAGTTCTTCTTACCCTTGCCTTTCTTGAACTTAGTGGTTTTATTCACCATCAACACTTGATGTTCCTTTTTGATCTCTACCTCTGCTGATTTCAGCATTGAATATACCTCATGAATGGTATTTTCCATCCCCTGCATATTGAAGTTCATCACAAAGCTCTTGTAGCTTGGTGGGAGCGACTGGAGGATTCTGTCAATGACCGCGTCATCCGGGAGATTAACTCCCAGCTGAGTCAAGCGGTTGTGCAACCCAGATATCTTGAGTATGTGCTCACTAACAGAACTGTTTTCCTCCATCTTACATCTGAATAACTTGTCGGAGACTTCATATCTCTCGTCCCGGGCATGAGCTTGGAAAACCATTTTCAGCTCTTCGAACATCTCATATGCTCCGTGTTGCTCAAAACGCTTTGGAGCCCCGGTTCTAAGCTGTAAAGCATGCTGCACTGAACGAGGGAGTAATCATCAGCACGAGACTGCCAAGCGTTCATAATGTCTTGGTTCTCTGGGATTGGTGCTTCACCTAGCGGCGCTTCTAGGACATAATCTTTCTTGGCAGCTATGAGGATGATCCTCAGGTTCCGGACCCAGTCCGTATAGTTGTTGCCATCATCTTTCAGCTTGGTTTTCTCTAGGAACGCGTTGAAGTTGAGGTGGACATGAGCGTTGGCCATTTGATCTACAAGACATTTTGCAAAGGTTTTAGACTAAGTTCATGATAATTAAGTTCATCTGATCAAATTATTCAATGAACTCCCACTTAGACAGACATCCCTCAAGTCATCTAAGTGAAACATGATCCGAGTCAACTAGGCCGTGTCCGATCATCACGTGAGACGGACTAGTTAACATCGGTGAACATCTTCATGTTGATCGTATCTACTATACGACTCATGCTCGACCTTTCGGTCTTCCGTGTTCTGAGGCCATGTCTGTACAAGCTAGACTCGTCAAGTCAACCTAAGTGTATTGCGTGTGTAAATCTGGCTTACACCCGTTGTATTTGAACGTTAGGATATCTATCACACCCGATCATCACGTGGTGCTTCAAAACAATGAACCTTCGCAACGGTGCACAGTTAGAGGGAACACTTTTCTTGAAATTATTTCGAGGGATCATCTTATTTAAGCTGCCATAGTTCTAAGCAAATAAGATGTAAAACATGATAAACATCACATGCAATCAAATAGTTACATGATATGGCCAATATCATATTTCTCCTTTGATCTCCATCTTCGGGTCGCCATGATCATCTTCGTCACCGGCATGACACCATGATCTTCATCATCATGATCTCCATCATCGTGTCTTCATGAAGTTGTCACGCCAACGACTACTTCTACTTCTATGGCTAACACGTTTAGCAATAAAGTAAAGTAATTTACATGGCGTTCTTCAATGACACGCAGGTCATACAAAAAATAAAGACAACTCCTATGGCTCCTGCCGGTTGTCATACTCATCGACATGCAAGTCGTGATTCCTATTACAAGAACATGATCATCTCATACATCACATATATCATTCATCGCATCCTTTGGCCATATCACATCACAAAACACTTGCTGCAAAAACAAGTTAGATGTCCTTTAATTGTTGTTGCAAGTTTTTACGTGGCTTCTATAGGTGTTATAGCAAGAACATTTCTTACCTACGTAAAACCACAACGTGATATGCCAATTTCTATTTACCCTTCATAAGGACCCTTTTCATCGAATCCGCTCCAACTAAAGTGGGAGAGACAGACACCCGCTAGCCACCTTATGCAACTAGTGCATGTCAGTCGGTGGAACCTGTCTCACGTAAGCGTACGTGTAAGGTCGGTCCGGGCTGCTTCATCCCACGATGCCGCCGAAGCAAGATAAGACTAGTAGTGGCAAGAAAATTAACAATATCAACGCCCACAACTGCTTTGTGTTCTACTCGTGCATAGTAACTACGCATAGACCTAGCTCATGATGCCACTGTAGGGGAACGTTGCATAAAATAAAAAAATTCCTACGTTCACCAAGATCAATCTATGGAGTCATCTAGCAACGAGAGAGGGGAGTGCATCTACATACCCTTGTAGATCGCGTGCGGAAGCGTTCAAGAGAACGGGGTTGAGGGAGTCGTACTCGTCGTGATTCAAATCACCGGAGATCCTAGCGCCGAACGGACGGCACCTCCGTGTTCAACACACGTACGGTTGGGAAGACGTCTCCTCCTTCTTGATCTAGCAAGGGGGAAGGAGAGGTTGATGAAGATCTAGCAGCACGACGGCGTGGTGATGGATGCAGCACGATCACGGCAGGGCTTCGCCAAGCTTCTACAAGAGGGAGAGGTGTAGCAGGGGAGAGGGAGGCGCCAAGACTTGGGGTGCGGCTGCCCTCCCTCCCCCCCCCCTCTTTATATAGGCCCCTAGGGGGCACCGGCCCTAGGAGATGAGATCTCCAAGGGGGGGCGGCGGCCAAGGGGGTGGCTTGCCCCCCAAGGCAAGTGGAGGCGCCCCCCCCCCCCCACCCTAGGGTTTCCAACCCTAGGCGCAGGGGGCCCAAGGGGGGCGCACCAGACCACCAGGGGCTGGTTCCCTTCCCCACTTCAGCCCACGGGGCCCTCCGGGATAGGTGGCCCCATCCGGTGGACCCCCGGGACCCTTCCGGTGGTCCCGGTACAATACCGGTGAGCGCCGAAACTTTCCCGATGGCCGAAACTGCACTTCCTATATATAATTCTTCACCTACGGACCATTCGGAACTCTTCGTGACATCCGGGATCTCATCCGGGACTCCGAACAACTTTCGGGTTACTGCATACTCATATCTCTACAACCCTAGCATCACCGAACCTTAAGTGTGTAGACCCTACGGGTTCGGGAGACATGCAGACATGACCGAGACGCCTCTCCGGTCAATAACCAACAACGGGATCTGGATACCCATGTTGCCTCCCACATGCTCCTCGATTATCTCATCGGATGAACCATGATGTCGAGGATTCAATCAATCCCATATACAATTCCCTTTGTCAATCGGTACGTTACTTGCCCGAGACTCGATCGTCAGTATCCCAATACCTCGTTCAATCTCGTTACCGGTAAGTCACTTTACTCGTACCGTAATGCATGATCCCGTGAACAGACACTTGGTCACATTGAGCTCATTATGATGATGCATTACCAAGTGGTCCAGAGATACCTCTCCGTCATACGGAGTGACAAATCCCAGTCTCGATTCGTGCCAACCTAACAGACACTTTCGGAGATACCCGTAGTGCACCTTTATAGTCACCCAGTTACGTTGTGACGTTTGGCACACCCAAAGCACTCCTACGGTATCCGGGAGTTGCACAGTCTCATGGTCTAAGGAAATGATACTTGACATTTGGAAAAGCTCTAGCGAAACGAACTACACGATCTTTGTGCTATGCTTAGGATTGGGTCTTGTCCATCACATCATTCTCCTAATGATGTGATCCCGTTATCAATGACATCCAATGTCCATAGTCAGGAAACCATGACTCTCTGTTGATCAACGAGCTAGTCAACTAGAGGCTCACTAGGGACTTGTTGTGGTGTATGTATTCACACATGTATTACGATTTCCGGATAATACAATTATAGCATGAACAATAGACAATTATCATGAACAAAGAAATATAATAATAACCATTTTATTATTGCCTCTAGGGCATATTTCCAACAAAGAGGTCATCGATGGAGAGAGGATCTGTACGGACATCCAGGGCCGAGACGATGGGTTGATAGGCCATGTCCAGACCGGCGATGACGAAGGAGATCAACTAGTCGGTGGTGATTGGATCGCCCGCCGTGGCGAGCTCGTCCACGAAGGAGCGCATATGGCCGAAGTAGGCATCAGCAGACTGAATACCTTTTTCTGCGTTCGTCAGGTTGATTCGAAGGTTGTTGATGTGTGACCTCAAACTAGAGGCGAACATGCTGGTGATGTCCACCCAGATGGCATGGGACTGCTCATGCGAGGCCACCTGAATGAGGAACCTCCTTGGATAGGTTATTCAGCAAGTAGGCAAGAACTTGTTGATCTTCTCATGCCCAGATCACATGTGCTGGGTACATGGTGGTTTGCTCCTTGCCATCAAAATTTTTGGTGGTGATTGTCTTGGGTGGTTCAGGTGTGGATTTGTATAAGTACCCACTAGCACATATGCCCGTGCATTATAACCTGAGAGATATTTTTTTACCAGAAGCAACATGAGAAATGATGTGTCCTCCGAAAATAGTCTCCGTAGTAGTGGACAACAGAGCGAGGAGATGCAGTCTTCTCGCGGGACATGTTTGGCACACGAGATCATGCTAGTGGTGGGGTTTGTTGGCGTCTCCTACGACAGCGTAACCGGATGGATTACTAATTGGAGCGCATAAATCAAAGACCTGATGACGTGTTGCTAGCTAGTCAGACAAACGCGTCCCAACAACCAATGGCCAGCCCGAATATTTAAGAACATAATGCAGCGTCAAATTCGAAGCATTTTATGATTTTTTCAACTTTTCATAAAAAACAATAATGAATTTCCAAATATTCTTCGAAACGTGAATAGTTTTTTTATTCTGAACATTTCCGAAAAAACATGAACAAAATTTGAAATTGGAACATTTTTTAATTCACAAAATTCTGAAAATATGAACTTTTTATGAAAACGAAAATACTTTATGAATTAATGAACAATATTTTAAAATGGGAACATGTTTTGAACATTAAGAATTATTTTCAAAGATGTGTTTTTTAATGCAAAAAATATTTTAAATTTGTGAACATTTCAGTTAAACAACAATATTTTCGAATTTCAAACATTTTTAAAATGCAAAAATAAATATCTAAATTCCGTCTAATTTTGGAGAACACAATGTTTTTCGAAAAATTGGGTATATTTATTTATTTTGAACGTATTTCGGAATTAGAAAAAAATAAAGATCTGAATATTTTCCAAACCAGGATTTTTTTTGGAATTTGGAACATTTTATCGAAAATTTGGAAAAAAAATTGAAATTCTGAGTATTTTGAAAATTTTGAATTTATGAAAAATAAATAAACTTCGAAGGGAACAGGTAAAAAGAAATAGGAAAGAAGAAGAGAAAGCAATGACAAAAACAGAACATAAAATGAAACGAAAACGGGCCAGCCCAGTACTGGGCGACCTGTGCGAAGCTCCGGCTATTTGACGCTCCATGCGGCAAATAGGTTGGCTGGCTTCGCGGGGCCTCAGAGCGCAGCCCAGCTACGAAATTCAGGACAAACCATTTTTATTTTCTAGTAGATGAACGCATGAAAATTTAGTACCAACTCGGATAAAAAAATTCGTCCGTGAACGGATGAAAAATCGGAGAAACGCACTTTGCTTTATTTTTATATACTAGCACATATGCCCGTGCGTTGCAATAGGACAAAAATTAGTATGCATTTAAATTTAGTGAGAATTATATGTGCACGCAAAACCCTGTGCGCATGTGAAAAAGAAACATTTAGCTTCTCGGTTTCGCCGGGCGTGAAGTAATCAATCCGCTATTTTTCCATTCCTTCATCGAGGGCATTTAAGAGTTTTGTTACGTCATCGTACGCCAGAGAAGGCCCATGAATTATTCAATCTACTTTTTCTTTCAATCGAGGAAATTTTAAGGTACGATGTATCTGAATATTGTTGGATACTTGAACCATTTTAAATCCTGAACACTTTTTTGAAAACTATGTACACTTTCAGAAAAAACGCGAACAAAATTTAAAACAGGAACTCCTTAAAAATTAACAAACATTTTTTTAAATCACCAATGTTTTTATAAAAACATAAACATTATTTGAATTTGTGAATATTTTTTTAGAACGGGAACATGAGTTGAAAATTCATAACATTTTTCAAAATGTGTATCTTTTAACAATATAATGAATTGTGAAAATTTCACTAAAGAATATTTTTCGAATTAGAAGCATTTTTAAAATTACAATTTTCTTTTTAGACATCTCAAAGAATTTTGTAAAACAATTGAAGTTTTTGAAACAATGGGAAAAAACTAAGTTCCGAATATTTTCTAAATAGCAATAAAAAATAAAATTCTGAACATTTTCTATAATTTTAATTTTTAATCTTAAAATTCTAGACATTTTTGGAGTATTTTGAAATTAAATTTATAATAAAAATAAACTTAGAAGTGAAAAAAGAGATACGGAAAGGAGAATATAAACAGAAGTTAAATACAGAAACAAAGAAAATAGAATTTTCCCAGCTGCATGGTCAGAAAAATAAGTGGGATGGCTTCGTTGGGCCACAGCGCGCAGCCCACGTACGGATTCTGGAAAGGCCTTTTTCTAGCAGATAAACGCATAACACTGAACAAAAAAAGGAAAATGGTTCAGCTCAGCTTGGGCGCCCCGTGCGAATTTCCGACTATTTCTCGCTGGGTACGATAAAAAGGATTCTCTCACTTGCATGGGTAGGAAAATAATTGGGCTGATTTTCTGGGCCAGAATGCGTGTGGCCCATGTACGAAATTCTGGTGTGTTTCCTTTTCTAATATACAAATGGACAAAAATTCAGTACCACATGGAATAAAAATAATCTTTCTGATGGTGAACGAATGAAAAAATCGGAGAAACACCTTGCTTTTTGATGGTGAATGGATAAAAAAACGGTATAGATTTAGATATCTAATAAGGTATAGATCAAAACCGACATATGTTTTAATTTTGTGACCGAATTTTGAAAGTGGAACATATTTTGAACATTCATAATAAATTGATAAATTATGTTTTTAAACACAGACATTATTTTGAATCTGTGAACATTTTACTAAAACATATAATTTCAAAATTTGAAATTTTCTAAAAATACATGTTCTGAAAATCCTGAACAATTTTATATTATTTCTGAATCTAAACAAATTGGAACAAGAAAAAAATGAATGTTCCAAACATTTTAAAAAGGGGAAGAGAGTATTTCGAGAAAATTCGAAAATTTGACAAAACTAAAATTTCTAAACTTTTTTGAAAATTATGAATTACTAAATAAGGTAAAAATAAAAATAAATTTTGACGGAAAAAGAAAACGGGCCGGCCCAGTCCTGGGCGCCTTGTGCGAACTCTGCCTATCTACCGCACCGGACGAGAAATAGGCATTTTGCTGCTGCATTGGCAGGTAAATAAGTGGGCTGGCTTCACTGGGCCACGACGTGTGCAGGCCGAGTACGAAATTCGGGATTGCTAAAAAAGCAGGCGGACTCACAAAAGTTAGGGTGCGTTTGGTTGTATTGCCCAGCTTGCCCATAGCTGAGCTAGCCTAGCTAGCTTAGCTCGGATGGGCTACCTTTGCCTTAGCTGCACGTTTGGTTCAATGCCGTTGCTGGCAAGGGCCAGCAGCTAGTCGTTTGGTTGTGCTGCGGGCAAAGTAGCTCATCTTCACAGTATCCAAATACATCTAGCTTATACAAATGCATCAACAGTACAATATCATGGGAAAAAATCAGTGAAACAGAGAAATGACTACAGGCAGATCAAGTTCTAAATAGTCATGCAAAAATTCAACGCAACTTTATGATTATAAATTTAACACACTTTGCAAACACACTGACTGATAACAAAAATCTGGGTAACAAGCTTATTTTCCAGGAATGAAAAACTGAATGACATTATTACATGCAAGCATGAGGCATGGACATTATTTCCCTAGGAGACGACGCTGGAAGACATACAAAATAATCCTAAAAATTTACAGCAAAATGAATCACACGTCAGGAGCGACATGAACGTGTTCAGGAAAGTTATCACCGACCCAGCGCCGCACAAACTCTTGAATAGCAGTCATCGGCCTCCCTTTTAACATGGACGCCACTTGTTCATTGGTGGCCAAAGATGTTTGTAGTGCAAGTCGGACGAAGAGAGGGTATTCTTCCATGTCATCAATTATTTTGAATAAATTCTCATTCGGGTTGGTCACGTGTGTGAAACGCATAGTATCCGACATATCACGCAGAGACCGCGTCATGTCTTGAACTACACTCTCATCACACTTGACCCTCTTACCTTTATCGCGTTTGCCACCTCTAGGACGCTTCGAAGATGAGCTTTCATTATTGGTGTCGTCAGGAAGACAATCTGAATCATATTGTGTTGCAGGATCAATCTCAATATCAATCGCACTCTTCTCGGTGTCACCAATAAAATCCTTGTCACGAGCATGAACACGGTCATAGGGTGTTTGAAGGACCGTGAACTCCCCGGTAGCATGCTTATCCTGAAATATGAACTCCATCTCATCAAAGTTGGCAATAGGCACATTGATATATTTTGCCCTTTTGTCTTTGTTCTGGAAGAGAGAAGGAAGCATGAAAATGTTAGTTATAAAAGACAAAACATAATACAAGATGGAAATATAGTTTGACAAAATTTAGAAGTAGTGCTCACGTTCTTCATCCGAACAACTTCAGTCTCATCATATAATATTATCTTGTTGACATCATCAAAATTGGCACCGCTTAAGTTCCGCCTCTAGTATGATCTTCCACTGACCTTTCAGCTTATGGAACTTGTGATAAACTTGCCTTTGTGTGAAGGCGGTGGTAAACTTTGCATTGATTTGTTTTGCACACTCCTCATGATGTGTCTCTTTGAAGACAAATTGTTTTCCCTCGGACTGAATCTTCTCTTTGTAGTAACGTAGCATTTCATCTACAACTTGGGGCTGCCACACCACGTTGTTACCTGCCATATCCCTGTGGCATCAATTAAATTTTATAATTCAAAGATAGAATAACACCTCTAAGATGCATATCGCATTGCCACTCGTACCAAGGGAAATAAATCATAGTTACAAGTTGAAGAAAGAAAACACACAAGTTGTTCTTGTAAGTGGTAATACAACTTAGAATCAACAAACACATACAGAAAGCTTGAATAAAAATCAACCACGTCTAACATTATGCCTATTTCTCCACATATTGCCTGCCATGGTATCCCTATCTCTAAGCACCTCCCTTTGTTCCTCACGTAAATCCCGTTGGACACGGCCAGCTGATCTTGGATATTGCTCAAACCAGTTCTGCTCACTGTAGACTAGTTCATCAGGACCCCCATTTAGTAATATCCAGTTGTGAAGGATACAACATGCTATGATGACTCGTACTTGTGAAGGAAATGGATAATAAAGCCTAGTTGTCAGAACTTTGAAACGGTTCTTTAATGTTCCAAATGCACTTTCAACAGTAGTACGAAGGGATGAGTGCCTTAAGTTGAATAGCTCATTCTGGGTGCGGGGTCTATTATTACCCCTCCATTCACGCAAATGATATCGAGTTTGATGGAACGGTGGTAGGAATCCTCTCCTAGCTGCATAACCCGCATCCGCAAGATAGTATTTACCTAACATGACATTATCAACAATTAATCACTCATTCACTCTATATGTTCTATGTTCATATGTAACAAATGCAGGGGCCTACCTTCAGGGACTCTAAGGCCATTTGGATGCTCAAGAGAATGTCGTAAAACAGTTGAATCATGGGCCGAACCCTCCCAACCCGCACAAACATAAGTGAATAACAAATCAAAGTCGACCGCCGCAAGAACATTCTGGGTAGGGAATGGTTTCCTGCCACGAAATCTGTCGACTATCCGAGATGGAACGTTACATGGAACATGTGTACCATCAATAGCACCAATACAGTCCTAAACATCCAAGTAACAATTAATTAGTAATACACCTACTGCACTATGAAATTATTTTAAAATTTATGGGTAACTAGATGGACACTATACTATACCTTAAAATACGGATCAAATCGTGGGTTGCCTTCAATCTTTGATGGTGTATCAAGTGTTCGATGCCTAAGCATTTCTGGTCCAAGTTTCCCAATTGCAAATAAAACTCTGTTGAAGTAACGACTCACTGTCTCACCTGACCTTGTGAAATGGAAACTAATGTCGTTATTTTTCTTATGATGCCCTACTGTAGTGAGGAACATGGCAACTTGCTCCTCTACAGTACAATGCCATGTATCTTTAAGTGGACCCATACTCCGTAATTTATCACACAGTTTGAAGAACACTGATTTTCCCATGCGCAATTCGCCAATGCAGTGTTTCTCCTCACCGCAATACAGTTTTCGTAGATATGCCATTCTTTCTTTATTTCTCTCTAATAATGAGTATCTTGTAGGGTGACTAGTGTTGCTTAGATATATGATCAATGAACAATATGCCACTACAAAAGCACTGAAGAAGGCAATTTTTCTGTTAATTTGCGCACTGTCGTCCATCTATAAATAAATCAAAGAAGATCGAATATTAATAACCCACACAACACGGTGGCGTTAGTATATACACAGTCTAGGACTACCGTAGACAAACCTTTGTTGATATCAATGAAAATAAGATGCAGGCACAAGACAAAAAACAAAGGAAGCTCTGTTCTTTTAGAAAATACATATGCAGAACTAATGAATCAGTTCAGATGCCTGATAAGTAGATAGCTCTGTATGCATATTCAGTACAGACCAAATTAAGGATTCAGATGCAGATGCATCATACATGTTCCAGTAAAATCAATTCCTGTCATGCACTCCTATAAGCTACTCAATTGGAGTCTGGTTTGGAATAATAATCAAGAGCTGGATGCCTGCCAACAACATTATCCTTCCCAACCCCAACACCACAGTGGCATTATACTACAGTTTGCTATCACCTTAGCCGTACCAATCTAATCCCAAAGCCAGGTCACCCAACAAGAATCCAGCCTTGGATAAGATGACGGGGAGTATAGAAAGATAGTATTTACGATTTGTTGCTTCTAGTACCAATCAATTCCTGAACCAGCTGATCTATTGCCAAGAAAAGTGCACACGCATACATAGGAGAAATCAAGAGATGAGGCGGACACAGGCCTGATCTATTTACGATTTGTTGCTTCTAGTACCAATCAATTCCTGAACCAGCTGACCTATTGCCAAGAAAAGTGCACACGCATACATAGGAGAAATCAAGAGATGAGGCGGACACAGACCTGAGCAAGGCGGATGGGGGCGGACGCAGACTTGAGCAAGGCGGATGTAAGCTTTCCCTGTCAAATCTGATGCGCCTTCAGCTAATCGTGGATGGCAACTTGTGCCAACTCGCTCGATTTATCTCTGCAGCTTCGGAGGATTTCGTTGGGATGAGGAAAAATCGGAGGGGAAAGTGGAGGAGGAGGTCGGAGTGGAGAACGTAGATTTAGGGATTTGTTGCAGACGGACTTATCCATCCGGAGAGTTCCGCCTAGAATTTTTCGCGCGTTCCGGCTTTGCCGTCGAGGGCGAGCCGAATCGGCTCTCCCCGCGGAGCGAGGATTTTCTGGCCGAGCGAGGCTAGCTGCCCCCAAAAGCTAGGATATTTTTGCGCTACCAAACGGCAAGCCTAGCCTAGCAAGGCAAAAACGATTTTTGCCAAGGAACCAAACGCACCCTTAGTACCACCTCAAATAGAAAAATAATTTTTAACGGTGAACGGATGAAAAAAGTGAAGAAACGCACCGTGTATATATATATATATATATATACTAGCACAAATACCCGTGCGTTGCAACGGGAGAAAACACTGGTTCTTATGAATCGAAATTTGCCAAGTCGAACACGGTCTAGTTGTGTGCTAGTGCTCCATATCTTCTACCAGAAACTTCCATGTCCACCGGCGTTGATGTTCACACAACCACAACTGTCTGACTCCATCTTTAGGGCAACTATTTTATGGGCAAACGGTTAGACATGTACTTGCTTTAACTACAAAATTAAGTAAAAGAAGCAGACTCCATAATACCACATTCTCTAGAAAAACTAATTATGAATAAGAGCACAAGCTTATTGAACAATAACGCAATCTCCAAAAAAAAATAGCCGTTTCTTTTAGGGCTATACACACAGAAAATAGCGAACTAAAAATCCTTCACAGAGAATGCACATTGATATTGTCGAATATTTGGATAAAGAAATGCTTATGGTGACACAACCGATATATGCACATAGGATGATTCTAGGAAGCTAATTGTCTATTTTTATGAACTAAGTGGGCCTGATGTACTATTTTCTAGTTAAGAACTTTTAGGCAAAATAAGTAAAGGAACGGGATGAGAAAATTAATTGGGGAAGCAGATGTCTTGGCAGCCAACCAAAAGAGCAGTGCATCTTCGCCATCATGTACGAGAGCAAGCCCGGCGTCTCGTCCTTGCCGAGTCCACCTACAACTCTGCTATGGAGCATCAAACATGTCCTCGCGGCTGTGTCCAAGCATCGTCGTCGTGTCCGACTACCACTCCGGCGTGCAGGACTACATCAACTTGTCTTCACCGCTGTGTCCGAGCAGCCAGGTGTCTCATCCTTGCCGTGTCCGCTAACAACTCCGGCATGCAGAACTGCATCAACAATGTCCTCGCCGCTGTGCCGAGCAGCCCGGCGTCTCGTCCTTGCTGTGTCACTATGTCCTCGCGCCGCTGTGTCCAAGCATCGATAGTTCAACATTAGGAGATCATCAAGTGAAGAAACAAACTGGCAGCTTGGACGAAATATTAATAGGAACAAAACTATCACTGAACTTGTTCATTTTTTTTAGCAATTCCATGAATGTAGAACCAGGGAAATATCGTGCAAACAGTTTGGGTTAAAACATCTTTTGAAGCAGTCAATAATTTCAGCTTGTAAATCCCATAAATTTCTCGAAAAACATAATAAGTAAACATGAACATGCTCTTACTTGTTGTTCCAACATCAAGAAATAAGGATTGGGCGCATATTGGCTACATCTCTGTCGGGCATCGTGGCCTCGTATTGGAAATCTTTGCTTCTATGCTTTCAATCTGCCGGTGTTCCAAGCGCCTACTGGATGTCGTTTGTGTGTGTATATGAGCATCTAAAAAAATAAGTCAACGGCGCATCATGTTAAAGGAGAAGAACAATTATTCTATCAAAGAACATCAGCACATAAACCAACTTGATCTTAAGTCCATGTCCTGGACACCAAATCCATTGAGTGCACATAATTAAAATATGCAAATTGATTGAGCTATAATAGTTTTGATATATTTTTATAGTTCTGTAGTTCTGCTAAAAGCAAGTTGGAAACTATTATTAGCAAAACATTTCAGCACCTACTCAATGTTTATATCCAAAATTTAAGCAGCCAGTTTGTTAGACAAAAAAATGCAAGCAACATCATTAACAACTCTCCATAGGTTAATTTTCCCAGATGAATTGGACTATACAACAAGCTCACTTTTGAAAACAAATTACACCGGGCCTGATACACCAAAGAAGAACTTGAAAAAAAATGAAGTTCAACTCCTCATAAGCATAACATCAAACATGTTATGGACAGAATATGAACAGAAGCACACATTTATTTGGGAATAATGCAGTTACTGATCCGAGAGAGGGAGAGGAGCAGCACCACCCCATGACCAACAGTACAAAGGGAGAAGCACACACCAACACGCACTCACAGCACGCGATCACCTTGGGCGTCCGGGCTGCGTAGTTCATGGAGGAGGTGACGGTGGAGGCGGCCGGAGCCGATCCGGCAACCCGCAGGCTGCCGACATGTACTCCGTTCGTCGGAGTTTTCTTGGGTCGCGACAGCGACTTACAGAGAGAGAAATCTTGCTCGAGAGTGGATCCTGTCGATCTCGTCTGGATTTGGCGACTGCAGAGCGAGAACGTGCGGATCTAGCTAGCACAACAGCTTGTTTGACACGCGACGACGCCCGTGCACTCCATCGTGCGGTCCGCCTGCACAATGCCCAACCCAACCATCTCGTCTCGTTTCTTCTTTTCTTCTCTTCTCTTCAAACAACACAAGGAATCCAACGGTGAATCACCTCCTCAAGTCTTGGACATTAATTTTCGTAGATTCTTCAAGGGTTATAGTGTTATACAATACATGGCAGGCCGGCCGGATCAACACTCCACGACCGCCAGCTTCATCCCCTCGCGCTCTCGGTCGGAGCTGGCCCTTCACATTCACCTCGCTCGCCGGCTATGCGGTTCGACACGACGATGTTGCAACCATACTTGGGTCGCCGGTGCTGGCCGGCTGGCGCGGCAACCATGGGTGCGTCCGTCGCGGCGGTTCTGTAGTCGTTCCTCCATGAGCATCACCCAGCGGGTTCAAGCTCCTATATTTATGTCTTTGGACATCGACGTCGGCTGCGCTCTCAGAGTTGGGCGTCGGTGTTGACGTGCGTGGTCAGTGCTCGCCGCCACGAACAGGTTCAATCTTCAAAGGCCACGACGTACGGCCGGCCGACAGGTACGTACCTTGGGTCGACAGTGCCGGCCGCCGTGCTGTACGGCGCCCACCCATGGGTGCGCTGGTGCCTGGTGTGGCTCCATGATCCACCCCATGACATACGATAGCTGCTTGGTTCAAGATCCCGTCTTTAATTTGTTGGCCATCAAGGTCACCGCCGGCGTACTTGATCCATCCATGCATGCATCATGCATGCATGGTGTCACTGCCGCCGGCCCAGATCCAGGTGCGTGGCCCGAAGTCCGGGAGCACCGACGCCGCCCCTTAGCGACAGCCGCTCCCTCGATGAAGCCTCGCCAACGCACCGCTCCCAGCCGCGCCCCCGCCGAAGCCTCGCCGAGCAGCCGCACCTCCACGCGACCGAGCCGGCCCGCGCCGCCTTAACAATATTGGACAACATGCGAAAACAATATGTACGTATATATAACATCCCCAAATTAGTACCATCTCGTTTATATTACGATTTTGTCTATACGAATCTTAAAAGCGTATTACGACTGGACAGAAGCGTATTGTGACGGTGAACCCGACAAAGTCAACCCGACAAATGCGCCCGCATGCAAGTTTGGCAGATGTAGCCTGGGGTCAGGTGAGTGAGTGAAACGCACGGAAGAATGGATTGATCGAGTGACCCGTCGTTGGTACGTTTGAGTTAAAGACCTTGTCAAACAGAATAAAAAAAAGAAATAAACGCAGGAGAGCTATATTCCCTTTTCGACACCAAAAAGGTTTTTAGTTCCGATGCCAAAGAATGTGCAAGAACTGACTTGACAAAAAATGTTCTAGTTTAAAACTTTATAATGAGGCCGAAATCTATTATTTATCTAAATAATAACTAGTCTACTCGGTGGAGTATTTTCATTAAGAGGTTTTTTTTAATATGGCATCAAACAACAAACTGTCTCATATTTTTTGTGCGGTGGGAAGAATCAAATAGGCGAAATGCACTTGATGCACCATTAGCTTGGAGATTAGATTTTTGAGAAGTGCCACATTGATATTAATAATATCAGAACATTGAAACATGCATTACGAATCTGAGGAGAATATAAAAAGAGTCATCACGCAACATGAAAAATTAAAATATCCTTGGAAAATCCGGGAAAAATAATAATCTTCCTGACCCTTGAAACCTGGTGGGAGCAGGTGCGACAATCATTCTCCCCTGTCTTGCCTCGGGGTTTTCAATGGCCCTGGCTGGAACAGGCGGAGGGGTGTTCTCATTGGCTTCACAGGTTCACAGTCAGCGCAGAGTGCTGGTAGCGACCATCTGCTCCTGGAAATGCGCAAATGGAGCACGGGGTTTAGCGGGTACCGGTGGTGCCGGCCGGACAAGCAACATGTCGCCGCAGATCTAGGGGGCGTGCTCGGGCGGCCCGGGTCAAGACTAGGGTGGGTCAAAGCTGATGCTTTCAGTAGAAGTGGTGGGGCTTGGTCCGTGACGTACTTGAGGGTGGTGGTCGTGATATCATTGCGCCGATGCGCGGATCGTCTTCGGTAACCACGGACATGGCGTCGGGTGAGTTCGTGTGGCCATGGGCTTGGCAACTGTCCGCAGTCTCGGAGTCGTGTCCCCCCCCCCCCCCCCCCCCCCCCCCCAGTTTAAAACTTAATTGACAAAAAATGTTCTAGTTTAAAACTTTATAATGAGGCAGAAATATGTTAATTACTTAAATAATAACTAGTCTACTCAACGGAGTATTGTCACTAGAGACTATTTTTTTTATATGGCATCAAACAACAAACTGTCTCATATAATGAATGCAGCTGCCATTCATGTGACTCGGCCATCATAGTGCAAGACCAGTGCTCCAGCGCAGCCCCGCAGCGAAGAAGGATGCATATACCAGACTTGCCCGACCGTGCCAAATTGTAATGCATGTCCTCGGCGTTGCTAAATGCATCCGGACATGGGTGCTTGGAAAGAGCGCATGCGCGTGTGTGGTGAAAGAGAAGGGTGTGCTGCCTACTGATAAATGGAATGGTGGTCTTTGACTCTCCGCCCTGCGTGTCCAGAAACGGCATGTGGAGGAGGTCGAATATCCGGTCTGTTAGGGCATCTCCAGCTGTTGGCCCTCCAGGGGGCGTCTAAAAGGGCCGCCTGGGGGTGAGCCGGCGAAAAAAAAGGCCCTGGGGGCGAGTCCTCGTCCAACCGTCGACCCCCAGGGCCGCCTACAGGCGAGTTTAAAAAAAAAAGGGGGTGGGGGCGTTCGGCGAAGTTATAACAAAGAGCAATTAAATTTCGTCCGAACATGGCGAATTTCGGCCAAATTCGCCCATTTTCATTACATTATTAAGCTAATCTAAAAAAGAAAGGCGTTGAAGTCGTTGCCGCCGTCGCTGCCATCGTCGTCGTCGACCTTCTCCTCCTTGACGCGCACGCCCCGGCTGGACCCGACGTCGCCATGGTGGACTGGCGGCGGCGCGTCGTCCTCGTCGCTGTCGCACAGGACGACGACTCCTTCTTCGTCGCGGCCGCGTCGGCGCTCCTCGAAGCGGCGCAGTTTGGCGCGCTGGCGCTCCTTCGCCTTCTCCCGGCGCGCCTTCTCCATCGCAATGGAGTCCTGGCGCGCCCATTCCCGGGCCGCGTCGTCGTCGACGAGCTCCGCCTTCACCGGCGCCAGTCCCGGCTCCGTCTTCACCGTCGCCAGTCCCGGCTCCGTCTTCGGCTTGACGAAGCGCGGAGGAACCGAGGACGAAGCGCGCCGGCCGCCCTCGTGGATGACGATGCCGGCGCTGCGAGTGCGCCGACCGAGCGGCGACTCCGCCGCAGGCTCGGCCTTGACGGCGAGCAGGGCCGGAGCGCCGGAGGAGTGCGAGGAGGATCGGGAGGAGGAAGAGGAGGAGGAAGACCCGAACCGCCTTGGCTCCCATGTCCCGACGCGCTGGTGCGTCGCCGGGGGGTATGCCAACGGCGGGTCGTTGCCGCCCTCGAGGTGTGTGAGCACGCCCTCGAGTGTGCGGCCGGGGACGCCCCACCAGAGGTGGCGCCCCTCACTGTTCTGCCGCTCAGCGCATCGTTGGGTGCCTTTTCAGTTGAAGCATCACATGAATGCAGCTGCATGCACAGGGGCTCCTATTCATTGGCCGGGCAAGAACTCGAGCAGCACGCTTCTGCGTTTTTTTGCGTTTGGCACACATGATACAGTGAGGCTGGTCATAGTGAGGAGTAACTTAGACTAGTAACATGCATATGTTATTAGTCTATGTTACTACCTTCATAGTGGGTAGTAACATATAGATGGTAACATGCAAGCCTTCATTAATTGAGATATAGACTCATTTTGCCTCGAGGTGCGTTATGTTACAGTAACATATTATGTTATCACAAGCATCTCTTTCCTCATTAATTTTATGCCACATAAGCAATTGTTTCTTGGGATGTGTTATGTTACTACCTAAGTTATTCCCACTATGGCTAGCCTGAACGATCACGCATGCTATCAACAGGACATATACGTAGCAATAGGCGTTTGATCGGCTGAAACTAGGCGCTGCGTGCGTATCAATGACACAGGGATGCGTTTCTGCAGTTTGCTATCGCAGATTTAAGATTTTTCTGACGAAGGATCGGGCCGTATCATATGTTGCCTCCAAGGATATCGATCCACACCCATGTTTTCAGTACATCCACAAGTTCATCGAATAAGCTACCACTATATATAGACTACTAACATAAACATAGGCCAACAGCAGTCTACTAACAACTTAATCATATCCCTGGCAACAACTGCTACCCACAGCGATAGGAAAAAACATACTACAACGATAGGGACCAACAAGGGTGTCATCAAAACACACGAGAGGCGCGAGAAAAAAGCCAGCCAGAGCGAAGAACAGCACCGAGAAGACAGCAGTGCCTAGATGGCAACTCCTACTTTGGTCAGAAACGTTGCCTCGGAATTTTTTAGTTGTCGCCTAATGTTTACTCCCGTAACGTTGCCTCGCGAGTGCGCAGCAGCTGGATAAAATGGGCTTTGGGCTGCTGTCAACACATGCGATGGCACACAAAAAAGACAAGAATTAGCAAGTGACAAAAAAAGCAACGCGTAAGTAGAAACAAGAAACACGATGACAAAAGAAAAGGTTCAAACCTTCCCCGAACCTTCCACAGCCGGTGGTCCCTCCTCTGCTGGACTGTAACATGTACAGCCTAGTGCCTGCCCCGGACCCTCCTCTTGCATGCGATGTGGTCCACCTTTCGCTATATAAGGAAAAGAACATCAAATGAATAAAACTATGAAAACACAAAAGAGAAAAGAGGAGGGACCAGATTCCAATACCAATGATCGCTCGTGCGGGCATGTACAATGCATAGTCTCAAGGTGATGCCTCGCATGCCATGTAGGATCGGATATGACGTAAAGTAGGTTAGGATAGGGAAGCGGGATCAGGGCCGTCTCCAAGAATTCGGGGCGGTGCGAAAAGTAAATTGGGGCCCCAAAAAATATAATAATAAGCATACTCACTTAATTATATAATTTTAATTTATTTATTTTGTACAATTTTTAGAAAATTCTCAAGTATCAATGCAAAATACTCCTTCCATTCCCTTATACAAGGCCACAAACTTAAATTACAGGTACCTAGGTAAAATTAAATGACTACTTTGCAACCAACTTTTCTTCTTGTTATTTAGGATCATTAATACGCCCACATGCATGCAAGTAAGGAATGAGAAGGAAGTAGCACATCGTCATTATGACTACATATATGCAAGTATTAAACAAGTTGCTAGTACGAGAAAATACCATTAAATTTTGCCTCGGTTACTGTTAGTGACCTTGTATAGATGCAAAATGTATTTTTCATAGTGCCCTTTTATAAAGGAATGGAGGGAGTACTAAAATCAATATAGTGACCTCATGCTCTATTGAAAAGTGTCATCCGTCTTGGTTCCTTGAAATCAAGTCTTCATAATTAATCTTCACCAACACATCATTTAGAGAATTCTATTAAATGACAATGAAGAAAACCTTCTAGAGAAAACTTGTCATAATGACCATGCTCCGTATCTTCTCTTTTAGGACCCTTTTGCAGCAAAATATCAATCTTTTTAGGATCAAGTCTATCTCAATTTCTAGGATCAAATATATCAGGCTAAACATAATTATTCATGTCATCCGATTAGGGTCATAATCTTCATCAACAATATTGCCATCATTGCCTTTTTCTGTAGTGGCAACCTCTTCTGCATTATCACTATGACCATGATCACCTTCATGAATTTCTGCAGCGACAACCTCTACCTCTACTACATCATCATCATGACCATCATCAATATTAGCGTCTAGAGTTTAACATTCAGAATTAGTTTGGGGTTCTTCCACAACAAATTTATCAAGAGCACCCCTTTGATATTGAGCATCTTCTAATTTCGGTTTCTTCTTACGCTTTAAGGTACCAGAATCATACTTTCTTCTAGAACTAGAATGCATGATTATTTCTGTTTATGAACCAAACAAAAATAATATCAATGCATTTGAACCGATGAACTCACATAATTTATAGTCTTGTGACTTGTATAGATAGTTAGAATCGACAGAACTTTGATTTTGGACGTGAATGACAGGACGAGCAACTATTGATGATGATCACAGTAGTGTATCAATGTATCTGAACTTCAATAGCTAGACAAAAAATAGTTCCAAAACATATTATTAAAATCTTAATACAACCTTGCAGTTTGTATTAAAATTAGAGAAAAGGGGAGAAGCGTAGGGCATCGGTTGCGGTTGGCCGTTGGCCTTCTGTTCGTCAGCACCGCGGCAATGTCTTGCCGGCGCGGCGGCGTTCGGCGCTTGCAAGTCCCGTGCAGTTCCGCTTCCGCCCGTCGCCTGGCTGCAAAGTGATGTCCGCCGATCCGCAACAGAGAAACGAGATGGAAAGCGAAGAGAGATTAGGGAATAGGGAACGGCAGAGAGAACGTACGTACATGTACTACGTTGGGGCTGTCCTTTCGTCTACGATCGCTTGGATCGATCCACCCAAGGATGGGCAGCGCGTATGGCTTGAGGCCTTGAGCGGACCAGGCCCAGGATGGTCAAATCGAGTGTTTTCAGCCTTCAGGTGACGCAAGAGAGGCAACGTAGTTAACTATACATATAGATATATGGACCGTAATTGGGGGCCCTAGATTTTTGGGGCCCTGTGCGAGCGCACAGCTTGCACAGGCCCTTCAACGGCCCTGAGCGGGATCCTCTCCAGGAGGCGGGTGCTTGAAGAGAAAAAATGTGGTCCAGTGACAAAAGTTGAAAAGGTTAGAGTGAAAAGTAGAGATGCATGTGTACTAGAGTCTTTATTTTTTATTTCTTAATCAGGCCCACTAGTGATAGCTTGCATTGGAGAGAAAAATTAATGTAGATGCTTCAAATTACTTTTTGTCATGGGGCATATGTATCCATATGCCACCATTGTACATGCCCTGATTGTATCCGCCCTCTAATTTTTATCAATAATCAGTTTGATTTTTTTTCCCACCCTGGAAGTGCACCAGCGGAAAGTGGAAGAAAATCCAAATTATCAGGGAAAATTTTAGTTAATTCAATGGCTTTTTTCATTGCCTTTCGGAATGAAACTCTATTTTTTACCCGAATAAAGAAGAAATAGTAATCTTTGACGAATTAGGAAGAAAAAGGATTCTTATTTTGATTTTTTTAGTCTTGCTTATCTTTATCTTATCTTATTTTCCTAGTTGTGCTAAGCCACCCACGAAATTTAAAGAGCCTAAAGGAGCGTGGGTCATATATTCTACTGAGCGTCGTTCAAAAAAGGAATTGATTCCGTAAAAGATGGCATCGACCAGTAAATAGAAATTGTATCAGTGAATTCTTCAGCAATTCCTCAATTCTCAAAAAATACAAAATTATGTCAGTTATTTTGAAGTTATTCTAATCTTATATATATATATATATATATATATATATATATATATATATATATATATATATATGGAAAATAATTCCTACAAGCAGTGGTAGTTACCACCACTTGCGTTTTGTATGTTGTATGTAGTATCTATCGAAACCGAGAGTATGTACGTGTAGTATGTAGTATATAACAATGATTAGGTAGTATATATATACTAATTTTTAGGTAGTATGTACCATGTTTTGAGTATGCTCTTTTTTACGTACAAATATATACGTATTTCATAAATATAATAAAAACTATGGGCTCATATGCAATTTTTTCATGTAACTTGCTTTGAAAAATCTTAAATATAGTATATGAACATATTTAAAATAATAAAATAGTATATATAGTACCACATGGTAATATATTAGATATGTGGGGTAACTACCACCGGGTGGTAGGATGGATTTTCCCTATATATATATAGGTATAGATATAGATATAGATATAGATTAAGTAGAGTAGATATAGATAGATATAGATATAGGTATAGATTTATTAGTAGGTATAGATATAAATATAGATATAGATACATGCCCGCAGCCCTGATCTGCGAGAGCACTTGGGCATGCCATAGGATATAGTTGGTGCTGGAGAGTTTCTCTGAAACTTGAGAGGCAAGGTTGAAGGCAGGGGTGGTGGAGGAGCACACCATGGATGGAGAAAAAAAAGCAGGAGCTAGATACTCCCTCCGTTCCTTTTTACTCCGCGTATAAGTTTTGATCAAAGTCAAACTACACAAAGTTTGACCAAATTTATATTAAAAAATATGAACAACTACAATACTTCAACTATATAATATGAAAATACATTTCATGGTGCATCTGAAAATGTTGATTTCATATTGTGAATGTTGATATAAAGTTAGTCAAACTATGCAAAGCTTGACTTTGACCAAACCTTATATGCAGGCTAAAAAGAAACGGAGGGAGTACTATGGGGAGAAGGGGCTCTATATACCATGTGCAAGATGATCGAAGCGTCTCAACTCTCTGTATAGAGCCCGCGTTGGTTTGTAGTATTGATTATATGGGGCTTATCCCATCAGCGCATACATATTTGGTTACAATCCTTGAGGATCAAGGGAAATCAGAGAGAGAGAGATATTGTAGAGAATACAAGGAAGGTTACAATCAGAATAAATCTCCTAAACTATATCCTCCTAATACAAACATATGCGCCAAGTACATTCCCCACTAATATTACGTTCAACAGAGTGGAGAGGAATGCTGCGGTGAGTGTGTGAGAGACTGTGTGGCGGCGTGGGGAGGGGCTCTTCTTATATGGGCACCCGAGCTCCAGGGCTGTAACCGACATTTAACCCGCTGGATGGCGCGTAATGTGTTTTTCGAGCATGGAGCATCGTATCTCGCTATTTTCGGGAAATTGAAATGGCCACGATTTGCCCTAGTACCGCCTGCGGGTTATGCGGCGAGTTTCGGTGAAATGGTTGATGGCCAAGTGGAGAGTGTCATTTAGCCAATTCGGACATGGCCAAGTGGAGAGTGTGAGTGTCATTTAGCCATTCTACAAGTTAGCTTAAGAATACTTGCTTTCACTTTTTCCTCACAAAAAAGACAAATAAATTTGGTTGTTGTGAATTGTGATCTAGCCATGGGAACATTATTTTACGCCTTGTGTATCAAGAAAACATCCACATAAACTCATTTCATTGGTTGCTGCTACAATCACGGCCGTTCAACATCGTTTGTATACGATCCCATGATCGACAAGCTAGCTCTTCAGATCTTTCTCTCTTCTCGTAAAACGGAGCAGCTTGGAAGCTAGTTATCGAACCGCGGCGTCAGGTGCATCTGCAAAATCGCAATGCAAGAACAAATATCATCAGAAGAAGAAATAATCCTTTCCAAAAGTAAAAGAACACACAGATCCAGCTCATCAAGATTCAAGAAGAAGAAGAATGTGATGAAAGGTGGTCCGTTGTCCCTTACCTGCCGGCGCCGCTGACGATTCGCAGGCGCGTGTCTCGCAGTCGCACGGGGCGGCGCCTGCGCCGGCCCGGTTGGTGAAGATGGTGCACGAGTCTTGGCAGGACGGGATGCACGCCCATCGCGGGTTGTGGTGGTCGTTCCTGCAGCTGAGGTAGCACCCGTCGAAGCACTCGCAGAACTCGGACCGGGACTTGGCGGCCGCCTGCCCGGGCAGCAGCGGCAGGAGGAGGAGCACGCACAGCGCGGCCATGGCGGCCGCCCTCGGCCCCTTCCCCTCCATCTCCTTCCTCGTGCAAGCTATGGCTTCTCTTCTTCAGGATCAAGGGAGAGAACTGTTGTGGTGGCCGTGTTTGTGAGTCAGGGTGTGGGGTCTTATATAAGCACTGCAGTTCCAAGGGGAGAACAGACATTTGACCCGGATAACCCGTAATGTATTTTCCGGCATCATATTTCGCCATTTTCCAGTAAATGAAAAGGGCACGACTTTTTCCCCTAGCATCACGCTGGGTTGTGCGGCGCGTTTTCGGCGAATGGAGTGTGTCCTGTAGCCAGTTTTGCCATGGCGTTCATCTCTGAAGATAACATCACTCACCTTGGACCCCAAAAAAGATTAGACAAAGGTACTCATCTCTGTTTTCGTAGACAAGACTCCATGGAGCTGCCTGTGCTGATGTGGAAAGGAAACAGAATGCAGTTCTGAACCAATGCTGTTTATATAACAGTGAAGGATTACCTCTTTAGCTGTACAGCTATGCGTGCGAGAATTCAGATCGAGTTCATTGACATGGCAGCAGGTAATTATACTTCCAAGCAGTTTACAAGCTTCTGGATGTAGTAATAATTCCAATGGAATAGTTCATGCCAGAAAAAAATTCTTCTAGTTACAGGGGGCAAATTATATGTTCATTCTGTTAAACAAACAAGCCACCATCCGAAAACTTGGTGTGTATCACAAACCCTTGAGAACTCATGCCCAAAATCGTCTACTGAAGTGATCCTACTTCAAAAAAATATTCAATGCTACATGCACTGGTGGACGCCGCATAAAACTGTGTGCCAGGGGAAGTGATTCGCGGCCATTTCTCTTCAAGGCACCATGAGTTCTGTGGTGTTTCACCTTCATCTAGGGTATGTCTTCTAATGGGAATTTGTGAAGCTGTTAGCGCTATCTATCATTGATCATGCAGAGGCAACCACCCCCCGCACTCCGTTCCAGGGGATACCTGGTGGCTCCCTTCATGTACCGAAGGTGATTCGTGGCAGCATCTCGGAGGCCGGATCTGTTTGGCGCCTTTCCGTTCTTGCGCTTCTTTATCATCGTGCAAGTGCTCAGAGGGTCAACGCTTCCAGCCCCAGGTCTCCTACAACACAATTCACGACAATGAATTTTTTTAGTCATACAACTTACATCATAATGAGAGACGGAGTTAAATTACAGCAGCAAAACCTATCACATGATATACAACATCAATACACTAAGTAAGGCTCTTGTGGCATATTTAGAAGATTGGAGAAAAGCAAAAGCAAATCAATACAGAAAGGAATGTCTGAAAACTCACTTCAACAACTTCTCTGACGCAACTCTAGCAGCTTCAATGGTGTCCTTGGTAGGCAGCCACTTCACTACCCTACCAGGATCACCCCGCATTGGCGAATGGATTTTTACAAGCTGCACATGATTTTCTACATCAGTAAACGATCCCTTCATGCAGTAACAAAGAAAAAATACTTGTACTGCTCAATGGATGTAAACACGGTTTTATCAGATAGGATTAGAGAAAGAGACACTCACACCAAGACATTCCATCATTTGATAATATGCTCTGCCATGTAGTGGAGTGTGTCCCTTTCTGGACTCTGAAAAGTATCTCGTCCTGAAAGAGTGTAACACTAAACGTAAGTAAAGTGCATGCTTACAATGACAGTTAACATGTTGAATCACCTACCATTCCTTGTAGCCCGGGTCTACTGTAAAGCCATACATGTCAACGCTGTCACAGATGGAGAGAGCAAATTCAAGAGCTTTAAGCCCAGTTCCTTTAGCAGAGGAACCAAATGATGTGCCTAGCATGAGGTATACTGGATTGGTTATTGGAAGTTCCTACATAACAAGAGTTCTGTCAAGCAGGTAAGAAAACAAGGAACGTGTACCCAAAGCACCCTAGTTTTTAAATATGATGTAGCTAAATTACCCGAATCATCTTGTTCATGACATCATGTATTGTTGTCTTAACTATCAATGCCTCCTTTTTTGTTTCTGCAACCATAAGAATTAGCATGCCTTTTCATCCCGGAATCCTACTGATAGAGATAGGGAAATATGTGGCTGGAGGACTTACCATCTAACTCAACAACTTTATCCAGTGCCTTTGCAGATCCTCTATTAAGAAGGCGAAATGTACTCTTTGCACCAACATATTCCGTGTAGTTCTGCAATGGAGAAAGAAGAAGTTAGAGCACGTCCAAGTTCAGAAACAAGAGCAGGAAATATAGGTATCTTAGGAAAACCTGGACAGGTGCACCATTTTCTCTAATGACAACATCATAAGAATCAATCTCATCCCCAAATTTAGTTTTAAGAAGATCCCCAGAGTTACCAACAACAGCACAGCTACCAAATTGCTGAGGTACATATGGTGATGTGTCAGGGAGAACCAATGAAAGCTTCTCCATGCAAAGAGTTCTATTCTTGCACTTGTTCCTGTAAACACAAAACTAAACATAATCAACAATCTCTAGAATTTAACCATAATGTACTCCCTCTGTTCGGAATAACTTGTCACAAAAATGGATGTATCTACAACTAAAATACATCTAGATACATTCATTTCTTCAACGAGTAATTCCGAACAGAGGGAGTAAGTCTATGTGAAACTGTAAAACTTGTGTGTCTACCCACAGAAGGATTCCTTTGTTGATCCTGCGCCATGCATACTCCTCCCAGCCATTTGGTAGTGCATCAATGTACTCCTTTGTGAGTATGGTAGTACTGTTGCGAACCTAGAAAATAAAATAAATAATGTCAAGTGTCAAGGCATCACTTAATGTTGTTTTGCACATATTCAATGCAATAATTAAATCACACAGATAAGTCAGTAGAGTAAAAAAAATGCCCACCTGCTCCCATGAGGCCACAGCTTCGCAGAGATTGAACTCAAATGCCAACCCTTCAGACTCTCCAGTTTTTGGATCTGTCTGCAAACAACAGTCATAAGAGCTAAGACAGCGATCATAAAAATAAGACAAGCTGGTCAAACTATAAGAAGAACAACAGATGCCCATGTTCCACGCGTGTCTATGCAGTACGGTTGCCAGGTACAAAATCAAATTAAGGAACTCAAAGGAGAAAATGCACAAGGAAAGAAATGGCCGAGCACATGCGCACTTACCCACTTAGAAACTGTGTCACTCGGGTACTGTATAACAACACGACAGTAATCTTCTCCGCCAAACGCTTGCAGTCCTAGACCATTAGCATCCTGCAAGAAATTTACACAAGACTGACTCATCCAAACTAGCACGCTGATGACCTCAATACAGAGATTTGTAGTAGCTAGCAACACAACTATTGGTGACAGTTGCCTTTTTTTGAACATAAAACATGAATCATTCCAAACATCGAATTCACCCGAATCCTAGATGAAATAAAATTTTCTCTTATACTATGAATCCTCCCCACCTACTGAACAGTAAGCATCACATCAGTTCTCAGAAGAAGTCCAGACATCATCAAGCAGTTACCCTGCCAATCCACCAAGGCTCGTGCATCTCAGAAGCTAATGGCCCCATATACAACACAATGTAGCATCGAATTTGCACACAGATGATACAGCTGAGCCCCAATTGATTCTAATTCTAATAGAGCGACAGGAAATCGACACAAGTACAGGAGGGGCGGTAGATCAGCGACAGAGGTAGCGACGTACCACGCACTTGCTGAACCCTCCCTGCAGAGCGGCGAGCGCCGCCAGGTCCGCCTCCGAGAGCCCCGCGCCGCCATCTGCATCCAGAACCCACCCCGACTCAGGGATCTCCACGCGAAGCAAAAAGGCAGGGGAGAGGAGAGGCGGAGGAGGGTGCGTTACATGAGGAGAGGCCGGAGATGTAGATGAGGATGGCGGTGACGCCGGAGAAGATGGCGGCGGCGAGGGCCAGCGGGAGCACCCGCATGGCCGGAATCGGCGAGCCCCTCTGGCCGGAGTTGCGTGCGGCCAGAGTGGTGGGGGTTGGAGTGGGGAGTCGGCGATTGGGCCGGGTGAGGAATGAGAGCGGCGCGTCTGCGTATCGGAGGGCCCGCTTCTTTTTTTTTTTTTTTTTTTTGCTTAAGCGGAGAGGAAATGGGCCGTAGCTCGATTTTGGGCCATGAGCAACCAACTTCATACTGAAAAAACATTTCCCTGAACAGATTAAAAATATTTTTAAATCTCAAAAAATATTAAAAATATTTTTTTGAGAGTATGCAAATTGCGTACCATATTCCTCCGGAAGGTAGAGAACAATTTACAAGAAAAGTTATGAGCTGACAACTAAACCTGCAAGCTTACATCCACACACACACACACACCCTCATTAACATGCTACTCTCTCATAAAGGTTTCAAAACACCGAGCTCCAGCCGTCTTCCAAGTCTGTATCTCCTCAAGAATGAGATTTATTGGGTTATATTGCGTTGATGCACCACATTCCTGAACACCTTGCATTCCTTTGCTTCCACAAGCTCCAAGCAATTAGAATGACTGGCGAATCAAAGCTCTTTCTGGTCATCTTCGGCAATCCTTTGCGTGGTCTTAACCACCACACCTCAAGGTTGTCCTCAACGGAAGGGGTGTCGAACATGCATGCCATGCCTGCCGGGCATAGACACCGTGCATAAGGATGTGGTCCAGAGTATCCCCCTCCCGATAGCAAGCAGTGAAGCACTGATAAGTGGTGTCTTGCAATCCATGTCAGAATCGTCGATCAGAGGTCCATACACAGTACTGGATAGCAAGCTAGATCAATATTTTGCATTCGAGCAGCGCCCGACACTTCCATATGCAATGGCGACGGGGAAGTGAGTCATGCCATGGCACATATTCTTATAAGTAGATTGCGCCGAGTACTGTCCATTGGGACTCCATCTCCAAGAGAATAAATCAGGGGTTTCATTGTGCTGTCATTGCTCCGCATCATCTTATTAGCTCAACAACTGATGCTTATAGGTCTCATGTCTTCATTGCTATGTCGTTATCAAGTTTGCAAAGGTTTTTTTTTGCGTTGCCCTTCTGTGTGATAAATTAGCTTTTGCATGAAACTGAGCTTTGGTTTCAGGGGATAGTTCTCTTCATACTTTGGAGCTTTGTGAAATGGATACTTTGTCATAATAATATATTGGCATAAAGAATGCATACATGGTTACAATTCAAGGAAGCTATGTACGAATTCTCTTGGTTGTGAAAACAGTGATGATGCTCTGCAGAACAGTGTGAACACAGTTTGGAGGCCTTACAAATAACCTTAATGTTTAGCAATTGTGTCTGTTTATAACTCCCCCACTTTTTTTTAGTTTCAAAAAAAGAACAACCAAATAAATTAACAACATGCTTATGCATGGGCACGGCGTGTCACTGCGCATTCGCCTGCTAGTGTGAACTATTTTGTAGTTTATACAAACTATACATCTAATTTTGCTAGAAAAGTAAACTCTACTTTAATATTATATTAAGGAAAATTAATTTGTTTCCATCTGGCAGCCACAATTATACGTCGTCAATTTGTGTGACTTACATGGTTAGGTATTTGTTGCTCTTATCATCAGCGTTATCGTGCAGGAAGACACGATCTGGAAAACATATGGTCAAAACATTTTCTTGCCTTTAGAAAGCTCAGACTTATACATCAAATCTATCTTACTATTTAATTTACATACATCATATCAAATTTCACATTAAAGTACTAGATATACTACTATATCACACTCTTTTGTGTCTCATTTGGCATTGCATAGCCTTCTAACATCGTCTCTTCTTTTTCTTTTAATTTGATATGAATTATTGGGTTCATTAGTAAACTCGGGACATCCCTCTAGTTACTAACCTCCCGTGAAATAACGAGCTCACAATGATCCGGACTGTTTTTTCACTTCATGTCCCCGCTTGTCAGTTGGTCTACCGCTGTTTTCTACCGCCTCGTCCTCCCTGCCCCTCATGTGTGTTGTCTCTTCCTATCTCGGTGAATACCTGGTGGGCGCACGTCCTTTTCACGGGTTTGACCACTGCGTCGTGAGAGGGGAGAACCGCCATCTCTAGGAAGCCGCTTCCCTCCACGGCTCCACGAGCCGCGCGCTGCCCTTTCCACTGCAATAGCCTTCGCCCTACACATAGACCTAGCTATTGCCGTCCCTGTCCGTCATGTTGACCGCTCTAAGCTGGGGAGGAGACCCCATGAACTGGCGACGCGCGCCCATACGCTCGAGAAGAAATCCACATAACCAGATGAGGTGCACGACGTGGAGGTCATGCCCAGCCCATGCTGGTGTGTAGCAATTAGGGAATCGAGTTGAGGAGGCGTCTTTGGAAGCGAAGGTTCTTAGGACGACAAAGCAACCTTATTTAACAACATCTTATCTAAGCAGACTTCCTCGCCGGTGCGAACCGAGGTCGTCGTGAGATCGCATCTTAATTGGGCGTTGCCAGATGAACCAATGCAACTCTGCAATGCTCTTTTAGCTGCACTCTCTTACGCATCTCTCGGCCGGTGCATCACTTGGCCCAGGTATGGCTGCCTGCGGTGATGCCTTTTCCATTGTCCTCCAATGTCAGTTGGCCACCGAGTGGTGCTTGTGACGGCGTCTCATGTTTTGTTGTTCAAGTATATCATGATTTTCTATTTTCTTTCCCCCGTTTTTCTTCTTCTGTTTATTGTTGTCTCAACCACGCCCTCTGCAGCTCAATTCCGGTGTTCATTGGTGCTGCTACGATTGTGAGATGCATCGAATTGTTCAGGTGTTGCTGATCACAACTAGTGATTGTGGGCTCATTTAATATTCTGACTACGATATGGGGAGGGTGATTTTACTGTCCATCTTCCAAAGATTAACCATAGATAAATGAATTGACAACTGATTGTTGTAGGGCTGCTACTTCCACTCTTCGAACCATGTAAAGTAATTAATGGCACATGTTATGTACTCCTGAACAATGGAGTACCACTGCATTGTAGGTCCATATCTGCAACTGATATGATTTCTGTTTTAAGCAGACACTGAATACTATTCAATGAGTCATGAATCCAAAATTATCTTTCTCTATTTTTTGGCATGATAAATTAGATCAAAAAAAAGTACAAGTAACTTTTTGTCTAAACCTGCTTACTTTTTAAATTAGTATTTTTTTTAGTGATGGGCAAAAGAAACACGCTTGAGTGTATCTTCTCATGTCGCTTGTTTGTATGAATGTGGGCATACAATTTTCAACTATTAATATTTTTTCATATTGGTGTATGGTGTTCAGTGGTAGCATGCGCCTCTAACTCTTGTTGATGTCAAAAATAGATTGCAAGAACTATTCACGGTTGATTGCAGAAGATAAGGGAATGAAATGCATGAACCTGTATGTGTGTTCCCCAAACCAATTTGGGCCCCACATAACATAGTTAGAGATCACCCCTTCTGCATATGGTATATATAGGTTAGGATTTTACATGTGTGTGCCAGGAAAAAACTAAACATGTACTCATATTTGTTTGTCGTTGCTAGGTTTGCAACCATGATACTATTGCAAATTTAATTTCCCAATACTTATACTACAAGTGATGCAACCTTTTACTCAATTTTCTAACTGGAAAACTTCAGTTTGAAAGTAGTGATCTGATGTTCCAATTAGAAAGTAGCTACATGTGTAGAATACATTGTTGTCCTACTGAAATCAAATATCTATATGCTTCCCCATTTTCCTAAGAAGAAAATGTGGTATCTCGATATCAGTATGCACAAGACATAAATGTTAATTTTGTACATGTTGCTTGTTGTGGCATGGCTGAGGAATCAAAAACATTGGCATTGATCCGAAGGAAGATAACCATGTGAACTTGGGGTGTGCCATGGTGTATTTAACAAATAGTAAAAAGCCATGGGTGAGATGTGCTTCTTAAAAACTGAATATATCATGTGCACAAAGTGTGTGCTACGATATCACACGAATGACTAAATAAAGACTCATATAAACCAAAACTTTAATTGCCACTGCACTGTCGATGTTTGGTATCCATCAGTGCAGCAAAGCGCGTATAGAAAATATATGGTGGCTCATGAGTAACTTATTGTAGTACATTAGAAGAGTGAATGTGGCAGCCCTATTTATAAGATTGATTTATATTTTAATTTGACTGAAATGACAACCATGAAACCAACTACACAAAATCCAATTTAAGATACGAGATTGAGTATCTCTCGGTTAGAAAAATAAAAAGATGCATAGTATGACAAAATATAATTTACATACAAACCAATAATCCCTACCCACCGTTAGTGTTTCAAAAAAGATCACAATGTGGTTCAAAACCTAACATTATCTATGTATAATCTATTAAATGGCCGCTATGTTACGGTATAGATTTCTTGGCAATAAGATATCTTTACAGATGTATTTATATCAAATTATTCCCTACATATATCTTGTCCAGGAATCAGGATGCAAATAATATACCGTGGAACTTTCATGACAAAGCATGTAGTTTCTAGATATTCTCTACATAATTTATGTGGCATAACAAATATCTAAATAGTTTTACCTTTTTTGCTATTTTTGTTTTCAGTATAATTATGTGAATATTTCTAAAATATTTTATTCACTAATAAATGGGTTTTTAAAATACATAAACATTTCTTTTGATATGCATGAACATATATTACATATATTCAAGTATACATGAACAATATTTTTGTCACTTTGAAACATATGAGTTTTTTTTATTTTCTTGCCACAAACATATATTCTTAAAAATTATATGAACATATTATATCACATAACATATTCAATTATGTGTAGAACAACATTAAGACAACACGTAAACGTTTTATTTTCAAATACAAGTTGTCCGACCAAGATGAAAAACCCGAGAGGAGATTGCCTAGATGCACCGTGCCGCACACCACTTCTCTGCTGGTAGGTTGCAGCTTCTCTCCTCCTTTGGTTCCACCTGGTGTGGGAATGCAAGGGGCCCGATATATCAGATGGAGGTCTAGTTTTTGTTTTGTTTTGGGGCTTAGTAGAGGTATACGGCAGCACTTTGTCGGTTGTGGCGACGTGAATAAGTTTTCCTCAAGCATCTCCATCTCGACGGTGTTGGACGGTTAGGGTTTTGTGGTTTGTCAGAGTGGCAGCGGCGACATGATCCCTTGTAGTTTAGTCTCATGTCTCCTTTCTCCCACGTTAGTGTGGTCTCCGGTGCCGGCATGAGGCATTTGATTGTCTATGAATTTTTCGGCAATGACAACTTCTTCTCTAGAGCGCTAGTCTGCAAGGATGGTGGCCTTGATGACTACCCGCACGACTAAGAACGGTTGGTTGGCTTCGAAGATGGATAGGCAGTAGCAGCGGCACACCATACCCTCTTTTTTTGTTGGGGGGTGGGGGGGGGGGGGGGGGAGGGGGGAACCAGGCCCTAGAAATCTCGATTTTAAAAAGACTCAGGAAGGTAATATTATTTGTATGATTAGGGTGCAAATGGGTACCCTTAGACTATTCCGTGACCCCATTCAGCTCAACTAAATGAACCAGATTTTTAGAAGTTGCACATTTTGGAAATTTAGTTCATCTACTACCACTATAAAAGGAAGAGAGGGGCAAATCCAAACAATCACACCCATCCATTATCAAGATCTAATGGTCCTTAATTCTCCGGTGCTTAATGCTACCAACCACGCATTAAGCTAATCCATCGATCGCTAACCTGCCCCGCCTTAAAACAAAAACCGCTGCCCGCACGACCGCACGACCTCTCGCGGTCTCGCCCCATCCTCCTCGTCTCGCACCATCGCCGCCCCGTCGTTCCTCCCGCAGCCTCGCGCCGCCCGCTGCGCCCTTCGACGCCTCCCGCAGCCGCGCCCTTCGCCCCGGGTCGCCGCGGGAGCCGCTGCCGCAGGTCGCTGCGGGTCGCCCCGCGGGAGCCGCCGCGCCCTTAGCCCACCGCCCGACCGCCTAGCTTGGCGTTCGCCCCGCGGGAGCCGCCGCGCCCTTAGCCCGCCACCGAAGCCGCCCGACCGCCCAGCTTGGCGTCCGCCCCGCCGCCCGTCGTTCCTCTTCTGCTTCCCGTCGGCCTAATGCAAGTAAGTTTCTTTTACACTTTCCACCAAAGGGATTGAGCAACTAGGTGGTAACAGATGCGCAATATATCGGCCATTCCTATCCTATTACTATGCTTCTTACCAATGCCTAAACTCGTCATTTGTGTTTTCTCAAAAGATGAAGAGAAGATTATCTCTGTAAACTAGAACTTCTGGTAGGTCTTTTGCTTTATTAGTGGCTCTTTTCTCTGATGATGTTCACGTCGCCCAAGCCCCATTTACAGTGAGGTGAATTGATGCGATTATATCTTCATGCTAACAGTAACACCCTTTTTGTTTCAGACAATGACAATGATCAACACATGTAAAGCCGCTTTTATCTATGGGGAACCCAGAGACTGTTGCTCCCCCACCAATGCTTGATTGTAGCCAATCATTTGTAAGTTCCTTTTACTCTCCAAATCCTGTAAGATCTTTTACAGTTCAAGGTGATTACATATCCCATTTATATCTCCATGGTTCACTTATGAGTTCTTTAAATTCGTTTACAATTTGTTGGGTTTTGGAGATCTTATTCATTCTACTATGGCTTGGCCTCATCGAGAAGATAATCTTTTTACCTCCTTATTGCTGAGTTCAATTACCGTTGCGAAGCAACAGAACACACTAAAAGTGTTCTCTTAAAGGATAAAGAAGTGCATAAACAGATCTTCCATTGTTTTCGCATTAAGGGCTTGAGCTTTATTGACCGCTTCAGAAATAATGGAAACAAATGGATAGGATTGACTGAAATCATATTTTGATCCTGCCAATGCACATGATAGTGGTCATATTTAATTATCGGCCACTCCTATCCTATTACTATGCTTCTTACGTTGTGTGCCTGTACGAATTTCCCAGAGAGCCGCCATGGGCACTCTGGTTGGCAACAGCTTCTTCACCTCTTCTCTGGTGAGGAAAACGTTGCATGATATTCAAAGAATATGCAACTTTCCTACATGATTCAGTTTCTATAATTTCCTATTGTTGTGGTTATGTAAAAAAATGTCTAGACCAAGATTATTTATTCTAGAAAGGAAAAGGTAAAAGGAAGAAGAATAGTACCACTTTCAATACCACGGTTCATGGCGAACCAATGCCAGTGTTATGTGTTTGCTGATTTCTTAACCAAACCAATGATTTGGTACAACTTCTGTTGTTTCTTCTATATGATATCAGTTTTTCAAATCACAAAAGTATTTCCCTAGCTTTGTTTTTGATATATGCAGGCTGACGATTCTAAGTTATTGGGCTTCTGCTACAAACTGAAGTAAATCCTCTATGTCTTCGCATTGTGGACTTGGGCACTGAACTTTCAAAAACAGTGTAATGATCGTTTAGTTCTAGTTGTAGCCGTTGATAATGCGTCTACATATTTTCTTTACTATGGGTTAACTGTTATAACCAATAGGTTACTAGGATTTGTGCTTTAAATGATTTTCTTACCCTTTGGTGCAAATGAGGCACAAGATCGATCACATTTATGCAGAGTATCCCGGCCCCGAATTTTACTGGCAAGCAACACCAATTTGGATTATCCAGATAAGCCAACCATATGTTTGATTAGGAAACAGCGAACCAGTGTTGTATATTTCTTCTTTTCCCCTGATGACCATGTTCGTTCTTCTGGACAGTTGGACACGACATATCTATTTGCCTTCTCCTAATGTACAAGCCATTTAAGATTTTATTCGTTTTCTACTGATGTTACTTCATATGAGATCAAGGTTATGACAATCTTCAATTTTTTCTGCTAGCATATATGTGTTCTGGATGTGTTGATTTAACCAAAGGAGTGTTATGTTCTCTTCTGATATACTTATTCATTAATGAGATTTTGAAGGAAAGTTATGAACACATGTATATGTGGCATACCTTATTTTGAAGTATGGCCAGCAGTAGCTCAGAACAATAAGAATGACCATTTTTTAGAACTTTTGTACAGAGACATGCTTAGGTACATTGAAAAACAGATGTTGTGAATAATAACCTTTCTGAAACTTAATTCACGTATAAGTTCGTTTGCAGTATTTTTGACTGCTACTATTGGACTATCTTTTTTCAACACGTGAATTTTCACATGCAAGATTACAGTGGATATCATCCGAGAAAATAAGAACTCCTGAAACTAGCAGTGGGTGGCACTGCTAGCTACAGTGCCCCTACTCCTGGATCATCACTCAAGTGTACTTTTGTCTGCAACTAGAAAGAGAGTGTTGAAGGAAGTTTTGGGACCTCTTGATTGTGAACTTTCTTCAAAGATGCATGGTTGTTGTATTCTCTCTGACAATATAAAAGTTTTTGCCATGATATATCTTGTTGTGGTTTCATAAACTGAACAATCTTCAAAGTGCCCAGATGTCTTTTCATATTGAAACTGTACTTTCATTGAATATATTGCCATCAATCCCACAGATTTCTACTCACTTTGTTGTTCTGCACTTTGAATTGACAGTGTCCAAAAGGTATATTATTTTATTTTACACGCTCACCCTAGATGCCACCACACAATTACAGCTTATAATTACCGGTTCTTTTAGAATTAAATGGAAGTGCATACTGATTTCAGCTTCTAAGCAAATGTTTGACAGGTTCCCCTTCAATCTGAATCACATGAAATGGAGAGTTTACCGAGAGTCCGTGGAAGAAATCTACACGCCATCATGAGGAAAGAGGGATCTACAAAGAGTGTAAATTGTACTTCCTCCGTAAACAAATGTAAGAGCGCTTAGATCACTCAAGTAGTGTAAACACTCTTATATTTCTTTACGGAGGGAGTACCTATATTTTCTTCTTCAAGTAGATCTTTTATCTCTCTGATTTAAGGAAGCTGTCTATTCTGTGCGTTGCACTAGGCTATGTGCACATAAATCAGTCAAGGAGCAGGCTTCATTGAAGAGTGATCCAGAACTAACGTACATTTGTGAACATTGTGCAGTTCTTGCTGAATTCTGGACTTGAGGGTTCCCTCTATTCCAATTTTTTTTAAAGTATTTGACAGTTATATGAGCGTCCAAATGAAAGTACTCCCTCCGTCCCATAATATAACATCTTATTACATTCATTTTGCTCACAAATTGGGTGTAATAAGATCTTATATTATGGGACAAAGGGAGTACAATCGATTCATATTCTGTGCATCTTTGTACTTACCGTTGCTGGATGAAAATTTGGGCATACATAGATAGCTCCAGATGTAGCCTAAGATGTTTTTTTACTCGCAGCTGCTACGCTACTGCTCGCCTACCCCCACAGCTAGACTACCTGCCGCTGCTCGCCTACGCGAGGTGTTCGACGGAAAATTCCCTTCAAGGACGGCATCACGTGGGCGACCATGGTGTCTGCATCCCGCCAGTTCGTGCCCTCCATATGCCTGGGTATGTTAGATGTGAGGCACTTGGCTTGGATCTTCCCCAGAGCAGCACACGTACGTACAACTGCAAGCTAAGCAAGCTGCTGATTGATTTTACCACGTAGACGTTGGCCTGAACCTTCTGGCCGGCTACATAAGCAAGCACTCAGGCAGCTGGATGGATTCCGGGCGCACAGCTTGCCGTGAACCTTGTACGTCTTGGCTTGTCCTACCTTGCTTGGCTGGATTGATTCACTATTTTTTTTTCAATTTGGATTTAAAGGCTAATGGAGTGTTTGCATCTGGTGCTGTCGATTTTGCAGAAATTGCTGCTCCAACAGGCAGCAAACCAATCATTTGATATTTGAGGGACAGCAGTCAGCAGGCGCTTTGAGGAAGCATTGGTGCTGGCAAACAAAAGAATGCTTTAGGTATACCTATTTACACTTTTCAATTGGTTTGATGCCATCCGTATGTGATTCACTAACCAAGAATGGAAATATTCCTTCATATTACAAATTTCTATGGTGGTGCTTCTTTAGGTTCCACCTGATGAATGTTCCAGTGCCAATAATCGGTTATATATACTTTGTAATGGTGGTTCCTAATTTGGTCTAACTTTCTAACTATTAGCTACAGTTTACTTCAGTGGTAATGCAGGTACGCAGAGGAAGAATTACTGGCTATGGATGATTACTATGAGCGTATGAAATTATTAGTTGTGTAGGTTTCTTAAGCTAGATGGGTTGTTCTAGCTTGTGATGGTTAAATTTTTTACACAATAGCAGTACTAGATTAGTTGTTCTAGCTTCTTTAGGTTGTAACCATTTGAAGGTAATTTGAAGATCGATCCCACAGCTGAGTATATTCTGTTTTTTATTAACCCGCAACAGAGTGTGTATAGGAAAGTATACTTTTGTGAATTGTTAGTGCTCGCTTTTCTTACTGTACTGTATCAGGCTGCTCATGTTCAAATTCTTCAGCGTTTTGTACACATGAAAGGTACTTCTGTAAATCAGTTTTTCAAATTGGCATCGATAAGATGCATGTATCCTTCTAAAAAATTAACACCAATGTTTCATTTGTTTTGTGAGATCATTCCTTTTCTTTTGGACAGCTTTTGGAGATTTTTAAGATAGCTTTTTCTGTGGGCAAGCTGGACCTGATACTCAAAGGACCTTAAGTTCTAACCAAAGATGACAATGTGGATGGTCACATTATAAAGTGTTTTTTTTTCTCACACACATGTAAGTTTTGTCTCACTATGTATTAAAAGAATGGTGAAAAGGTGAGAATCAGTATAAAGTGGGGTCAGAGGATCATGCTTTCAAAGTTGGTCAGGTTTCACAATAATACTTGTGCATGTGTTTGTGTGTCGTCATCTTTATAATGGGTGTGATGGATGGTGTAGGTTCATTGGTGACAACCAAGAGCATGCTCAAAAATGGCATCGTCTTGCTTCGTTTCTTCGCCTCAGCTTAAGTGCTTAATCTTGAGAAGATGAGAGATAATTGATAGAGTACTCCTGACAAGTGCATTTGTCAAATTCTAGCCAACAGATTGAAAGCATGTCCACCTATTTGTGAGTTTCAGTTCCATTCAATCTTCCTTTTCTTTTTAGATCCAAAGTAGAGGAGATCATGTGCCCAAACACTATTTCCTCTACAAGAGTGTAAATGTTGTCGATGCTTGTTTCCAACATGCAAGGACATGAGCACACACATTTTGTGTATCTATCTAAATCTCATACCCTATGAAGGTTTTCAAGTGCAGAGACGAAGCACCTTTCTGATTTAAAGAAATGGCTGTTGATTTTAGTTAAACTAGATGAATCCCCACACGTTGTTGTGGGAATGCTTTTTGGTACATTTCGTGTAAACTATCCAAATCATCACTTCGTTTTGTGTAAATGATGAAATCATGCACTTGAAATAATTAACTTGTTATTCCAGGAATATTTTGCAAAATATTGTATTTATCATCTTAGATGCAATCCTTGCACACTACACAAATCACGTTTTCATTCATCATTTGCACGAATAGCACATATTGCATTATTTTAGAACTACAGATGTTTAATAATATAATGTGTGTTAGTGTTGACGTGCGTGGCACGTGCAAGCTTACTAGTTTTGTTGAATTGAGGAGAGTCACAAGGTTTCCCGGGAAAAAAAAAAGGAGAGTCACAAGGTACCTTGAAGATAACAAATTTGCATCCTAAGTTTGGCCGGTGGATCTCACGGGCTGTTTTGAGAGAAAGAAAAAAGCGTAAAGTACTTGGTAGTCGAGGCTACCAGGAGAGGATAAGCGGATAACCCAATCGCTTCTCCTGGTCTGCCAGCGCTCTCCTCGTCCAGCCAGAATCCAGGCAGCCATGGCGTCGCTAGCCCTCAGGCCCATCATGCCAGCAACCGCCGCGGCCGCTTCCACGACCACAACTCTCATCCGCGCCCGCCGCGGCAGCTCTACCCTTCTCCGTCGCCGGCAGCCAGTCACGTGCATGGCCGAGAGCAGCGGCGGGGGCAACAGCACCGTGGAGCTGGCCGCCGGGGCGGCGGGGCTGGCGTCGTGCGCGACGGTGGCGTGGTCCCTCTACACGCTCAAGGCGACGGGCTGCGGCCTGCCCCCGGGCCCCGGCGGCTCGCTGGGCGCGGCGGAGGGCGTCAGCTACCTCGTGGTGGCGGGCATCGTCGGCTGGTCGCTCACCACCAAGGTGCGCACCGGGTCGGGCCTCCCGGCCGGGCCCTACGGCCTGCTCGGCGCCGCCGAGGGCGTCGCGTACCTCACCGTCGTCGCCATCGCCGCCGTGTTCGGGCTGCAGTTCTTCCAGCAGGGGTCGCTCCCGGGCCCGTTGCCGTCGGAGCAGTGCTTTGGCTAAGAATGGATGATGCTGTGAATCGTGTGAGACTCTAGTGCGTGCTGCTGGTTCAATTGTACCCTGGGATCGGTTTCACCAAGCATTCTAAGCATGTACTTTGAGCGATCTGCACAGTTTCACCGTGTCAGGTGTTCTCGTCTTCAAGTTTTCTTTTTAAGAGAAAAGGTTGTCGTCCGGCCTTAGGGCCAGTTCTTTAGGGCCGAGGGCCGAGAGTCGTCCCCTCTTCAGCTTCTCCCAAAATCTTCGACCCACATTTGTAAAATTTCTTTTCTTAAAGGGTGTATACATTTGAGTGTACCTGTTGGCTGCTTGTAGGTATGAAATCACTAACAAAGAGTTACCTACCTTTGATGGAATTGCAAGCATAATTTGAAATTTAATAGAAGCGGGCATAGCTAAGGGTGAACCATGAGAAGTTAGAGCAAGAGCCCTACCTAGGTATCGTAAACATCCTCATTATATCATGACACTGAAGCAGAAGAAAAGGAGTGGGGGTTGGAGATTCTGGTAGAAACTAGGGAGAGGGCTGATCATGGAAGAATTGGATGAAAGAACTGGACCTTAAAAGTATGCCTTAGGTTTGAGGTAAAGGTTCGAATGAAAGACCCAAAATATGCAACACTACACATATCGACAAGGAAAGTAAAGGTTAAAGGTTCGATACAAGGTCACTTGGGCCCAATACAAGCGACGGGATGTTCTAAAACATTACGAGGGGCTAAGCAGCAAAACCCACGTAGAAGGATCTCGTCCTGCAGGCTGTCCTGGCCGGTGTCATCTTGACGTGTTGCCCTCCGCAAGGCTGCCACCCTTGTGTACTTTTTTAGTGAAAAGGCACGAAGGCCCGACTTCAAATTAATGAAGCCATCAACCGGCTAGGATACAATGGTGCTGAATTACAAAGGCAAAGACTTGACCAAAAACTGAAAAATACATGTCAAATTCACTATGACCAGAGCAGCAGCGAACAGAGCATCTAAGAGAAACAGCGATCAAGACACCGGAGAACTTGTGCAGACAGAACGGCAGGGCCGAAGCCACCCTACGCCGACAATTGCCATGGACATGAAGGCCCAGACCGCTTGAAGGAAACCATCGACTTCGCCGCCCACTGCCTCGGGCCATTGTCGGAGGGGAGACCACTATATCCCCTTCGCCGAGACCATGCCGGACGCCCACCACCGGCCGGCAGCCAACCAGCAGACAAGGCGGGGAGCCACTGAAAGATGCGGAAGAACCACCATGCCACCACCAACGCCGGCAATCAGGGGATCCGAGCACAGCTGCCGCCACCCACCACCAAGCAGCACGCCCAACCTCCAACCTCCCCTTGAACGGCGCCTCCAAGGAGGATCGAGACGCCAGAACGCCTCCGCCGTCCGGCCAAAAGGCCAAGACTTTCGCCTAGAGCAGGAAGGGGAAACAGGGGGGCGGATCTGGAAGCTCGACCCGCCCTCAAGAGGGGAACGGCACCGGAGCGCCGCTGGCGTCGAGGCCGACGCGAAATCGACCAGGGGTTTCCCCCGTTCCAAGACTTCAGCACCCCATCCTCGGCTAGATCTGGCGGGCCAGCCACCAAATCAGGAGAGGAGGCCACTGCGAGGGGAAGGGGCCGAGAGGAAGAAAGCCACCCGCCGCTGCAGCAAGGCCTCGCCGCCCTCACGCCACCCACGCGGCCGGAAGGGACGACCAGCACCTGCGCGCGCCATCCACCGGAGAGATCGACGCCGCCATCTCCACCCAGGGCCGCCGCCCTGGCTTCCAGAGCCCCTCACAGCGGCGTGAGGCAGCAGATCCTCGCCACCCTTGTGTACTTGCTAGAGAGGAACCGGTCAAGCAGCAGTAACCCCCGATGTCTCCCCAATGACATCGATGGTTGTAAAAGAGAAAGCATTTTGTATATGAGGTCAGATGAATGGTTGGATGCAATCCCCCTCGATGAGAGGCTTGTTCCTAACTGTCCATAAGGACCAAGCAAGAGCAGTAAACGCTATTCAATCTAATTTGCGGTCATTGAAGGAAATATGCCCTAGAGGCAATAATAAAGTTATTATTTATTTCCTTATTTCATGATAAATGTTTATTATTCATGCTAGAATTGTATTAACCGGAAATATGATACATGTGTGAATACATAGACAAAACTATAGTCACTAGTATGCCTCTACTTGACTAGCTCATTAATCAAAGATGGTTATGTTTCCTGACCATAGACATGTGTTGTCATTTGATTAATGGGATCACATCATTAGGAGAATGATGTGATTGACATGACCCATTCCATTAGCCTAGCACTTGATCGTTTAGTATACTGCTATTGCTTTCTTCATGACTTATACAAAGTTCCTGCAACTATGAGATTATGCAACTCCCGTATACCGGAAGAACACTTTGTGTGCTACCAAACGTCACAACGTAACTGGGTGATTATAAAGGTGCTCTACAGGTGTTTCCGAAGGTACATGTTGGGTTGGCATAATTCGAGATTAGGATTTGTCACTCCGATTGTCGGAGAGGTATCTCTGGGCCCTCTCGGTAATACTCATCACTTAAGCCTTGCAAGCATTATAACTAATGAGTTAGTTATGAGATGACGTGTTACAGAACGAGTAAAGAGACTTGCCGGTAATGAGATTGAACTAGGTATTGGATACCGACGATCAAATCTCGGGCAAGTAACATACCGATGACAAAGGGAACAAAGTATGTTGTTATGCGGTTTGACCGATAAAGATCTTCGTAGAATATGTAGGAACCAATATGGGCATCCAGGTCCCGCTATTGGTTATTGACCGAGAATGGTTCTAGGTCATGTCTACATAGTTCTCGAACCCGTAGGGTCCGCACGCTTAACGTTTCGATGACAGTTTTATTATGAGTTTATAAGTTTTGATGTACCGAAGTTTGTTCGGAGTCCCGGATGTGATCACGGACATGATGAGGAGTCTCGAAATGGTCGAGACATAAAGATTGATATATTGGACGACTATATTCGGACACCGGAAAGGTTCCGGGAGTTTTCGGAGAAAACCGGAGTACCGGAGGGTTACCGGAACCCCCCCGGGAAGTAATGGGCCTTGATGGGCCCTATTGGAGAAAGAGAGGGGCCGGCCAGGGCAAGTGGCGCGCCCCCTCCCCTTGAATCCGAATAGGACAAGGAAGGGGGGGGCGCCCCCCTTGCCTTCCCCCTCTCCTACTCCTTCCTTCCCCCTCCTTCTTGGATTAGGAAAAGGAGGGGGGAAACCTACTTGGAGTAGGTTTCCCCCTCCTAGGGCGCGCCTCCCCTTAGGACGGCCCCCTCCTCCCTCCCTCCTTTATATACGGGGGCGGGGGGCACCCCATAGACACACAAGTTGATCTACGGATCGTTCCTTAGCCGTGTGCGGTGCCCCCCTCCACCATATTCCACCTCGGTCATATCGTCGCGGAGTTTAGGCGAAGCCCTGCGCCGGTAGAACATCATCATCGTCACCACGCCGTCGTGCTGACGGAACTCATCTTCGGAGCTCGGCTGGATCGGAGGCCGGAGATCGTCATCGAGCTGAACGTGTGCTGAACTCGGAGGCTCCGTACGTTCGGTGCTTGGATCGGTCGGATCGTGAAGACGTATGACTACATCAACCGCGTTGTGCTAACGCTTCCGCTTACGGTCTACGAAGGTACGTGGACGAACACTCTCCCCTCTCGTTGCTATGCCATCACCATGATCTTGCGTGTGCGTAGGAATTTTTTTGAAATTACTACGTTCCCCAACAGTGGCATCCGAGCGTAGGTTTTATGCGTTGATGTTATATGCACGAGTAGAACACAAGTGAGTTGTGGACGATATAAGTCATACTGCCTACCAGCATGTCATACTTTGGTTCGGCGGTATTGTTGGATGAAGCGGCCCGGACCGACATTACGCGTACGCTTACGCGAGACTGGTTCTACCGCCGTGCTTTGCACACAGGTGGCTGGCGGGTGTCAGTTTCTCCAACTTTAGTTGAACTAAGTATGGCTACGCCCGGTCCTTGCGAAGGTTAAAACGGAGTCTATTTGACAAACTATCGTTGTGGTTTTGATGCGTAGGTGAGAACGGTTCTTGCTCAGCCCGTAGCAGCCACATAAAATTTGCAACAACAAAGTAGAGGATGTCTAACTTGTTTTTGCAGGGCATGTTGTGATGTGATATGGTCAAGACGTGATGAGATATAAGTTGTTGTATGAGATGATCATGTTTTGTTGAAGTTATCGGTAACTGGCAGAAGCCCTATGGTTGTCTTTTTGTTGCATAAGATGCAAGTGCCAAATAATTGCTTTACTTTATCGCTATGCGATAGCAATAGTTGCAAGAGCAATAGTTGGTGAGACGACCATGTGACGACACATTGATATAGATCAAGATGATGAAGATCATGGTGTCGTGCCGGTGACGATAGAGATCATGACAGTACTTTGGAGATGGAGATCAAAGGCGCAAGATGATCATGGCCATATCATGTCACATATTTTGATTGCATGTGATGTTTATCCTTTATGCATCTTATCTTGCTTTGTTTGACGGTAGCATTTTAAGATGATCTCTCACTGATTATCAAGAAGTGTTCTCCCTGAGTATGCACCGTTACCAAAGTTCGTCATGCCCAGACACCACGTGATGATCGGGTGTGATAAGCTCTACGTCCATCTACAACGGGTGCAAGCCTGTTTTGCACATGCGGAATACTCAGGTTAAACTTGACGAGCCTAGCATATGCAGATATGGCCTCGGAACACGGAGACCGAAAGGTCGAGCGTGAATCATATAGTAGATATGATCAACATAGTGATGTTCACCATTGAAAACTACTCCATCTCACGTGATGATCGGTTATGGTTTAGTTAATTTGGATCACGTGATCACTTAGATGACTAGAGAGATGTCTGTCTAAGTGGGAGTTCTTAAGTAATATGATTAATTGAACTTAAATTTATCATGAACTTAGTCCTGGTAGTATTTTGCAAATTATGTTGTAAGATCAATAGCTTGCGTTGTTGCTTTCATATGTTTGTTTTGATATGTTCCTAGAGAAAATTGTGTTGAAAAATGTTAGTAGCAATGATGCGGATTGGATCCGTGATCTGAGGTTTATCCTCATTGCTGCACAGAAGAATTGTGTCCTTAATGCACCGCTAGGTGACAGACCTATTGCAGGAGCAGATGCAGACGTTATGAACGTTTGGCTAGCTCAATATGATGACTACTTGATAGTTTTGTGCACTATGCTTTATGGCTTAGAATCGGGACTTCAAAGATGTTTTGAACATCATGGACCATATAAGATGTTCCAGGAATTGAAGTTAATATTTCAAGCAAATGCCCGAGTTGAGAGATATGAAGTCTTCAACAAGTTCTATAGCTAAAAGATGGAGGAGAATCGCTCAACTAGTGAGCATGTGCTCAGATTGTCTGGGTACTTCAATCGCTTGAATCAAGTGGGAGTTAATCTTCTAGATAAGATAGTGATTGACAGAATTCTCTAGTCACCATCACTAAGTTACTAGAACTTCGTGATGAACTATAATATGCAAGGGATGACGAAAGTTATTCCTGAGCTCTTCGCGATGTTGAGATCGGCGAAGGTAGAAATCAAGAAAAGAGCATCAAGTGTTGATGGTTAACAAGATCACTAGTTTCAAGAAAAAGGCAAAGGGAAAAGAAGGGGAACTTCAAGAAGAACGGCAAGCAAGTTGCTGCTCAAGTGAAGAAACCCAAGTCTGGTCCTAAGCCTGAGACTAAGTGTTTCTGCTGCAAAGAGACTGGTCACTGGAAGAGGTACTACCCCAAGTGATTGGCGGATAAGAAGGATGGCAAAGTGAACATAAGTATATTTGATATACATGTTATTGATGTGTACTTTACTAGTGTTTATAGCAACCCCTCAGTATTTGATACTAGTTCAGTTGCTAAGATTAGTAACTCGAAACGGGAGTTGCAGAATAAACAGAGACTAGTTAAAGGGTGAAGTGACGATGTGTGTTGGGAATAGTTCCAAGATTGATATGATCATCATCGCACACTCCCTATACTTTCGGGATTAGTGTTAAACCTAAATAAGCGTTAGTGATTTAATCATGTTTGTTGCAATACGGTTATTCATGTAAGTTAGAGAATAATTGTTGTTCTGTTTACATGAATAAAACCTTCTATGGTCATACACCGAATGAAAATGGTTTGTTGGATCTCGATCGTGTGATACACATATTCGTAATATTGAAGCCAAAAGATGCAAAGTTAATAATGATAGTGCAACTTATTTGTGGCACTACCGTTTAGGTCATATCGGTATAAAGCGCATGAAGAAACTCCATAAAGATGGATTTTCGGAATCACTTGGTTATGAATCATTTGATGCTTGCGAACCGTGCCTTTTGGGCAAGATGACTAAAACTCCGTTCTTCGGAACAATGGAATGAGCTACTGACTTATTGAAAATAATACATACTGATGTATGCAGACCAATGAGTATGAAGGCTCGTGGCAAGTATCGTTATTTTCTGACCTTCACAGATGATTTGAGCAGATCTACTAGATGAAACATAAGTCTGAAATAGTTGAAAGGTTCAAAGAATTTTAGAGTGAAGTGGAAAAATCATCGTAACAAGAAAAATAAACTTTCTACGATCTGATCGCGAAGACAAATATTTGAGTTACGAGTTTGGTCTTCAATTAAAACAATGTGGAATAGTTTCACAAATTCATGCCACCAGGAACACCACATCATAATGATGTGTCCGACGTCATAACCGTAATTTATTGGATATAGTACAACCTATGATGTTTCTTACCGATTTACCAATATCGTTTTGGGATCATGCATTAGAGACAACTGCATTCACGTTAAATAGGGCACCATCTAAATCCGTTGAGACGACACTATATGAACTGTGGTTTAGCAAGAAACCAAAGTTGTCGTTTCTTAAAGTTTGGGGCTGCGATGCTTATGTGAAAAAGTTTCATCCTGATAAGCTCAAACCCAAATCGGAGAAGTGCGTCTTCATAGAATACCCAAAAGAAATTGTTGGGTACACCTTCTATCACAGATCCGAAGGCAAAACATTCGTTGCTAATAATGGATCCTTTCCAGAGAAGGAGTTTCTCTCGAAAGAAGTGAGTGGGAGGAAAGTAGAGCTTGATAAGGTAATTTGTACCTTCTCCCGAATTGGAAAATAGTTCATCACTGAAATTAGTTCCAGTGATTCCTACACCAATTAGTAAGGAAGCTAATGATGATGATCATGAAACTTCAGATCAAGTTACTACAGAACCTCGTAGGTCTTCCAGAGTACGGTCCGCACCAGAGTGGTACGGTAATCCTATTCTGAAAGTCATGTTACTAGACCATGATAAACCTACGAACTATGAGGAAGCGATGATGAGCCCAGATTCCACGAAATGGCTTGAGGCCATAAAATCTGAGATATGATCCATGTATGAGAACAAAGTGTGGACTTTGGTGGACTTGCCCGATGATCGGCAAACCATAAGAAATAAATGGATCTTTAAGAGGAAGACAGACGTTGATAGTAGTGTTACTATCTACAAAGCTCGACTTGTCGCAAAAGGTTTTTTGACAAGTTCAAGGTGTTGACTACAATGAGATTTTCTCAACTGTAGTGATGCTTAAGTCTGTCTGAATCATGTTAGCAATTGCCACATTTTATGAAATCTGACAAATGGATGTCAAAACTGCATTCCTTAATGGATTTATTAAAGAAGAGTTGTATATGATGCAACCAGAAAGTTTTTGTCAATCCTAAAGATGTTAACAAAGTGTGCAAGCTCCAGCAATCCATCAATGGACTGGTGCAAGCATCTCGGAGTTGGCATATACGCTTTGATGAGTTGATCAAAGCATATGGTTTAACACAGACTTTTGGAAAGGCCTGTATTTACAAGAAAGTGAGTGGGAGCACTACAGCATTTCTGATAAGTATATGTGAATGACATATTGTTGATCGGAAATAATGTAGAATTATTCTGCAAAGCATAAAGGAGTGTTTTAAAGGAGTTGTTTAAAATAAATACCTCATTAAAAACTACTTACATATTGAGCATCAAGATCTATTGAGATAGATCAAGACGCTTGATAAGTTTTTCAAAAGTACATACCTTGTCAAGATTTTGAAGTAGTTCAAAATGGAACAGTCAAAGAAAGAGTTCTTGCCTGTGTTGCAAAGGTGTGAAATTGAGTAAGACTCAAATCCCGACCACGGCAGAAAATAGAAAAGAGAATGAAAGTCATTCCCTATGCCTCAGTTATAGGTTCTATAAAGTATGTTATGCTATGTACCAGACCTATTGTATACCTTGCTCTGAATTTGGCAAGGGAGTACAATAGTGATCTAGGAGTAGATCACTGGACATTGGTCAAGAATATCCTTAGTGAGGACTAAGGAAATATTTCTCGATTATGGAGGTGATAAAAGAGCCCGTCGTAAAGAGTTACATAGGTGCAAGCTTTTACACCGATCCAGATGACTCTAAGTCTCAATCTGGATACATATTGAAAGTGGGAGCGATTAGCTAGAGTAGCTCCGTGCAGAGCATTGTAGACATAGAATATTTGCAAAATACATACGACTCTGAATGTGACAGACCCGTTGACTAAGCTTCTCTCACGAGCAAAACATGATCACACCTTAGTACTCTTTGGGTGTTAATCACATAGCCGTGTGAACTAGATTATTGACTCTAGTAAACCCTTTGGGTGTTGGTCACATGATGATGTGAACTATGGGTGTTAATCATATACAAATATGAATATTGGTGTTAAATCACATGACGATGTGAACTAGATTATTGACTCTAGTGTAAGTGGGAAACTGAAGGAAATATGCCCTAGAGGCAATAATAAAGTTATTATTTATTTCCTTATTTCATGATAAATGTTTATTATTCATGCTAGAATTGTATTAACCGGAAACATGATACATGTGTGAATACATAGACAAAACTGTAGTCACTAGTATGCCTCTACTTGACTAGCTCATTAATCAAAGATGGTTATGTTTCCTGACCATAGACATGTGTTGTCATTTGATTAATGGGATCACATCATTAGGAGAATGATGTGATTGACATGACCCATTCCATTAGCCTAGCACTTGATCGTTTAGTATACTGCTATTGCTTTCTTCATGACTTATACAAAGTTCCTGCAACTATGAGATTATGCAACTCCCGTATACCGGAAGAACACGTTGTGTGCTACCAAACGTCACAACGTAACTGGGTGATTATAAAGGTGCTCTACAGGTGTTTCCGAAGGTACATGTTGGGTTGGCATAATTCGAGATTAGGATTTGTCACTCCGATTGTCGGAGAGGTATCTTTGGGCCCTCTCGGTAATACTCATCACTTAAGCCTTGCAAGCATTATAACTAATGAGTTAGTTATGAGATGACGTGTTACAGAACGAGTAAAGAGACTTGCCGGTAACGAGATTGAACTAGGTATTGGATACCGACGATCAAATCTCGGGCAAGTAACATACCGATGACAAAGGGAACAAAGTATGTTGTTATGCGGTTTGACCGATAAAGATCTTCGTAGAATATGTAGGAACCAATATGGGCATCCAGGTCCCGCTATTGGTTATTGACCGAGAATGGTTCTAGGTCATGTCTACATAGTTCTCGAACCCGTAGGGTCCGCACGCTTAACGTTTCGATGACAGTTTTATTATGAGTTTATAAGTTTTGATGTACCGAAGTTTGTTCGGAGTCCCGGATGTGATCACGGACATGACGAGGAGTCTCTAAATGGTCGAGACATAAAGATTGATATATTGGACGACTATATTCGGACACCGGAAAGGTTCTGGGAGTTTTCGGAGAAAACCGGAGTACCGGAGGGTTGCCGGAACCCCCCCGGGAAGTAATGGGCCTTGATGGGCCCTATTGGAGAAAGAGAGGGGCCGGCCAGGGCAAGTGGCACGCCCCCTCCCCTTGAATCCGAATAGGACAAGGAAGGGGGGGGGGGGGGCGGCGCCCCCCTTGCCTTCCCCCTCTCCTACTCCTTCCTTCCCCCTCCTTCTTGGATTAGGAAAAGGAGGGGGGAAACCTACTTGGAGTAGGTTTCCCCCTCCTAGGGCGCGCCTCCCCTTAGGCCGGCCCCCTCCTCCCTCCCTCCTTTATATACAGGGGCGGGGGGCGCCCCATAGACACACAAGTTGATCTACGGATCGTTCCTTAGCCGTGTGCGGTGCCCCCCTCCACCATATTCCACCTCGGTCATATCGTCGCGGAGTTTAGGCGAAGCCCTGCGCCGGTAGAACATCATCATCGTCACCACGCCGTCATGCTGATGGAACTCATCTCCGGAGCTCGGCTGGATCGGAGGCCGGAGATCGTCATCAAGATGAACGTGTGCTGAACTCGGAGGCTCCGTACGTTCGGTGCTTGGTTCGGTCGGATCGTGAAGACGTACGACTACATCAACCGCGTTGTGCTAACGCTTTCGCTTACGGTCTACGAAGGTACATGGACGAACACTCTCCCCTCTCGTTGTTATGCCATCACCATGATCTTGCGTGTGCGTAGGAAATTTTTTGAAATTACTACGTTCCCCAACAGTCATTACCTTGAGTTCCCGTAACCAAAGAGTGGAAATCTACAAAACTGGTCGGTTTCTAGGATGCAATGGTCGCTCTGCGAACAACACTCCAAACAAAGTGAACCACTACACATCAAAAGAAAATGGGGTCGCATGTTTCATCCCGTCTGCGCCACACACACTTGCCATTGGCAAGTCCATGACACTTAAGGACCTGATCCCCACTAAGGATGTCTGGTCTCTAGCAACCTGCCACTGGGAATCTTGATTTTAGCTGGGGTACGCGCTTCATAGACATCCATAGTGTTGCAAACTACAAAATTATTGAAAATCTCTTTGTATAAGGTGCCTGTGTATAAATGGCCTGAAGGCTCAAGTTTCCAACTATGTGTACCTACACAGTCGGAGATGCTCTTCCCTACCAAGGTTGCCGCCAATCTGTCCCTTTCTACCAAGTCCAACGGATCTGATGGTTGCTTAAAGCGGGGGACCCATGTGTCCCCAGCCCAAACATGAGCAATTTTAGCATCAGGAAACTCCACAATAGCGAAGAGCCAAGGGAACCTAGTCATGAAATCGCGTACGGCCTTCATGGACCTCAAAATTCCGTACCAAGACACAAAAAATGCAAAATCTTGCCAACAACCTTGTGACATTGGGATTTTTAAGTCGAATGAACTATTTCCACTCTATCATCAGAAACATACTTGTTTGTAAAGATATGGACCCAAAGCCCTCCCTTGCCTTGAAGCAACTTCAAGGCCTACTTGGCCATAAGACACCAGTTCATAACTCTAGTGTTGAACATATGTAGCTATGCCAGCTCCGCCAAGGTTCCGCTCTAACCGCGACCTTGTCTGACAAAGAGTTAACATCAACAACGTGAACTCCCTATCCGCAACAGGGAGACCAAGATACACAAATAGGCTTGGAGCCCAACTTACAAATCATCATTTAATCCGCTCTCATCTAGCTCTCAAGGTTGGGCGCTATGCCAACGACCTCCCATTTTCCAAAAGTTAATATTTAGTCCCGACATGCTTGGAAGCACATAGAAGAAAATTGAGGTTAACGGTCGTCATCAGATCGTTCTTAATACGAATGAGTGTATAGTGCAGTGATCAGCTCAATACTTTTTTCGTTAATACCTACATGTGTCACACAATTCCTGATGTTGTGAAGTAGATTATATCGAAATATATTGTGGTGTAGCGACTAGTTCGAGAAATGCAAGTGGGCTCAGGGGTATGATGGTCATTACTCCAAAAGGTGACAACATATTAGGCATGGTATAAGGTCATCTGACTGTAGTGGTATGTACGTAACTAATGCACAGATTTAGTGATATCTGTAAGAGAGGGAAATTTTAACTCACATGTATGCATATAACAAAATCCCCGTTGAAATAACTTTGTGAACAATTGTGTCTCCCCCGGAGAAAAAAACATATAGTTTGGCTCGAACAAAGCTCACTATAAGAATGATGTCGCGCCAAGCAAACACAAATCCAATGACCAATTGCATGAAAAACGAGGAAAGTTCTAGCCTAGCTAGTTCGAGCAAGAGTTGTATACATGAAACACAATGCTCACTAGTGTAATAACAATTGTACATTATATAGAACTAGAGATGTTTGTATGGTCGACCGAATAAGCAAAATTACATGGTTATAACACACCTATTGAGCTATACGAGCTCACTGAGCCCTGAGATAGTTGGATTCTCATGCTCAAGCTTTTTCGAGAACCTAATGACGTCACAAAGGTACCCTTATGTCGGTTATGGGGCCCATAGTATATGAGTTCGTGGGTTAACCCATAATTGACAATAGGGAGATATTGACTTAGGTCTAGATTGACCCATGCATTAGCTCGTATCAAGTGTGTCTGCACCAAAACATATGATGAAGTAGACAATTAGGTTGCTCTTAGTGAAGAGTACCATGCACTAGTATCATGCATATGCTACTAATCTATGATACTACCTTCATAGGGCATAATAACATAAGTATCATATGATGTCTTAGGTCACTACCACATAATTTGGTTAATGGCATTAGTTTACTAAGCATGGACGATTCCTCACATAGCATTACCTATAACCTACCGTCTGTTGAGGCAACTCAATTGTCTTCTCCCCTTGCATACTGCCACATCTAAGGAAGAAATTAAGGCCGCAAAGAGCGGACCAAAGGCGTCAATTTTTATGGAAAACAATACTTCCTAAATAAATTATGCTCCTCTCAAGATATCAAAGAATATCACTTGTAAGGGTTATCAGTTCACACAAATACCTATCAACTTCATGCGCGCCCTGGTAAGTTGGGTGTCTTCAACTATGCTAGTGAATTGGACGTCTCCAAACACTAAGTTCACCACAAACTGAATAAAAAGATTAAAAGACACATAAATAAACGAGCACCCTATTTCAATCTTGGCATACTCAAATAAACATTACATTAAAAGGAGGTTCAAGAGTGATGGAGACCGATCATGGAGACCATGACAGGGAAGGAAGAAGTAGTGGTGGAGGTGGCATTGTTGACGGTGGTGATGGAGTCGACGACGTGGTGGTGGCAACAACACATGGCTGACACTCGGTGGTGGCATCTCCTTCTCAATCTTTTAAGGGAACAACCTTCTGCACCGTCAAACAACTTGACGTGCTTAAGTCATGGCTTTATCCAATGAAAGAAAACACAATGTAATATGAAAACTAAACCTATACACGAGTTTCTCTCTTCATGCTCCTCATGGACTCAAGAGTTCCTCGGTTTCCTTCAGTTCCGTGGTGACACTACATAATCTGGTACCAACTTTATTACCCACTGACCGAGCATCATACACATGCAAAAATAATAATAATTGAAGTTCCATTGATCGCCAGAAGAACATGTATACCGAATATGACCGCAATGCAAATAAAGTAAAACAAAAAGGTTGAGGCAATCAAACATGAGGACTTCTTTAGGTTTGATTGCTCATGAATAAAAAAAAGACAGAGGAGCACATTACATATCCCTAAGCTTAAGCTCCTCTAAAAATCTTATGAATTCCTTTTGGGGTAAAATAAAAGATCTTTTGAATTCACTGCGAATCAAATGAGCCCGATCCGCAACATTAATCTGAAAAATCCGAGCTAATTCCTGGTTGGTTGAGATGACGTGGCCGGACCCAACCAGCAGCCGAGGTCGGGCAGAGCCAGAGCAGAGGCGCCTCACGTCTCACGTGACGCGAGTCGTCGTAACCCACCCATCTACCCCCATCCCCTCCTCCACTCCTATCCCCCCTCTCTGCTTCCCCTCCGAACCGCAGGCGGCGGCGGCGGCGCACCAAGCCAGCGATCCCAACCCCACCGTCTCCACCGGCCGGCGCGCCCGCCCTCGTCCTGCTTCGGCCGGTCACGCCGCAGGCCCCTCTCCCGCTTCCCTCCCTCCTCCTGCGGCCGGTCGCGGCGGCATGGTGGCGTGAATCGAGCGGCGACGAAGACGAGGGGCGAGGACGAAGAGCGACCGCGGCGGCGAGCTGCAGTACCGCGTCCTCGACGGATCCCATCCTCCCCACCCCGCCCAGTCCCAAGGTATGCATAGACGGTATACCCTAAACCTAAACTATTAGTATTTACTTTTTACATCTGCTGCCGAACCCTAGCATGATTTGGCGGTACTAGCTGTGGAAAATCATCTATGTGGTTCGGTTTGGCTGAAGCACGCGTGATTGTTCCTTGCTGTTATGCAGTACCATGTCATTTTGAGGCTCTATCTATATATGTATGCTGTGATTCCGCTGTGGAGAAGCTGCTGGAGTGCTTTTGTACTTTCTAGTTTGTAGAAAGTGCGCGGCTCATGACGAAATAAATATACGAGTGCCATGCTTTTCATCTTTCCAAACAATATATAGGGAGGGTAGAACAGAACATCACTTTTAGCATATTGTAGATCATTGCATTCGATTGGTTCTATGCTAGCGCGGGTCTTGTGCAGTTGATTACATCGTGTACGCATATAAATACTCCTTTAACACAGCATAGGCCACACTTGAGTTGCGAATGAGTGCACGAGTGCAGAAGTTTGTTTCCATTGCGTCGTTCATCCTTTTACGCTTTTAAGCTTCATCAACTGATTATTCTCGTTCTTATGTCTTGGAGCTTTGACAATAGGCTGCACAATGGAGCTATCAAAGCAGGGCCAGGAACCCATGTCAGCTAGCATGGGATCTCAAGCACCCCCCTCTTCAAACATCCAACCTACTCAGACTGGGTATCCCGCCGCGTTCTATCCACCCCTATCTGCTGGCTGGGGTGCACAGCCAATGTTCTCTACGGGAGCTTCGGTACCTGTCAGTTCATATTATATTGTCCCTATGAGTCAACAAGCTGCTCAAGTTGGTGCTTCCAGGCCAGAGACTTCACATCCTTTATCTGTAAGCAGAGTATCATTGAGGCCGCCTCAGCAGGTGCTGAATATTCAAACATCTTTGCCAGCAATGACTGGATCACAGCTGTCGCCATCTGTTGCGGGAAAGAAAAGTGTTGCTTCTCCAAAGGTTCAGATGATGAAATCTGCATTATCTGCTAAGCGTCCTGCACAAAAGGAGCTACCATCAAAGGCTCAGCCTCAGCAGTTTGAATCTGTGAGATCAAAGTTCAGGGAGTCACTCTCTGCTGCACTCGTAATGGATTCTGACCAGCAGGATAAGAAACAATCTGCACAGAACCTGCAGTCTGATGGGTCAGCAGACCAGAAGAAGGTGGAGGGAGATGAAGTGCAGGATACAGTGGTGGCCACATCCAAGGATGCGAGTACAACCAATTCAGAGGCAGACAATGCTGCTGTTGATAAGAAATGCGAGGGAGATGAGAAGTTAGGCTGTGGCATAGCATCAGACATGATCACAAGCACAAATGATGATACACAGCAACAGCTAAAGCACCTTCCTTCAGAAGACGAAGTATTAGGCCAAAGTGTGGTTGTCACAGATGAACTCTTGCAAGGTCATGGCCTTTGTTGGGTTTCTGATTTTGCTGCTGGGATGCCTGAATCTATGACACAACCTAATTTGAAGAGGGACAGGGCTTCTGATATTGAGCCTGGGGTTACAGGCAATTTGACAGAGTCTGAATCAAAAAGAATAAAGCCTACAGACGAGGCAGCAACAGATAAGGGTAGTATGATCCAGAAGGCTGAAAGCTTGGCATTTAGAATTGAAGAGGAACTCTTTAAACTGTTTGGTGGAGTGAACAAGAAGTACAAGGAGAGAGGCAGATCTCTTCTGTTTAATCTAAAAGATAAAGGCAACCCTGAGTTAAGGTCGAGGGTCATATCTGGAGAACTTGCACCCGATCGCCTTTGTTCAATGACTGCGGAGGAACTTGCTTCCAAAGAGCTCTCGGAGTGGCGGTTGGCTAAAGCCGAAGAACATGAAAAAATGGTTGTCCTTCCTAACACTGAAGTTGATGTCAGGCGTTTAGTGAGGAAAACACACAAAGGAGAGTTCCAAGTTGAAATAGAAGAAACTGATGGTATTTCAGTGGAGGTTGAGCTTGGGGGTAATGTTCTATCTCATGTTCCATCAAAAGCTGTTGAAAGTGAAACAAAAACCAATGATGAAACAAGTATGGATGATAAAACTGGTGTAGAAGTTAAGGACAAGGGTTCTGATGGCATGTCACAGGATGAGGATGGTGGGACAGGTGACAATGATTCATCAGGCAATGTTGAATATATTGAAAATGAGAAAGCAGATCTTATTGATGAACTTATGGTGGATGACTTGAAAGACGCAGAGAATCTTCCACCAATTCCTTCGCTAGATGAATTCATGCTGGGGTTAGATTCTGAACCACCTTTTGAAAATTTATCAGTTGGGACACCACAAAAAGATCTCAGTGATTCTGATGAACCTAGCTCCGCCTTAGAATCTGAGAAACTTCCTGACACAGAAGATAAGCAGTCTGCACAAAAGAAGGCCAGACCTGAATCAGATGTGCCGGCTTTACAGGGTAAATCGGAGTCCAAGTCAGAATCACCCAAACAGAAGTCAGAATCACCCAAGCAGAAGGTTGGTTCAGAGTTGGTTCCTGATGTGCCGCGCGATGGAGAGTTAATCAAATCCTCCCCTGAGAAAGTCGAATCTAAAGAACCTGCTGCTGCTAGTGCTAATATGTCGAATCCTGTTTCGACTGTGAACCATAAGACAACTGCTGTTCCTATGATTCGTGAGAGTATATGGGAGGGTGCGATTCAGCTTACTCTATCGTCACTCACGAATGTTGTTGCCATTTTCAAAAGGTTTGTTTCGTTGGAGAATTGTTTGGTTGTTACCAACGTAGCTTGTCCTGTTGATCTAATCACATTCCCTCTTCATTTTCATCATCTTAAAATGCATTTTAATTTTCCTTTAGTTATCATTCTGTATGTTGCATTCTTGAACTTGTTTGATGCCACTGTGTTATGCTATGTGCCTTCAGTTTTCTAATGGCACGGGTGGAAACCCACTCAATTAGGTAATACTATATGTTACTGAAATGGGACAGCTTCTATACCACTATATGTAGTTCTTGAGTTTCCGGAAAAGGATTTACCTCACCATCTACACTTTTTTCCGCCACAAGCCATTGATGTTAGAAATGAAACACTCAAAACCGGAGTAAATCTAGTCACTCTGTGTCTTCGTTTTATCGGACCGTAGTGGTCTTCAGCCAGCTTCTGAACCATTCTTTCGAAGGGTTCACCTGCCGTTGCCCTTTCCCCCCAACCATGCGGTATTAGAGATTCTAACTGAAGGTTGAAATGCTTTTTTTGTAAGTGAGAATGCATTATTGGGCACTGGGGTTATATTCATCTTGCAAATAGTTATGCTTATGTGCAGTTTAGTTTGGGCCTGTACCAACGAATTCCTGTCTACCAAGAATGGCTGCGATTCCTGATTAAAAGATGTTCGGAGTTCTCAAAGGATTAAGAAAAAAATAAGGCTGGTGAAAAAGAACAAATGGAAACACTACACGCAAATATGCTATGTCAAATTATATACTCGGGCAATTTTTTCATTGCATGTTTCTAATTTACGTAGTTATGCTAAGTGGCAAACAGTTGTGGAAGAAAATGTTTAACGTGCGAAGCACATGCTACTTGCTAGTACAATTAAGGGGGGCACCAGTTGCTTAGTCTCTCACCGTCTCACATGTGGAAGTTAAATTATTTCACATGATCTGCATGAATGAGAGGATAAATGTGAGCGGTACCTCTAAACTAATGAATATGGACTGCTTTTTGGCTACGTGTGACCTTATTCTGTACTTTATATTTGTATTGGTTCTGACATATCTTAAAATTTCTCTTGTACAGCGGTGAAAAGCCATCTGGGAAAGAATGGAGTAGCTTAATTGAAATCAAGGGGAGAGTTAAACTTAGTGCTTTTCAAGATTTTCTCGAACAACTTCCCAAATCTAGGAGCCGCGCTATAATGGTAATTCTGTTTTGAATGCATAATTTGTTTCTAGATGATGTTCTTACTGGAATGATTATGGTTTTACACATTTATGCTGGCTACTTTCCATTATGTTGTGGATGGTAGATAACTCTCCATGTTATAATCACAATCTCATTAGAGGTCAATGGCATATGTCCATCTGGTAAAAGAAAAATGAAATCAGTGATGAGAATAGATGTTTTGATCCCTCTCGTGTCCAGAGCTCAGAATTTTGGAGGAAAACAGGCTCCAGATTTTCATAAAATTCCTCTAAAGTTTCTACCTTGAATGGGTGGGTCCTAAACTGGCAATATTTCAGAAAGCAATACTAGTACAATGGCATCTGTCATGTTTTTTGAGATTTTCATAATATCTAGGTCCACTGTTGTTTAGAGGAGGGACATGTGCAGGTGTGTTGGTACTTTTATGCTAGTCGCCAGAAATTTTTCCTAGCAGGTGCTTAAGAAATCTATATCTGTACTTGATAATGTGTGTACTTCTCAAGCTAGCTGGTGCATATATTTTGAATCAGAACAATATATGTACTTGTAATTGTTACCATTATGCAATTAGAATCGTACTGCCCAATTGAATTATTTCACTAGATAGCGCAAGAACTGCAAATAGTAGTGTTGTATTCCTTCTAGGATTGTATTCCCACTTGTACTGCTTATGTCTACATGCACTAGTTAAATTATGTGTCCTGTGCTGCATTTAATTCTCTGTTCCGCCATCAAGAATCCGTTCCATCTGTTTTAAGTACCTTCACTGCTACTTCTATAGGTAACTGAGCTGTGCTGGAAGGAGGGCTCGTCGGAGAGTGGCCGCCAACAACTCTCGCAGGTTCCTTTTCTAAGTCAGATCACCCATCATGAGCTTAGCAGAGTTTGGATGATTGTTTTCACTAAATTGGCTCGTTCTTTTGCAGACAATTGATTCATATATTGCAGATGAGAGAGTGGGACTAGCTGAGCCTGCAGATGGACTGGAGCTGTACCTGTGCCCTCCTCAAGGGAAAACTGTGGAGATTCTCTCCCAGCACCTGCCAAAGGAGCACTTGGGTGGTCTCGCTGTGGCAGAAACGTCGATAATTGGAATCGTCGTCTGGCGGAGACCCAGCGTTCCTAGGGTGTCCTCCCATCAGAGGCATGATGGTTCCAAGAGGCAGTCTGCCCCAAGGAAACCCCAGGTTACCGGTTCTACTTCGGCCCATAGGCCCTCCGCGCCCCAGAACTCTCACGGCGTGCCACCAGGTTTTCCCAACCAGCGCCATCACCAGCACCAAGAGGAGGATGTAACTGATGATGATGTGCCCCCAGGCTTCGGGCCTGGCGTTGTTGCGCGCAGGGACGAAGACGATCTTCCTGAATTTAATTTTGTTAACCCCGCTGCTAATGTAACGACGCATGCCTTCAAGGGCCAACGGCATGTAGCACCGACCTCTGCTCGCCCAGTCGAGCAAATGAGGGAATTGGTTCAGAAGTATGGTAAAAGATCATCTGTTGAATCGCGTCCTTGGGCTGACGACGACGACGATGATATACCAGAGTGGAACCCCATCCAGCAAAGTAGGCAGCAGCCGCCACCATTCACACCCACCCCGCAGCAACCACTCCCACCACCACCACCGCTGCCGCCCATGCAGCAGATCCACCATGCGTACCAGCAGTACAACCCAAGTGCAATGCAGCCTCTCCTTCCCCAGGTTGCAATGCAGTACAGCCTTAGCAGCCAGCAGCAGCTCCCTTTGGTCCAGCAGCAGCTCCCCTTGGTCCAGCAGCAGCAGCAGCTACAGCCTTCGCAAACATGGCAGCAGCAGCAGCCTGGTGCCTGGTGGCCGGCGACGGCGCAGCAGGGCGGGCCGGCCGCCGCCGGCGCTGCTGCCCCAGCGCCCCAGTATGGTGGTGTGATGATGCCCAATGGTAACAGCGCCCAAGCTGGGAACCTAGGTGGCGCCCCCTGGGGACCGAGATAGAAAGGAAGGTGTAAAATTTAGCTCTCTTGTTTTCTTTGTAGCTGCCAGCGTCAGTTCTAGTGTTGGTCTCTTTTACCTCTTTTAGCTTACAGATTCGTGTAAGTATGTGTACACCCCTCCTGTACCCGAGCATGTAACTCTAGATGCCTGTGTGGGTTGTATTTCGTAATAAACATCATAGGATCTGTCGCTCTGAACCATTGCTCTCCTTGGACAAGACATTCTGTAAACGGTTGTTTGGACGCAGAAAAATTTGGCAATAATGTTTGGACGCAGAAAATAAGTTGTAAACGGTTTGAAACTCTTAACAAGTGTTAATTTGATGCGCTGGGATCAGTGAATTATAACTCTGGTCTTCCCTTCAATTAGTAGCCACGATGGTTGAGGCAAGAGCCCACGGGAGATGCACTTCTATTTTTGTGCAATTGATGTTCCGTACGACGTGGGTTGGTGGATGGGAGCTGTCTGCCCCTCATCTTTTGCTGTTGTTCCGCCCGTGCATGATGGGCTGTCGGGACTATTCCTGTTCTTTTGAAAAGGCTGCAAAATATTCCCCTGTTTTTTTTTTCAGTAAGCTTATAAGCACCTTTTATCTGCAAAGTAACATATTACCTATGCTCCAAAATAGATACGGGGTTAGAGAAAACGTACCATCAAGCCTTTTATTACATCACATGGCGAGGGATTTTACTCATGTTCGGTTTGAACATTGTCATATAGAAGCAAACTCTGTTGCAGATGAACTAGCTAGGCTTTGTAAATTCTCTCTTCCCAACTCTTGGTTTGATGATGCTCCTATTGTCATCATGCCCCTCCTTGTAAAAGACGATGTGTTGATCGCGAAAAGGGGTGATGATATGTTCAAAAAAGAAAAGAAAAAGTGAACACCAACGTTTGGGCTCGCCAGTTTAATTATCGAATGATGGTACATGGAGCAATATGGTCAGAACAGGGTTTGAATTGAAAATGCAACACCCTGAAACAAAAAGGGGATCTAGTTCACGGATCTTTTTTTCGGCTCATTTTCTACCTAATTAGATTATGTCTGTAACTACAAAAGAGAACAGAACATTTATTTATTTATTTATTTTTGCAGCATAATCACTACTTTGGACTATGAGCGCAGTGGTCAAGCTCCATGGATCCCCTTTTTGAAACATTCCAAAAACACATTTCAAAATTTCATCAGATTCTGGAAAACAGTTCCACATCGACATATGGATATACTACAAGTGTGTAAATTTCCACGAGAAAAAATTATTGGCACGCGAGCTATACAGGAAAGTGAAAATTGTTGGTTTTAACAGTGAACAGTACACAAAATGTTCATTGTTTTCAAAATCATTTTTTTTCATTTTTGTGTACCTCGTGTGTCGGTGCATTTTCTCATAAAAATTTGCACACGTGCAATATACATCTGTATTACATTGTGATTCGTTTTCTAGAATCTTTTGAAACTTCAAAATTTAAAACTATGAGGTCCATGGAGCTCGACATTTCTTCTTATCAGTATGCTACTTCTTTTACACATTCAATCCATAACAACCCTGATTAAATCCATAATTAAGATTTCTGAAAAAGTTTGCTCAGAAGAAAACACAACCATTTCATGCATCCACTCATCTGTTTGTAACACTATAAGTTAGGGCAGAGAATCGTTCCAGTTAGAAAGTTAAGCTCATTCCTTTTTATTTGTACCAAAATTGGAGCCACACTCTATTTACTTATCAACTAGACGATATATTTTTAAAATTATTTTATTCTTGCATGCTATTTTTCATTCATTTTTAATCTACATATATTCATTGACACTTTTTCCTAGGCGCTCCACGTATTCTCCCTATACCTGATTCACAAAAAATAATTAACTAGTTATGTTAGATTTGTTGGTAAGATGGGTATTTTTTTAAACGGAGTCATAAGCTTTGCCTCATCCACTAAGTAAGAGAGGAGCATGTAGTTTTGTTACACTTACACACATCCCATATTAGGGCCAGTTCTTTTGAGCTACGATGTGGAAATAAGCTCCTGTTAGAATAAGCTCATGTGGAAATAAGCTCCAGATAATAAGCTAGCCAGTTCCTCTCCATGTTTGTTTTGTGAGATTATCCGCCGTATGGTCGGCGAAAAGTCTATAATGCCCTTGAACTATATTGTTGTTTGGATTAAATGATATCATATTTTTTTTTATCATTTTGATACCCATATGAACTTAAATTCAACTTCCAGACACTACAATACGCCAGTGCTTTCATCTATTATTCATCATGTCAATAAAAAAGAGTTAGAAGAATTAATACGTAGTACAAACAACAACTAGATATTGACTTCTATGCAAATACAATGATATCAACCAGAGGGCAACAATCTTGTACTTATACTTGGCACAATCAGCACATCCATATCAAAATTAGTTCTGCCATATATGAGAAACACCTCGTAGAAAATCAAGATGAAAACAACATACATTAGCAACAACTCATAGCAAATCTACATGAAAATTTTGCAAAATCAAAATCAGAGGAGTTCCTAGCTGATGCTCGGGCTCACGGCCAGGGAGGAGGGAAGGGGGAGTGGGGGTCCTTCGCCGGAGTAGCACGTCAGCCGGTATGGGCGCCGTCCACCGGAGTGGAGCCCTGGCCGGACCCGGCCAGGAGCTGCTGCTGGACACCAAGGTGGGAGGGAAAGCGCCAGAGGTAGCTGGGGCGGGAGATGCAGGCCTACCAGCCGGCCAAGTCGCCGGAGCTGGGGGCGTCAAGGAGCAGAGGCCCGACGGCGGCGGCGGGTTCGCTGGAGGAACCCTAGGCGGGAGCGAGAGTCCCGTGGTAGAGTGCGGGAGGGAGGGGATCGAGTGCCAGCCTCATCTGTCTGTTTTTTTCCATCGGGCATGTTTCTGGTGCGGGACTAGGCAGTGGCAATTTTGACATAATAAGATCGAACGACAGGGTCACATCGCTATACCTTTTCAGTTTTAAGTGAGAACCCGCGGGAAGCTACCCTCCCATAGCTTTTTTCCATTGTGAAGGAAACGAAAATGGAAATAAGCTAAGCTAGATTTTACAAACGACTTCTTTTGAGCTTCTAGCTTATTTTGACAATAAGCTGCTAGAAGCTCCAAAATAACTGCCCCTTATAAAGGTCCTTACTCTCTCGGTATGTTATTACCCAATTTCTTAGCTCCTACCATAACCCGAAGTTTTGCTTCTCCCTTTATGGCGCCAATGATCACCGCCGGTGGAGTAAATCTGTGCCGGAATAACTGTGCATTCCTCTCATTCAAAATAGACCAACCAACGAGCATGGTGAGGGAGTTCATTGCTTTTCTATGGGGAATGTTGTCGGCTGACATAGTGCGCCACCAATGCTTGATAGATTTGTCTGCCACCTAAGTGGATGTGTCAATGGTGTGGAGGCCTAGCCAATCCTTGACGGGGTTCCAAATCCGGATTGTGAAACGATATTTGAAGAATATATGAGCCCCACATTCTTGAACTTGTTTGCAAAGTGGATAAATGCCACAATTTTGCCAACCACGCCAAGCAAGCCAGTCGAGCATCCAAATACTGTACTGCATTGCAGACCAAGCTATTTTTTTGCCTTTGGTGGGGCCCAAGCACCCCAGATGACACATCACAATGTTATACTTGTTGACCGAATAAATTGCGCGTTACATGTGAAGGCCGATGAGTATTGCCTACTTGGCGATCCCTTCCATATTAAGTCATCTTCGACATCCTTGGGAAGGTGTATGCCCTCAATGCATGATCAAAGTGTAATAAATCCCGTAGGTGCTCCATGGAAGTGACCTCATCAAGGCTGATTTTGCAAACCCAAACATTGTCCGCCAAGACTTTAACTTTCGGATTTTTACGCGAGGAAGGTGTGTAGATGAGAGGAGTGATGTTCTTTGGCCTCTTCCAGTTGAGTCAAGGGAGTCCCAAAATGTGGCATGAGGCATGGGTACCATCGCCAATGATGATAGTAGTAGAAGCGTAGAGAGTCCATCTTATCGTATGGATTCCTCAAACTCACCCAAATTTTGATGGGTTCTTTCAACTCGTACCAAAGCCAACGCGATAGCGATGCACGAGTGAACATTTTGAGACCAAGCACACTAAATCCGCGGGAGCTATATCTCACTTATAGCGAGACGTAGCTTCAGCTCGCCCCTGGTGCGGCACTACTGGGTCGACCCAGTACTGTAGCTACCGCATGACTTTTATTCTCCCTATGGTATTCTTATAGATTTTTTAATGTTTGCATCCGTTTTTGGGGTTTTCTCTAACTTTTTTTTACTTTTACTTTATATTTATTTTTCTTTGTTTCTTTCTTTGGTTTTCACCAGCTTTCTTTAATTTCTTTTTTTCTATTTTTCATTTTCTAACACATGTCTACGATTTCATGCACTGTACATTTTTGTATAAACGTTCAACATTTTTCAAACACACGTATAGCATTTTTTAAAATATATTTCCTGATGTCTATTTTTTCATACACATTCTATATTTTTGGTATATTTCTAAATCATTTTTTATACATGCTGAACATTTTTGAAATACATGCTTTTACATATTTTTCAAATACGTGTTATATGAGCGGAATGCTCGGCTCATTAGGCAAAAGAGTGCACTACCACCAATCTTACTCAGCATCATCATCAAGATAGAGGCGCAGCTGTGGGTCACCGCAGGTGCCACAAAAGGCTAGGGATAATATTTATCGGATAGTAATAGTTTGTTGTAGAAGGGGTGGTATTTGTAACAAAACTCTATTCTCTTCTTAATTAATGGACGAGGCAAATCTTTTGCCACCGTTGAATAAATATTATTTTTCCAATGCACATTGAAACAGTATGGTAATGATACAAAACATGTTTTCAAATTACCGTGAACTTATTTTTACATTGTATAAACATTTTTTAATAACGCTCAAACAAAACATTGGAACCTGTGATGTTTTTAAAATGTAATGTACATATTTCTCAATGTTATGAAACGTTGCTTTGAATTATAGGGACAATTTTTTACATTCTATATTTTTTTAATGTCACGTACACTGTTATGAAACGCGTGAACAATTTGTAATGTCACAAAGAGTTTTATTAATGCTACCAACTTTTAAAAAAAATATACTAACATTTTTTTTGCATTGCGTTAACATTTCATATTTATAGCGAACATTGTTTTAAATTTTTAGTAAATAAATTGTTTTCTGAAATATATATATTTAGAAGGTCTCAAAATATAAAAAATGTAAAAAAGATAAAATGAATGAAATTGGCGAACTAATCCTACTGGGCTTGCCCGCTTAGCACGCTCCCAAGGCAATGCGTACCTCTATCTCCCAAAGTTGATTTGTTTGGGCAGCACATGGTGGTTCAAAAAATATTCTCGTTTTTAAAATTTCTTCAAATTTTTTAAAAATATCTGCATTTCAAAAAATGTTTGTGATTTTAAATTTTTGTTCACAACTTCGAAAACTGTTCCCTTTTTCTATTTTTTTTAAATTAAAAAATTGTTCACTTTTAGAAAAAACTTCAAAATTTCAAAAACCCGTTCACATTTTCAAGAAATTGTTCCTGTTTTCAAGAAAATCGTGCAATTTCAAAAAAGTGTTAAAACATTGTTTAGAATTTCAAGAATTGTTCACAAAATTTTAAAAAAATCGTGATTACATAAAAATGTTCAGAATTTCAGAAAATGCTCCTTTTTTTCAAAGATATGTTCGAAAAATGTGCTAAAGTGTTCGTGGTTTCTAGTTTTTGTTCAGTGTTTAAGAAATTGTCCCTGTTTCCAAAAATTGTTCACAGATCCAAAAAAGTTAGCATTTTCAAAATTTTGTTTGGAGTTTCAAATGTCTCGATCACTTGTGGTTACAGGCTCGGACAAGACCACTTGTCTGTGACGAGCCTTATCATTGATCGACTAGTTTGGAGGCATTAGTTGTATGGTCCTGAGGGCTCGGCTGGAGGTTTAGCATTGACCGGCCTAAACGATGATGGTGTGTTTTGATAGCAAAAATGGACTGTTGGTCATCATTATCTCGCTACTAGAATTGGCCCTTCGGTGTTCTACATTCAAAACTCACGCTTTTCCCGCCGGTCAGTATTGCTGTTTATGCAGCCTGTTATAATCTGTATCGACTGCCCCATTCCGATTCCAAAGCCCCATTGTCGTCGTCGAGCCCCTATTCGTTTAATTTTCACCATGTTCGGCCTTACGCTACCACTCCTCTCCTTGGAAATTGCCAATAAATATGCCACCGGAGAGGAAAACACTCGTTGTGATGCGTAGACGCCCCAGGACTGGGGTAAGGCGAGTGCCGAGTCTGCAATTCAGAATGGCCGTTCTAACTCAGATCGGGGGAATAACCACAACTAGAAGCACAAAGCATGATGGAGATGGTATGAGCGTGGCAGATCTGGTTGCAATTGCAAGGCGCAGTGATCAACACGGTAATGATGGCTGGCAGAAAAACCATCAATGGTAACAGCGCAAGTCGTAAAAGTTGTCATATGACAATATCCCAAATCAGCATCGCAAGTTCCACAACACTAGGGAGAGAACTACATGTCCTATAACAGTATCCTAGATGGAGATGGGAATGTCGGTGGTTATGGGGATGGATGGTGGTGTGGCGGCTTAGAGTTCCTGGTCTTCCTTGTCTCGATGATTCGTGCGATGTTATGTTTGGAATGGGGCCTCGAGACTTTTGTAAAGTTGACTTATGATGACGTCACGAAGGCGATTTCAGGTGGTATGAGCGCTTGTATGAGCGGGTGCACTTGTACCAGACACCGTATTTTCCTCTGGATGTGTCTCTGCGCCTCCAACTACTTGGGGTTAATCGTCAGACTTCATATTTCCATGTATGCTTTGCTTCCTTCCCTGAAATGGCCCTTTCCCGTGGGAAACAAAATAAATAAAGGGATTTGTACGCCCTTGCTTTTTATTAGTCATTAGTAATAGTATTAGAGCCAGTTTTACAATGGTGAAAATGAGTGTAAAATACACTCATCATGGACCAGCACGACCCTTCACACCCTAAAGGTCACTCTGACCAGGCTCAACTGTCCCGAGTGGCCCTTCAAGTGGCCAGACGGATCCAGATCATTGCATTGTAGTGTAGAAATAGTTCTCGAGACACATCAATCGCGTCCATTCGAATGCAGACCAGCTCTACACATAAGGCTAGTTATAGTGGGGTGTAACTTTGACTAGTAACATGCATATGTTACTACCTTCATAGTGAGGAGTAACATATATGTGGTATCATGCAAGCCATTATTTATTAAGATGTATACTCATTTTGCCTTGGGATGTGTTATGTATAGTAACATTGTTGGTGCAACAATTTGCCTCCTTATGTTTTGAAGATTGTTAACATAAACAGTAAGGGACTAATGTGTTTACTAGTGCACACAGAGTAACAGGTCCTGAAGTCATGATGAGTTTCACATAAACTTCTAAGGTTATGAACCACGTTGCAGCGAGCATTACCCACGAAGGTTATGCTGTGAAGAGTGACCCCCAAAAATTACTGACGTAAAGCAACTGGTTCGATGGCACTCGAAGGAAATGACTGCAACCGAAAGAAGTCGAAGACGAATTGAATACCTAGCATTCTTTTCGTTGTTCTTCTTTCCTTTCATTGAGTCGTAGGACCTAAAGGAAATATGCCATAGAGGCAATAATAAAGTTATTATTTATTTTCTTAGTTCATGATAAATGTTTATTATTCATGCTAGAATTGTATTAACCAGAGACATAGTACATGTGTGAATACATAGACAAAACATATAGTCCCTAGTATGCCTATACTTGACTAGCTTGTTAATCAGAGATGGTTATGTTTCCTAACCATAGACATGTGTTGTCATTTGATGAACGGGATCACATCATTAGGAGAATGATGTGATGGACATTTACCATCCGTTAGCTTAGCATTATGATCGTGTTAGTTTCATTGCTACTGCTTTCTTCATGACTTATACAAGTTCCTCAGACTATGAGATTATGCAACTCCCGAATACTGGAGGAACACTTTGTGTGCTATCAAACGTCACAACGTAAATGGGTGATTATAAAGGTGCTCTACAGGTGTCTCCGAAGGTGTTTGTTGGGTTGGCATAGATCGAGATTAGGATTTGTCACTCCGTGTTTCGGAAAGGCATCTCTGGGCCCTCTCGGTAATACTCATCACTGTAAGCCTTGCAAGCATTGTGACTAATGAGTTAGTTGCGGGATGAAGTATTACGGAACGAGTAAAGATACTTGCCGGTAATGAGATTGAACTAGGTATGATGATACCGACGATCGAATCTCGGGCAAGTAACATACCGATGACAAAGGGAACAACGTATGTTGTTATGCGGTTTGACCGATAAAGATCTTCATAGAATATGTAGGAACCAATATGACCATCCAGGTTCCGCTATTGGTTGTTGACCGGAGACGTGTCTCTGTCATGTCTACATAGTTCTCGAACCCATAGGGTCCGCACGCTTAGCATTCGATGACGATTGGTATTATGAGTTTATGTGATATGATGTACCGAAGATTGTTCGGAGTTTCGGATATGATCACGGACATGACGAGGAGTCTCGAAATGGTCGAGACATAAAGATTGATATATCGGACGGCTATGTTCAGACACCAGAAGTGTTCTGGAGAAGTTTCGGACAAAATCGGTGTGCCGGAGGGTTATCGGAACCCTCGGGGGAACTAACGGGCCTCGATGGGCCTTAGTGGAAAGAGAGAGGGGCGGCCAGGGCAGGTCGCGCGCCCCCTCCCCCTTGAGCCCAAATAGAAGAAGGAAGGGGGGCGGCGCCCCCCTTTCCTTCCCCCTCTCCCTCTCCTTCCTTCCCCCTCTCTCCCTTTAGGTGGAAACCTACTAGGACTTGGAGTCCTAGTAGGATTCCCCTCTTGGGGGCGTGCCAAGGAGGGCCGGCCGGCCTCCCCCCTTTCTCCTTTGTATACGGGGGCAGGGGGGCACCCTAGAACACATAAGTTGATCAAGTTGATCTTTTAGCCGTGTGCGGTGCCCCCCTCCACAGATTTCCACCTCGATCATATCGTCGTAGTGCTTAGGCGAAGCCCTGCTCCGGTAACTTCATCATCACCATCACCATGCTGTCGTGCTGATGAAACTCTCCCTCGACCTCAGTTGGATCTAGAGTTCGTGGGACGTCACTGTAGGACCTTGAGAAGAGGTGTCTAGGGGGGGGGGGGGGGTGATTAGACACTAAGTACCAAAGTTGCAGTTTTTAACTTCTTTAAGTTTAAGTGGAGTTTAGGCACAAGTTTAACATTCACAATACATAACAAGCAAGCATGCAAAGAGTATATGAGCAGCGGAAAGTAAAGCATGCAACTTGCAAGAATGTAAAGGGAAGGGTTTTGGAGGATTCAAACGCAATTGGAGACACGGATGTTTTTTTCATGGTTCCGATAGGTGGTGCTATCGTAGATCCACGTTGATGGAGACTTCAACCCACGAAGGGTAATGGTTGCGCGAGTCCACGGAGGGCTCCACCCACGGAGGGTCCACGAAGAAGCAACCTTGTCTATCCCACCATGGCCGTCGCCCACGAAGGACTTGCCTCACTAGCGGTAGATCTTCACGAAGTAGGCGATCTCCTTGCCCTTACAAACTCCTTGGTTCAACTCCACAATGTTGTTGGAGGCTCCCAAGTGACACCTAGCCAATCTAGGAGACACCACTCTCCAAGAAGTAACAAATGGTGTGTTGGTGATGAACTCCTTGCTCTTGTGCTTCAAATGATAGTCTCCCCAACACTCAACTCTCTCTCATAGGATTTGGATCTGGTGGAAAGAAGATTTGAGTGGAAAGCAACTTGGGGAAGGCTAGAGATCAAGATTCATATGGTAGGAATGGAATATTTTGGCCTCAACACATGAGTAGGTAGTTCTCTCTCAGAAATAGGATGCTGGAAGTGTAGGCTTGTTCTGATGGCTTTCTCCATGAATGAACAGGAGGTGGAGGGGTATATATAGCCTCCACACAAAATCTAACCGTTACACACAACTTGCCAAACTCGGTGGGACCGAATTGATAAACTCGGTCGGACCGATTCAGCAAATCTAGTGACCGTTAGGATTTTCGGTGGGACCAATATGCAACTCGGTAGGACCGATATGGTTAGGGTTAGGGCATAACGTAATCTCGGTGAGACCAATTACACAAACTTGGTGAGACCGATTTTGGTAATTAGCTAACCAGAGAGTTGGTCAGGCAAACTCGGTGGGACCGATTACTCAAACTCGGTGGGGCCGATTTTGGTAATAAGTTAACCAGAGAGTTTGCATTGCAATCTCGGTAGTACTGATTGCTCAAACTCGGTGAGACCGATTTTGGTAATGGACATACAGAGAGAGATTACAATCCCATCTCGGTAAGACCGAGATCCCTATCAGTGAAACCGATTTGCCTAGGGTTTGTGGCAATGGCTATGTCATCTGGACTCGGTGGCGCCGGATAGAAAGAATCGGTGGTGCCGAGTTTGACTTTAGGTTTAGGACATATGTGTGGAAGTGGGAAAGTAGTTGAGGGTTTTGGAGCATATCACTAAGCACTATGGAGCAAGAAACTCATTAAGCAACACCTCATCCCTTCTTGATAGTATTGGCTTTTCCTATAGACTCAATGTGATCTTGGATCACTAAAATGTAAAATGAAGAGTCTTGAGCTTGAAGCTTGAGCCAATCCTTTGTCCTTAGCATCTTGAAGGAGTTCCCACATCCTTTAGTCCATGCCACTCCATTGTTGAACTTATCTGAAACATACTAGATAAAAGTGTTAGTCCAACAAAAGACATGTTGACATTAAATACCAAAACCACCTAGGGAGCACTTGTGCTTTCAGTCACCGAGCTGAACGTGTGCAGATCGCGGAGGTGCCGTACCTTCGGTGCTAGGATCGGTCGGATCGTGAAGACGTAGACTACATCAACCGCGTTGTCATAACGCTTTCGCTTTCGGTCTACGAGGGTACGTAGACAACACTCTCCCCTCTTGTTGCTATGCATCACCTAGATAGATGTTGCGTGATCGTAGGATTTTTTTTGAAATTACCGCATTCCCCAACAGTGGCATCCGAGCTGGGTCTATACGTAGATGTTATATGCACGAGTAGAACACAAAGATTTGTGGGCGATAATAGTCATACTACTTACCAACATGTCATACTTTGATTCGGCGGTATTGTTGGATGAAGCGGCTCAGACCGACATGACGCGTACGCTTATGCGAGACTGGTTCTACCGACGTGCTTCGCACACAGGTGGCTGGTGAGTGTCTGTTTCTCCAACTTTAGTTGAATCGAGTGTGGCTACGCCCGGTCCTTGTTGAAGGTTAAAACAACACACTTGACGAAAAATCATTGTGGTTTTGATGCGTAGGTAAGAATGGTGAGGGAGTCCTGGATTAGGGGGTATCCGGACAGCCGGACTATATACATCTTCCGGACTATTGGAGCATGAAGATACAAGAATCAAGACTCTGTCCCGTGTCCGGATGGGACTCTCCTTTGCATGGAAGACAAGCTTGGAGATCCGGATATTGTATTTCCTTCCCTGTAACCGACTCCTTGTAAACCCTAGCCCTCTCCGGTGTCTATATAAACCGGAGAGGTTGGTCCTTAGAAGGCCGATCACAATTACAATCATAATCATCATAGGCTAGCTTCTAGGGTTTAGCCTCTACGATCTCGTGGTAGATCTACTCTTATACTACTCATATCGTCAATATTAATCAAGAAGGAAGTAGGGTTTTACCTCCATCGAGAGGGCCCGAACCTGGGTAAACATTGTGTCCCTTGCTTCCTGTGACCATCATCCTAAGACGCACAGATCGGGACCCCCTACCCGAGATCCGCCAGTTTTGACACCGACATTAGTGCTTTCATTGAGAGTTCCTGTGTGTCGTCGCTACAAGGCTCGATGGCTCCTTCAATCATGATCAACAACACGGTCTAGGGTGAAACTTTTCTCCCCGGACAGATCTTTGTGTTCGGCGGCTTCGCACTGCGGGCTAATTCGCTTGGCCATCTGGAGCAGATCGACAGCTACGCCCCTGGCCACCAGATCAGGTTCGGAAACCTGAACTACACGGTGGATATTCGCGGAGACTTGATCTTCGACAGATTCGGGCCTATTCCAGGAGCACTGGACAGTCACGATGAGCACGGCTTAGACCTGCTGTCGGATAATGCTCGGGATATCACCCCCGCAGTATCCCCGGACCTAAATCCGGAGCAGGCTACGTTGCCTAAGGACAAAGGGATGGACCCCGCCCCACAGGCCGCACACTCATCGGCGGTAGAGCCGAACACAGGCCTCACTTCTGAGGAAGCCTGTGACTCCGGACCCCCGGACTCGTATCCGGTTGTAGGTTCTAGTCCGTGTACTCCCGAGCCCACCGATCCTGGTTGGGCTCCGGTAATGGAGTTTACCGCCGCGAATATCTTCCAGCACTCGCCCTTTGGCGACATGCTGAACTCATTAAAGTCTCTCTCTTTGTCAGGAGGCTCTTGGCCGAACTATGTCCGGCTCGAGCGGGAAGCAGGCGACGAAGGAATTCGCTGCCCACCCACCACCCACTTCATTGCTACGATTGATGATTTAACCGACGTGCTTGACTTCGACTCCGAAGACATCAACGGTATGGACGACGATGCAGGAGAAGTACAGGAGCCACCACTCACAGGGCGGTGGCCAGCCACCTCCTCATACGATATATATATGGTGGACACTCCGAAGGAAACCAATGGTGATGAGGCAACGGAGGAGAACCCCTCAGGGAGAAAAACAAAACATGGGCGTCGTCGGCGCCGCTCCAAGCCCCGCCACAGCAATACTGGCCCAGGAGACGAAAACAATCCGGATGGTGCCGAAGAGGAATACAACCCTGATCAGCCCGCCTTCGAGCAGGCCGAGCAGGAAGATGAGCAGGTCAGCCCAGATGAACAGGCGACGGACGGATATCCGGAGGAGGACAACTACATGCCCCCCTCCGAAGACGAGATTAGTCTCGGCGATGACGAGTTCGGCGTTCCTGAGGATCCCGTGGAGCAGGAGCGCTTCAAGCGTAGGCTTATGGCCACTTCGAGGAGCCTGAAAAAGAAGCAGCAGCAACTCCAAGCTGATCAAGACCTGCTCACAGATAGGTGGACTGAGGTCCTAGCAGCCGAGAAATACGGACTCGAGCACCACACGGCTGGCCGGCCACCCCACGGCCGGGATAAAATGGCATATCAGTCTGAATACCAGCCCGCACCACCACGCCAATACACTACGGCCCGGGGCAACAGGCAAGACCTGCAAGATATACTGGAAAACAAAGCAGGACAGCCAAGATCGATCTACGGATCGCGGGGGCGCGCCCCAGCACGCGACGATGACCTTCGCGATGGATACACCATAAACAAGTTTGCCCGGGCCGAACACAGCCACCCAGACCAATTCAAACTGTGTAGCCACATAGCCCGGCACAGAGGCGCCGCACACCCCCTCTGCTTCACTGATGAAGTGATGGATCATGAATTCCCTGAAGGGTTCAAACCCGTAAACATCGAATCATACGATGGCACAACAGACCCCGCAGTATGGATTGAAGATTTCCTTCTCCATATTCACATGGCCCATGGAGAGGACCTAGACGCCATCAAATATCTTCCCCTTAAGCTCAAAGGACCCGCCCGACACTGGCTAAACAGCCTGCCCGCAAATTCCATTGGCAGTTGGGAAAACCTGGAAGACGCGTTCCTCGACAACTTCCAGGGCACATACGTGCGATCACCGGACGCCGATGATTTGAGCCACATTACTTAACAGCCCGGAGAGTCGGCCAGGAAATTCTGGACTCGGTTCCTAACTAAAAAGAACCAGATAGTCGACTGTCCGGATGCCGAAGACCTGACGGCTTTTAAGCATAATATCCGTGACGAGTGGCTCGCCCGACACCTCGGCCAGGAAAAACCCAAGTCCATGGCAGCTCTCACGACACTAATGACCCGTTTTTGCGCGGGCGAGGACAACTGGTTGGCTCGCAGCAGCACCACGCCACATGCTGGCACTTCGGACGTCCATGACAATAACGGCAAGCCACGGCGCAACATACACAAGCGACAGAACAACGGTGACAACACCGAAGACACGGCAGTCAATGCCGGATTCAGCGGATCCAAATCCGGTTGGCGGAAGAAGCTGTTCAAACAAAACAATCAGGGACCGTCCAGTCTGGACCGCATACTGGAATGCTCGTGCCAAATTCATGGCACCCCAGACAAGCCAGCCAACCACACCAACAGAGATTGCTGGGTGTTCAAACAGGCCGGCAAAGTAAACGCCGAAAACAAGGACAAGGGGCTACACAGCGACGATGATGAGGAGCCCCGGCGTATGAACATGGGGGGCAGAAGAAATTTCCCCCCCAGGTGAAAACAGTCAACATGATCTACGCCACTCACATTCCCAAGCGGGAACGGAAGCGAGCACTACATGACGTCTATGCGATGGAGCCAGTCGCCCCCAAATTCAACCCATGGTCAGCTTGTCTGATCACCTTTGATTGTAGGGATCACCCTACTAGCATCCGTCACGGCGGCTCAGCCGCATTGGTCCTAGACCCAATCATCGACGGATTCCACCTCACGCGAGTCCTTATGGACGGCGGCAGCAGCCTGAACCTGCTTTATCAGGACACAGTGCGCAAAATGGGCATCGACCCTTCAAGGATCAAGCCCACCAAAACCACCTTTAAAGGTGTAATTCCTGGAGTAGAGGCCTGTTGTACGGGCTCTATAACATTGGAAGTGGTCTTCGGATCTCCGGATAACTTCCGAAGCGAAGAATTAATCTTCGATATCGTCCCTTTCCGTAGTGGTTACCACGCACTGCTCGGACGAACCGCATTCGCTAGATTCAATGCGGTACCACACTATGCATACCTCAAGCTTAAGATGCCAGGACCATGCGGGGTCATAACAGTCAACGAAAATATGGACCGCTCTCTCCGTACAGAAGAGCATACTGCAACCCTCGCGGCGGAAGTACAATGCGGCCTCCTCCGACAAACCACCAATCCGGCAACGACAACCTCGAGCACCGCTAAGTGAGTCCGGAGCGCCCCGCAACAGGATCACCAGGCACGCAAAGAGCGCGACTAGCAGTCCCGCCTCCGCCTAAGACCCATCAAAACAGCATTTGTCCCACGCGTACACAATTACGCACTCAAAATACCATGAGCACATGCGGAGGCGCAACAGTGACTCAGTCAACAGTGCGGTATCACCGCAACATACCTTCATAATCTTCCCTTTTTATCTTCAGAAGAGCCGGATTGTCGGACTTACATAGGAGAGAAAACCAAGGAGGCAACAGGCTTTGCGCACAAAAGGAAATACCCAGGTGGAATATGTTCACGACCGCTGTACCTGTTTTATATACCTACATGCAGCCTGCCCTTGGATAGGACATGTTAAATAGTCCTATTTACTTCCGCTTAAACGCACCCATTGTAAACATACTCTTAAACGTATTGTTCATCAATGGGAGATGGTATATAGCGTCAGCTTCTTATTATCATTTGAGCATTTTTTCTTGCAAATGTTTATTTAATATTGCATCCGTACACCTTGGTACGATCAATTTTGCCAGGGGCTTCTTATGGCACCTCATAATACGAAAAAACAAGTCCGAACACTTTCAACAGTGCGGCACCCCGAACTTATAGCACTATATGCATCAGCTCCGAATCACGTCTTGGGTCAATAGTTGGGTTTGCCCGGCTCCCTTGTTTTGGTACCTTACGTTCCGTTATATCGGCTAAGGTAGCGCAGGGAGAACTACTGCAATTGTGTCCCGGTTCTTCCGGACGAGCACCTCAGTAGAGAAAGCCGAAAACTGACCGGCATGATGCGCGAGAGCTAGTCGCTGTTCAAGAGGTCTTAAAATCCTTAAAGATTTTTTCCGCTTTAGGCGAGGAATCGGCTTCGTCCGATCTAGGCATATATAGCACCCCAATTCAGCCTTCCGAGTTCTAGGGGCTTCGCCGAAATTTAAAATTGTAGACTTCTATGGCTAAGTGAAAGTTATAAAGCCGCATAGTCCGATTGCCTTGTTCGCCGCGTCGGATACCTCCTTAAGGGACCAAAAATTTGGGTAAAGAGTATCCGGGTTTTTCTAGGAACACCCCGATGCTAGTTACTAGGGGGCGGAAGCCGACGACTGGCCTACTTTCAGAATTTTATAAACAGCCGCATGGAAGGTAATATTTTAAATCAAGCAACGCTACATAGCGCAAGTAACTTCTAATATTACAACAACGACAGAGGTACATTTACTCAAGGATCGTGTCCTGGGTACATTCATCGGCCACGAGACGAGCGCCCTTCATAACGCCATCGTAATACTTCTCGGGATAGCGATGCGCCTTGCCCTCTGGTGGCCCATCCTTCACCAGCTTCTCCGCATCCAGTTTGCCCCAATGCACCTTCGCGCGGGCAAAGGCCCGGCGGGCACCCTCAATGCAAACGGAACGCTTCATAACTTCAAGTCGCGGACAGGCATTCACCATCCGCTTGATCAGGCCGAAGTAGCTAGTGGGCAGGGGCTCACCAGGCCACATACGGACTATGAAATCTTTCGTAGCCACTTCGGCCGCCCTGTGGAGTTCGACCAACTGCTTCAGTTGGTCGCTCAGAGGCATTGGGTGTTCGGCCCCAGCATACTGGGACCAGAACAGCTTCTCCGTTGAGCTCCCCTCCTTGGCACGGTAGAACTCTGCGGCATCTGACACGCTGCGTGGCAAATCTGTGAATGCCCCCGGAGAGCTCCGAATTCGGGTAAGTAAAAGAAACGCCTCCTCCACATGTTTGCTTTGCATAAAGAATGTCTTACCCGCTGCTATATTCTTGGCCGCCTGGATTTCCTGCTGTGCCTTGTCGGCTTCGGCCTTGGCGTCTTTCATACTCGCAAGGGCCTTCGTAAGCTCGGCCTCTTTCATCTTAAGATCATGCTCCACGGACTCGAACTTCTTGCCGAGCTCCTGGAGCTCTTGCTGTACCTCGCCCACTCTAGCATCTTGCTTTTCGCGCTCTTTGCATTCCAAGGCTGCCTTGTTTTCGGCCTCGGACAGCGATTTCTTCAGAGACACCACTTTGGTGGTGGCCCCTGTTACACAGTCACGATGCTTCATCGTCAGAATTACCAATTTTATCTATCCTTCATCATATGAGAGCGGGGAATCACTCACCTTTGTTCTCTTTGAGCTGCCTCTTCATGAGGTTGAGCTCTCCCTGCGCTTGCTCCAGGTCTCGCTTTAGTCTGGCGACCTCGGCTGTGCGGACAGCAGCGGCAAGCAGCACAGCCTGCTTATTAACAAACACACTTATTATTAGACTCCTGCGGATTATAATTGACCCTCCGTTTGGCTTTCCTTCCCGAACACCAAACAGAGTATCAGGGGCTACTACCTATCGGGTGGTAATTTCACACATTTTTATTACTTACCTCAAAGCCTATCAGAAGGCTGGTGCAAGCTTCGGTTAGTCCGCTCTTGGTGGACAAAACCTTCTGAATCACCGCACTCGTGAGAGTACGGTGCTCTTCATCCATGGAAGCGCTGCGAAGCGCTTCCAGCAGATAATCCGACGCCTCGGGCGTAACGGAAGTCCTCGGCACGGACGGCTCGCCCTCCCTAACGAGGGGCTGCCCGCCTGAGTCCGGAACCACTCCAGGTTCCGGAACTGTGTTCGGCTGAGAGCCCGGCCTACTGCGGCTCTCATCAACACGATCCGCGGGGATCTTGAACCCCGCATGTCCGACATCTGGAATTCCTCCTTGGGACGTCTCCAGAGTCACCTCCCCCACTCTAGGAGCCTTCGGGACAACACCTCCATGTCATCCGCGGGCTGAGGAGTAGTGGCCGTCGGGAGCGAGTTCATCACTGAATCACTCAGGGACCCATCTGAAGACGATACCTCGGGATGAACCCTGGCCGGACTGCATATATGTTCGGTGTTATAAAAAGGTTATGAAGTAAAGTCACGATAGAGTGCGGATACTTACGATCGCGCTAGGGGCTTTCCCCTGGGCAGCCACCCCTCCTTGCGGTGGGCGGCCGTGGCGGAGTAGTCCGGAAGGGACGCCTTTCCCTTCTTGGACGTCCCAGCCTCCCCCTCCGGGGAGGCTTTCCTCTTTTTCTCCTCCCCAGTGCGGGGAGGCAGAGTTTCTTCTTGCTTCCCCTGCCTTCGTGGGAGGAATCTGCCTCGTCGTCGTCGGACGACGAGGGTATGATGGCCTTGCACCGGGGGCCTTTCCCGGCCCCCTGGTCCACCTTCTCAGGCCCCTCATCCCCTCCGGATGGGGTGGCCCCTTCTTCTTCTCCCCCCCCCTTCGGGGGAGGAGTGTGCCTCCTCGTCTTCGGACGAGGCTTCCAGTACAACCTTACGCCGGAGACCCTTCCTGGTCCCCGGGGCCTTCTTTTCGGCCTTCTTCTCCGGTGCCTTGTAGGGCGTCGGGACTTGCATCTCCATCAGGAGAGCATCAGCTAGGCCTTCTGGCAGCGGAGCCGGACAGTCAATCTGCTCCGCTGTCTCCACATAATCCTGATCAAATATGCATAATTACTTAAGACTCCCCCACGAATATATTGGGAAGAGCTGAATCCGGTGGTAGTCAGAAAACTCACCGGACGAGGAGGCCGCGCGGCGTGAAGTCCACTGTCCTCGGATGTGGGAGGAGGTACTTCAGAGGCCTTGAACAGCGCCTTCCATGCGTCTTTATGCGTCATGCCGTAGAGCCTCCGAAGCGTCTGTTGTTCGGCCGGGACGAACTCCCACAGATTAAATGCCCGCCTTTGGCACGGAAGAATCCAGCGAACGAGCATGACCTGGATCATGTTTACAAGCTTGATATTCTTGTCCTTCATGCTCTTGATGCAGTTTTGGAGTCCGGTCATCTCTGTAGGTTCGCCCCAGGCCAGGCCCTTCTTTTCCCAGGAGGTGAGCCGCATGGGGGTTCCGGATCGGAACTCGGGGGCCACCGCCCAGTTGGCACCGCGCGGCTCGGTGATGTAGAACCACCCCGACTGCCACCCTTTCATGGTCTCCGCAAAGGAGCCGTCAAGCTAGGTGACGTTAGGCATCTTGCCCACCATGGCTCCTCCGCACTCTGCTTGCTGGCCGCTCACGATCTTCGGCTTCACGCAGAAGGTTTGCAGCCACAGGCCTACATAAGGCTTGATGCAAAGGAAGGCCTCGCATACGATGATGAACACCGAGATGTTGAGGACGAAGTTTGGGGCCAGATCATGGAAATCTAGCCCGTAGTAGAACATGAGCCCGCGGACGAAGGGATGAAGTGGAAACCCCAGTCCACGGACGAAGTGGGCGAGAAACACGACCCTCTCGTGGGGTCCCGGGGTTGGGATGACCTGCCCGTCGTCCGGCAGTCGGTGCGCTATGTCTGCGGCCAAGTATCCGGCCGCCCAAAGATTCGTGATATGCTTCTCCTTCAAAGTGGAAGCCACCCACTTGCCTCCTGCTCCGGACATATTCAGCTGTGCGGAGAGGACTTGAACTAGGGCGTTGGAGCTCGAGGAGGTAAGGATGAGCAAAGAAGGAGGAAGGTGTGGGTGAAAATGGGAAGCCCTTTTCCCTTTATAAAGGCAACGAAAGCGGTGCGCCTGCTCACTCTCCCGTTGAGAATCGCTTACTTCCCAAGCGCCACGTTTGATGGCGTGGTGGGATTACCCATACCCGTATTGATGAGAATCCCGTGATAAGGGGACACGATCTCTGCTTTGACAAGACGTGTCAAGGAAACCACCTCGCAATATGCGCTGTGGCTGGTTGTGGGAAAACGGTTCGAATAATGACCCGACCATAATGACATATCACGTTGTCTAAAAAGTTGTCACCTGAAATATCATTCTCTCTACGATGACATGGGAAGATCATTTTGCAGATCCGGACATGGTTTACATGTTCGATGATTACCTTGGAGTATTCGGAGAAGGAACCCGCCTTGCAATGCCGAAGACTAGACTGCACGCCGGACTCATCGTCATTGAAGCTTGGTTCAGGGGCTACTGAGGGAGTCCTGGATTAGGGGGTATCCGGACAGCCGGACTATATACATCGTCCGGACTATTGGAGCATGAAGATACAAGACTCAAGACTCCGTCCCGTGTCTGGATGGGACTCTCCTTTGCGTGGAAGACAAGCTTGGCGATCCGAATATTGTATTTCCTTCCCTGTAACCGACTCCGTGTAAACCCTAGCCCTCTCCGGTGACAATCATAATCATCATAGGCTAGCTTCTAGGGTTTAGCCTCTACGATCTCGTGGTAGATCTACTCTTGTACTACTCATATCGTCAATATTAATCAAGAAGGAAGTAGGGTTTTACCTCCATCGAGAGGGCCCGATCCTGGGTAAACATTGTGTCCCTTGCTTCCTGTTACCATCAGCCTAAGACGCACAGATCGGGACCCCCTACCCGAGATTCGCCGGTTTTGACACCAACAAACGGTTCTTGCTAGAAGCTCGTAGCAGCCATGTAAAACTTGCAACAACAAAGTAGAGGATGTCTAACTTGTTTTTGCAGGGCTTGCTGGGATGTGATATGGTCAAGGCATGATGTGATATAATTTGTTGTATGAGATGATCATGTTTTGTACCAAAGTTATTGGCAACTGGCAGGAGCCATATGGTTGTCGCTTTATTGTATGCAATGCAATCGCCATGTAATTGTGTTACTTTATCACTAAGCGGTAGCGATAGTCATAGTAACAATAGTTGGCAAGACGAGAATGATGCTACAATGGAGATCAAGGTGTTGCGTCGGTGACGATGGAGATCATGACGATGCTTCGGTGATGGAGATCATGAGCACAAGATGATGATGGCCATATCATGTCACATATTTTGGTTGCATGTGATTTTTATCTTTTATGCATCTTATTTTGCTTAGTACGGTGGTAGCATTATAAGATGATCCCTTACTAAATTTCAAGGTACAAGTGTCCTCCCTGAGTATGCACCATTGCTACAATTCGTCGTGCCGAGACACCACGTGATGATCGGGTGTGATAAGCTCTACGTTCACATACAACGGGTGCAAGCCAGTTTTGCACACGCAGAATACTCGGGTTAAACTTGACGAGCCTAGCATATGCAGATATGGCCTCGGAACACTGAGACCGAAAGGTTGAGTGTGAATCATTTAGTAGATATGATCAACATAGTGATGTTCACCATTGAAAACTACTCCATCTCATGTGATGATCGGACATGGTTTAGTTGATTTGGATCACGTGATCACTTAGACGATTAGATGGATGTCTATCTAAGTGGGAGTTCATAAGTAATATGATTAATTGAACTTTAATTTATCATGAACTTAGTACCTGATAGTATTTTGCATGTCTATGTTGTTGTAGATCAATGGCCCGTGCTACCGTTCCTTTGAATTTTAATGCGTTCCTAGAGAAAGCTAAGTTGAAAGATGATGGCAGCAACTACACGGACTGGGTCTGTAACCTGAGGATTATCCTCATTGCTGCACAGAAGAATTATGTCCTGGAAGCACCGTTAGGTGTACCACCCGCGCTCACAACTGCAGACATTGTGAATGCCTGGCAGACGCGTGTGGATGACTACTCGATAGTTCAGTGTGCCATGCTTTACGACTTAGAATCAGGACTTCAAAGACGTTTTGAATGTCATGGAGCATATGAGATGTTCAAAGAGTTGAAGTTAATATTTCGAGCAAATGCCCGAGTTGAGAGATATGAAGTCTCCAACAAGTTCTACAGCTGTAAAATGGAGGAGAATAGTTCTGTCAGTGAACATATACCCAGAATGTCTGGGTACCACAACCACTTGACTCAACTGGGAGTTAATCTTCCTGATGATAGTGTCATTGGCAGAGTTCTTCAATCACTGCCACCAAGCTATAAAGGCTTCGTGATGAACTATAATATGCAAGGGATGAACAAGACTATTCCTGAGATTTTCGCAATGCTAAAAGCTGCGGAGGTAGAAATCAAAAAGGAGCATCAAGTGTTGATGGTCAACAAGACCACTAGTTTCAAGAAAAAGGGCAAAGGGAAGAAGGGGAACTTCAAGAAGAATGACAAAAAGGTTGTTGCTCAAGATAAGAAACCTAGGTCTGGACCTAAGCCTGAAACTGAGTGCTTCTACTGCAAAGGGACTGGTCACTGGAAGCGGAACTGCCCCAAGTATTTGGCGGATAAGAAGGATGGCAAAGTGAAAGGTATATTTGATATACATGTTATTGATGTGTACTTAACTAATGCTCGCAGTAGCACCTGGGTATTTGGTAATGGTTCTGTTGCTCATATTTGCAACTCAAAACAGGGGCTACGGATTAAGCGAAGATTGGCTAAGGACGAGGTGACGATGCGCGTGGGAAATGGTTCCAAAGTCGATGTGATAGCGGTCGGCACACTACTTCTACATCTACCTCCGGGATTAGTTTTAGACCTGAATAATTGTTATTTGGTGCCAGCGTTGAGCATGAACATTATATCTGGATCTTGTTTTATGCAAGACGGATATTCATTTAAATCAGAGAATAATGGTTGTTCTATTTATATGAGTAATATCTTTTATGGTCATGCACCCCTGCCGAGTGGTCTATTTTTGTTGAATCTCGATAGTAGTGATACACATATTCATAGTATTGAAGCCAAAAGATATAAGTTTAATAATGATAGTGCAACTTATTTGTGGCACTGCCGTTTGGGTCATATTGGTGTAAAGCGCATGAAGAAACTCCATGCTGATGGACTTTTGGAATCACTTGGTTATGAATCACTTGGTGCTTGCGAACCTTGCCTATGGGCAAGATGACTAAAACTCCGTTCTCCGGAACAATGGAACGAGCTACTGACTTGTTGGAAATAATACATACCGATGTATGCGGTCCAATGAGTATTGAGGCTCGTGGTGGGTATCATTATTTTCTTACCTTCACAGATGATTTAAGCATATATGGTTATATCTACTTAATGAAGCATAAGTCTGAAAGATTTGAAAAGTTCAAAGAATTTCAGAGTGAAGTGGAAAATCATCGTAACAAGGAAATAAAATTTCCACGATCTGATCGTGGAGGAGAATATTTGAGTTACGAGTTTGGTCTTCATTTGAAACAACATGGGATAGTTTCACAATTAATGCCACCTGGAACACCACAGCGAAATGGTGTGTCCGAACGTCGTAACCATACTTTATTGGATATGGTGCGATCTATGATGTCTCTTACTGATTTACCGCTATCATTTTGGGGTTATGCTTTAGAGATGGCTGCAGTCACTTTAAATAGGGCACCATCAAGATCCGTTGAGACGACACCTTATGAACTGTGGTTTGGCAAGAAACCAAAGTTCTCATTTCTTAAAGTTTGGGGCTGCGATTCTTATGTGAAAAAGCTTCAACCTAATAAGCTCGAACCCAAATCGGAGTATTGCGTCTTCATAGGATACCCAAAGGAAACTGTTGGGTACACCTTCTATCATAGATCCGAAGGAAAAATATTTGTTGTTAAGAATGGATCCTTTCTAGAGAAGGAGTTTCTCTCGAAAGAAGTGAGTGGGAGGAAAGTAGAACTTGACGAGGTAGTTGTACCTACTCCCTTATTGGAAAGTAGTTCATCACAGAAATCAGTTCCCGTGATTCCTACACCAATTAGTGAGGAAGCTAAAGATGATGATCATGAAGCTTCAGATCAAGTTGCTACCGAACCTCGTAGGTCTTCCAAAGTAAGATCCGCACCAGAGTGGTACGGTAGTCCTGTTCTGGAAGTCATGTTACTAGACCATGATGAACCTACGAACTATGAGGAAGCGATGATGAGCCCAGATTCTGCGAAATGGCTTGAGGCCATGAAATTTGAGATGGGATCCATGTATGAGAACAAAGTGTGGACTTTGGTGGACTTGCCCGATGATCGGCAAGCCATAGAAAATAAGTGGATCTTTAAGAAGAAGACCGACGCAGACGGTAATGTTACTTTTTACAAAAGCTCGACTTGTTGCAAAAGGTTTTCGGCAAGTTCAAGGAGTTGACTACGATGAGACTTTCTCACCCGTAGCGATGCTTAAGTCTGTCCGAATCATGTTAGCAATTGCTGCATTTTATGATTATGAAAATTTGGCAAATGGATGTCAAAACTGCATTCCTGAATGGATTTCTGGAAGAAGAGTTGTATATGATAGGTTTTGTCGAGCCAAAGGGTGTTAACAAAGTGTGCAAGCTCTAGCGATCCATTTATAGACTGGTGCAAGCCTCTTGGAGTTGCAATAAACGTTTTGATAGTGTAATCAAAGCATATGGTTTTATACAGACTTTTGGAGAAGCCTGTATTTACAAGAAAGTGAGTGGGATCTCTGTAGCATTTCTGATATTATATGTGGATGACATATTGTTGATTGGAAATGATATAGAATTTCTGGATAACATAAAGGGATACCTGAATAAGAGTTTTTCTATGAAAGACCTTGGTGAAGCTGCTACATATTGGGCATCAAGATCTATAGAGATAGATCAAGACGCTTAATTGGACTTTCACAAAGCACATACCTTGATAAAGTTTTGAAGAAGTTCAAAATGGATCAGTCAAAGAAAGGGTTCTTGCCTATATTACAAGGAGTGAAGTTGAGTCAGACTCAATGCCCGACCACTTCAGAAGATAGAGAGAAAATGAAAGTCGTTCCCTATGCTTCAGCCATAGGTTCTATCATGTATGCAATGCTGTGTACCAGACCAGATGTGTGCCTTGCTATAAGCATAACAGGGAGGTATCAAAGTAATCCCGGAGTGGAGCACTGGACAACGGTCAAGAACATCCTGAAATACGTGAAAAGGACTAAGGATATGTTTCTCATTTATGGAGGTGAAAAAGAGCTCGTCGTAAATGGTTACGTTGATGCAAGCTTTGACACTGATCTGGATGACTCTAAGTCGCAAACCAGATATGTATTTTTATTGATGCAATTCCAAGCGAAGCGTCGTGGCAGGATCTACGTGTGAAGTGGAGTACATTGCTGCTTCGGAAGCAACAAATGAAGGATTTTGGATGAAGGAGTTCATATCCGATCTAGGTGTCATACCTAGTGCATCGGGTCCAATGAAAATCTTTTGTGACAATACTGGTGCTATTGCCTTGGCAAAGGAATCCAGATTTCACATGAGAACCAAGCACATCAAGAGATGCTTCAATTCCATCCGTCATCAAGTGTTGGAAGGGGACATAGAGATTTGCAAGATACACACGGATCTGAATGTTGCAGACCCGTTGACTAAGCCTCTTCCACAAGCAAAACATGATCAACACCAAAGCTCCATGGGTGTGAGAATCATTACTATGTAATCTAGATTATTGACTCTAGTGCAAGTGGGAGAGTGAAGGAAATATGCCCTAGAGGCAATAATAAAGTTATTATTTCTTTCCTTCATTAATGATAAATGTTTATCATTCATGCTAGAATTATATTAACCGGAAACTTAGTACATGTGTGAATACATAGACAAAACATATAGTCCCTAGTATGCCTCTACTTGACTAGCTCGTTAATCAGAGATGGTTATGTTTCCTAACCGTAGACATGTGTTGTCATTTGATGAAGGGGATCACATCATTAGGAGAATGATGTGATGGACATGACCCAGCCATTAGCTTGGCATTATGATCGTGTCAGTTTCATTGCTAGTGCTTTCTTCATGACTTATACAAGTTCCTCAGACTATGAGATTATGCAACTCCCAAATACCGGAGGAACACTTTGTGTGCTATCAAACATCACAACATAAATGGGTAATTATAAAGGTGCTCTACAGGTGTCTCCGAACGTGTTTGTTGGGTTGCCATAGATCGATATTAGGATTTATCACTCCGTGTTTCGGAAAGGTATCTCTGATCCCTCTTGGTAATACTCATCACTATAAGCCTTGCAAGCATTGTGACTAATGAGTTAGTTGAGGAATGAAGTATTACGGAAAGAGTAAAGAGACTTGCTGGTAACGAGATTGAACTAGGTATGATGATACGACGATCGAATCTCGGGCAAGTAACATACCGATGACAAAGGGAACAACGTATGTGTGACACCCGGATATTTAAGCTACAGTAATCCTCCACTAATGTTGCCATGTCACCATGATTACTGTTGATAAACTCGCGTTGATTCAATCCAGTTTGAATTCAAAATACAAAATCAAGTCAAGCGGCAAAAGTTTCCAAACGTTCAAACTAAAATGGTCGCGATATTCTATAAATTCCCCTGGCCTTTGTCAAGTTGAAACCAACTCGATTTGACTCACAAATAAATTCCTAGGAATTCAATAAGTGGTCCAAAGGCATCTAAATTGGCCTTTTCAATTAAAGCAAACCTTCTCAACCTTTGCAAATGCCTCAAAAACTTTTGTGCAGCCCTAGGTTATCGCATGTCATTTTTGTGCAAAGTTTGAGCTCCGACAAAAATTAATTGCTATGTTATCTAAATAAGAACATGATACCTCTCCGTTGTATCTATAATTTTTGATTGTTCCATGCCAATATTATTCACTTTCATATACTTTTTGGCAACTTTTTATACTATTTTTGGGACTAACATATTGATCCAGTGCCCAGTGCCAGTTCCTGTCTATTGCATGTTTTTTGTTTCGCAGAAACCCAATATCAAACGGAGTCCAAATGGGATAAAAACGGACGGAGATTTTTTTTGGAATATTTATGATTTTCTGGAAGTAAAATCAACGTGAAATGGTGTCCAGGATGGTCACGAGGTAGGGGGGTGCGCCCTACCCCCCCAGGCGCGCCCCTGACCCTCGTGGTCCACCCGTAAGGCGGTTGACGCTCTCCTTCTGGCGCAAGAAATCTAATTTTACAAGGAAGATCTGAGCGAAAGATTCACCCCAATCGGAGTTACGGATCTCCAGATATAAAGGAAACGGTGAAGGGGTAAAATCTGCCAACGCAGAGAACGCAGAAACAGAGAGATAGATCCAATCTCGAAGGGGCTCTCGCCCCTCCCACGCCATGGGAGCCAAGGACCAGAGGGGAAACCCTTATCCCATCTAGGGAGGAGGTCAAGTAAGAAGAAGAAGAAGGGGGGCTCTCTCCCCCTTGCTTCCGGTGGCGCCAGAACGCCGCCGGGGGCCATCATCATCACCACGATCTTCACCAACACCTCCGCCATCTTCACCAACACCTCCATCACCTCCCCCCTTCTATCTACAGCGGTCCACTCTCCCGCATTCCGCTGTACCCTCTACTTGAACATGGTGCTTTATGCTTCATATTATTATCCAATGATGTGTTGCCATCCTATGATATTTGAGTAGATTCCTATTGTCCTATCGGTGATTGATGAATTGCTATGATTGGTTTGAATTGCATATTTTATTATTGGTGCTGTCCTATTGTGCCCTCCGTGTCAGGCAAGCGTGAGGGATTCCCGCTGTAGGGTGTTGCAATACGTTCATGATTCGCTTATAGTGGGTTGGTGAGTGACTGAAACACAAACCCGAGTAAGAGGGATTGTTGTGTATGGGATAAAGGGGACTTGATGCTTTAATGCTATGGTTGGGTTTTACCTTAATGAATCTTTAGTAGTTGCGGATGCTTGCTAGAGTTCCAATCATAAGTGCATATGATCCAAGTAGAGAAAGTATGTTAGCTTATGCCTCTCCCTCAAATAGAATTGCAGTAGCGATTACCGGTCTAGTAACATAGTCAATTGCTTAGGGACAATTCCACAACTCCTACCACCACTTTTCCACACTCTCTATATTTACTTTATTGTTCTTTATCTAAACAGCCCCTAGTTTATATTTACGTGTTCTTTACTTTCTTGCAAACCTATCCTTTCACACCTACAAAGTACTTCTAGTTTCATACTTGTTCTAGGTAAAGTAAACATTAAGCGTGCGTAGAGTTGTATCAGTGGTCGATAGAACTTTAGGGAATATTTGTTCTACCTTTAGCTCCTCGTTGTGTTCGACACTCTTACTTATCAAAAACTGTTGCGATCCCCTATACTTGTGGGTTATCAGAACACTAGCAGTTTTTTTTAAAAAAACGAACCTATACACTTTGGTCTACTAGCAAAAGGGCCGACAACCCCCCTGTCCTTTGGGCCTCGGCCCAGCCCAACACCCCTGCTACTAACCCTAGCTCCTCCCATCCCGATCCACAGCTCCCCCTCGTTCCCCACTCCCCAATCCTCCTCCCACTCCCCACACCGTTTCTGGATCGAGGGGCGATCCCCCCGACCGCGCCATCCAACGCTCCGGATGGCGGGCTCCCTGGCGTGAGCGCCCGTCCTAGACGTTGGACCTCCATTCCGCTCGCGCTCCTTCAACACCGTCGCCCTTCCATGATGCAGGCGCACGCCAACGCCTTGGCACAGCCACGGCGCCCGAGCCTCTCGTCCTCTGCCTTGTCTCCACCCGCTGCTCGCCGTCATGGCACCGCCGGCCTCCCCGAGCACTTCCCCGACACGCTCCGAGCTCGCCCCTACGCTCCATATGAGCAACCGCAATGATCCCCCTTCCCCTTTTTCGATTTGACGCCGTAGCCGCCACCCGTCTCCCTGCCCGGAGCTGCGCTCACCGCACTCCCTGGCCGGGCTAGGCCTCGTCCCGCATGCACCAGCCTGCATGTGGCTGCACCCGTGCGCCCAGCCGCTGCTATCGCCGTTTCGCCGCCTCTCGCCCCGACTCCGCCCGCCGACTGTCGCTGCTGCGCGCCCTCTGCCCCGCCGTCCCGCGCTGGGGCCCCGCCCGTGGCCATGCCTGGCCACGCCGCTCCCCCTGCGGTTTGCCCCGCCGGGCTCAGCCAGCGCCTCGGCAACACCCGCATGCGCGTGTGGGGCCCCGTCGGCACCCGTTTAGCCGCGCCCGCTAACCCTCCCGGGTCACAGCCCAGTAGGGCCCCCAGCCCCTTTTCCTGTAAAAAAAGAAAGGATTTAAAAAAGAATAATAATAAATAATTAATACAATTAACTAATTAAATTAGTTAATCCTGTTTTTAGTAACTAATTAAGTTTAATTAAAATGCTAATTAACTGATGTGAGTATGACAGGGGGCCCCACCCCCTGTTGACCAGTCAGCGTTGACTGGTCAACTGGGACCCCCTGGACCCACTGTCATCCTCTTGTGCACTGCTGGGTGCACTGCACCGGGTGCACCTAGCAATTTCCCTTTTATTTCGAATTAATAATAATTTCAGATTATTGTTTAAACTTTGAAAAATCATAGTAAATTAACCGTAACTCGGATCGAAAAAACTTTGTACATGAAAGTTGCTTAGAACGATGAGACGAATCCGAATACACCCTCCGTTTGTCTGCCACACATCCCTAGCATAGAGAACATGCAACCTTTCCCCTCCGTTTCGTCTGCCCGAAAATGCTAAACTTCGGGAAAACATTCCGGATGTTTTCCCCTTCGCCGGTAGCATGTAGCACCGCTCTAGAACACGTCTAGCTCCGTCTGTTGTCCTATTATGCTATTGCTTGCTATGTATTTACTGTTTCTTCCCCCTCTTCTCTCTGGTAGACCCCGAGACCGATGTTGATGCCACTGTGATCGACTATGTCGACGATGACCCTCCTTCTTGTTTGAGCAACCAGACAAGCCCCCCTTTGATCATCCCGATATCACCCATTCTATACTCTCGTGCTTGCATTAGATTTTGCTACTGTTATTGTTTGCTCCTATTCTGATGCATAGCCTGCTTTTGTAACCTGCTGTTGTACCTTACCTGCTTATCCTAAACTATTTAGTATAGGTTGGTTAGTGATCCATCAGTGACCCCCACCTTGTCCTTGTTGCCCCTACTTCATCATCACGACTCAATCAACGTGATCGACGACCAAAGCCCGACACCTCACATCACATTACGCCCCTTTTGTTGCTCAACTCTGCAGAGCTACTATCGAGTGCCGAGGGTGATCCCTCATAACACACTCCTGATGATAATTCTGTAATGTAGCTATTGGTCGTGGTCATCGAGGGTGATTTCCTCTTTCACCATTCCCAATACCGCTCTGTCATTCAACACCTCAAGTGTGAACCTCAAGGGTGATCCCTTTTATGTTCACCTTGATGATTACATCGAGTGGAATCCACCGGGGGTGATTCCTTGGGTTTTCCCCTTGATGTCTGGACACACAGTTACCTTGACTTTACTTGAGACCATTGTGGAAGTCGGGTCGGCCCTGAGGGGTACCCGCGAGTTGATGTGAAAGTCGGGCGGGCTCGTTGAGCACCCGTGAGTTTTCCACATGGCACGGCTGGGAAGTCTGGGCTCTTGCCGTAAGTCCATGAGACGGGGCGACGAGGTCACCTTATCGTGAGTCTCTGCTCATTTCTGCGAGCCCCCAATGCACTAACAGGTTTGGGTATTTGTTCTGAGTTGGCCTGTGGCCTTTACGCAATAACCACCACGCGAGAATAGATATGGGCCTCGACGTCGCAGTATCAGCCAAAGCTTTGTCAGACGTCTAGTTCAGCAGAGCGGCATGGTCGGATCGTGCTGGCCATCCGAGGCGGTGCTGGTATTCACCCCGCGCGCAATGACCCGGAGTGCTGCGAGAGATGGGCCCAAGACCCTGGAGCGCTTAGGATGTAGACCGGCGGGGACCTCTCTGTTGAGCCTAGGTAGGGCTGCAACGTGTTGATCTTCCGAGGCCGGGAATTGACCCCAGAAAGGTGTGTCCGGCCAGAGTGATCGAGCTTGTTGGGTAACATGGTGCACCCCTGCAGGGAAGTTATATATTCGAATACCGTGTCCACGGTAATGGATGTTCAGACTTGTATCCGGATCTTATATAACTAGAAATGGATACTTGAGATATGTGATGGATATGTGGCTTCGGGATTGCTTTCTCGTAGGGAGTCGAGGAAGGATCTCTGGGCATTGATGTTACAACATGCTTGTTTAATATTAAAATGCTATTCTTTACTCTTCTACATGCTGCAAGATGCTTGGAGCTGCTTGAAGATGCTAGTCTTCAATAGGCTAGGCTTCCCCTCTATTCTGGCATTCTGCAGTTCAGTCCACAGATACAAACCTTCCATTTGATACCAATGCATACTTAGTATAGATCTGATGCTTGCGAGTACTTTGGATGAGTACTCACGGTTGCTTTGCTACCCCTTTTCCCCCTTCTTTCTTCTTTTCGGTTGATGCAATCAGATGGTAGATCCTTGGAGCCAGATGCCACCGCCGATGGATGCTACTACGTGAAGATCGCCGATGACCAGGAGTAGTTAGGAGGTCCCAGGCAGGAGGCCTTGCCTCTTCGATCGTGTTGCTTTTGTGCTAGCCTTCTTACGGCAGTCTTGTTTAACTTATGGCTGTACTCAGATATTGTTGCTTCCGCTGACTCTTGTGTATCGAGCTTGTATTCGAGCTCTCGAGGCCCCTGGCTTGTAATATAAAGCTTGTATTATTTTGATTTGTGTCTAGAGTTGTGTTGTGATATCTTCTCGTGACTCCCTGATCTTGACCGTTCGCATTTGTGTGTATGATTAGTGTACGATTGAATCGGGGGTGTCACAGTATGTTGTTATGCGGTTTGACCGATAAAGATCTTCGTAGAATATGTAGGAACCAACATGAGCATCTAGGTTCCGCTATTGGTTATTGACCGGAGACGTGTCTCTGTCATGTCTACGTAGTTCTCGAACCCGTAGGGTCCGCACGCTTAACGTTCGATGATGATTGGTATTACGAGTTTATGTGATATGATGTACCGAAGATTGTTCGGAGTCCTGGATATGATCACGGGCATGACGAGGAGTCTCTAAATGGTCGATACATAAAGATTGATATATTGGACGGCTATGTTCGGACACCAGAAGTGTTCCGGAGAAGTTTCGGATAAAACCGGAGTGCCGGAGGGTTATCGGAACCCCCAGGGGAACTAATGGGCCTCGATGGGCCTTAGTGGAAAGAGAGAGGGGTGTCCAGGAAAGGCCGCGCGCCCCCTCCACCTTGAGTCCGAATAGGACAAGGAAGGAGGGGCGGCGCCCCCCTTTCCTTCCCCTCTCTCCCTTTAGGTGGAAACCTACTAGGACTTGGAGTCCTAGTAGGATTCCCCTCTTGGGGGCGCGCCAAGGAGGGCAGGCCGGCCTCCCCCTTGCTCCTTTATATACGGGGGAAGGGGGGCACCCTAGAACACACAGGTTGATCAAGTTGATCTTTTAGCCGTGTGAGGTGTCCTCCTCCACAGATTTCCACCTCGGTCATATCGTCATAATGCTTAGGCGAAGCCCTGTGCCGGTAATTTCATCATCACCGTCACCATGCCGTTATGCTAACGAAACTCTCCCTCTACCTTGGTTGGATGTAGAGTTCGTGGGACTTCACCGAGCTGAACGTGTGCAGATCGCGAAGGTGCCGTACTAGGATCGGTCAGATCGTGAAGACGTACGACCGCATCAACCGCGTTGTCATCACGCTTCCGTTTTCGGTCTACGAGGGTACGTAGACAACACTCTCCCCTCTTGTTGCTATGCATCACCTAGATTGATCTTGCGTGATCGTAGGATTTTTTTTTGAAATTACCGCATTCCCCAATAGGACCATCGTACTATTAAGAGGGGTATAGTGTTCGAAGCTGTGATTCTCTGATGCTAAACTCACTCCTATGAAAGTTGAGAGAGAAATATCTTTGTGTTTCGAGCATATACTTGCCTGCAAGAGACTGTGATCTTCTTCATTGTGAGAGAGTTGTCTCCGACCAATGAGTTAGCATTACTTGTTCCTCAAGTAATGTTACTGTTGCTTTCAAATCCGATAGTTGTAAACGTGTCGTGGACATTGGCTTGAACGCGTGTTCAAAATGGTCATTTCCCATGAGGGTAGGCCACGACTATAAATATCCACCCTGCATCGGCTTTGTCCGATTGCTACTCTGTTTGATTCCGAGAAGATTGTTGACCAATCCCCTCTCCAAAGTGATTTGAGTTTAAAATCCACCAAGAGAAAAACCCTGGAGCCAAAGAATTAGATAGTGGTTTAGCATCACTAGAATCTAATTCCAGTATGCTCCACCTATTATTCTTGAGAGCTGCAAACTCTCTAGATGGTTAGGTGTCAATTTCTTCAGGACCAAGAGTGATTGTGGTTCTCGAAGAAGAAGTCTGTAAAGTTTCAGAGATCACCTCAAGTATCTAATGACGAAGCTATGTACCTAGGGTAGGGTCATGGACCCGTCCAAACTACCCTCCCCAAGGACATCTCTAGAAGAAAACACCTTTCAATCGACTCAGAAGTGTTCCACTCGACGGACTCGAAGACACTCGACCATAAAGCCAACCACTCGACAGCCAGGAGATCTAAAGTCGCTCTGCACGCAAACGGTCGATCATTAAGTAGCTTTTATGGTCATCATAGCACTTTATTTGTGGCGTTACCAGTAACGCCCGATCTTCATGTACCTTAAACCCTACTTAACTGAGGGCCGGAGGTGCCTAGCGAACTCTATATAAGCCACCCCCTCCTCAGTGTAAAGGGTTCGCACCCCTGTAACTCATACACACATAAGCCAGTCGACCTCCTACGGGCTCCGAGACATAGGGCTGTTACTTCCTCCGAGAAGGGCCTGAACTCGTAAATCTCTTGCGTATACAACTACTCCATAGCTAGAATCTTGCCTCTCCATTCCTACCCCCCTACACTACTGTCAGACTTAGAACCACGACAGTTGGCGCCCACCGTGGGGCAGGTGTCTTAGTGACTTATTGGAGAAGTTGTGATTTTTCCGATCTCCTTCATCATGGTTTCAGGTGGAGTTTTGGTTGAGGGCCGCGAGATCCATCTCGGCGCGCTCATGTTCATCGCTGACGACTCCGCTTGGCTTCAGGAGGCTCCGCTCAACATCGACGCGCTCCCTGTCCGTGGGGTGACGCACTTTCGCGCGTGCGTCCGCGGCATCCTCCTGCGGCAACTGTCAACCCGGTATCGGTCGACCCCTGTGTCGTCCTCCCTCCCTGTTTCCCGCCGGTGCAAGCGCTCCGGTCGGTCGAGGCTTCAGTGGTGGGTGAGGCACGCGGTGGCTCGCCAGTCGGCCACCCCCCAAGTCGTGGCGATCGAGCCCGACGAATCTCTCTACGGCCTGTTCGACTAGCTCCGGAGAGACTGCATTCGAGTGCGACAGCAGTGATCCAACGGCGGAGGTTCTGATGGTCGATGGACCATGCAGTCCTCCCGGCTTTCCCCGCACCGACGAAGGCGACGGTGGAGGCGATCCGTCGCATGCCCATGAAGAGTATCTCCCCGAGCCCCTCACTTCGCTGCAGAGGGAAGAACTTCGCCGCCGGAACATGGATGCGCTGCACACTCCTATCATTGTAGAAACCCCCGAGGCTCGTGCCTTAGAGGATGCGCGCTTGGCCAACTTGGCTGAACGCACTCGACTGGAGAACCTCCAGCGAGTACTCGACGAGTGTGCGCGACAACGGGTTCCAGAATCCAGTCGACGTCAACTCTTTCCACCACCGACTCAGGTATATCGAACTCCGATTCAGAATTTAGCAGCTGCAGCCCGTATAGCGGAGTCGATTCAGCCTTCCCAGTCAGAGGCTGGCAGGGGCTTGTTACAGATCAGAGCATTACTCTGGGCAGCAGGAGATCAAAATTCAGCTGTATCACAGTCGCGGAATAGGATTCACAGCAGATCCGTCACTGCAAATATAGTCCAGTCGGCCCATAGCCCAAGATCATCCTCGAGGCGTGAGGGATGTGGAGACCGGCGTGATCAGTATAAGAACCGTGAGCAGTATGATTACCGACTCGATCGTGATGATCGACGTCGAGTGCCCACCCCTCCCCCAAGGAGTGGATCGTACGCGCCTCGACTGCAGGATGACAGACGCCCTCACAGTGTTGGGCGAAGGATTCCAGTCGACCCCAGGGAACAAGGCTTTGATGCGAGATCCATTCGCGTTCAAGGTTTGGTCGACATGAACAGAGCTCACCGAGAAGGTCACGACAGAGATGTACCCACCAGCAGCAGAGTACGCATCTCAGGACCAGAGTGCTTCAGCAGAGCCATCAGGGCCGCGGTGATTCCTCCCAACTTCAGGTTGGGGACTGGAGTCAGTAAGTTCACTGGTGAGTCCAAGCCTGATACTTGGCTTGAAGACTACCGAGTGGCTATTCAGATTGGCGGCGGCAATGATGAAGTGGCCATGAAACACCTGCCTCTTATGTTGGAGGGCTCGGCCAGAGCATGGTTGAATCAGTTAGCACCCATCAGCATTTACACTTGGGAAGATCTTGCCCGAGTGTTTGTCAGAACATTTGAAGGAACTTGCAAGCGACCAGCAGGGTTGACAGAGCTGTAATCTTGTGTGCAGAAGTCGAATGAAACTTTGAGGGATTACATCCAGAGATGGATCACGTTGCATCACACGGTAGAGAATGTATCTGATCACCAGGCAGTTTGTGCCTTCAAGGAAGGCGTTAAGTACAGAGAGCTAAACCTGAAATTCGGTCGAACCGGAGACATGTCTCTGAGTCGAATATGGAGATTGCCACCAAGTATGCCAATGGTGAAGAAGAGGATCGGCTCCGGAGTGGCAAGCACAAGTCATTTGCCCACGAAACCGGAGGAGGGAACTCCACTCGGAAGCAGAAGCGGAAAGCCGAGCCAGCTGCACCCGGAGAAGCCTTGGCCGTGACTCAAGGAAAGTTTAAAGGGAAGCCCAAAGGGCCTTGGAACCCTAAGAAGGTGAAAGACCAAGACGGAAATGATGTGTTGGATTTGCCGTGCCACATTCACATAAAGAAATATGAAGAGGGTAAACTCATTTACCCGAAACATACCACTCGAGAGTGTCGGCTCTTGATCCAGCAATTCCAGGGGAAATAACCCAGAGATAAGGAAAAGGAGTCGGACAAAGTTGAGGACAAAGAAAATAGTGATGATGGATACCCCCAGGTCAATTCCACCCTGATGATTTTTGCTGATGTTGAAAGCAAAAGTCAATTGAAAGTTATCAACCGAGAAGTGAATATGGTTGCTTCGGCGACACCCAGTTATCTGAAATGGTCTCAGACTGCCATCACATTCGACCAGTCCGATCATCCGACACACATAGCCACCCCTGGGAGGCAAGCTTTGGTGGTCGACCCAGTCGTCGAAGGCACTCGACTGACTAAAGTTTTGATGGATGGTGGCAGTGGCCTGAATATACTATATGCAAAGACGTTGAAAGGGATGGGCATTCCAATGTCCAGACTCAGTACCAGCAACATGAGTTTCCATGGAGTCATTCCTAGAAAGAAGGCTGAGTCACTCGGCCAAATTGCTCTTGATGTGGTTTTCGGTGATTCCAAGAATTACCGCAAAGAAAAGTTGACGTTTGAAGTTGTGGATTTCTAGAGTGCTTATCACGCTATTTTGGGCAGGCCAGCTTATGCACGTTTCATGGCTCGACCATGTTATGTGTACCTCAAATTGAAGATGCCTGGTCCCAAAGGTGTGATCACTGTTATTGGCAATCGGAAGAAGGCGGAAGAGTGCTTTCAGAAAGGCTCAAAGATCGCCGATGCTCAGATGGCAGTGGTAGAGCTGCAGGAATACTAGAAAACTGTAGACCCGAGTGATTTGTTGCGAGCCAAGAAGCCCGCTACGGAATCAGTGTTTCAGTTGTCCGGTGAGACAAACCCGATTCACATTCACCCGACCGACCCCAGTGCTGCTCCGACTCATATCTCTACAACACTCGACTCCAAATAGGAAGAAGCGCTCATCCAGTTCCTCTGTGAGAACTGGGACATCTTCGCATGGAAGCCTTCTGACATGCCGGGCGTTCCCAGGGGGCTGGCTGAGCACCGTCTACGAGTCGACTCAAAAGTGAAACCTGTCAAAGAACATCTTCGATGGTCCGCCGTCCAGAAGAGAAAGGCCATTGGCGAGGAGGTGGCTTGGCTCTTAGCAGTGGAGTTTATCCGAGAGATTTACCATTCCGAGTGGCTCGCCAATGTTGTCATGGTCCCCAAGAAGGACAAGTCACTTTGCATGTGCATAGACTTCAAACATATCAATCGGGCCCGCCCGAAAGCATTTTCCTCTCCCCCGCATCGACCAAATAGTCGACTCGACTGCGTGATGTGAGCGCCTGTCTTTTTTTGACGCCTATTCCGGTTACCATCAGATTCGTCTGTATGGACCCAACGAGATCAAAACAGCTTTCATCACTGCATTCGGGTGCTTCTATTATGTCACCATGCCATTCGGCCTCAAGAATGCCGGAGCCACGTTCATGAGGATGATTCAGAAGTGTTTGCTCACTCAAATCAGTTGGAATGTGGAAGCATACATGGATGATATTGTGGTCAAGTCACAGAAGGGTTCCGACTTGCTGACTGACCTTGCTGAGACATTTGCCAACCTCAGGAGGTATGATATCTAGCTTAATCCATCAAAGTGCACATTCGGAGTTCCTGGCGGAAAGTTACTCGATTTTCTCATTTCCGAACGAGGAATCGACGCCAACCCAGAAAAAGTTGGTACTATACTCCGAATGAAACGTCCTGTGCATGTGCACGATGTCCAGAAGCTTACTGGTTGTTTGGCCGCTTTAAGTCGATTCATCACTCGTCTCGGTGAAAAGGCATTGCCTCTTTACCGATTGATGAGGAAGTCAGACAAGTTCGAGTGGACTCCTGAAGCTGATGCAGCGTTTGCAGAGGTAAAAGCCCTGCTTTCCACCCAGCCGGTGCTTGCTACCCCAATCAGCAAAGAGCCTTTGCTGCTTTACATTGCAGCCACGGGACAAGTCGTCAGTACAGTACTTACGATCGAGCGGGAAGAAGAAGGAAACGCCTTTAAAGTTCAGTGGCCAGTATATTATGTTTCTGAAGTTTTGACCCCATCAAAGCAAAGATACCCTCATTAGCAGAAGCTTGTATATGGGCTTTATATGACCACGAAGAAGGTTGCTCATTACTTCTCTGACCATTCCATTATAGTCATCAGCGACGCTCCATTGTTAGAGATTCTGCACAACAGAGATGCAGCTTGTCGAGTGGCAAAATGGGCGATTGAACTCCTTCCCCTAGATATCAAGTTTGAGGCAAAGAAAGCCATCAAGTCCCAAGCAATAGCAGATTTCGTCGCCGAGTGGATTGAACAGCAACTGCCGAATCAAGTTCACTCGGAGCACTGGACCATGTTCTTTGATGGTTCTAAGATGCTGAATGGTTCCGGTGCTGGGGTAGTGTTGGTTTCCCCCTGAGGAGATAAACTCAGATATGTGCTCCAGATTCACTTTGATTCCTCCAATAACGAAGCAGAATACGAAGCACTTTTGTATGGGTTGCGTATGGCCATTTCACTCGGCGTCCGTCGCCTCATGGTCTATGGCGACTCAGATTTGGTGGTTAATCAAGTGATGAAGGAGTGGGATGTCAGAAGTCCGGCCATGACTGGTTATTGCAATGCAGTGAGAAAGCCAGAAAAGAAATTCGAGGGGTTAGAGCTTCATCATATACCCCGACTGAAAAATCAAGCGACTGATGATTTGGCAAAAATAGGTTCCAAGAGAGAAACCATTCCCAGTAATGTGTTTTTGGAACACATCCACACACCATCAGTTCAAGAGGATCCTTTCACCGAAGAAGCCCCGCAGCCAAAAAGTGCCAGGGATCCGATTGAAGTTGAAGTTCCAGCTGTGGTCGACCTGATCATGGAAGTTTTGGTCATCACTCCCGACTGGACAGTGCCGTACATCACGTATATCCTAAGGAAAGAGCTCCCAAAGAATGAAGAAGAGGCTCGACAGATCGTCCGTCGATCCAAGGCCTTTACTGTGATAAAGGGACAATTGTACAGGGAAAGCGCGACTGGAGTCAGTCAAAAATGTATAACACCAGAAGAAGGTCAGATAATTCTTGACGATATCCACTCGGGGACCTGTGGTCATCATGCGTCCTCTCGGACCATTGTGGCTAAAGCATACCGAGCGGGGTTTTTCTGGCCAAGAGCAAATGAAATGGCGAAGGAGATAGTCGACAAGTGTGAAGGGTGTCAGTTCTATTCCAATATGTCACACAAACCCGCCTCAGCCTTGAAGACCATTCCACTCGTCTAGCCCTTCGCTGTTTGGGGATTGGATATGGTTGGACCACTGAGAACTGGCAGGAGCGGCTTCACCCATGTACTGGTGGCAGTCGATAAGTTCACTAAGTGGATTGAAGCTAAGCCTATAAAGAATCTTGATGCTTGCACTGCTATCAGCTTCATCAGAGAGTTGAGATTCAGGTATGGAGTTCCGCAAAGCATCATCACTAATAATGGGTCAAACTTTGATTCCGACAAATTCAGAGCCTTTTGCGCTTCTCAAGGCACGCGAGTCGACTACGCTTCTGTCGCTCACCCCCAGTCGAATGGACAAGCAGAAAGAGCAAACGACCTAATTCTCAAAGGACTGAAACCCCAGTTGATGCATGATCTCAAGCACGCAGCAGGCGCGTGGGTCGACGAACTTCCATCAGTTCTTTGGGGATTGAGGACCACTCCTAATCGGTCAACTGGGCGAAACTCCATTCTTTCTGGTCTATGGAGCTGAAGCAGTTCTGTCGAGTGACCTGCTTCACAATGCACCTTGAGTCGAGCTCTACTCTGAAGATGAAGCAGAACAAGCCCGACATGACGCAGTCGACCTTCTAGAAGAAGAAAGAGAGATGGCCATGATCCGATCGACTATCTATCAGCAGGACTTGCGTCGGTTCCATGCCAGGAACGTGAAGAGTCGAGCCTTCCAAGAAGGAGACTTGGTCCTCCGAGTGGATCAACAGAAACCACACAAGCTCGCTCCTACTTGGGAAGGCCCCTTCATCGTCACCAAAGTTCTCCACAATGGAGCGTACCGTCTTTACAATGTCGATCGCCAGATTGATGAGCCGCGAGCTTGGAATGCGGAGCTGCTCCTCCCCTTTTATACTTAAGTACTCACTCGGATGAGATGTAATAAAAAGTACCTCTGTAGTTTGTTTATCAAAGACAAGAGTGTTATAATTTTCCCAGTGATTGTTGTTGCTTTTGTTTACGTGAGAAATCCCCCAGTGGGTGCCTTAGCTGCAAATCCGTTTCGCCTAAGTTTGTTAAAAAATTCCTAACGAGTGACGAGCAAGCCTCTCACTCGGGGGCTTAGCTGCGAATCCGTTTCGCCTAAGTATCTAAAAATCCTACCGAGTGGAGAGCAAACCTCTCACTCGGGGGCTTAGTTGCGAATCCGTTTCGCCTAAGTATGTAAAAATCCTACCGAGTGGAGAGCAAACCTCCCACTCGGGGGCTTAGCTGCAGTCCAGTACTCGCCTAAGTATCTAAAAATCCTACCGAGTGGAGAGCAAACCTCCCACTCGGGGGCTTAGCTGTAGTCCAGTACTCGCCTAAGTATTTAAAAATCCTACCGAGTGGAGAGAAAACCTCCCACTCGGGGGCTTAGCTGCAGTCCAGTACTCGCCTAAGTATCTAAAAATCCTACCGAGTGGAGAGCAAACCTCCCACTCGGGGGCTTAGCTGCAGTCCAGTACTTGCCTAAGTATCTAAAAATCCTACCGAGTGGAGAGCAAACCTCCCACTCGGGGGCTTAGCTGCAGTCCAGAACTCGCTTAAGTATTTAAAAATCCTACCGAGTGGAGAGCAAACCGCCCACTCGGAGGCTTAGCTGCAGTCCAGTACTCGCCTAAGTATTTAAAAATCCTACCGAGTGGAGAGCAAACCTCCCACTCGGGGGCTTAGCTGCAGTCCAGTACTCGCCTAAGTATTTAAAAATCCTATCGAGTGGAGAGCAACCCTCCCACTCGGGGGCTTAGCTGCAGTCCAGTACTCGCCTAAGTATTTAAAAATCAGACCGAGTGGAGAGCAACCCTCCCACTCGGGGGCTTAGCTGCAGTCCAAGTACTCGCCTAAGTATGAAATCCATTCCGATCCGCAAGGACGACGAGGTGCAGGTCGACTGCTACCTACTCCTTCGGAGCTGCGCCACAAATACAACGCGTGCTCCATTCTGATCCGCAAGGACGATGAGGTGCAGGTCGAATGCTACCTTCTCCTTCGGAGCTGCGCCACAAATACAACGTGCGCTCCATTCCGATCCGCAAGGACGACGAGGTGTAGGTCGACTGCTACCTTCTCCTTCGGAGCTGCGCCACAAATACAACATGCGCTCCATTCCGATCCGCACGAACGATGAGGTGCAGGTCGACTGTTACCTTCTCCTTCGGAGCGACGCCTCAAGTACTACGTGCGCTCCATTCCGATCTGCAAGGATGACGAGGTGCAGGTCGACTGCTACCTTCTCCTTCAGAGCTGCACCACAAGTACAACGTGCGCTTCATCCCGATCCGCAAGGACACAGGTCGACTGCAATCTATGCTCCATCCCCTACCTGCAAGAATGATGAAGCGCAGGTCGACTGGATTTTCCACCTCAGAGCCGCGTCTCAAGCACTAAAGTATATTCCGAGTGAAGAACAAAGTTCGCTCGAAGGCAAATGCAAGCATATTCAACGATAAGCCAAGTTCAGATAACATCCTACGGATTCAGAAGTGCTCAGGCGTCAAGCCTGTAAAAGTTTATCGGTTACAAAACCACTCGGCATTCCAAGGCAAATTTAAGGCGAAGCATAGAAGTTTTTTCTACTCCTCAGGTGGAGGACTGGAGGGCGCGACAAACTGGTCCAAGTCAATTCCGTCAGCGATCCGAGTGGCAGCAGCAATGAAGGTCTCCATGAAAGATTGGAAGTCGTGCTTCCTGGTATTGGCAACTTTGATGGACGCAAGATTTTCCTCTCGCGCATCCTTGCAGTGAACACGGACCAGAGACAGAGCGACGTCAGCGCCGCACCTGGCAGAAGACTTCTTCCATTCTTGCACTCGACTTGGAACTTCATTCAGTCGAGTCATTAGAGACTCGAGGTCATTTTGAAGCGTCGCTCCTGGCCAGAGTGCTGTGTCAATTCGCAATGCCGCAACATTCAGTCGAGCAAGGTAGTTGACCACACCAGCAACACGAGGCTCCAGTCGGAGCACGTTCATAGCAGCTTGATCCTTCACAGGAGAGTTAATGGGGTCCAAGCTTGTCTCCACTCGACTGGTCTCCTCCTCGAAGTTTTGGCAGAATTCTATAAACACAATTCAAAGATAAACCAGCAGTTCTACGATGAGTCGATGATAACAAGTCAGTCAGGTAGGAGAGATTACCCTCAAGCATGATGAATAACTTCTTGGCGAGCCCTCCTAGATAAGCCTCCAGATCGTTCCTCTTCCCCACCAGTTCACTAGCCTTGTCATTCAGAGCTATCTTATCATTCTTCAGACGGCTGACCTCCTTGTTGGCCGCGTCGAGAGCAGCTTTCAGATTGGCGTTCTCCTCTTCAAGTTTACCGACTGAAGCCAGTTTTTCTTCCGCAAGCTTCGTTTTGTCCAAAGCCGCCTTCTGTGCCTCGGTAAGGTCATGGTCCTTCTTCTTCAGAGCCTCCTCCATTTTTTCTACAAAATGACAATGAGATCAGAACCAGGAGTGGGCAGAAAGATAAAGACAGTCGTCAAGTTCTCACCACCCATACCTTTTGCTTCGTCTCTCGCCTTCTGAAAGTTCTCTTGAGCAAGCTTCAAGTCAAGGTTGAGCTGATCTGTTTGTTTTCCAATTCAGTATAGCGAGCCACAAGCTCGCAGGATTTCTGCGAAGGGTCAGTCGACAGACATCAAAGATAGGGTGCTTCCGTGTGACTAAGAGAAAAATCGTAACATTTCTAAGACTACAGCCGAATCAAAATATTCAACCGTAGTCTCGGGGACTACACCCAGTGGGTGCACTCAGCGTGCCCCCACTGGTTCTACCGACTTGGTCCGATCAGTCGACCGAAAGAGACAAAGATGTTATGATCTTAAACCATAGCTAACTGCCAGCAGTCAGCCACGGTCTCATCATGATCTACCAAAAAAACACAGGTTCTTCAGACCTTAGTCGACTGCCAGCAGTCGACCATGGTCTCAGGGACCACACCCAATGGGTGCACTCAGCGTGCCCCCACTGGTTCCAAGATTCCATTCGACATGGTCCGACCAGACCGAGTGAAGAAGTTAGAGTGAAAAAACTCAAAATACAAAGACTACAGTCGACTGCCAGTAGTCCACCATAGTCTCGGGGACTACACCCAGTGGGTGCACTCAGCGTGCCCCCACCAATCAAAAAATTCAATCGACACACCCAGTGGGTGTACAGATACAAAGATCTTCGGAAAGAGAGTCTTCATATAGCATATCCTAACAGAACAAGCGGTGACCAACTAACCTGGACGTTGCTCTGAAGAGCTGAGCTAGCATCATAGGCCGCTTGGTTGGCTTCCCGGACCGCCTTCACCTGCTCCATCATGATCCCCGCCTGGATTATAGCCTCCTTAGCAACACCCACTTGGTCCTCTAGGACGTGGTGTGTAGCGAAAAGGGAGGGCGGGTCAACAGTCGATGATGAAGGCCGAACACTCGTCAGCGGCACAGCGAAGGACACGGAAGTCCGAGTGATATTGCCACCCTCCTGAACCGGTGTCTTAGGCATTGATGCAATGTGAGTAGTCTTGCCAGCCGGCGCCTTTCTATTCCTCCTCGGCCTCAGCGGCGCCTCGTCGTCATCATCAGGGAGATCAATGACATGAGGAGGAGCCACAAGAAAAATCCAAAGTTAAAAATGAAAATCCAATCGACCAGAAGTGAAACTACAGAGATCGTACCAAGGTTGGAGGTGGCAGCGTCTTCCATTTCCTGGTCTTCGTTCCTGGCAGAGGTCTCGGAGGTAGAAGCACTGCAGATTTCATAAACCAGTCGGTTAGTCAATGGGTCGACCAAGAGTCTGTCCATGCTAAACGAGAAAACACAAGTTCTGCTGTTACCCGGAAATGGTGGGAATGGTCATTCTCATCTTGGGCAAGGACTTCGGTGGCTTTGATGACGCCGCTCGTGGATGCTTCGGCGCTTTTTCAGTCGACGCCGGAGAAGCCGTCCGAGGGCGTTTTGACGACTTCCCAACAGGCGCAGTCGCTTTGCCACGCTCGCTCGCGGGGTCGTGCGTGAGCTTGGGTCGCCTTTCCGTGCGACGAGGATCAACTTCCTCCTCCTCCACTCCACTGGAGCCGTCGTCATCCTCTTCCCCCTCACCATCAGATTGCCACTCTTCCTCACTTTCACCTCCGCTCGCCTCCTCCTCCTCAGCCTGTTCTTGCGCCCCGTTGGGCATCGAGTACATCTCAGTAATGGTCTAGAAGACAACAAACAAGACAAAAGTCAGTCGATTGATTTTAAGCAAACAGAATGATGAAAGCAAGGTCACAGTCAGAGATGCAGAATTGGACCTGGTCTACTTCGTATGATTGGTCGAGTGGAGGAATCCTCTTGGCTCCTCGGGGGTTATCTTTGTTCCCTGTGATACTTGACAACCACCCCTCCAACGTGGCCTCGTCGACCTCCTCTGGGTGAATCCGAGTGGTGTCATCAAGACCCGAATACATCCACATCGGATGGTCATGAGGTTGGAGCGGTTGGATACGTCTCCGGAGGAAGACCTCTAGCAAATCCATACCAGTCACACCCCGTCGCGGACAAGCTGAACCACTCTACCAACCAACACTTTGACTTGTGCCTTCTCTTCCGGTGTCACTTTCAGAGAAGAAGGTTTTTCTGCTCGGTTCAGGGAGAAAGGGGGAAGACCCGTCGCCTGTCCTGGAGTCGGCTGGTCTCTGCAGTAGAACCAGGTTGACTGCCACCCGTGGACTGAATCATGAAGAATCATAGCTGGAAAAGAACTTTTGCTTCTCATCTGGATCCCAAGACCCCCGCACATCTGAATCACTTGTGTCTTATCGTCACTCGACTTGGCTTTCTTTACCGACTGAGAACGACAAGTGAAAATGTGCTTGAAGAGGCCCCAATGAGGACGGCAACCCAAGAAATTCTCGCACAAAGACACGAAGGCAGCAAGATACACGATGGAATTTGGAGTAAAGTGATGGAGTTGCGCTCCAATAAAGTTCAAGAAACTCCGGAAAGAAAGGATGAGGGGGCAGGGAGAATCCGCGGTCGACGTGAGTGGCGATAAGGACACACTCCCCCTCGTGAGGCTGCAGCTCGATCTCGTTCCCCGGGAGGCATGCAGATTTGTGAGGAATGAATCCCCCCTCGATCAGGTCATCAATGTCGTCCTGACGAATCGCCGAGGGCATCCAATCGCCCTGGATCCAGCCCGGTGGCAAGGCAGGCCTCGAGGAAGATCCGCCCCGACCGGACTTCTTCGCCTTCGCCTGCGCCGTCACTTTTTTTGCGCGCTCTAGGGCCAATGTGGTTCTCCTTCACCATCGCTGCAGATGAAGCTCGAACATACCGATGACACCGGGACGAGAGCAGAGGTGGCGGAGGAATTTGAGAAGAAAGGGGAAAAATGAAGGCGCACTGTTCAAAAGCCCTGGGCCAGCGGCTTATATGGAGTTGCTTCCGAGTGACTGACCTGTAGGCCCAGACGATCCTGTCAAATTCCGCAACAGTCGCGCGTGCGATACATGGCGAAAAAGGTGGCGCGGAGATCAAGGCGGCTCCGCCCTATCCCATCCGATTACTGCGGCCTCCTCCGCCCCGTGCGATTCCCAAAATTCGAATCCCGTGAAATCCGCGAGCAGCAGAACAACTTATCAGACGGAGGATCCCCTCCATACCGTCACTCGGAGCTTTTCAAGTAAAGAAACTCACTCGACTAATACCAAGAATGGATCAAGGCGACTGAAAAAGAAGTTGGTGTCGTTACTTAGGTTCATGGATCCGGAACAAGATATACTCATAGCACGAAAAATGGGTCGGAAGAGTTCTCAACTCCTTCCCCACTCAAACCTCGATCCATTCGGGGGCTAATGACGAAGCTATGTACCTAGGGTAGGGTCATGGACCTGTCCAAACTACCCTCCCCAAGGACATCTCTAGAAGAAAACACCTTTCAATCGACTCTGAAGTGTTCCACTCGACGGACTCGAAGACACTCGACCATAAATCCAACCACTCGACAGCCAGGAGATCTAAAGTCGCTCTGCACGCAAACATTCGATCATTAAGTAGCTTTTATGGTCATCATAGCACTTTATTTGTGGCGTTACCAGTAACGCCCGATCTTAATGTACCTTAAATCCTACTTAACTGAGGGCCGGAGGGGCCTGGCGAACTCTATATAAGCCACCCCCTCCTCAGTGTAAAGGGTTCGCACCCCTGTAACTCATACTCACATAAGCCAGTCGACCGCCTCCGGGCTCCGAGACGTAGGGTTGTTACTTCCTCCGAGAAGGGCCTGAACTCGTAAATCTCTTGCGTATACAACTACTCCATAGCTAGGATCTTGCCTCTCCATTCCTACCCCCCTACACTACTGTCAGACTTAGAACCACGACATCTACCACGAGTAATTGACATTGGTTGACGAACCAATTGTCAAGGAGAATAGGGTGAAGAGAGCTTATCTTCTGTGTTAAATCACAACCCCTCTAACCAGACGTAGTCCCTATGCAGATGGATGAACTGGTCTACCAAATTCTCTATCGCCATCGAGCATCACTGGTTATTCCTGCACACCTTATCATTCGAAATGCCTTTCATGACTGAATTCAACCATGTGATTTTGATTGATGACTGCACCTAGTTTTAGTTTGTTAGTTTACTTTCACTCTCTCCAATCTGTTATCATTCTTTCCTTTGCTGGGTTATGAGAGTTTGAAGTTTCCATTTTTTTAAAACTCCCATTCACCCCCTCTGGTTGACATACTTCATTTCTACAATTGGTATCAGAGCGAGGTACTCCTTGACTCTGCTCATTTTGGTCTAATAACATTGGAGTTTATGTATGTCTTCAGTGAATTACAAGCCACACCTCAAGATTCCCATCTTAGATGGGATGGACTATCCCTTCTGGAAGGAGAAGAGGAAGATCTGTGTCCGAGCAATTGATGATGAGATGTGGAATGTGGTGTAGAATGGATTCAGCATGGAAATACCCCAAGTCCCCACTGAACATGAGAAGAAACCCATTCAAATGGATGCTCAGGCCAAAGATGAAATTGGTGGTCATCTCTCTCGCACTCAGTTTCTTCGATACCGTTAGTGGGAAACCGGGAAGGATTTGTGGGGTTGATAACCCACAAGTGTAGGGAATCGCAGCAGCTTTCGAGGGTAGAGTATTCAATCCAAATTTATTGATTCGACACAAGGGGAGCCAAATAATATTCTTGAGTATTAGTAGTTGAGTTGTCAATTCAACCACACCTGGATAACTTAGTATCTGCAGCAAAGTATTTAGTAGCAAAAGTGGTATGATAATAAAGGTAACAACGGCAAAAGTAAAGCTAATAGTTTTTGGGTTTTTGTAGTAGATGTAACAGTAGCAACGGTAAAGTAAATAAGCGAAGAACAATATGTGAAAAGCTCATAGGCAATGGATCAGTAATGGATAATTATGCCGGATGCGATTCCTCATGTAATAGTTATAACATAGGGTGACACAGAACTAGCTCCAGTTCATCAATGTAATGTAGGCATGTATTCCATAAATAGTCATACGTGCTTATGGAAAAGAACTTGCATGACATCTTTTGTCCTACCCTCCTGTGGCAGCGGGGTCCTAGCGGAAACTAAGGGATATTAAGGCCTCCTTTTAATAGAGAACCGGAACAAAACATTAGCACATAGTGAATACATGAACTCCTCAAACTACGATCATCACCAAGAAGTATCCCGATATTTGTCACTTCGGGGTTGTCGGATAATAACACATAATAGGTGACTATAGACTTGCAAGATAGGATCAAGAGCACACATATATTCATGAAAACATAATAGGTTCAGATCTAAAATCATGGCACTCGGGCCCTAGTGACAAGCATTAAGCATAGCAAAGTCATAGCAACATCAATCTCAGAACATAGTGATACTAGGGATCAAACCCTAACAAAACTAACTTGATTACATGGTAAATCTCATCCAACCCATCACCGTCCAGCAAGCTTACGATGGAATTACTCATGCACGACAGTGAGCATCATGAAATTGGTGATGGAGGATGGTTGATGATGATGACGGCGATGAATCCCCCTCTCCGGAGTCCCGAACGGACTCCAGATCAGCCCCCCAAGAGAGATTAGGGCTTGGCGGCAGCTCAGTGTCGTAAAACGCGATGAAACTTTCTCCCTGATTTTTTTCCCCGAACGTGAATATATGGAGTTGGAGTTGAGGTCGGTGGAGGTCCAGGGGGCCCACGAGATAGGGGGCGCGCCCTATAGGGGGGGGGGAGGGCGCCCCGCTGTCTCGTGGACAGGGTGTGGGCCCCCTGGTGTATTTCTTTCGCTCAGAAATTGTTATTAATTCCAAAAAGTGCCTCCGTGGACTTTTAGGACATTCCAAGAACCTTTCTTTTCTACACATAAAACAACATCATGGCAGTTCTGCTGAAAACAGCGCCAGTCCGGGTTAGTTCCATTCAAATCATGCAAGTTAGAGTCCAAAACAAGGGCAAAAGTGTTTGGAAAAGTAGATACGTTGGAGACGTATCAACTCCCCCAAGCTTAAACCTTTGCTTGTCCTCAAGCAATTCAGTTGATAAACTGAAAGTGATAAAGAAAAACTTTTACAAACTCTGTTTGCTCTTGTTGTTGTAAACATGAAAAGCTAGCATTCAAGTTTCAACAAATATTATGAACTAACCATACTCACAATAAAACTTAGGTCTCACAATTACTCATATCAATAGCATAATCAGCTAGTGAGCCATAATAATAAAACTCGGATGACAACACTTTCTCAAAATAATCATAACATGATATAACAAAATGGTATCTTGCTAGCCCTTTCTGAGACCGCAAAACATAAATGTAGAGCACCTTTAAAGATTAAGGACTGACTAAACATTGTAATTCATGGTAAAAGAGATCCAGTCAAGTCATACCCAATATAAACCAATAGTAATGAATGCAAATGACAGTGTGCTCTCCAGCGGGTGCTTTTAATAAGAAGGGTGATGACTCAACATAAAAGTAAATAGATAGGCCCTTTGTAGAGGGAAGCAGGGATTTGTAGAGGTGCCAGAGCTCGATTTTAAAATAGAGATTGAATAACATTTTGAGCGGCATACTTTCGCTGTCAATGCAACAACTATGAGATGGCTGTATCTTCCATACTACATGCATTATAGATAGTTCCCAAATAGAATGGTAAAGGTTTATACTCCCCAATCACCAACAAGCATCAATTCATGGCTTGCTCGAAACAACGAGTGCCTCCAACTAACAACAACCCTGGGGAGTTTTGTTTAATTATTTTGATTTGCTTTGATCTTTTGGATCATGGGACTGGGCATCCCGGTTACCGACCCTTTCTCGTGAATGAGGAGCGGAGTCCACTCCTCTTGAGAATAACCCACCTAGCATGGAAGATATAGGCAGCCCTAGTTGTAACATGAGCTGCTCGAGCATACAAAACAGAATTTCATTTGAAGGTTTGGAGTTTGGCACATACAAATTTACTTGGAACGGCAGGTAAATACCGCATATAGGAAGGTATAGTGGACTCGTATGGAACAACTTTGGGGTTTAAGGAGTTTGGATGTGCAAGCAGAATTCCTGCTTAGTACAGGTGAAGGCTAGCAAAAGACTGGGAGGCGACCAACTGAGAGAGCGACAACAGTCATAAACATGCATTAAAATTAATTCACACCGAGTACAAGCATGAGTAGGATATAATCCACCATGAACATAAATATCATGAAGGCTATTTTGATTTGATTCAACTACATGCGTGAACATGTGCGAAGTCGAGTCACTCAATTCATTCAAAGGAGGATACCATCCCATCATATCACATCATAATCATTCTAATAGCATGTTGGCACGCAAGGTAAACCATTATAACTCATAGCTAATCAAGCATGGCACAAGCAACTATAATCTCTAAATGTCATTGCAAATATGTTTACTTCATAATAAGCTGACTCAGAAACGATGAACTCATCATATTTACAAAAACAAGAGAGGTCGAGTTCATACCAGCTTTTCTCATCTCAATAAGTCCATCATATATCGTCATTATTGCCTTTCACTTGCACGACCGAACGATGTGTAAAAATAATAAGAGTGTACGTGCATTGGACTAAGCTGAAATCTGCAAGCATTCAACTCAAGAGAGAAGACAAGTAATATGGTCTCTAAATTAAATAAACAATCATGCATATGAGAGCCACTCAACATTTTCAATATGGTCTTCTCGACCCCCAAAGGAAAGAAAAGAAAATAAAACTATTTACACGGGAAAGCTCCCAACAAGTAACAAGAAGAACTAGAAATCTTTTTGGGTTTTCATTTTAATTTCTACTACAAGAATGGAAATTAAACTAACTAATATTTTTGTTTTTTCTTAAGGTTTAACAAACACACAAGAAGAAAACTAAAAAAAGAATTTTAAACTAGCATGGATAATACAATGAAAGAGTATGAGAACCGACGACTAGTGTGTAATCATGAATGTAAAGTCGGTGAGAAATACGTACTCCCCCAAGCTTAGGATTTTGGCCTAAGTTGGTCTAGTACCAAGGACCGTCTGGCTGATATCCATAAGTGAAACCGGGGTCGTACTGAGATGAAGCGGCAACCGCCTCCTGAGCTGCAGCGTGTTGGCGAGCTGCCTCCGCTCTCCTCTCGTGTTCAGCTGCTTCCTCCCTGGTGAAAACATATCTTCCTTTTGCCTGATAATCACAAAGGTAGGGAGCAGGAAGAGTAACATGCACGACATTGCGTTTGTCATAGATTAGTCGATATTGGAGGAATTGTTCATTCCTCCCAAGAAATTGATGATGGACCATAGCTTCAGAATCCAAAAGAACAGGTGGTATAATCATATCCCCTTCTCGTGGGGCTATACCAAGATAATTAGCCACACGGGTTGCATAAATTCCTCCAAATAAATTTCCCTTTCTACTATTATTCTGCAACCTACGTGCAACTATTGCCCCCAAGTTATAACCTTTATAACCTAACACAACACTATTGAGGACACAAAGATCAGGGACACACATGTGACATGCTTCGTTTTTACCATTAATGCATCTACCAATAAAGAGAGCAAAATAATATATAGCAGGAAAATGAATGCTCCCTATAGTATCTTGTGCCATGTCCCTAGATTCTCCCACAATAATACTAGCAAGAAAATCTCTAAATTCAGATTTGTGAGGATTATTAATATTACCCCACTGCGGGAGTTTGCAAGCAGTTGTGAAATCTTCTAAATCCATGGTATAAGATGTATCATAAATATCAAATATGAGAATTACACGCACAATTATATTTAAACCTCCGCACAAAGGAATCAGTCAATTGATAGTACTGAGGAACCTTATCTTCTAAGAAGTCCTCCAGCTCGGCATTACGCACATACGCGTCAAATTCCTCCTTGAAGCCTGCTTCGACCATAAAATCATCGGATGGCCACTCACAAGCTCGTACATCCGCGTCCCTCGGCAATTTAACATCTTGCTCACGTATAGCAATCCTTGGCCCTTTCTTTGCCGAGGAACCACCTTGGTACATTCTTCTAAGCATAATTCTTTTTCTGAAAATTTCTGAAATTTTAGTAACTTCAAAGTAAAAGTGAATAAAACTAAACAAGATTGATAGCAACTACTCCTACAAGTGCCTAAAGCCTATATCATGCATTAGAATTGCTTGGGACCTCATAAATTTAACATGCAAGCTCAAGAACATGGTCACCTATGCAACAAAAATTTGCAATGAATAAAGCACTAGAACAAAAACTAATTGGACCAATGGAGGAGTCACATACCAAGCAACAATATCCCAAAGCAGTTTTGTGAATGGAGCTTTGAGCAAGGAGATCGAAAATCGCAGCAAAATGAGCTAGAACTCATGCTTGAGCTGGATGGGGATTTTTTTGGGTAGAAGATGAAGTGTGTGGGTGCTGGCATAAGTGGAGGGGGGCCACCAGGGGCCCACGAGATAGGGGGGCGCGCCCTATAAGGTGGGTAGGGTTGCCCTCCACTCTCGTGGCTTGGTGCTTGCCCCTCCTGCAGTGTTTTCAGTGCCTAAAATCCTCAAATATTCCATAAAAAATCATACTAAATTTGCAGGGCATTTGGAGCACTTTTATTTTTGGGATATTTTTTAATGCACGGATAATTCAGAAAACAGACAGATAACACTATTTTTTCTTTATTCATTCTAAATAACAGAAAGTAAAAAGAGGGTACAGAAGGTTGTGCCTTCTAGTTTCATCCATCTCATGATCATCAAAATGAATCCACTAACAAGGTTGATCAAGTCTTGTTAACAAACTCATTCTGAATAACATGGAACCGGAGAAATTTCGAATAACACTAAGTTACCTCAACGGGGATATGAAAATCCCCAACAATAAGAATATCATACTTTTTCTTGACAGTAGGGAGAGGAAATTCAAAACCTCCAATAATGATAGTTGGAGCTTTTCCAATAGAATTGATGCTATGAACTTGAGATTGTTTCCTCGAAAAGTGTGCCATATGCTCATTACCATTAACATGAAAAGTGACATTGCCTTTGTTGCAATCAATAATAGCCCCTGCAGTATTAAGAAAAGGTCTACCAAGGATGATAGACATACTATCGTCCTCGGGAATATCAAGAATAACAAAGTCCGTTAAGACAGTGACATTTGCAACCACAACAGGCACATCCTCACAAATACCGACAGGTATAGCAGTTGATTTATCAGCCATTTGCAAAGATATTTCTGTAGGTGTCAACTTATTCAATTCAAGTCTACGATATAAAGAGAGAGGTGTAACACTAACACCGGCTCCAAGATCACATAAAGCAGTTCTGACATAATTTCTTTTGATGGAGCATGGTATAGTTGGTACCCTGGGATCTCCAAGTTTCTTTGGTATTCCACCCTTAAAAGTGTAATTAGCAAGCATGGTGGAAATTTCAGCTTCCGGTATCTTTCTTTTATTTGTGATGATATCCTTCATATACTTAGCATAAGGATTTACTTTCAGCATATCAATTAAGCGCATACATAAGAAAATAGGTCTAATCATTTTAGCAAAGCGCTCAAAATCCTCATCATCCTTTGCCTGGGATGGTTTAGGAGGAAAGGGCATGGGTTTCTGAATCCATGGTTCTCTTTCTCTACCGTGCTTCCTAGCAACAAAATCTCTCTTATCGTAACGTTGATTCTTTGATTGTGGGTTATCAAGATCAACAGTAGGTTCAATCTCTACATCATTATTTTTGCCGTCACCCCCAAGGTGGCGCGCCGTATCTTGATCCGGATACGGTGGCAAGTGAGCGAGGATCGGGTCGTCGCATCCTTAGTGGCGCGCTACATCGGCGCCCAGATGTAGTGGAAAATGAGCAAGGGTCTTCGCATTTGACTCGACGAGTGCGAAGGGTAAGGAAGCTAGCCGAGCCTAGGAGGATTCGCTTAGGTAGCTGGAACGTAGGGTCTCTGACAGGGAAGCTTCGGGAGCTAGTTGATGCAGCGGTGAGGAGAGGTGTTGATATCCTCTGCGTCCAAGAAACCAAATGGAGAGGACAGAAGGCGAAGGAGGTGGAGGATACCGGCTTCAAGCTATGGTACACGGGGACGGCTGCAAACAGAAATGGCGTAGGCATCTTGATCAACAAGAGCCTCAAGTATGGAGTGGTAGACGTCAAGAGACGTGGGGACCGGATTATCCTGGTCAAGCTGGTAGTTGAGGACTTGGTTCTCAATGTTATCAGCGCGTATGCCCCGCAAGTAGGCCACAATGAGAACACCAAGAGGGAGTTCTGGGAAGGCCTGGAAGACATGGTTAGGAGTGTACCGATTGGTGAGAAGCTCTTCATAGGAGGAGACCTCAATGGCCACGTGGGTACATCTAACACAGGTTTTGAAGGGGCGCATGGGGGCTTTGGCTATGGCATCAGGAATCAAGAAGGAGAAGATGTCTTAAGCTTTGCTCTAGCCTACAACATGATTGTAGCCAACACCCTCTTTAGAAAGAGAGAATCACATCTGGTGACTTTTAGTAGTGGCCAACACTCTAGCCAGATTGATTTCATCCTCTCGAGAAGGAAACACAGGCGTGCATGCCTAGACTGTAAGGTGATACCTGGAGAGAGTGTTGTACCCCAGCATAAGCTGGTGGTTGCTGACTTCTGCTTTCAGATTCGTGTCCAGTGGGATAAGCGGGCTAAAGTCGCTAGAACGAAGTGGTGGAAGCTCAAGGGGGAGGTAGCTCAGGCGTTCAAGGAGAGGGTCATTAAGGAGGGCCCTTGGGAGGAAGGAGGGGATGCGGACAATGTGTGGATGAAGATGGCGACTTGCATTCGTAAGGTGGCCTCAGAGGAGTTTGGAGTGTCCAGGGGAAGGAGAAGCGAAGATAAGGATACCTGGTGGTGGAATGATGATGTCCGGAAGGCGATTAAAGAGAAGAAAGATTGCTTTAGACGCCTATACCTGGATAGGAGTGCACACAACATAGAGAAGTACAAGATGGCGAAGAAGGCCGCAAAGCGAGCTGTTGGTGAAGCAAGGGGTCGGGCGTATGAGGACCTCTACCAACGGTTAGGCACGAAGGAAGGCGAAAGGGACATCTATAAGATGGCCAAGATCCGAGAGAGAAAGACGAGGGATATTGGCCAAGTCAAATGCATCAAGGACGGAGCAGGCCAACTCTTGGTGAAGGACGAGGAGATTAAGCATAGATGGCGGGAGTACTTCGACAAGCTGTTCAATGGGGAGAATGAAAGCTCTATCATTGAACTGGACGACTCTTTTGATGAGACCAACATGCGTTTTGTGCGTCGAATCCAGGAGTCTGAGGTCAAGGAGGCTTTAAAAAGGATGAAGGGAGGCAAGGCGATGGGCCCGGATTGTATCCCCATTGAGGTGTGGAAAGGTCTCGGGGACATAGCGATAGTATGGCTAACCAGGCTTTTCAATCTCATTTTTCGGGCAAACAAGATGCCAGAAGAATGGAGACGGAGTATATTAGTACCAATCTTCAAGAACAAGGGGGATGTTCAGAGTTGTACTAATTACCGTGGAATTAAGCTGATGAGCCATACAATGAAGCTATGGGAGAGAGTCATTGAGCATCGCTTAAAAAGAATGACAAGCGTGACCAAAAACCAGTTTGGTTTCATGCCTGGGAGGTCGACCATGGAAGCCATTTTCTTGGTACGACAGCTTATGGAGAGATATAGGGAGCAAAAGAAGGACTTGCATATGGTGTTCATTGACTTGGAGAAGGCCTATGATAAGATACCGCGGAATGTCATGTGGTGGGCCTTGGAGAAACACAAAGTCCCAGCAAAGTACATTACCCTCATCAAGGACATGTACGATAATGTTGTGACAAGTGTTCGAACAAGTGATGTCGACACTGATGACTTCCCGATTAAGATAGGACTGCATCAGGGGTCAGCTTTGAGCCCTTATCTTTTTGCATTGGTGATGGATGAGGTCACAAGGGATATACAAGGAGATATCCCATGGTGTATGCTCTTTGCGGATGATGTGGTGCTAGTTGACGATAGTCGGGCGGGGGTAAATAGGAAGTTAGAGTTATGGAGACAAACCTTGGAATCGAAAGGGTTTAGGCTTAGTAGGACTAAAACCGAGTACATGATGTGCGGTTTCAGTACTACTAGGTGTGAGGAGGAGGAGGTTAGCCTTGATGGTCAGGTGGTACCTCGGAAGGACACCTTTCGGTATTTGGGGTCAATGCTGCAGGAGGATGGGGGTATTGATGAAGATGTGAACCATCGGATCAAAGCCGGATGGATGAAGTGGCGCCAAGCTTCTGGCATTCTCTGTGACAAGAGAGTGCCACAAAAGCTAAAAGGCAAGTTCTACAGGACAGCGGTTCGACCCGCAATGTTGTATGGCGCTGAGTGTTGGCCGACTAAAAGGCGACATGTTCAACAGTTAGGTGTGGCGGTGATGCGTATGTTGAGATGGATGTATGGCCACACGAGGAAGGATCAAGTCCGGAATGATGATATACGAGATAGAGTTGGGGTAGCACCAATTGAAGAGAAGCTTGTCCAACATCGTCTGAGATGGTTTGGGCATATCCAGCGCAGGCCTCCAGAAGCTCCAGTGCATAGCGGATGGCTAAAGCGTGCGGAGAATGTCAAGAGAGGGCGGGGTAGACCGAATTTGACATGGGAGGAGTCCGTTAAGAGAGACCTGAAGGATTGGGGTATCACCGAAGAGCTAGCTATGGACAGGGGTGCATGGAAGCTTGCTATCCATGTGCCAGAGCCATGAGTTGGTTGCGAGATCTTATGGGTTTCACCTCTAGCCTACCCCAACTTTCTTGGGACTAAAGGCTTTGTTGTTGTTGTTGTTGTTGTTGTTGTTTGAGTATCAACATGAACATTATCATTAACATTATCACTAGGTTCATGTTCATCACCTGATTGAGTTTCAGCATCAGAAATAGAAATATCATTGGGTTTCTCAGGTGTGTCTACAGTAGGTTCACTAGAAGCATGCAAAGTTCTATCGTTTTTCTTTTTCTTCTTTTTAGAAGAACTAGGTGCCTCTAAATTATTTCTTTGAGAATCTTGCTCGATTCTCTTAGGGTGGCCTTCAGGATACAAAGGTTCCTGAGTCATTCTACCAGTTCTAGTAGCCACTCTAACAGCAAAGTCATTCTTATTATTTAATTCATCAAGCAAATCATTTTGAGCTTTAAGTACTTGCTCAACTTGAGTAGCAAGCATAGAAGTATATTTGCTAATGAGTTTGAGTTCACCTTTAACTCTAGCCATATTATCGCTCACGCGTCCTACCTCGAAAGCATTATTCTTTAACTCTCTACCAACATAAGCATTAAAGCTTTCTTGTCTAGCCACAAAGTCATCAAATTCATCTAAGCATGGGTTATGAAATTTAGTAGAGGGGATTTCAACTTTATCATATCTATAAAGAGAATTTACCTTTACTACCTGTGTCGGGTTATCAAGAAAATGTGGTTCTTCAAGAGGCGGTATATTAAGACCATGTATTTCTTCAATAGGAGGTAAATTCTTAACATCTTCAGCTTTAATACCTTTTTCTTTCATTGATTTCTTTGCCTCTTGCATATCTTCAGGACTGAGAAATAAAACACCTTTCTTCTTCGGAGTGGGTTTAGGAATAGGCTCAGGAGTTGGCTCAATTGGTTCAGGAATCGCCTCAGGAATTGGCTCAGGAAGAGTCCAATTATTTTCATTAGTCAACATATTATTCAATAATATTTCAGCTTCGTCGACTGTTCTTTCCCTGAAAACACAACCAGCACAACTATCCAAGTAGTCCTTGGAAGCATCGGTTAGTCCATTATAAAAGATATCAAGTATTTCATTTTTCTTGAGAGGATGATCAGGCAAAGCATTAAGTAACTGGAGAAGACTCCCCCAAGCTCGTAGGAGACTCTCTTCTTTGATTTGCACAAAATTATATATTTCCCGCAAAGCAGCTTGTTTCTTATGAGCAGGGAAATATTTAGCAGAGAAGTAATAAATCATATCCTGGGGACTACGCACACAACCAGGAGCAAGAGAATTATACCAAGTCTTAGCATCACCCTTTAACGAGAACGGAAATATCTTAAGGATATAATAATAGCGAGACTTCTCATCATTAGTAAACAGGGTAGCTATATCATTCAACTTGGTAAGATGTGCCACAACAGTTTCAGATTCAAGGCCATAAAAAGGATCAGATTCAACTAAAGTAATAATCTCAGGATCAATAGAGAATTCATAATCCTTATCAGTAACACAGATAGGCGAGGTAGCAAAAGCAGGGTCATGTTTCATTCTAGCATTAAGAGACTGCTGCTTCCATTTAGCTAATAATTTCTTAAGATCATATCTATCATTGCAAGCAAAGATAGCTTTAGCAGCTTCTTCATTCATAACATAACCCTTAGGAACAACAGGCAATTCATAATCATTAGGAGAACCTTCGCCATCACTATCATCAATAATAGCATCTTCAATAATTTCATTCCCCCTAACTCTAGCAAGTTGTTCATCAAGAAATTCACCTAATGGCAAAGTAGTATCACGCACAGAAGTAGTTTCATCATGCATAGTAGAAGTGGAATCATCAATAACATGCGACATATCAGAATTCATAGCAGTAGCAGGTTTAGGTGTCGCGAGCTTACTAATAACGGAAGGAGAATCTAGTGCAGAGCTAGATGGCAGTTCCTTACCTCCCCTCGTAGTTGAGGGCAAAATAGTAGTTCTGTCGTCTTTCAAGTTCTTCATAGTGATCAACAGATATAAATCCCAAGTGACTCAGAGGATAGAGCTATGCTCCCGTGCAACGGCGCCAGAAATTAGCCTTGATAACCCACAAGTGTAGGGGATCGCAACAACTTTCGAGGGTAGAGTATTCAACCCAAATTTATTGATTCGACACAAGGGGAGCCAAAGAATATTCTTGAGTATTAGCACTTGAGTTGTCAATTCAACCACACCTGGATAACTTAGCATCTGCAGCAAAGTATTTAGTAGCAAAAGTGGTATGATAATAAAGGTAACATCGGCAAAAGTAAAGATAATAGTTTTTGGGTTTTTGTAGTAGATGTAACAGTAGCAACGATAAAGTAAATAAGCGAAGAACAATATGTGAAAAGCTCGTAGGCAATGGATCAGTGATGGATAATTATGCCGGATGCGATTCCTCATGTAATAGCTATAACATAGGGTGACAAAGAACTAGCTCCAGTTCATCAATGTAATGTAGGCATGTATTCCGTAAATAGTCATACGTGCTTATGGAAAAGAACTTGCATGACATCTTTTGTCCTACCCTCCCGTGGCAGCGGGGTCCTAGCTAGTGGAAACTAAGGGATATTAAGGCCTCCTTTTAATAGAGAACCGGAACAAAGCATTAGCACATAGTGAATACATGAACTCCTCAAACTACGGTCATCACCGAGAAGTATCCCGATTATTGTCACTTCGGGGTTGTCGGATCATAACACATAATAGGTGACTATAGACTTGCAAGATAGGATCAAGAACACACATATATTCATGAAAACATAATAGGTTCAGATCTAAAATCATGGCACTCGGGCCCTAGTGACAAGCATTAAGCATAGCAAAGTCATAGCAACATCAATCTCAGAACATAGTGGATACTAGGGATCAAACCCTAACAAAACTAACTTGATTACATGGTAAATCTCATCCAACCCATCACTGTCCAGCAAGCCTATGATGGAATTACTCACGCACGGCGGTGAGCATCATGAAATTGGTGATGGAGGATGGTTGATGATGACGACAACGACGAATCCCCCTCTCCGGAGCCCCGAACGGACTCCAGATCAGCCCTCCCGAGAGAGATTAGGGCTTGGCGGTGGCTCCGTGTCGTAAAACGCGATGAAATTTTCTCCCTGATTTTTTTTCTCCCCGAACGTGAATATATGGAGTTGGAGTTGAGGTCGGTGGAGGTCCAGGGGGCGCGCCCTATAGGGGGGGGGGCGCCCCCTGTCTCGTGAACAGGGTGTGGCCCCCCTGGTGTATTTCTTTCGCCCAGAAATTCTTATTAATTCCAAAAAGTGCCTCCGTGGATTTTCAGGACATTCCGAGAACCTTTCTTTTCTACACATAAAACATCATCATGGCAGTTCTGCTGAAAACAGCGTCAGTCCGAGTTAGTTTCATTCAAATCATGCAAGTTAGAGCCAAAACAAGGGCAAAAGTGTTTGGAAAAGTAGATACGTTGGAGACATATCAGGGATATCCTCGAGAAAATGAATGAAGGCGTTTCAAATTAGAAAGAAGCTTGCATTGACACCCTTCGAGCATAGTTCAACCGCTTCAGGAGAATAGGCAATGAAAGCTGTCAACAAACTATCGATCGCCTTAGTGACATTGCGAATGAACTGCAAGGTCTCGGCGCCAAAGATATCACTGATCATGAAGTTGTGAAGAAGTTACTCCGATCTGTTGATAGTTCCTTTGATACCCTTGTTCTGATGATTCGTGAACGAGGCGACTTCAAGACACTTGACTCTGCTGATATCATGGAAAGGTTAAACCCCCATGAGGAAGAGGAAGAGGAAAAGAGAAATCTCTATGGCTCCAGTCACCGAAAGATTCACGCTCTCAAGGTAGTAGCTGATTCCTCTTCAGAAGACAGCGCTGAAGAAGATTCTTATGACCCTGAAAGAATCAACAAAGACCTCGCACTGATCACTAAAAGGTGCCAGCGCTTTCCAAAGAAAACTAGTTTCAGGGAAAAGGATCAAGCTCTTCTGGCAAGTCAAAATCTTTGCCAAAGCCCACCAGAGAGTACACCTGTTTCAAGTCCAAGAAACTAGGACATTTCATCTCAGACTGCCCCCTCTAGGAAGCTGGGATACGAGCAAGTGGAAGGTTTGATTATGGGAATAACAACCATGGTAAAGGGAAGATCAAGACCTACGACTCACATGACGAGAAGAAATCCAAGAAGTTTTTCAAGAAGAATGATAGTTCCTCCAAGTTTTCGTCAAGATCTTCTTCATGGAATCCCTCCAAGTCTTTGTCTAACCACAAGAACACCTCTTGCAAGGCCAAGGTGTACATCAGAAAGGAGATGGATTCTGAGAAGGAAGAATCATCTGACTCCAAAGAAGTTGCCGAGTCTGATGACGATTCAGACTCTGGAATGGCTGGCATAGCCTGCAACACTACTCCAACCACGAACTTCTTCGAGAGCTACTCGAGCGACAACGAAAATCCTACATTCTGCTTCATGGCTAAAGCATCTAAGGAAAAGGTATCCTCCAAACATCACAAGGTTTACACTAGTGATCAATTTTCTTCTAATGAGGATGATCATGCTAAGATGATAAAAATTGCTAAGAAGCAAGAAAAATCTCTCAAAAAATTGAGAAAAATCTTGGGAAATCCGAAGGGTTGTTGGTTGAGGAGATGGAGAAAAACCAGTCTCTGACTGAAGAGCACTGCTCTCTCACTTCTCAAATGGAATAACTGATTAACCGTCATGATTTTCTCTCAGCCGACCACGAGAGATTGACTTATGACTACCTGAAAAGGAAACATGAACTCAATTCGCTGAGAGAGGCTCATGATGATTTAATCAGGGAAAATTCCCTTCTCACCCAATAACTCAAGGAGAAAATTGAGTTATTCATACCACCTTGCTTAAAGTGCCTTGAATGTAATAATGTTGAATCCTTTGTGAATGCTAACCCCTCGGTCGAGAAAAATGGATTTGTGTCCAATGAAAATGCTAGGTTGAAGGATCTTCTTCAGACAGGAATGTTCAAAAGTCTCAAAGGGCATCAAACCCTATGTGATGTTATGGAAATCTATCCTTCACAACAATCCCATGAAAGAGGGATTGGGTTTCAAAAAGAAACTCAATGACAATGGCACTTATTGGGAACCTGATCAATATCCTCGCACTGTGTGGGTGCGTGCAAAGAGCAAGACGATTGATCCCGCTCTACTTCCGGGATATGATTGCCCCATTCCTCAGTACTCATATGATGACTCTTTGGACAATTTCAAAATTTTCAAGAACCAACCTGATGAGGTTTTTGCTCGTTATGTTGGTACCAACTACAGGAATGGTTCTGCAAAGAGAACTATCTGGGTACCAAACAAAACTATCGAGTCTTTACCAGAAACTATGCTAATAAACCATCGCAGCTAAAAATGCTCGATACCCGAGAAGGCTCGACAGAGTGAATATATGCATACTTCCTCAAACTATTATGATCATATGTCCGGGATGAATTTCAGTGCTTATTCATTTGATTATGCTCAATCTTCTTCGAGGATCAACTCTAATGATTACCAAAGAAATCATATCCTGCTCGTTCATATGTTTCGAAGCCACCTGCAAAGATATGGGTGGTTAAGAAAGCCTAATTCTTTTGCAGGACTATGTCTCCGGGTGTACTAGATGGATCATGGATAGTGGATGCACTAGTCATATGACCGGAGACAAGTCATTGTTTGTCGACCCCAACTTAACTTCTTCATCTCATAAGTATATTACATTTGGTGACAACAACAAAGGAAAGGTATTTGGGATAGGTAAAATTGTTATATCCAAGGTCAAGAACATTGATGTTGCCTTACTTGTTTAGTCTCTTGGATTCAATCTTAGGTCAGTTGGCAAGCTTTGTGATCTAGGCATGCTACTTCTGTTCTCTATCACCAAATGCATTGTCTTTATGGCCACTGACATTCCTTCATCTTTGAGGGAAATAGAATAGGTGATCTGTATATTGTGGATTTCTCTAAGGGTCCCTCAGTTCAAACTTGCTTGCTTGCAAAAGCAACTGAAGGTCGGTTGTGACACCGAAGACTTGGTCATGTAGGTATGAGGAATTTACAAACACTCGTGAAGAAGAATCATCTCTGTGGCATTCTTGGTGTGAAATTCGACAAGGATCATCTCTATGCTGCTTGTGAGGCCGGTAAATTGGCCAAGAAGCATCATTCATCAAAAACGGTCATGACCACAACAAGACCTCTAGAAATTCTTCATATGGATTTATTCAGGCCTCAAAATATTGCCAGCTTCGATGGAAGTCATTATGGTCTGGTTATTGTTGATGAATTCTCTCGCTATACTTGGGCATTCTTTCTCGACGACAAGACTTGCACCCAAGATATCTTCAAAAGATTTGCCAAGAAACCTCGAAATGAATATGACATGCGAATCAAGAATGTCAGTAGTGATAAGGTACTGAGTTCAAAAATACCAATGTTGAGGACTTTATCAATGAAAATGGTAGCACTCATGAGTTCTCTGTTGCATACACTCCCCAACAGAATGTAGTTGTTGAGCAAAAGAATATAACTATCATTGAGATGGCAAGAACAATGCTCAGTGAGTACAAAATTCCCATTCATTTATGGGTTGATGCTATTAACATTGCTTGCCATGTTGTGAATTGTGTTTATCTTCACAAATTCCTTAAGAAAACTCCATATGAGCTTATCACCGGCAAGAAACCAAATGTTTCTTATCTGCGTGTTTTTGGTGCACCTTGCTACATTAATGATATGAATCATAATTCCAAGTTTGCACCTAAAGCACATGAAGGTTTTCTTCTTGGTTATGGCTCGAACTCGCATACTTATCAGGTCTATAACTCTCATCACGGGAAATTTATGGAAACAGTGAATGTGCGGTTTGATGAATCTAACGGCTCTCAAAAGGAGCACCTGCCCAATGTGATAGATGAACCTTGAATTTTGGAAGCTACTCCGCAAATGGCCATTGGCGAGGTCAGGCCCGTCGAAGGAAATACTCTTGACTCCTCCGATGATGATACTTCTACTGTTCGAAGAAGAACACGTCAAGCTCTTGGCGAAGAAAATGTTGCTCCGAATCCAAACAACAATCTCAATACAAATGCTGAGCAAAATGAAAATCCTGATGGAAATGGCAATGCAAATGCAAATCCAGATGCCGATTATGAAGGAAATGATCATTCAAAAGGAAATCCTCATCCTCAATATGCAAATCAAGTTGATCCTACAATAATTCTCAAAGATCTCGAGAATCTAGGTTATTGACCAACAACTTGTTCTCGCACTCATTTGGCTAACTACTATGGCAATTTCTCTTTTGTCTCATTAGTAGAACCTACCAAGTACGAAGAGGCCATGAATGATCCCGATTGGATGAATGCTATGCAAGAAGAGTTGGTGCAATTCGAGCTTAATGATGTGTGGGAATCGGTTGATCGACCAAATCGTAAGAAGCACAATAACATCGATACCAAATAGATCTTCTGAAACAAGCAAGATGAGACAATAATGTGGTAAGAAACAAAGAACGATTGGTTGCTCAAGGGTATACACAGATAGAATGTATAGATTTCGGTAAAACTTATGCTCCTGTTTCCCGTCTTGAGGCCACTCACATTCTTCTTGCTTATGCAAATTACAATGATATTTTTCTCTATCAAATAAATGTGAAAAGTGCTTTCCTCAGTGGTGAAATTGATGAGGAGGTCTATGTTAGACAACCACCTGGCTTTGAAAATCCTTAATTCCCTAACAAAGTTTTCAGGTTTAAAAAGGCTCTTTATGGGCTCAAGCAAGATCCTCGAGCTTGGTACGACACTCCGAAGAAGTTTCTGCTTGAGAAGGGGTTCAAGCCAGGATCCACTGATTCCACTCTATTCACACGTGCTATTGATGGTGATTTATTCATGTGCCAAATATATGTGGATGATATTATATTCGTTTGTACTAACAATGCTTGTAGCTTGGAATTCGGACGAACGATGTCCAAGAAATATGAGATGTCAATGATGGGTGAACTAAAGTTCTTCCTCGGATTGCAAATTCGTTAACAAAAGAATCGCACTTTTATCTCACAGGAGAAATATCTCAAAGATTGTCTGAAGAAGTTCAGGATGTCCGATTGCAATCACAAAGGTTATAAAATACCGATGCCTACAAATGGTCAGCTTGATGCTGATGTGTACGGTAAAGATTATGATCAGAAAGCTTATCGTTCGATGATTGGTTCTTTACTCTACCTATGTGCATCCAGACCTAACATTATGTTGAGTGTTTGTATGTGTGCTCGTGTTCAAGCTGCACCAAAAAAATCGTGTCACCAAGCGGTCAAGTGTATTCTGAGATGTTTGGCTCACACCCCCACCTTAGGTTTATGGTACCCTAAGGGAGCACATTTTGACCTCATTGGATATTCAGACTCAGATTATGCAGGTGACTGGGTTGACAGAAAATATACCCGGGACATGCCATTTCCTCGGTAGATCTTTGGTATGTTGGTCGTCAAGGAAGCATAACTGTGTGTCATTATCTACTGCTGAGGTCAAATATATTGCTGCTGGTGCTTGTTGCACTGAGCTACTATGGATGAAGCAGGCTCTGAAGGATTATGGCATCAAGGTCAAGAAGATTCCTTTATTGTACGACAATGAGAGTGCAATCAAAGTTGCGCCCAATCCAGTGCAACACTCTCGCACCAAGCATATTGAGATCAGACATCACTTCCTTCGCGATCATGTTGCTTGAGAGAAAATTGTGATCAGTCACGTCAAGACCGAAGACAATCTAGATGATATCTTCACCAAGCCTCTCGATGAGAAAAGATTCTGTGCGTCACGGTGTGAACTAAATATCCTAGATTCTGCAAACGTGCAGTAAGTTGGACTCGGCACCCTTACCAACACTTCCACATCTTAGAAGGAAAGGGTGCATAACACTCGAGGAGTTTGAAAATTTTGACAAAGTAAAATTTTCTTTCTGAGAGTGAATACATTAACGAAGAACTAGACTACCGAGTGCCACGACCAGTTGTGCGACGCTCGGGGTCATACAATTCTTATACGGTGGGTCATGACACCACATTTTCTTTGTCACGTTTCTCTTTCGTGTTGTTCTGGGTTGTGTTTCTGTCCGAACGCATTTCACTCATAGCTTTCTCTTTGGATTGTTGTGTTTCTTGATCGGAGTGAAATGTGCATGACCATGTTTTCATTCTTATCTATCTCTTCAGTCTATGTATTCCTTTATGAGTGCACAATTTTATCTGGAATGAAACTTATCTGGTGTCCTTGACCATGATTTAGTTTCGGTCCAAACTTAAATCAATTTTGGTGAAAGTCGTCCAAAATTTGGGATTTCCCGCCCAAGTCAAGATCAGGTCTTTGATGATGGTTGCCATGTGCCATTCAACAACTACCATCAAATCTTGGCCGTTGAATCACAAAAGTTGTAACACCCCGGTAGTTAAGCTACAGTAACCACACACTAATGGTGTCATGTCATCGCTATTAATTTGCTAAACCACACTTTGGTCCAAACCGAGTTCAAATTCAAATTTAGAAGACAAGTCAAATCTTTATCTCTTCGGACTATAAGACTGAAATGTTCAAATTTTAGTACAAATTCCCCTGATCAATTCTCATGTTGGAACCATCATAATTTCAAACTTCAAATGGCCCTTATCTATTTTGATTTGACCAACAACACTTAAGTGGCGCAATTAATTTCAAGCCGAAATTATACCCTTTCAAAAATAATCTAAAACCCTGTGGATAGTTCCACAACATTACAAAGTATTTTTGAGACAAGTTCCTTATGTAAAAAAATTCAAGTGAAATTAAATAAAGTGTAAAATAGTGCCTATGAGTTGTTAACAGAAAAGAAAAAAAGAGGGCACTATGCACTATGCACTTACTAGGCCCAACACACATATAGCCTAGTGCTACAGTACACAAGGCCCAGCCCGCGCTGGCGTTTTCCCTAACCTCTCACCAGAAGCAGAGAGGCCATGGTGTTCTCAAAAAAAAAAAAAAAAAAAGCAGAGAGGCCATGGCACGCACGCCGTCCACCCGCCGATTGCCTCGCTGTCGAACATCCCACGGCCCTCTGGTGGATAAGGAGACCGTCCCCGACGCCCCAGTCGAACCCTAGCCTATCCCCTTCTTCCCCCTCGCTCTCCTCCTTGATCTAGAGAGGCAACCGTACGCGACCGACGCCGCCGTCTCGTCGTTGACACGCTCCGGAACCACCCCGTCCCGCTCGAAGGTGCCAGGAGCTACGCCTCGACGTCCTCTACCTCCACGGAAACGCTCACGAGCAAGGACCTCCCCAAGCCGTCGCCATCGACTATCTTCATCCTCGGGCGCCGCCACTTGCTCGCCGTCGATTCGGCCGACTCCGAGCATCCTCGGCCACCCTGAGCTCCTCCCCGAACTCTCTGTGAGCCCCCGGTTCCCCTACACCTCTCCTTGCTTCCCCGTGCACCGTAGACGTTGTCGCACTGCTGGAGGCCGAAGCCACCGTCCTCCATGGCCATGAAGCCCCGCGCTCCCGTACTCGCTGCTGCCCCGCGGCTTTCTGTGCGCGCATCCGCCGCGCCCGGCGCTGGCCGCCGCTCGCCGTGGCCGCGTCCAAGGAAATCCCCCGCAGCCGCCCGCGACCCCTGCTCTGCTTGTTGCTGTTGCTGTTGTGCCGTTGCTCCTCTGTACCGCTGTTGCTAATTGCTGCTTACGGCTGCTGTCCCTCGCCTCGCTCGCTTTTGCCTGTCCGCCCCTCCCCTCGCGCTCATGGCCACGCCCCTGCACGTCCTCGTCCCCATGCCGTGCGCCGCTAGCCGCTGTGCCCGACCGCCGTGGCCTCCCTTGCCCGTCCGCACACGCGCTCGGCCGCTCGTGCCCGCGCTTGCGGCCGTTCCTGCCGCTGCGTTTCGCTACTCTGCTGCCGCTGCTACAGTAACTGAATGTTACTGTAGCGCTGGCTAGCTTTTGCTATTTCTACCTTCTTAGCTCTCTGGATGGTAACAAAACTATGGTCAAACAAAGTCTAACTTCGTTGAAATTAACTTGTATGGGGACTACACATGACAACCTCCAAATTATTCCATTGGACCAAATTCAAATGCGGCATGGTTTAATTCCTATAAAAATAACAAAAGTCTATGTTCTGTTAAGAGAGAAAACTGAAAAACAGATTTACTGTCTTCACTACTTCAGAGCTGGAGATGGACCTGTTACATGAGCTGTTCAGGCCATCTAGTGGCATGGCCTTGTAGTACTGTTGGTGTAGAGTAAAACACTTATATGTAGTGTCTTCATTAGAAATACATAACATTAATTATAGCCTTCGAAAAACAACCAAGTGAAGTTTTTTAAAAAAGGAACAATTCTAAGACTTAGCCAATTTTCAGGAATTCCATAATATTGTTTAAACTTCGAAAAATCATAGAAAATAAACCGTAACTCGGATGGAAAAACTTTATACATGAAAGTTGCTCAGAACGACGAGACGAATCCGGATACGCAGCCGTTCGACCGCTACACATCCCTAGAATAGCAAACACGCAACTTTCCCCCTCCGGTTCATCAGTCCGAAAACACGAAACACCGGGGATACTTTCCCGGATGTTTCCCCCCTTCACCGGTATCACCTACTACCGTGTTAGGGCACACCGGTATCACCTACTACCGCGTTTGGGCACACCGAACACCGCGTATTGTCTTGTTACGCTTTGTGATGCTTTGATTGCTCTGTTATTTATTGTGTTCCCTCTCCGTTAGTTCTTTCCGATAGACCCCGAGACTGCCGACGACCCCCAGCTCGACTACGGTGTTGATGACTCGTCGTTCTTGCCAGAGCAACCAGGCAAGCCCCCCCCCCCCCCCCCCCTTGATCACCAGATATCGCCTATTCTTTTCTCTACTGCTTGCATTAGAGTAGTGTAGCATGTTACTGTTCGGTTAATCCTATTCTGTTGCATAGCATGTCATTGTTGCTACAATTGTTGATACCTTACCCGCAATCCTAAATGCTTAGTATAGGATGCTAGTTTACCATTAGTGGCCCTACATTCTTGTCAGTCTGCCATGCTATACTATCGGGCCGTAATCACTCGGGAGGCGATCACGGGTATATACTATACATACATACTATTCAGGTGGTGATTAAAGTCGGGTTGGCTCGTTGAGTACCCGCAAGTGATTCGGATATGGGGGCTGAAAGGACAGGTGGCTCCATCCCGGTAGAGGTGGGCCTGGGTTCCCGATGGCCCCCGACTGTTACTTTGTGGCGGAGCGACAGGACAGGTTGAGACCACCTAGGCGAGAGGTGGGCCTGGCCCTGGTCGGTGTCCGTGGTTACTTCAAAATAACACGCTTAACGAGATCTTGGTATTTGATCTGAGTCTGGCCACTGGCCTATACGCACTAACCAACTACGCGAGAACAGTTATGGGCACTCGACGTCGTGGTATCAGCCGAAGCCTTCTTGACGTCAGCGACTGAGCGGCACGCGCCGGGTTGGACCACATAACACAACTTCCTTTGTAATGGAGGTTGCTAGGTCTGCTCACCGGCCGCGTACGCAACGTGCAGGTGTGCAATGGGAGATGGGCCTAGACCCCTGCGCGCATAGGATTTAGACCGGCGTGCTGATCTCTCTGTTGTGCCTAGGTGGGGCTGCGACGTGTTGATCTTCTGAGGCGGGGCATGACCCATGAAAGTGTGTCTGGCCAAAGGGGATCGAACGTGTTGGGTTATGCATGTGGTGCACCCCTGCAGGGAAGTTGATCTATTCGAATAGCCGTGTCCCTCAGTAAAAGGACGACCCGGAGTTGTACCTTGACCTTATGACAACTAGAACCAGATACTTAATAAAACACACCCAAACAAGTTCCACAGACAACCCGGTGATCATTTTTCCACAGGGCGACGAGGGGAGGATCGCCGTGTAGGATTATGCTATGCGATGCTACTTGGAGGACTTCAATCTACTCTCTTCTACATGCTGCAAGATGGATGCTGCCAGAAGCGTAGTCTTCGATAGGACTAGCTATCCCCCTTTTATTCTGGCATTCTGCAGTTCAGTCCACCGATATTGCGTCTTTACACATATACCCATGCATATGTAGTGTAGATCCTTGCTTGTGAGTACTTTGGATGAGTACTCGCGGTTGCTTTGCTCCCTCTTTTCCTCCTCTTTCCTTTTCTTCTCGGTTGCCGCAACCAGACGTCGGAGCCCAGGATCCAGACGCCACCGTCGACGACGACTCCTACTACACTGGAGGTGCCTACTACTACGTGCAGGCCGCTGACAACGACCAGGAGTAGTTAGGAGGATCCCAGGCAGGAGGCCTGCGCCTCTTTCGATCTGTATCCCAATTTGTGCTAGCCATCTTATGGCAACTTGTTTAACTTATGTCTGTACTCAGATATTGTTGATTCCGCTGACTCGTTTATGTCTGTAGTCAGATGCTTGTATGACTTATTTTTACTTTTAGAGTTGTGTTGTGATATCTTCCCGTGAGTCCCTGATCTTGAATGTACACGTTTGCGTGCATGATTAGTGTACGATTGAATCGGGGGAGTCACAAAAGTCCTCTGACTATTGTCGTCCAATCCAATTCATGGAGTGCGGTTATTTCCTCTAGCGTATAAATACTGCGCCGCCCCCGTCCACCCTCATTCCCTATGTCTCTCCACCATCATCTTCCTTTGAACCCTTACCGTACTGCTCCACCTCGAGCGTGACGCCGGTCATCCTTGCCGCTTAGCTGCAGGAAGGAGGTCGCCGAAGTCCTTCCTCGCTGCCATGGGTCATCTTCCACATTGCGTCGCCGTAGTGGCTGCACATCGCCGAGCTAGAGTATGTGCAGCACAAACTCATGCTTCCGTCTCATTTTTCGAGTTCATCTGCGGTATTTTTCATATGATTTTACCGTATTTACCAGATCTTCACCGTTAGATAAAATCCTTGGATGCGGTTCATAGTTTTTCATTGCTCCTTGTTCAGATCTAGGGTTTGTGTTTTTGTCTCGAACGGATGGAATGCTTATCATGATCTAGTATTTTTGGTTCTATGTACTAGGTCGTCCTGGTCATTTCTTTCTCTCCAAACATTACTCAAAGTCTAGGCCTACATCTTCGAAAAATAATTTCTCTTCAAAATCTTTGCTGTGTGCATTTGTAACCCTACCCCATTTTCCCTCGCGTCTATTCTTATTCACAGGAAAATGCAGTCTGTTGAAGATTCTGCCCAACCAATGGGACTGGGAAGAAGAAAACATTTTCTCATACGAGGTTGTCTTGAAGGCGTAATCAGCCTAACAGTACTCTTAATACAAAATTTTAGTATTTCAAGCATAGTTTCGGCTCTTTAGATGAGATTGGATGGTGATGACCCAATCATGAAACTTTCTCGTTTTGACGATTTGACACTTTCTTGTGTTGAGAACTTTTCTATTTGAGGCCATCTTAATCAAGTTTTTGACTATGCCCAACTCTGGTGTTAACACATGCTTGGTTAGAATACTACCTCTAAGATAGAGGGCCCAAACCTAGTTGATATTTCTCTTGTGAATTCTGTTCCTAGATTCTCCACACCCACCTTGTTTCACAAAATCCCCAAATCATGAGTATAGCCGCGAAATACCTGCGACCTTTCGACAAAAGAAATTGAATTATTTTATTACCACATAATAACTCTACTCACTAGCCTATTTATAACAAGTTCACCTCTCCCTATCTGTCATCTTCTTCCCCATCCGCACCACAGCACGACAAGCTTGCTGCCGCCGGCGCACCCCCAATCATCGCTGCTTCAAGCACCTCACCTAGCTGTTATGAGTAGAAATTGCACCACTATAGAGGGCGGCCGGTGCCGCTTGAAGCTCGCCGGTGTTTTTGCTGCGAGGAAGCTGAAGACTGCTATGAGCGATTGCAAGCACCTGGTGTAGGAACGACGATCGGGCCGGGCTACGAATGGCGATCACCAGGGCTACAAGCGATGACCCATAGTGCTACAACAATGTCGAATGGAGCGGGGGGTGGGGTGCGGGGGGGGGGGGGGGGGGGGGGGGTGGGGACGGCAACCATTGGTGTTGTAAACCGCAGCGGGCTTCCTACAACCATGGTAAGGCGATGCTGCAAGCAGTGGTGGGACGGTGGTGCTGCTGCGAAGAGGGACCAGGGGTGCTACGATGCGCTATCGGCGCTGCTACCAAGCAAGAGTCTTGGTGCGCCGCCAATGATGACGCTACGAGAGCGAGGGCGAGTGGCAACAAGACATTGCAGAAATCTTTGTGGTGACACTGCATATGGAGAAACTAGGATCAAATTTTGAGCTTACTAGGCGGTGACAAGACTGACATTGCAGCAATAGTTTAGCTATAAGATAAGAACCACAGAGGGGTACGAAGGCAGCTCCACATACAATTGTACAGTCGAATATGACAAAGCATGGTTTGGAAGGGGAATACATCCATACGGTAGTTTACATTCATGTTCTCAAGCACAAGCAGAGTCTTTTTAAAACACAATTTGTGATACATAGCAGATTGGTGCCGCAAAGCGTTCACGATCGAGCACAGCAGAAACAAAGCAGAGTCATTCAGCACAGGGTGCAGGTGGGCATGAAGCCGAGTCTCAGAAGAAGTCTGGGCCTTGCTGGAAGAACTCAAGGTCTGGGTGAGTGCTTCCACCTGAAGGACTTGAATGCCTCGAATGCCTGCGTCAACAGAAAACCAGGAGGTTGGCATCAGCTGTTCATCAGAGTTTCAGCCAGTGACCACCCCTAAACCCCAGTGTAGAGAATTATGCAACTCACGATGTATTGATCGGGTGCAATATGCACGTATATATAAGTACAAAGGGTAGCCACGTCCTCGACTATACATGGAAGGAGGAGGGCTTGTTGTACAAGAAATACACATATGTTATCTACATCTCAACACCCCCCCGCAGTCGAAGCGGCACCATGGTCGACGCAAAGAATGGATCGGAACTCCTCGAAAGACGCAGTAGACAAGCCCTTGGTCATGATGTGAGCAAACTGTTGGGACGTAGGCACATGTAGCACGCGTACATGACCCAGAGCGACCTGTTCCCGAACAAAGTGGATATCAATCTCAATGTGCTTGGTGCGTCAATGATGAACCGGGTTGGCGGAGAGGTAGACCGCAGAAACATTGTCACAGTAGACAATCGTAGCCTTGTCAACCGGAGACAAAAGCTCATGCAACAGCTGACGAAGCCAGGAACACTCGGCGACGACGTTGGCAACGGCGCGGTACTCTGCTTCAGCACAGGAGCGGGAGACAACAGGCTGCCGCTTGGACGACCAGGAGATGAGTGATGGTCCAAGATAGACGCAATAACCAGAGGTCGAGCGGCGCGTGTCAGGGCAGCCGGCCCAATCGGCGTCAGAATAAGCCGTCATGTCCAAAGATGATGAAGCCTGAAGTGACAACCCAAGATCCAAGGTGCCACGGATGTAGCGCAGAATGCGCTTGACCGCGGTCCAGTGAGCATCACGTGGAGCATGCATATGGAGGCAAACCTGCTGCACAGCGTACTGGAGCTCCGGACGAGTAAGAGTGAGGTACTGAAGAGCACCAACAATCGACCTGTAGAAGGGAGCATCTGAAGCAGGAGAACCATCTGTGGCGGAGAGCTTGGCCTTCGTATCAACAGGTGTGGCAGCCAGTTTGCAGTTAAGCATCCCGGCACGGTCCAGAAGCTCATGAGCATACTTCCGCTGATGAAGAAAGAAGCCATCTGCTCGACGAATAACCTCGATCCCGAGGAAATAGTGCAGAGGACCTAAATCCTTAATGGCAAACTCAGCACGAAGACGATCAGTGAGCTGTTGAAGAAGAGCAGGCGAGCATGCTGTCAAGATGATGTCGTCAACATAGAGCAGAAGGTAGGCAGTAGCATCACCCTGGTGGTAGACAAACAGTGAAGCATCGGAGCGAGTGGAGCGGAAGCCAAGTTGAGTGAGGAAGGCTGCGATGCGCTGGTACCAGGCGCGAGGAGCTTGCTTAAGGCCGTACAAAGACCGAGAGAGCAAACACACATGATCCGGAGAAGACTCATCAACAAATCCAGTCGGCTGCTGACAGAACACCTGTTCCTCAAGGTGACCATGAAGAAAAGCATTCGAAACATCCATCTGGTGCACAGGCCATGAGCGAGAGACCGCGAGCTGAAGAACAGTTCGAATCGTGCCGGGTTTGACAACCGGGGCGAAGGTGTCGGTGAAGTCAACACCTGCTCGTTGACGAAAACTCCGAACGACCCAAGGAGCCTTGTGTCGGTCGAGAGTACCATCTGGATGAAACTTGTGCTTGAACACCCACTTCCCGGTAATGACGTTGGCATGAGGAGGACGGGGGACGAGCTGCCAAGTGTGATTGCGTTGCAATGCATCAAACTCCTCCTTCATCGCGGTGAACCACATGGGGTCACGAAGCGCGGAACGGGCGGAGGTCGGCAAGGGTGATGGCGATGAGGAAGAAATCGAAGCCACGCAGGTGTACACGTCTGGTGGGTAGCGAGTGCTGGGCCGATGGACGCCTAGCCGCGACCTCGTGATAGGGCCAGCGGGCGGTGGCACAACAGCCGCTACCAGTGATGGCGCCGAGCCTGGTGGTGAAGATGCCGGCGACGCGCCCGGCTGTGAAGAAGCCGGGACAGAAGATGGCGACTCCGGCGAGCGAGCCGACCCAGTGGCCGGTGAAGCCGACGAAGCCGGGGAGACCGGCGCAGAAGCCGGCGTGAGGCCCGGCGACGAAGCAGCCGGAGAGGCCGGCGCGGAGGCCGGCGCGGCGGCCGGCTGGGAGGCCGGCTCGGAGGCCGGCTCGGAGGCCGGCGCCGAGGCCGGCTCGGAGGCCGGGGAAGCCGGTGAAGCAGCGGGCAGGAGCCAAAGAGCCGCACGTCCAAGGGGCGCCCTACGCCGGTTGGTTAAAACAGGGCAGACAGGGTCGGCCAAAGACGGACCGGGCGCCGATGAAGAAGCCTCCTGTTGTTCCTGTTTAAAAGGAAAAGACAACTCGTCGAAATAAACATGCCGGGATGTGATGACACGGTGGGAAACCAGGTCATAGCATCTCTAGCCCTTGGTGTTAGCCGGGTAACCGAGGAAGACACACGGAAGGGAACGAGGAGCAAGTTTATGAGGAGTGGTGGCGACAATACTAGGGTAACAGAGACAACCAAATATACGAAGACCGTCGTATGAAGGAGGAGACCCGAAGAGAAGGTGGTGAGGTGTAAAGTTCCACCGGGTACGCCATGGACGAAGGTTAATGAGGAGAGTGGCAGTGGCGAGAGCGTCAGGCCAGAAGCGGGGTGGCATGTAGGCGTGGAAGAGGAGGGTGCGGACGCAATTGTTGAGAGTGCGAAGGATGCGTTCGGCCCGACCGTTCTGCTGTGAGGTGTATGGACAGGTAAGACGGAAAACAGTGCCATGTGTGGAGAGAAGGTTGCGGATGGTAGTGTTGTCGAATTCTTTCCCGTTGTCAGTTTGCAAAGCTAGAATAGGACGACCGAATTGTGTGGCTACATAAGAGTAGAAGGCCGTGAGAGTGGCAGCAACTTCGGACTTCTTACGTAATGGAAAGGTCCACACAAAATGAGAAAAGTCATCCAAGAGAACAAGATAATATGAAAAACTAGTGTTACTAGCAACAGGAGAGGTCCAAACATCACTATGGATTAACTCGAAAGGTAATGACGCAACTGTGGATGAAGTACTAAAGGGAAGGCGAACATGTTTGCCCAGACGGCATGCGTGACAAGAGTGCGCAGCCGTTTTATTACATGTAAAATAAAAATCCCTAATAATATGACGAAGAACGGTGGAGCTAGGATGACCGAGACGTGCGTGCCAGAGATCAACGCCGGCGGAAAGTGCAACTGGTCCAGCAGGTGAAGATGATGGAGGCTGGACGGAGTATGTATCGCCGGGACTGTCACAGCGGTGAAGAACCATCCGGGTGAGGGCGTCCTTAACAGAAAAACCAACTTCGTCAAATTCCACAGTTACAGAGTTATCACGAGAAAGTTTACAAACACAAACTAGATTCTGAATAAGCTCGGGAGACACAAGAACATTATTGAGATAAAGTGGTCTAGAGTTGGAAGGAAAACTTGTGGAACCAATATGAGTGATAGGAAGACCAGCACCATTACCGACAATGATACGAGAAGAAGTGTGAATAGGAGACACGGAGGAGAGGTTACCCGGGTAAGCGGCCATGTGCGAAGATGCACCGGTGTCCATGAACCAGTCACCACCGCCGGAATAAGCCCCGGTCGGAGGCTGTTGATGAAGAGCAGCAAGCAGGGCCGGATCATAAGAAGCCGGCGCAGGGTAGCCCGAGTAGCCGGTCACGCCATTGCTAGCGGGTGGCCCGCCATAGCCAACCGGAGCAGGAGCGTAGTAGGTTGATGGAGCGACCGGACCGGTTTGCTGACCGGCGAAGAAGGCCTGATGCCCGAAAGGACCGGGACCGAGGAGGCTTGGAGCGGGAGAGGGGGGGGGGGGGGGCACGGGCATAGTGTAGGCGTGCACAACCCCGGTCCAGGGGTTGTGGCCACCCCCCCAAGGTGGCGTCGGCTGCTGCTGCTGCTGGACGGGCCCGGCGCGCGGCTGTTGCTGCTGCTGTTGACCTTTACCGCGACCACGGCGCCGCTGGCGCGGCTGCTGTTGCTGCGGCTGCTGCGGCAAGTGTTGGGGAAGAGCCGCAGGAGCACCAGGGACCGGAGGCCGCTGCTGGTACGGGGCGCCGTAGGCGCCGTTCGACGCTGGAGCAACCGGTGGCCGGGGCGCCTGGAACGACGCTGGGAAGCCGGGGGGAGCACCCGAGGGCGGAGGGCCACCGCGTGAGTAGCCGGTGGCGAAGGCGGTGTGAACGGCACGGGAGCGAAGATGCTTCAACCGGCGTTCCTCGAGACGAAGATAAGCCACCGCCCGCTCGTAGGTAGGGTTCGCCATGAGGGTGAGGTTGGAGGCAGCGTTGCCGAGATCCTCATTGAGGCCGGCGGTGAGGGTGGAGAGGAGCAACTCATCGCCCACCTTGAAGCCGATGTCATTGAGCTTGTCGGAGAGGGTCTTGAGACGCATGCAGTAGTCATTGACGGAGGAGTCGTTTTGATGACACCCAAAGAACTCCTGCTGCAGGAAGACGATCCGTTGGAGCTTGTTGTCGGTGAAGAGACCGACAATCTTGTTCCACACCGTGCATGCATCATCCCTGTCGCGAACGACAGTGTGGAAGATGTCTTTGGACACGGTGAGGAAGAGCCACCAGATGATGGTGGCGTCGATCACCAGCCAGTCGGCGTCGCGGTTGAGGACGAAGAGGTTGGCGGTGCCGTCGATGTGGTCCTGCAGATTATACTCACGAAAGAAGAGATTGAAGTATGTCTTCCAAGCATAGAAATTTGCCTCTTTGTGGGAGAGGATCACCGGGACGCGACGTTCGATGGGAACATCACAGATGTAGGCGGGATTGGGAAGGGTGGCGGTGGAGGAGCCGGAGGAAGAGTCGAAGGGGTTCGGCGGCTTCACCACGGGAGGGGTGGAGGCGGCGGACCGGTCGGAGAGAAGGTTGGAACCCGACATGGCTAGGGTTTAGGTGCGGCTAGGGTTAGGCGGCGGCCGGGGCGGGATTTGGGTAGATGGCAGCGGGTAGCGAGGGTTTTAGGGTTTGGGGAGAGTGCGGCTAGCGGCAAGGAGACGGGTGGCTAGCGGCAGCGTGGGAGGGATCGCGAGTGGGGCGGCGGCAGGGAGCCAGCGACGCTAGAGGAGGAGCTACGGCGGCGGCGAGGGTTCGGCGACGCGGGCGTAGGAAAGCGGCGGCAGCTTGGAGGCAACGGCGACGCGCTAGGGGAGGGTGGATCGGACTAAGGCTGATACCATGTAGAGAATTATGCAACTCACGATGTATTGATCGGGTGCAATATGCACGTATATATAAGTACAAAGGGTAGCCACGTCCTCGACTATACATGGAAGGAGGAGGGCTTGTTGTACAAGAAATACACATATGTTATCTACATCTCAACACCCAGGAGGATGCAACTAGGAATAAGCATAGTTGTTTCGATTATATGTTAGTGAACTGTGTTCAATGACTTCCATGACGCAAGAATATATAGAAATTTGTATTGTGCTAGATGTTGCATTGGATGTGAGTTAGTAATCAGCGCGAAAAAAAAAGAACTATAAGAACGGTTTGTTTCTTACTTGAGACAACAAACCTTTCTAAAGCGGTAGTGTCAGGTACAATAACAGGCCATCTTGAGCCTTACCGGTTGCCAAGCATAAAGTGGGTCTATAGAAAATGTTAAGAAAAGCTAACTTACCTCACAAAGCGAGATGGTTCAAATCCTGGAACATCGGGCGGGCCAATTGGATCGTAGCGACCACCGGGCGGAACACTCCTATTATGAAATATTTGATTCCGTTTATGACAGAACAAATAGTGCAATGGAATATTTAGTAAAGGAAAAATGAACATACCCAAGATCACCAAAAGGAGTAGAAGGATTTGTAGGAAAGAAGCGTGGATCATTTGGACCTGTAGTAATCAAATAGGTTCCATGTTAGACAGTACAGAGGAGCAAATGTAAAGAGATTCCACAGATACTCAGTTAACATATTACCAACGTGCATACTACCACCTGTCCCACCACTGCGAAAAATAAGACACGATGGTTAATTATGTGCGTAAGAACTGATCTGTCGATGCTTTTACATGTATATTATGGCTGGAGACAGACCTGTGAGGGTAGAAGCCAACATCAGGAACAGGGAAGGTGTCATCATGACCAACCGGAACTACTGGAGGATAAATCAGCCTGTACCGCAATACATAAACGGAAATATTAGCCCCGTTATCAATATCCTATAACCAATTCACTGGTAGCCTATTTATCCTACAAAGAGTGCTAGAGAGTGCAAATTTTGGTAAAACTGAAATTAAGTTGACATGAACCGGCCCCTTCACTAGTTTGTGCACTTGTAAAGAAAATTCTTAGGAAATTCAGAGTACTATAAAGTGTCAGTTCAGGCACATGTACCAAATTTCAAATAAATAAATAATCATATGCGTGATGTAGCAAAAGGACAGGACAGAGTATAAGTATAGAGCAAAAGGATGTTCTTATATATATATGCGTACCAAATTAGATGGCAATAGAATATACGTAAGGACATGCGTGCCCATGAAAAGTGAACAATGCCAGTTGATATCAGGACCGAAGGTATGTTCCAAGACATTCAACTTGTCATTGAAGGCGGTGTAGGCATGAATGAAGTAGAAGAAAACTAGAAAAGACTCACTAGTGGCTAAGACATAGAGATTTCTAATTAGATTGGACATGACTCAAATAAAATAACAACAAAGTACAAAAAGGTGAATAAAGGAGTGCGACACAACAGAAGAATGGGATATACAAATGGTTGTGCCTTGTACATAGGTTTTCCCACAGAACGTTTTCAGAACTGGAAGTAGAAGTGACAACCACAAAAAGGTGAATAAAGAAGTGCCACACAAAAGAAGAAAGGGAAATACAAATGGTTGTATTCGTACCCGGCAGGTTCAATCATCCTTGTAAACGGGTTTTCCCACAGAACATATTCAGAACTGGAAGAAGTTCCAACAAAGTACAAAAAAGGTGAATAAAAGGAATACCACACAAAAGAAGAAGGGGAAATACAAATGGTGGTATGCTTACCTGGCTGGTTCAGTTATCCTTGTACTTGGGTATTCGAACGTAACATTTCCAGAACTGCAAGGAAATACAAAGGACTGCCACGTGCTAGAGAATTATTAAAAAAATGGAGTCGGCTACAACAGAAAAGCTTTGGAAGTTAAACTTTAGGCAAAGGAGAAAACTCATCAGAATATTACCATAAAATCCCAAATTCCACAAATAGTGATATTAATTCATTTGTACCAAGTAAAAGTGCAACATGGAAGTAATTACAGAGGGCAATATAGTAGATTGTTTGTTTGCGATGAGATAACCAGAAACGTAGTCTGATTTTTAGTGTCAAAGATGGAGATGGGACATGCCACAAGTTGAAAACCTAGCATAGAAATACCTGTTTATTGACGAACTGCTCTCAACATTAGGATTCTGGGCGGCAGCAGCATCATTACCATTCAATTCAGCCAATAAGCTTAAGTTCAGGATATTAATGAAGTCCGTAAAATTCTTGTACAAATCTTTATAATTCCTGGTCTGTTCTTCAGAGAAGAAATCCTTCACACTGTATACAAGGAACCAGGGTCAAAAACTCGAAACTATAAACTGGAATATCCACACTATTCAACATAAGGCCAGTCAACAGAGCAAGTACCCAAAATACTTTAAATAATGATAAAACTAAACATGACAAAATTGTCCTCTTGGCTGCACTAGGTCTTGCTTAAGAAATAAATTAGAAATAGATTTAGTATTACTTATTGCCCCTTGTATCACACTGGATATCCATATCCATATCCATATCTTGTGCAGAAAATCATACTCAATCGAACAAAATACATTTCTATACTAAGATATTTGTAGCAACCCAAGTCATCACATAGTAGACTAGAGCAAGCACACTAACAGGTTGGCAGAACTCATAAACAGGCTCTATAAGTCTAGCTCATTGTTACTAGTTACACCATTTATACTGTTCTGCTTATAGCGACATCGTTTCTATAATGTTTGTTAGTACAAGTGAAGGGACTTAACAAAAAGAATGTGCATACAACAAAGCACAAAAAAACCATCACAGTAGCTCAACCATTGAAATAGTCTTTACATATATAATATGTCTCCACACATAAAAAAGAAAATGGAATGTGTAGCAAAGCTGCAGTATTGGTTATATACATCATATGCCCAAAGAAACAGGTCTTGAGTTCAAATAGCATGGCTTACAATTCATGTTATTATGTTACCAAATATTTTAGTCAGCCGAGGTGGCAACGATGGTGATAGAGTAAACCGACCATCAACATGCAAACTGAAATATGTATAGTTGCAAAGCAAATTTCTAATTTAGCCCCACTTGTTAGTAACCAAATAGTGTGAAGGTGAAAAGATCATCACTACCGACTGAAATATTTTTGGAATGAAGATTACCACATAATGTACATGTCTTAGATCACAAAATGTATTTCCGTGTGAAGCAAGTAACATGTGTTCTAGTAACAATAATAAGAAAAGCACATGGAATCTAAGAATGATATAAAACAATAATAACAAGACTGGAACATACTTTATGTGGACATTGCAGGGTTTCTTGTGTTGTGCCTCAAGGTCCCGCGCATTAATAGCAAGGAAGTCAGCAATCCCAAGACATTCCATTAAGATGCACTTCTTCTTGCCCTCCTCCTCCTTGGAGTACAAAAAGGCATAGCAGTTGTACATACTGTTCCAACCCTCAAATCCTACCTCCACCTCGTCTAGAATCAAGCAAAATAAAAACATTAAATATATAATTAAAGGCTGGCAATTACAATGCAATTCAGGACTCTGCAGAGTCACTTTCCTCTTTCATCTCACAAGAAAATATAACTTAATTAATTTCCATTGAGTGAACCAACTAGACAGACTTTAAACTCCCATAAGATATTTACAGTTTATCATATTCCAGCTAGAAAGACCGGTACATTAGTTCCACAATGCAAGCAGGAAAAGAAAGCCACGGGTTCCATTCGCTTAATGACCGGATGTTCTGTCCCTCACTATTGGTAACAACTATTTAGCGTAAAGCTAAGTTTTAAAATTTAGATTTCAATGCCCCGCCTATTAAGATAAGTTTGACCCTGAAAATAATTCCAATTTTATCTCTTCTATAAAAAGGGTAAGGTCTGCCTTACGTTGTCTTTTTCCAACTCCCCTCACCTCACCACGTAAGCTCTGTCCCCATACCATCTCAATTTTATTGAATTTTTCCCACCGGTTCCTTGAAAACCAATCAAACTGCCCACTTCTTATTTTTACCAAATAAAATCATGTTTCATTGGTAAGTCAATAATGTTATGTGGGTCAGTCCATCAAACATGGTGTCTTATCCCTTAATTAGTGTCCTAGTTAATTAAGCAAATTTGTTAGCAAAGAGTCAAGTCAGTTTAGAGACCGTATTAGAATTTTAACAGATGTACTGGATTGTTGGTCAAGTACTCTTTTCTATACTTTAGAAAAGGGCCGAACCCTCTAAACAAAGCTGAGTAGAATATTGCCGTTTTCTTTTATGTACTTCTCAGTAATTAAGGTGGGTTATGTATGTAGTAGAACATCCCAATTTGGTATCAGGTCCATCTATGATGGCGGGCAAAGAAATCAAGATCGAGGCTTTGGAGCAGATGAACCTCATCATGAGGTAATTGGAGGCCTTCACATGCCAATGAGGGAAGCAAGAAATGCTCCTTGCAGGGCAAGTGCAGTGCTTGACGGCGCTCAAGCAACGACAGTCGGCCCTGCCACCCACCAGATTTAGCGGCCGTGGCTGCCGCCCAAGACTACACCTTTGTGTCCCAGGCCCTCCTCCCCATCAACGATGCACACCTGGTGGGGTAATCGCCACAGCCGCCACAACCCGACCTCTACCCGCTGGCTAGATTACCTTCTCCCCACCCCCTCGCTTTCCTCCCTACGTGCCTTCCCAACACATCCATGTACCGACTCTTGCCATCCACCACTAGACTCCATCCCCCTTTCACCATCTCGAGCCATCTCCTTACTCGCCACAGATGCCCCTTAACACCAATCAGGGCTAGCCGCTAGCTACCTTGCACCCGGACCTCATAGCTCAAATCCCACCCCAAATCCCTCCCTGATTTTCCACCCACCTACCCGAAGATTTATGAGAAGCAGCAGCTACAAATCACAACCACCTTCACGCCTCCACCTGCCAACCTATTTCATATGCCGTTATGGCCGTGCCCCCCTCCAAACCCATCTACGGAACCACCCCGCCCATCACCTCCCTTCTGACCTTGCCTAACCATCCCCAATGGTGAAGGAAATTATTTGGTTATGTTTGACGCGGTCCATACCTAAACGCTGCTGCTTGCTGTACATATACATACATATTGCACTAGTCAATATTTACGTCTAAAGCTACCTTTTGCTGGGCCTTGTCAATGCACGTATGCGAGTCTACCATAGTATTAGCGATATGGCCGAACTTGCGACTAAAACTATTCTTGTACTCCTACTGAAAACATGATCATGCGTGACAGCAGCGGTAGGGCCCAGTAGGAGGTGGCGACCAACGGCTGTCAATCAGCGAGGTGGCGACCCGCTGCGTGTGGGCCGTCGACCGGCGACAACAACTCACTAAAATATCTAGTGAGATATTTTGAGTGCTAGTACTTATTTTTAGATTGTAGTCGTATTTTTTGTAAGTAGTATATATCTAGTATTCTAGAGATCTCGCTCTTACATAGTTGTATTTATACATGTTTCTCCTTCACAAAGTCTGCCACTCCTAAAAATTACTCCTGCCACCGCCACTGACCATCACCTCGACTCAGGATCATGTTCTGCCATTGCCCCGCTTCCACAAGCTCAACTTCCCAACATATGATGGCTCAGTCGATCCCCTTGGTTGGCTCAATATGTACAAGTAGTTTTTTCGTGGGTAGCGCACATAATGAGGCCGACAAGGTTTGGACTATAGCCTGCCATCTCACCAATGAGGTTCAGTTGTGCTACTTACAGCTTGAGCTGGACTTTGGCATGCCAACATGGGAGCAGTTCAACGAGGCCTACCACGCTTAGTTGGGCCATCACTTCGTGCAAATCCCTTGAGCGAGTTGGCGCATCTGCCGTTCTTGCAGACTACACCAACAGGTTGCTAGTGGTCAAGTGCCACAACAATGATCCATTAACACCACCTCAACAACGGTTTTGGTGCATGGTCTTCGTATTGACGTTGAGCTTCAATGGCCGTCCGACCTCCACACTGCCATATCCAGCATTTCCCTCCAACAACATCACCACACCAGCCTTTTGGGCCTTGTACCCCTCCGATCTTCCTGCGGTCAATGCAGTTACATTACCTTCTTCTCCAACACCACTACTAGCACATGTTCTTCCATTGAACACTACAGAACCAACCCCACCACAACAGGTTCAGCGCCTGACTCTAGCTGAGTTTGCAGAATGTCTTAGTAAAGGCCTTTGCCTCAACTGCGACAGATCTATGTTCGGGATTACCGGTGGATGCGACTCTTCTTCATTGAGGCTGATGACTACGACAAAGATAGCTCCACAACTGATAGCACCCAAGGCCCCTAGGAGGTAATTGACAACCTACAACTTGCAGATGTGCTGTTTTTCAAGGAAGGGAGATATGTTATGTGGGCTAACTCATCATATGTGGAGTTTTGTCCCTTAATTAGAGTGCTAGTTGATTAAGAAACTTTGTTAGGAAAGGGTCTAGTTAATTTAGATATCGTAGAGTTTGAATAGATTTATCGGCTTCTTGGTCATGTATTTGAATAGATCTATCGGCTTCTTGGTCATGTCTTGTCTATGATATGAAGGGGCTGAGTGGAGATTATTGTTTTTTACCTTTATCTACTTTTCAGTAATTAGGTTTATGTTAGTAGTAGATCCTTGCAAATAAGTATTGATTCAATTGGAAGCTAAAGTACACAATCACATAAACAATAAAGTAGTAGGTAAATCACTGCCTTTACAATACAAAACACGTGAGTAATATGAAGCTTCTCTCTTATGTCCAAAAGAAACATAGTTTCTGGAATGATGGATTCTCGAATGCACAAAGACAAAAGTAGAAACTATATAATAAAGTGACCATGCCTTTGTTAAATTCACGAGAATCCGAAGAGCATGAATTTGCAATGATGTTATTTTGCAACAGTTTGAGAGAGCGAATACGCATACAATACACAAAAGGCAATTTGTAAGAGCTTTAAACTCTTGTTCAATAGAAAGGTGGTGTTCCTGCCAGTTGCTAGGTAAAACACCTTGCCAAAAATCAAATGAAAATAAATGTGTGCAAAAATTCCTTCAATGGTATTTCAATCCAATCTAAGAAGACTTCAACATTGAAATGTACCTTGGTATATAAACTTAAAACCAATCGCTTCATCATCGTTTCAATTAATAATTTCTAACAGAAGGAAGTGGTTGAATTTGTGAATACAATGGCAAGCATCAGGAAATGTATTTTTTGAAGGTTTATGTTTTAATTGATGCACAATCTGTTGTTCAAATTGAGTTGTTCAGTTACATGAATGTGTTAGGATTATTTTGTGTAACCAAGCTCGTTTAAGGTTCAAAATACTCGATATTAGCTTTAGGTAAGTTATGCAGGCCAAGCACTTCAACATACTGATCTACTATGTTGAAAAAATTATGCCATGTTTAGCGAGCACAGAGCAAGGCAGCAAGCAAACCATTGAATAATTAAAGAGACTCCCACATGATGAGGTGACTAGAATCTGCTGTCTGTTTCTTGATGTTGGCAAGGCTCGTGATGCCATTTGTTTTTATCTCTTCACTTGACAAGTAATGTGCGGCATGAATATCAGGAAGGCTGAGTGAATTAATCCAGCGGACTTTGGCCATACGGTTCGGTGGCTATTGTGATTTATGTAGGGTAGAGATAAACAAAGGTTGTAAATTCAATGGTGGATATTGAGATCATAGCTTTAAATAGCATGCTATGTGATTCTATGTTTGGCGCTAAACTGACGTTATAGCACGCTAAATGATGCCAAATTGTATGCGATGCATTTTGGCGCGAGGCCCCTGCAAAACGCTATAGCACCGAGATAACGCGCTATTTAATACTATGATTGACAGGAAAACAGAAGGTGGGCTGGTAAAACCAAATTCAAAATTAGTGTATTATATAATAGAGATGCTAGTATACATAGAACATGCCACTGCAATGATCAAGTAGTACTTATGTAGTTCCGTAGCATACAGAGAATTGAACAATAGTCCAGTTATCCAAGTCTGAAGCCTGAGGTTCAATATAGAACTTACGAAATTTAGCATAGTAACATACCAGAGGCAAATTTGAATTACCAACTCTGAAATAGACATTTCACTCCACTCCATGGATTCAACTGCTAATTTGAGATCATAACATAAAAACATAAACTCTAGCTCAAGAAGCGATATACTCCGATTCCGAGTTCCAAAATAATACTCCACTCGGGACCTTGCACTATTAACACCTAAATATAGCTGAACCATCAATCTACATCTATCCACTCGGGAACTCAACCCGAAAATCATCATCAGAGATGCATTTGTTAGTTTCACAAGAATCTAAAGAACATGTATTAGCAATTACATGACTTTTGAACAGTTCAAGAGAGTGAATACACATACAATACACAAAAGGCAATTTCTAAGAGGTTTAAACTCTTGTTCAATAGGAAGATGGCGCTCCTGCCAGTTCCTCGAAAAAAATCCTTGCCAAAAATCAAAGGAAAATAAATGTGTAACAGAAGTCCTGCAAAATTTCCTTCGAGAATATTTCAATCTAATCTAAGAAGACTTCAACATTAAATTGTAACCTTGGTTCTATAAACTTAAAACCAATCACTTCATCATTTGTTCAATCAATATTTTCTAACAGAAGGGAGTGGTTGAATTTGTGAATACGATGACAAGAATGTGCAAACATCAGGAAATGTTTTTTGAAGGTTTATGTTATAATTGATGCACAATCTGTAATTCAAATTGAGTTTCATGCACGTGTTAGGATTATTTTGTGTAACCAAGTTCGCTTAAGGTTCAAAGTACTTGATACTAGCTTTTGGTATGTTATGCGAGCCAAGCACTACAACATACTGATCTACTCTATTGAAAAAAATCTGCCATGTTTAGCGAGCACAGAGCAAGGCAGCAAGCAAACAGTCGAATAATTAAAGAGACTCCCGTGTGATGAGGTGATGCCATTATTATTTTTATTTCTTTACTTGAAAGCAAAGTGCGGCATGAATATCAGGAAGGCCGAGTGAATCCAGCTGACTTTGGCCGTCTGATTTGGAGGCTATGTGATTTATGTAGGGTACAGATAAACAAAGGTTGTAAATTCAATGGTGGATATTCAGATCCTAGCTTTAAATAGCATGCTATGTGATTCTATGTTTGACGCTATAGTAGTGTGCTACATGATGCATTTAGCTTGAGGCTCCTTCAAACGCAATAGCACCGAGATAACGCGCTATTTAAAACTATGATGGACATGCTATATCTTTAGGCGGGAAAACATAAGGTGGGATGGTAAATCCAAATTCAGAACTGGTGTATTAATTATGGTAACAGAGATCGATGTTAGTATACATAGAACATGACACTGCAATAATCAAGTAGTACTTATGTAGTTCCGTAGCGTACAAATAATTGAATAATAATCCAGTGATCCAAGTCTGAATCCAGAAGTTCAATACAGAACTAACGACATTTAGCGTAGTAACATATAGCGCACTATTAAGTTCAGTGCCCACAGGCAAATTTAAATTACGAATTCCGAAATAGGAATTTCAATCCACTGCATGGATTGAACTGCTAGTTGTAGATCAGAACATATAAACATAAACTACGGCTCAAAAATTGATACTCTGATTCAGAATCCCAAAATGGCATAGAATATCAGTCCCTCCTTCCTAAAATAAGTGTCTTTGATTTAGTACAACTTTTTCTTGGATGGAGGGAGTACTAGCTACCAGAGAAGATCAAACCATAGATGATAAATCTAGGGAAGGGACTGATTCACTGAATTAAGTTGACAATTAAGCCTTTAAACTGTTTGACTCAGGGACACATTCCTCAAATCGACCACGCCTAAAATTAGAAGAAGCTCCTACTGACCTTGCACCATTTACACCTAAATATAGCAGAACCATCGATCTACATCTATCTATTCGGGAACTCAACCGGAGAATCATCATCAGACATGCGACACGAGCCCTAAACATGGGTCCATCTGTCACACCTGATGTGAGTACATCAGTGGACTAGATAGGGGATGAGAGTGTATGGGCCAGAGCCTAGTGGATGTAGTGGGCCGCTTGTGGCCAGCGTGTGTGTGTGTGGACTTGTACTTAAGCGGTGGCCGCAAACGAGAGAGGAGGAAATGAAATACGATCTGGATTCTCTCATCCCCTTTCCTTCTCTGCTCACCTACCTGCTTCCTCTCTCACCTGATTCCCTTCCCCCGTGCGATCGATCCCCCTTCCTAGGGTTCATCGGTCGTCACAATTGGTATCAGAGGCCACGAAATTTCTTCTCCGCTGCCGATCCGCGTCGTCGCCCCACATCCTCTTGGTAAATCGGTAACACCCACCACATCAGGTGCGGATTTGCTTCGGTGAATTCGCGCGAAATCCTGTGCGGGGTTTGATTTGCTCGGAGCGGGAGCAACGGCGCCATCCAAGGCTTCTGCGCAGACGCGACATCTCATGGCCGCCATGGAGAATCAGACAACCAACCTCTCGGCCCTCATGGAGAAGCTGTTGGAGCACTTCGATGAGGAGCGGGCGGAGGTGGGGAAGCGCGCAGAGGAGCAGGCCACCTTCAACAGCCAGGTCTCCCAAGAGCTCGCCAGCCTCTCCAAGCAGATCGGTCTCACCCAAGCCGAGGTCGATGACGTGCGGAAGGGGGCCTCCTCTTCGCTCTCATCGGCCCTCTCCGCCAGATCCGACGTCGACAACCCGACCACGACTGTGCCACCACCACCACCGCCACCGGAGCCGCGCGTCGCTCCACCTCCGAACGCGCTGCCACATCCGCACGCGCTGACTGGCGGCCAGTCGCGTGCCCGTCTGATCAACGACGGATCGCCGCTGTTTCCAGTACCAGAGCAGCCGCCACCACCAGAGCGCGCTCATCACCAACAACCGCGCGAAGATTACTTCACCAAGCCACCGAAACACAACTTCCCTCGCTTCGATGGGGAGTACCCGCACGTCTGGCTAGATCGGTGCCTGGCGTATTTTGAGCTCTACCGTGTGCCGGAGCACAGTTGGGTGACCACCGCAGCGCTCTATGTGGAAGGGCACGCTGCACTCTGGTTACGCGCGTTTCGGCAACAACATCCGATTCTCCGCTGGGATATGTTCAGGCACGCGATTGAGGAGGAGTTTGGACCGGACCAGTTTGAGTCCCTGATGCACAGCCTCTTGCAATTGCGGCAGACTGGCAGCGTGATTGAGTACAAGCAGCAATTTGAGGTTCTCATGTACAATTTGCTGGCCCTGGATGCAAACCTGAGTCCCAAGTTTTTTGTTACACAATTTCTATTGGGCCTTAAGGATGAGCTACGCGCTGCCGTACGCCTTCAAGCACCCAACAACATCACCCGTGCCACAGTTTTTGCAAGAATTCAGGAAGAGGAGTTCGCAAATCTGCACCCCAAGTCACGAGCATTGCCAGCAGGTCGACCGCCTCCACTGCCCCACTCTGTACCAACTCCGGGACGCTCACCGGCAGCTGCAACCGTTGTGCTAGTGGGGAACCCACCCAAACCGATCACCGCAACCAAACAAGCGGCAGATGACTTCGGTAGAGAGCGGTAGTTACAGGATTACAGGCGCCAGCATGGCCTGTGTTTCCACTGTGGTGAGAAGTACTCCAAAGAGCATCGGTGTAAGCAATCAGTTCAGCTACTTACCATTGAGGTCGGGGAATATGGAGAGGTTCTGTCAGATGATGCAGTGCGCGCCCTGGAGTTGTTAGATGAACCAGTCGTGGCTGACGCCGCGTGCTTCCTACTGTCAGCGCACGCTGCAGAGGGCATGGAAGTAGCAGAAATCATCAGACTTCGCGCTACTATGGGCGGATAGACAATGTTGTTACTCGTCGACTCCGGTAGTACACACAGTTTCGTCAGCATGGCTTTTGCGGAGCGTGTGGCGGCTTCGACAACCAAGATGCCAGCAGTGGCTGTTCGCGTCCCCAACGGCCAACGGTTGACCTGCACAACTATGGCAACCCAACTCCGCTGGACCATTCAGGGTCATGAATTTGCCACCGATATGCGCCTGTTGGAGTTGGGCGTGTATGATGCCGTACTGGGAGTCGACTGGCTTGCTCAGTGTATCCCAATGAAATGTGATTGGAATCTGAAATCGATGGAATTCGTCAAGGAGGGAACCACGGTACAGCTGTTCGGTGTGCACATGGAGGCCAACTATGCTTTGGCAACTGCAGGAGGCCAACAAAATCTGGGGCGCGGCTCTGTTGGAAATTCAGGCCCCCGCATCACCTCAAGAAGAACCAATTCCCCCAATCATCCAACGGATACTGATAGACTTTCCTGATGTCTTTGAGGAGCCAAACACATTACCTCCTCGTCGACAATACGATCACGCCATTACTCTGGAACCGGGCACAACACCAATCAACTGCAGACCATACCGGTATTCGCCACTACAAAAAGATGAGATCAAGCGACAGGTTGCTGAAATACTCGGCAAGGGCCTCATCACCCATAGCATGAGCCCGTTTGCTACGCTGGTCCTGTTGGTCAAGAAAAAGGATGGATCCTGGCGATTCTGCGTGGATTATCGAAGATTGAACGCAGTCACTATCAAGAACAAATTCCCCCTTCCGGTTATTGACGAGTTACTGGATGAATTGGCGGGTGCGGCATTCTTTTCCAAGATCGATTTGCGTTCGGGTTATCATCAGATCCGCATGAGGGAGGGTGATGAAGCAAAGACGGCCTTCAAAACTCATCACGGGCACTTCGAGTTCCACGTGATGCCGTTCGGAGTCACAAATGGACCTCCAACATTCCAATGCCTCATGAATGCTCTCCTCTCTGGACCATACCGTAAGTATGTCATATGTTTTCTGGATGACATTCTGGTGTTCAGTCATACATTGCAGGAACATGTCGAGCATTTGCGCACGGTGTTGACTCTCTTGCGACAACATCAACTATACGCCAAGGAATCCAAGTGCTCATTTTCCCAAACTCGCATCGAATACCTTGGCCACGTGATTTCCAAGGAAGGCGTGGCAACGGATGCCATCAAGACCAGCGCCATGTGTTCATGGCCTACACCAACAAATGCCACCGAGCTGCCGGGATTCCTCGGTCTCACTGGTTACTATCGCAAGTTCGTTCCAAGATACGGGATCATCGCCAATCACTCACGCAGCTGCTCACTAAGAAGGGATTTCTCTGGTCTGAACAAGCCCAGGTCGCCTTCGACCTCCTCAAGCAAGCTATGGTCAATACCCCGGTCTTGGCGCTGCCAGATTTTTCGCGCCCGTTTTCCATCGAAACAGATGCTTGCGACACCGGAGTGGGCGCGGTGCTGGTCCAAGATGGTCACCCAGTGGCATACCTCAGCAAGGCATTGGGGGTCCGCAATCAGCGTCTCTCCATCTACGAGAAAGAGTTTCTCGCTGTCATCATGGCCGTGGACAAATGGCGTGCCTATCTGCAGAGAGCCCCCTTCGTCATTATCACTGATCACAAAAGTTTGTGCAGTTTGGGAGATCAACAGTTGGAAACAGAGCTTCAGCGCAAGGCTATGTCAAAGATGGTGGGGTTACAGTTCTCCTTCAGATATCACCGGGGCCAAGACAACGGCGCGGCTGATGCCTTGTCCCGCGTCGGCCACTTACTGTCTGTCGAAGCACTGTCTGTCTGTCAGCCCCGATGGCTTCAAGAGGTTGCTAACTGTTATGAGACAGATCCCGACGCGCAAGCCATGTTGCAGCGGTTGGCCCTTTGCAGTCCAGACGACCGAGGTTATGAGCTAAAGCAAGGGGTGATTCGCCATCATGGCAGACTATGGATCAGAGCAAACAGTGCCCTACAGACCAAGCTGATCAGTGTGTTTCATGCGAGTGCGGTGGGAGGACATTCAGGAGTCACGGCCACTTATCAACGCCTCAAGAAACAATTCACTTGGCGTGGTCTCAAACCGGCTGTGGAAGATTTTGTGAAACAGTGTGCAGTCTATCAACCTGCGAAATCTGAACATATCCGGATGCCGGGTCTGCTTCAGCCACTACCAATACCCACTCAGCCATGGAAGGATTTGACAATAGATTTCATCGACGGCTTGCCGCCATCCGATGGATACGAGGTGATTATGGTCGTCGTCGACTGGTTCACCAAGTATGCGCACTTTGTGCCACTTCGTCACCCATACACCGCTACTACCGTCCTGCGTGCCTTCTGGGACAACATCATCAAGTTGCACGGAGTGCCCCATTCCATCGTCTCTAACAGAGATAGTGTTTTCACCAGTAAGATGTGGCGGGCAATACTTGATGCTGCTGGTACAACATTGAGTTACTCCAGGGCCTACCATCCTCAGACCGATGGGCAAAGTGAGCGGGTGAACCAGTGCCGCAACCTACCACTCCTCCCTCAATACTTCACCATTTCAAGCATTGTATGGACAGGAACCAAACCTGGGAGGTTTGCCTACCTTGGCCACCAACTTACCTGAAGATGCAGGAATAGAGTTCGACTGGGCGACACACCACACAAGGCTGCGTGCCCAGCTCTCTCGCGCGCAGAATCGGTGCAAGCAGAAGGCCGACAAGCACCGCTCCGAGCATTCCTTTCAAGTGGGAGAACAAGTTCTGCTCAAGCTACAACCCTACACTCAATCAACTGTCGCCAACCGCCCCTGTCCCAAGTTGGCATACAAGTTCTTTGGGCCATTCACCGTCGACCAGCGCATCGGCACCATGGCGTACAAGTTGGCACTTCTATAGGACAGTCGCATTCACCCGGTTTTTCATGTATCCCAGCTCAAGCCGTTCACACCAGATTACTCTCCAGTCTTCTCGGAGCTACCACGCACTCCAGACCTCACTGCTGCTCCATTGCAGCCCATTACCATCCTCGCCCGTCGCCTCGTCAAGAAAGGTAACTCCTCGGTGCTGCAGGTTCAAGTCCAGTGGTCTTCATTGTCGCCAGACTCTGCAACCTGGGAAGATTACTCCGTGCTGCGTCACCGTTACCCAACGGCTCCTTGCTGGGATGAAGACAGCGCTTCCGCTCAAGGAGGGGCGAATGTCACACCTGATGTGAGTACATCAGTGGACTAGATAGGGGATGAGAGTGTATGGGCCAGAGCCCAGTGGATGTAGTGGGCCGCTTGTGGCCAGCGTGTGTGTGTGGACTTGTACTTAAGCGGTGGCCGCAAACGAGAGAGGAGGAAATGAAATACGATCTGGATTCTCTCATCCCCTTTCCTTCTCTGCTCACCTACCTGCTTCCTCTCTCACCCGATCCCCTTTCCCCTGTGCGATCGATTCCCCTTCCTAGGGTTCATCGGTCGTCACACCGTCAAATCCCAATTAGCAGGCTACTCTACGCTCACACTAGAAAACACACATATACGTACATAACATAACCCCTAGGGCTAAGGGGCAAGGCGGAACGCACCTGAGGGCAGGCGATCCTCGAGCGCGGCAGGACTGGCGGTGCAGAGGGAGTATCCGTCGGCGAGGAACGCAGCGTTTGCAGCGAACGCGATGCCGTCGTGGGCACCGCGGAAGACAGGGCGCGCGGCCCTCAGGACCGCCATCGCGGCCTCGGCAGTCATCATCCTGACACCGTGGGCGTCGGTCGGCGGTCACTGCGCTAGGTCGTGGAGGCGGTGGTCTCGCGGCGTTCTGGAGAAGTACCTGTTTTATTGACGAACTGCTCTCAACGTCAGGCTACCTGGGCAGCAACAGACAGCGTCCAGATTAGAAATTCCATATTACCAGGCGTGGCACTGGAGGTGAGCAACGGAGGGAGCGAGGGCGGGTCGGGCGGGCAGACGTTGGGGAAGGGCAGGAGACTGCGGCGGTGATGGGAGGGAGTCCGGGGGATACGCGGCGGAGCAACGGCGCGGCGTGGGACGGTGCGGCTGTGGAGTGGCGGCGCCCTAGAAAAGGAAGGGGACGAGGGAGCAGAGGAGATCGAGGCTGGGTCGGGGGGAATGAAAAAGACTAACAAGTAGTAACTGAGATCTGTCCCATCTGAGTATGGCTTGCCCGAACGCAGATTAGTGACTTTGCGAAAGGAAGTCGTCGCTGCAGTTTCAGTCAAAGCGAAGTCTTCAGTTTCAGTTCACAGCGCGTCCATCGTCACCTTGAATGCTTGCACGTTCGTTCCTATGGCACTAAGTTTTTTTTTTAAGTTTCTTTTGCGAGAAGGCCTAGCCAGATATACTGTATTAAGTAACACGTGTCTTCACAAACTCACCCGTACAGAAAATAAAATTAGATTTGAATTCTTGGGGGAGCCAAAGTCTTCTTCCTCCTCTATCCACCAGCGGGGCACCGTGAGCATAGCTCGATGCCGCCTCGACTGAGCAAACATTTTTGTACCCAGGAGCTTGTAGAAGCAATGGCTGGAAAGTCATCGATGTAGACTAGAGATACCGGCAGCCACGATTTGTGAAGCAAATCGCAAGCCCACCAAAGAAGACACTACTAGAAAAATCGCCGAGTTCTTTTTATTGTTTGCCGAATACCAGAACACGGGATCACAACAAAAGGTGCGTTCTTCGAGTTTGCCTCTCGATGAACAACAGGACACGACACATGGGAGGCACTATCGAGCCCCATGCAAAATGCACTCGGCAGACATGAAAGAACTCGGCTTATGCGTGTTGTACCGAGAACCTATTCAAATGCACCCGGCAAATATGAGCCATGTGGCATGGCTGTCTACAGCTGACGGCCCATGACGGTGGGAACCCTTTGCTGAGAACCTAGTCAAAGGTACCAAGCTTATGCCCAATACGCCGAGAAACTAGTCAGAGGCACCTGACAAATAGGAGCCACGTGGCATCGCCGTTTGTAGCTGACCCATGACGGTGGGCGACCTGTGCCGAGACCCCGATGAATGGTAGTCGCCGAACTATGCGGTACTTAAACCACCAAACCCTAGGCGTCGCTCCGAAACAATTCTATCGATCAGGGCAGGCGGTGGCTTGTACCCTTTAACGAAGGTTGTGTGGAAACGGGACCTTCTCCCACAAGGGATCTAGCTTTGTAGCGGGGATGCATCAGGTTTGTGAAGGGGGGTTTGGGGCCCGTTGCTTCGATGGTCTCAAAACTTTCTCTGCGCTCATACGAGTCCATTGAAAGACACGTGCCAGGACCTAGCCTTTTCCTGGGCCGCCAGTCATATTTCGTGCATTTCCTGCTTTTCCAAGGGTTTATGCCAGAAAATTAAGAACGAAGCAACAACACATGAAATCATGGATGGAAAGGGCTTAGCGAGAGGGTGGGCTTCGGTCCATGCGTAGGCCCTACACACACAATCGAGAGGGTGGGCTTAGCGAGGGGGCAGGGGGGCGGGGGCATGGGAAGGCCGTCGACGTGCAGTTTGCTGCCGTTTAAATCCCCGGAAATTCACGGGAGCCCGGAAATTGACGGGACCTGGCGCGACATCTTCACACGGCCCGTGGAGGCTGTGCTAAAAATCAGATACCGTTTCGAATATGCCTTCATGGAGGTTGTGTGGAAACGGGACCTTCTTCCACAAGAGATCTAGCTTTATAGCGGGGATGCATTCGGTTTATGAAAGGGGTGTGGGCATGTTCCTCTATTGGCCTCCAAACATTTTCTGCATTCATACGAGCCCGGTGAAATACATGTGGCAGGTCCAGGGTTTTTTCGGGGCCGCCAGCTACTTTCCGTGCATTTCCCGCATTTCCAGGGGTTTATGCCAAAATTCAAGAACGGGGCGGCGGCCACATAAAATCTTAGACGGGAAGGGCTGGAAGTACCTGCCAGTTTTCTTCGGTCTATTTCCAGGCCTTGCTCACACAACTGAGAGGGTGGGCGGGAGTGGGGGAGCGGTAGCCGGCAGCATGTGGTTTGCTGCCGTTTAAATCCCCGAAAATTCATGAGAGCTATGCTGCTTATGAGCTCCGTTGGGATTTCCCCGAAGAGGAGGGGATGATGCAGTACAGTAGTGATAAGTATTTTCCTCAATTATGAAACCAAGGTTATCAATCCAGTAGAAAAACCAAGCAACACTATGTAAACAACACTTGCACACAAACAACAAATACTTGCAGCCAATGAAAAAAATAGCGCGCTACAGCAAAATAGCGGCGACCTCAAAATATGCTATTAGCGTGCTATATCGCGTTATAGCGTGCTATTAGCGAGACATTGTACACCGATATATTTAGCGAGGCAATTCTCAATACGCTATAGCGTGCTATTAGCGACGCTATAGCGCGCTATTTTTTTCAGTGCTTGCAACGCAACGCGTACAGGGGTTGTCAATCTCTCAATGGTCAAGAGAAAGATTAAATTGTATGAGTTTTGATAAATAGATCTAACAAACATACAAAATAAAATAAATAAAATAAAATTACAGCAAGGTATTTTTGGTTTTAATATATGATACAAAATAGACCGGGGTGGGGGGGGGGCATAGTTTACACTAGATTCTTCTCTCGAGAAAATAGCAACGGTGGGTAAACAAATTACTGTTGGGCAATTGATAGAAAAGTAATTAATTATGACGATATCTAAGGCAATGATCATGTATATATGCATCAATTCCGAGATTAGTAGACCAACTCCTGCTTGCATCTACAACTATTACTTCACACATCGACCGCTATCCAGCATGCATCTGGTGTATTAAGTGAAGGAAATATGACCTAGATGCAATAATAAAGTTATTATTTATTTCCTCATATGATGACAAATGTTTATTTTTCATTCTAGAATTGTATTACCCGGAAACATGATACATGTGTGAATACATAGACAAACATAATGTCACTAGTGTGCCTCTACTTGACTAGCTCATTAATCAAAGATGGTTATGTTTCCTGACCATAGACATGTGTTGTCATTTGATTAACGGGATCACATCATTAGGAGAATGATGTGATTGACTTGACCCATTCCGTTAGCCTAGCACTTGATCGTTTAGTATGTTGCTATTGCTTTCTTCATGACTTATACAAAGTTCCTACAACTATGAGATTATGCAACTCACGTTTACTGGAGGAACACTTTGTGTCACTACATCACAACACTGATGTAAGGACAAAAAAACTGCCGGTAGAAAGCACTTTAAAGGGCAGACAAACTGCCGGGACAGGTTTTCTCCTGGCAGATAGAACCGTCACGAGAACGGCTGCCGGGGATCACTTCTCCTGGCAGATAAATTTTTCCCGGCAGTTACATTGTAGGTGGCCATCTATTTGCCGACAGTCCATTTTCTCTCGGCAGATTGGTCAAGGCACGTGTAACGTCAATTACCGGTAGTCTATCTGCCTGCAGAAGCTCATTTTTCCGGCAATTTGTATGCCAACACATAGATTTCACCTCCTATTTGTTTTAGGCATCCCTTATGTAATATCCATTCATTATGCTCAAACAATCATACATATCACACGATTTAAACATACACTTCACTCAAAGTAACATGTCTCATCCATACACTTCAATCAAAGTAGCATGTAGGCCTCATCAAACCTTAAAGTTTAGATATTTAAATGAGTAACATAACAACCATATCTATAAGCAGGTCGTGCCACAAAAGGTGCAGTACATATATGTTTCTAAATGTATGCCACAAAAGTACACATGTTTCTAGGGTGCCACACAACCAAAATGAGCATATATTGGCTTCAAAACCAACAAAATGAGCAGAGCAATTGCCATAATCACTCTATGAACTTAATTATAGGTCTACCAAATCTTCAGTTGCTTGAAGATCTTCCAAATCTCCCAACTCTTCAGCAGATTGAAGATCTTCAAAACCTCCATCAACTTCTGTAGGCAAATCTGCAACAAATAGAAACTCAAAATGGAGCTCTCATTTCAGATTTTGAATTAGCACATTAAATTTTTTTACATGCTGCAGTTTTTAACTCATCGACATAAATAAAACTCTTCTAAATGTGCAACACCTCATCATCACAGCAAGCAATGTTACATCATTAGAGCAAGTAGGAATTGTTTGAAGTACACAAACAAAAATCTTCATGTGCAAATAAGCAAAACAAAAACCTGTACAATGAACTTGTAAAAGTTGCTCAGTATAAAAAAATACAACTTACTAGTGAAAGCTATGACTAAAACTGAGTTAAACATGTATCTCTGGAGTTAATATAGTACAGTTCAATTTTTTTTGCACTGAGCTAAACTCGACAAATAGGCAGAACTCTATACAGTACTACATTGAACAAATAGTCAAAACTGTGTACAAATAGGCAAAAGTTTGTACTATAAACAGTACAGTAGTATACAAGTAGGCAAAACTCTGTTTTATACATAGTACAGTACTACAGTAGTACAAATAGGCAAAACTCTATACAAATAGGCAGGGGCAGGCCGTTGGTTATTGGTTTCTCTTTGTATCATAGAAAAAAAACTGCTGAAATAACCGTTGGTTACTGATTTCTCTATGTATCTCATGCATCTTAGCTTATTTTTAATACAGTTCACTGAAAAGAATACCCTCTAGCAGACTAGCAACCCAAAACTGGTATGAGGATCAGTTTTATACGCCAAAACAAATCTTAAATTTTATACTGTATAGTGAGTTTAACACTGATTGTAACTCCAAGGCAAAAATCTTTCATGTGCAAATAGGCAAAACATGCTCAGTTCGAATCTTTCCTTTTTTTGCACTGAGATAAACATTTGTACAGAGTCTCCAGGAATGACATAATAGATTTCAGCACAGTAGTTACTGTATGAAATATTTTCATTTTGTAAACTTCAGTACGGTACCGAGTCGAGGGCATGCAAATTCTTGGAAACATACAAACAAAAATACAAAAGATGATTATGTCGCCTACCACTCTACCTCAACGACCCAGCTAGCGTGCTAGAATAAGATTCGATCTCAGAAAAAATGCATACTAGCTCAGCTTGCTTCAGTTTTCCAAAAAGCAACAAGCTATTTCCAATCAGTTGAGCTAACTTTGTTATCTGGGACAACTTGGAGTTCCTCATCGGTCATCTTCTCATTAAAATACAAAGTCTTCAACTCAGATTCGAAATCCCTCCATTTCTTCATAGCGCTTCCCATTACCCAATCCTTTAGTTTGTCATCCACAACATAGTACATCTGCTTTCAAGCAAGTGTAAATGGAGAGTGTAAGGGTGATGTATTAGATAAATTGGAAAGTTATACTACAAGTCATCAAGAGATAAAGGGGCAAGTTATACAACAAATCATAGAGTATACCTTTAAGGTTTTCCACAAATGATTTTTCTGGTCAACATCAACCTTTCTCCAATCATTATGCCCAAGAGATATTTTACTTTTCGCGAGTGTGGAGATGAAGTTGGAGAACTCCGAGGCATTGTCCCCAATTGGTTGTCCATCATCATTTCAAGCATCTAATCGTAATCATCTAGGTAGATCTCCTCTTGAACATCATCAAGTTGAACCTCATCATGGTCACTATCTGATGCAAGAGATGATGATGCCTCCCCATGATATATCCATCTTTTAGACCCGCTAATAAACCCATCGCACAACAAATGCTCAAGGACAGGTCTAGCTTCTAACCAACAACAGTTCAAGCAGTTTCTACAAGGACATAATATAGTGTTCTCTCTTGCTGAATGAGTAAAAGCAAAATCTACGAATTTCTCTACCCTGTCAATATATACTTGTGTATTTCTAGCTTTATCCATCCAACTCTTGTCCATTCTTGACCAATTTCACTAAGATTGCCTAACATGAGAAAGAAAGTATGCTTCTACTAAGGAAGAAATATCTAGTAAAAAAACACATATCGTCCTTATCTAGTATAGGCAACAAGAAATACAATACGGAGAAGGAATGCCATCACACAATAGAATATAATTAACTAAACATGCCATTTCATAAAATACAATAACCAAAAAGGCAGTAAGAATATCATCATCTATATCATAAAAGCATAGCACATGTTTTGTCCACATATCGTATTTCACAAAACACAAACAAAGATGCATGGTAGTAGGGGCATCAACTAAACAAATGAAGACTTAAAATAATTATCTTTGTTTCATCTCAAATTAAAATGAACTCCAAAGCTCAACTAAACAGCAAGGTGTCAACAAATCTAATTAGAGTATGCACTTGTTAATCACCAATGGGCCCTGTCCTTTGATCTGAAGGGCTACTAACAGTAGTAGTGATCGTTTTTTGACAAGAAAAGAACCTTCAAACGTGTCTGGCTCATGGTTTTTTCGTTGTTATTAGATCAAAGCAATTACAAATTGATGATTTGTTCTAACTGCCGGAATAGTTTAGTGCTGCTACATTTGAAGAATATTACACTTCTCCTTTTGAAGATTTCTTTGAATCCATGTTGATGTATGTCTTGATTTAATTCTGTTGATATCCTATACTATGCTTGGTTTTCTGTAGAATTCATTTGATGAGATGAAGGTTGGGAGATGTACAAACTACTGTAGGTATTGCATAGATGGGAAATTATTATTTGGCCATATTTGGTAAATTTATACTGCATTTTGTTGAGGCAAGATTTTTTTGCTAGCTTTAATACAATTTATACTCATTCTAAAAGTCAAAAAGCCAGCCGTATCCTAGTGATTCTGTATACCAAACCTCTGCTAAAATGTCTACTTCCAGAGGAACATGGCTGATATTTTGGTCATCCCTGTAGCTTAGTATGCTACTACACATTGCGTAGCTGCACATTCAGAACAAAAAAGGGCACACAAATTGCAACGACATCTCACATGTTAAGTGAAGTATAGGAGGTAGTGAAGTCCACTGAAAGGATGTTGTGGAGGGTCTACGGCCAGCTGCTTCGGGGGCGTGTGGAGGAGGTAGACCCACGGCTTGGTGCTCGGTGAAGCTTGCGGGGAGGCCTGCTCGGTGAGGAAGAGCGCAAGTAGGTCGGTGGAGAAGGTACAGCTGCAGGAGCTCAATAAGGAGGCGGCGCCACTTGAGGACTTCCTTGGAGCTCGATTGAGCTTTTGCGGAGGGCCTACTGGAGGGAGGAGGTCTGCAGAGGAGGATGTTGGCGAGGGACGATGACGGAGGAGGATGGTCGTCGGCGGAGTGCTTGGGGGCGACGGCGCTGCAGTGGGGTGTGGTTGAGCCGGCGGAGGAGTTGCAATGGTGGGGGACGACGGCGTCGGTGCTCTGGGTGGAGGCCGCGGCAGTGGGATGTAGGCTACGGCAGCGGCGGCGGCGGTTGGGGGCTACGGTGTTTGCGGTCGTTGGGGGCTACGGTGGCGACGAGGGTTGGGGGCAACGGCGGCGGCGGCGGTAATGGCCTAGGCACTGTCAATTTGGGCATGGATTTGGGGGGAGGCGATGTGGTCTGGTGGTGGAGGGCCGGCACGTTAAGTGCTTTTGGGCCAAAATGTTAAGTCACTCTCGCGCGTTTTTTTCACGCTAGCGCGCGCTTAGGCCTGGTACGTTTTTAGTCTCGCGCCAAAGACGGTCCCCGGCAGTATATGGGCCGTCTTTTTGATGTACCGGCAGACTATGGGCTGTAAATTTTACCGGCAATGCAGGTGCCACTGTTGCTCGAGTTCTCCTGGGAGTTTGCCCGCCCTAAGAAGCTTGTACCGGCAAACATTGATGTGCCGGCAGTTCATTTGCCTTTGAACAGGTATTTCTCCCGGTAGTTAATTGCCCCCACACAAGTGTTGTGGTGTAGTGTGTGCTACCAAACATCACAACATAACTGGATGATTATAAAGGAGCTCTACAGGTGTCTCCGAAGGTACATGTTGAGTTGGCGTATTTCGAAATTAGGATTTGTCACTCCGATTGTCGGAGAGGTATCTCTGGGCCCTCTCGGTAATGCACATCACTATAAGCCTTGCAAGCAGTGTAGCTAATGAGTTAGTTACGAAATGATGCATTACGTAACGAGTAAAGAGACTTGCCGGTAACGAGACTGAACTAGGTATTGGATACCGACGATCGAGTCTCGGGCAAGTAACATATCGATGACAAAGGGAACAACGTATGATGTTATGCGGTTTGACCGATAAGATCTTCGTAGAATATGTAGGAGTCAATATGAGCATCCAGGTTCCGCTATTGGTTATTGACCGGAAACAGTTCTAGGTCATGTCTACATAGTTCTCGAACCCGTAGGGTCCGCACGCTTAAAGTTACGATGACAGTTTTATTATGAGTTTATAAGTTTTGATGTACCGAAGGTTGTTCGGAGTCCCGGATGTGATCGCAGACATGACGAGGAGTCTCGAAATGGTCGAGACATAAAGATTGATATATTGGACGACTATATTTGGACACCAGAAATGTTCCGGGCAATTTCGGAGGAAACCGGAGTGCCGGAGGGTTACTGGAACCCCCCCCGGGAACTAATGGGCCTTGTTGGTCCCTAATGGATAGAGAGAGGGGCCGGCCAGGGCAAGAGGCGCGCCCCCTCCCCTTGAGTCCGAATAGGACAAGGAAGGGGGGGGGCGCCCTCCTTGCCTTTCCCCTCTCCCACTCCTTCCTTCCCCCTCCTTCTTGGACTAGGAAAGGGAGGGGCAAACCTACTTGGAGTTGGTTTCCCCCTCCTAGGGCGCGCCACACCCTTGGCCGCCCCCCTCCTCCTTCCCGCCTTTATATACGGTGGAGGGGACACCTCTAGACACACAAGTTGATCTTCGTGATCATTCCTTAGCCGTGTGCGGTGCCCCCCTCCACCATATTCCACCTCGGTCATATCGCAGCGGTGCTTAGGCGATGCCCTGCGTTCAGTAGAACATCATCATCGTCACCATGCCGTCGTGCTGACGGAACTCATCCCCGACACCCTGCTGGATCGGAGTCCGGGGATCGTCATCGAGCTGAACGTGTGCTGAACTCGAAGGTTTCGTACGTTCGATACTTGGATCGGTCAGATCGTGAAGACGTATGACTACATCAACCGCGTTGTCATAACGCTTCCGCTTATGGTCTACGAGGGTACGTGGACAACACTCTCCTCTCTCGTTGCTATGCATCACCATGATCTTGCGTGTGTGTAGGAATTTTTTCGAAATTACTACGTTTCCCAACAGTGGCATCCGAGCCAGGTTTTATGCGTAGATGTCATATGCACGAGTAGAACACAAGTGAGTTGTGGGCGATACAAGTCATACTGCTTACCAGCATGTCATACTTTGGTTCAGCGGTATTGTGAGATGAAGCGGCCCAGACCGACATTACGCGTACGCTTACGTGAGACTGGTTTCACCGTTACGAGCACTTGTTTCTTAAAGGTGACTGGCGGGTGTCTGTCTCTCTCACTTTAGTTGAACCAAGTGTGGCTACGCCCGGTCCTTGTGAAGGTTAAAACATCACTAACTTGACGAACTATCATTGTGGTTTTGATGTGTAGGTAAGAACGCTTCTTGCTCAGCCCGTAGCAGCCACGTAAAATTTGCAACAACAAAGTAGAGGGCGTCTAACTTGTTTTTGCAGGGCATGTTTTGATGTGATATGGTCAAGACGTGATGCTATATTTTATTGTATGAGATGATCATGTTTTGTAACCGAAGTTATCGGCAACTGGCAGGAGCCATATGGTTGTCGCTTTATTGTATGAAATGCAAACGCCCTGTAATTGCTTTACTTTATCACTAAGAGGTAGTGATAGTCGTAGAAGCAATAGATGGCGTAAAGACAATGATGCTACGATGGAGATCAAGGTGTCGCGCCGGTGACGATGGTGATCACGACGGTGCTTCGGAGATGGAGATCACAAGCACAAGATGATGATGGCCATATCATATCACTTATATTGATTGCATGTGATGTTTATCCTTTATGCATCGTATCTTGCTTTGATTGACGGTAGCATTTTAAGATGATCTCTCACTAAATTATCAAGAAGTGTTCTCCCTTAATATGCACCGTTGCGAAAGTTCTTCATGCTGAGACACCACGTGATGATCGGGTGTGATAGGCTCTACGTTCAAATACAACGGGTGCAAAATAGTTGCACACGCGGAATACTCAGGTTAAACTTGACGAGCCTAGCATATACAGATATGGCCTTGGAACACGGAGACCGAAAGGCCGAATGTGAATCATATAGTAGATATGGTCAACATAGAGATGTTCACCATTGAAACTGCTCCATCTCACGTGATGATCGGACATGGTTCAGTTGATATGGATCACGTGATCACTTAGATGACTAGAGAGATGTCTGTCTAAGTGGGAGTTCTTAAGTAATATGATTAATTGAACCTAAGTTTATCATGAACTTAGTACCTGATAGTATTCTGCTTGTCTATGTTTGTTGTAGATAGATGGCTCGTGATGTTGTTCCGTTGAATTTTAATGCGTTCCTTGAGAAAGCTAAGTTGAAAGATGATGGTAGCAATTACACGGACTGGGTCCGTAACCTGAGGATTATCCTCATTGCTACACAGAAGAATTACGTCCTGGAAGCACCGCTGGGTGCCAGGCCTGTTGCTGATGCAACTGACGACGTTAAGAACGTCTGGCAGAGCAAAGCTGATGACTACTCGATAGTTCAGTGTGACATGCTTTACGGCTTGGAACCGGGTCTTCAACGATGTTTTGAACGTCATGGAGCATATGCGATGTTCCAGGAGTTGAAGTTAATATTTCAAACCCGGATTGAGAGATATGAAGTCTCCAATAAGTTCTATAGCTGTAAGATGGAGGAGAATAGTTCTGTCAGTGAACACATACTCAAAATGTCTGGGTATAATAATCACTTGATTCAACTAGGAGTTAATCTTCCTGATGATAGTGTCATTAACAAAATTCTTCAATCACTGCCACCAAGCTACAAGCGCTTCGTGATGAACTATAATATGCAAGGGATGGACAAGACTATTCCTAATCTCTTCGCAATGCTAAAAGCAGCGGAGGTAGAAATCAAGAAGGAGCATCAAGTGTTGATGGTCAACAAGACCACCAGTTTAAAGAAAAAGGGCAAAGGGAAGAAGAAGGAGAACTTCAAGAAGAACAGCAAACAAGTTGCTGCTCAAGAGAAGAAACCCAAGTCTGGACCTAAGCCTGAGACTGAGTGCTTCTACTGTAAGAAGACTGGACACTGGAAGCGGAACTGCCCCGAGTATTTGGCGGATAAGAAGGATGGCAAAGTGAACAAAGGTATATGTGATATACATGTTATTGATGTGTACCTTACTAATGCTCGCATTAGTACCTGGGTATTTGATACTGGTTCTGTTGCTAATATTTGCAACTCGAAACAGGGACTACGGATTAAGTGAAGATTGGCTAAGGACGAGGTGACGATGCGTGTGGGAAATGGTTCCAAAGTCGATGTGATCGCGGTCGGCACGCTACCTCTACATCTACCATCGGGATTAGTTTTAGACCTAATAATTGTTATTTGGTGCCAGCGTTGAGCATGAACATTATATCTGAATCTTGTTTGATGCGAGACAGTTATTCATTTAAATCAGAGAATAATGGTTGTTCTATTTATATGAGTAATATCTTTTATGGTCATGCACCCTTGAAGAGTGGTCTATTTTTATTGAATCTCGATAGTAGTGATACACATATTCATAATGTTGAAGCCAAAAGATGCAGAGTTGATAATGAGAGTGCAACTTATTTGTGGCACTGCCGTTTAGGTCATATCGGTGTAAAGCACATGAAGAAACTCCATACTGATGGACTTTTGGAATCACTTGATTATGAATCACTTGGTACTTCCGAAATGTGCCTCATGGGCAAGATGACTAAAACGCCGTTCACCGGAACTATGGAGCGAGCAACTGATTTATTGGAAATCATACATACTGATGTATGTGGTCCAATGAATATTGAGGCTCGCGGCGGGTATCGTTATTTTCTCACCTTCACAGATGATTTGAGCATATATGGGTATATCTACTTGATGAAACACAAGTCTGAAACATTTGAAAAGGTCAAAGAATTTCAGAGTGAAGTGGAAAATCATCGTAACAAGAAAATAAAATTTCTACGATCTGATCGTGGAGGAGAATATTTGAGTTACGAGTTTGGTTTACATTTGAAGCAATGCGGAATAGTTTCGCAACTCACGCCACCCGGAACACCACAGCGAAATGGTGTGTCCGAACGTCGTAATCGTACTTTACTAGATATGGTGCGATCTATGATGTCTCTTACTGATTTACCGCTATCGTTTTGGGATTATGCTTTAGAGACGGCCGCATTCACGTTAAATAGGGCACCATCAAAATCCGTTGAGACGACGCCTTATGAACTGTGGTTTGGCAAGAAACCAAAGTAGTCATTTCTTAAAGTTTTGGGCTGCGATGCTTATGTGAAGAAACTTCAACCAGATAAGCTAGAACCCAAATCGGAGAAATGTGTCTTCATAGGATACCCAAAAGAGACTATTGGGTACACCTTCTATCACAGATCTGAGGGCAAGATATTCGTTGCTAAATTCAGATTCTTTCTAAAGAAGGAGTTTCTCTCGAAAGAAGTGAGTGGGAGGAAAGTGGAACTTGATGAGGTAACTGTACCTGCTCCCTTATTGGAAAGTAGTCCATCACAAGAACCGGTTCCTGTGACAACTACACCAATTAGTGAGGAAGCTAATGATATTGATCATGAAACTTCAGATCAAGTTTCTGCTAAACCTCGTAGGTCTACCAGAGTAAGATCCGCACTAGAGTGGTACGATAATCCTATTCTGAAAGTCATGTTACTTGACCATGGCGAACCTACGAACTATGAGGAAGCGATGATGAGCCCAGATTCCGCAAAATGGCTAGAAGCCATGAAATCTGAGATGGGATCCATGTATGAGAACAAAGTATGGACTTTGGTTAACTTGCCCGATGATCGGCAAGCCATTGAGAATAAATGGATCTTTAAGAAGAAAACTGACGCTGATAGTAATGTAACTGTCTACAAAGCTTGACTTGTTGCGAAAGGCTTTCGACAAGTTCAAGGGGTTGACTACGATGAGACTTTCTCACCCGTAGCGATGCTTAAGTCTGTCCGAATCATGTTAGCAATTGCCGCATTTTATGATTATGAAACTTGGCAAATGGATGTCAAAACTGCATTCCTGAATGGATTTCTGGAAGAAGAGTTGTATATGATGCAACCGGAAAGTTTTGTCGATCCAAAAGGTGCTGACAAAGTGTGCAAGCTCCAGCGATCCATCTATGGACTAGTGCAAGCATCTCGGAGTTGGAATAAACGCTTTGATAGTGTGATCAAAGCATATGGTTTTATACAGACTTTTGGAGAAGCCTGTATTTACAAGAAAGTGAGTGGGAGCTCTGTAGCATTTCTGATATTATATGTAGATGACATATTATTAATTGGAAATGACATAGAATTTCTGGATAGCATAAGGGATACTTGAATTAAAGTTTTTCAATGAAAGACCTCGGTGAAGCTGCTTACATATTGGGCATCAAGATCTATAGAGATAGATGAAGACGCTTAATTGGTCTTTCACAAAGCACGTACCTTGATAAAGTTTTGAAGAAGTTCAAAATGGATCAGGCAAATAAAGGGTTCTTGCCTGTATTACAAGGTGTGAAGTTGAGTCAGACTCAATGCCCGACCATAGCAGAAGATAGAGAGAAAATGAAAGATGTTCCCTATGCTTCAGCCATAGGCTCTATCATGTATGCAATGCTGTGTACCAGACCTGACGTATGCTTAGCAATAAGCTTGGCATGTAGGTACCAAAGTAATCTAGGAGTGGATCACTGGACAGCGGTCCAGAACATCCTGAAATACCTGAAAAGGACTAAGGATATGTTTCTCGTTTATGGAGGTGACAAAGAGCTAGTCGTAAATGGTTACGTTGATGCAAGCTTTGACACTGATCCAGACGATTCTAAATCACAAACCGGATATGTGTTTTTTTTAAACGGTGGAGCTGTAAGTTGGTGCAGTTCTAAACAAAGCGTCGTGGCGGGATCTACATGCGAAGCAGAGTACATATCTGCTTCGGAAGCAGCAAATGAAGGAGTCTGGATGAAGGAGTTCATTTCCGATCTAGGTGTCATACCTAGTGCATCGGGACCAATGAAGATCTTCTATGACAATACTGGTGCAATTGCCTTGGCAAAGGAATCCAGATTTCACAAGAGGACCAAGCACATTAAGAGACGCTTCAATTCCATCCGGGACCAAGTCCAGGTGGGAGATATAGAGATTTGCAAGATACATACGGATCTGAATGTTGCAGACCCGTTGACTAAGCCTCTTCCATGAGCAAAACATGATCAACACCAAGACTCCATGGGTGTTAGAATCATTACTGTGTAATCTAGATTATTGACTCTAGTGCAAGTGGGAGACTGAAGGAAATATGCCCTAGAGGCAATAATAAAGTTATTATTTATTTCCTCATATCATGATAAATGTTTATTATTCATGCTAGAATTGTATTACCCGGAAACATGATACATGTGTGAATACATAGACAAACATAATGTCACTAGTGTGCCTCTACTTGACTAGCTCATTAATCAAAGATGGTTATGTTTCCTGACCATAGACATGTGTTGTCATTTGATTAACGGGATCACATCATTAGGAGAATGATGTGATTGACTTGACCCATTCCGTTAGCCTAGCACTTGATCGTTTAGTATGTTGCTATTGCTTTCTTCATGACTTATACGAAGTTCCTACAACTATGATGTTATGCAACTCACGTTTACCGGAGGAACACTTTGTGTGCTACCAAACGTCACAACGTAACTGGGTGATTATAAAGGAGCTCTACAGGTGTCTCCGAAGGTACATGTTGAGTTGGCGTATTTCGAGATTAGGATTTGTCACTCCGATTGTCGGAGAGGTATCTCTGGGCGCTCTCGGTAATGCACATCACTATAAGCCTTGCAAGCAATGTAGCTAATGAGTTAGTTACGGAATGATGCATTACGTAATGAGTAAAGAGACTTGCCAGTAACGAGATTGAACTAGGTATTGGATACCGACGATCGACTCTCGGGCAAGTAACACACCGATGACAAAGGGAACAACGTATGTTGTTATGCGGTTTGACCAATAAAGATCTTCGTAGAATATGTAGGAGCCAATATGAGCATCCAGGTTCCGCTATTGGTTATTGTCCGGAAACAGTTCTAGGTCATGTCTACATAGTTCTCGAACCCGTAGGGTCCGCACGCTTAAAGTTACGATGACAGTTTTATTTTGAGTTTATAAGTTTTGATGTACTGAAGGTTGTTCGGAGTCCGGGATGTGATCACGGACATGACGAGGAGTCTCGAAATGGTCGAGACATAAAGATTGATATATTGGACGACTATATTCGGACAACGGAAATGTTCCGGGTGATTTCGGAGAAAACCGGAGTGCCGGAGGGTCACCGGAACCCCCCCGGGAACTAATGGGCCTTGTTGGGCCCTAATGGAGAGAGAGAGGGGCCGGCCAGGGCAAAAGGCGTGCCCCCTCCTCTTGAGCCCGAATAGGACAAAGAAGGGGGGGGGGGGCGGCGCCCCCCTTGCCTTTCCCCTCTTCCACTCCTTCCTTCCCCCTCCTTCTTGGACTAGGAAAGGGAGGGGCAAACCTACTTGGAGTAGGTTTCCCCCTCTTAGGGCGCGCCACCCCCTTGGTCGGCCCTCTCCTCCTTCCCCCCTTTATATACGGAGGAGGGGGCACCTCTAGACACACAAGTTGATCTTCGTGATCGTTTCTTAGCCATGTGCGGTGCCCCCCCCCCCTCCACCATATTCCACCTCGGTCATATCGCAGCGGTGCTTAGGCGAAGCCCTGTGTTCGGTAGAACATCATCATCGTCATCATGCCGTCGTGCTGACGGAACTCATCCCCGACACCCTGCTGGATCGGAGTCCGGGGATCGTCATCGAGCTGAACGTGTGCTGAACTCGAAGGTGCCGTACGTTCGGTACTTGGATCGGTCGGATCGTGAAGACGTACGACTACATCAACCGCGCTGTCATAACGCTTCCGCTTATGGTCTACGAGGGTACGTGGACAACACTCTCCCCTCTCATTGCTATGCATCACCATGATCTTGCGTGTGCGTAGGAATTTTTTTGAAATTACTACGTTTCCCAACATTAAGTTCATGAAAAAATGGAGCAATGCATTAAGAAAGATGACATGATGTAGACAAGATAAGCTCACCTATGAAATATATCCCATCTCGTTACCCTTAATAGCAACAATACATGCGTGTCATGTCTCTTTCTGTCAGTGAGATTGAGCACCGCAAGATCGAACCCTTCACAAATCACCTCTTCCCATGGCAAGAAAAATCTATCTAGTTGACGAAAACAAACCAATAATCCGGAGAAGAAATATGAGGCTATAACAATCATGCATAAAAGAGTTCAGAGAAAACTCAAATAATATTCATGGATAGATCTGATCATAAACTCACAATTCATCGGATCCCAACAAACACACCACAAAAAGAGTTACATCAAATAGATCTCCAATAACATGGAGGAGAACATTGTATTGAAGATAAAAAAGAGAGAAGAAGCCATATAGCTACTAACTATAGACCCGTAGATCTCTGGTAAACTACACACACATCATCGGAGGGGCAACAAGGATGATGAAGAACCCCTCCGTGATCGTTGCCCACTCCGGCAGAGTACCGAAAAAGGCCTCTAGATTGGATCTCGTGGTTCTAGAACTTGCGGCGATGGAAAAAGTATTTTGTCAACTCCCCTACGGTTTTTGGGACTTTAGAGTATTTATAGAGGTAGAGGTAGGTAAAGACTGTGCCTGTGGGTCCCACTACCCACCAGGGCGCCAGGAGGCCCCTGGAGCTCTGGTGCCTAGTGGGCCCTATGAGCCTCTTCTCATGGAATCTAGAAGCTTCCAGGTTCTCTTATCACTAGAAAAAAATCTCTAAAAAGTTTCCTGGCATTTGGACTTCGTTTGGTATTGATATTCTGCAAAGTAAAAGACAAGCAAAAACCGCAACACACACTGGGCTCTAACTTAATAGGTTAGTCCCAAAAAGTTATAAAGTTGCTAGTAAATGTATATAAACATCCAAGATTGATAATATAACAACATGAAACAATAAAAAATTATAGATACGTTGGAAGTTTCAAGCTAATAAAACCATGAGACCTGGCGCGCCATCTTCACACGGCCCCTGGAGGCTGTGGTAAAAATCCGAGGACGTTTTAGATAGAAATTCATGGAGGCTTAGTGCAAACTCGACCTTGTCCAGCGAAGGATTCAGCTTTTGAGCGGGGGGTGCGTCCGGTTTGTGAAGTGGGTGCGTGGTCTGTTTCTTCATTTGCCTCAAAACTTAGTTTGCGCTCATACGAGCCTGTTTAAACGCGTGTGCCATGTCCTGGGATTTTTCAAGGGCCAACCACCATATTCTATGAATTTCCTGCATTTCCACTGTTTTAGGCCAAAAATTCAAGAACAGTGCAGCGGCCACATAAAACCATGGACGGAAAGGGCTGAGAGTACTTCCCTGCGGTCTTTGGTCCATTTCCAAGTCTTGCGCACACAACTGGGAGGGAGGGTCTGGCGCGGAGGTGAACGGGGAAGCCGCCGACACGTGGTTTGCTGTCATTTAAATCCTCAGAAATTCACGGGAGCCAATAAAATCACGAGACCCGTGTGACGTGATCACACGGCCCCTGGAGGCCGTGGTAAAAATCCAAGGCCATTTCAGATAGAACCTCACAGAGGCTTAGTGAAAATGGGACCTTATTCAACAAAGGATATAGCTTTTGAGCGGGGGTGCGTTCGGTTTGTGAATTGGTGAGGGGCTCGTTCCTCCATTGACCTCAAAAACTTTTTCTATGCTCATGCGTGCCCGTTCAAAGCCACGTGTAGGATATGACACACGGGATCTAAATAAGAAATTCCATATTACCAAGCGTGGATCTGGCGGCGAGCAACAAAGGGCGGTTTAGGCGACCGGGTGCGGCGACCAGCGGAGGAAGTGACGTCGGGTCAGATGTCGGAGGAAGGGCCGGAGACTGCGGTGATGATGGGAGGGAGTCCCGGGACACCGACGCCGCGTCGGACGATGCGGCAGTGGGACAACGGCGCTCTAGAAAGAAATGGGATGAGGGAGAGGAGGCTGCATCAGGGGGAAAATAAAAAGGCTTAGGTGTGACTCGGCTTGGCTTGCCTGTATGCAGTTTCAGCGATGTTTTTTTTTTCTTCCAAGAGTACATCTAGGCATACCATATTTTTATACCAAGCAAAAGATTGAGTATAAGAAACTACAACTTGTTGCGAACAATAAATGCAGTTGAAACTCCACACCCACACTCACTACAACTATTACAAACACAACTCAAAGGAGTCTATCCTAACATTTCATCTAGTCGCGCCTCGACTAGCACCAAACACCACTAAGAACCACAACTGCAAACAAGCTTTCCTTTTCGATGCACTAACCATCTATGATTGCCAAAGAGGAGACGGCGAATGGGCAGCGGGACTCAATCGGACCCGAAAAAGCCACGTCTTGATAGTCCGGAAACTATGTACATAGCGCGCGAGAAGATCCGCTTCGAGCAGCGGTTAGCACCAGAGAACTTCAACACAAAGCCTTGAAACCAAGTCTTCAAACACGATGCTCCCAACAGAGTAACGCCGCCGAGATGCCTCCATCGTCGGTCCAACAAAGAACCAAGGCTTTCGCCCAAAGACAACCCTAACAAGGGGGAAAATGTCAACACATCATTACGACACCTCCAAGGAGGGAAACGAGACCCACGGGCGCCGTCGTCGCAAGCACCAGCCAAAGTTGTGCGGGATTTTCATCCAACTAGTCACCCATCTCCCGCCCAACCCAACGAAATATAGCCAAGCAGTTCATGAAGGGATACACCACCGTCGTCTCAGCAACTCGTCATCCTGACCAAAATCATTGCAGAACATCGATAACCCGAACCGAGGAATGCCACCATCAACCACGTCCAACCGCGACCGAGAACCTGTAGCTCCTCCTACCCAAACCTCCATCTTCAAGGCCGCCTGCTCCTACCCCAACAAGTATCGTCAGGGCCTCCTTCTCTTGCCCCAACCTCCAACGCCATATGCCACGAGCAATGGATCGCCACACCACACCAGGCGGCCAGACATACCCCTAGGCAACCAGACACACCCGGCAGCTAGCCGCACCACCAGGCGGCCATCAAAGCCACCCGGATCAGGAGGTTCCACATCTAGTACTCACCGCCGCCACAAGCTCCCTCCCCATAGCCACCGACACCAAGACGACGACGGCTGCGACGGATGGCACTAACGCACCGCAGCCTCCGCCAGCAGCTACTCGCAAGCAACACCAGGCGAAGCGCCGCCGCGCCACTGCCTTCAGGTCACCAGTGCATCGCCTCCTCCACCTATGCTCGCCGGGAGGACCACCAAGCGCCGCGACCTCCTCTACCAGCTCCTAGCTACACGCCGTCGCTCCTTGCGCTCCTCGCCATGTGCTACTGTCCAGGGAAGACCTCCCCCGCCGCCCACTTGCATTGCTCCCCCGCGTGAGGGAGGCTCGCTGGGGCACACTGACCACTGACGCCACTGCCACTGGCACTGGCGGTGGGGGAGACCTGAAGGCGGGGGGGGGGGGGGGGGGGTGTCGCGACGACGACTAGGGTTTTGACCCTCCGGAGCTTCCCGTGCAAGCAGCCCGGAGGGGAGGGGAAAGTCTTTGCACCTTATTTAAGAGTTTTTTCTATTTTTCATTGTTAGCGAGTTTGTGAAAGCAAGTCATTGCTTCAACTTGTCGCCCTCCAAGCTAGATCTAGCGTTCAATAAAGAGTCAAAGCGAGATCTTCAGTTTCAGTTCCCATCGCGTCCATCATCACCTTCAATGCTTGCACGTTCATTGCTATGGCACTAAGTTTTTTTCTGCGAAAAGGCCTAAGGCCAGATATATTAAGTAAATCAGGTCTTTACAAACTCACCCATACAAAAAAATTGCATATAAATTCTTGGGGGATCCAAAGTCTTCTTCCTCCTGCATCCACCGGCGGGGCGCCATGAGGTAGCTCAATGCCACCTCTAGGCCTCTTCCTCGACTGAGCAAACATTTTTTGAACCCAGGAGCTTGTAGAAGCAGCGGCCAGGAAGTCATTGATGTAGACAAAGAGATGCCAGCGGCCACGATCTGTGAAGCAAATCGTCGACCACGGGAAGAAAATGCCGAGAAGAGCCTGTAGAAACTCCGAATACCACCAAAGCCGGTTGAATCCAAAGGGATCCATCGGAAACCTAAACCAGTTGGATCCCAGAAGACCCATTGGAGACATAGCTCCACATGCCCTCCATCGGCAATAAACACACCAATGGAAGGAGAAAAGGGCAGGGGGAACATTATTCATACAAAGGATGGACTAAGACGACCTACCTGTCGCCACTGAGAACCCGACGCGATGCCCACTTCTCCGATGACCAAGACATGTTGGGTCACCGCCGAAGGTTGCCAAGGCGCTGGAGCTTAGCCACCAGCCAAGACCATCCTTAGTCACCGCTGATGTACATGCCACAACACGTGGAGCAGCCAACCCTCCCACCATCTCATGCTCCCCACCAGGGAACCACAACTTGGAAGGACATCCCTGCCACTGCCGGCATTGCGAGGGCTTTGCCCAGCGGTGCACCATGGAGGTGGCATGCGATTTGACTAACCTGGCGATGCATGAGGAGAGGAAACGCTTCATAACTAAGGGTATCTCTAATGGGCGTACATCAAAACGGACCCGCAAACATGTTCGGAAGGTCGTGTCCATGGATAGTGAACACTACTGGAAAATCACACATTGCCTTCTACTCTTCTCCTAAGCTGAGTGAAAAAATATGGGTTCTCGGCTTACACAGACATAAAATGAGTAAAGAAGTAAACTAGTCATGAAATTAGTTAAAATATAGTTCACAACGTTGTTATATAAGTTAGTTAGGTGATTGAAACTTACTCCATGTAATGTTGTACTTCTAGACAGTTGTGAAGTATATATTTATGCATTTTGTCCCATTCCTCCAAGCATTCTTTCTTACGGGCCACCTCAATGCCAACAACACAACCATCTTCCTAGGCTTCCTCTCCTAGATTCCTGGTTTTTATCTTTCCTATCATTCTTACGCATGTTCCTATCTCCCTGTTAAATGTTGTTTCTATGTCATCTTTGAAATATCTAGAGCAAAAAGTCAAGCACTCATCGCCGATATAGGCCTCGGTAATTGAACCTTCGGGCCTTGCTTTGTTACGTATTGTTGACTTGAGGTACCCAAGCATTCTCTCAACTAGAAACATCCAACCATAGTGGACAGGCCCCCTTAGTAGTGACTCGTCCGGAAGATGTACAGCTAGGTGCACCATTGCATCGAAGGAAGAAGGTGGGAAGAACTTCTCAAGCCTGCAAAGAATTTCAGGAATATCAAGTCTCAATTGCTCCAAGACGTCGATTCTTAATGTCTTGGCACACAATTCCTTAAAAACTCTGCCTAGTTCAGTAATCACTAAAAAAATAGCACGCTATAACCTCGCCAATAGCACGCTATAGCATATTCAGAATTGTCTCGCTAAATATATCAGTGTACAACGTCTCGCTAATAGCACGCTATAGCACGATATAGCACGCTAATAGCATATTTTGAGGTTGGCGCTATTTTGCTGTAGCACGCTATTTTTTTCATTGTCGGTAATAGCCTCATATGTCTCCTTGGGGACAATTCCTCTAAGACTGGCTGGTAAGATAGTTTGCAGAAGTATGTGGTAATCACGTGTCTCAATATCGTGTAATTTATTAGTCTCAACATCCACATATGTTGTCAGATTTGGAGCGTGACCAAATGGGAATTTGACATTAGCCAGAAACTGGCACAACTTTATTTTGCCTTCATTACCAAGCGTCCATGATGCAGGATACTTCTGGTAAGAACCCTCCTTATTCTTATTATCTTGCAACCAATGCTTTTCCCACATCCCTAGATGTTGTAAATCCGATCTTTTCCCCATGGTATCCTTGTTCTTACCATGAAGTTCAAGGAGTGTACCAATGATACTCTCACACATGTTCTTCTCAATGTGCATAACATCCAGGTTGTGCGGTAACAAAAGATCCTTCCGGTATGGCAAATCATGTAAGCTCGCCCTCAGGTGCCATGTGGGATTATTCTCCATGTGCTTTTTCTTTCTACTTGCATTACCATGGTACTTCCCTAGTTTGAAATTCTCCATAGCACGTTGTAAGTACTGATCAACTTCTTTGCTTCTGCATATCTGCTATTAGTGGCTGCGTAAATACATGAAAATCCTTTCCTGGTGAGTATTTTCTAGGAATCAGCAATGCCATCATGAAATTGGATTGGTCCATGCACATCTAAAGTGGGAAGTTGTATGTAATGAGAAAAAACAGGCCACATATTGTATGCACTGCTCATATATCCAAAGGGATTGAATCCATCAGTTGCAAATCCTAACCTCAAGATATGAGGATCTGCAGCAAAAGTGTTCATGTGTTCCGTCGAAGGCCTTCCATTCCTTGCCATTAGCGGGGTGCTTCATTACATTATCCTCTTCAACCCTCTTTTCCTCGTGCCACCGGGTGTGCTCTGATATTTCTCTCGAAGAAAAAAAATCTTTGTGACCATGCGCTTCTTTGGAAGTATCGAAGGTCTTGTGAGGAAAGTTTTTCTTCCCATCAACGTGTCTCCACCTTGATGTACCATAGTGGGGACAGTGAGTACTATTGGAATGGTCTCCCCAATACAAAATGTAGTCATACTTGCATACATGAATTGTCTGATAACGAGGACCAAGATCAGAAAGAACTCTCTTAACATCAGCGTAAGATTTTGGAAATTCCACCTTAGGCAAAGCAAGACTCAATAGCTGGAAAAACATATTGAATTTCCTGCTGGTCATACGGGTATATGTTTTGATATGAAGGACCCTGATAATGAACATCATCCGTGTCATAGTGCAGCATCCCTCGTCAAGGGGTTTCATCGCTTCTTCGTTGAGCTTTTTAAAAATGTCAAACCCACCAGATGCATCTTCTTTATTTCCAGATGATCTGCCCATGTCATCCACGAGGGCTCCGAGCACATCATACACAAATTGATTGTACAGCTTAAAATCATCAGAGTCGTCGGATTCATAACCATCATCATTGGCAGTACCACAACTTCTACTGATTCCCCATGATAGATCCACCTCGTATAGGCCCCGAGCATACTAGTGATATTTACATGACATACAATATCAATAGCTTGGCGGATACCATTACATCAATCTTTGCATGGGAGCAACATATCTTCTGCCTCGTTGTTGAGCAAGCGTGAATTTCATAAACCGATCCACGCCAGCCATGTATGGTGGCGTCAGCTTCATTCCATGAGTAATCCATCCACAATCCAATGTTTGTACAAGATGAAAAGTAAATACAACGCACCTGAAATTTGCTACTATGTCTTTCAGTAAAAAGATCTCATCTGAAATTGCCCCTGTTTCACACTGCCACAGTCGCGTTTGACTTCTCCATTCAAAAGGGGTGCGCAGCTGCGTGCACCTCGCTGTGGCAGCCTGTCGACTTGCCGGGGCATGGTATGAGAGGAGGGCCCTAAGCCAACGTTCCCAATTCCCTTTGTTTTGAGGGAACCAGATGATACCAATTCCAATTTCACGCTATTATGAAAAGAGATCCCGCTAAATGAGTTAGCTGAAAAACAATTACCTATTATTTTTCAATTGAATTTTCAAAAAAGGACCCACCAACTTACTGTGACACTGAGACTCGTCGCCGAATATGCACATGCCTATTGACGGATGAATACGTCACCGAAAATCAGCCCAGAATGGCACCAAAATTGCCGAGGGCGTTGCCCCGGGAGGGAAACACCAAGGCGATTAACACTGCCATCTACACGTGTCACGACCAGTTTTCCGGGTATTAATTTCCAGAAAATGGCCGTTGTGCTCACCAGCCCCAGGATTACTGTTAGCTGATGAGGCACCAACTTGATACAGAAAATTCCAAGTAAAATACAAAATATGTAGTACAAGACCATTCTGGCTTGTGAGTATAACAAATGGTTTCTGGTGGTTGAGGGCGGAAGCGGTTTGTGGATCATCAGAGTCTATGGGTCTCCATTTCCACAGGAACAGCTGACCAGGTTAACTCCTATCTTCGCGAGGCTGCTACCACCACTGCTTAGGTTCCGGGGCTGTCGTCGCATCGCTCCTCTCCGTGCAAGAAATCTGACAAAGACAATAGCTAGGGACAAGCCAGTGAGTACTTTGAATGTACTCGCAAACATTATGAACACTGAGATAATATAAATGATAATCATGCACTGAAATATTCTATGATTACATCGTCAGTCATAAAATAAAATTTCTGATGCATGCAAGCAGATTATTTATATGCAACACGAATAAGCAATAATGGAATAGAAATAAAATGCCGCAGTCGGGCGTCTGTGCGACACCACATAAAGGGCTTATAAAGTGAATAAATAACAAGCAATGCCACAGTCGGGCGTCTCAGCGGCACCACATAAAGGGCTTATAAAGTAAATAAATAACAAGCAATGCCACTGTCGGGCGTCTCAGCGACACCACATAAAGGGCTTATAAAGTAAATAGATAACAAGCAATGCCACAGTCGGGCGTCTCAGCGACACCACATAAAGGGCTTATAAAGTGAATAAATAACAAGCAATGCCACAGTCGGGTGTCTCAGCGACACCACATAAAGGGCTTATAAAGTAAATAGATAAGAAGCAATGCCACAGTCGGGCGTCTCAGCGACATCACATAAAGGGCTTATAAAGTAAATAGATAACAAGTAATGCCACAGTCGGGCATCTCAGCGACACCACATAAAGGGCTTATAAAGTAAATAGATAACAAGCAATGCCACAGTCGGGCGTCTCAGCGACACCACATAAAGGGCTTATAAAATAGATAATCACAATGAATATCCAGGAGGTAGAACCGTCCCAGGGATACTCAATGATATAATGGGTTAGTCCATAATAAACATAAACATAATGATCACAAGTCATCAGTCATGACCCACATTCTGGTTTAGTAGTTTCTCCTCCGAAGACCGACACTAAGACCGACACTTGACCCATCCCAGACTGTAGTCCTTAACCATGGACACGGCTATTCGAATAGGTTTATCCTCTGCAGAGGGTGTACTCTTTACCCACGAGTAACGGATTCCTTTAGTCCATCACTACTAATTCCGTCTACGGTCTTTTAATTGAAAACACACCTGACTTGCACACACCAGCTTAACATCCCGGTGTCTGGAATCACCCACGACACTGTTAAGCAAAACTCTAAGTGGGGAGGCTACAACCTCGATTAGCATGGGATCACAAAATTTATACCGCGCGCAAAATTGAGGAAGCTATCCCCTCGGCTACAACCGAAACACCCATGCCCCCTGACCGGATGACTGGCTTTAATCCATGGCTTTGGTACCCTCATCCCAGCCCCTCTGTACGGTGTGTACTAGAAAGGGGTTGACAAATTACTGAACCATACCCTACCTGTGGCAGGGACAAGTGGTAGCACGAAACAAGTGTGGGGGTTACTAGAACAAGACTCGATCTACGGTCGACTCAGGAGGTTTATAATTTCCCTGCATGACATGTATAGCAAATATATTTCAACCAACACAATCAACACTCATTATACCTTACTATGCCATACCGGACATAACCGTCCCGACGGAGACCGGCGACAAGCTCACGCCTACCCAAGGCAGAGGCTTTCCCGGATTCCTTTCCGGCATGCATGCAAGGTACATGAGGATGATTACCATCACAAGTATACTCATTTCCAACAGCAAGGAAATCACTAATATGCATTCATGCAAATGATCATATCACCACATAAAATAACGAGTTTTTCCGAAGTAAGGTGGTGTTATAATCGTGTCAACCAACACATCAAAAATATTATGCCAGGGTTCAGGATGCTTGCCTTCAAGTTGTGGAGAAGTGAGATGCTCTCCAAAACTTATGAAAGTTTTCTCCTCTCTCTCCAAAATCCTATTTAAAATACATTTGAATTAACACACATTTCCAAAACAGCACAAAAAAGTTGTCTGAATTTTTTTGAAATAAATCTTAAAATAAACTAGACAATATTTGAGAGAGGTAGGAAAAAGAATCAACTCATTGGAGTTGTATTTAAAAAGTTATAGACAGTCAAAGTTCTGGTCAAAAATCTGATTTTAAAAATAAAACCAAAAAAGAAAAATGATTCGAACTGACCACGTCGAAGACGTATTCTGAAAAATACGTTTCCACTAATCCAGCGTGGACCGCGCGTGAGTCACTGACAGTGGGCCCGCCTGGCCCACTGGTCAGGTTTGACTGGTCTTCCCTCCCCTCCTCCTTCTCTGCCCGAGCGGGGGCGGAACTCCGGCGAGGCTCGCCGGCGAACGGTGGCACCGTTTGGGAAACCGAGGTCACCCGCGGGTTCAAGGGGCTGAGGCGGTCACTCCGGTGGTCGCTTTGGACTCTGGGGTGGACAGAGCTGCCGGCGGCGAGCTCCGCAGCGGACAGTGGCCGTCGGGCAAAGTGAGTTTTCGCCCGTGGCGAGTCCCGATCAAGATTGAGTAGGGGAATGGACTCACGAGAGGGAGAGGGGGCTCCTGGTGAAGAGAGTGGAGAGGAGGAGGCCCTGGTTGCGCCGGACAGAGCCGGGAGGCGACGGTGGCCGAACTGGCCGGAGTCGGGGAAGACGGCCTTCCCGGTTCGATTGCTGGCCAAGGGGGGTCCTAGGGAGATGGCTTGAGACTGCCTGCGTGCGGGGATGAGCTCGGGGCTTCTTAAATAGGCGATCGGGGTCGGTTCCGACGGCGGCCGTGGATAAGGTCGCCGGCGACCGCCGTTCTATAGCTAGGGCGACGTGGCGGCGACGTGTGCTAGAGGACGAGGTTGCGGATGAGCTTGAACCGCTCTAGGGGGCAGCTGGCGAGCGGGAGAGGCTCGGGCCGCACCGACATGAGCAGGGGCTGTCGGGCGGCCGTGGCGGCTAGCTCCTGGCTTGCCGGAGACGTGGCGAGGGCATGCTTGGCGTGTTCTGGTGAGAGGGAGAGTGCGTGGCGCGGCTTTGCAGTGGGGCCAAACCAGGGGCGCGACGCGGCGGCTCGGGCGCGGCACGTGCAAAACGCGTGCTCTGCTCGCGCCCAGAGCACGCACGGAACGTGCTCGACAAAATGCTAAGGCATGCTAGGGGGCTCTAATCCACAAGAGGGTTAGCAGGGTGGGGTTATAGGCTAGGGCAAATCCATGGGACATGCTGGTCTGGTCAGAGGATCAAGTTCACAATGTAAACAAAAATTCATGCCAAATCTGTCCATGCTCTCAAGGTGTTTGACAAAATGCCACAGGCACCTAGGCATTTCTTGGAGTGGCCAAATATTCCAGAGTGGGGTCTCTTTAGATGAATGAGAGGGTGGTAAGGTCATTTGGACAAAAGGAGAAACTTGCTAGTGCAAGTTTTGCAAAACTCCACATTTGGACAGAAAGAACAGGGCATGATTGCAAGAACTAGGATTGCTCCAATGAGTCCAACCTCTTGGACTTAAGGGTTTAGCAGGGAGTACTACAATTAGGAAAAGGAATCATGGATAAGGGAGCAACTAAAAATGTGGTTGCTGTACAAATCCTCAAGTTGGACCAGAATAGAAAAAAGGTTGATTCACTCATTTTTCCCAAAGAACAACACTAGGTTTTTGCAAAAAGTTGAATTGCATGCTACCACTGACATCCCATAATTTTGGTGAAGGCTCTAAAGAAATATTTAAATAGGTTGTAGTGCAAATCTGCCCACTGGACCAGATTTGAAAATATGGTGTAGAGCTCAAAATATCCAAAGATTGAAATATATTTTTGCATAAAAGTGGTTTAAATACATCACATGACATCTCCAAATTTTTGTGGGATTTTTGAATGAATTTATCAAATGGTTGTAGTTCAAATAGGACCACAAACCATGGGAAAACCATTTTTAAAGGAATAAAGTTCAGGGAAATAATTTTATAATTAACTCCTCTGATAAAAAGAAAAGTTTTATTTGAGAGTGTAAGAGAGTCCAATAAAATTGGGAAGTTTTTCACTTGAGGTAAAAACTCCATAAAAATAAAGGGAAGAAGGGTTCTGAAATCAAAAGAAAATCCAGAAAACAAAAGTTTAAGTTCCTAGCAAGGTTAAAACAAGGTTAAAAATCTTGGGGTGTTACAACACGCGATGGAACATTTGGAAAGAACGGAGTCGATGGGTGTTTGAGAAGCAAGTGCCTCATGAAGATGAGCTAGTTATGTTGAACAAGCAAGGCATCCTCCAGCCAATGCTCTCCTTTCTTGGACTAGCGACACCCAAAATTATCGTGAACCTGAACCTGATTAGGTTAGTCTTTTATTTCCCTTCGCCCTGTAAGGACCTTTATATTTTTTTTACTCCTACTCAATATATAGGCAGATGATCTGCCAATTCCTAAAAAAAAAATCATGAGTCGTCAAGACTTTACCATGATTAGTTCATATATGACCTCCTCAAGCATTCTTTGAGTCCATCAGGGTCTATTTGCAGGCGAACTATGCAGTACAGGCTACACTTCTTCCTAAACAGAACTTCTCCCAAAGAGTTGGCTATCACAATGAGACCCTAAAAGACTCGGGGTCTACTTACAATGGTATCCCCTGGTGTAGGCCCATGGCGAGTCTCAGAGACTCAGATGTATCTATAATTTTTGCTATATTTGTGCTACTTTTATATCATAACTAGCACATATGCCCGTGCGTTGCACCGGGATAGATAATTAACATTTGCACCTAAACACCACAACAACTCAAATTTTAGAGAGAACATCCCTCAGCAACAGATTTTTGAAACTGCTTGGCTATGATTTTTGTATATGGGCTCTTTCTCTCTTTTAAATGCTGGATGGGTGCCCTTTTTATACAACACCTTTGATCAACATTAGTCTCTCCCTCCTCTTTTATTCCTGGATGCATACTCAAAGCTTCTAGCAATCTCACTTAAGCCATGCACTTTCACTGCAAACCGGGTCATCTTTTATTGCATCTTCCTTTTGTTTTATTTCATGATGAATCAGGTCCTTTTTCATCAAATAGTCCTCCATTTTATTGGCATGCGCCAACCAGGTCCTTTTTCATCGAATCTTCCTCTCTTTTATTCACCAATCGGGTCCTCTTTCATGGGATATTCCTCTATTTTATTGGGGCATACATGCATTAATTTCTTCCTTCATTTTTTAATATAAATGGGACCCACACTTCATCCTTTTCTTGCGATGGCTTGCTGATTTTCAGGTAACTCATGGACGTATTTAAATTTGTGAAATTTGATTTCAAAAAGCAAGGTGGTACTTTTTTTGAGTAACTAACCCAATTTTTATGTTTGGTCCTCGGGGACAATGACGCAGCCTGTGCAATCGAAAAGAAAACCAAGAAATATGAAGCCCATCAGAGAAATTTGTTGGCTGTAGAAACATCCCAGTTAGGAGCGTATTGGCCTAGTATAGGTGACAGAGCAGCAGGAGAATTGATAGAAAGCAGACCTAGCTTCCTCTATAAAAACGAAGCAAACCTAGCCGTGCATACAAATTTGAAGTTTAATACAACATGCTAATTCATTGGATATCGAGGTTGGAGTAGTTTGCGTGGTTACGAGTTCGACTTCCGTCAGACGCATTAATTTTTAGCACTTGAAGCCAAGAAAAAACAATGCGACCATGTGTGGCCGCACTTCCTTTGCCATATATTATTAAAAAGAATGATCACTAAATAAGTAGTGGAACAATTGACTTTGCGTAGTGGCGTCCCGGTTTTCTTTGCTTGCACATGTTCGTGAAACGGACAAAAGTAAAAAAAAAATAACATAAGTAAAAAATAGCATACATATAAAAAAACTTAAAACAGGACGAAACAAAACAGGACCAAACCAAGAATACCTATTCCCTTTAATAGTAGGTATAGATTGCATAGTTTTGACTTTTGACACGATTTCATATCAACTACTCATTTACTAACCTATTAATCCAATACCCACGCCAGTTGGTATTTTCTGCATATTTTTGGACTTTAGAAAAAACACCATTTTGGATACAAAAAAATATTTCACAAAGTTTTTTGATCAGAACGAAGCCAAGGGTGCCAAAGGGGGCAGAGCGGAGTCCCAGAGGATCCATGTGGTCGGCTCATGCGGCTCGGGAGCTGGTCACGAGGCGAGGCGCGTGGAGGCCCTAGGGCACCCCTCTGCCGCCTCTTGGCCCCCGGCCTTTCCATACTCCCGAAACCTCTAAAAATATTTATCGAGGATTTTTAACGTTGTTGCCACCTCTTATTCCATGATGATCTAACTGGATGCCTCCCAGGGTACATGTAAATTATCATATGAGGCTTGATTAGAACACTCAGTACGAGTAGGGTATTACCTATAAGATAGAGGACCCAAACCTAATATATTTTGGGTATTACCTTCCAGATTCTCCACGTGCACCTTTGTTCCAAAAAATCCCCAAATATCTCCGCTGTCTTCTACCCCATCCTCACAACGAGAGTAGAGATGCCACCGCTACAGAGGGCAGCCGACGGCGCTCGAAGCTTGCCGGTGTTTTTGCTGTGGGGAAGCTGAAGCTGCCATGCGTGATTGCAAGAACCTGGTGTAGTAATGACGACCGAGCGGTGCTACGGACGGCGATCACCGGGACTGTGAGCAATGGCCCACCGTGCTATGACGACACTTAGCAGTGCTCCAAGCCATGTCAAACGAAGCAGGGGGCTGGGATGGCAACCATCGGTGATGTGAGCCGCAGCAGGAGTTCTACAACCATGGTGAGGCGATGCTGCAAGCAGTAGTGGGATGGACCAGAGGTTCTGATGGACGGTCTGTGCTGCTATGAAGCAGGACAGTCGGTGCTCCGGCAATGATGATGCTGCAAGGGCGAGGGCAAGCGGCAACAAGACACTGCAGAAATCTGGGTCTTGTTGGAAGAACTCGAGGTCTGGGTGATACTGCATATGGAGAAACTGGAAACAAATATTAAGCCTACAGGGCAGCAACGAGGCAGACATTCCAACAATAGCTTAGCTAAGATAGGAAGCACAGAGGGTTACGAAGACAGCTCTACATATATAAAATTTCTCCACACGTAAAAGAGAACATGGAATGTGTAGCAAGCTGCAGTATGGTTATAAATCATATGTCCAAAGAAACAGGTCTTGAGTTCAAATGGCATGGCTTATAATTCATGTTATTATGTTACCAAATTGTTTAGTCACACTAGTGCAGAATCGGGCATTAGCACCGGTTCGTAAGGCCCTATAGTTCCGGTTACATAACCGGCACTAAATTGTGGTCACTAAAGCCCCCCCCCCCCCCCCCCTTTAGTACCGGTTCAGCACGAACCGGTGCTAAAGGGCAACCACGTGGCACGAGCCAGCTCCGGGGGCCTGGAGCCCTTTAGTACCGGTTGGTAAGACCAACCGGTACTATAAGGTTTGGGGGGTTTTTAGTTTTATGATTTCTTTTTCATTTAATTTTGTGTTTCCATTTTAATTCTTTTTCGTTTACTGGTATTTTACGATACTACACATTGTACACGTTATATATATAGAATTTCTAGTAGAACCAATCATGCATATATATATCATCAATGTCTCACAAACCACCATATTAATTAATTCACACATATACACATGTATAGGTATATACAATTTCTTCTACATATGAATGTTGCCTTCGGAGCTAGTGGCATTAGCCTAATTGGTGCCTTCGGAGCACCATGACAATTGGAAGTGGTTTTCATGGGGGCGGTAGCGGGTAATAGAATTCTCCATTCGGATTTATGACCTGGTCGAGCAAAAATCCCGCTATTTCCTCTTGAAGTGCTTCTACGCGCTCCCTTTCTATGAGCTTCTCCCGCACCTCTTTAAACTGTTAAGAAGGAGATCAATATGCATGTGTATTAGTTGTGTGACTAGATATCGATAATGGTGTAAAAATTGTGAATAGTGTTCTGACAAGCGTACCCATTGCTGTCTTTGAGATCTGCTCCTTTCGGACGCCATCATGCGAATGTTCTCGCAAACGCAGAATGCACACAGATCAGTCCCCTGCGCCTGCTTCAGGGCCTTTACGAGAATGGAATTTGATCAGATAATAATTAATCAAGCATGATAATTAAAGAGATGGCAGCTAGCTAGCTAGCTAGTACTACTTAATTACTTACCTTGGGTCGAATCCATTTAAGCTTTTGTTTTCATTCACCTTCCGTGACGCTGATGAATCTTGCCCAAGCCCTACCCGCCGACAAAGAAAATGAATAAAGGGGTTATTAAATAGTTCATATCATGAAATGACGAACTAAATAGGCCGAGATATATAGTTAATAATGATTAAAATTACCTGTTGAATATCCCATACAAGATGTTATAGTCCTTTTTTCTGAGATTAGTGAGTCCAGTACTTTAACTGTTACGGCGTCAACTTTAATGATACACAACACCCAGTGAAATCTGCATGCACACACGTTTACATGTCTTAATTAAGCGGGCATATGTAAGCAAAAACATGTAGCTAGCTAGTAGGCAAAAACAGAGAATTTGTAGTACAAGACAGTGTGACTCACTGGAAGTTGTAAGGAAGTAGTATATCTTCATTGTATTTGAGGCGCTTCAAGAACTCTAGCATGCTGTCCTCTACTTCCTTTGCACAACGTTGATTTATCTTCCATGTGTATTCATTAACGGTGTTTGGGTCAATGAACCCAATGCCAAAGCGTCCACATTTTCTCATTTCATATATCTTCATCCTGCATAATACCACAGAAAAGAATATAGTGAGGATAATTATAGGTAATGATTGATCAAAAGGATCACTACAACTAGCTTGAGACTTAAATTATAGAAAGAAATCACTTACAGACAATAGCAACTGACGATAGATTTGTCGAGTGCGTCTTGATTGTATAACTGAAATAGTTCTAAATACTCAATGGACACAGCTTTCTCATGGTAGTAATGGTCCTGCTTGACATTCACCATGAGGGACAATCGCTCTGAAATCTTGGTAATGTTCATGTACCATTTATGCAATTCATACATTCTCGTTGGGAGGTTCTTGACCTTGTCTGGCGCGACCAAAGGTTGGCCCCGGACATATTTCCGTTTTACTTCATCCTCTCTAAGCAAAGGCATGGGCTCGATCTCGAGGAGTTGTCCAACAGTGATGTTGAGAACTTCAGCTTGCATTATATGCTCCTCCGTTATTACCACATTGCCCACCTCGGGAACATGCACTGTTTGCCCACAATAATATTGGGCGCGCGTACTGTCACCTGTTGTTGGCACAACAAGCGAGGGGATCGATTGCGCCGCCTATTCTCCTAGCTGGGGAATGGTTTTCCCGCATTTTTGGCAGCTGCTTCTTGTTTGCTCGATCCCGATGTAGACGTGCTCGCCTCCCTTTGTAGACGTGCTCGATTTAACTTCCTGATGTGGCGCTCATAGTCTGTGTCAACAGGCTTGGGAGCTGGTGGTTGAGCCATACGAATGAAGTGGTCAATCGTTTCCTCAGGCACTTTCTCCCTTGGCGGCGGTGGCGGTTTCGGTGCAAAATGGGCTTCCACCTCGGCCTTCGATATGGCTGTAATTTCCTCCTCGGACCTGTCATAAGACCTCTGCGGAAGAGGCTTGAGGCTTCGACCATATTTATATCGCTTGCCTCCGCCTGTACTTCCTGTACTACCTCGACTCGTACCGCTACGCACCATAGTTGCGGGGTGTCTCTTCTGCGATTGCTGAGGCAGCGGAGACGGCTGACGGGACTGAGTTGGACGAGGAGGAGTGGCCTGAGGTTGTGCTGGACTTGGAGGAGGAGTGGACGTCTGACGCTGTGGCGGACTTGGAGGAGGAGGATTGTCCTGACACTTTGCCGGACTTGGAGGAGGAGGAGTGGCCTGACACTTCGCCGGACTTGGTGGACTTGCAGGAGCGGGAGTCTGCTGACTCGGTGGCGGACTTCGACGAGGACTCGGCTGACGCGGTGTCGGTGGCCTTGGAAAGATGATGCAATCCTTTTTCCATAGGATGATACGATGTTTGGCCTCTCCGAGAAAGCGCTCGCCGTCACCTCCAGCAATGTCAAGCTGTAGCCCCGAATATGGTGGGTCCACCACCTCATCAACCAAGACACGAGCATAGCCCGCTGGAATCGGGTTGCAATGGAAGGTTGCCTTGGGGGGGATTTGTGAAAGCACAGCCGTCCGCCACCTTCATGGATATGTTCTTCATTTTCACGTGTAGCTCGCAGTTAGTGTTCTCCGTGATGTCATCCACGGGGTATCTACCCAGCATTGCGTCGTCCGGGACGGAACCCACGCAGCTTCTCGGCATGGATGGGCCGGTGCTATCCAATGCTGGATCATCCGCTAGCTGCTGCAGCTGCTGAGACCCTCTTTGATGGGTAAGTGAGTCGATCTGCTCCTGCTGCCGCTGGAATTTGACTGCCAATTCCGCTTGACTTGCTTCTAGGCCTTGAAGGCGTTCATAGTCCCGCTTCGCCTGCTCCTCCTCCATCTTCCTCTTCTTCTCCTCCGCAATCTTCTTTCTCGCACGGGTTTTGTAGTCGTTGTTCCAGTCTGAAAACCCCTCGTGTTCTTCCCGGGTGTTCAGGATTTCCCAGGGCACGCGTAAGCTCGTCGTTCTCTTTGTTGGGCTGGAACACCCCCGTTCGTGCCTCTTCTATTGCAACAAGTATCGCATCGTCGGCTCCCTTCAGACTTGCCCTCGTCGAAACATTGCCTGTCTCCAGATCCAACTCCCCCCCATGCGCATAAAACCAAGTCCTAACCCTGGGGGGCCAGCTCTTAGTAGCCGGAGTGACACCTGCATCCTCCATCTCTTTCTTAGACTTATCCCACTTAGGCATTGCCACCGCATAGCCACCTGGCCCCAGCTTATGGAACTTATCCTTTTTTTCGGCATTCTTTTTGTTTATTCTCGACCGTTCCTTAGCTAATTTTGAATCCTTGAATTTCACGAAATCGTTCCAATGATCACGTTGGTTCTCCAGTGTTCCCTTGAATACTGGAGTCTTCCTTCCCCCCTTGACGTACTTGTTCCATTCACGATTCTTGAAGTTCTTGAATGCAATCGCCATCATCCTAAGAGCAGCCTCTTTGACTTTCTGCACATCTGCTTCTGTGAAATGATCTGGTAGGGTGAAATGTTCCATGAGAGTATCCCAAAGCAGATCTTTTTGATTCTTGTCGACAAAAGTAACATCTGGACGTGGCTTTGCTGGCGCTCTCCATTCTTGAAGTTTGATTGGGAGTTGGTCCTTCACAAGAACTCCGCACTGACGAACGAACTTGTCCGCAATCTTCTTAGGCGCTAATGGTTTGCCAGTAGGGCCGCATGCCTCGATATTGTACTTTACGCCCGGCTTCAACTTTTTGTTCGGGCCTCGTTTCGTCATTTTGCCTGAAGATTTGCTCGATCCGGATGGCTGAAAGAACAAAGATCGATTCGTTAATATATCTTCAAGTCATTTAAAACATGTGATGATCACCAGATGCCTGATTATATAAATATATATACCTCGCCGGTGTTTGTTGTTTCAGGATCAACATGTTCTTCGTCATCGTCATAATCATAGTTCATGACTTCATCAATTTCGTCGTCGCGATCGAATATCATATCACCCTCTCCGGTGTTGTTTAGAAATTCGGAGCCGTCATAATCTTCTTCATTCTAATTATCATCTAGCCCGCGTATCATATCGAACATGGTCTGTTCTCCCTCTCTGTCGGTATTGTCTGCCATAGCTTTTGTTTAACTTATCCAAAAGAAATATAAAACAATTTAGTATTCAAATTACATCGTCTTGAATAATAGATATAATCTCGAATACATCGTCCAGAATAATAGATATAATCTCGAATACATCGTCTCGAATAATATATAATGTTGAATAGTACATCACTGGCTATTAGCTAATAAAGATCGAATACTACAGAAGAATCTAGGACACTTGCGGTTCCTCCGGCGCGGGCGGTGGACACCCAAAGAGAAGGAACCATCACAGGATCGTAGCTGAAATGAGATCCCCGAAGATACTGCCACGTATTGGAGAACCTGCCGTCCTCTAACGCAACCATGTAGCGATGGACGTGCTCATCCTCCTCCCTGACACGGCGACGTACCACCTCCGGCGGGGCTGGGTCCCTCCGCACCGAAACTGGCCCACGCGAACGCCACCAGAGATCAGGGTCGACGACGGGACCCGCGGCCGAGTTCCTCATCAAGCGGCGCGCCCCTCCAAGCAGCACCTCCCAGTGCCAGCCCGGCGGAGCCCAGTCCCGGACATGGGTCGGCTGGGCGTCGTCGCGGACGGGTCGACGGCGAGGATGCGGGCCGGGCATCGTCGAGAACAAATACTACCTATATGCCCGCAAAAAGTAATATTTTTTTAATGATTGGATTTTGATAACTAAAATTTCTAACATTTCTATATAACACTAATTATGCTAATCTAAATAATCTAAATAACACTAAAATTTCTAACATTTCTAACATTTCTATATAACACTAATTTCTAACATTTCTATATAACACTAATTTCTAACTGATTAAGCACTAACTATATCCATCTAACATGCATTCATACATATATAATAGTGAAAAATAATAATCTAAATAATCTAAACTAATTAAACACTAATTATCTAAACTAATTAAACATACAAAATAATAATCTAAATAATCTAAACTAATTAAAGACTAATTATCTAAACTAATTAAACATGCTTGTATGTGTGTGTACGGGCTCGGGGCTGGAGGACTCACAGCGGGCGACGACGACGGCGAGGCGATGGCGAGGCGAGGCGACGGCGAGAAGAGGCGACGGCGAGGCGAGCCGACGGCGAGGCGACGGCCGGGGCGGCGATGGCGGGGACGGCGCGACGGGGACGGGCCCGGGGCGGTGACGGAGACGAGGGCGGCGACGGGGACGGGGGCGGCGACGGGGACGGAGACGAGCGGCGACGTCGGAGACGATCGAGGGCGGCGGCGACGGCGATGAAGACGACGGAACAGAGGAACAAAAACAGAGGGAAACTGAAATTTTCGTACCAGTTCTATATATAGAAGGCACCTTTAGTACCGGTTGGAGCCACCAACCGGTACTAAAGGTCTGTTTTGGCCAGGCCAAGCGGCGGGAAGCGACCCCCTTTAGTACCGGGTGGTGGCACAAACCGGTACTAAAGGCCACCCCTTTAGTACCGGTTTGTGCCACGACCCGGTACTAAAGGGGGTGCGCTGGCGCAGGTGCAGTGCGGAAGTTTAGTCCCACCTCGCTAGTCGAGGGGCTACCGCACTGGTTTATAAGCCCCAGTGCGGTAGCTCTCTCGAGCTCCTCTCCTAATCAGGCCTACTGGGCCTACCTGTCCTCCTCGCCTTGTGGGCCTACTGGGCCTTCGCGGGCCTGCATCCTGGCCCAACGAAAGGTTGTGTCGCTAATCGTATGCAGGCCGCTTTGGCCCAGTAGGCGGGCTTTTATTTCTTAATTTTTTTTGCTTTATTTTTTTTGTTTTATCTCTCAAAGGGGAACATATTGTGTAGAAATACAGGACCCAAAACGTTAATCTCTTCGCATAGGTGAACTAGGACGTGCGTCATGATGTTGAAGAAGGATGGTGGGAACACCAACTCGAAACTGACAAGACATTGCACCAAATCATTCTGTAACCTTGGTATGATTTCTGGATCGATTACCTTCTGAGAGATTGCATTGAGAAATGCACATAGCTTCACAATGGCTAATCGAACGTTTTTCGGTAGAAGCCCCCTCAATGCAACCGGAAGCAGTTGCGTCATAATCACGTGGCAGTCATGAGACTTTAGGTTCTGGAACTTTTTCTCTGCCATGTTTATTATTCCCTTTATATTCGACGAGAAGCCAGACGGTACCTTAATACTGAGCAGACATTCAAAGAAGATTACCTTCTCTTCTTTGGTAAGAGCGTAGCTTGCATGACCCTGATGTATGCCGTCTTCTCCGTGCATACGTTGCTGGTCCTCCCGTGCCTCAGGTGTATCTTTTGTCTTCCCATACACGCCCAAGAAGCCAAGCAGGGTCATGCAAAGATTCTTCGTCACGTGTGAGGGAGTCCTGGACTAGGGGGTGTCCGGACAGCCGGACTATCATCGTCCGCCAGACTCCAATACTACGAAGATACAAGATTGAAGACTCCGTCCCGTGTCCGGATGGGACTTTCCTTGGCGTGGAAGGCAAGCTTGGCAATACGGATATGTAGATCTCCTACCATTGTAACCGACTCTGTGTAACCCTAGCCTCCTCCGGTGTCTATATAAACCGGAGGGCTTTAGTCCGTAGGACACAACATACATTACAACAATCATACCATAGGCTAGCTTTAGGGTTTAGCCTCCTTGATCTCGTGGTAGATCCACTCTTGTACTACCCATATCATCAATATTAATCAAGCAGGACGTAGGGTTTTACCTCCATCGAGAGGGCCCGAACCTGGGTAAAACATCATGTCCCTTGTCTCCTGTTACCATCCGCCTAGACGCACAGTTCGGGACCCCCTACCCGAGATCCGCCGGTTTTGACACCGACATTGGTGCTTTCATTGAGAGTTCCTCTGTGTAGTCACCGATAGGCTCGATGGCGTCTTCAATCAACAACACTGTCCAGGGTGAGACTTTTCTCCCTGGACAGATCTTCATATTCGGCGGCTTCGCACTGCGGGCTAATTCACTTGGCCATCTGGAGCAGATCGAAAGCTACGCCCCTGGCCATCAGGTCAGATTCGGAAGCCTAAACTTCACGGCCGACCTCCGCGGAGACTTGATCTTCGATGGGCTCGAGCCACAGCCAAGCGCGCCGCACTGTTATGATGGGCACGATCTAGCTCTGCCGCCGAACAGTGCCTTGGTGGCCGCACAAGAACCCGCTCCGGCCCTTAGACCGGAGCCGATCGCCCAGATCAAGGATCGGTGGTTGGACACCGCCTCGGGGGCTCCAACTTCCACGGCGATGGAGCCGAACACTAGCCTTGTCCCTCGCGAAACTCGTGACTCCGAGGTGCCGGACTCCTTGCCGGACTCCGGACCTCCCGCGCCCCTGCCAATCGAATCTGATTGGGCGCCGGTTATGGAATTCATCGCCGCGGACATCTTCCAATACTCGCCCTTTGGCGACATCCTAAATTCGCTAAAGCATCTCTCGTTATCTGGAGAGTCCTGGCCGGATTATGGCCAGGATGGTTGGGATACGGACGATGAAGAAATTCAGAGACCACCCACCACCCACTTTGTAGCCACTGTCGACGATCTTACCGACATGCTAGACTACGACTCTGAAGACATCAACGCTATGGACGACGATGCCGGAGACGAACAGGAACGAGCGCCTACAGGGTACTGGAAGACCACCTCGTCATACGACATATACATGGTGGACACCCCAAAAGACGGGGACGGCGAAGAAGCAGCGGAGGCAGATTCCTTAAAGAAACAGCCCAAGCGCCGGCGTCAGCGGCGCCGCTCTAAATCCCGCCACAGCAAGAATGGAGATTCCGACACAGGAGATAATAATACCCCAGAGAGTGCCGAAGATAATCCCCTCCAGCAAGACTCAGCACAGGAGGATGCAGAAGCAAGCCCTCACGAGAGGGCGGCAGACGAAGAGGTCGAGGATTATAACTATATACCTCCCTCCGAAGACGAGGCAAGCCTCAACGACGACGAATTCATCGTGCCCGAGGATCCCGTCAAACAAGAGCGTTTTAAACACAGGCTTATCGCCACGGCAAATAGCCTAAAGAAAAAGCAGCAGCAGCTTCAAGCTGATCAGGACCTGCTGGCCGACCGATGGACCGAGGTCCTCGCGGCCGAAGAGTTTAAACTCGAACGCCCCTCCAAAAGCTACCCCAGTCGCAAGTTGCTCCCCCAATTAGAGGAGGAAGCATACATACCTTCATCAGCAGCGCACGATACGACCGACCGACCACCCCGTGGTCGCGACAGAGAGGCATCCAGACCCTCCACAAAGACCGTACCCCGGCATCGCTCCAAAAGTACGAAGCCAAGAGGGAACGCGCCGGACTTGCGAGACGTATTGGAGGACAAAGCAAGGCAATCCAGATCCATCTACGGATCACGAAGGCGCCCCACGACCCGCAACAAATACCGTCGCGCCGGATACAATAACCTCGGCTGGGCCGAACACAGCAGACAACGCTCTCTCGAGCTGCGTCGTGATATTGCTCAATATAGAGGCGCCGCACACCCGCTATGCTTCACTGACGAAGTAATGGATCATCAAATCCCTGAAGGGTTTAAACCCGTAAACATCGAATCCTATGATGGCACAACAGACCCCGCGGTTTGGATCGAAGATTATCTCCTTCACATCCATATGGCCCGCGGCGACGATCTCCATGCCATCAAGTATCTCCCACTCAAGCTTAAAGGACCAGCGCGGCATTGGCTTAACAGCTTGCCCGCAGAGTCAATTGGGTGTTGGGAAGACCTGGAAGCCGCATTCCTCGACAATTTCCAGGGCACGTATGTGCGGCCACCAGACGCCGATGACCTAAGCCACATAATTCAGCAGCCAGAGGAATCGGCCAGACAATTCTGGACACGGTTCTTGACAAAGAAAAACCAAATCGTCCACTGTCCGGATGCAGAGGCCCTCGCAGCCTTCAAACATAACATCCGCGACGAGTGGCTAGCCCGGCACCTGGGACAGGAAAAGCCGAAATCCATGGCAGCCCTCACATCCTTAATGACCCGCTTTTGCGCGGGAGAGGATAGTTGGCTAGCTCGAAGCAATAACCTCAACAAAAATTCTGGCAGTCTGGATACTAAGGACCACAACGGCAGGTCACGTCGAAGCAAAAATAAACGCCGCATTAATGGCGATGATAAGGAGGATACGGCAGTCAACGCCGGATTCCGAGGCTCTAAACCCGGTCAGCGGAAGAAGCCATTCAAAAGAACCACTCCGGGTCCGTCCAACTTGGACCGAATACTCGACCGCTTATGCCAGATACATGGCCCCCCTGAAAAGCCATCTAATCACACCAACAGAGATTGCTGGGTGTTCAAGCAGGCAGGCAAGTTAATTGCCGAAAACAATGACAAGGGGCTAAACAGCGACGATGAGGAAGAGACCCGACCGCCGAACAATAGAGGACAGAAGGGTTTCCCCCCACAAGTGCGAATGGTGAACATGATTTACGCAACCCACATACCCAAGAGGGAGCGGAAGCGTGCACTAAGGGACGTCTATGCGATGGAGCCAGTCGCCCTGAAGTTCAATCCATGGTCCTCTTGTCCGATCACTTTCGATCGAAGAGACCATCCGACCAGCATACGCCATGGCGGATTTCCCGCATTGGTTTTAGACCCAATCATCGATGGATTTCACCTCACGAGAGTCCTGATGGACGGTGGCAGCAGCCTGAACCTGCTTTATCAGGATACAGTGCGCAAGATGGGCATAGACCCCTCAAGGATTAAACCTACAAAGACAACCTTTAAAGGTGTCATACCAGGTGTGGAAGCCAATTGTACAGGCTCAGTCACACTGGAAGTGGTCTTCGGATCCCCGGACAATTTCCGGAGCGAGGAGTTAATCTTCGACATAGTCCCGTTCCGCAGCGGCTATCACGCTCTGCTCGGACGAACCGCGTTTGCAAAGTTCAACGCGGTGCTGCATTATGCATACCTCAAGCTCAAGATGCCAGGTCCCCGTGGAGTCATCACGGTCAACGGAAATACGGAATGATCCCTCCGAACGGAGGAACATATAGCGGCTCTCGCGGCAGAAGTATAGAGCAGCCTTTTAAGGCAATTTTCGAGTCTGGCCGTTAAACGGCCGGATACAGCAAAACGCGCCCGAAGCAATACCAATCAAGACCACCTGGCACGATCAGAGCACGCGTAGCAATGCGGCCCTAACCCCCGCCCTCACATGATTGCAAGAACAACCCTCCACGTACATCATTACGCTTTGGAGATACCATGGGCGCAGGGGAAGGGGCACGATCACAATGGACCCAGAGTGCGGCTCGACCACACCAGGGGCTCGCAAGTGTGCCACTCTTTTTTATTATTATTTTCCTTCTTTGTATACACAGGACTCCGTTAACCAGAGGCCCTGTCCGGCGATAAACCTGCCGAACTCACGATGCAACAGCCAGGGAACAAAGAAGGCTGCGACGAACACTCAGGTGGTCTCAATTACGAGCATTAAATTCGATTATATACACCAAGTCCGTAGCTCATCCCTGGAGGGGGACATGTTTAATTAGTCCAAATCCCTTGCTTACCGCACTATTTGTATCAGTCCGCACTCATAGCAGACTTCCTTTAATAAATAATGCAGCACTTTTTCGACTGCAATTACATTACTTTATATATATATATGTTCATTACATGACATTTTGCACCCGTATATTTTGGTACGGCCTAATACACCAGGGGTTTATGTTCCCCACATTATGGTGTGATAAGTCCGAACACTTTCATAAGTGCGGCACCCCGAACTTATAGCATTATATGGATCGGCTCTGAATCATGTCTTGGGTCAATAGTTGGGTTTGCCCAGCTCCCACGTTTTGGTGCCTTACGTTCCGTTCTGTCGGCTAAGGTGGCACTGCGAGAACCACTGCGATTGCGCCCCGGTTGAGCCGGGCGAGCGCCTCAGTGGAGAAAGCTAAAACTGACCGGCATGATAAGGCGAGAGACCGGTCGCTGTTCGAGAGGTCTTTTCGGGTCCTTAAAGACTCACGCCGCTTCGAGCGAAGTTCCGGATAATGTCCGACGAAGGCGTGGATAGCACCCCGGATTCGGTCTTCCGAATACCAGGGGCTTCGCCGAAATTTAAAATTATAGAATTCTATGGCTAAGTGAGAGTGTTCAAGCATTATAAGTCCAGTTGCCTTGTTCGTTGTGTTGAGCGCCTCCCTAGATGGACCCAAAAATGGGAACAAGAGTGCTCAAGTTTATCCCGAACACCCCAGCACTCGCGGCTCGGGGGCTGAAGCCAACGACTTGCAATCTCTCAGATTTTATAAACGGCCGCACAGAAGATAATATTTTAAATTATACAAGCGTTGCTTAAAGCGCACATGAACAAAGTTTTCAGCGCACAGGATAATACATAGCGAGTTTACTCAAAAATTACATCTCTGGGGCACTCATCCGCAATATCGCAGGCTCCCTTCAGGACAGTTTTATAATACATTTCGGGCGTACGATACTCCTTGCCGGTGGCGGCGGGTCAGTGAGAAGCTTCTCCGCATCCAGCCTGCCCCAGTGCACCTTTGTGCGGGCAAGGGCCCGACGAGCACCTTCAATACAGGTGGAGCGCCTGATGACCTCCACCCAGGGGCACGCATCCACCAGCCGCCGCACGAGGCCGAAGTAGCTCCCAGGCATAGCCTGTCCAGGCCACAGCCGGACTATAAGGCCCTTCATGGCCTCCTCAGCTACCTTGTGGAGTTCGACCAGCTGCTTCAGCTGGTCGCTTGGGGGCACCGGATGGCCGGCCTCAGCGTACTGAGACCAGAAGACCTCCGTCGAGCTCCCCTCCTCGCCACGATAGAATGCGGCGGCATCGGACACACTACGCGGCAGATCTGCAAACACCCCTGGAGAGCTCCGAATGCGGGTAAGTGTCAGGTAGTTTACATTAACATGCTTGCTTTGCATGAAAAATGCCTTACCCACCGCTATCTTCTTTACATCTTCAACCTCCTGAAGGGCCTTACGGGCCTCGGCCTTGGCGGACTTGGCACTTTCGAGGGCCGAGGCAAGCTCGGACTCCCGAGTCTTGGAGTCACGCTCCAAGCTCTCATGCTTCTCCATGAGAGTCTGGAGCTCTTGCCGCACTTCCGCCACCCGTGCCTCCTGCTTTTCCCGCTCCGCCCGTTCCGCGGCCGCACTACGTTCGGCCGCGGACACAGCCTCCTTCAGGGCTGCCACCTCGTTTGTGGCCCCTGCAATACCCATATTATCCTTGTTAATTTTTTGCAACCTAAATCCTTTTCTGTAAGGTAAATCTTCAAAGTGGTGTTACTCACCTTATTTGTCCTCGAGCTGCCTCTTGGCATGGCCGAGCTCTTGCTCGGACCGCTCAAGATCCTGCTTCAATACACCGACCTCCGCAGTCAGTGCGGCAGAGGTCAGCAGCGCAACCTGCAAACCCATATTGACATATTTCAAGCAACCCTGCGTATATCTTTTTAGATCCTCAGTCCGGCTTTTCTTTCCGAACACCGGACTAAGCATCAGGGGCTACTGTCTATGTGGTATTACATTACATAATTTTAACTTCTTACCTCAAAGCCTGTTAGAAGGCTGCTGCAGGCTTCGGTCAGCCCGCTCTTAGCGAGCTGAACCTTCTGAATCACCGCACTCATGATAGTGTGGTGTTCTTCCTCGATGGAAGCGCCTTTGAGCGCCTCCAGCAAGTTGTCCGGCGCCTCCGGTTGGACGGGGGCCGCCGGTGTCACGGTCTTGCCCTTCTTTCGAAGGGGCCGCCTGCCGGACTCTGGAACAACTACAGGTTCCGTCGTAGAGTCCGGCGCAAAGTCCGGGAGGCTGCCTTGCGGCGCCTCCGGAGCCTCCTCCTGATGGGTCCCTTTCTGGGACCCCACCTCGGCGTCCTCATCGGCGCGGGGAGTAGAGGCCGTCGGAAGTGAATCCGCATCCGACAGGGCCAACGACCCGCTCGAAGAAGCGGGGAGATCATCATCGGCCGGACTACGGACAGTATGCGGCATTAGTAGGACACTAAGTGACACGAAAGAAATTGCATATCCGGGATCCGGATACTTACGATCTCGCTGGAGGCCTGGCCCTTGAAGGCCACTCCTCCTCGCCAACGTCGGTGTTGGCGAAGCTGTCCGGGGGAATAGTTCTCCCCCTCTTGGACCCTTCGGCCTCCCCTATTGGGGAAGCCTTCCTCTTCCTCTCTCCCTCCTCCGGGAGAGAGTCTTCTTCCTCCTCCTCGTCTTCGGGGGAGGAGTCCGCCTCGTCGTCGGACACCTGATTACGGGAACTCTTTCGAGTCCCCGTGGCCACCTTCTTGGCCTTCTTCTCCGGCACCACGTGCGGTGCCGGAACCAGCAGCCCCGCTAGACGGGCGTTCACTGGGTCTTCTGGCATAGGAGCCGGACAGACGAGCTGCTCAGCCTTCTCCATCCATTCCTTCCAAAGGAAAAGAGAGATTGAAACCCTCTTAGAATCAATCTATTTACCACAAGTGTCCCGTAAAGGGGTTGAATCACTTACCTCGTCAGCTGGATGCTGCGAGCGAAATCCGCGATCTTCCGTCGCGGATGCGGGGGCTTCGGCGCCCTTAAACAGCACCCTCCAGGCGCCTGGTGTTGTTCCGGATTGAACTCCCCCAGATTGAATGCCCGTTCTTGGCATGGGAGGATCCGGCGGATGAGCATGACTTGGACCACGTCGACAAGCCTGAGCTTGTTGTTCACCAGCTTCTGGATACAGGCTCGGAGTCCCGTCAGCTCCTTCGGATTGCCCCACAACAAGTCCTTCTCTTTCCAGGAGGTGAGCTGCGTGGGGATGCCAGATCTGAACTCGGGGGCCGCCGCCCACGTGGGTTCGCGCGGCTCGGTGATGTAAAACCACCCCGATTGCCACCCCTTAACGGAGTCCACGAAGGCCCCTTCGAGCCAAAGGACGTTGGGCAACTTGCCCAACATGGTGCCTCCGCATTCCGCTTGCGTGCCCTTCACAACCTTCGGCTTGACGTTGAAGGTCTTGAGCCACAGGCCGAAGTGGGGCTGGATGCAGAGGAAGGCCTCGCACACGACGATAAATGCCGAGATGTTGAGGATGAAGTTTGGCGCCAGATCGTGAAAATCCAGGCCGTAATAAAACATGAGCCCCCGGACAAAAGGGTGGAGTGGAAAGCCCAGTCCACGGAGGAAGTGGGGAAGGAAAACAACCCTCTCATGGGGCCCGGGGGTGGGGATGAGCTGCCCCTCGTCGGGCAGCCGATGTGCGATGTCGCCGGAAAGGTATCCGGCACTGCGCAGCTTGGTGATGTGCTCCTCCTTGACGGTGGAGGCCAACCATTTGCCTCCCGCTCCGGACATGGTCGGAGAAGGTCGAGGCGAGATGCGCGAGCTCGGGCGTTGGAGCTTGAGTGCGCGGAGATGGATAAGCAAAGGAGGAAGAAGGCGTAGGTGAGAAGGTAACTCCTTATCCCTTATATATAGGCGGACGAAGATTATGCGTCCCCCACCGGCATAGTAAAACTCGCTTATCTCCCAAGCGCCACCATCAATGGCGCGGTTGGGTTACCCACGTCTGTATTGATGAGAATCCCGGAATAAGGGGAACACGATCTCTGCTTCGACAGGACGTGCCAAGGAAACCGCCTCGCTAAAAGTGCTGAGGTGGTATAATAAAAAACGATTCAAGTAGAGGCTTGGAAGCGGTGTGATGTCATGCCGCATAATACGTCAGTAGATTGGACTTGCGTACATTTTATTCTCTCTACGGTGGAATGTGGAATTTATTTTGCAGAGCCGGACACTATCCTGGAGTTCATGATCTTCTCTGGATTATTCAAGGGAGGAACCCGCCTTGCAATGCCGAACATTATGCGCGCCGGACTTATCGTCATTGAAGCTTGGTTCAGGGGCTACTGAGGGAGTCCTGGACTAGGGGGTGTCCGGACAGCCGGACTATCATCGTCCGCCGGACTCCAAGACTACGAAGATACAAGATTGAAGACTCCGTCCCATGTCCGGATGGGACTTTCCTTGGCGTGGAAGGCAAGCTTGGCAATGCGGATATGTAGATCTCCTACCATTGTAACCGACTCTGTGTAACCCTAGCCTCCTCCGGTGTCTATATAAACCGGCTTTAGTCCGTAGGACACAACATACATTACAACAATCATACCATAGGCTAGCTTTAGGGTTTAGCCTCCTTGATCTCGTGGTAGATCCACTCTTGTACTACCCATATCATCAATATTAATCAAGCATGACGTAGGGTTTTACCTCCATCGAGAGGGCCCGAACCTGGGTAAAACATCGTGTCCCTTGTCTCCTGTTACCATCCGCCTAGACGCACAGTTCGGGACCCCCTACCCGAGATCCGCCGGTTTTGACACCGACAACGTGCATCACGTCGATTGCAGAGCGGACCTCTAGGTCTTTCCAATATGGCAGGTCCCAAAATATAGATTTCTTCTTCCACATGGGTGCGCGTCCGTCCGCGTCCTTCGGAACAGGTTGTCTGCCAGGACCCTTTCCAAATATCACCTTCAAATCCTTGACCATATCATGTACATCAGCACTAGTACGGTGGCGAGGCTTCGTCCGGTGATCCGCCTCACCTTTGAAATGCTTGCCTTTCTTTCTTACGGGATGCCTACTTGGAAGAAATCGACGATGTCCCAGGTACACATTCTTCTTACAACTATTCAAATATATATTGTCGGTATCATCCAAACAGTGCGTGCATCCGCGGTATCCCTTGTTTGTCTATCCTGAAAGGTTACTGAGAGCAGGCCAATCATTGATGGTCACGAACAGCAACGCCTTTAGGTCAAATTCTTCCCCCACGTGCTCATCCCACGCACGTACACCTGTTCCATTCCACAGTTGTAAGAGTTCTTCAACTAATGGCCTTAGGTACACATCAATGTCATTGCCGGGTTGCTTAGGGCCTTGGATGAGCACTGGCATCATAATGAACTTCCGCTTCATGCACAACCAAGGAGGAAGGTTATACAAACATAGAGTCACAGGCCAGGTGCTATGGTTGCTGCTCTGCTCCCAAAAAGGATTAATGCCATCTGCGCTTAGACCAAACCATATGCTCCTTGCGTCATCTGCAAACTCCTTCCCGTACTTTCTTTCGATTTTTCTCCACTGCGACCCGTCAGCGGGTCCTCTCAACTTTCCGTCTTTCTTACGGTCTTCTCTGTGCCATCGCATCACCTTGGCATGCTCTTTGTTTTGGAACAAACGTTTCAACCGTGGTATTATAGGAGAATACCACATCACCTTGGGAGGAATCTTCTTCCTGGGGCGCTCGCCCTCGACATCACCAGGCTCATCGCGGCTGATCTTATAGCGCAATGCACCACATACCGGGCAAGCGTTCAAATCCTCGTACTCACCGCGGTAGAGGATGCAATCATTAGGGCATGCATGTATCTTCTACACCTCTAACCCTAGAGGGCAGACAGCCTTCTTTGCTTCGTACGTACTCTCGGGCAATTCGTTGTCCTTTGGAAGCATATCCTTTATCATATCCAAATCCCTTGTCAGATACACCATTCTCTGCCTTCCATTGCAGCAATTCTAGTGTGGTGCCCAACTTTTTCTTGTCACCTACGCAATTCGGGTACAACAATTTTTTGTGATCCTCTAACATGCGCTGCAACTTCTTCTTCTCCAAATCACTTGCGCAATTTCTCTTTGCATCGGCAATGACCCGACCTAGATCATCAACGGGCTCATCTGATGCCTCTTCTTCAGCTTCTTCCCGCATTGCCGGCTCAGCTTCTTCCCGCATTACCGGCTCAGCTTCTTCCCCCATTGTTGTATCATCGTATTCAGGGAACCCATGGCCAGGATAGCTGTCGTCGTCCTCTTCTTCTTCATTGTCTTCCATCATAACCCCTCTTTCTCCGTGCTTGGTCCAAACATTATAGTGGGGCATGAAACCGGACTCAAACAGGTGGACGTGAATGGTTCTTGACGTAGAGTAATTGCGACCATTCTTACAGCCAGCACATGGACAAGGCATAAAACCATCCGCCCGCTTGTTTGCCTCAGCCGCAAGCAGAAAAGTATGCACGCCCTCAACGAACTGGGGAGAGCATCGGTCATCGTACATCCATTGCCGGCTCATCTTCATTACACAACACCGAATAGACCAAATTAATACAAGTTCATACATAAAGTTCATACAACACTTAAATGCAACAAACAAATAACTCTCTAGCTAAAGCATTTAAATGCAACAACAAATGCGATCAAGATCGCAACCAAGGTAACAATTGATCCAACAGCATAATGATACCAAGCCTCACTATCGATGGCATATTTTCTAATCTTTATATTCTTCAAGCGCATTTTCTCCATCTTGATCTTGTGATCATCGACGACATCGGCAACATGCAACTCCAATTCCATCTTCTCCCCCTCAATTCTTTTCAATTTTTCTTTCAAGTACTCGTTTTCTCTTTCAACTAAATTTAACCTCTCGACAATAGGGTCGGTTGGAATTTCCGGTTCACATACCTCCTAGATAAAAATATCTATGTCAACTTGATGGGCATAATTTGTCATAAACACGAAATGCAACAAATAGTTTTAAAAGAGAATATACCACATCCGAATCATAACAAGGACGAGGGCCGACGGGGACGGATATCAAAACCATGGCACTATGTACAACAAACAACGTACGGGTAAGATAATTATTACATGATTAACTATATATCCAAATCACACAAACATCAATTTTTTATATAAAATTTCATGAACAAGAGGCTCACCACAAGGTGGTGCCGGTGACGGGACGGTGCGGGCGATCGACGGTGGTTACGACAGAGATTTAGAAGTCACTAAGTAAACCACACCTACATATGCAAACTAAGTGTTATTTTTGACCTCAAATTGCATATAAATCAAATACTAGCACATATATATATATTTCCTCCAAAATTACTAAACTCACAAATTAGTAACTATACAAAGCATGGGAAGAGCTAATCTAGCAATGAGAGATGAAAGGACAAAGTTGCTAACCTTTGTGATCACTTGAATGGATGGGGGCCTTCAAATCTTGACAAATTTTGGGCAAAATGTGTGATGAGCTCGAGGGGAGAAGAGGAAGAATAGAGAGGAGAGGAGAGGGGAAAGGGGGAAGAACAAAGCGAGCTGGACGAAGGGTTTATATGCAGGAGGACCTATAGTACCGGTTCGTGGCACGAACCGGTACTAAAGGTGCTGGAGGGGGCCCAGACTGACAACATCCTGCCACCATCCTCATTAGTACCGGTTCGTGGCACGAACCGGTGCTAAAGGTTAGCCACGAACCGGTACTAATGAGAGCGGCCCGGCTAGCCGTTGGAACCGGCACTAATGTATACATTAGTGCCGGCTCTAATACAAACCGGCACTAATGTGCTGCACGTTTGACCCTTTTTCTACTAGTGTCAGCCGAGGTGACAAGGAAGGTGATAGAGAAAGCCGACCATCACCATAAACTGAAATACGTATAGTAGCAAAGCAAATTTCCAATTTATCCCCAGTTGTTAGTAACCAAATAACGAGAATGTGAACATATCATCACTACCGACTGAAATATTTATTGGAGTGAAGATTACCACATAACGTAAGTTCATGTCTTAAATCACAAACCATATTTCCTGTGTGAAGCAAGTAACATGTGTTCTAGTAAGTTATACATTGCTCTGACATAGTTTAATGCTGCTACTATCCATCGTGTCTTTAGAAAGTTATAACAATAAGCAAAGCACATAAATCTAATCAATAATAATCTAAAACAATAATAACAAGACTGGAACATACTTTATCTGGACATGGAAGGGTTCCTCATGTTGTGCCTCAAGATCCATCGCATCAATAGCAAGGAAGTTAGCAATAACTACACATTTCATGAAAATGCACTTCTTCTTGCCCCCCTCCTCATCCTTGGAGTAGAAAAAGGCATAGCAGTTGTCCATACTGTTCCAACCCTCAATTCCAACCTCCTCGTCTAGAATTAAGCAAAATAAAAACATTACTTATATGATTAAAGGCTCGCAATTACAATAAAATTCAGGACTCACTTTCATCTTTCATCTCACAACAGAACGTAACTTAATTCCCATCGAGTGAACCAACCACACACACTTTAAACTCACGTTAGAAATTTACACTTGGTATATTCCGGCTAGAATGACTGGTAAATTAGTTCCACAATACCACCAGGAAAAAGAATTCATGGGTTCCATTCGTTTAATGACCGGATATTCCAGCTCTCAGAATTATTTAACATAATGCTAAGTTTCTAAATTTAGATGTCTATTTCCAACCTATTAAGATCAGTTTTGACTTGAAAATAATTGTAATTTTATCCCTCCTTGAAAATTATTTAATGTAATGCTAAGTTTCTAAATTTGGATGTCTATTTCCCACCTGTTATGATCAGTTTGACTTGAAAATGATTCTAGTTTTAATGACCGGCTAATTTTAGATCAGAACATATAAACATAAACTCCAGCTCAAGGAGCGATATTCTCTGATTCAGAAATCCAAAATACTAGCATATTATATTACTACCAGAGAAGATCAAGCCATAGACCATAAATCTAGGGAAGGGACTGATTGACTGAATTTAAGTTGACAATTAAGCAGTTAACTGTTTGACTTAGGGACAAATTTCCCAAGTCAACCACTCCCAAAATAGAAGAAGCAGCTACTGGTTCAGGACCTTGCACCATTAACACCTAAATATAGCCGAACTATCAATCTACATCTATCCACTCGGGAAATCAACCCGAAAATCATCATCAGAGATGCCTTTGTTAATTTCACAAGAATCTAAAGAACATGAATTAACAATGATGTGACTTCTGCAACATTTCGAGAGAGTGAATGCACATACAGTACACAAAAGGCAATTTTTAAGAGGTTTAAACTCTTGTTCAATAGACAGGTGGCGCTCCTGCCACATCGGAAAAAAAATCCTTGGCCAAAATCAGATGAAAATAAATGTGTAACAGAAGTCATGCAAAATTTCCTTCGAGAATATTTCAATCCAATCTAACAAGACTTCAACATTAAAATGTAACCTTGGTACTATACAGTTCAAACCAATCACTTCATCACTGGTTCAATTAATAATTTCTAACAGAAGGAAGTGGTTGAATTTGTGAATACGATGACAATCGTGTGCAAGCATCAGGAAATGTTTGTTGAAGGTTTATGTTATAATTGATGCACAATCTGTAGTTCAAATTGAGTTTCAGTTACATGCATGTGTTAGGACTATTTTTTGTAACCAAGTTCGTTTAAGGTTCAAAGCACTAGATATTAGCTTTTGGTATGTTATGCAGGCCAAGCACTACAACATACTGATCTACTCAATTGAAAAAACACTACCATGTTTAGCGAGCACAGAGCAAGGCAGCCGGTAAACAGTCAAATAATTAAAGAGAGTCAAGCATGATGAGGTGACTGGAACTTTCTGGATGTTTTTGATGATGGCATGGCTCGTGATGTCATTATTATTTCTATTTCTTTACTTGAAAAGTAAAGTGCGGGATGAATATCAGGAAGGCCGTGTTACGCAATTCCGGGTCCGCTATCACCAGCGTTTCCGACCCACATGAATTAACCAGGTCCAACCGGAGAGCAACACCGACTTATGACAGGCCTTGGGCCCTCTCCCCCCAAAAGACTAGCCTGTTAGGAAGGGACACCTCCGCCCTTATAAGTCGTGTTATGTCTCCCCCCACAACCGATGTGGGACTAAACCCAACAATCTCCCCCTCACACATCGGTCATCCATGGGCCCGTTAACACCAGCGTTTCCAGCCCACCAACCATGACCGACCACCCGTGAGTTCACCGAGATTTATTCCGGGCACCTGGCTCTAATACCAATTGTTACGCAATCCCGGGTCCGCTATCACCAGCGTTTTCAACCCACATGCATCAACTAGGCCCAACCGGAGAGCAACACCGACTTATGACAGGCCTTGGGCCCTCTCCCCCCAAAAGACTAGCCTGTTAGTATGGGACACCTCCGCCCTTATAAGTAGTGTTATGTCTCCCCCCACAACCGATGTGGGACTAAACCCAACAGGCCGAGTGAATCCAGCTGACTTAGGCCGTCCAATTCGGCAGCTATGAGATTTATGTAGGGTAGAGATAAACAAAGGTTGCAAATTCAATGGTGGATATTCTCATCATAGCTTTAAATAGCATGCTATGTGATTATATGTTTGACGCTTGTAGTGTGCTATGCGAAGCATTTAGCGCGAGGCCCCTGCAAACGCAATAGCACCGAGATAACGCGCTATTTAACACTATGATTGACATGGTATATCTTTAGGCGGGAAACGAGAAGGTGGGGCGGTAAATCCAAACTCGAAACTGGTGTATTAATTATGGTAATAAAGATCGATGTTAGTATACATAGAACATGACACTGCAATGATCAAGGAGTACTTATGTAGTTCCGTAGCATACAAAGAATTGAATAATAATCCAGTGATCCAAGTCTGAATCCAGAGGTTCAATACAGAACTAACGAAATTTAGCGTAGTAACATACATCGCACTACTAAGTTCAGTCACAGAGGCAAATTTGAATTACGAATTCCAAAATTGGAATTTCACTCCACTGAATGGATTGAACTGCTAATTGCAGATTAGAACATATAAACATAAACTCCAGCTCAAAAATCAATACTCTGATTCAGAATTCCAAAATGGCATACAATATTACTCCCTCCGTCCTAAATAAGTGTCTTTGATTTAGTACAACTTTTTTTTTGGATGAAGGTAGTACTAGCTACCAGAGAAGATCAAACCATAGATGCTAAATCTAGGGAAGGGACTGATTCACTGAATTAAGTTGACAATTAAGCCTTTAAACTGTTTGACTTAGGGACACATTTCCTAAATCAACCACGCCTGAAATAGAAGAAGCTCCTACTGACCTTGCACCATTTACACCTAAATATAGCCCAACCATTCATCTACATCGATCCACTCGGGAACTCAACCCGGGAATCTTCATCAGATATGCAACATGGAGCCCTAAACATGGGTCAGTCAAATCCTAACTAGCAGGCTACTGTACGGTCACACTAGAAAACACATATATACGTACATAACATAACCCCTAGGGCTAAGGGCGTAAGGCGGAACGCACCTGCGGGCAGGGGGTCGAAGAGCGCGGAACGACCGACGGCGCAGAGGGAGTATCCGTCGGCAAGGAACGCGGCGTTTGCGGCGAATGCGAGGCCGTCGTGGGCACCGCGGAAGAAGGGGCGCGCGGCCAGCAGCCCTCACGACCGCCATCGCGGCCTCGGCGGTCACCATCGTGGAGGCGGTGGTCTCGCGGTGTTTCGGGGGTTCTGGTGAAGTACCTGTTTATTGACGAACTGCTCTCACCGTCAGGCTTCTTGGGCAGCAACAGGCAGCGTCCTTATCATCCGAATAAGAAATTCCATATTACCAGGCGTGGATCCGGCGGCGAGCAACGGAGGGAGCGAGGGCGGGTCGGGCGTCCGGGCGCGGCAAGCAGCCGAGGCAGTGACGCCGGGTCGGACGTCGAGGAAAGGCGGGAGACTGCGGCGGTGACCGGTGATGGGAGGGAGTCCTGGGGGGACGGGGCGGGGGCGGGGCACCGGCGCGCGTGCGACGGTGCGGCGGTGGGGTGACGGCGCCCTAGAAAAGAAAGGGGACGAGAGGCTGGGTCGGGGGGTGGGGGGTGCGAACTAGTAACTGAGATCTGAAACCTACTTCAACTCGAGCAAGCAACAAAAAAACCCGTGTGTGACGGTTTCGTCTCGTCTTTGGCCGTTTGGCGATCTCCCCAGCGATTTCTTCTTCGCGGGCGAGTAACCCATTGACATTGTGCAACTGTTCGTTGACGGAGATGGAGTGAGTCGAGGGACTGCTGCAGGGGTTGAGGCTGTCGTTGAAGGAGAAGAAAGGAATCAAAATCGGCTGCTCTGGATCTGCCAAGGCGGGAATTGTAGAACCACAGGAGCTGGCTAAACTCTTCTAGGAGAAGCCGGTTTTCGTTGAAGCGATGGCAGAAACGCTAGGCCGTATCTGCTGCCCGATCAGAGTGTTAGAGTTAACCTTGTTTTTTTTTTTTAACAGCCAAGTCTGCAGAATCTTTGGATACACACGCATAGGACCAAGCCTCAACTAATTGCTTCCTATTCTTTGTCCACGCAGAACTACCACGCGTCTCGGCTGCTCTGGCTCCATAGCTAGCTAACTAATCCATCCATGCATACAGGCTACTAATGCAACGGCACATCCACTAGTGCCACACACGGTGTCATGCGGCGCTCACAATTTGGCATGACTAACTGGCCGTGCACACTCTAATTAACTAAAACATGATGAAAACCAAAAGAAAACAAGGTTAACTCTAACATTCACTTCCTTAACCTTGTTGTCGTTTATTCAAACACCTCCATGGTGACCTTCAAAGCAGCGCCGGATCGACAAACGGTGTCGTTGGTGCAACACGTAGACGGCCGCCAATGCCATCTTGTCACGCCAATTGTCACCGCCGTCGCTGGACACAATGAGAAGGACACCTCCCATGCCTTCACCTTGAGTGTGCCGCCGCGACACACTCAATACCGCATGTTTGCCACCGGTGCCGCAACTCGCCGGTGACTCGCCTCCATGTTCGTCGCCGGTGACTCACCTCCATGTTGTCGACAATGACGCACCTTGTCGACGACTCGGACATGGAACTCCTCGTGGCAATGGCCTCTGCTCCATAGCCATCACCACCTTGCCGCCGGTGCCACAACTTACCAAGCAGCACATCTCTCTCCATCGCTCGTGACGCAGCTCGACGATGATGAAGACACACACCCACCGCTAGCAGCATCACGCCGCCAACAGCGTCCACCTTGCGCCGCTGACGTCCCCTTCACATGGAGTCCGCCGCGCCGCCACCGTCGCCTCGGATCGACAAGGCTCTTACGCCAATTGTTGGCGCCGCCTCCTCGCAGCACCGCTTGCTTTCTACTCCCGGTTGAGGCTTGGTCCTATGCGTGTGTATCCAAAGATTCTGCAGACTTGGCTGTTAAAAAAAAGCCGAGAGGGCCAGCAGAAAAACCATGTAGCACATGTGTTCTCACCGGGGGAAGAAGCAAAGCCTTTCCTCTCCTTGGTGAAGTGTGTGTGTGTGTGTGTGTGTGTGTGTGTGTGTGTGTGTGTGTGTGTGTCGTGTGTGTTTTCTGTACCTGTGAGTTCTTCATTGTGTGTTCTTGAGAGTAGAGAGAAACTCAAGAGAGAGTTGAGAGGAGAGGAAGAAGAAGCGGTGCTGCGAGGAGGCGGCGCCAACACAGAGGCGTTCACTGCAAGGAAGTCGGTGAGAATACGTTTTTGTTTACATTTGGACAGGAGTCGGGGAAGAAGATGGCTTTAGACAATGGGCACTGGGAGTTTGGGAACGATCTACTAGTCTTAGAAGATTATGTACCAAGAAAGCGGATCGAGGACTATTCTTTCATTACTATACCAATACGCGTGAGAGTGCTCCGGCTGCCACTTGGTTTAATGAATAGGGTTGCCGGGGAAACCATTGGATCAGAATTGGGAGAGGTTATTGAAGTCGAGGCAAGACCAGATGGAAGAGCAATGGGTAAATACTTGAGAATTAAGGTCAGAATAAACATCAAGGTACCAGTGATGAGAAGTTTCAGACTTGACGAGGAGGAGGAGGAACGACAAATGATCTTCCAGGGGCCTTCAAAGACACTGGAGGAGGAGGACAAAAACTGGTGCCCATTTGTATATGAATTTCTGCATGAGTTCTGTTACATTTGTGGTGTGTTAGGCCATAGTGACAAGTTTGTGTGGTATCAAACTGAAGAAAGGGGAAAAGTAACAATTTGGGCCATGGCTACGGGCTTATATGGAGAGGTGAAAGGGAGGAGATGGTAGGAACAAATGGGGGCAGGGCCGTTCGGTCTCAGGTGCACGCACTTCAGGAAGAACAGAACAGATTAGTTGGAAAGGTAAAACCTCATGTGGAAGTGATGGACCATCATGGCGGAAAGAGCATAAGAGTTGGGCTGATTTAGTTGATGAAGAAGAGCAAGGACAGCAAGTCACGGGTCGTTTGGAGAAGAAAGAGGTTCGAGTAGTCGGAGGTTCCCCAAAACAGCTTGAATTCCCGTGTGATGTGAAAACTGGTGCAAAAATAGATGAAGGGCGGCAAGGTAGCGTTAAAAATGGGACGGCAACTTTTCCATACATGCGGGTGCCTCTGGACAACAGATTAGTTTATCTACTGGTGTGTCAGGGAACAATAGCACACATGCTGTTGTAAACTTGGATGGTGGTGCAGTGCATTGTTTTATTTGTTGGATCATGATCAGTAATATTTTGAACGTGGTCAATTAGTTTTTGCAACATGACAATTTTTTTGAACAAACCATGGTAAATTCTTTTTGTTCACACATTGGTTGAACAAAATCATGGTAAAAATCCTTTTTTACATGATGACAATTTTATTTTGAACATCCCATAGGAAATTTGTTTTCATAAGAATACTTCATAATTTTTCTTTTCAATATTTTTCCATCATGTTCTTAAACAATGTCAACTTAGGTTCCAATACAATTGTTAAGCTTTCTTGTTTCTTTTTTAGATATGGCTAGTTTCTCATGCATGGCAATCGTAAACTTGAGATATGGCTTTTTTCATGACGTAATGGTTCCAACTCTTCTTTGACTCACAAAAACGATTGTTGGTTCCAGCAAAAACCAATGCGCAAAAACGTGGGGGCACCCAACGCCATCCTCGCCTACTACAGCCAAATCCAATGTTGGTTCCACCAAAAATCAAAAGTGGTACCAGAAAAATTAAATGTATTAAAAATCATGGCGGCGACAACACCACCGTCCTTTCAATTTGCAGCAAAATCAAGAAAAGGTTACAGCAAAAAAATATTGCAGCAAAATCAAGAAAAGGTTACAGCAAAAAAATATTGCAGCAAAAAATTCATCGCGGGAACCACCGTCGCCACTCAGGGTGGACGACACGCGCGGTCTTTTGGACCGGCTCGTGGCCCGCTCGGTCCTAGCCAGCTCAGGCCTAGCCCGCTCAAAAAAAGGTGCGGTCCGTTCCTGAAAACAGGACCAAAAAAGCTTATGGCTGGTCCGGTTAAAGCTCGCTCCGATCGAGCGGACCGAGGAAGCTTCTGTGGGCAGCCGGCGGCATGGCGGGGGCGTGCCGTCGGCTTGCCAGGGGCGTGGCGGGGGCGTGCCAGCCCAGGCGTGGCGGGGTGCAAGCAAGAAACTATCTGTCTACGTCCGCCATCACGGGGCCGTCGTCCACGCGGCCACAGGACTCTCTGGTCCCGGTAACCATGTCCATTGGACGTGCCCCACTCGGATCCGTCGTCTCCGCCAAAGAAATCGACATGGGAGGTCCCACATCGCCACTTCGGCCATCGTCCCTTTCATCTCCGTCCACCGCCAGTTGTGCCAAATTCGTTGCTGATGAGCTCCCTTTGGTGATCTTCTTGGTTCCGCTAGCTCCCTCTAGTGCTTCCAAAGCCGCCGGACACCTCCACGACGAGTCTCCCTCCCTCCAGCACCCTCCCCGCGTCGCCATGCTCCGGCAGCATGCTCTGCGGTGGCCACCGGCCGGTCCGCTCGGTCCAGCTCGGGCTTCGTTGTTGAAGGTCCGGTCCCTGAAAACAGGACCGCGGCACTGATCGGTCCGGTCCGGTTGGGACTGCTGACAACCGGTCCAAACGACGGCTCAGTCAGGGACCGGACCGGCCCGGACTGTGTCCACCCTGAGCCGCCATCCACCGCGATCTTCTCCTACTTGAGCCAAGCCAACTGTTGATTCCAGCAATATTTTGATGTAGCAAAAATCATGGCAGTGACGGCACCACCATTCTCTTAATTTGCAGCAAAATCGAAAGAAGGTTCCAACAAAAAAATTGATGCAGCAAAAATTCATGGTGGCCACCGCCGTCGCCACCCACCACCATTGGCCAGCATCCTCTCCGGTTGAAGCGAATCCCCTAGCCAGTGTCCAGCACCGCAGCTCATCGACACCGCATGCCATGACCTCTTTTCCCGCGCGCAGTGGTGGATTCCTCCCAAAGTAGCGCCCATTTATGGGGAGGTTTGACGCGGGATGGGCGGCGGGTGGGTTCGCGCATGATCGACAAACGGTCGTCGCCGGCGATAAAATTGTTTGGGATGCCGCCGCAGGGGAAGAGAACACGTGAGGGGATAAGGAAACACGTATCTCTACTCCTATAAAAAAAAGCCAGTTGGTGGTGATGGTGTGCCTGCCTTAGGGCCATCTGCACCGTCTGATGTGGAATCTAAGGATGAGAATGACCCGAGGCATCAGTTTTGCAAAAACACCCTGAGCATCTGACAAAATTTTATAGAAGGCATCCGAAACACAACACGAATATTCTGGAGGTTTCTACTCTCCTGAAACAAATGTGTCTTCTAGAAGGAGCTAAAAGAAAGTTTTCGAGGACCCCCTCCCCAATTCCTCGTCGCAGGTCCCTCCACTCTCTGCCCCGGCGAAAGCCCAAGTTTAGTTGGGTGAGGGCTTCGCCACTTGTACAGCCGTAGACCGTAGTTGTAGTCAGGGTTTCGATAAATTGGATCTGGCTTTGAGCTTTGCCCAATGTTTCTCCTTCTAGATCTTGTCGTGCAGACTGTCGGAGTAGGAGAAATGGCAGATCCCACTGGGAAGGATGTCCGTGCTTCTAGGCATGCCCTCCCGACCAGGCTGCCGCTGCCAAGGTCAATGAGCCGTGGGCGCTCCAGGCCGCTCTCTGCTAGCGCAGCTTGCCCAATGACTGTGCCAATGTGTACGCCAACATCCACCTTCCGCCGGCTGCATCTCTTGTGCACTCACGGATAGTAGCGGGGTCCTCTGCAGATGAAGACTACACTGTTTATTCCAACGACCACTACAAGCTCTGAACTGTATATGTTACCTTGACTATGCTGCAGGCCACAATTTTTGGCTTCTAGGGATACGCCATGTCGTGTTGGTTGCAGCACAATCACACTGGCACAACACCCTCCGGTGTAGCCGAGTCTTCGTCAATGATAATTGCTCACGTAATTTTCAAGCTTCTAGGCTATACTGTAGTCGGTCAAAAATAGTCTATGTGTGTCAGTGTGAAATATTACTCTCTCTCTCCCTCTGGTTGTAATGTTACTCTCCATATTGTTACTCTCCCTCTCTGTAATGACCACCGATATGACTTATATTTAAAACATGTGACCCCTTGATTTGCATCATGAATCCCTTTTTTAACAATATATGTGTGTCAGTGTGATGAATTTAAAGGCATATATTAGACACGATAGATAATGAGCCGCCAAAATATGTATGTTCCGTTGCAACGCACGGGCAATTAACTAGTCAGTGGAATGAAGGGCTAGGAGTGTTTCACGTGACTAGATAAGGAAGACTTAGGCGGTGGTGTGTGGGCCCGTTGCCAGCTTTGAACGTGACCGGCCGAGTTTCAACTGGTCGAACGGTTTTAAACAATTTCCCTTATTTATTTATATACATATCATAAGTAGAGAGGCCTATAAATTAAACATGGATACGAGTGCTTGACGCGCTAGGACTCGAGTCCTGATTTATTTACAACTCAGTTTGACCCAAGAAAGGGGAATTTTTTTTTCCGGGCACCCAAGAAAGGGATTCCAAGTTTTACAACAGCTTGGTTTTCGTTCAACTGCCACATATACGTCAGGACGTCACGTTTAACACGTACACCACGGAAAAGGGACCATCAATGGATTGAACCGACAATGCAGGGCGAGAAGCAGACGATGCCGCCGCCGTCGTCGCGTGACGCCGCAGACCTAATCAGCGGCCTGGATGATGACCTCCTCCTCCACGTCCTGCGCTTCATGCCCGAAGCACGCGAAGTCGCACGCACGTCCGCGCTCTCGAGGCGGTGGCGCGACATCTCGACGCGCGCCCCGGTTCTCCACTTCCGCGACGGGCAAGGCGGCGGGAGCACCACGAAGAAGACCAGTAGTAAGAAGAATAAGAAGAAGAAGAAAAAGGAGGAGGAGGATGGCCACATCCGGTACAACGAATTTATACACAACGTCCTCGCGCGACGGGCCAATAGCGGCGCCTACATCGGCACGCTCGATTTGTACAGCACGCTCTGGCCCGGCGATTCGCAAGCCGACGTGTGGCTCCGACATGCCATGCAGATCGTGGTTGGTTCCTTGAAATTCAACGTGTGGGCGCCGTGGAAGATCAATCTGACGGGACGAGCGGTGGAGAAGCCAAAGCCCAAGCTGCGGCTGCCTCGCTCCACGATGGCGACAACGATGTCACTGGAGTTGTACTACGGCTTCCTTGTTCTCCCGCCGACGGTAGAGTTTCACGCCCTAACGGACCTGACTCTCTGCACCATAAAATTCATGGGCGGCGACGACGTCCGCCTGGGCAGCCTGCTATCGTCCTCCTCGTGCTGCCCGAGGCTGCGAAAGCTAACACTCCATAACCTGTCCGGGCTGGAGGAGCTTCAGCTCAATGGCAGCGCGCTGGAGATCTTGGATCTGGATGACCTCTCCATGAGGCGATTGGTTGTCGACGCCCCACGGCTCTCGGCGCTCCGCCTCGGGTTCCACTTCATGATGTACGATGAAGGCGAGCGGTCCAGCCTCACCTTCCGGGCACCGGCGCTGGAGAGACTGAATTCCTCCATACAGCTCGGCTATTGCCAGCAGCTCAACCTCCAACATCACACGATCCAACTACTGCAAGAGTGTAGCCCCAACGTTCGTCAACGCATGTACATACCAGGTCCAGAGGTAGGTAATCAATCTCATGCAAATGTATGTTCGCTCCATGTGTGGAAATAATAATGCAATTTGTGATTTTATTTTTTCGTATGCAGGTGCACTTTAGCTTTGTTTTTCATTTACATGAAAATTTACATTAATTAGCATCCGATTATCCTTTATACAGGGGCAAACCGAAAAAGAGGTAGAGAATGAAATAACAGCGATGCCCCAATTCCCCGGCTTCACAAATCTGACGGTAAGATTTTACTCAAAAAAAGGCAGCCACTTCAGAGCAATTGCGACCGGTCTCCTACAGCGATGCAGCAATCTCCGGTATCTCCACCTAGACGTTCACCTGGTGAGCCTGTAATGTTTCACTTATCACCGTATATATATTATTTGTATGTAAACGTTGACTCAGAGTTTCACGGTCGCTGACCGTATTTCTCTTTTTTGAATTGAATGTATCACCACAGAAGGATGGTGAAAGTGAGAAGGGCTACAACACCGGCGGCCTCTCCAGGGGCTGGAAACATGGTGTGGTCTCGTTGAAGTACCTGCGTGAGGTGGAGTTCAGCGGCTTCTCAGGGCAGGGGTACTGCTTCGACTTGGTGCAGCTGCTGCTCGTGAGCGCTTCGGCGTTGGAGAGGATGCTCTTGACTACGCAGGCACCTCAAGAAGGCTGCCGGCGCCCAACAATTGACTTGTCATCATTGGAGTCGAGGCTTCCACGCGGTACGGGGAAGTGGACCGCTAGTCTAGCTGTTAATGTGGCAGCACTGGAGTGGACGCCAGATTCGTCGATGCCCGAGGTCGGAGCAGGAGATGCATGAACTACAAGCTTGTAACCTTCTGGTAAACATTTTTACATGCTATGTGAACTAAAAAAAATTGATGCATGTGAAATATCTAATAAGCAAAAGTTGTAAATAAATTTGAAATTTTCGATTGGGAACTTTCACACCTAAGGTGGCGTGGTCAGTGCGCCAAATGAAGGTTAGTGATTTGGACAGTTTTTACGTTGCGTACATTGTCTCGAGACATACTACAGGCGCATTCTTGTTTAAATCTCAAACACACTGGCTATGTGATGCAATAATGCCTTTAGGTGTACTATAACTATATCGTTTTTATGTTACAAGTGTTTTCTTTGTGGCTTTTATATGTTGCATACGCATGAATGCATTTCTCCTTCGAATTATTGTGACCAACGGGATCAGAAGTACCGTATTTTGAAGTAGAATCTAACGATCGGAAGTTGTGAGCGAAAGTCCTCTTATGCTCCCGAGCTCATTTGAGCTCAGGGTGGACAGTAAAATAAAAAAAATGATTTTTTTGTGGCAAACTTTGAAAAATATATTTTGTATGCTTGAAAATTTTCATCACTGAATAACATTAGTCATGGAAAAAAACAAAATCAGCACTCCAAAATGGTTTCATCAATTTTTTTGCCACCATAAAAATTTGCAAGCACAAACAAATTTGTCTAAGTGCACGCTGATTGTAAGTTAGTCAAATAGCCACTTTGGTCGGTGTAGTATGTACCAGCAGTGAGATGTGTAGTAGTGAAATTTATCTACGTAAATGCACGCATGTTTATATATACCAAAAAAAGAAAAATCACGCAGGTGTTCCAAATTATCGCGGGCTTAAATCTCTTTAACATTTTTTTAATTTCAATCTCCACTTCGCTTCACATCGTGACTTTCTTCACACCCGCACCGCGTGAGGAGGGCGAGATGGCGGCGATCGTCGGCGGCGGCCGCATCTCGCCAGCGGCGACATCACTGCTGGATCGGAAGACGAAGATCTCCTCACCGAGGTACTCCTCCGCCTACCCCCGCAGCCCTCCTTCCTCCCACGCGCCTCGCTCATGTGCGGACGCTGACGCCGCCTCGTCTCCGACCCCCGATTCGTCCGCCGCTTCCGCCTCCGCCACCGCCGCAGTCCTCCCCTCGCCGGCTTCTTCGCAATGGGCGCTCGCGGCCTACTTCGTCCCTGTGCTGGAGATCCCCGACCGTGTCCTGCCCGGACACTTCGCCTTGCAGTTGGACGACGATGACCAGGTCGTGCCCCTCGGATCCCGCCACAGCCTCGTGCTTATCTTGCACGTGCCGCGGAAACAGGTCCTGGTGTGGGATCCCGTCACCGCTGAGCAGCACCGTGTCACCCTTCCCCCAAGATTCACGGGACATGTGAACATGGCTGCGATCCACGAGGAGGTGCTTCGTGCCGCCGGAGACGGCCAACACATTCAGGTGGTTTTGGTAGTGGTGGACAACGACGACGACATACACCACGTACGAGCGCTGGCCTATGTCTACTCATCGGAGACCGGCGTTTGGGGTGATGTCATCTCGGCACCACTTTTGCCTAAGCCTAACTGGAGCAGCCTTTACACCGGGGTTTATTGGCCCAAGGCGGCTGTGCTGGTTGAAAATTCCCTTCACTGGATGCTTGTTTGGAATTTCGTTGGTATTCTCGAGTTTGATTTGGTGAAACGGAGCATCACCGTGATACCGGCACCGGCGGATGTGTTTACCGAAGGAAAACATGAATTCACAGTTTTGCGGACAGAGGGTGGTGGCCTTTGTTTCCTCTTCATGTCAGACTTCAGTGCCTAATTATGGAAGAGAAAGACAAATAGTGATGGTGTTGCTTCATGGGAGCTGGGAAGAACCATTGAACTGGACAAGCTAATCCCCCTTAATTCGGAGGAGAGAGCGCACACATTCATAGTAGGGTTTGCTGAGGACAATAATTTGGTGTTCCTGTGGACGGTGATGGGTGCCTTCATGATCCATCTTGAGTCACTACAGCTCAAGAAACTTCCCTATCTCACCGTGATTTCCTGCTATCATCCATTTGAAAGTGTCTTTGCTGCAGGTAGTGGCATGCCTTTACACATATCAAAATAGATAAATTACCAGGCCTTTACACTGTTGGTATAACATACCAAGTTAATTTAGACAATTGTTGATGCAAGTATGTTGACATCTATTCGTGTTAAGCTAACAATTGCAAGTAGTGTCGCATCACTTATTTCTTCTGCTGAAAGTGAAAACCACACACACATTGTGCGCAAACATGCAAATTATGTAAATGTCCATTGGCCACTAATACAATTGGCTGGTCCAAACTGCTTTGTGTGTGGTCATTCTTTAATCTTGCCACCATGGATGCTTAATACTCAATATTGGACACATGATCAAAATAACATCATTGGATTCATCATAAAAGCTTCTTTCGTCACTAATTACATTTTTAATATTTTCTAACTAATTATCATTAAAGTAGTGGTGAAAGTATGTTGTGATGCTATGCAGACTAGAACAAAGTGACAATCATTTTGGACCAGTGGGAGTATCAACTAAAAGATGATGCACGACCATTTGCTTGAGGCTTGTACTACATAATTTTTAAGAAATTTGATTTGGTAGTGAGTAGGTAGCTCGTATATTTCTAAAAATCATGCCTGTGAGCAAGAATCAGATGTTTATGTTTTCCTACTCCATGTGCCCCTCATGTGCTCAGTGTCCTGTTAGCCACTAATCAGACCAGATGTAGCCAAGACTGCTAGTATTACAAGTTAATGTACTCTTACACTAGAAATGGCATATTGCTGCTCTCTGTTTCAAATTCTGGTTTTGTCTAATAATGCTGATATGTTCCAACTTTCGAGCTTTTGACACAATTTCAACCATGCTGAATGTTTAATGTTTGACTTAATGTAAAAATTATGAGAATAGCTCCCAATGATTTTCCTGAATAAAAGTTTCCGGGCCATCGCCTCGAGGCGCCCTATGACGGTGTCGAGGAGCCGCGGATTTGTGTCTAGGCGAGACCTTGAAGACGGCGGTGAAGGTCTTGCCAGGGGTTTGTTTCTTCGGCTCTCTCCACGTCGCATCTGGGGTTCCTCCATCGTCAATGCGGAGCCAAAAGTGTTTGTGTTGGAGGTGGCTGGCCCTGCGGCGCCGGTCTCATCCAAGCGATGGTGCACCAAGAGTTTCGTCGGTGGCAGAAGATGGCTGACGATTCTGAAGTTTCTCGATGTAAACATCGTTCGAGCCCTTCAAGGTCGCGATCCAAGAGGGGTGGAGATTTGTTCCTGACGACAACCCACAACGGCAAGTGTGGCACCGTTTGCGGTGGCGTCTGTTCAGAGGCTCACAACGTAGCTTTGCTTCTATGGCTTTCTCTTGGATCTCGGCTCAGTGGAGACCATTTCTTCTCCTCTCCGGCGACGGCGGTGGATGAAGATTTTGGTCAATGTGTTGGTGGTTGCAGGTTTGAAGAAGAATCTACATTTGCTGTAATTTGCTGATATTATTAATATAAGTGGCACTTCTCCTAAAAAAAAATCGCAGACCAAGCAAACATTGGACGCGGCGTAACATGTCGTCATGTTTTAGCGATCGACCTCTTGGACGAGTTCGTAAATTTCAAGATAATATGCCGGCTTAGTCTTTCGGAGGTGCTCATACGGGTAGGGTGTGCGTGTGTGCGTTCATAAGGGTGGGTGTATGCGCTCATAAGGATAATATGCCGGCTTGTGTCTGTACTTATGTTGAAAAAAAAGACCTCTTGGACGAGCCAGGGCACGTCTCTAGGTCAGGCTGCAGGTGGGACTATAGTTGGAGGTCCCACCACCAATCCACTAGGTCCCAACACATTTTGATGTTGAGAAAGTTGGCTTCCCACCAAAATTAACATGGATTAAGTGGGAATAAGTGGGATTCCCACTTAACTCAGTAGAGCAGTCTGCGAGGAACTTCAAGCTCGGCCTCGACCGCTCCCACGCTCAGCGAGCCGGAGGCGTTCGACATGGATGACCGGACATCTCTGCATGAATGAGATCGGTGCCCGCCACACCCTACTTCTTCATCACTTTCTGGGACATCTCATTCTGCTCCAGCGCCTGTTCGTGCTGTTCCAGGCCAGTGTATATCACACCGAGCAGCCGCCTGTCATGCGCAAGCTCCATCGAGTTCTTGCCCAGCGTCGACTCGTGCAGCTCCAGTGCCTTCTGGCAGAACGGCATTGCCTGCTTGAAGTCAAGCACGGAGGCGTGCGCCTCCGCGAGGTCCCGGTACGCCGCACCTAGCTCCCGGCTGCTCGGCGGCAGGATCGACTCCTTGAGCTCCACGCTGGCGCGCAGGTCGGCGAGCGCCTCCTCCCGCCTCCCCAGCGCCGTCTTCACGGCGAGCTGCAGCCGCACCGCGTGCGCCACGGGCCTCACGTCGAACCCTTCGGCATCGGAGTCGCCGCCCTCATCCCCAACATAATTGGAAACATGATGTGGTCTTGTTGAAGTACCTGCGTGAGGTGGAGTTCAGCGGCTTCTCGGGGCAGGTGTACTACTTCGACTTGGTGCAGCTGCTGCTCGTGAGCGCTCTGGCGTTGGAGAGAACTAGTAGCATACGCGCGCTTTGTTGCGCCGTTTTTCCTAATTGTTGTTGGGTCGAACGTATAATGTTTTTGGACTACACACTATGGTTGTATTACTTTGTTAAGTAAAATACGTAAGGAAAGAGAAGTGAGACTGTAAAAAGAGGGGATAGAACACATGTCATTAGATATACCACTAGTAGAAAACCAACCATTAGTCCCGGTTCGTAAGGGCCTTTAGTCCCGGTTCATGAACCGAGACTAATGGGTCGTTACTAATGCCTCCACCCATTAGTCCCGGTTCCAACACGAATCGGGACCAATGTGCCTCCACGTGGCCCTGTGCGCCGAGCCCAGTCAGGCGGCCTTTGGTCCCGGTTGGTGGCTCCAACCGGGACCAAAAGTCAATTTTTTTTTAAAAGTAGCTGTAGGGGTTTTAGGGGTTATTTTTAGGTTGTTATTATAGCTAGCTAATAGAGAGAAGTGTCATCTCTTATATCTTCGTCCTTGTTTTATCAACGCTGCTGCTATGTTCATTGCACTCGCAGATATAACATGCTCATGCATGCTTGCATCATACATCATCATATATATATATAATAACAAGTCCTATTACTCATGCATCATCATACAACTTCTACTCGTTATTAATAATAAGTCATACGATTATCATCCTCATAGTCATCGAACCCAACCCTACATAATTGTTCTTAGCACATGATCATCAGTATCAGGTAGGACCTAAACACCCTTAAGGTAAAATAGCATAAAACAATATAGACCCTGACTCTCCATTATGAAGAATGGCGATCATCCTGTCTCCAATTCTTGCCCTTCGCTGCTTATTGCTTCCAAGAAGCTCTTTACGACTGTCCATACATTTTTTCGATTCTTTGATTGTTAGGCCTCCACTTCTTTTAGAAACCCGGTATGGACAGTTGAGATTCGTAGGACGATCTGGTTGTATGTTCAAAACATGAAGGCTACCATGCGTATACATCAGATGAGGCACACAATCATTCAAGATTATCTGTTGCAAAACATAGTAATAACTTCGTAGTTAGCAATGATGTACTAGTTTTAGAAGTGTGCAAAAAGATGCACGGATGTTGTAATAGTAAAAAATAATCTTACCTGGGTATCTCCATGGTAGTTACCGTAGTTCAACACATGCACTAGTGGCACGTATTGACCATAATGTTGAGGAGTTTGATTGTAGATATTGTAATTCTCAAGATCAGTACAAAATCCGACCAGATGATTTTTCTCCTGATAAGTTAATTCGGAGCTTTCGGTGTAGTACGTTCTATCTACCATCTTCCACATATTCTTTGAAGAATGAAAATAAGTCATCAATGGAGATAAGTTGTCAACTATATATTTTGAAATAAACAATATAAATTACTTAATAACTATGTTTACCTCACATGAGGGAAGAATTGGAGGTGTATCCACAAGGACCCAAATCGAAAGTCTCTCTTGCTCGATTGTAGGATCACCAAGATCCATGGTGACAAGCATACCCTCATCAAGACCATACATCTTGCAAAATGCATCCCAATTTTTGCAACCAAAATGGGTTACACTCTGAGCATTGTACAGCTTTACTTGAAAATCCACACCATGATGGGTACTTAGAATAATTTTTTTGGTTTCGAAACTTTCATGGTCTTCAAACCCATCCTCTCCAAGACATAGCGTCTTGCAAAGCATGGGATAAGCTAGTCGAATTGAAAAAGATGAAAAATACACGTTAAAATAGTTGAAGTCGTGCTTAATTACGAAAAAATATTGTCGTCGTTGCGTACCGTATGAACATCGCAGGTCTCCTCGAGCTTAATGCTAAAGCGCCGATCTTCGTCTAGCTCAATGAACCTGCCGCAGATACCTCGGTCGTCGTGGCACCAGTCGCACTCCCCCGGGCGGTTTTCGTCGTTCGATGAGTACGACGTTTCCGGCCTACGTTCATAATTCAAATATTAAACTAGATCATTATTATTAATCACGGGTTGACTATCGATGATCGATGTACGTAGCTCCTCTTTCATTCCCGAATGCATTATTATACCAAATTGTCTAGCACACGGGAATGAAGGAGAACTTATCCAATATGAGCATTCAATAAGCAAAACCAAATCATAAAATAAGCAAACCCAAATCATAAAATAAACACTACAAGAAATATGTCAACTTGTGACCTTGACTATTGGTCACTGAAAGGTCACAAATTTCCATTTATGACCTTTTTGTGACCAAAAACAGAAGGTCAAAAGCTGGCCGTCGTAAACTGACTATAGCGACCTTCTCTGTGAGAAGGTCGTAGACGTTTATGACCAAAATATGTCTACTGTGGCGTTTTGGTCACTAGCAACCTCCCCAGGCCACGTAGGCATCCAGCGTGGCAATCTAACGTGGCACAAGATTCAGCCCGGTCCAATTAGGTTTTCTACATGGGCCTAGCCCAACAATTCGGCCTTTTTAATATATATTTTTCCTGTGCTTTTATTAGCTACATGGGTCTGGCCCAACAATTCAGCCTTTGATTTCTTTGCATGGCCCTTTTAACAGCAAGTTTTCTTTTTGATCATATATTTTTCTGGGCCATTTCTTTGTTGGGCCTCTCATGTTTTTCCCTAAAAAATAATTTTCCTATATTACTTGGGCCTAGCCCAGTTCCGAAAAAATTGATCCAATCCAAAAAAAATTATTATGCCATTGACATTACAACACATCACACCACAAGCTATCTTGGGCCCAGCCCAGTTTTGATACATTTTCAAAGCAACGCTGATGCTGGCTGGCTGAGCCTAACGCTAAGCCTAAGCTATTCCAACCTACTACTGCGGGAAGTTTTTACATGGCGCTGCTGCATTTGCATGGCGCTGCTGCATTTGCATTTACATGAAAAAAAATAGAACTAGCCTATCTGGTACTTCACAGCAACCAAACATGTAATCTGCTTAATGGAAAGATTTCTTCTCCAAGTCCCGCTTCTCCCTTAGCAATGACAAGCTGATGCAAAGCATCTAAGCATTCAAAAGAGAACAAAAAGAAAACATCTGAGATCCTTCAACAGCGATCAAATGTCGGACTCACGGACAGACATAGTCAGCGATCAAATGGCTGACAGAAATACAACATGCCTTCCACAGTCGCCCTGTTACATGAATCGGCTGAGAAAAATCAGAAAAACTGGAGCCAATATAATATGAACATTCCATTCAAAAAAGTAGTAAAGGGGTAAAGGGCAATTCTTTATATAATGATAAACAGATTTCAGCTAGTACCAAGCTTTTTTAGCCGAGCTAGTTAAAATGAGATATTCATACAAGACAATAGAGACTATATGAATATGCATGGCACAAGTGCAGGTCCTGGTTACTGGCTACACATGTAACACCAATAAATGGATAGAACAATAACGGGAACAACTCCAGATTACACACAAAGCTCTATCGATAGTGCCAGCTATGGATAAAATCATGCACACTCCCAACAGAACTTAGTCACACAGTATAATTCCGACTATAATATAACCAGAGAACTAAAGATTCTACGTACTTAGAACTCAACTAATAAGTGAGAATGATCTGATTGTATGCAAACAATCTTGTTTTATTTGTTTATATTACTAAAACAGACATATCTTCCTTTATGTGAAGAATTCTGCTTCCTTCTTTAGTTAGTAGTAATCGTTCCATGCAAATCAACTATGTGCGTATGCTTGATCATGGTCTAGAGATTACACGCATAGAGGAACAGAATCCTAAACAAAATAGTATCAAACAGCGGTGGGTGCTCAACCTATTTACCATACACAAGCAACACTTAAATCATAGCATGTGCATATACTTGTGTCACATCAGGTGGTTCAGAATGTACTCAACATAATCTAATAAAAAGGATTGGGAGCAGAGGGAGAGGGAGGTGGAGATGGACGTGCTACCTGTTGCTGCGGTGGTGCCTCTTGGTGGTCATGCTTGAGCTCCTCCTGAAGCTGCTCACTAACCTGCAAGACAAACAAGACCATGGGTGAGCTGCAACACAGGCACATACATTAAGTGAAGATAAGGAGAAGAACCTGTAAGAAGAGAGGTGCTCTGTCCTCCATCCGTGCCCGTCCTCCTCCTCCGTGCCGATGTCAAACAACCTTCACTCGTCGCTTGCGAGCACCATGCGCCCTGGTGGGCCATGACGCCCTTGTCCTCTGCTGCACGGATGAAAACCAAAGAATCAGTACAGCTACACTGGCACATAATACAAACATGGTTCAGTTGACATCTACTAAACTACATCATCACAGGAATGACGAGCAGTTTTAGATCTTAAAAACTAATGTTACGTGCATAGTCTTAGTGCTCCATCAAAGAATCAACTAAATTTGCTCTCCAGCATACAAACAAAGTTTAGGGAAAACCAAACATGAACAAGCACTTATTGTGCAGGACACATAGCTATTTCATAAGCATGATCTAATCTAGAAGGGCAAGATTAGCAGGCAAGGCAAATACTTAGCCAAACATGTGCACCTTGACCTTGTCAATAATAGTACTACTAGAAGTAATTAATCTGAGCATGGATCTAACCGACAACATCACAAAGACCATCTGAGCACTACACCATGAACAAAGCCAGCTAATTTGATTCACTAGTACACATTTAGCACACCGTCAGGCTTTATGGATCAAAATAATTTGATGTAAACACGATAGCTAGCTGGTACCAGTAGCGAGCTCCTGTTCTTGTGCCGACAGTGACGCATAACCAGCAGTCGAATGGGTGGCTCGGGCAGAGTGGGAGAATTGGGAGGGGGACGGACCTCGGAGGCCCTGACAGCGCTGGCAAAGCGCCTAGGCGGGAGGCGGCAGTCCTCGCGCGCCCGCATCCCTGCCACCCGCTCCCGCTCCGCAACATCCCCTCCTCCCTCCTCCGGCAGCATCCCCTCCTCCTCGAGGGCTCCTCCTCCTCCTCTTCCGGTGCTGCCACTGGGTGGTTCCTATTTGACGCTCGCATGCATGTTCGAACCTTAGCCACCTCCGTCTTCATCTTCAAGGGCATCACCTGACCGCACACACACACGCATCACACATACGCATAACGCCTCGCGAAATCTCGAGCGAATCGAACGGGGGTAGAGAAGATCTAGCGACTCACCAGCCCGGGGGCTTGGTCGGGCAGCGCCATGCCCAGCTTGGACCCCATGTGTTTAGATGCGCACGCCGGCGAGCCAGCCGGCCACGACGCCGTGGCTGCTGGGCGGCGGAGGACCTGCCGGGAGGAAGGACCTGTCGATCTGGATCTGGATCTGAGTCGAGTGGGAGAGAGAAGAGGGGACGAGGATCTGAGGTGGGGAGGGGAGGTGTGGCATAGGTGGGTGGCGGCGAGGGGAGGTGTGGGTGGCGGCTAGGGCGCGGGGCGGCGAAGCGAGAGGTTGGAGAGGAAGGAGGAGGCAGCGGGGAGGGGTTGCGGTGGATCTGGTCGGAGGCAGGGGAGGGGGATCGCCGGAATCGAGTGGAGCAGAGGAGTCGCGGGAGGGAGAGAGAGAGGGCTCGCGGGGGAGAAGGGCTCGCGGTGAGGGAAGGGGATGGGAGAGAGGAGGAGGGCGTGGGGGAGGCCATGGCCGTTGGGGAGCTCGGACAGAGGAAGGTGGAGGCGGCGTTCCGGAAAGGAGGAGGTGGCGGCGGTGATCTGGAAGGGAGGAGGAGATGGGGACGAAGGAGGAAGGGGGCGACGGGGGAGGGGATCTGAGCTAGGGTTTGGGCTGCGGGTGGGGGGTATCTCCTCTTCTTTCTTTTTTTCTTCTTTTCTGTAGATAGATGGATGGATGGATGTGGGATGGAGAGATGGATGGATGGATGGATGGACGCCATGTCATCGATCCGTGGATAGAGTTACGATTGGTTCAGAAAATCAGTGATGTAAAATAGTTTTCAAATATTAAAAATAGAGGGATTTTATGAAGTAGCTATCAAAAATATTATGCAAAAGGGCACCACACAAGCTTTCACTAGAGTAAGACCACATTTTATGGATTAGGACCAATTTGTATGCATTTTTCATATTTCTAGCTATTTTTAATCATTTTTTGAGTGCACGAAATGAGGTTTTTTTGTGAAGGACCTACCATATATTTGTTGCAAAATTGTACCAAATCATTTTTACAAAATACTAGGACATATTTAATGCACAATTGATAAAATGGTTGGGTGTCGAAAGTTTTGATCCACCTCTGGTGAAAAAGACAAATTCTCACCGATTCAGCTGGAAGCGGGTCAAATTTGAACTGCAGCTGCCTCGTAGTTTGCTATTTATTTTTTCCAAAAATCATTTCTAGGTACATAAGTATCTATTTAATGAGAGAAACATCAAAAGTTTTCCAAGATTCAACCACTAGCTAGGAACGGTCAAGCCCGCCATTTTGACCGCATTTTGAAACTGGCATAAAAAATTCAAAAAAAATCAAAAAAATTGGGAAACCTTCGCATTGTGTCATTATATGTGACCAAGTTTCCAGGAAAAATAATAAACTTGTAATACGGTAATTATTTTAAAAAAGTGTTCTCAGAAACGAGCTATCATGTGTGGAGATCAATGGCTTTCAAGCCAAATGATCAATCTTATGGCCACATTCATGGCATAGTTTGTTCAAATGATCTAATATTGTGCACAAGGGTGCATATTAGAATGGCAAACAATGTTGCCTAAGGAAGTTTTCATTTTCTTTGCACGGAAAATTCATTTTTCATTTTCCGAGTGCCCGAAATGATGTTTTTTTGTGAAGGAACTACCAAATAATTGTTGCACAAATGGACCAAATCATTTTTACATAGGACATATTTAATGCACAATTGACAAAATGGTTGGGTGAAAAAAGTTTTGATCCACCTCTGATGAAAAAGATAAATTGTCGTCGATTCAGCTGGAAACGGGTCAAATTTGAACTGTAGCTGCCTCATAGTTTGCTCTTCATTTTTTTCAAAAATCATTTCTAGGTACATAAGTATCTATTTAATCATAGAAACACCAAAAAAATTCCAAGATTCAACCACTAGCTAGGAACGGTCAAGCCCGCCGTTTTGACCGCATTTTGAAACGGGCATAAAAAATTCAAAAAACATGAAAAAATTGGAAAATCTTCGCATTGTGTCATTATATGTGACCAAGTTTCCAGGAAAAATAATAAACTTGTAATACGGTAATTATTTTAAAAAGGTGTTCTCAGAAATGAGCTATCAAGTGTAAAGATTCATGGCTTTCAAGCCAAATGATCAATCTTATGGCCACATTCATGGCATAGTTTGTTCAAATGATCTCATATTGTGCACAAGGGTGCATCTTGGAATTCCAAACAATGTTGCCTAAGGAAGTTTTCATTTTCTTTGCATGGAAAATTCATTTTTCATTTTCCGAGTGCCCGAAATGAGGTTTTTTTGTGAAGGAACTACCAAATAATTGTTGCACAAATGGACCAAATCAATTTTATAAAATACTAGGCCATATATAATGAACAATTGACAAAATGGTTGGGTGAAAAAAGTTTTGATCCACCTCTGATGAAAAAGACAAATTGTCGTCGATTCAGCTGGAAACGGGTCAAATTTGAACTGTAGCTGCCTCATAGTTTGCTATTTATTTTTTTCAAAAATCATTTCTAGGTACATAAGTATCTATTTAATCATAGAAATACCAAAAAAATTCCAAGATTCAACCACTAGCTAGGAACGGTCAAGCCCGCCGTTTTGACCACATTTTGAAACGGGCATAAAAAATTCAAAAAATTGGAAAATCTTCGCATTGTGTCATTATATGTGACCAAGTTTCCAGGAAAAATAATAAACTTGTAATACGGTAATTATTTTAAAAAGGTGTTCTCAGAAATGAGCTATCAAGTGCGAAGATTCATGGCTTTCAAGCCAAATGATCAATCTTATGGCCACATTCATGGCATAGTTTGTTCACATGATCTCATATTGTGCACAAGGGTGCATATTGGAATAGCAAACAATGTTGCCTAAGGAAGTTTTCATTTTCGTTGGACGAAAAAACCATTTTCCATTTTTCGAGTGCCCGCAAGGAGGTTTTTTGTGAAAGAACTACCAAATAATTGTTGCAAAATTGGACCAAATCATTTTTATAAAATACTAGGCCATATTTAATGCACAATTGACAAAATGGACTGGTGTAAAAGTTTTTGATCCACCTCTCGTGAAAAAGACAAATTTTTGCCGGTTCAGCTGGAAGCGGGTCAAATTTGAACTGCAGCTGCCTCATAGTTTGCTATTTATTTTTTTGAAAAATCATTTCTAGTTACATAAGGACCTATTTAATCATAAATACATGGTTTGGTGGCGATACGTCGAGGTTTGGGCGGTGGCCGAGGGCCCCAACTCTAGAGCGCGTAAACTCGCATGCCCGCCGCGTGGTCACCGCGTGACCGTGGCGTTGCCATGTGTTCTGGGCAGCCTAGGCATGTCTAGTGGGTTGGACACTCCCCAGGTTGGTGCTAGGAATAAAATTACAACATAAGATTTTCACGAGGAGACCAACCGATGCTCAAACATGAATTAGCAGCCAAGTGTTTGATTAGCGGTACGGAAAATGTACATGGCTAATGGGCATGAGTTTTGGCTGAGGATGATCAGTTACTAAGAAGACCGTTTTCACAAATTTTCAGCTCAAAAGGAGGAGCCTAGGTGGTACTTGATTTGCAAACCACCACACTGGACATAAATACGAATGTTGAAGATCGGCTCAAAATAATGAATGGATTGAGCTGGCATTTGGTGGAGGATGGTTATTTGGGCATAGGAAAGCACTGTAGAAAATGGATACTATTTGGACATGCCAAAGTGGTACTTCCTTCACAAACTGTTACTCTGAACAGAATAGGAAAATGAATATTTTTGAATTATTTTTGAACTAGGCAAGGAAGGTTTTTACATATTTGACGAAGATATGACCCAAATAATTTATGAGATTTTTTTGGGAATTTTGGGAATGACAGAAATATAGGTTGCTTCACAACCTAGGGCAAACACTGCCACATGGACATGACACATAGGCAAAACTGATGAGGTGGCGCCTAGTCATAGCAACCCACCACAATTTACAAGGCTATGACCATCTATATTGGTCGTTAACAACTAGAAATAAGGAAGCGGACTAGCGCTGTTAGCTTTATGACCATTTTATGTAAGGAAATTATGACCTTTTTGACCAAAATGGTCGCAATGGTTTAGGGTTTGGAGCCCCTCGAACAGCTTTTGACCAATTGGTCTCAAATGGTCATAAATCTATGACCAATTCTTCCAGGGTCACTGAAAGAAGGTCATAAGTTGACATATTTCTTGTAGTGAAAGTATAGTATTCAAATTATCATGCATTCAATAATTATAAGCAAAAGTACATCATCTCTTGGTGTCCGTACATCGTCGAATATTATCACTAATCCAACTAGAACCGTAGCGCCCGACGGGTATCGACGCGGGCGGTGGACACCCAAAGATAAGGAACCATCACAGGATCATAGCTCCAGTGAGATCCCTGAAGAACCTGCCAGGTATTGTTGAACCTCCCCTCCAATGCAATCATGTAGCGATGGACGTGCTCGTCCTCCTCGCTGACACGGTGACGTACCACCTCCGCGGTGTCCGGATACCTCACCACCGTCACTGGCCCACGCGACCGCCACCAAACAAGGATCGGATCAACAACGGGCTGCCTCCTCACCAACCTACGTCCCCCGGAAGGTAGCACCTCCCAATACCATCCCGGCGGAGCCCAGTCCCGAACATGGCGCTGATCAAGCAGGCCTCCACCATCGAGTCGACGACGACGAGGATGCGGGATAGGCATCGCCGACATCGACGTGGGAACTACTTCTATATATAGTTAAATAAAAGTAGTTTTATTAATTAAATCAACTATCTAGTTCAACTACTAAGCACTTACTATAAATAAATAAATAGTACTTACTAAAAACAAACTACTTCTATATATAGTAAAATAAATTAGTTTATTAAATCAACTATCTAGTTCAACTATATATAAACTACTTCTTATTTTTTTTCCTTTTTCTAAATAATATGAACAAAAAAATCATTAAAATTCTATGAACAAAATTAATTACACGATCTAAATATCACCAAAAAAAATCTATTAACAATAATATCACCAAACATGCATATTCAATAATAATATCACCAAAAAATTCTATTAACAGAAAAAAATCTAATATAATATGAACATATTAATTACTACACATATCTAATATAACAAAAAAATCTAATTAATCTAACAAAAAATCTAACATAATATGAACAAATTAATTACTACACATGTAATCTAACAAAAAAAATCTAATCTAACAAAAAAAATCTATGAACTACATATCTAAATTACTACACATCTAACCTGACAAAAAAAATCTATGAACTACAAAAAGAATCTAAAAAAAATCTAACAAAAATAAAAAAATGCTCACGTACGGCGTCGAGGCGGCGCGGGGCAGGGGCGACGAGGACGGCGGGCTCGGGGCGGCGACGGGGACGGCGGGCTCGGGGCGGCGCGGGGCAGGGGCGATGACGGGGGTGGCGACGACACGTCGGGGCGGCACGGGATGCGGGCGGCGCGGGACGTGGGCGGCGATGGGGGCGGCGACGACGTGCGCGGGTGACGACGGCGGGCTTGGGGCGGCGACGGGGACGGCGGGCTCGGGGCGGCGCGGGGCAGGGCTCGGCGGCGACGGCGACGAGGAGCAGAGGCGTCGGGGCGAGAAAGAGATGGGTTTTGGCGAAAACTGCTAAGTCCTCTATATATAGCAAGAGCATTGGTCCCGGTTGGTGGCACCAACCGGGACTAATGCCCCTTTTAGTCCCGGTTGGTGCCACCAACCGGGACCAAAGGCCTCTTTTCAGCAGCCCAAAGGGCGGGAAACGAGGACCTTTGGTCCCGGTTGGTGGCTCCAACCGGGACTAAAGATGAGCAATCGTCCCCGTTGGTCCAATCAACCGGGACCAAAGAGCGGCATTGGTACCGGTTGGAGCCATGAACCGGTACCAATGGACCCGTGTAACTACTTTTTTATTTTCTGCAGCTATTTTTTCGTTGATTCTTTCTGCAGCTGTTTTTTTAGTCCCACCTCGCCAAGCGAGAGGCAATCGCAGCTGTTTATAAGCCCTGAGTGCAGAGACCATGACGAAGAGGCTCAATGCTCCTGCACGTCGTTTAGCTTCAAGCCTTGAGGAATACGGTAGACTGCACAGAGCTATGTGCAGCGCAGTTGACACTATTCCGAAAGGCTTGAAGCAAATTAACGAGCATTGCGCCTCTTTTTTTATTTTTAATGACTTATTACAACTCAGAAATAAAAAGAAAAAAATAAATGTAGCAGAAAAGAAAAAAACTATATAAAAAACCACTCAGAAATAAATAGAAGAAAAAATAATTTTGATTAACTTTACTAAAAAAATAGCATAGATGCTTATTTTTAATGACTTATTACAACTCAGAAATAAAAACAAAAGAATAAATATAATAGAAAAGAAAAAACTATATAGAAAACTACTCAGAAATGAATAGAAGCAAAAAAAATAGTTGTGATTAACTGTACTAAAAAAGGAGCATATATGCTTATTTTTAATGGCTTATTGCAACTCAGAAATAAAAAGAAAAAAATAAATATAGCAGAAAAGAAAAAAAACTATATAAAAAACCACTCAGAAATAAATAGAAGAAAAAATAATTTTGATAAACTTTACTAAAAAATAGCATAGATGCTTATTTTTAATGACTTATTACAACTCAGAAATAAAAACAAAACAATAAATATAACAGAAAAGAAAAAAAACTATATAGAAAACTACTCAAAAATGAATAGAAGCAAAAAATAGTTGTGATTAACTGTACTAAAAAAGGAGCATATATGCTTATTTTTAATGGCTTATTACAACTCAGAAATAAAAAGAAAAAAATAAATGTAGCAGAAAAGAAAAAAAACTATATAAAAAACCACTCAGAAATAAATAGAAGAAAAACTAATTTTGATTAACTTTACTAAAAAATAGCATAGATGCTTATTTTTAATGACTTATTACAACTCAGAAATAAAAACAAAAGAATACATATAACAGAAAAGAAAAAAACTATATAGAAAACTACTCAGAAATGAATAGAAGCAAAAAATTGTTGTGATTAACTGTACTAAAAAAGGAGCATATATACTTATTTTTAATGGCTTATTACAACTCAGAAATAAAAAGAAAAAATAAATATAGCAGAAAAGAAAAAAAACTATATAAAAAACTAGTCAGAAATGAGCATAGATGCGCTTATAGAGGAAAGTCAACTTAAATTCATAACGAATTTCAAGAGAAATCTGTATGAATTTAAGCTAAATTCCCTATATAAGGGCATCTATTTTCATTTTCAGAGGAGCTCAATAAGGCAGAGAGGGAGGGGCTTATAAACCGGTCTGATTCCCCTTCGGTTGGCGAGGTGGGACTAAACTCTGGCCGCAACGAGGACCAACCCTTTAGTCCCGGTTGGTGGAATGAACCGGGACTAATGGGCAGCCTTTGGTTCCGGTTCAAGCCACCAACCGGGACCAATGGTGTTGGGCCAGGAGCGAGGCCCATTGGTCCCGGTTCATCCCACCAACCGGGACCAATAGGTGACGAACCGGGACCAATGGCCCACGTGGCCCGGCCGGCCCCTGGGGCTCAGGAAGTGGGTCCAATGCCCCCATTGGTCCCGGTTCTGGATTGAACCGGGACTAATGGGCTGGACCGGCCTGGACCATTGGCCCCTTTTCTACTAGTGTACGTTAAGAATACCTATTCAATAATGTGTACATATTCCTAACAAAAATAGAACCTTTCTCATATCGGTCATAAAAGTTTTGATTACCGTGGCTACATCGAGATAATACACCATGGCGTCAACACCAGCTTGGAAACTTACAGAAGTTCCATTTCCGGTTCGAGCTTCCCCACTTAGAAAATCTTACGACGGCAAATTTGAAACATACATGATGTCTTATTACAATTTATTTACTTACTAACCGTCAACTACTTGGGAGAAGAAGAATTGGCGAAAATGAAATCACACTCTAATTCACTATCATCAGATGGACATGCAATGCAAAGTGAAATCCTATTCTCTCTTGACGTCCAAAACTCCGGAACTCAATTGCTAGGTTGTGGCCTACCACAACAAACAGTTTTGAATTGTTTGTCAGAACTCCCCCTATAAACCGGAAATAGCCACAGAAATAGATGAACTCGGTAACACCCACTCCCATTGCTCGCCAAGAATCTATTGCAATATGCTTAATGTTGTTTATGCACTAGCACTGACTTTTCACACACAGAAAGATAAGATGATAGTAACAACATTCTGTTAAAAATTAACAAAAAACATGGAGAAAGGACAAAATCCCCTGCTACCTCCATGTATATAAATTCTCAAAAGAAAATCTAGTTGAAACCATACATTTGACAAATGAACGACATAATTGATAGTTACCAGTCATGTGGATTTAAGTGGATAGCAGATTCTGCATTAGGCCATACGTCCTTGGTATAAATCCATCAGATCTTTGCTATTTCAAAGTTCATTCCATGACTAACAATACAAAGGGATATTTAATTCTTTATTTTACATCGATAAATGACACAAGCTGCAGCAAATCATGCAACATTTTTATTGTGACTTGGACATGCTACAATTTTAGGAAGATCAAACTGATAAAACATTTTCAATTTTATGTGCAGATACAGATTAACAATTATATGTCTAGTAAAGAAACTATACATAACTGACTCTTTTGTTGAATAGAACTAAAAAATTCAACGGTATGAAATTCTAAAAACATACCTGCATCTTTGAACTTCAAAATTAGAGGTGGTAACAGGGAACCACAATGAAATATAATATTATATGTCAAACAAAAGAAAATGCTCTCACCACAGCCGTTGTTCCATGTACCGTGAAATATAATATTTCATGTCCCTTGGATAGTGTGGCCTAGAAAGCATATCCAGGCCTGTCATTTACATATAGCACATGATTTGATTGAATTCACAAAAGAATGTGCTAGTCTGATAATCGCCCCCCCCCCCCCCCCCCCCTTCAAACAAATGTACAAAGTGCAGAAGGAATAGCAAAGATAATAATTGTACTACCGTTGTTGATTTTCAAGTCGGAGCCACAACCAGCCTAGCCAGATGACAAATGCAGCTATGTATAAACATGGATATTCTATTTGGATTACTATTCTTCATAAGATCAGCTAATCTAGGTGCAACAAAATAGGGAACCAACATGAGCATGAAGCAAACAAAACAAATCCTCAACTTATCCGCTTGTCCAAGTGACAGTCATCTACAAATTCAGTCACATTCTGAGAATTGTGAAGACATTTATCTGGCATGAGCATAACCCATTTTCTTTTTAACAATGTAGGTTCTTATCACAAATATATTTTCACAGTTTGTTTTGAGAAATGGCACATGCTAATTCAGTCGCGTTCAACTGCAGATTTGTAGTCAAGCTTACTTCATTTCTAGACCCCCGGCCCCTTGCGCCAAACGTTGGTAGATTGTAGCCTTTGGATTCACGAATGCCACCTCGCTTGAGACAGTAATCAGCTTGGGCTGTGACCAAATTTGTAAAACAATGATTCAGATTTGAGTAATATCAAGAAATGTTTATTCAGAATAACATTGGAGTTGTTATTCACAGAAGTTCCGAAACTACAGTAACATTTTACCTTCAGGAGACCCGCAGAAAAAAGCGAAAATGACAAATCTTCTCTATAATGGGTCGGTTGTAGCTTCAGATGGCCCTTTCCAGACTTGCTATATCCACCATTCTTGAATTTTACTCATTAGAAGAGCAGGAAAAAAAATCAAGGTCTAGAGCGAACGTCTTAACAGGCTGAATCCCGACATGAATATCAACTGGATGAAACATGAATGGGATCTGCAAACCTTTACAGGTGTTGTGATGGCACTCGAAGATTGACTCACAAATCGCAACACTGAATTTTTTAAACAAGAAATACCAAGCATGAGATCCTTTATCCTTTTTTTAAGAAAAAAAAACATGAAATCCTCATTGGAGGGCTTAACACGTGAACTGAAAATGTCTGAATTATTGGGTTGCTGCTACTGTAAAGCTAAACACAGATGAAATCTACTACTTATTCTAGAGGACACAAAGGGTATATGAAGATTAACTCCTTAGGTAGCATCTAGATTAACTCCTTTGGTAGCTTGTCAGACCAAATAAGTACAGGCCTACAAATACTCCATGATTTTTGCTGAGAATTAAGATCAACTTTTCTGAAATTAGCCTGTGAGAAAACAATAGCCTGGGAGGAGGGGGATATGGACCATGGTGGGCTTGAGGAAGGTGGCCGGGCCTGCAAGTGGCAGACGTCCCTGTCCAGTGCCACCACGGTGCGTCTTGTCGGCGGCGCGGCGCACGGTGAGGGCCTTGACGGCCTCCCGCAGCTCCCGCACGGTCCGCTCCTTCAGGACATGAAGCTCCCACTATCCATCCGCCTGACCTGCCCAACTCCATAGCCATTAGTGAAATAGAAAACCGGCCTAGGTGGGTGATGGAGCGGTGGATGGAGACGCCGGTGGTGGGCTAGGAAGGGCCGTGTGAGGAGGAGGGCCGCGAGCAATCTCGTGGTGCCTCACGGATCTGGAGGAAGGAAATAGCAGGCAAGGTGGTGTAGCCGGGGAGATGCGCGGCGGCAGCCGGAGCTCGGTGGGCGGCGACCGCTAGGCGGACGAACCCTAGCGGGAGAAGAGCGATATTGGGAGGGTGGCTCGCTCAAGGGCATGCAAAGTCAACATAGATGAACTGAACAATACGTCGGTTGCGACTTGGGAGCGATCTTTTCCTGACAAACATGGTGAACTTCCGGGAAAAAAAAACTCGAGCGCTCCCAGGGCACCAATTCCTGGGAGCTTAGAAACTGTACAGATGCTCTTGACTACGCAGCCACCTGAAGAAGGCTACTGGCGCCCAACAATTGACTTGGAATCATTGAAGTCGAGGCTTCCACGTGGTATAGGGAAGTGGGCCACTCGCCCAGCCGCTAATGCGGAGGCGTTGGAGTGGACTCCAGATTCTTAGATGGTCGCAATCGGAGCAAGGGATGCATGAACTACAAGCTTGCAACTTTCTCGTAAACATTTTTACAGTGCAATGTGAAGTAAAATGGATGCATGTGAAATACTCCCTCCGTCTCATTACGGGACGGAGGGAGTATTTAATAAGCAAATGTTGTTAATAAGTTTAAAATTTTGAATGAAAATATGTGGTCAGATGGTTAGCATGATGGTTGCACCCTCAGCACACTAGGGACCAGCCCTAGGTTTTACGTCACGTGTTTCTCATGATGACATAATATTTATTTAGTTGGAGGCAGCGCTCCCGTCGACATGCGTGACTTTAGCAATATCAAAAATTTGTGACTAAGGTCTTTAGAAGGCGTTTTGTGTGTCTGTGTATGCGCGCGACGTGTGCGTTCCTTTGTATACCAACAAGTGCCACCTGGTGGAATGAAGGTCTCCAATAGTTTTCCTGACCAAAGGTCGCTGCCGGGTGATCAGGACGACTCCAGCGACTTCTTCTCGATGTTCTTGTAGTTTTGCTTTGTCTCAAGGATGAGCCCCACCAAAACATTTATTGCTGAGGGGTTGATTTTTTCTACGAAAGGGAGGATTGGGCTCATTTTCCGAGCCATCCCCATCTGATGAGAGAAAGTATAATAAGGTGACGTAGGCGGGTTGTATGAGTTTAAATATTATATTTTTGTTAAGTTGGATGAGAGAGGAGAGGAGAGAGAAGAGAACCGGGTTGTTGATTTACGACAGGATGTAGCGCGGGCTTAGCTATGTGAGAGTGTATGGTGGATCATGTGGTAATAATGTAGTACTTTCTTGTAGCCCACTACTATACATGTTGACTATTACATTGACTATAGATGACATGGCAAGATGTTATAGCCATCAGTCGGCTATATTATTAACCATGCTCTGATAGCGACTTGAAATTCTTGCGTCATTACTTTGACTTCTTCTTAGATAGACTTCAGGTAGATGTGATAGTATAATTTCTGTACTGGGTACTAGCTAGAATATCGCTACATCTTTCCCAGACCCTTTGCAGCTACCATGCTCCCTCCTTGGAAGAGGGTTCTTTTAGCTAGGCATGACTAGGTGCAAGGGAAATACATGATCTCCCCGACTGTGGACGATCAGTCCAACCAGCTTGGAGCATCTCACACAACTATCCTAGGAATAGACCAACCTCGAAGGAATACTAGTAAGCTAGCAACGAGCTGATATGCTGAGAGTGCTTAAAAGGCACCTAGACATCACTGGTCATCGCCATGAGTCAATCTTACGATAGCCCCGTAAGTCAAGAGGAGGTTGACATGATCATAATCTTATGAGGCTAGATACACTCTAACCATAGGGATTGATGGAGATCTTCCGGTAGGGCCCGACACTACTGCAGGTTGCCCTGTCAAATTTCTTTTCCCCGCCAATGATGAGGCTGACTGGCAAAAATACTGTTGCGCCTGTATCCCCATCAAGTTGTGGGGAGAGGACAACGTGCGGCCTTGGTTCTCGAGACAGCGGTGTGATAATGAGCCCTTCCGTTGTGACTTGGTCAGTTGACGATGATCATCATCGCGACTGTCATCTAAGGCATCAATGAGTTATGGACTAAATTATTCCAGATCTAGATCTAGGGTCTGGGAACGACGTGCTTGCTCTAGGAGGCCTCGTGGTGACAGGGTGGGGTGCCGAGCAAAAGCTCCGCGCTTTTGCACCAGCGAGAAAGAAACTCGGGCACCGCTCTCTTCTTGAAGACGTTGTTGTGGTTCTTCTCTCCACGTCTGAGTTCCAGGTGAAAACCCTTGTTCGGTGTGGCTAGACAGCACCGACGCCTTGTGCCATTCTTCCTTTTGAGGGCGGTGTCGAGTAGTTTAGGTATCCTAGGGTGTTGCATGTGGTTGTTCTCAGTTAGTCAGTTTCACCGGTGTTCTCCTTCGGTAGTGATAGCATAGTTGCTTGTCTTCTATGCGTTCCGAGTAACCTATAATCTTTATAAGAGGGTTACCTCACCACCTTCTACCGTTTGGTTGTGTACCATGTTCGATTTGTGCCTTTATTTATGGGGGGAGGGGGAGGGGGGGTAGCCATTTTTGAGAGTTGCTGCATAGAATGCTTAAGATTTCCTATCAATAGTTCCTTACTTGACAGGATTCAGAGGTTGGTTCATTCTAATCCATTTGCACTGCTTGGATAACTTCTGCCGTAATATATTATTACTCCCTCCGTCCCATAATGTAAGAGCGTCGACACTACTCTAGTGTAGAGTAGTGTCAGAAACGCTCTTCCATTATGGGACGGAGGGAGTTGTGATTAATTCTGGAGAGCCAGCTGCCTTCGAAGAAATTAACCTCAGGATTCACAGGACACAACTAAGAAAAGATACTGCAACAAATAATGCAAACAATGGCGTGAGGACCTTCTTGTTGTCGTTGATACTAATATTGTTTACAAATGATACAAACATAGTACATGATTTGGAGCTCAATAGTCAATTGGAACGGTTGGTAGTATAACCAGTAAGCCAGTATGTAGTTAACACTAACAGAGCATCAGACGTAAGTAGAGCAACATACTACTGTATGTAGTTATTACGAAGGTGAAAGAATATTACAAGGTCGCATTTATTTATCTTTAGTACTCGGTAATTAACAGTGGTATATAAGCCAGACCGTATGATCAGGGGTTGACCAACCTACAGTTGGTCCTGATTTGGCCGGCGGTTCCGGGGAGCGGGCTGAGGTTCCCCATCTTTATCATCGCGGCTGCGAAATCGGCAAAGAAGGCGGCGTTGTCTCCTTTGTACTTGAGCACTATCTTAGCCTGCGTCTGGTTGTTCTGGGGGTACAGCACCTGGTCGGAGTGGAGGAGGCCGCGCAACCCGGTGAGGTCCGCGTAGTACTTATTGTCGAAGACGGACTCCGTCGAGTCCAACGGCGCCAGGAAGGTATCGCCGGCGGGGCCATTTTGGGGGCAGTTGGCCTTGAGCCCCTGGGCGAACTGAAAATCGATGCGGTCTTCGTTGTAGAGGCGGAGCCGGTAGTTCTGGCACTGCGCGGAGCCGATGGTGTGCGCGCCGGAGAGCACGGTCATCTCGGTCGCGCTCAGGCCCTTCCTTTGGAACCTCGCGATGAGGTCGCTGTTGTCAGGAGGGTTACTGACGAGGTTAGCAAACGGCGGCGGGAGGTCCCTGTTCGCCAGGTCCATGCTCGCCGTCGTCGAGTCGCGCCTGCCGAGCGGCACCGTCCAGTTCGGCCCGCGGAGCTGCAAATGCAAACGACATGCCGCCGGTTCAAATGAATGTATAGTACTACTCGCAAGGCATTTATCTATCTGCACAGTTTCCGCGTCCGGTACTATGTACGTACCAGAACGGTGCCGTCCCGTGCGGCGAGGGTGAGGATGTCGGCGCAGGAGACGACGCCGGGGCAGGCTTGCTCCACCGCGGTCTTGATCGTGTCTATGACGTCGAAGCCGCGGAGGGAGTTGATGTTCCCAAACGCGTTCTTCTCGCCGAAGAAGGCTGGAGTAGTCGCAGTAGCAGGCACGTTGTCCAGGAGGACCGATCCGTCGCACCCCTAACCAAAATCAAATGCCAAAATTATATACTGTGCGCGCAACGCAACGCAACGCAACACGCGCGTGCATGACACGTTACAGAATATCTCGATCTGAGCCAGCCAACTGCATATGGATATTCTCGTACCTCGACGAAGCAGTCGTGGAAGTGGAGCCTGAGCAGGGAGGCGCCCATCCGTTTCTCGTTGGCGACGGTGGTGTTCATGACGCTGCGGACGATGGCCTCCAGGTTCGGGCAGGTCGACGCGTAGAAGGTCGGGCTGAGCTGCCCGTGGGCGCCGGAGACGAAAAGGGCTAGTAGCGCGAGGAATGCGCAAGGCCAGGCGGTGGTGAGGGACGCCTCCATTGCAAGGGTCTGGCTGGCTGGCTTGCTTGCTTGGGGCTTGGGGTAATGGCACGAGCTGGTTGATGGAGTATGCACCGTACCCTTGCCACTATTTATAGTGCAATTGCGTCGCATCCATGCAAGATAGCTGGCTTTGTATGTTACGCTCGCCTCACCAAAGTCAGAGTTTACCTCTCGGTGGCCATGCATGCGTGCAAACTTCGGCATCGATATGGCGCTGGTCGTCCGGTGCAACTAGCTAGCTTACAAGCTGTGTTGCGCTGGCATGGTAAATTAGTGACAGTACTTGCAAAGTCAAAGCGTGTAGCTTAGCGAGAATGCCGGCGTCATGCATGCATGCAAGCTTTACCGATCGAGAATGCATGCATGTGCTCATGTGCTACTGTCAACGTTTGGCCACCCCAGCCGCCGCATGCATGCTTGAACCGCGCGCATGCATTACTTCTGCACATGTTACGTATTAAGAGAGCTGGCTCTTGGAAGCCCGAACGTACAGCTAAATCGTCTGTCGATCGCGTAGGGTCGTTCTACATGTACTGCCACTTGCCTACTTGTGTGTCTATAGCTAGCTGGCTTGTTGCCCTTGTTCTACATCGTCACTCCACTGCTAAAAGTAACCATTGACGTGCTTCATTTCGTCGTTTTGCGTGCATCTTTGCTGACAACGACGTCACCTTCACACGGCAGGAGTATACGTACGTACGTGCGATATGCGTGTGTGCGTGTACACCGATGATCCTGAATTAATTATTTTTTTGGGAAAGAGTGAATATATCACACTTTAGCTACATGTGATGTGAGTCGCCTGCATTTTGAATTTGGGCCAGTTGATTTTTTGGCCGTTCCATCTGATCAAGATTCCTGCGTTTTTTTTTCTAGCTGGTGCTTTTGGTCTGTTGGGCTGGCTGGAATCAGACTTACCCCTTACTTGGGTCAGTCGATTTGCTTGTAGGTCTCATTCCTGACGCCCGTTTAGGCTCGTGAGCGCAGCCCGCGTTGCGCAGGTGACTGACGCCTCGCCTCTGGCAGCCCTTTTCAGGATTTTTCCTCTCTCTCGCTGTCTCTCATTCACTTGTGCACCCTCTCATGATCTCTCACTCACTTCTCTTTCAGTCTCTTCAGCTCTCTAGGGTTCATTTGTTCTTGGTGCTCCCGTGTTGTTCTCCGCATTTGCACTGGCATTATTAGGTTTTGATTGAGCAGTTCTTTGGTCTTACACTAGTAGAAAACCACCCATCAGTCCCGGTTAGTAAGGGCCTTTTGTCCCGGTTCATGAACCGGGACTAATGGGTCGTTACTAATGCCACCACCCATTAGTCCCGGTTCAAACACGAACCGGGACCAATGTGGCTCCACGTCGCCCTGTGCACCGAGCCCAGTCAGAGGGCCTTTGGTCCTGGTTGGTGGCTTCAACCGGGACCAAAAGTCAATTTTTTTTACAAAAGTGGCTGCTTTAGGGGTTTTGGGGGTTATTTTTAGGTTGTTATTATAGCTAGCCAATAGAGAGAAGTGTCCTCTCTTATCTTCGTCCTTGGTTTATCAACGCTGCTGCTATGTTCATTGCACCCGCAGATATAACATGCTCATGCATGCTTTGCATCATACATCGTCATATATGTATATAATAACAAGTCCTACTAATCACGCATCATCATACAACTTCTACTCGTTATTAATAATAAGTCATACGATCATCATCCTCATATATAGTCATCGAACCCAACCCTACATAATTGTTCTTAGCACATGATTATCAGTATCAGGTAGGACCTAAACACCCTTAAGGTAAAATAGCATAAAACAATATAGACCCTGACTCTCCATTATGAAGAATGGCGATCATCCTGTCTCCAATTCTTGCCTTTCGCTGCTTATTGCTTCCAAGAAGCTCCTTACGACTGTCCATACATTTTTTCCATTCTTTGATTGTTATGTCTCCACTTCTTTTAGAAACCCGGTATGGACAGTTGAGATTCGTAGGACGACCTGGTCGTATGTTCAAAACATGAAGGTTACCACGCGTATACATCAGATGAGGCACACAATCATTCGGGATTATCTGTTGAAAAACATAGTAATAACTTCGTAGTTAGCAATGATGTACTAGTTTTAGAAGTGTGCAAAAAGATGCACGGATGTTGTAATAGTAAAAAATAATCTTACCAGGGTATCTCCATGGTAGTTACCGTAGTTCAACACGTGCACTAGTGGCACGTATTGACCATAATGTTGAGGAGTTTGATTGTAGATATTGTAATTGTCAAGATCAGTACAAATCCGACCAGATGATTTTTCTCCTGATAAGTTAATTCGGAGCCTTCGGTGTAGTACGTTCTGTCTACCATCTTCCGCACATTCTTTGAAGAATGAAAATAAGCTGTCAATGAAGATAAGTTGTCAACATTATATTTTGAAATAAACAATATAAATTACTTAATAACTATGTTTAGCTCACATGAGGGAAGAACTGGAGGTGTATCCACAAAGACCCAAATCGAAGGTGTCTCTTGCTCGATTGTAGGATCACCAAGATCCATGGTGACAAGCATACCCTCATCAAGACCATACATCTTGCAAAATGCATCCCAATTTTTGCAATCAAAATGGGTTACACTCTGAGTATTGTACAGCTTTACTTGAAAATCCACACCATGTTCGGTACTTAGGATAATTTTTTTGGTTTCAAAATTTTCATGGTCTTCAAAACCCATCCTCTCCAAGACATAGCGTCTTGCAAAGCATGGGATAAGCTAGTCGAATTGGAAAATATGAAAAATACACGTTAAAATAGTTGAAGTCGTGCTTAATTACGAAAAAAACTATTGTCGTCGTTGCGTACCGTATGAACATCGCAAGTCTCCTCGAGCTTAATGCTGAAGCGCCGATCTTCGTCCAGCTCAATGAACCAGTCACACATACCTCGGTCGTCGTGGCACCAGTCGCACTCCCCCGGGCGGTTTTCGTCGTCCGATGAGTACGACATTTCCGACCTACGTTCATAATTCAAATATTAAACTATATCATTATTACTAATCACGGGTTGACTATCGATGATCGATGTACGTACGTAGCTCCTCTTTCATTCCCGAATGCATTATTATACCAAATTGTCTAGCACACGGGAATGAAGGAGAACTTATCCAATATGAGCATTCAATAAGCAAAACCAAATCATAAAATAAAGTATAGTATTCAAATTAGCATGCATTCAATAATTATAAGCAAAAGTACATCATCTCCTGGTGTCCGTACATCATTGAATATTATCACTAATACAACTAGAACCGTAGCGCCCGACGGGTATCGACGCGGGCGGTGGACACCCAAAGATAAGGAACCATCACAGGATCATAGCTCCAGTGAGATCCCTGAAGAACCTGCCAGGTATTGTCGAACCTCCCCTCCAATGCAACCATGTAGCGACGGACGTGCTCGTCCTCCTCGCTGACACGGTGACGTACCACCTCCGCGGTGTCCGGATGCCTCACCACCGTTACTGGCCCACGCGACCGCCACCAAACAAGGATCGGGTCAACAACGGGCTGCCTCCTCACTAACCTACGTCCCCCGGAAGGTAGCACCTCCCAATACCAACCCGGCGGAGCCCAGTCCCGAACATGGCCCTGATCAAGCAGGCCTCCACCGCCGAGTCGACGACGACGAGGATGCGGGATAGGCATCGCCGACGTCGACGCGGGAACTACTTCTATATATAGTTAAATAAAAGTAGTCTTATTAATTAAATCAACTATCTAGTTCAACTACTAAACACTTACTATAAATAAATAAGTAGTACTTACTAAAAACAATCTACTTCATTATATAGTAAAATAAATTAGTTTATTAAATCAGCTAGCTAGTTCAACTATATATAAACTACTTCTTCTTTTTTTCCTTTTTAGAAATACTATGAACAAAAAAATCATTAAAATTTTATGAACAAAATTAATTACACAATCTAAATATCACCAAAAAAAATCTATTATCAATAATATCACCAAACATGCATATTCAATAATAATATCACCAAAAAATCAATTAACAGAAAAAGAAATCTAACATAATATAAAGAAATTAATTACTACACATATCTAATCTAACAAAAAAAATCTAATTAATCTAACAAAAATATCTAACATAATATGAACAAATTAATTACTACACATGTAATCTAACAAAAAAATCTAATTAAATCAACTATCTAGTTCAACTACTGAAGCACTTACTATAAATAAATAAGTATTACTTACTAAAAACAAACTACTTCATTATATAGTAAAATAAATTAGTTTATTAAATCAACTAGCTAGCTAGTTCAACTATATATAAACTACTTCTTCTTTTTTTCCTTTTTCTAAATACTATGAACAAAAAAATCATTAAAATTCTATGAACAAAATTAATTACACAATCTAAATATCACCAAAAAAAATCTATTAACAATAATATCACCAAACATGCATATTCAATAATAATAATATCACCAAAAGAATCTATTAACAGAAAAAAAATCTAACATAATATAAAGAAATTAATACTACACATATCTAATGTAACAAAAAAAATCTAATTAATCTACCAAAAATATCTAACATAATATGAACTACAAAAAGAAACTAAAAAAAAATTAACAAAAAAAAATCTATGAACTACAAAAAGAATCTAAAACCAATCTAACAAAAATACGGTCACGTCGGAGCGGCAGCGCGGGACGAGGGCGGCGATGACGGGCGGCGACGGGGACGGCGGCCTCGGGGGCGGCGACGCGGACGGCGGGCTCGGGGCAGGGGCGACGGCTGGCGAAGCGCGACGTCGGGGCGGCGGCACGGGACGAGGGCGGCGATGACGGGGCGGCGCGGGACGCTGGCGGCGATGGGGGCGGCGACGACTGCGGGCTCGGGGCGGCGACGGGGACTGCGGGCTCGGGGCGGCGCGGGGCGGGCTCGGCGGCGACGGCGACGAGGAGCAAAGGCTCGGGGCGAGAAAGAGATGGGATTTGGCGAAAACTGTTAAGTCCAGTATATATAGCAAGAGCATTGGTCCCGGTTGGTGGCTCCAACCGGGACTAATGCCACCTTTAGTCCCGGTTGGAGCCACCAACCGGGACCAAAGGCCTCTTTTCAGCAGCACAAAGGGCGGGAAACGAAGACCTTTGGTCCCGATTGGAGGCTCCAACCGGGACTAAAGGGTGGGCATTGGTCCCGGTTGGTGCCATGAACCGGTACCAATGGACCCGTGTAACTAGTTTTTTATTTTCTGCAGCTATTTTTTTGTTGATTCTTCCTGCAGCTGTTTTTTAGTCCCACCTCGCCAAGCGAGAGGCACTCGCAGCTGTTTATAAGCCCTGAGTGCAGATACGATGATGAAGAGGCTCAATGCTCCTGCATGTTGGTTAGCTTCAAGCCTTGCGGAATACGGTAGACTGCACAGAGCTATGTGCAGTGCAGTTGACACTATTCCCAAAGGCTTGAAGCAAATTAACGAGCATTGCATCTCTTTTTTATTTTTAATGACTTATTACAACTCAGAAATAAAAAGAAAAAAATAAATGTAGTAGAAAAGAAAAAAAATATATAAAAAACCACTCAGAAATAAATAGAAGAAAAAATATAACAGAAAAGAAAATATATATAGAAAACTACTTAGAAATGAATAGAAGCAAAAAATAGTTGTGATTAACTGTACTAAAAAAGGAGCATATATGCTTATTTTTAATGGCTTATTACAACTCAGAAATTAAAAGAAAAAAAATAAATATAGCAGAAAAAGAAAAAAAAAACTATATAAAAAACTACTCAGAAATGAATAGAAGGAAAAAATAGTTGTGATTAACTGTACTAAAAAAGGAGCATATATGCTTATTTTTAATGGCTTATTACAACTCAGAAATAAAAAGAAAAAAATAAATGTAGCAAAAAAGAAAAAAATATATAAAAAACCACTCAGAAATAAATAGAAGAAAAAATATAACAGAAAAGAAAAAATATATAGAAAACTACTCAGAAATGAATAGAGCAAAAAAATAGTTGTGATTAACTGTACTAAAAAAGGAGCATATATGCTTATTTTTAATGGCGTATTACAACTCAGAAATAAAAAGAAAAAAAATAAATATAGCAGAAAAAGAAAAAAAAAACTATATAAAAAACTACTCAGAAATGAATAGAAGCAAAAAATAGTTGTGATTAACTGTACTAAAAAATGAGCATATATGCTTATTTTTAATGGCTTATTACAACTCAGAAATAAAAAAAATATAGCAGAAAAAGAAAAAAAACTATATAAAAAACTACTCAAAAATGAATAGAAGGAAAAAATAGTTGTGATTAACTATACTAAAAAAAAGGAGCATATATGCTTATTTTTAATGGCTTATTACAACTCAGAAATAAAAAGAAGAAAATAAATATAGCAGAAAAAGAAAAGAAAAACTACTCAGAAATGAGCAGAGATGCGCTTATTGAGAAAATTCAACTTAAATTCATAACGAATTTCAAGAGAAATCCGTATGACTTTATGCTAAATTACCTATATAAGCGCATCTATTTTCATTTTCGGAGGAGCTCAATAAGGTAGAGAGGGAGGGGCTTATAAACCGGTCCGGTTCCCCTTCGGTTGGCGAGGTGGGACTAAACTCTGGTCGCAACGGGTACCAACCATTTAGTCCCGGTTGAAGGCTCGAACCGGGACTAATGGGAAGCCCATTGGTCCCGGTTCAAGCCACCAACCGGGACCAATAGTTTTGGGGCAGGAGCGAGGACCATTGGTCCCGGTTTGTCCCACCAACCGGGACCAATAGTTTCAGACGAACCGGGACCAATGGGCCACGTGGCCCGGCCGGCTCCCGGGGCTCACGAACCGGGTCCGATGCCCCCATTGGTCCCAGTTCTGGATTGAACCGGGACTAATGGGCTGGAGCGGCCTGGACCATTGGCCCCTTTTCTACTAGTGTTATTTTTCATTTTTTTTGTTGGTGGTGCCTGGTTAGGTTTCATCTCTTCCAGCCGGATCTTCGGTCCTCTGTTTTGACTAAGGTATGTGTTCCTCATGCTCGAATCTAAGCTTTGTTCTTATGATTTGTGAGTAAACCCTAAAGGCCTGTCGTTGTATCAGCTACTGATTTAATCTGTGCGCTCAATAGTTTTTTAAGTTTGTCTTTTTAGTAAAGTATGAGCGGGCTGAGCGGTACCGAACACCTCAACTCCATGAATCTCTAATCCCGGAGTGGAGCGGCACGTAGTAGATTTTCCAGGCGTCGATGCTACATCGACGGACTTCTACGAGGTTTTACAGGGTGTGTTTCAGGCTTTCAGCTGCCAAACTGTGATTGGACTAAGGGGAGATTGGGGCCCACCCACCTGAAAATCAGGGGGGCATGTGTAGTTGGTTAGGAAGGAGCCTGTAGTAGCTTGTAAGGCTTTGTACGTCTAGCATTTTTTTCCAGGCGTAGCAAAAATACTGCTCCGCGAAGTCCGCCTTGGCTCCGCATAAGAAGCTGCCCTATAGAAAAGAGTGTCTCGTCCCCGACCTCGCCCAGCCCCGATTCCCCTCGCCTCGAAGCATAGCCGCCGCACGCGCATCGTCGCCGCCCCGACGCACCACCCCCTGTGGTCGTGCATCTCCGCCTCACGCTGCACCACTCGCCAGTGCTGCAACAAGCGTTCCCCCGCATACATCTCGTCCCCGACCTCGCCTAGCCGTGCATATCCGCCTTCCGCTGCACCACCCGCCCTACCAACCCCGCCGCCCTCACTCTCGTCGTGCTTCAACGCCGTCAGCCATCACCGAGCCCCTACACGGACGTCACCGACGCTGCCGGCATCCTCATCCTCCTCCACATCCGGCTTCCCAGCGCCTCCCTCCATCCAATTCTTCACGGATGAAAGCAAAGAACCGGCATCGTCTGGAAGGCTATTGCATGCTCTACTCGAACTACTTCGCCAAAGCTCCATTGCACGATGAGAAAACATTTCGGTGCCGTTATCGGATGAGCTAAAAGCTTTTCCTCTGGATTGTGAATTCCATCCAGGAGTTCGACAGCTACTTCATGTGCAAGAAGGATTGCATCGGCACACTTGGATTCACCTCGATCCAGAAGTGCACAACAGCTATGAGGATGCTTGCATACGGAGCTCCCAGTGATTCACTCGACGACTATGGGCGCATGGCCGAGTCCACCACCACTGAGTGTTTCTACAAGTTCTGCAGGGGCAGTGGTGGCAGTGTTTGGACCGCAGTACTTGCGAACACCCAATGCGGAAGACACTGCTCGGATCCTAGCACATAATGAAGCAAGAGGGTTTCCTGGGATGCTTGGAAGCATCGACTGCATGCACTGGAAATGGAAGAACTGTCCATTTGCTTGGCAGGGGTTGTACAGGCGGTTGCAGTGTGGTGCTTGAGGCAGTGGCCACACGGGACCTCTGGATTTGGCACTATTTCTTTGGGATGCCAGGAACTCACAATGGCATCAACGTCCTGCAGTGCTCCCCAGTCTTTGCCAAGCTTGTTGAAGGTCATTCTCCTTCGGTGAACTTCGAGGTTAATGGACGGCAATACAACAAGGGGTACTATCTAGCTGATGGCATCTATCCGAGATGGTCGACATTTGTGAAGACCATCTCAAACCCTGTGCCAGGAGGCAAGAACGCCTGGTTTGTGAAGATTCAGGAGGCTTGCTGGAAGGATGTCGAGCAGGCATTTGGTGTGCTCCAATCTCGATTTGCTGTTGTTCGGTACCCCGCTCAGACCTGGTCGAAAGATCAAATGTGGGAGATCATGACTTGCTGTGTCATCTTGCACAACATGATCATTGAGAGCGAGCAGGAAGAGCCAGTGTTTGACACTGAACCATATTACAAGCAGGGTCATCTTGCCCAAGTTGATCACTAGCTACCAGCAAACTGGACTGACTACCTCAATATGCGTCAGGAGATCCGAGACCCATAGGTGCATCAAGAACTTCAACACGAGCTGTAGCGACCTAGCAGTAGCGCGGGCAACCGCGCTACTGCTAGCCCAAAAACCAGCACTACTAGTAAGATTTTTCCTAGTAGTGTCATGTGGCGATTGTATGTCTTTGTTTGTATCTCCATCTGTATTGTAAATGGTACGATGTAATAAAATCCACCTTACAAAGCGTCTCCAATATGTGCTTCTATCCTTGGTGGGGACCTCCGAGTTTCTCGACGATAGGACCACGTATTGGGCGTGACACACAATGAACAAACTGTCAAGGCGAGCTCTGAGGTCTCCCTCTTAATGTGTTCCCTTGTCCTCGGAGCTGGCATTATCTTTTACCTATATGTTTGGGATTGAGAGTTCGCGCACTCCATTAAAGTTGTGATGTAAGATGGTATCTTCAACTTTTTATTTTCCTATTTCGCACCTCTTTTGGTCTCTGTTATAATTTATGTTACTTATTAAACTAGGTGCTTCTTGTGCCGTAGTTCTATTTGTTTGAAAAAATAGGTGCACTTGCTGGTACACAAAGCAAGAATCGATTCCTTGTGTGTGAAGAGTTTGGTATCCATGTTGTTGATTAAATATCCTTGTGCCTAAAGTATTCAAATGTGGTAAAAGTGCCATAGTTCTTAAAAACATCAATCATTATGTAGGTATACATGCATTCACATCATCATCAACACCCCTTAAAGACTGACGACACGAACACTCAAGTTTGCCCGAGTCACCACAGATCGATGGGAACATTGCCTCCCACTGAAATAATATCCCGTCTTCATGAGACACACATGCCGTCAAACATAAGATGATCCCTGGCTCCTAAGCATCCGATCACAAGTTAAGTGTCACAAAATCCCAACTTCCATAAGGGGCGCGGCTAGGCGGAGGTAGCACATGACCACCTCTCCTACCGTTAGTTCCTACTTAAAAAAAAATTGAAATGGTTGATCCTTGCAGCATGAAAATTGCGAATGCAGTAATTTTTAAGTTTGCAACATTGTGACATAAAAAATCCTGGCGGTATGGCACAAAGCATGAATATTGTTGCAACACTTAGCACACACCCATGCAACGCAAGTCCATTAGTAGCAACAATTCTTGTCTGTCACAACGAATCACTGAGAAAGTAATTCGTGTGCATGCAACACAGAATCCACGAAAAAAGGCTTCAACACAGACACAACATTTACACTACAAATGTAAAGTCATTGCATCGTGTACCTCGTGAGCTTGAAGCAGAACAAGCATGAGTTTGGAGCATGCATAAACAATGTATTCAACATAAAAAATATCAGGGACTACCAAGCTTCATACGGAGCACCGGCCTCCCACCTTCTGAATCACGAAAAGTTTTCAGTCTAAACATTTCAAACACAAACACAAGGATCTCTTATTAAATGTTTGGCGTGCATGCACTTTGGAATTCACCATGCACATAAAAAGGTTTCACTATAAGTTGCAAGATTGTATCATGCATCTACTGCTCCGGCGAGCATCGTCGATGAAGCGGGTGTCCACTCGAGCGTTGTCATGTTAGCAGATGGGTGAGCCGTCCACTTCCCCATCCCACGTGGCAGCTTCAACTCTAACGATTCCATGGAAATTGTTGGTGGGCGTGAACAACCTTCTGTAGATACATGTGTGGTCAAGAGCATCCTCTCCAATGTGGGCGCGCTAGTGAACAGCAGTTGCACCATGTCGAGGCAGTACTCCTGCCCAGAGAAGCCACTTAACTCCACCTCTTGGAGGTGGTCCAACGAGATCACATTGTCTTTCCAGCTCCCACGGAGGTCGCAGGTGCTGCACCCCACATCACATGATGGACCATACTTTTGTGGTGATCCATTCAATTCAAACAGAGAAATACAATTAGTGACCTTGGAGGCATAATCAATGTTCTAAATAGCGTATGGGGTACTATATGAAACGTTAAAAGCTCACCTTATGGATAAAGTTGTCTAGGCGGAGATGCCGGAGGTTGCTGCATCGAGCCAGGAGAGTGGTCACACATGCTTCAAAGCAGTGGCTATTTTTTGAGTAATATTTTAAGGTTAGGTTTGTGATGCTAGGGAGTTTGGGCATCTCTTCCAATTGATCCTCTGCCACACTTTTCTTTAGCTTCTGTATATATGGAATACATAGATCCGTTAAAGGTTATCTAGTACTAATTACTTCCTCCATCTCATAATATAAGATATTATTACATTTAATATGTGAGTATACTGAATGTTATAAAAGCGTATATTATGGGACGGAGGGAGTATATGCTAAACAATCCGCCACGAGTGCCACCACCACCACAAAAATAAATATTCCCTCCATCTCAGAGGAAGTGTCGCCGGTTTTTACGTTGGAAAGTTTTGATATAAGAAAATCAGAGTAAATTAAGTACTTCTAATAAAATTAAAATCAATGAAACGTGGTTTAATTATGTGGAGGGAGCAAAATGCATGAGAATAGTTACGTACTTCTGGAACATGTATGCTTAGGACGTGGCGATGGATGGGACTGCATTCTTGCAGTAGTTGGATCGCGTGTCTTTGGCGTTCGAGCTGGCAATAGTTGATGTTGAGGGAGAGATCGAGTGTCTGCAGCGCCGGTGCCCGGATGGTGAGGCTGTTAGGGGGCATGGTGTAGCAGTCCATGAAGTAGCCGTCCACGTGGAGCGCCGAGAGCCGTGAGGCGTTCACATCCAGCAGCCCCCTCACGGACAGGTCCTCCAGGTGCAGGATCTCCAGCGCACTGCCATTGAGTTGTAGCTCCGGCAGCCAGGCCAGCTTCTTGAGTGTTAGCCTTTGCAGCCTCGGGCAGCAGGAGGACGAGGACAGAAGGCTGCTGAGGCGGCCGCCGTTGACCTCAGTGAATCTTATGGCGCAGAGGGTCAGGTCCGTTAGCGCATGGAACTCGACCGTGGGCGGAAGCAGAAGGAAAGTGTTATCTAACTCCAGCGACATGGACGTCGCCCCTGTGGAACTAGGCAGCGTCAGCCTGGGCCGCAGCTCGTCCATCGTTTGCCCCGGCACCCTCTCCCTCTTTGGCGTCTGCAGGTGGAAGGCTAGGGAACCAACCGCGAGCTCCATGGCGCGGTGCAGCCAGACTTGGGCTTGCGCATCGCCGGGCCAGAGCCAGCTGCTCACCTTGAGCGTGTCCACGGAGGGGCCGCTGTTGGCGCGCCGCGCCTGGACGTCATGCACGAGATCGTTATACCGCACATCAGCATCCGGATCAGCGGTACTGCATCCGACCTTCTCGAAGCGGAGGACGCGGCCGCGCATCCAAAGGTCGCGCCAGAGGTTGCGCCACCTCCTCGAGAGCGCCGACGTGCGTGCCAGGTCACGGCCAGTGGGCAGGAGGCTGAGTATGTGGAGGAAGAGGTCGTCGCTGAGGTCGCTGATATGCGCTCCGCCGTTGCACACCGCCGATGGCACGTTGGTTGAATCCATCGTCCTAAGGCTGGTTCTTGGCGTATCCCTTGTTACGTCGACGTCTCCTTTGTCACTTTTTATATACGAGTTGTAGACAAAAGTTGGGAGTTTTTAGTTGCGTTGAGTTGTAAATCAATCAGGACTACTCCTTGAGTTGTACTCCTACTAGATAAAAATTGTAGTATGAGTCGTAGACAAAAGTAGGAAATTTGTACCGTGAGCGGCCTTCCCTCTTTCTCTTCTCTCTGTCTCCTCAAGCTTCATGCACTGTGTGAAATTTAACAGTCTACTATATATATACCACTATAAAAGCACGAGTGGGAGTGGCCAAATCCAACTAATAATCTGAACTGTCTAATACTTTAGCAGATCCTATAAAAGTTCGTACTGTAAGATCATTTTAGGGTATACCACGACTCGAAAAAAAATTAGGGTATACCGTAAAATGTTTTTATGGTATGATTTGTCTGTCGACAGTGTTAGAAGGGAGACAGAGGTTTGGTAGAAATCGTTGTTGCGGAATAGTTCGGTGTATTGCTTGAGCCTCGCGGGCATATATATAGGAGTACAATGATCTACTTGAAGTACAAGACAAGCCAGAACAAATCATAATGTATCTCGTCTTTCCTAGCCGCCGGAGGCAGCCGCCACACCCTAGTCCTCTCCTTCCCTCGCCGCCGCCAGAGGGCATCGCCAGGCGAAGCCCGTGTCGTGCCGGCGGCGGCGGGGCTGTCCTGCTCGAGGCGGCGCAAGGCATTGGCTGAGTTGCGCCATGGTTTCGGGTCGCGTCGAAGGCGCCATATTGTGCTCCTGTTCGGCGGTGCCTGGTCTCGCCTGGAGATGCGCGCGTACGACGCAACGGTGGGGCGCGTCTCCGGCGGCTCGGCGGCTCACCTGGCGTCTTCTCCAGCAGATGGTGTCCCTGGTTCCCGCCCGTGCCGCCGGATCGGACTGGCAGTTTCGTGCTCCTTGTCTGGTGTTTGCTCCGGTTGCTGACTGCTCCGTCACGGTGGATCTGGCGGCTCCTTCTCATGGGATGACATCTCACGATGGGATTTGGGAAGGTAGCCGGAGCCACGACCATGATTTGTGCCTGCGATGGCATTTCAGGGGTGCGATGGATCTGGGGCAGTTCTGGGGTTCCCGTGCTTCAATTCAACAACGGATCCTTCACACCTTATCGTGGCAGCATCAATGGCCTCTTGAGCTGCAGTTTGCGGTGACCACCGAACTGTCTTCATGAGGGTTTATCTCCAGATCTGATAGCCGTTGCCGGCAACTCATACTGCTATGATCGTGGGATGTAGTCGGAATGCTGCATTGTGGGTTTGACGGTTCCCACTTCAACCAGTTTGCCTTGGACAGTGATGAGATCCAATCTACGGATGATGACTTGACGCAAAGGGTATGATTGTGCAGCACAGATGATGGGAATTTGCCCATGACATGTAGCAGCCCGGACAGTGGAAAAGTGGCGGCGACAACATAGGTTTGACTTCGATTTGGTGGTGCTTCTTGAGTACCAGGTCTCGAGCACCGGGGTGAAAAACCTAGGTATGACATGAATTGCTTATACCTGGCAATGGCGATGTATTTGTGTCGTTACCTTGTTGAAGACATTGCTTGGAATTGCTCGGATCTGTTCTTCGGGGTGAAAACCTAAAATCTGGCCTATAGTGGTTTGATTCGGTGATGGCGGCGCTTGAGTGTCGTTCCCTTCCTGAAGGCATTGCTGTTCAAGAACATCGTTGTCCTTGTGGTGTCGAAAGATGGTTGGTGTGGATACAGTCGTTGTTGTAGTTTGATAATCACTGTTTTGATCGCTTCGAGTTATTTTCTTTTTCCTCGCTTGGGCATAGATTTGGTCTTATATGACTTTGCCTTTTGCCAGCGTGTTCATTAGTGTGTGAGTTGATGTTGGCTGCGTCTTTGTTATGCAGAGGCCATGTGTGTGCTCATTGTGCTTTTATCCACTTGACACTTCATTTTGAGTTAATAAAATCCAAGTACCATCCCGGCGGAGCCCAGTCTCGGACATGGCCCCACTACTAGGGAAAAGGCTAGCAGCAGCGCGGGTTTTAGATGTATCAGTAGCGCGGGGATAGGCGCTACTAATAAGGCGCTACAGCTAACACATAGCAGTAGCGCGTGCCCACCGGCGCTACTGCTACACAAGTGTAGCAGCAGCGCGATTAGAGGAAGCTCGCTACTGCTAGTAGCTCTAGCGCGCTTTGCCTGGACGCGCTACTGCTATCGCGGCGCTGCTGCTAACTTTTATACACTCGCTACTGCTAATTTAAGTAGTTCTGTTTTGGCATATTTGTTTTGTATTTGAACAGGCTTTGTAGAAGAATCTTTAGCTAGAAATGTCATCATGATACACATACAAATGCCTGCGAGACCACAAATGTAATCATAGCATGTACATACAAATAGTCTAATCATAATCATCATCCAACACAAAGTGATATCTTGTCATCATCTCGAAAATAGCGATACATGCAAGTCTCGAATACTTGCAACTACAACAACGTCATCCATCTAAAAAAAGGTATACGCAAGAAGTGCTATCACTATGAGTGAGAGCGGAACTATGCAGTACATGAGGTGGCGGTTACGAGTCCTCTCTCGCGCTAGCGTGAACCTCAAGTAACTAGCTTCTCCTTCTTGTCTGCTTTTGAAGCCTTTATGGCTGGCGCCCGTGAACCCATTCACTTGCGCCTGACACTCATGCCACTCGTTGTACACCCCCAGAACCTTCCCTTTGTACACGACATAGCAATTCCATTTCGCCATCAAGAAACTAGGTACCTGTTAGAGATGCATGTTCATGAAGAGGATGTACAATCATATATATGCAACAAAATATACTAGAGCAACACCGAAAAAGAAAGGGTTAGCAACTAGATGCAACATACAGTACGCAAATTAATTAACTAGAGGTACGCAGGTCATCGTACGCAAACTAACAAAGTAGCGTTACGCAAGTTCGGCAGGGACCGTGGACATCACAAAGTTTCATCGCTACAAAAAGTATACAAGTTCAACCGACACATATCATCATCATCGGCATCATAAATCACTAGAAGTTCCATCCTTCCATATCATCGAGGATGAACCCTAGCTTCTTGAACAGCGTGAGGTCTAGACGTTACATGCCTATGCGAGTTCGGACGTCAGCTCGCGATATAGGGCCATGGTGGAACATCCCCTTCTCATCGACGACTTCTTTCATGATGATCGTCGTAATGTCGCTTTGGATGCGAAAGAAGTCATCTCTAAGTTTGTAATTCGCTTCTCCATGAGATTCTAGCCACTTGTGGATATGATCATCATTTCTGCTGTTAATGCGAAGCTTTTGGTGATCCGTATTGAACTGAATCATGAGATGGACGATGTAGAATTCATCCTTCTTGCTTGGTTTTGGGACATGGATGCAGGAGAAGTTAGTTTTATGCGCGAAACCCATCTTCTTGTTCCTTTGTTTCCTGATCTGCACGTGGCCACCTCTAAAGCTGAAGCCTTGGAGAGCATCATCTAGAATATTCATTATGTGGGTGTAGTCCTTTTTCTCGTAGTCTCTGGAAGGGTCAAAATACACGGCGTGGGAGACTTGCGGGTAAAGAACGATAAGGACCGCGCGCCCGTTGCTGCGGGGAAAAGACACCTCAAATTATTCCCCATATGAGAGAGAAGGAATGATTGAAATGTACGAAAGGGTTGTCCGGAACTGACTTACTTTGGATGATAAGGCACGAGAACAATTTCCTGGTCCTTATTCTGTACCATGAAGTTTTGGAGGTACTCAAGAAAGACTCGTGCATGTAGTACGGATCCAACACACAGATTTGCGAGACTTCTTCACTCTTCATGACAGAGCTCATATGTAGCGCAAAAAGGCGGACGATAGTAAAATCAAGCCGCCTTGTTAGAAACATCTCAAAGATATGGTCAAACCGCAGGAAAAACACCTCCGCGGGCCGTGTGTCGACGTAGCACTTCCCCTCAGGCACACGAGCCGCGTATGTCGGATATCCTGGATCCTTTAAGGCTAGCAGGCTTTTCTCAGTCGACATCACATGGTCGTGCAGTCTCCTGAGATCCCCTGATAGTGCCTCCAGCGGTTTCGGCGGTAGCATCGGCTCTCCCGTGAGATGGAACATGACCGCACCTTTCACGGGTACACGCTCTTCAGAATGCATCATCTGGCTGCTATGTGCTTTGGCTTGTTTGGAGGCAGTTACCTTCCCCGATCTCTTCCACTCCTTTTTCTTGGGCACACCTTTCAGACCCTTCCTTAACCCCTGCCCTAGTGTTCCCGGGCTAAGTACTGTGCGACCCTCGCGCCCGGCTAGTTGAGCCTGTGTTGAGGCGGCATCTTCAGGCGTGTCCAGTGAGGATTTCATGAAGAGAGACTTTTTGCAATCCATGGTACGACCCTGCCCGGGCATATCATCCATATCCTCATTAGCAAGCTGATAGCCCGATTCGTCATATGGTTGACTCATCATATCTATGTCACAGTCATACGCGTTTGTGTTGAGGTAATCCATAGGGTCGACCTCCGTCTCATCATCCATTCTTTGTTCTGATGGATTCATGTACCTAGGGTAGGGTCATAGGCCTGACCTGAATGTCCTACCCAGGGACATCCTTAGAAGAGATCCCCTTCCAGTCGACCAACGAGGAACCCACTCGACTGACCAGAAGGACTCGACCATGGAGATTCACTCGACCATGAAGATACACTCGACCACCAGAAGGTCAGAAGGCACTCTGCACTGCAACGGCCTGTAATTGAATAGACTTAATGATAGTTAAGGCACTTTATGTGGGGCGTTACCAGTAACTCCCCAGACTTAATATGCTTTAAACCCTCCGTTATGTGGGCTGGCAGGGGTCCTGGCGTACTCTATATAAGCCACCCCCTCCACAGGCAGAGGGGTTCGCACTCTTGTAACACCTATACACATAATCCACTCGACCGCCTCCGGGCTCCGAGACGTAGGGCTTTTACTTCCTCCGAGAAGGGCCTGAACTCGTACATCGCTTGTGTTTACAACCTCTCCATAGCTAGGACCTTGCCTCTCCATACCTACCCCCCACTCTACTGTCAGACTTAGAACCACGACAGTTGGCGCTCACCGTGGGGCCGGTGTTTTAGCGATTTTGTGGAGAAGTTGCAGTATTTCCGAGTACTTTCATCATGATGACTGCTGGAGTTTTGGTCGAGGGGCGCGAGATCCGTCTTGGCGCTCTCACCTTTGTCGCCGACGACTCTGCGTGGCTCCAGGAGGCTCCACTCGACGTTGATGCGCTCCCCGTCCGCGGTGCGACGCATTTTCGCGCGTGTGTCCGCGGCGTTCTGCTGCGACAACCGTCGGCCCCCTATCGGTCGACTCCTTTATCGGACGCCCGTCCGGTCTCCCACCAGCGCAAGCGCTCTGGTCGGTCGAGGCTTCAGCGGTGGGTGAAGCACGCGGTGGCTCGCCAGGCGGCCATCGCACAAGTTGCGGAAATCGAGCCCGACGAATCTCTCTACGGCCTGTTCGATCTGTCGACTGGCTCCGTAGAGACTGCATCCGAATGCGATAGCAGTGATCCAGCGGCGGAAATTCTCATGGTCGACGGACCCCGCAGTCCTCCCGGCTTCGCCCATGGTGGCGGAGCGGGCGGTGGAGGTGGCCCCACTCAGGACCACGAGGAGTACCAGCCCGAGACACTCGACTCTCTGCAGAGAGAAGAGCTTCGCCGCAGGAACATGGATGCCCTGCATACTCCCATTGTGGGAGAAACCCCCGAGGCTCGCGCCTTGGAGGAGGCACGTTTGGCCAATGTGGCTGAACGCGCTCGTCTGGAGAACCTTCAGCGAGCACTCGACGAGCGCGCGCGGCAACGAGTCCCCGAAGCCAGTCGACGTCGACTCTTCCCGCCGACTCAGGTAGACCGCACGCCAATTCAGAATTTAGCAGCAGCAACCCGTATAGCAGAGTCCATCCAGCCTTCGCAGTCGGAAGCTGGGAGAGGCTTGATGCAGATCAGAGATTTGCTCCGAGCAGCAGGGGACCAGAACTCAGCCGTGTCGCAGTCGTGCAACAGAATTCACAGTCGATCTGTCGCTGCGAATACGGTTCAGTCGGCTCACAGTCCCAGATCGCCTCCGCGGCGGGAAGGGCGCGACAACCAGCGTGATCAGTATGGAGACCGACACGACCGAGATGACAGGCGTCGAGTGCCCGTTTCCCCTCCGAGGGAAGGGTCTTACGCTCCTCGGCGACAGGATGACAGGCGTCAGTTCAGTGCGGGGCAAAGAGTTCCAGTCGACCCCAGGGGACCAGGCTTCGACGCACGATCCATTATCGTGCAAAGTTTGGTCGACCAGAACAGAGCCCATCGAGGTGGACCCGAGAGAGGTGCACCCACGAGCAGTCGAGTGCATGTTTCTGGTCCCGAGTGTTTTAGCAGGGCTATCAGAGCTGCAGTGATTCCCCCCAATTTCAGGTTGGCGACAGGAGTCAACAAGTTCACTGGGGAGTCCAAGCCTGAAACTTGTCTTGAGGACTACCGAGTGGCTGTTCAGATTGGCGGTGGGAATGACGAGGTGGCCATGAAGCATTTGCCCCTCATGCTGGAAGGTTCAGCCAGAGCGTGGTTGAATCAGTTACCCCCTGACAGTATTTACACTTGGGAAGATTTGTTCCGAGTGTTCGTCAGAACTTTTGAAGGAACCTGCAAGCGACCAGCTGGTTTGACAGAGCTGCAAGTTTGTGTGCAGAAGACCAATGAGACTCTCAGAGAGTACATTCAGAGGTGGATCACTCTGCACCATACTGTGGAAAATGTGTCTAATCATCAAGCAGTCTGCGCCTTCAAAGATGGCGTCAAGAACAGGGAATTGAGTCTGAAGTTTGGTCGAACCGGAGACATGACCCTGAGTCGGATGATGGAGATTGCTACCAAGTATGCCAATGGCGAGGAGGAGGACCGACTCCGAAGCGGCAAGTATAAGCCAAGTCAGTCGGAGAAGGGAAATTCCAGTCGGAAACAGAAGCGGAAAGCCGAGCCAGCAGCTCCCGGAGAGGCCCTGGCCGTGGCTCAGGGAAAGTTCAAAGGGAAGCCAAAAGGATCCTGGAATCCTAAGAAAGTAAAGGATAAAGAAGGAAACGACGTGATGGATATGCCGTGCCACATCCACACGAAGAAAGATGAAGAGGGCAACATTATTTACCCAAAGCACACCACTTGCCAGTGTCGACTCCTGATCCAGCAGTTTCAGGGAAAACAGTCTAAGGACAAGGAGAAAGAGTCAGACAAGGCCGGAGACAAAGAGGACAGTGAGGAAGAATATCCGCATATCAACTCCACTCTGATGATCTTCGCGGATGTGGAGAGCAAGAGTCGACTGAAAGCCATTAATCGTGAGGTGAATATGGTTGCCCCAGCAAAACCAAGTTATCTGAAATGGTCCCAAACACCCATCACATTCGACCAATCTGATCACCCGACTCATATTGCCACCCCTGGGAGGCAAGCTTTGGTGGTCGATCCAGTTGTCGAAGGCACTCGACTGACGAAAGTGCTGATGGACGGTGGCAGTGGGCTGAACTTGTTGTATGCAGACACACTGAAGGGAATGGGCATCCCGATGTCCCGACTGAGCACCAGCAATATGAGTTTTCACGGAGTCATACCAGGGAAGAAAGCCAACTCACTCGGCCAAATAGCTCTGGACGTAGTCTTTGGCGACTCAAAACATTTTCGCAAGGAAAAGTTGACCTTTGAGGTTGTGGATTTTCAGAGCGCGTACCACGCCATTTTGGGGAGGCCCGCCTACGCACGGTTCATGGCTCGACCATGTTACGTGTACCTCAAACTGAAAATGCCAGGTCCCAAAGGGGTGATCACTGTCACTGGCGATCGGAAAAAGGCAGAAGAGTGCTTTCAGAAGGGCTCGAAGATTGCCGATTCCCAGGTGACAGCGGTCGAGTTCGAAGAGTACAAGCAAAACGCAGATCCGAGTGATTTGTTGCGATCCAAGAAACCAGCCACAGAATCTGCATTTCAGTCGTCTGGTGAGACGAAGCCTGTTCACATTCACCCGACCGACCCGGATGCAGCCCCGACCCACATCTCCACGACACTCGACCCGAAATAGGAAGAAGCGCTCATCCAGTTCCTCCGTGAGAACTGGGACATTTTTGCATGGAAGCCAGCTGACATGCCAGGTGTTCCCAGGGGACTGGCTGAGCATCGCCTCAGAGTCGACAAATCAGCAAAACCAGTCAAAGAGCATCTTCGGCGGTCCGCCGTCCAGAAGAGAAAAGCTATTGGTGAGGAAGTGGCTCGACTGTTGGCGGCAGGATTTATCCGAGAGATATACCACTCCGAGTGGATCGCTAATGTCGTCATGGTTCCCAAGAAGGACAAATCGCTCCGCATGTGCATTGACTTCAAGCACATCAATCGGGCCTGCCCGAAAGATCATTTTCCTCTCCCTCGCATAGATCAAATTGTTGACTCGACCGCGGGATGTGAGAGATTGTCTTTTCTAGACGCATATTCCGGGTATCATCAGATCCGTCTGTATGGACCCGACGAAGTAAAAACAGCTTTCATCACTCCATTCGGGTGCTTCTGCTATATCACCATGCCATTCGGCCTCAAGAAAGCCGGAGCCACATTTATGCGTATGATTCAGAAGTGTCTTCTCACTCAAATCAGTCGGAATGTGGAAGCGTATATGGATGATATCGTCGTTAAGTCGCGAAAAGGTTCCGACCTGCTTGCTGACCTCGCCGAAACATTTGCCAATCTCAGAAGGTACGATATCAAGCTCAATCCATCGAAGTGCACATTCGGAGTTCCTGGTGGAAAGTTACTCGGTTTTCTTGTTTCCGAGCGAGGGATCAACGCTAATCCAGAAAAGATCGGCACTATTCTCCGAATGAAACGCCCTGTGCGTGTGCACGATGTCCAGAAGCTTACTGGATGCTTGGCCGCATTAAGTCGATTCATCTCACGACTCGGTGAAAAGGCATTGCCTCTTTACCGACTGATGAAGAAGGCAGACAAGTTCGAGTGGACTCCAGAAGCTGATGCAGCGTTTGCCGAGCTAAAAGCTCTGCTCTCCACCCAGCCGGTGCTTGCTGCTCCAATCAGCAAAGAGCCTCTGTCGCTTTATATTGCAGCCACAGGACAAGTCGTCAGTACAGTACTTACGGTCGAGCGGGAAGAAGAAGGAAAAGCCTTCAAAGTTCAGCGCCCGGTGTATTATCTGTCTGAAGTCTTGACTCCATCCAAGCAGAGATATCCTCATTATCAGAAGCTTGTGTATGGAATATACATGACCACGAAGAAAGTTGCTCATTATTTCTCTGATCATTCTATCACAGTCGTCAGCGACGCCCCACTATTAGAGATTCTGCACAACAGAGATGCAACTGGTCGAGTGGCGAAATGGGCGATTGAACTTCTTCCCCTTGATATCAAGTTTGAGGCAATGAAAGCCATTAAGTCCCAGGCAATAGCGGATTTCCTCGCCGAGTGGATTGAACAACAGCAGCCGACTGAAGTTCACTCGGAGCATTGGACCATGTTCTTCGATGGCTCTAAGATGCTGAATGGTTCTGGTGCTGGGGTTGTTCTGGTTTCCCCCAGAGGAGATAAGCTTAGGTATGTGCTCCAGATTCACTTTGATTCCTCCAACAATGAGGCAGAGTATGAGGCCCTTTTATATGGATTGCGCATGGCCATCTCACTCGGCGTCCGTCGCCTGATGGTTTATGGCGATTCAGATTTAGTGGTCAACCAGGTGATGAAGGAGTGGGACGTGAGAAGCCCAGCCATGACTGGATACTGCAATGCAGTGAGGAAGCTGGAAAAGAAGTTCGAGGGGTTGGAGCTCCATCACATCCCCCGACTGAAAAATCAAGCAGCAGATGATCTGGCAAAGATAGGTTCCAAAAGAGAAGCCATTCCGAGTGATGTGTTTTTGGAGCATATACACACTCCGTCAGTTAAAGAGGATCCCTTCACAGAGGAAGCTCCACAGCCCAAGAGTGCCACAGATCCGACTGAGGTTGAGGTCCCAGCAGTGGTCGACTTGGTCATGGAGGTTTTAGTGGTCATTCCCGACTGGACAATTCCCTATATCGCGTATATCCTGAGAAAGGAGCTCCCAGAGGATGAGGAAGAGGCTCGGCAGATCGTCCGTCGATCCAAAGCCTTTACCGTTATCAAAGGACAGCTGTATAGAGAAAGCCCGACTGGGGTTGGTCAAAAATGCATAACGCCAGAAGAAGGTCGAATCATTCTCAATGATATCCACTCGGGGACCTGTGGTCACCATGCGTCCTCTCGGACCATTGTAGCCAAAGCATACCGAGCTGGATTTTACTGGCCAAGGGCGAATGAGATGGCAAAGGAAATAGTGGACAAGTGCGAAGGATGTCAGTTCTACTCCAATATGTCACACAAGCCCGCGTCAGCTCTGAAGACCATTCCACTCGTTTGGCCGTTCGCAGTATGGGGGTTGGACATGGTCGGTCCCTTGAGAACAGGTCGAAGTGGTTTCACACACATACTGGTCGCAGTCGACAAGTTCACGAAGTGGATTGAGGCTAAACCAATCAAGAATCTTGACGCCGGTACTGCAGTTACCTTCATCAGAGAGCTGACGTTCAGATATGGAGTCCCGCACAACATCATTACGGATAATGGGTCGAACTTTGACTCAGAAGAATTCAAGGATTTCTGCAACGCTCAAGGCACACGAGTCGACTACGCTTCAGTCGCTCATCCCCAGTCGAATGGACAAGCGGAGCGAGCCAATGGCTTAATCCTCAAGGGTTTATAACCCCGACTGATGCGTGATCTCAAGCACGCGGCTGGAGCATGGGTCGACGAACTTCCTTCGGTGCTTTGGGGTTTGCGGACCACACCCAATCGGTCGACTGGAAGAACTCCATTCTTTTTGGTCTATGGAGCTGAAGCAGTCTTGCCGAGTGATCTTCTTCACAATGCTCCTCGAGTTGAACTCTACAACGAAGCAGAAACTGAGCAAGCGCGTCAGGACATAGTCGACCTTCTAGAGGAAGAAAGGGAGATGGCTCTGATCCGATCGACCATCTATCAACAAGACTTGCATCGCTTTCACGCCAGGAATGTGAGGGGTCGAGCCTTCCAAGAAGGAGATCTAGTTCTCCGAGTGGATCAGCAGAAACAGCATAAGCTCGCTCCTTCTTGGGAAGGACCCTTCATCGTCACCAAAGTTCTCCACAACGGGGCATACCGTCTTTACAACGTCGAACACAACATCGAAGAGCCCCGATCTTGGAATGCGGATCTGCTCCGCCCATTTTACACTTAAAAGTTTTCCACTCGGATGAGTTGTAATAAAATACTTCTGTAGTTCATGAATTTCGAAATAGTAGTGCCATAATTCCTTCATAATTTTTGTCGCTTTTTCCCCCAGTGGGTGGCTTAGTCGCGAATCCGTTTCGCCTAAGTTTGTACAAATCCTACCGAGTGGTAAGCCAGACTTCCACTCGGAGGCTTAGCCGCGAATCCGTTTCGCCTAAGTTATAAAAAATCCTACCGAGTGGTAAGCCAGACTTCCACTCGGGGGCTTAGCCGCGAATCCGTTTCGCCTAAGTTATAAAAAATCCTACCGAGTGGTAAGCCAAACTTCCACTCGGGGGCTTAGCTGCAGCCCAGTGCTCGCCTAAGTTATAAAAATCCTACCGAGTGGTAAGCAAGACTTCCACTCGGAGGCTTAGCTGCAGTCCAAGTACTCGCCTAAGTTATAAAAAAAAATCCTACCGAGTGATAAGCCAGACTTCCACTCGGAGGCTTAGCTGCAGCCCAGTGCTCGCCTAAGTACAACATACACTTGCAAGGAGGACGAGGTGTAGGTCGACTGCGACCCTCTCCTCTGAGCTACGCCATAAGTATAATGTGGGTTCGCAAAGAGGACGAGGTGCAGATAGACTGCGACTTTCTCCTCCGAACTTCGCCACAAATACAACGTGAAAATCCTACCGAGTGAAGAGCAAACCTCTCACTCGGGGGCTTAGCTGCAGCCCAGCGCTCGCCTAAGTTATAAAAAATCCTACCGAGTGAAGAGCAAACCTCTCACTCGGGGGCTTAGCTGCAGCCCAGCGCTCGCCTAAGTTATAAAAAATCCTACCGAGTGAAGAGCAAACCTCTCACTCGGAGGCTTAGCTGCAGCCCAGCGCTCGCCTAAGTTATAAAAAATTCTACCGAGTGAAGAGCAAACCTCTCACTCGGGGGCTTAGCTGCAGCCCAGCGCTCGCCTAAGTTATAAAAAATCCTACCGAGTGAAGAGCAAACCTCTCACTCGGGGGCTTAGCTGCAGCCCAGCGCTCGCCTAAGTTATAAAAAATCCTACCGAGTGAAGAGCAAACCTCTCACTCGGAGGCTTAGCTGCAGCCCAGTGCTCGCCTAAGGAATAAGTCGACTGCAGTGGGCATCTTGCTGTGAACCTGCAGAAGACAATTCGAACCAAGAGCAATCATATTCAAATATCAAATCCAAGTTTAGGTCGATACCTAAAGGAACCGAGAGTGCTCAGGCACTAAGCCTGTTAAGGTTTACCGGTTACAATTCCACTCGGCATACCGAGGCAAATTTAAAGGGTCGAGCTTAAAGAAAAGTTTTTTACCCCTCCTGTGGAGGGCTGGAAGGAGCAACTCGTCGAGGTCGATCCCGTCTGCAATCCGGGTAGCAGCAGCGATGAAAGTTTCCATAAAGGACCTGAAGTCGTGTTTCTTGGTGTTGGCCACTCGGAGAGCCGCCAGCTTCTCTTCTCGTGCATCCTTGCAGTGGACTCGGGCCAGACACAGGGCAACATCTGCGCCGCACCGAGCCGAGGACTTCTTCCACTCTTGCACACGGTCGGGGACCGCTTTTAGTCGAGCCATCAACGACTCGAGGTCATTCTGAAGTGTTGCCCCGGGCCAAAGCGTCGAGTTGATGCGAGAAGTGGCGGCCTTCAGCCTTGCAAGATAGTCCACAACAGCTGCAACGCGGGATTCCAGTCGGAAGACAAGCATAGCAACTTTGTCATTTACCGGAGAATTGACAGGGTCAAGGTTCGGCTCCAACTGGCTAGTCTCCTCTTGAAAGTTCCGACAGAATTCTGCAGGGACAAAACGCCGAATCAAGACAATGGTCGAATGGAAGCATCACAGTTGAAAACGTTGGTCGAGTGAAAAAGATTACCTTCGAGCATAAGGAACAATTTCTTGGCAAGACCACCCAGGAAGCCTTCCATGTCATTCTTCTTCCCAGTCAATTGGTTGATCTTCTCAGTCAGGGTAGTCTTGTCAGCTTTCAGTCGGTCAACGTCCTTGGAGGCAATCGCCAGAGTAGCTCTCAGATTGGTATTTTCCTGTTCAAGCTTGGTGACTGAAGCTAACTTCTCGTCAGCAAGCTTGGTCTTCTCAGCTAGCTCAAGGTCCTTCTTCTGGGCCTCCCGCACCTTGTCTGCAAGTTACAGCAAAGTCAGATTTTGAAACAAATGGAAGGAAAAAGGAGTCGTCGAGGTCTCACCAAACATACATTTGGTCTCCTCCTTCGCCTTCGTCAGATTCTCCTGCACCAGCTTCAGATCCAGCTCGAGCTGAATGTGCTTCTGCTCCAGTTCCGTATAGCGAGCCGCAAGGTCACAAGATTTCTACGAAGAACCAATCGACAAAATATCAAAAATGATTCACTTCCGAGTGGATAGGGAAAGATCACACGTTTCTAAGACTACAGTCGAATGCAAGCATTCAACCGTAGTCTCGGGGACTACACCCAGTGGGTGCACTCAGCGTGCCCCCACTAGTTCTGTTCAAGACAGAGTCGACCAGTCGACCAAAAAAAAAAGAGAGACGTGATCTTCAGACTGTAGTCGACTGCAAGCAGTCGACCACAGTCTCGGGGACTACACCCAGTGGGTGCACTCAGCGTGCCCCCACTAGTACTGTTCAAGACAGAGTCGACCAGTCGACCAAATCGAATGATGAACAATCTTTACTTATAAAGCCTAAGGCTGACTGCCAGCAGTCGACCTTAGCCTTGGGGACTACACCCAGCGGGTGCACTCAGCGTGCCCCCGCTAACACGCAGTGGGTGATCGCTATGGATTTCAGGAATCAGAAAGAAAAAGTTTTGATAGCATATCCTAACAGAACAGACGATGGTCGACTCACCTGAACATTGCTTTGAAGGGCAGAGCTAGCGTCATAAGCTGCTTGGCTTGCATCCCGGATGATCTTCACCTGCTCCATCATGATCCCTGCTTGACGTATCGCCTCCTTAGCAGCACTAGCTTGGTCCTCCGGGACATGATGTGTTGTGAAGAGAGAAGGTTGTGCAGCACTCGACGAAGTGGGACGAGCACTCGTCAACGGCACCGCGAAAGACACGGTGTGTCGAGTGAGGTTCTCCCCCTCCGTGACCACAGTCTCGGGCGCCGTCGCATCCGGAGTTGCCATACCAGTAGACGCCTTCCTTCTCATCCTGCGCCTCAGTGGTTCTTCATCCTCATCGTCATCATCCTCAGGAAGGGTGATAATGTCATGGGGTGGAGCTTCAGAAAAAGAATCAAAGTTAGAAATCATGAGTCAGTCGACTAAGGACAGAATTGAGAGTACAGTACCAGGATTTGAGGTTGCTGCGTCCTCCATCTCATGGTCGTCAGCCTTGCCTGAGGTCTCAGAAGTTGCAGCACTGAAGTTCAAAAGAATCAGTCGACCAACTCAAGTATCAACCAGAGATAAAGCTTATACAAAACAAGAGAACTCAAGTAACATGTTTACCCGGATATGGTGGGGATGGACACCTTCATCTTCGGCAGGAGCTTGGTGGGTTTCGGCGGAGCCACCTTCGACTGCTTCGGAGCCCTTTCACTCGGCACCGGAGAAGCGGTCCGAGGGCGTTTGGTCGACTGCGAGGCAGTCGCCACCCCCTTACCGCGTTCAGTCGCGGGGTCATGGACAAGCTTCGACCGCCTTTCCGAGCGCGGTGGTGCAACCTCCTCCTCCTCCTCCTCCTCTTCGTCCTCGTCATCGTCGTCGTCGTCATCGTCATCTTCGGCAGCGTCTGAATCCCACTCCTCCTGGCTCTCACCCCCGCTGGCTTCTCCCTCCTTAGTCGGAGACTGAGCTCCATTGGGCATCGAATACAGGTCGGTGAGGGCCTAGAAGACGTCAAGACAGAGATCAGTCGACCAAGTCGCAGAACATACGGAAACAAATTCGACGAATATACAATGGAAGGCAGAGCAAATATACCTTATTTGGAACGGTGTGATGGTCGAGTGGAGGAACCCTCCTGGATCCACGGGGATTATCCTTATTCCCAGTGACCGCGGCCATCCATCTTTCCACCGTGGCATCGTCGACTGCTTCTGGGTGGACTCGGGTATCGTCTTCAGTCCCGCAGTACAACCACATGCCATGGCTTCGGAACTGAAGAGGCTGGATCCGCCGCCGAAGGAAAACCTCCAGGAGGTCCGTACCAGTCACGCCGTCCCGAACCAACTGCACCACTCGGTCCATCAACATCTTCACATCAGCCCTCTCCTCCGGAACCACCTTCAGAGAGGAGGGCTTGTTCACTCAACTCATGGTGAATGGGGGGAGTCCACTCGACTGCCCCGGCGTCAGCTCGTTCCGGCAGTAGAACCAAGTCGACTGCCAGCCCCTAACCGACTCGGGAAACGTCATAGCTGGGAAGGTGCTCTTGTTCCTCACTTGAATTCCCAGACCCCCGCACATTTGGACAACCTGGGTATTCTCATCGCCTGGACTCGCCTTCTTCACGGTCTGAGAATGACACGTGAAGATGTGCTTGAACAAGCCCCAGTGCGGTCGACAGCCCAGGAAACTCTCGCACATGGACACGAACGCAGCAAGGTACGCGATGGAGTTTGGAGTAAAGTGGTGGAGTTGGGCTCCAAAGAAGTTCAAAAAACCACGAAAGAAAATGCTCGGTGGCAAAGAAAACCCTCGATCAAAATGAGTGGCCAGGAGCACACACTCACCCTCTTCCGGCTGAGGTTGCCACTCTTTCCCTGGAAGTCTTGCGGCGCCATGAGGGATCAGCCCGTCGTCGGCCATGTCGAGGAGATCCTTCTCCCTGATGGTCGACTGGATCCAATCTCCCTGGACCCAGCCCTTCGGCAAGCGGGATCTCGACGAAGACCCACTGCGGCTGGTGGATCTCCCCTTCGCCTTCTCCGTCGCCGACGCCTTCTCCGTCGCCGACGCCTTCTTTGCGCGCTCCAGCGCCGCCGTCTTCTCCTTGACCATGGCTGCCGGCGAGGTGCGCGGGGGAGAGCTTTGCGGGGGCGAAAGCGAGCGCGTTGGGTGGAGACGAGGAGAGTAGAAGAGAAAGAATGGAGCACAGTTCAGAAAACCCTCGCTGGTTGCATTTATAACATCCCTTCCGAGTGGATGACAGGTGGACCCAGGCGACCTAATCATATCCCGAAACAGTTGCATTGACACGATACGTGGCGGAAAAAGCGGCGCGGAAATCGAGGCGTTTATGTCCCGTCCCGTCCGAGCGCCGCGGTTCGTTCCGCTTCGCGCGCTTCCCCAAATTTCGTATCCCGTGGAATCCGCGAGCGACAGATCGGTCTGTCAGACGCGAGATTTCCTGCGATCCGTCGCTCGGGAACCAGCAAAGTCTAAAAGATCACTCGACGAAAGACAAGAATGGATCGAGTCGACTGAAGAAAAGTTGCTCGTTATCAACAAAGAAGATCTTAATCCAGAACGATGCATAGCCAGTATGCAAAAGTCAATCGGAAACATCATCAACTCCTTCCTCATTCAAGCCTCAATCCATTCGGGGGCTAATGATGGATTCATGTACCTAGGGTAGGGTCATAGGCCTGACCTGAATGTCCTACCCAGGGACATCATTAGAAGAGATCCCCTTCGAGTCGACCAACGAGGAACCCACTCAACTGACCAGAAGGACTCGACCATGGAGATTCACTCGACCATGAAGATACACTCGACCACCAGAAGGTCAGAAGGCACTCTGCACTGCAACGGCCTGTAATTGAATAGACTTAATGATAGTTAAGGCACTTTATGTGGGGCGTTACCAGTAACGCCCCAGACTTAATATGCTTTAAACCCTCCGTTATGTGGGCTGGCAGGGGTCCTAGCGTACTCTATATAAGCCACCCCCCTCCACAGGCAGAGGGGTTCGCACTCTTGTAACACCTATACACATAATCCACTCGACCGCCTCCGGGCTCCGAGACGTAGGGCTTTTACTTCCTCCGAGAAGGGCATGAACTCGTACATCGCTTGTGTTTACAACCTCTCCATAGCTAGGACCTTGCCTCTCCATACCTACCCCCCACTCTACTGTCAGACTTAGAACCACGACATGTTCTACAGGAGAAATTACATCAGCCAGTACTATTGCACCCCCTTCATCATGTCGTCCGCCGCTCTCACCCGGCACTACAGGAGCTAGTAATTGCGTAGGCGGGGTGGTGGTCTCCGCACATGCTTGTTGATGTGTGGTAGTTATTGGTGTGCTCTCGGCCGGCTCCAGACGAATAAGATTCTTCGGCCATAGCAGCACCCAATTCTTGCAGCTTCCAATCCGCGGCGGGGTCTCGTCGTCCGCTCCCACATGCTGTACTGGAGGAGGCAAATCCTCGTGCCCCGATTTCACACTGGTCAAGCTAACCCTGAAGTGCCCAGCGGGGATTGGCTGGTTGTGGAACGTGCGTTGAGAGGGGTCCATTATCATCCCCTTTCCCACGTCCACCTTCTGGCCTTTGATCAAGTAGAGTATGGTGCACGGGGTTTCTTTCGCCTGCAAACACATATGTCTGTGGCGTAAAACAACCGAAAGGCAACAAAAATGGAATATTATCTATATATATATATGTTGGTGCGACATGTAATTACCGTGACGGCGTCGAGCTCAGCCAAAGACGAAGGCCCACCTAGCGCGCCTGAGACTGAGGACAAGCTGCTATGAGCGGGAGCGGCTGCGAGAGGAGGCCTGGTTGCTTGAGCAAGTGATAGTGCTATGGTGTTGTTGTTCATGGAGTTGCTCACGACGAAACTGGGCATCGGGAAATCATGTACCGTCTTGTCTGGATTTTCCTTCGCCCAGTTGATGATAACTGGAACCAAGTTAGTAGCGAAATCATTTCTGCAGGCAGTTACAGCTGCATTGACTGCCTGCTGTAGCAACTCATATTTGTCCTCGGCTTCTTTTTTCGCGTCCTCAGCTGCTTTTTCTCGACCGCAAGCTTCACCTTTTCGTAGATGTCCGCCTGACTAAACTTCTTTTTCTGCTTCTTGGCCTCCGGGCCGTCATTGTAAAACACCTTCGACGTGGCGCCGTCTCCAGCGCCATGCACACAACCATATTGCGGCCGCTGGTCCAAAGGGAGTCCCTTAAGTTCATTCAAGGCCCGGTTGAGAGGGGTGTCCCACTTGGGCCTCATCGGAGAAGTAGGGCTTTCGGCTGCAAGCCGGTGTTGCTTCTCTAGTAGTCTAATCAATTTCCTCGTGATCTTGTCCGTGTAAAAAACCTTTTTCTCCTTGTCCCACTTGTAGTGGGCCCTGATGAAGTCATGCTCCAAGGGGTTGGTGAACTTTGCGAAGGGGTCTGGGAGACCCGCGGCTTCACGTTCTGCGTCCTCCTTATCCCATATGGGCCTTTTACTGAGGTAGCCACGGCTTCCGAGGCGATGCTTCCCCGTGTTCCTTTGCTGAAGGCTTTTGAATTTCGCAGCCTTAGCCTTGGCTGCCTCGGTAGCGCAAGTGTCCTTGAACTTTTCGAACTCCTCTTCCGTAAGTGTCGGATTTCCCTCCAGAATCTTGGACAGGGGTTCATCAGCCTCAATAGCTCGTTTCACCCTCCCTTTCCAGGAGGCCAAATCATTGCTGAACATGCCCATGGTGTGATTGTTAATCTTTTTCATCTTCGGATCATCCCACGGTTTTTCTGTGTTATCATCCCGGTCGGGGAACTTGAATCTCTTGTGCAACTTCGTTAGGAGCAACTGCGTCAAATGTTCTTTACTCCTTAAGTCATCGTCGTTGATGCTCGCGCATTCCCGTAGGATGCATCCTACTTGGTTCCCATAGCACTTGCGAGGTTCTTCCGGCTCTAACGGCTCAAACTTGCCAGGTGCCATCTTTGTGATCACAAGTCGTCCAATCCCTAGTTTGTTAGGTTTTCGTATCCTCTGCTTCTTATGCTTCATCTTTTCGGTAGCGGCATTGGGGCCGGTACCTTCCCCACCGGTCTCGGTGCCGCCATCGGTGCCGGCGCCATCGGTGTCGATGTTGGTGTCAGTACCATCATCGAGGCCGACCTGCAAACCTTGCTTAGCAGTCAAATAGTCGAGGTACTCTTGTTCACCCTCATAATCCATCTCGTCTACATCTTGGTCAGAAGGCCCAGTTTCTTCGTTGTTCGACATGTTTCCTATGATTAAGTGTCCTCATTTATTTCTAAAAGTATGAATAAATGAGAAATGACATAAAAAGAAATCTATGTGCCAGCACTCGATATGCCAACTATGTAGCACAAATCATGCCTTTATTCACGGGAAATTTAGGCATGACCTTTGCTAAAAAAATGGACATATCGAGCGCCTGAAATTCACCAGAACGGAAATGAATCAACATTCCGGCGTAACATAGGCCACTCGGATCATTTTCCAAACATGACATGTCCAAAACATGACATATGCACATATCACATGTCCAGTTCAAATTTGCATATAAATTCAGCTAATTTTGAAACCTAGCTAAATTCATAACAAAATAGATATCCTAATTAACATAACCGAAGAACCCTAGCAGAGAGAGAGAGGGGGGGGGTTTACAGAGGGTGTAGGGGCGAGGAGGCAGGCCCGACGACGGCCGGGAGGGGAGAGGAGGGAGGCGAGGGCCGACGGGTCGGGGGCGAGCGCGCCGGGGTCGAGGGTGAGCGCCGGCGCCGGAGTCGGGGGCGAGGGCCGGGTCGGGGGCGAGCGCCGGGGTCGGGGGCTAGCGCCGGCGCCGGGGTCAGGGTCGAGGGCCGGGTCGGGGGCGAGCACCGGGGTCAGGGGCTAGCGCCGGCGCCGGAGTCGGGGGCAAGCGCCGGGGCCGGGTCGGGCGCGGCGGTGCGACGGGGGAAGAGAGAGTGGGGATTTGGGGGGAAAAGGCGGGATGAAGCAGGGCGAGTGAGAATTTTGGGTTAAGTGGACGTAGCAGTAGCGCGTTATGTCAAAACGCGCTGCTACTAACTTCAGTAGCTGTAGCGGTTTAGGCAAAATTCGCTACTACTAAATTCAGTAGCTGCAGCGGTTTATGCAAAACACGCTGCTACTACCGTCGCTACTGCCAGTTTTCCTTTTTCTTTTCCTTTATTTTATCCCACTTTTATTTCCCGAGGGCAGTGAACGAAGGGAGGGCGATATATATTGCATCACTTGACGGTTAAATATGTATGCAAAATTGGAACATATATATTACACATCATTGGACCCATGCATAATAATGGCTAAGTGTGTATACAAAATAGGAACATATATATATGTATATATTACACATCATTGGCCCGATAACATACGTTTCCTCAGTGCTGACGTTTTCGTTTTTGAGTCAGCTTCTTTCCGTTCTTGTTCGTCGAAGAATAATTGAGCCCCTCATTGTGACTTTGCCTTTTCCATGGAGTACGATTGTTCTTAGGTAATGTAGTATTGATTCTGATAGAGGCGGAGTGTCCCGATCTTTCGATGAGATGATAACTGTCGATTTGGTGGAGACAACTTTGACGATCAGACTACAAACGTGCATGACGTTGCGCCTTAGCAATCGCTAAACCAACTCCGAGAGGTTATTGACCACGCCGGAGAACAATCAACCTGACCGCGAAGGTCTATTCCTGCAAGCGATCAAAGAACAAGCAAGAATATGATAAAAGCAATCTGAATATTGCGAGTATATATGAAGTATTGATAAAGGTGGGGATCTGTAAGCGGTCTTGGTCTGGTCGTTGGACACAAACGAAGTACACGAAGTTGCAATGGCTAACTTTTAACTAAACAAATCCCAAGGAAAAAGCTACTAGATGGATCTACTTATATAGGAGCAAGGGGTGGCGGCCAAGGAGGTGGGAGAACGTCCCAAGGCAGCCTAAAACCAACCCTAGGTCGTACAAGGCTCATAGGCCCAAGTGGAGGTGACGTAACACCTTTGGACTTGTAGTTTGACTCGGATTCTGCTGCAGCGTCAGATTGTTTCGTCCATAACTCAACGCTCCTGACGGATTTTAAGGTGATTCCAATTGGGTTGGAAAGAGCATGAAATCTACGTTCCAACAAAAAAAGAATCACCCAATTTGGAGTCCGTATGAAAAAGTTGTTGACGTTTTGAGTCAGGTATGTCTGTGCAGTCCGAATATGAGTCCAGAACGTGAGAGACTTGGACTCTATCTTCTCTTGGGCCAAAAGTGACGTGAGAGAACTTTTTGAATAGAAAATAAACATCTCTTTCTTCCTTATCTTCATATGTGGATTGTACAAATGTCCCATACACCTGCAATTAGACAAAACACAAAAGTGTGTGAAGTATTTTTGTTCTGGATAACATAAATAGATTATTGAATAGTTTGCACTAGAAATCACCTGACAAATATGCATGTATGCAATATTTTTGGTCATATCCAAGGTAGTCATGTCCTCATCATCCTGCCCTTCTTGAAAAAAAAGCCGTACTCGGCATTGCTTAATCTGAAATGTGGCTAACAAAAGAGAAAAGGTGTACATGTTGTATATGTATATGTCATCCATTTTTACTTCCCTCGATTTTTGCATATATGACACATGAATAGATGAGTAACTTGCATAGTTCATAAAATCTAAAGCCAAAAAATTAGCACAAGAAGTAGAAGGCATGAAAATATTGCAACTCAGTTTGCACATATAAGTGAAGCTCTTATTCATTTCAAAAGACTGACAATGTTCATCATTAAACCATCCCAACATTGGTGAATAAACCTCACTTGCATCAAATTTACATGCTACAACATGCTTAAATAAGCAAACATGCAATAAGTCATTCAACACAGAATCATCACCAAGATTAGAGGTCATATCAAAATGATTAAACATTGATTCTTTTGCATCAACGGTTAATTCAATGGGTGCACTCAAAATTGTTGGTATTTCAGTTGTTTGATCACATGACGCATTCATGACAGTATCAAGATTCTCTAAAATAGGTGTTGTGCTCAAATCACCAGGTAACTCAACACATGATGCATTCAAGTGAACTAGGGATGCATCATTCTCATGTGAAGTTATATCATCAATACCTTTACTGTTACCTTGTCGCAAAGACGTAGCTGATGTAGGTACGGACGTTGATAATGCACCATACTCTTGAGATTATGTCGCGCTCACAATCCGAGGTGTGGCTGCTCTAGTAGGTGCAACGGTGGAGGAACCAACCGGCGGTTGTGAGCACGAACTGGAATAGTAGTTGTTGTAGTCACCCAATGCATCCTCCTGTATCTGTCTCTCAAAGGTACAAGCACGAACATACATACCAGTAATGCAACGAGGAATATACTGAAATCTTGCCTGAATATCATGGTTCAAACCACCAAAAAATCTATTCATTGTATCATCCTTAGATTCTTCTATGTCACAATGATGCATATAAGATTTGAACTCTTGGTAGTAAGCATGAACAGTGTTGTTGCCTTGTTTAAATTGTTCAAATTTGCGAAGCAATTCACGACGATAGTAAGGAGGGAAAAAATGTTGTCTCATTACATCTTTCAAATCTTTCCATGTTGTGGGTTGGTTATCAATGTTTTTCTTACAATGCACACTCCACCAAACAGAAGCAAAACCAGTAAATGCTCTAGTGGCAGCTTGTACTCGCTCAAGTTTAGAAAAGTCATGGTTACTAAAAACTTGTTCTACTTTAAACTCCCAAGCTAGATAAATAGCAGGATTAAATCTACCCTCAAATGACGGTAAAGAGATAACCTGACCATGTGCTTGTGTGTGTTGTCCCAACTCTCGTGATGGTGAAGATGTGTCTGTCGTCCAAGAACTTCTATCTCCGGAACCTATCATGATTAGTAGAAACAAGAAACAAAATTCGAGAATAATGTTCCTATGCACTACTAGGATGTGGTCGTAAAGTGCTCACAATAAAGCAAATATCAATATCTTACAAGTTCTTACCATGCGGCAGGTGGTGACAGGCAACCAGCGGTGTCAAGTAACTCTGAAGATTGTGTAAAGCGATTGCCTGGGGAACGTACGTATACACGGTGTAGAAATATGTGGAGCTGGGTTAGCTATATATGGTAGCAAAAAATTTAGCAATAATCAATTCAAAGATGCAATGTTGAATAAACGCTCAACGACGGTACTGTGCTGGTCCTAGGCTAGACCGGACTAGAGACGCGAGCCTAGAACACTAATGAGGTCACGGCGTAGCACAACTAGCATCAATGAAGGATAAATTCTTGCATTGGAAAACAACTTGATAGAGGCAAAGGTGTCCCGTCTTTCGATGAGACACTAGTGCAGAACCGGGCATTAGCACCGGTTCGTAAGGCTCTATAGTGCCGGTTACATAACCGACACTAATTTGTGGTCACTAAAGGCCCCCCCCCCCTTTAGTACCGGTTCAGCACGAACCGGTGCTAAATGGCAACCACGTGGCACGAGCCAGCTCCAGGGACCTGGAGCCCTTTAGTACCGGTTGGTAAGACCAGCCGGTACTATAAAGTTTGGGGGGTTTTTAGTTTTATGATTTCTTTTTCATTTAATTTTGTGTTTCCATTTTAATTCTTTTTCGTATGCTGGTATTTTACGATACTACACATTGTACACGTTATGCATATATATATATATATATATATATATATATATATATATATATATATATATATATATATATATATATATATATATATAAAGAGAGAGAGAGAGAGAGAGAGAGAGAATTACTAGTAGAACAAATCATGCATATATATATCACATCAATGTCTCACAAATTAAACCACCATATTAATTAATTCACACATACACACATGTATAGCTATATACAATTTCTCCTACATATGAATGTTGCCTTCGGAGCCAGTGGAATTAGCCTAATTGGTGCCTTCGGAGCACGATGACAATTGAAAGTGGTTTTCATGGGGGCGGTAGCGGGTAATAGAATTCTCCATTCGGATTTATGACCTAGTCGAGCAAAAATCCTGCTATTTCCTCTTGAAGTGCTTCTACGCGCTCCGTTTCTATGAGCTTCTCCCGCACCTCTTTGAACTGTTAAGAAGGTGATCAATATGCATGTGTATTAGTTGTGTGACTAGCTAGATATCGATAATGGTGTAAAAATTGTGAATAGTGTTCTGACAAGCGTACCCATTGTTGTCTTTGAAATCTGCTCCTTTCGGACGCCATCATGTGAATGTTCTCGCAAACGCAGAATGCACACAGATCAGTCCCCTTCGCCTGCTTCAGGGCCTTTACGAGAATGGAATTTGATCAGATAAAAATGAATCAAGCATGATAATTAAAGAGATGGCAGCTAGCTATCTAGCTAGTACTACTTAATTACTTACCTTGGGTCGAAACCATTGAAGCTTTTGTTTCCATTCACCTTCCGTGACGCTGATGAATCTTGCCCAAGCCCTGCCCGCCGACAAAGAAAATGAATAAAGGGGTTATTAAATAGTTCATATCATGAAATGACAAACTAAATAGGCCGAGATATATAGTTAATAATGATTGAAATTACCTGTTGACTATCCGATACAAGATGTTAAAGTCAGTGTTTTTTGAGATTAGTGAGTCCAGTATTTCAACTGTTTCGGCGTCAACTTTAATGATACACAAGACCCAGTGAAATCTGCATGCACACACGTTTACATGTCTTAATTAAGCGCGCACATGTAAGCAAAAACATGTAGCTAGCTAGTAGGCAAAAACAGAGAATTTGTAGTACAAGACAGTGTGACTCACCCAAAGTGGTAAGGAAGTAGTATATCTTCATTGTATTTGAGGCGCTTCAAGAACTCTAGCATGCTGTCCTCTACTTCCTTTGCATGATGTTCATTTATCTTCCATGTGAATTCATTAACGGTGTTTGGGTCAATGAACCCAATGCCAAAGCGTCCACCTTTTCTCATTTCATATATCTTCATCCTGCATAATACCACAGAAAAGCATATAGTGAGGATAATTACAGGTAATGATTGATCAAAAGGATCACTACAGCTAGCTTGAGACTTAAATTATAGAAAGAGATCACTTATAGACAATAGCAACTGACGATAGATTTGTCGAGTGCATCTTGATTGTATAACTGAAACAGTTCTAAATACTCAACGGACCCAGCTTTCTCATGGTAGTAATGGTCCTTCTTGACATTCACCACGAGGGACACTCGATCTGAAATCTTGGTCATGTTCATGTACCATTGATGCAATTCATACATTCTCGTTGGGAGGTTCTTGACCTTGTCTGGCGCAACCAAAGGTTGGCTCCGGACATATTTCCGTTTTACTTCATCCTCTCTAAGCAAAGGCATGGGCTCGATCTCGAGGAGTTGTCCAACAGTGATGTTGAGAACTTCAGCCTGCATTATATGCTCCTCCGTTATTACCACATTGCCCACCTCGGGAACATGCACTGTTTGCCCACAATAATATTGGGGGCGCGTACTGTCACCTGTTGTTGGCACAACAAGTGAGGGGATCGATTGCGCCGCCTGTTCTCCTAGCTGGGGAATGGTTTTCCCGCATTTTTTGGCAGCTGCTTCTTGTTTGCTCGATCCCGATGTAGACGTGCTCGCCTCCCTTTGTAGACGTGCTCGATTTAACTTCCTGATGTGGCGCTCATAGTCTGTGTCAACAGGCTTGGAAGCTGGTGGTTGAGCCATACGAATGAAGTGGTCAATCGTTTCCTCAGGCACTTTCTCCCTTGGCGGCGGTGGCGGTTTTGGTGCAAAATGGGCTTCCACCTCGGCCTTCGATATGGCTGTGATTTCCTCCTCGGACCTGTCATAAGACCTCTGCGGAAGAGGCTTGAGGCATGGACCATATTTATATCGCTTGCCTCCGCCTGTACTTCCTGTACTACCTCGACTCGTACCGCTACGCACCATAGCTGTGGGGTGTCTCTTCTGCGATTGCTGAGGCGGCGGAGACGGCTGACGGGACTGAGTTGGACGAGGAGGAGTGGCCTGAGGTTGTGCCGGACTTGGAGGAGGAGTGGACGTCTGACGCTGTGGCGGACTTGGAGGAGGAGGATTGTCCTGACACTTTGCCGGACTTAGAGGAGGAGGATTGTCCTGACACTTTGCCGGACTTGGAGGAGCGGGAGTCTGCTGACTCGGTGGCGGACTTCGACGAGGACTCGGGTGACACGGTGTCGGTGGCCTTGGAAAGATGATGCAATCCTTTTTCCATAGGATGATACGATGTTTGGCCTCTCCGAGAAAGCGCTCGCCGTCACCTCCAGCAATGTCAAGCTGTAGCCCCGAAGATGGTGGGTCCACCACCTCATCAACCAAGACACGAGCATAGCCCGCTGGAATCGGGTTGCAATGGAAGGTTGCCTCGGGGGGATTTGTGAAAGCACAGCCGTCCGCCACCTTCATGGATATGTTCTTCATTTTGACGTGTAGCTCGCAGTTAGTGTTCTCCGTGATGTCATCCACGGGGTATCTACCCAGCATTGGGTCGTCCGTGACGGAACCCACGCTGCTTCTCGGCATGGATGGGCCGGTGCTATCCAATGCTGGACCATCCGCTAGCTGCTGCAGCTGCTGAGACCCCCTTTGATGGGTAAGTGAGTCGATCTGCTCCTGCTGCCGCTGGAATTTGACTGCCAATTCCGCTTGACTTGCTTCTAGGCCTTGAAGGCGTTCATAGTCCCGCTTCCTCTGCTCCTCCTCCATCTTCCTCTTCTTCTCCTACGCAATCTTCTTTCTCGCACGGGTTCTGTAGTCGTTGTTCCAGTCTGAAAACCCCTCATACCACGACAGAGCGCCCTTAACTCGTGTTCTTCCCGTGTGTTCAGGATTTCCCAGGGCACGCGTAAGCTCGTCATTCTCTCTGTTGGGCTGGAACACCCCCATTCGTGCCTCTTCTATTGCAACAAGTATCGCATCGTCGGCTCCCTTCAGACGTGCCCTCGTTGAAACATTGCCTGTCTCCCGGTCCAACTCCCCCCCATGCGCATAGAACCAAGTCCTGACCCTGGGGGGCCAGCTCTTAGTAGCCGGAGTGACACCTGCATCCTCCATCTCTTTCTCAGACTTATCCCACTTAGGCATTGCCACCGCATAGCAACCTGGCCCCAGCTTATGGAACTTATCCTTTTTTTCGGCATTCTTCTTGTTTATTCTCGACCGTTCCTTAGCTAATTCCGAATCCTTGAATTTCACGAAATCGTCCCAATGATCACGTTGGTTCTCCAGTGTTCCCTTGAATACTGGAGTCTTCCTTCCTCCGTTGACGTACTTGTTCCATTCACCATTCTTGTAGTTCTTGAATGCAGTCGCCATCATCTTAAGAGCAGCCTCTTTGACTTTCTGCACATCTGCTTCTGTGAAATGATCTGGTAGGGTGAAATGTTCCATGAGAGTATCCCAAAGCAGATCTTTTTGATTCTTGTCGACATAAGTAACATCTGGACGTGGCTTTGCTGGCGCTCTCCATTCTTGAAGTTTGATCGCGAGTTGGTCCTTCACAAGAACTCCGCACTGACGAACGAACTTGTCCGCAATCTTCTTAGGCGCTAATGGTTTTCCAGTAGGGCCGCATGCCTCGATATTGTACTTTACGCCCGGCTTCAACTTTTTGTTCGGGCCTCGTTTCGTCCTTTTGCCTGAAGATTTGCTCGATCCGGATGGCTGAAAGAACAAAGATCGATTCGTTAATATATCTTCAAGTCATTTAAAACATGTGATGATCACCAGATGCCTGCTTATATAAATATATATACCTCGTCGGTGTTTGTTGTTTCAGGATCATGTTCTTCGTCATCGTCATAATCATTCATGACTTCGTCGTGATCGAATATCATATCACCCTCTCCGGTGTTGTTTAGAAATTCGGAGCCGTCATAATCTTCTTCATTTTGATTATCATCTGCCCCGCGTATCATATCGAACATGGTCTGTTCTCCCTCTCTGTCGGTATTGTCTGCCATAGCTTTTGTTTAACTAATCCAAAAGAAATATAAAACAATTTAGTATTCAAATCTCGAATAATAGATATAATCTCGAATACATCGTCCAGAATAATAGATATAATCTCGAATACATCGTCTTGAATAATATATAATATTGAATAGTACATCACTGGCTATTAGCTAATAAAGATCAAATACTACAGAAGAATCTAGGACACTCGCGGTTCCTCCGGCGTGGGCAGTGGACACCCAAAGAGAAGGAACCCTCACAGGATCATAGCTGAAGTGAGATCCCCGAAGATACTGCCACGTATTGGAGAACCTGCCGCCCTCTAACGCAACCATGTAGCGATGGACGTGCTCGTCCTCCTCCCTGACACGGCGACGTACCACCTCCGGTGGGGCCGGGTCCCTCCGCACCGAAACTGGCCCACGCGAACGCCACCAAACGAGATCAGGGTCGACGACTGGACCCGCGGCCGGGTTCCTCGTCGAGCGGCGCGCCTCTCCAAGCAGCACCTCCCAGTGCCAGCCCGGCGGAGCCCAGTCCCGGACATGGGTCGGCTGGACGTCGTCGCGGACGGGTCGACGGCGAGGATGCGGGCCGGGCATCGTCGAGAACAAATACTAGCTATATGCCTGCAAAAAGTAACATTTTTTTAATGATTGGATTTTGATAACTAAAATTTCTAACATTTCTATATAACTAACATTTCTATAACATTTCTAACAATGCTATATATAACTAACATTTCTATAACATTTCTAATATTTCTATAACTAAAAAACAGAAAAAAAATTATAACATTTCTATATATATAACTAACATTTTTATAACTATTTCTATAACTAAAAAACAGAAAAATTTCTAACAATTCTAACTTTTTTATAACTATTTCAATAACTAAAAAACAGAAAAATTTCTAACAATTTCAAACATTTCTAACAATTCTAACAATTCTAACATTTCTAACTATTTCTAAAAAACATAAAAATGTCTAACAATTTCTTAAAAACAGAAAAATCTATAACTGAAAATGTATGTGTGTGTGTGCGCGCGCTCACCGGCCGGCGAGGCGAGAGGCGACGGGGGGCGCGCGGCGACGGGGACGGCGATGGGCGCGGCGACGACGGGGCGGCGACGACGGGGACGGGGACGTACGGGCCGGGGCGGCGACGGGGGCGGCGTCGGGGCGGCGACGACGGGGACGGGGCGGCGACGGCGGGGACGGGGCGGTGACGACGGGGACGGGGCGGCGACGACGGGGCGGCGACGACGGGAACGGGGCGGCGACGGGGGCGGCGACGGACCGGGGCGGCGTCGAGGGATATGGAGACGGCGGGGGCGGCGGGCGACGGTGCAGAGGAGAAGAAGCAGAGGGAGAGATGAGAAACTGACGAAATTTTGAAGTGTTTTCTTATATAGAAGGCACTTTTTGCTCCAACCGGTACTAAAGGTCTGTTTTGGCCAGGCCAAGCGGCGGGAAGCCACCCCCTTTAGTACCGGGTGGTGGCACAAACCGGTACTAAAGGCCCCCCCTTTAGTACCGGTTTGTGCCATGACCCGGTACTAAAGGGGGTGCGCTGGCGCAGGTGCGGTGCGGAAGTTTAGTCCCACCTCGCTAGTCGAGGGGCTACCGCACTGGTTTATAAGCCCCAGTGCGGTAGCTCTCTCGAGCTCCTCTCCTAATCAGGCCTACTGGGCCTACCTGTCCTCCTGGCCTTGTGGGCCTACTGGGCCTTCGCGGGCCTGCATCCTGGCCCAACGAAAGGTTGTGTCGCTAGTCGTATGTAGGCCGCTTTGGCCCAGTAGGCGGGCTTTTTTTTTAATTTGTTTTTGCTTTATTTTTTGTTTTATTTATTTTTGAGTTGTTTTTTTTGCTGTATTTAGAGTTTCTTTGTGAATATTTTTGCTTTAGGTACAAAAAATTACAAACTTTCTGTTAGTGCCGGTAGATTTCAAATTTGAATAGTTTAAATTTTGAATTATTTGAAATTTGTGTGAATCACTAGTTTGTGAATAACTTAACTTTGAAAAAAGTTTTTTCAGTGATTCTTTTTTCTTATGTTTAATATTAGTGTGTTTTATCATTATATTCAATTTAGTAATGCTTAGGTTATTTAAAAAATGAAATGCCTTTGTAACAGTTTAGTTTTCGTCGGAAACCCTGATACTTCGAAAGAGATTGTCCATTTTGTACACGAAGTGCATCAAGTTTTTGCCGTAACCCTCTCTACTTTCTTGCACATGCTATTTGTATGAAATTATGATACCATGCCAACTTTCAACCTTTCTGGGTTCATTTGAACTGCTTTTCAATTTCAGGGTCATTTAGCTGGAAAAAAATCAGTAAATGCATGAAAAGAATTTGTTTGCAGATAAAATTTCTTCGCGTTTCAAATGCCAAAACACATAACTACCCTAAGTATTACAGACATTCCCTCCTGGGTGTGAAACACAGAAGAAAGTGATGATAGTGAAGCCGATCACATCCCAGATCTTTGGGTGTGAAACTTTTTCTTCGCGTGTGTCCCTTTGCGCCGTAACCATGGAAAATCTTCATCATTTAACGGGATGCTCGGGTCAATATTCACTGTGAATGGAGTAATTTCATCAAACTTTTCATAATCTTCTGACTTGTCTGTCTTGTCATCCACTCCCACGATGTTTCTCTTCCCAGAAAGAACTATGTGCCGCTTTGGCTCATCGTACGAGGCATTCGCTTCCTTATCTTTTCTTTTTCTTGGCTTGGTAGACATGTCCTTCACATAGAAAACCTGTGCCACATCATTGGCTAGGACGAATGGTTCGTCTGCATACGCAAGATTGTTGAGATCCACTGTTGTCATTCCGTACTGCGGGTCTTCCATTACCCCGCCTCGTGTCATATTGACCCATTTGCACCGAAACAAAGGGACCTTTAAACCACGTCGATAGTCAAGTTCCCATATGTCCTGTATATAACCATAATATGTTTCCTTTCCCGTCTTGGTTTCTGCATCAATGCGGACACCACTGTTTTGGTTGGTGCTCTTCTTATCTTGGGCGGTCGTGTAAAATGTATTACCATTTATCTCGTACCCTTTGAAAGTCATTATATTCGAAGATGGTAACTGGGATCGCAAGTACAGGTCATCTTCAATAGAGGTGTCATGCATGGTACGTGTCTTCAACCAGTTGGCGAAACTCCTGGTTTGTTCACGTGTAATCCAGTCATCAGACCGCTCCGGGTGTTTGGAGCGTAGCAAATTCTTGTGTTCATCCATATACGGAGCCACCAAGGTGGAATTCTGTAGAACTGTGTAGTGTGCTTCAGTGAGAGAATGTCCGTCCATACATATTATTTGTTCCCCTCCTAGCGTGCCTTTTCCATCCAGTCTGCCCTTATGCCGCGATTCAGGAACACCAATCGGCTTAAGGTCAGGAATAAAGTCAATACAAAACTCAATGACCTCCTCATTTTGATGGCCCTTGGAGATGCTTCCTTCTGGCCTAGCACGGTTATGAACATATTTCTTTAAGACTCCCATGAACCTCTCAAAGGGGAACATATTGTGTAGAAATACAGGACCCAAAACGTTAATCTCTTCGCATAGGTGAACTAGGACGTGCGTCATGATGTTGAAGAAGGATGGTGGGAACACCAACTCGAAACTGACAAGACATTGCACCAAATCATTCTGTAACCTTGGTATGATTTCTGGATCGATTACCTTCTGAGAGATTGCATTGAGAAATGCACATAGCTTCACAATGGCTAATCGAACGTTTTCCGGTAGAAGCCCCCTCTATGCAACCGGAAGCAGTTGCGTCATAATCACGTGGCAGTCATGAGACTTTAGGTTCTGGAACTTTTTCTTTGCCATGTTTATTATTCCCTTTATATTCGACGAGAAGCCAGACGGTACCTTAATACTGAGCAGGAATTCAAAGAAGATTTCCTTCTCTTCTTTGGTAAGAGCGTAGCTTGCATGACCCTGATGTATGCTGTCTTCTCCGTGCATACGTTGCTGGTCCTCCCGTGCCTCAGGTGTATCTTTTGTCTTCCCATACACGCCCAAGAAGCCAAGCAGGGTCATGCAAAGATTCTTCGTGACGTGCATCACGTCGATTGCGGAGCGGACCTCTAGGTCTTTCCAATATGGCAGGTCCCAAAATATAGATTTCTTCTTCCACATGGGTGCGCGTCCGTCCGCGTCCTTCGGAACAGGTTGTCCGCCAGGACCCTTTCCAAATATCACCTTCAAATCCTTGACCATATCATGTACATCAGCACCAGTACGGTGGCGAGGCTTCGTCCGGTGATCCGCCTCACCTTTGAAATGCTTGCCTTTCTTTCTTACGGGATGCCTGCTCGGAAGAAATCGACGATGTCCCAGGTACACATTCTTCTTACAACTATTCAAATATATACTGTCGGTATCATCCAAACAGTGCGTGCATCCGCGGTATCCCTTGTTTGTCTGTCCTGAAAGGTTACTGAGAGCAGGCCAATCATTGATGGTTACGAACAGCAACGCCTTGAGGTCAAATTCTTCCCCCATGTGCTCATCCCACGCACGTACACCTGTTCCATTCCACAGTTGTAAAAGTTCTTCAACTATTGGCCTTAGGTACACATCAATGTTGTTGCCGGGTTGCTTAGGGCCTTGGATGAGTACTGGCATCATAATGAACTTCCGCTTCATGCACAACCAAGGAGGAAGGTTATACAAACATAGAGTCACAGGCCAGGTGCTATGGTTGCTGCTCTGCTCCCCAAAAGGATTAATGCCATCTGCGCTTAGACCAAACCATACGCTCCTTGCGTCATCTGCAAACTCCTTCTCGTACTTTCTTTCGATTTTGCTCCACTGCGACCCGTCAGCGGGTACTCTCAACTTTCCGTCTTTCTTACGGTCTTCTCTGTGCCATCGCATCGCCTTGGCATGCTCTTTGTTTTGGAACAAACGTTTCAACCGTGGTATTATAGGAGAATACCACATCACCTTGGCAGGAATCTTCTTCCTGGGGCGCTCGCACTCGACATCACCAGGCTCATCGCGGCTGATCTTATAGCGCAATGCACCACATACCGGGCAAGGGTTCAAATCCTCGTACTCACCGCGGTAGAGGATGCAATCATTAGGGCATGCATGTATCTTTTGCACCTCTAACCCTTGAGGGCAGACAGGCTTCTTTGCTTCGTACGTACTCTCGGGCAATTCGTTGTCCTTTGGAAGCATATCCTTTATCATTACCAGCAACTTTCCAAATCCCTTGTCAGATACACCATTCTCTGCCTTCCATTGCAGAAATTCCAGTGTGGTGCCCAGCTTTTTCTTGTCACCTACGCAATTCGGGTACAACAATTTTTTGTGATCCTCTAACATGCGCTGCAACTTCTTCTTCTCCAAATCACTTGCGCAGTTTCTCTTTGCATCGGCAATGGCCCAACCTAGATCATCAACAGGCTCATCTGATGCCTCTTCTTCAGCTTCTTCCCGCATTGCCGGCTCAGCTTCTTCCCGCATTACCGGCTCAGCTTCTTCCCCCATTGTTGTATCATCGTATTCAGGGAACCCATGGCCAGGATAGCTGTCGTCGTCCTCTTCTTCTTCATTGTCTTCCATCATAACCCCTCTTTCTCCGTGCTTGGTCCAAACATTATAGTGGGGCATGAAACCGGACTCAAATAGGTGGACGTGAATGGTTCTTGACGTAGAGTAATTGCGATCATTCTTACAGACAGCACATGGACAAGGCATAAAACCATCCGCCCGCTTGTTTGCCTCAGCCGCAAGCAGAAAAGTATGCACGCCCTCAACGAACTGGGGAGAGCATCGGTCATCGTACATCCATTGCCGGCTCATCTTCATTACACAACACCGAATAGACCAAATTAATACAAGTTCATACATAAAGTTCATACAACACTTAAATGCAACAAACAAATAACTCTCTAGCTAAAGCATTTAAATGCAACAACAAATGCGATCAAGATTGCAACTAAGGTAACAATTGATCCAACAGCATAATGATACCAAGCCTCACTATCGATGGCATTTCTAATCTTTCTATTCTTCAAGCGCATTTTCTCCATCTTGATATTGTGATCATCGACGACATCGGCAACATGCAACTCCAATTCCATCTTCTCCCCCTCAATTCTTTTCAATTTTTCTTTCAAGTACTCATTTTCTCTTTCAACTAAATTTAACCTCTCAACAATAGGGTCGGTTGGAATTTCCGGTTCACATACCTCCTAGATAAAAATATCTATGTCAACTTGATGGGCATAATTTGTCATAAACACGAAATGCAACTAATAGTTTTAAAAGAGAATATACCACATCCGAATCATAACAAGGACGAGGGCCGACGGGGACGGATATCAAAACCATGGCACTATGTATAACAAACAACGTACGGGTAAGATAATTATTACATGATTAACTATATATCCAAATCACACAAACATCAATTTTTTATATAAAATTACATGAACAAGAGGCTCACCACAAGGTGGTGCCAGTGACGGGACGGTGCGGGCGATCGACGGTGGTTACGACGGAGATTTAGAAGGCACTAAGTAAACCACACCTACATATGCAAACTAAGTGTTATCTTTGACCTCAAATTGCATATAAATCAAATACTAGCACATATATATATTTCCTCCCAAATTACTAAACTCACAAATTAGTAACTATACAAAGCATGGGAAGAGCTAATCTAGCAATGGGAGTTGAAAGGACGAAGTTGCTAACCTTTGTGATCATTTGAATGGATGGGGGCCTTCAAATCTTGACAAATTTTGGGTAAAATTTTTGAGGAGCTCGAGGGGAAAGGGGAAGAACAGAGGAGAAGTGAGGGGAAAGGGGAAGAACAGAGTGGCTCGGGTGGACGAAGGGTTTATGTACGTCGACCTATAGTACCGGTTCGTGGCACGAACCGGTACTAAAGGTGCTGGAGGGGGCCCAGACTGACAACATCCTGCCACCACTCTCAGTAGTACCGGTTCGTGGCACAACCGGCGCTAAAGGTTAGCCACGAACCGGTACTAATGAGAGCGGCCCGGCTAGCCATTGGAACTGGCACTAATGTATACATTAGTGCCGGCTCTAATACAAACCGGCACTAATGTGCTGCACGTTTGACCCTTTTTCTACTAGTGAGATGATGGATACTAAGTAGCTCTTGACAGCAAGATATAAGTGAAGATCACAATGGCAGTGAAGATAATGATGAAAAACAACTGCCAGGTAGGACATACAACAACTCTCTCTCCAACTTTCCTCTTGAAAAGTTTGAGCCAATTTTCTGATAAATTCTTTCAAATAATGCTACTAACTCAAGCTTTCCAATGCAAAAAGAATCACTCAATTCCGAGTTGATATGAGGAGTCAAAGAATTCTAAAACTGGCCTGAAAAATTGGAACAAGTTGTTTTCAGGAACTTCAGAGGGCAAAAATACCTATTTAGAAGCCGATTTTGAGGTGTCAAATATTGAACTAGCTTCTGCAACTATTTAGATGCGGCTCGTCTCTAGCTTCCATTTGAGTACTCACGGAGCCAAAACGTACTTCATATGAGGAAGATACACCTGTTTTACTGAACAGTGCGCAAAACAGATTCCAAGCCGAATTCAGGTACGAGATTGATTCTAGATAGACCCGATTTTTTTTCTTCTCTTTTTTTCTCACGCTTTTTTTCTTTTTCTTCTCTCTCTTTTTCCTTTTTTTCCTTTTTTTCTCTCTCTTTTTTTTCTCTGTCTTCTTTTTCTCCCTCTTTCCAAGACAAACTAGATAAGATGCAAATTGGATCAGACGAAGTTGTGAGTGACCTCAACTATGATTATAACGATGAACAGTGCGTAGCACGTGGTGGAAATTAATGGATGGGATGGTGGACAGCGGAAGGGATAATGATGTAGCTGCGGCGTGACTAATGTGAATACAACTCGAAACTCTAAAGGAACTAGACACTAAGACCAGCAACTGACACGACGATGCAACCGATAATTCAACTATGCAAGCAATGAATAGAAAATTGCAAAGGTTCGGACTGGCTTGGATAAAGGATGAATAGATCTAACTTTTTGTGTGGCTTTTTCTTGGACAATAGGTAAGAAAATAAATCTAATCTAAGAAAACTGGAAATTCTCACCGAGCAACCTGAAAACTGATACCACTTGATAGAGGCGGAGTGTCCCGATCTTTCGATGAGATGATAACTATCGATTTGGTGGAGACGACTTTGACGATCCGACTACAAACGTGCACGACGTTGCGCCTTAGCAATCGCTAAACCAACTCCGAGAGGTTATTGACCACGCCGGAGCACAATCAACCTGACCACGAAGGTCTATTCCTGCAAGCAATCAAAGAACAAACAAGAATATGATAAAAGCAATCTGAATATTGCGAGTATATATGAAGTATTGATAAAGGTGGGGATCCGTAAGCGGTCTTGGTCTGGTCGTTGGACACAAACGAAGTATACGAAGTTGCAATGGCTAACTTTTAACTAAACAAATCCTAAGGAAAAAGCTACTAGATGGATCTACTTATATAGGAGCAAGGGGTGGCGGCCAAGGAGGTGGGAGAACGTCCCAAGGCAGCCTAAAACCAACCCTAGGTCGTACAAGGCTCATAGGCTCAAGTGTAGGTGACGTAACACCTTTGGACTTGTAGTTTGACTCGGATTCTGCTGCAGCGTCAGATTGTTTCGTCCATAACTCAACGCTCCTGACGCATTTTAAGGTGATTCCAATTGGGTTGGAAAGAGCATGAAATCTACGTTCCAACCAAAAAAGAATCACCCAATTTGGAGTCCGTATGAAAAAGTTGTTGACGTTTTGAGTCAGGTATGTCTGTGCAGTCCGAATCTGAGTCCAGAACGTGAGAGACTTGGACTCTATCTTCTCTTGGGCCAAAAGTGACGTGAGAGAACTTTTTGAACAGCAAATAAACATCTCTTTCTTCCTTATCTTCATATGTGGATTGTACAAATGTCCCATACACCTGCAATTAGACAAAACACAAACGTGTGTGAAGTATTTTTGTTCTGGATAACATAAATAGATTATTGAATAGTTTGCACTAGAAATCACCTGACAAATATGCATGTATGCAATATTTTTGGTCATATCCAAGGTAGTCATGTCCTCATCAGATTCTTCTTTTGACGTATACTTCCTCATCATCATCATCTTCCCTCATTGGGTTGCCGTACTGATCATAGTCTTCCTCGTTGGCGACTCCATCCATTCCAATGATGTTCCTTTTGCCTCTCCTCACGACAACACGGCTAGGATTGCGCGGGTCAGTTACGAAGAAGCATTGTGTCACGTGCTTAGCGTGTACCCATGGCTCGTTTTTTGCGATAGCGTTCACGGTAGCGCTCTTGGCGTTGGGTATAGTCATGGTAGTGAACATCTGGCTTTCTCTTTCGACATTCTTAGCCCATCTGACACGAAAGATCGTCGTGTTGTGCAGTCCAGAGTAGTCAAGCTCCCAGATCTCCTCGACCCTTCCATAAAATCATTCAGTTGCGCCGTTGTCGTTGCCGGTCATGCATTCCATCGTCACCCCTGAGTTCTGATCATCACTGTCCATATCTTTGGCCTCCGTGTAGAACGTGTATCCATTGATATCATATGCCTGATAGGTTACGAGGTTGGGCAAGGGGCCATGTGCTAAGGCGTATATGAGCAATCCGTCCTTAGAGCCCTCCTCCGGGGGATTAGCAATAATATGCTCTTTGAACCAATGCAGGAAAATGGAGTTGTGCTCTCTAGTAACTTCGGCGTCCGTCCTGCATACCCCCCGGTCACGATACTTCTTTGCGATAATTTCTTTGTGCAGTGCCACGAATGGATCTACCTCGTCTAGGTGTTGTAGCACTACCAAGTTTGCTCTGTCAAAGTTGTTGCGTCGATCTGAGTATGCCACGTGCAGTTCCCTGCAACTGTTGCAGCGACCATCTCCTTCGAGCCTCCCATCGTGCTTGTTAACGGGCAAACCAACACTAACACCAGGCGGCTGGTCTGCGCCATATAGAAAATTCTCACAGAAAGACATGCACTCTTGTGCCAAATAGCCCTGGACGATGCTTCCTTCCGGACGGGACATGTTACGAACGAATCCTTTGATGATCCCATTCATCCTCTCAAACGGCATCATTTTGTGCAGGAATGACGGCCCCAGGTCTATTATGTCATCCACAATATGGACACACAGATGCACCATCACATCGAAGAACGCGGGCGAGAAGTACATCTCAAGCTCATTTAGTATCACAACGATCTCTTCCTGTAGCCTTTGGAGCTGCTTCACACTGATCGACTTTCGAGAGATGACGTCGAAAAAGTTGCAGAGACCAATAAGCGTGTCACGGACATGCTTGTCCATTATCCCTCTAAGGGCAACAGGTAGTATCTGCGTCATCATCACATGGCAGTCATGAGACTTCATCCCGCTGAACCTTTTCTTGTCCGTGTCTAGATATCTGCTTATCTTGCCACAGTAACCGGAACTAACTTTGACTCCGTTAAGGCACTTAAAGAATTGATTGATCTCAGCCTGACTTAAGGTGAAGCAAGAAGGGGGGCAATAATCCTCTTTCTTTATTTTCTCGCCCTTCTTCTCCCGTGCCTCTGTCTCCGTCTCTGTCTCGTCTGACATTTTTCGGGGCGGCATGTGCAGATCTTCCCTGATTTTCAAATATTGCAAGTCTTTTCTTGCCTTCGGCCCATCCTTGGTCTTATCCGGCATGTTCATCAGTGTTGCGAGCAAGCTATCAAGGACATTCTTACAGATATGCATTTGATCAAGGCAATGAGGTGTATCGAGTTTGTGCCAGTACTTCGAGTCCCAGAACACAGACCTCGTCTTCCATACCTTCAGCAGCGGCTCCGGGGCCTTACTCATCGTCTTTCCTGGCGCGGGGCACTCCTTCCAGTTTTTCAACAGCTCATCGATTTCGGCACCGCTCCGCTTACGTGGAGGTCCTTGATGCTCAGCGTGACCATTGAATAGATCTCCACGGTTTCTCCACGGGTCGTCCTATTCAAGCCATCTTCGATGCCCATGTACACGATTTTCCCAGACCCACCATCTTTCCTTGACGTTAGCTGCTGAGACGTCGTATCATCCATGCACCGCGTGCATCCGCAATATCCATGGCACACCTGGCCTGCCACATATCCGTAACCAAGATAGTCCTGCACTGTCGTGATCAGTGCGGCTCTCATGTTGAAATACTCACCTTTGCTGGCGTCCCATGTCTTGGCTGGTGTTTTCCATAACGTGTCTAACTCCTCTTGAAGTAGCCCCAGATACAAATTAATATTATTTCCTGGTTGTTTTGGCCCTTGAATAAGCATGCTCATGTGAATGTACTTCGATTTCATGCACAACCGGGGGGGGGGGGAGATTGTACATCCATAGAAACACGGGCCATGTGCTATGGTTGGTGTTCTGGTTGCCAAACGGATTCATGCCATCTGTACACGCGCCGAGCACGATATTCCTTGCATCACATTCAAAATACCGATAGAAGTTGTTCAACACTCTCCACTGGCTTCCATCCTTCAAGTGTCTCAGCTTCGGATCATCTCCATCGTCGGGCTTCTTCCTCTCCACGTGCCAGCGCATTAGCTTAGCTTCCTTGGGATCTACAAAATACCCCTGGAGATGGGGAGTGATCGATAAGTACCATACAACTTTCTGGGGACATTTCTTCCCGGCCTTCTTGTATCGAGAAGCATTGCACACCGGACAGCTTGTTTTTTCTACGTGCTCCTTCCGATAAATTATGCAATCGTTGATGCATGCATGGTATCTAACATGTGGCCGATCAAGAGGGCACACGATCTTCTTGGCCTCATCAACACTAGTAGGACATAGATTACCCGCGGGAAGAACATCCTTTAGGTACTTGAGATGCTCATCGAGGCTACTGTCGGTCCATTTGTTTTTAGCCTTCGTCTTCAGGAGTTGGAGCGTGAAACTCAAGCGGGTCACCTCAGGATTGCAACCATCATACAATGGAGTGTTCGAGTCTACCACCAGTTGCTCCAGCTTAGCCTCCTCTCTAGAAGCAGCTCTCTCTCAGTACTCGTCTCCTTGCGAAGCAATGCTTGAACATGAGGGTCCCGCACAATTGAACTTAGTACCGACGAAATCTGATGCGTGGAGTCCATGTCGTTCTATCCGCCGCCATGTCCGGCCCCTTCTCCTCCGCCATGTCCGGCCCCTTCTCCGCCGCCATGTCCGGCCTCTTCCCCGCCGCCATTATCGATCATCTCTTCGTCTTGCCCCGTGTCATCATTGCCTACCCCGTCGGCATCCTCAACATCGTCATCCTCATCTTCAATTATCCACCGAGTATAGCCATCCATGAAACCAGTCATGAGCAGGTGCGCTTTGACACGACCATCGTCATGGGGGTCGAGCCAAACTATTCCTTTGCATTTTCGACACGGACATAAAACCTCTGTCCGGTTATTTTCTTTCATGTCCTGCACCGCCGACCGCAACCACCTGTCCACCATCGTTCCACTGACCATCGTCAACTCTGCACGGTAATAATAAACAAATTGATTATAGAAATGCATGCATGCATCAAAGTCATAAATTTTTTTAGCATGACCTTCCCTAAAAATAGGACATATATGGATCTAGAGTTTGCCCGGAATTCGCCGAAACGGAAATAAATCGACATTTCGGCAAAACATAGGCAACTCAAAAGCACAATTTGGCGGTGTCAACTCATGCCACACACACAATTTCCACAAACATATCATACACACATAAACATATTTCCATTTTGCAAAAGCATGAAATTTTCATCACCTCTATCTCGATCGAGATCGAGCACACGGTGGAGATGATGTTGTAGGGAGATCAAAAGTGCACAAAGCTGTTCTTAACAAAGATAGATCTAGTTAGGGGGCAAATAGGTCACGTAACTAAATCCTACATCTACCTAGCTACCTAATTTGGGAGGAGACAACTTCAACTAGTGGAGGGGGAAGGAAAAAGAGAAAGGAGATGCATTAATGGAGGTGGTGTAGTTAGGTAGGAGTAATGAAGAGAGAGAAAGGTGGATAGAAGAGAGAGAGTAATGGGGGAGAAGTATTGAGGAAGAAGAAGAGTGAGAGTGGGAGCATGTGGTGGAGGTAGGGGGAAGGGAAGAGAGGAGGAGGAGGGGGAGGTAGGGGGAAGGGAAAGAGAGGAGGGGGAGGGGAGGGACGGGTGGGGAAAGGTGGTGGGTTGGTGCGGGTTAGCAGTAGCGCAGGATCTAAAATGCGCTGCTGCTAAGGAATTAGCAACAGCGCGCTTTGGGATACGGCGCTACTACTAACTAGGACAAAAAAGTGTGGCAATTTGAAATTTAGCAACAACGATCTCAGAAAAAGCGCGCTACTACTACATACTTAGCAGTAGCGCGGTACGCGCGACCGCGCTACTACTAATTAGAGTTAGGTGAACACCGCCGGTCGATATTTGTAGCAGCGCGTTTTACGCCGAGCACGCTACTGCTAAATCCTTATCAGCAGCGAGTTTCCAGCACACGCGCTACTACTAGTTAGCAGCAGCGCTCCTTTTTGAGCCGCGCTACTGCTAAGATTCTGTGTATAGGCTTTTCCCTAGTAGTGCCCCTCTGATCAAGCAGGCCTCCTCCGTCGAGTCGACGACGAGGATGCGGGACAGACATTGTCGATGTCGATGCGGGAATAAATGCTTGAACTAAAAAAATAACAACAAATTTCACATGTTCAAAATAAACCAGAAACTTAACCTAAACTAAACCTAAACTAAAACAGAAACTTAACCTAAACTAAACTAAACCTAAACTAAATTATACTAAACCTAATTAAACTAAATCTAAAAAAAGAAGGAAAAAATGAAGAAAATGTCTCACCTTGGAGCGGCCGGGGCGGCGAGGTGGCACGGTGGGGCGGGCCGGCTTGGCCTGGCGGGTGGGGGGGGGGGAGCGGCGAGGAGGCCCGGCTGGCGCGGAAGGGGCAGGGCGGCCGGGGCGGAGAGGCGGCGCGGACGGGATGGCGCGGACGGGCCGGGGCGGCCGGAGCAGCGCCGCGGGGCGGGGCGGCGAGGCGGTCCGGGGCTATGCGGCGAGGTGGGGCGGCCGGGGCGGGGCGGCGGCGCGGGGTTGGGATGAGGGGAGGGAGAGAGAGGGGTACGGCGAGGGCGTTTTGTTAGATATATAGGGCACATCTCTTTGCTGTCCGCTAGCAAACGCCAAAAAGCCTAGCTAACGGACGTTAGTTTGGCCACTTTCTTTGCTTTCTTCTAGCGGACGGCAAAATTTTTGTGCCATCAGCTAGCTGACGGCAAAGAAAGTGGCCGTTAGCTGCCTCTCGCTAGCGGCCCACCCTGCCTCTTTGCCGTCCGCTAGCAGGACGGTAAAGGTTCTATGCCATCAGCTAGCTGATGACGAAGATAGGGCTGACGGTAAACAATTTATTTGTCATCGGCTGCCTCTTTGCCATCAGTTTTCTTTAAGCTGATGGCAAAGACCATCTTTGCCATCAGCTAGCTGACGACAATGAACTGGCTGACGGCAAAGTTCCTGATTCTAGTAAGTAGTGTTGATTACATCTTGTAGTTGATGCTAGTTGGTTTATTTGGTGAAAGATTATATATTTAGATCCATTATGCTATTCAATACCCCTCTGATCTCGAACATGAATATGATTTATGAGTAGTTGCTTTTGTTCTTGAGGCTATTGGAGAAGTCGTGTCATAAGTAATCATGTGAATTTCGTATTCGTTCGATATTTTGATGATGTATGTTGTAATATGCCCTAGAGGCAATAATATTGTATTATTATATTTCCATTATTCATAAGTAATAGTTTATATTTCATGCTATAACTACTAATATCCAGGAATATGCGATTCAGTGGAAAACTCATATGCACGTGCGAAATGATAAACGATAAACAATAAGTTCACACTCTCGCCTCTAAGACCGGCTCATGTGTTGTTGGTGATTACATTTTACGGATCTTAGGATATCAGTAAGTGTAACGATAGTCCTAAAACAATATTGAGGGTATGATGTTATAAGAACGATCATATTGAATCGACCCAATACTTGTCTGTTATACTGTGTAAACACATCGTCTGAAATCATCTGTTATAATTGAAGGAAATATGCCCTAGAGGCAATAATAAAGTTGTTATTTATATTTCCTTATATCATGATAAATGTTTATTATTCATGCTAGAATTGTATTAACCGGAAACTTAGTACATGTGTGAATACATAGACAAACAAAGTGTCACTAGTATGCCTCTACTTGACTAGCTCGTTGAATCAAAGATGCTTATGTTTCCTAACCATAGACATGAGTTGTCATTTGATTAACGGGATCACATCATTAGAGAATGATGTGATTGACTTGACCCATTCCGTTAGCTTAGCACTTGATCGTTTAGTATATTGCTATTGCTTTCTTCATGACTAATACATGTTCCTATGACTCTGAGATTATGCAACTTCCGAATAGCGGAGGAACGCTTGTGTGCTACCAAACATCAGAACGTAACTGGGTGATTATAAAGGTGCTCTACAGGTGTCTCCGATGTACTTGTTGAGTTGGCATAGGTCAAGATTAGGATTTGTCACTCCGATTGTCGGAGAGGTATCACTGGGCCCTCTTGGTAATGCACATCACTATAAGCCTTGCAAGCAATGTAACTAATGAGTTAGTTGCAGCATCATGCATTACGGAACGAGTAAAGAGACTTTCCGGTAACGAGATTGAACTAGGTACTGAGATACCGACGATCAAATCTCGGGCAAGTAACATACTGATGACAAAGGGAACAACGTATGTTGTTATGCGGTTTGACCGATAAAGATCTTTGTAGAATATGTGAGAGCCAATATGAACATCCAGGTTCCGCTATTGGTTATTGACCAGAGACGTTTCTTGGTCATGTCTGCATTGTTCTCGAACCCGTAGGGCCCGCACGCTTAACGTTTGGTGACGATCGGTATTATGAGTTTATGTGTTCTGATGTACTGAAGGTAGTTCGGAGTCCTGATGTGATCACGGACATGACGAGGAGTCTCGAAATGGTCGATACATAAAGATTGGTATATTTGACGGCTATATTCGGACACCAGAAGTGTTCTGGGTGATTTCAGAGAAAACCGGCGTGCCGGAGGGTTACCGGAACCCCTCGGGAGAACTAATGGGCCAAATGGGCCTTAGTGGAGAGAGAGGGCCGGCTAGGGCAGGCCGCACGCCCCCTCTCCCTCTGGTCCGAATTGGACTAGGGGAGGGGCGGCGGCGCCCCCCTTTCCTTCTCCCTCTCCTCCTTCCTTTCCCCCTCATAGTAGGAGTAGGAAAGGGGAGTCCTACTCCTACTAGGAGGAGGACTCCTCCTCTCCTGGCGTGCCACAAGGGACGGCCGGCCTCCCCCCTTGCTCCTTTATATACGGGGGCAGGGGGGCACCCTAGTACACACAAATTGATTGTTTCTAGCTGAGTGCGGTGCGCCCCTCCACCATAATCCACCTCGGTCATATCATCACAGTGTTTAGGCGAAGCCCTGCGCCGGTAGCTTCATCATCACCGTCATCACGCCATCGTGCTGGTGAAGCTCTTCCCCAACACTCTGCTGGATCGTGAGTTCGTGGGATGTCACCGAGCCGAACGTGTACAGATCGCGGAGGTGACGTACCTTTGGTGCTAGGATCGGTCAATCTGAAGACGTACGACTACATCAACCGCGTTGTCATAACGCTTCAGCAATCGGTTTCTGGCAAAACAAGTGTGAGCATCAGCATACTCATCTGCATGTCAAGTGATGTGTGTCATCACACATGCATGTTATATATTGCTCATCATTCTCTATTTAGAAACAAGCACAGACATAGTAGCTGCAACATAAGCTAACTAAAAATCCTCATTTAAAAATCTAAACTAAACTACCATTAAAAATCCTCATTTTCATCATTTTCTATGGCGCTGCAAAAGTGATAATCAACAGCTCTGGCATTCTAACACCACACATTTGGCTCCAGCATTTAATATGATTTTTCATCTGCTTCGATATAATAAATAGTACTAACATTTTAGTCCACACACTCTGAAAATATCTCCTAAGAGGAAACTTATAGATTGCCAACATAATACAACAACTGCAACTTCCTACTAAACACCTCCTAAGAGGTCACTAGAGCCGGTAATCAAGCTATCATCCAAGGCAACATCATGAAAACAGTAAATGGACAGGAATGGAGCTTACAATCCAACTGCAGGTCTTGGAGAGGCGGCGAGAGAGCGCGTGGATGCAGTAGGCGATGTCGGCCCGCGGCCTCGCAATGGATGTCGCCGCAGCAATCTCTGCACCACCACCACACAGAGACACACACAATCAATCAAACACGAGCACCGGTTCTCATTATTGTAACTAACAAGTGGTAAAGAACAGCAGCTCCAAGTCTCGACACCACTTCCTAGGTGCAATATGCAACAACCCCCTAGCAGCTCCAAGTATTTCACTTAGTGATCATTGGAGTAGAGATTCATGACAGATTATCAGGTCGGGTTTTGGGCATATGCCCACAGGCATAGAATTGTGCCAATGCCCTGCCCACATGCACAAAAACGTATCCAAACCCAGCCCCTGGGCAAAATTGCATGAAAATTGAGGACATATTTTCCTATTTCGCCATCGGTGGCCTATGCTAGAGAAAGCTGCTTCTTCTTGCCAGAATGGCACAATCAGACATTGGGGCACATAGTCACAGGAAAGGAGGGGGTGGCTCACCACGCGTCGGGGTCAGGGTCATCGGGGCTGAGGGGGTGGCGTCGGGGTCAGGGTCGCTAGGGCTGACGGGGTGGCGTCGGGGTTGAGGACGTCGGCGTCGTGGTCGGGGTCGCCTGGGCTGAGGGCATCCTTCTCCTCCTCACTGAGCCCTATCGATATGCAGAGACAAATCCTGGTCAGAGCGAGAGAGAGAGAGAGAGAGAGAGAGAGAGAGAGACCTGCCGGCGGAGAGAAGATGGAGCCGGTGGCACGGGGGAGGGGCGGCACGGGGGGAAGGGTCGGGTGCGGCGCGCATCGACGGCAGCGTGGGCGGGTGCGGCGTCGGCAGTGGAGGGGATTGGATGGACCGAGAGTGAGAGAGAGGAAAGAGATGGGTGCATTGGCTCTATATAGGCAACTTAGCTATAGCGCGATGTGGCAAAACGCACTATAGCTAACTTAGCTATAGCGCGGGGCAGAAAAACGCGCTATAGCTAACTTAGCTATAGCGTTGCCCAGCTCAAACCGCGCTACTGCTAAGTTTTTCTTTTATTTTTCTTTTTATTTTTCTTTTTCTTTTTATTTTTATTTTCATTTTTCTTTTATTTTTCCTTTCCTTTTTCTTTTTCTTTTCTTTTATTTTTATTTTTATTTTATTTTTCTTTTTCTTTTTCATTTTCTTTTTCATATTCCACAAACTTCCTTCCTTTTTATTTTTATTTTTCTTTCGTTTCATTTTCACAACTTATTAGTTCATTTTTATTTTTCTTTCATTAATTTCATTTTGCAAAACTTCAGTTCTTTTTCTTTTTCTTTCATTTGCATTTATCTTTATCTTATCTTTCATTTGCATTAGTACAAAGTTTGTATAGCAGGGGTATATATAGCTCTAGCTAGCTAGGGTTAAATTTGGTCTGTCGTTGGAGCAATACCACTGTTACCCTCCGGATAATAATTAGTATAATATATATTACATCATTTGACCGCTAACGGCGGTATACAAAATAGCTAGACACACACAAAAATTGTGGATTAGTTTGTCAGCTTGGGCGACGACGACGCTTCAGACTGATCTTCTTCCCTCTTTTGTTCGTTGTCGAATAATTGAGCCCATGGTCGTGACTTTTCCTTCTCTAGGGACTACGATCTTTCATAGGTAATGTAGCCTTCATTCTTCTTTTGACGTAGGTTTCATCGTCATCAGCATCATCTTACCTCATCGGATCACCGTACTGGTCATAGTCTTCCTCGTTGGCGACTCCATCCATTCTGGTGATGCTCCATTTGCTTCTCCTCACGACAACACGGCTGGGATTGATCGGATCAGTTATGAAGAAACATTGTGTCACGTGTTTAGCATGTACCCATGGCTCATTTTTTGCGTTGGCGTTGACGGTACCGCTATTGGAGTCGGGTATACACATGGTAGTGAAATGTCAGTTTTCTCTATGTACATTCTTAGCCCATCTTACATGTACGAAATATCGTCGCGCTATGCAATCCAGAGTAGTTAAGCTCCCATATCTCTTCAACCCTTCCGTAATATCTTTCAGTTACAATCCCAATCATGGCTTCCATCGTCACCCCTGAGTTTTGGTCATCACTGTTTATATATTTCTCCTCCATGTAGAACATGTATCCGTTGATATCGTATGCTTGATAAGTCGCGAGGTTGGTCAACGGGCCATATGCTAAGGCGTATATGAGCGTTCCGTTTGGACAGCCCTCTTCCGGGGGATTAGCCAGAACTCCCTCATTGAACCAACGCAAGAAAGTGGAGTTGTGCTCTCTAATAACTTCAGCATCCGTCCTGTGCACCCCACGGCCACGGTACATCTTTGCGATGGTTTCTTCGTGCAATGTCATGAAATCTTCTAGCACATCTAGATGTTGTAGCACTACTAAGTTGCCCTGTCAAGGTCGTTTTGTTGGCCCGAGCGTAACATATTCACATCCCTATGACCGTGGGTGTGACATTCGCCTTCAAGCCTTCCACAGTGCTTGTTGATGGGCAAACCAACAACAAGGTCTCCGGTGCCTACTAGATAACTCTCACAGAAAGAGATGCACTCTTTGGTCAGATATCCCTGGGCTATGCTTCCATCTGGACGGGACATGTTACGAACGAATCCTTTGATGACCCCATTCATCATCTCGAATGGCATCATGCTGTGCAGGAATGTCGGCCCTAGGTCGATGATGTCATCCATGATGTGGACACATAGATGCACCATGACATCAAAGAACGCGGGCGGGAAGTACATCTCTAGCTCATTCAGTATGACAACGATCTTTTCATGTAGCCTATGGAGTTGCTTCACACTTATCGACTTTTGAGAGATACCATCAAAAAAGTGGCATAGGTTAGTAAGCGTCTCACGCACATGTGTGTCCATAATCCCTCTAAGTGCAACCGGGAGTAACTGTGTCATCATCACATGACAGTCGTGATACTTCATCCCGCTGAACATTTTTTTCTTAGTGTCCAGATATCTGCTTATCTTCCCACAGTATCCGGAACTAACTTTCATTCCAGCAAGGCACTTGAACAATTGATCAACCTCCTTCGGATCTAAGGTGAAGCAAGAGGTGGGGGGGCTATATTGTTCTTCCTTCTTGTTTACTTTTCTGCCCCTATCTTCCGTCTCCGTCTCCGTCTCGGTCCCCTCTGACGACCTTTTACTGGGCATTTGGAGATCTTTCCTGATATTCAAAAATTCCAAGTCTTTTCTTTCCTTCGGCCCATCCTTGGTCCTCTCCGGCATGTTCATCAATGTTCCAAGCAACACTCAAGGATATTCTTTGTGATATGCATTTGATCAAGGCTATGAGGCGTGACGGGTAGGGGCTAGTATTCCAAGTCCCAAAAAACTGTTCTCGTCTTCCATACCTTCAGCAGGGGCTCCTGTGCCTTTTTCTTTGACTTTCCCAGTGAGGGGCACTCTTCCCAGTTCTTCAATAACTCATATATTTCTGCACCTCTATGCTTACGTGGAGGACCTCGATGCTCAGCCTTACCATTGAATAGATCTCCATGCTTTCTCCACGGGTCATCCTTCTCGAGCCATCTTCGATGCCCCATGTACAAGATTTTTAAAGACCCGCCATCTTTCGATAGCTCATGAGAAGTTGTATCATCCATGCACCTCATGCATCCGCAATATCCATGGCACACCTGGCTAGAGAGATAGCCGTAACCGAGATAGTCCTGCACCGTCGTGATCAGCGCGGCTCTCATGTAGAAATACTCTCCTTTGCTTGCATCCCATGTCTTGGCCGGCGTTGTCCATAAGGTCTGTAGCTCCTCTTTCAGTAACCCGAGATACATATTCATATCATTTCCTGGTTGTCTCGGCCCTTGAATAAGCATAGCCATGTGTATGTGTTTTTCCTTCATGCACAACCAGGGGGGAGGTTGTACATCCATACAAACACGGGCCATATGCTATGATTGGTGTTCTGCTTGCCAAACGGATTCATGCCATGACTACTAGCGCCAACCACGATGTTCCTTGGATCATTAGGGAAAAAATCAAATTCAGCATTTAATGCTCTCCATTGGCTAGCATCTGCGAGGTATCTCAGCTTCGGATCATCTCCGTCATCTGGCTTCACCCTCTCTGCATGCCAGCGCATAAGCTTTGCTTCCTTACGATCTACGAAAAACCACTGTAGACGCGGAGTAATCGGAAAGTACCATACAACTTTCTGTGGAGCTTTCTTTGTGGCCTTTTTATATCGTGAAGCATTGCACTTTGGACAGATGGTTTTTTCCGCGTGCTCGTTCCGATATATGATGCAGTCCTTGATGCATGTGTGACATCTAATGTGTGGCAGATCAAGAGGGCACACGATTTTCTTGGCCTCATCGACACTAGTAGGACACAGTCTTCCCACCGGAAGAACCTTCTTTAGATACTTTAGTAGCTCATCCAAGCTTGCATCTGTCCATTTGTTTTTTGCCTTCTTCTTTAGAATTTCTAGTGTGAAACTCAAGCGGGCCACCTCGGGATTGCAACCCTCATACAAAGGAGTCATCGAGTCTACCTCTAGTTGCACCAGTTTGGCCTTCTCTCTAGAAGCAGCTCTATCGCTAGTCGTCTTCTTGCGAAGCAGGTCTCGAACATGCGGGTCCCGCATGGCTGAACTTAGTAGCGACGAAGACGGCGGTGTGTCCGCGTCTTCTCCGCCTTGAACTGTCTCTTTGCCATGGACATTTCCGAGGTTGTCTTCCTCTTCGGGCACATAATCGGTCATCTCTTTGTCTGATGGCCCCATGTCATTATTTCCTGCCCCGTCGACATCCTCATCATCAACTTCACTTATCCACCGAGTATGGACATCCATGAAACCATGCACGAGCAGGTGCGCCTTGAATGTACCACCCTCAAATGGGTCGAGCCTGACTATTCCTTTGCATTTTTGACACGGACATACAACATCCTTCAGTCTTTTTTCATACATGTCGTCCACAGCGGATTGCCAGTATCTTTCCACCATCCTTCCATTGACCTTCATGATAAACTGCGCGCGGAGCAAATATTATAACCACGCATATATTCATGCATGCATGGATCAAATTCATACAAAAATTCGGATGACCTTCCCTAAACATAGGGCATACTGAGTTTGCCCGAAATTCGCGGAAACGGAATTGAATTGACATTTTGGCAAAACATAGGCAACTCATGTCACCCACATTATTTCATCAAATACACAATGTAGGCAACTCAAATTATGCCACACACAATTCGGTATATTCTCATATCGCCCATATATATATAGTTTTGGTCCTATCCACACAAACACTTTTTTTGTTCATCTATGTGTCGAGAGGGATATCGAGCACCTTTCTTCTTAATTACCTAGTAGCTCTATAGATATATAGCTCTAACTGGCTAGCTAGCTAAGGAGAGAGAGCTAGGGAGGGAGTGGGAAGAGAGGGAGAGAGGAGAAGAGGGAAGGCATTAATGGAAGGGGGTGGTGGAGGTCAAAGAAGAGGGGGTTGGAGGGCATTAATGGAGGGGGTGGTGGTGGAGGGCAAAGAAAGAGGTTGGTGGTGGAGGGCAAAGAAGAGGGGGGTGGGAGGGCTCTAATGGAGGGGTGTGGTGGAGGGGCAAATAAGAGGGGGTGGTGGAAGGCAAAGAAGAGGGATATGGGAATGGAGGGGTGTGGTGGAGGGGCAAAGAAGAGGGGGTTGGTGGAAGGGCAAAGAAGAGAAGAAGGGAGGGCTCTAATGGAGGGGTGGTGGAGGGGGAGCATTGGAACAAGAAAGGTGCAAGGAAAGGGGGAGAAAGAAGGGGGAGAGGAAGAAGAAAGGGGAGGAAGGAGGGGAAAGGTGGTAGGTGGCTGGCGACCATAGCAGTAGCACGCGGCGCCAAAGCACCCTACTGCTATGAGTGACAGCCAAAATATCTACTGGTAAGTAAAACTAGCTATAGCGCTTGTACAAAAACCACGCTACTGGTAATAGCAGTAGCGCATCTAGGTGCATAGGCACTACAGCTATTTTCTTAACAGTAGCGCTTGTTAGACTACAAACGCTGCTACTATTTTTTGGTCGGGTGGTGTGCTGTGCAAACTTACCAGCAGCGTGCCCACCACAAACCCACGTTGCTGCTATGTTGTACCAGTAGCGCGCTTTATAACAAATGATACTGGTAATTATCAGTGGAGTGGGGTCCAAAACACACGCTACTGGTAAACTTCTATGTATAAGCCTTTTTCTAGTAGTGTCTTCCTGCAAGAAGAATATGCAAGGCAATATAGATGTTGCTCGTTATGTCAGATGAAAATTTCTTCCCAGATTTAAGGAACTCTTTATGGACATAATAGCTAAAAGTTTCTTCCCAGCTTGAGGACAATATTCATGTAAGCAAATAAGTAAGAACTTTGTAACACTTTCAAGTGAATTATAACCACGTCTCCTTTTAACACTCTCAGGTGGTCGAAACCCTTGTTTCTGTCTAAAACGACATGTTTTGCTAAAAAGTATCGTTCTTCAAACTTTACTTTGTCATACATCTAGTCTATTCCAAAGGATAGATAACGCTTCGCTAGGGTTTCCCTGTCTAGGCGACCGGGAGGGGGGGCGATTCCATCGCCACCACCGCCGCCACCGTCATCGAGCGCCTTGCCGGCCACGTGTGGCACCAACTCTGGCCCCCCCTGTCTACGCAGGACGCTGGAACCGCTACGGCTCTGTCTGCCCTGCAATCGCACGCGTCGCCAGGCCCCTGCAATCCCGTTGTCTCCGAGTTGGTCGATGCCGGGCAGAGTCCAGGAAACGCACGGTAGGAGGGATTAGGGCAGGCTGACCCCCTGCGCACACTACTAAGGAAAAGCTTATACATAGGATCTTACCAGCAGCGAGTTTTAAATTAAGGCGCTACTGCTACTTACTAGTAGCGCGCTATATTGACCCGCGCTACTAGTTAATATTACTCGTAGCGCGTGGATAAAAAACACACGCTACTAGTAAATATCCCCAATCGTGTTCTGCGGATATGTCATAGTAGTAGCGTGGGTTTGCTGGGCCGCGCTAGTAATAGAAACGTAGTTGTAGCGCTGGTCACGAAAAGCGCTACAACTAACCCAGCCCAGCCAGCCCAGCGAGACAACCAACCTAGCCTAGTGAACAACCACCATCGCTAGCTCTCTCATTTTCCCCTCTTCCTCCGGCAAACACTCGCCGCCGCCACCAATGCCGGGCGATTCCGACTACTTCCGGCGGCCGTTGCCGGAACTGCACACCCACGAGCTCTCACGATGGTTCTTCCTTCCCTCCGACCAGATCCGCTCCTCATGGCGGCAAGCGCTCGCGCGCGACCCCTCCCCATGGCTAGGGTTTTGGCTGCCTCCAACTCCGGTGCGGTGCGATCTCCTCTCCCCTCGATTCATGCCCTCTCCTCTCCCCTTCTTTCTTCTCTCCTAACCCCCTCACTTATTTCTTCGGTTAGGTGCAGCAATCACCCTCCTCCATGGACGAGGACGACCACCACGGCACGCACGTGGTCGAGTTCGCTGTCGCCTACTCAGGTGCGGTGCTGGACCAAGGACCTCCGCCTCAACAGATCCTAGCTTGGGTAAGCACCCCATCCCCATGGCCGTTTCACTTTCTTCCTCTGCCCCTCTTCTCTGTTCTTCCATGAATCCTCTGGTTTCAGTTAATTAGCAGCACAACCACAGCCACACAAAGGCGTAGGAGCGTTACTGCTTGTATAAAACTAAATCTCTGTAATGTTTTTTGTTATGTTACCATGGCTACCAAAGAGTGTTTGTGTCTTCTGTTTCTCAATATGATATGCTCACAAGTTTGTTGATACGTGCAGATTGGTGGTCTCTGACTTTGCAACAGATGTTATTGTGCATACCGGTGAAGTCAGATTCTACTTGCACAAGGTCAGTGTGCTAGTATTTTCAGCAATTTTTGCTGAGGTCAACACTAAGCATTTATATTTGCTTCTACAAATAATGGCAAGGGTGGTGGAAGTAGATATGTGTTACATCCTGCAGCATGTAGTTCTTCAGACACAGAATGTTCAACTGTCGGGGTCTCTTTGTCTTGCCATCAAGAGTAGTAACATCATCAACATTTATGCTTCACGTCTGATTGCTGTTGGGCTGTCTCTTTCCAATCTACTGGACCCTGTTTCACACACAAAATATTTTCACTGCCAAGCTGATTATCAACACCACCTTAAAATATTTGTGATGGCCTAATAGATTGCCTTCGGCAACCTAACCAAACAAATCGAAGAATCATCCATTACATTTATGTTACCATTCCTCAGACTAAAAAAACCTTATAGCAACCATATGCCGCTTTGCTGTTACCACCATCCAAATTTTGTTCTTCAGATATGGAAAATTATTCATTGTTCATCGGTTGCTTAGGGGAACATGGTTACCTTGGTGAGTCATCTCTAGTGAATTAGGTGTTGAAAATGTTTTCTTATGTATGTTTCAGTGGGAAGTCCGATCATTTGCTGCTCAAAATCCGACAAATCGGAGGAGGAATGCGCGAGAAGCAATTCTATCATCAATGGCAAGGTTGGTCGTGTATTCCTATTCTTTGAGTTTTCTCTATTTCAACCATACAATTCGTCTAGCATACGGTATCGTCGTTGCAACCTTTCAATTTGGTAACTTGGAAGTAGTTTACCGTTACTGTATTATGAGTGTGTGACCTGAAAATAAGGTAGCAAATTACTATAGATACTACTTCAAAACCATGTACTCCTACTCATTATTTCTGTGTGTCATGTGTACTACCAACTTACTGATGTTTCTTTAATTCCCACAGTCTACAAAATTCATGCCTTCTACTATATGTTTGTGCCCCTAGCTTGCATGCTGATGTTGTATGTGCATGGTGGTGGCCTCCTTCCTGTTGTTATTTGCTCCATATTGAGAATTGTTTTGTAAAAGATAATGAGATGGACGCAGTTAGGAGATGATGCTAGCAAGTTCAAACTCTCTTGAATGGATAGATCATAGTGCAGTTAGGAGAAGTGATGTTATGAATATGTTGTATGCAAGTTCAGTGTGTATTAGAAAAAGTTCAGCATTAAATTATATAGCAAATTCACTACACGGGGATTTGGCAAGCAATTTTGTAAAAGAGTTTATGGTGATTTGCTCCGACATGATTCTGTGTGTGTATTTTGGCAGCTCAACAAGATGAACCATACAGGCGAGGAACCTCCCAGGTGCAGCAACTCCTCCGTCCAAGTTGAGCGCTGGGGAAAGTGGTCTGTTTAGGTTGATGGAAAGCTAGGGAAAGTACCCACCTTTCAATGATAGTTGTGTGCGTATGATATGGGATGTCGTGATTTCTTCCTGTTCAGATGTTCACTATTGTATCTATGATTGCTTCAAGTGTTAAAGATGGTTCTGTGACCTGAGGACGTGTCTCTGATGGAAGCAACTGCATCTAACTTTTATTTTTTTAATTCACAATTACTTAGTAGTAGCGTGGGAAACAACAACTCGCTACTAGTATTTAGGATAGCAGTAGCGCACAGGAGAAGCACGCTATAGCCATTAGCAGTAGTGAGCTTCCGTTAAGCGCGCTGGTGCTACACTTGTGTAGCAGTAGCGCTGGTGAGCATGCGCTACTGCTACGTGTTAGCTGTAGCGCCTTATTAGTAGCGCCGGTCCCCACGCTACTGATACACCTAAAACCCGCGCTGCTGCTAGCCTTTTCCCTAGTAGTGGCAAGGAATTCCTCAGGGAGCCGCCTTTTAAGACCCAGGGCGAGGCTGCCGCCAAAGCACTCGACCAAGAAACCGCCAGATCGATCTGCTGCCGCGACCACAGTTCCATGTCGCCTCCGAAGCTCGAGCGGCATGGCGGGTGCTGGCTCGCACAAGGGGGTAGTCCGGTCGTCGTCTGTACAGACCTTGGTGGTTGGTGGGGGTGATCATGGGGCTCCCTCTGTGGATGCTGCCCACCCGAAGCCTCCTGCTAGGGTTTCTGTAGACGCTGAGGTTGTTCTACCAAGTGGTCGTGATCTCCTCCTTATAGAGCACGAGGGAACGAGCAAGGACGCAGGCGGTGAGAGAGAATAGATACAACATGCAGACCAGTTTGGCCCAGCCACACGGGGTGACCAGGAGCAAGGTGATTCGATCGAAGATGAAGGCCTGGCAGAGGTAGATCTGGAAGAGGAAGAAGTCCTCCAAGAGCCGGATCACCCATGGACGATGATCATGCTTGTCTACTCCTTGGATAGGCCGTCGCCATGGACCCTCTTTGACAATGTGGAGGAGGGGTGGAAGCTGAGGGAGAATTATGACTATGAATACCAGGGCGACAACAAATATCTTGTACACTTTGGGTGTGAAGCTGACATGGATAGGGTGCTACGAGGAGGACTGTGGAAATACAAACATGATTCGTTGATCATCGAAGCCTTTGATGGGATGAAGAAGGTGTCGGAATATAAGCTGGACACCATAAAAATCTGGGTGAGAATCTTGGATGTGCGAGTGAAGTGGAGGACAAAAGCCATCGTTAATGCGCTGTGCTCGAGACTGGGAATGGTCATTCAGACCGAGCTTGATGAACACAGGGGGAACTATGTGCGGGTGCAGGTTGCTATTCCAGTCAACAGGCCTCTTGAAACAGCGGTGGCGATGGTGGCGCGGGTCAAGGAGAAGAGAACCAAGGCAGAGTTTGAGATTCAGTATGAGAAGTGCCCTAATTTCTTTTATACGTGTGGCTTCTTTGGACACCAGGAAAAATCATGTCGCATGAAGAACCGGGGGGATGCGCCGTCAGGGAAGTATAGTGAGAAGCTCAAGTGCTCACCACCGCGCAGATTCACGAGACAAAACGGGCACTGTAAGAGCGAAGGGGAACCCCACTGCTTTTCGGGGCCTGGACTTCTCTTCGAATAGTGCTACGTCCGCTACAATGGGGCACACAGGCCGTGGGGGACGACATGAGACTACTGACACTAGGAGGAGGAACAACCAGCAGGGCCACCACCGAGGAAACCAAGCAGTAGATGAACTGTTGGCTGTGGAGATGCAGAGGATGTCGGGAGCTGGGTTGGGCGAGGCCGGCAAAACACACAGGGATAACGAGCACACAGCCAGCAGGGCTAATGAGGGCGCTTCAGGAGAAGGTGAATACGCAGGGTTTTGAGCGAAGATATGATACCAGCCCTCAAGAATCTGTCCAACGAGGTAGATATGACCAGTGCAGATACATCCGAAGCTTCCAGGCTGGGCAAGCGGGCGGCCGGACAGGAAGTGACTTCTAGGACAACGAGACGAGCGACAAAGCCGTCGTGCTTTACTCTAATACAGCTACGGCTGATGGTGTGACTGCAGGCACACCAAAGAAACGGCGCACAGCGGAGGTGCAGAATGGGCAGCCTTCTTCCTAACGGGGAGGCATGCAGGACGAGGACATGAAGGACGGAGAACAAGACATGGAGGCAGTCGGCCTAGGCAGTGGCGTAGCTAGGGGGTGGCCAGGGTGGTCCATGGACCACCCTGGAATTCCCCCATAGCTTATGTATAGTGTAGTAAAAACATTTCGTTTAAAATAAAACAAAACTTGTGTAAATATTTCTATTACCGGACCACCCTGACAAATCGGGCTGGCTACGCCACTGGGCCTAGGGGCGGCTGACAAGCTGACGGGGCCAAAGAAGCCCTGTCAACAGCAATGAATATTCTCAGTTGGAACTGCCAATGGGGGAGACTACCAGAATAACTGGCGATGCCGATGGCTGAACCTATGCCGACGGCCCCCGTCGGCATAGATTGGCCTATCCCGAAGGCCCAGCCCAGGCCGTCGGCATAGAAAAGCCGTCGGCGTATATCAATCTATGCCGACGGCCCCCGCGTCGCTAGAAATATGCCTACGGTGGCCGCGGCATAGCACGTGTGACCGGCTACCCGGACGGAGACGGCCTTTTGACGGCATCAGTCTACGCCGACGGGCTAACGGCGGCCGTCGGCATAGACGCCACGTCATCGATCCGCGTCGCCCGCCACGTCATCGATCCGCGTCGCTCGCCAATCCGTGGGGTGGCAAATCTATGCCGACGGCCTGGCCGTCGGCATAGGTCTGGCCCATGGATGTTGCCACATCATCGATCCGCGCCCCTAGGCACGTCATCGATCCGTGGCCGTGTGCGCAGGTATGCCGACGGCCTTGCCGTCGGTATATCTCTATTTTTTTTTTATTTTTTTTTATTTTTTTTTATATTATCTACTTTTTCCTGTTTTTTTCACAACATAAATGTGCCTTATCTAACAAGAAAAACATACCCAGATGGTATATCGATTGCCCCCCTCACGGACGTTGCTGCCGCCGCGCCGTGCCCCACAGCGACGCCGGAGATGGGGGGCACACCCCGGAGCTGCGTGCCGGGTGCCTGCGCTAGCCACCACGCTTCCAGAACCGTAGGAGGGCCCAAAGCAACACCAAGCAGCATTGCTACCCCCCAGGTACACCCTCCCGTCTAACCGGGCCCTCATACATGCGGGGCGGTGTGGTGCCATGTCTGTAGAGGCGGGACGGGGGCCCTAGGGGATAGCAATACCACCGGAGCTTCGCACCGGGCCCTCATACATGCCGGGTGGTGTGGTGCCATGTCCAAATTAGAGGCGGCACGCGTCTCCGGGGTGTGCCCCCCCTCACGGACGGCGCCGCCGCCGGCACCTGGAGGGGGGAAACGGACGTGTCGGGTCTACACGGAGGGGATCTTGCCATCGGTCTGGCCCGGATGTTGCTCTAAAGTGTTCCTATGGGCTGACCTAACACAACCGGGTGGATAGGTCCACTGCTCAAAGCCCGTCCGTGCAAAGTCAAAGGGCTAGATCCCGTGGTCAAACGCTACAGGGTTAGGGGGGACGGGGGCCGTGGGGGGTAGCAATGCCACCTGAGCGTCGCACCGGGCCCTCATACATGCGGGGTGGTGTGCTGGCATGTCCGAAGAGGTGGCACGCGTCTCCGGGGTGTGCCCCCTCACACGGACAGCGCTGCCGCCGGCACCTGGAGGGGGGAAACAAACGCGTCGGGTCTACACGGAGGGGATCTTACTGTGGGTTTGGCCCGGATGTTGCTCGAAAGTGTCCGTATGGGCTGACCTAACACAACCGGGTGGATAGTTTCACTGGTCAAAACCCGTCTGTGCAAAGTCAAAGGGCTAGATCCTATGGTTAAACGCTACAGGGTTAGGCCGAACGGGGGCCCTGGGGGGGGGGGGGTAGCAATGCCACCCGAGTGTCGCACCGGGCCCTCATACATGCGGGGTGGTGTGCTGGCATGTCCGAAGAGGCGGCACGCATCTCTGGGGTGTGCCCCCTCACACGGACGGCGCCGCCGCCGGCACCTGGAGGGGGAAAACGTACGCGTCGGGTCTACACGGAGGGGATCTTACTGTGGGTTTGGCTCGGCTGTTGCTCTAAAGTGTTCGTATGGACTGACCTAACACGACCGGGTGGATAGTTCCACTGGTTAAAACCTGTCCGCGCAAAGTCAAAGGGTTAGATCCCGTGGTCAAACGCTACAGGGTTAGGCGGGACGGGGGCCCTGGGTGGGTAGCAATGCCACCCGAGCGTCGCACCGGGCCCTCACACATGCGGGGTGGTGTGCTGGAATGTCCTAAGAGGCGGCACGCGTTTCCGGGGTGTGCCCCCTCACACGGACGGCGCCGCCGCCGACACCTGGAGGGGGGAAACGGACGCGTCAGGTCTACACGGAGGGGATCTTACTGTGGGTTTGGCCCGGATGTTGCTCTAAAGTGTTCGTATGGGCTGACCTAACACGACTGGGTGGTTAGTTCCACTGGTCAAAACCCGTCCCTGCAAAGTCAAAGGGCTAGATCCCGTGGTCAAACGCTACAGGGTTAGACGGGACGGGGGCCCTGGGGGTAGCAATGCCACCCGAGCGTCGCACCGGGCCCTCATACATGCGGGGTGGTGTGCTGGCATGTCCGAAGAGGCGGCACGCGTCTCAGGGGTGTGCCCCCTCACAAGGACACGGCGCCGCCGCCGGCACCTGGAGGGGGGAAACGGACGCGTCGGATGTACACGGAGGGGATCTTACTGTGGGTTTGGCCCGGATGTTGTTCTAATGTGTTCGTATGGGCTGACCTAACACGACCGGGTGGATAGTTCCACTGGTCAAAACCTGTCCGTGCAAAGTCAAAGGGCTAGATCCCGTTGTCAAACACTACAGGGTTAGGCGGGACGGGGGCCCTCGGGGTAGCAATGCCACCCGAGCGTAGCACTGGGCCCTCATACATGCGGGATGGTGTGCTGGCATGTCCGAAGAGGCGGCACGCGTCTCCGGGGTGTGCCCCCTCACATGGACAGTGCCGCCGCCGGCACCTGGAGGGGGGACACGGACGCGTCGGGTCTACACAGAGGGGATCTTACTGTGGGTTTGGCCCGGATGTTGCTCTAAATTGTTCGTATGGGCTGACCTAACACGACCGTGTGGATAGTTCCACTGGTCAAAACCTGTCCGTGCAAAGTCAAAGGGCTAGATCCCGTGGTCAAATGCTACAGGGTTAGGCGGGAAGGGGGCTCTGGGGGGTAGCAATGCCACGCAAGCGTCGCACCGGGCCCTCATACATGCGGGGTGGTGTGCTGGCATGTACGAAGAGGCGGGACTCGTCTCCGGGGAGTGCCCCCTCACACGAACGGCGCCGCCGCCGGCACCTGGAGGGGGTAAACGGACGCGTCGGGTCTACACGGAGGGGATCTTACTATGGGTTTGGCCCGGATGTTGCTTCGAAGTGTTCGTATGGGCTGACCTAACACGACCGGGTGGATAGTTCCACTGGTCAAAACCCGTCCGTGCAAAGTCAAAGGGCTAGATCCCGTGGTCAAATGCTACAGGGTTAGGCGGGGCGGGGGCCCTGGGGGGTAGCAATGCCACCCGAACGTCGCACCGGGCCCTCATACATGCGGGGTGGTGTGCCGGCATGTCCGAAGATGCGGCACGCGTCTCCGGAGAGTGCCCCTCACACGGACGGCGCCGCTGCCGGCACCTGGAGGGGGGAAACGGACGCGTCGGGTCTACACGGAGGGGATCTTACTGTGGGTTTGGCCCAGATGTTGCTCTAAAGTGTTCATATGGGCTGACCTAACATGACTGGGTGGATAGTTCCACTGGTCAAAACCCGTCCGTGCAAAGTCAAAGGGCTAGATCATGTGGTCAAATGCTACGGGGTTAGGCGGGACGGGGGCCCTGGGGGGGGGGGGTGTAGCAATGCCACCTGAGCGTCGCACCGGGCCCTCATACATGCGGGGTGGTGTGCTGGCATGTCCGATGAGGCGGCACGCGTCTCCGGGGTGTGCCCCCTCCCACGGACGGCGCCGCCGCCGGCACGTGGAGGGGGGAAACGGACGCGTCGGGTCTACACGGAGGGGATCTTACTGTGGGTTTGGCCCGGATGTTGCTCCAAAGTGTTCGTATGGGCTGACCTAACATGACCGGGTGGATAGTTCCACTGGTCAAAACCCGTCCGTGCAAAGTCAAAGGGCTAGATCCCGTGGTCAAACGCTACAGGGTTAGGCGGGACGGGGGCCCTGGGGGGGTAGCAATGCCACCCGAGCGTAGCACTGGGCCCTCATACATGCGGGATGGTGTGCTGGCATGTCCGAAGAGGCGGCACGCGTCTCCGGGGAATGCCCCCTCACATGGACAGCGCCGCCGCCGGCACCTGGAGGGGGGACACGGACGCGTCGGGTCTACACGGAGGGGATCTTACTGTGGGTTTGCCCCGGATGTTGCTCTAAAGTGTTCGTATGGGCTGACCTAACACGACCGGGTGGATAGTTCCACTGGTCAAAACACGTCCGTGCAAAGTCAAAGGGCTAGATCCTGTGGTCAAACGCTACAGGGTTAGGCGGGACGGGGGCCCTAGGGGGTAGCAATGCCACCCGAGCGTCGCACCGGGCCCTCATACATGCGGGGTAGTGTGCCGGCATGTCCGAAGAGGCGGCACGCGTCTCCGGGGAGTGCCCCTCACACGGACGGCGCCGCCGCCGGCACCTGGAGGGGGGAAACGGACGCGTCGGTTCTACACGGGGGGGATCTTACTGTGGGTTTGGCCCGGATGTTACTCTAAAGTGTTCGTATGGGCTGACCTAACATGACCGGGTGGATAGTTCCACTGGTCAAAACCCATCCGTGCAAAGTCAAAGGGCTAGAGATTGTGGTCAAATGCTACAGGGTTAGGCGGGACGGGGGCCCTGGGGGGGGGGGGGTAGCAATGCCACCCAAGCGTCGCACCGGCCCCTCACACATGCGGGGTGGTGTGCTGGCATGTCCGATGATGCGGCACGTGTCTCCGGGGTGTGCCCCCTCACACGGACGGCGCCGCCGCTGGCACGTGGAGGGGGGAAACGGACGCGTCGGGTCTACACGGAGGGGATCTTACTGTCGGTTTGGCCCGGATGTTGCTCTAAAGTGTTCGTATGGGCTGACCTAACACGACCGGGTCGATAGTTCCACTTGTCAAAACCCGTTTAATGCAAAGTCAAAGGGCTAGATCTCGTGGTCAAACGCTACAAGGTTAGGCGGGACGGGGGGCCCTGGGGGGGTAGCAATGCCACCCGAGCATCGCACCGGGCCCTCATACATGCGGGGTGGTGTGCTGGCATGCACTAGTAGACAAACACCTATTAGTCCCAGTTCGTAAGGGCCTTTAGTCCCGGTTCCTGAACCGGGACTAATGGGTCGTTACTAAAACCTCCCCTCTTTAGTCCCGGTTCTAACAAAAACCGGGACAGATGGTCCTCCACGTGGCCGGTGCGCCGAGCCCAGGCAGGGGGGCCTTTGGTCCCGGTTGGTGCCACGAGCCGGGCCCAAAAGGCATCCACGCGTCAGCATTCCAGTGGCTGGGGTTTTTGTTTTTTTTTTGAAAGGGGGGGGGGGGGTTGGGGGTTTTGGGGGTTAATTTCTTACTAGCTAGCGTGTCGAGGGCTATATGTATATAGTACGTAGCGTCGAGAGAGAAGTGTCCTATCTTATGTCCGTGCTTGGTCGACGCTACGTACTATATACATATAGCCCTCGACACGCTAGCTAGTAAGAAAATGAAGGGAACCATCGAGTACAGAAGTTCGTCATGCATACCGGGAGAAATGATCGATCGACCTCTCCCTCTCCGAGAGATTGGTCGAACAACAAGTTTTCGTATCATGTACGTCCGACGCTACTGGTTACATACATGTACAATATATAAGATCTCTCAATTACAGTCCCCTAACATTTGAAATCAACTTCCACATGGTATTCTCCGGCTTTATTGATGACGTGGTCAAGAAAGAATCCCGCCAATTCCTCTTGAACTGCTTTCATGCGATCTGGTTCTAGGAGTTCATTCCGCATCTGCCACGTCTAATTTGAAGAAGGGGGTTAATTAATACATATATATGAATGAAACTCAACAGAAATAATGGTGTAATAAAATGAAATTGTGAATATTATTAATTGCTTACGCACTTCATATTGTCTTTGAGAGTAGCCCTGCTTGTTTTTCAAAGTCGCTGTGTGGATGAACTCGCACACGTAGTATCCACAGAAATCATTCCCTTGTTCCTGCCACAAGCACTTTACGAGAAATGAGGTCAATCAAACTGATAATGAAGCATTATAAATGGCATTGATGAAAGTATAGCTATAGAATCAACAGGAGATGCGCACAACTAGCTAGCCAGTAGTACTTACTTTCGGGTATGTATATCGCAGCTCCTTCGGCAGTCCCGAAGCTTCTGCGGTGAACTGTTTCCAAACCCTGCAAGACAAAGAAAATAATTATTATTACTTGAGATATTAGGAAATGAACAAAAAGTTGCCGATAAGGTGCGATAATGATCGATTGAACTTACTTGCTGAGCATTTCAGTCATGTTCGGATAGGTGCTGGGATCTTTCCGTCTCGAGTCTAAGACGGTTACTAGTCCACGCTCAAGCTTAATCTCCAGAAGAATATAATGGTACCTGCGCACGCATGCATAACTCATCAATTACATTACTATAACTTCGCTCGAGTAATAAGGGAAACCGAATATGCAAACGATCAGTAACACTCACTTGCCGTTGTAAGGAAAGAGTATGGTATCTTTGTTTTGATTTTTGATCAACGATTCTAGCAAGTTGTCCTCGGCCTCTTTGACGTCCTTTTCAACCAGAAATACATCTATGATATTTGTGTTAATGAACCCAATATCATAGATTTCATTTTTTTTGCACTCGACGATCTTCAATCTGCATAATATATTGAGGATAATTAATTATAAATACATGCAATGAAAGAGCCGAGCTATATATAGAGATTTAATGACAGAAATAGTACTTACAGGCAGTAGCAAAAGACCGTTAATTTATCAAGGGCCTTTTGATTGAAGAACGCGAAGAACTCCTCAAATGGAACACACAACAGATCAGTTCCAACGAGGTCGTGCTCCTCTTTAATGTGCAGATACAAACTATTCATCCCCCCAGACTCTTTGCAGGTTTTCATGTACCAAGTATGGAATCTTCGCATCATCGTTGTTAGAGATTTTTCATCTTTGACGAGAGGCTTCCCGTACTCGTATCTGTGTTCTTCCACCTTCATGTAATCAGGAAGTGCATCGTCAGGCAGGTAATCTTGTAGATTTCCATAACCGGCCACCATCCCCGGAACATTAGCGACGATGTTGCCGCTAGACACATTGAGCGGGGGGCACGATTGGTTTGCTTGTTCGCCGAGCTGGTCAATTTTTTCGCAGCTGCTCGTTCTTTTGCTCTTTGATGTCTGACAGTACTTCCCGACCGCTCCGCTTGGAGATATGTCTGTTCAATAATGCGCTCATAGTTGGTTCTCGGCGGAGACTTTGCCGGTTTCCTCAGGGCATCGAGAGTGCACTTTGCTTTCACCGGATCTACCTTCTCCTCCGGAGGTGGATGTCTCTTTGCTTTCACCCCTTCAAAGAACTCCTTCACGTGGGTCTGCACGATCGTATTGTTTTCCTCCTCGGTCCTCTCGTACGGTAACTTCTCTAGAGGCTTTAGCGGTGGACCGTATCTATATTGCCTCTCTCCTCTTCTTGTGTTGCTAGACGCCGGAGGAGACGGAGCGGCTGCGGCGTCTGTCTTCTTTTGTGCTTGCTTACGAGGCGGAGGAGAAGGACTACAATGCGCCGGAGCAGCCGGGGCGGCGGCGGGTCTCTTCCGCCCTTGCTGGCGAGGCGGAGAAGGAGGAGGCTGCTGGCTGCTCGGGAGCGCCGGCGCAGGCGAAGAAGGAGGCGGAGTGCCACCATGCGCTGGAGAAGGAGGCGGAGTGCCGCCACACACCGGAGAAGGAGGCGGAGTGCTGCCACGCGTGCCCTGATCGTCACTCGCCGGAGGAGGAGGCGGTGGAGGAGGCGGAGTGCCCTGACTCACCGGAGGAGGAGGAGGAGGCGGAGGCGTCCAGTTCGGAAGGTTGATGACCTCCTTCCGCCATAAGCATGGAGTCTTCAGAGCAGAACCCAGCCTAGTCTCCCCTTCACCGGTAGGGTGGTCATGCACGAGGTCCTCAAATCCCTCCGTTATTTCATCCACCATCACCTTAGCATATCCTTCTGGAATCGGCTGGCAGTGATAAGTTGTGCCGGGTCCACTAGGATAAACTTGGCCAACAGCCGCCTTGACCTTCAAATTCATCCATCGCGCCATAATATGGCAATTTTGAGACTACGTGATACCATCCACGGGATAGCTGGCAGGAGCCGTCAAGACATGCTCCGGCTGAAGCAGCTCGGTGGAAGCCACGCTGCTTCTCCGCTGAGATGGCGGGGTAGCTTCGGGGGAAGCTTCGGCAGGTCGTTTGCTGCGATCTGCTGCTTCTCGTTCCTCTAGCCCCATTACCCTTTCGTGCAGCGCCTGCAGTTGGTCCTGCTCTAGTTTCTTCCTCCTCTCATGGGTTTTGTAACCCCCTACGTCCGGAAAACCAACCTTCCACGGAATGGAGCCTGGCGTGCCTCGTGTCCGTCTAGGGTGCTCAGGATTCCCAAGGGCCATTGTGAGCTCGTCCTTCTCCCTGTTTGGAAGGAACGTCCCTCACTGTGCTGCATCGATATAGTGTCGAAGGTTCTTGACTGGTATTTGCATTTGCTCGTCCGTCCACTGGCACTTCCCTGTTACAGCGTCCAAGGTTCCGCCAGCCCCGAAGAACCAAGTCCGGCAACAGTCTGGCCAGTACATTGTCTCTGGTTCGATCCCTTTTTCAAGCAGATCATGCTCAACCTTGGACCAGTTAGGCCGGGCTTTGAGGTAGCCACCTGACCCCGTGCGATGGTGAAGCTTCTTCTTCGCAGCATTTTGCTTGTTTGTCGCCGACATCTTCTTACTCTTTTCCGATGTCTTGTGGGCCACAATGCGGGCCAGTGATCTTTGATCTTCTCATATTTGCCGATAAATTCTGGTGTCTTTTCTTTCTCGACAAACTGGTTCAGCTCTTTCCTCCACCTCCTCATTAGGGTTGCCATCTTCTTAAGAGCACAAGACTTGATTAATTGCTCTTTAACTGGCTTCTCCGGATCCTCCTCTGGCGGTAGGGTGAAATTTGCCTTCAGCTCAGTCCAAAGATCTTCTTTCTGCATATCATTGACATAAGACACCTCAGGGTCTTCCTCCTTAGGCTTATACCATTGCTGGATGCTGATCGGGATCTTGTCCCTAACAAGAACCCTGCACTGAGGAGAAAATGCGCGCTTTGTCCGGATGGGTTCAATCGGTTCGCCGTCAGGCGCGATTTCTATGATCTCAAACTTTTCATCCGAGCTCAACTTTTTCTTCGGGCCTCATCTCCTTACCGAAGTTGTGCTCGATCCGGAGGGCTAGAAATTATAAGGAAGAAAGATGAGAGTAATTAATATGTGTACATATACCAAAACAATGGATGCATCAATTAACTAGTCAGCACGGGCTTAACTAATATATATATACCTGGCCGGACTCGGTTCGGTCACCGGAGCAGTCAGCACGGTCTCCTTCTTGTACCTCCATTGTGTCACCGGAGCCATCATGAACATAGTCCTCTTCTTGTACCGGCATTAATGGGTCGAAGCCATCATGAACATAGCCCTCTTCTTCACCCAGTCCTTCCTGACCATCGGTCTCGTTGAGAAATGACGCAACTTCATCACTTCCTTGTGCGATTATGTCCCCCAACATCGCTTCTGTTTCTTCGTCTCGGGAGTGCTCCATAGTTTCTGCAAATATTTACAACATGTCAATTATTATTCAAACATGGTACAGATGGATATATATATATATTAGTGGCAAACGTAGAACTAGCTAGCTAATCACAATAAGGAATCATGTTAGTGGCCTCGACGCTGCTTCTCTAGGGTTTGGGGTCGCCTCGACACAACGCTTCAAGGGTTTGGGGTGGCCTCGACGACAACGCTCTTCTAACTTGATAAATTTGGGTGGCCTCGAGAGAGTTAATTTGTCGGGTAGGGGCGCGGCGGGAGGGGGTAGGAGACCAACATCGTTTTCTCTCTAGGGTTTGGGTGTCCTCGAGAGTTTTGGTCGAGCGAGAGGGCCGAGGGGGGTGCTGCCATTGTATAAGTTATCACGGTCGAGAGGGGGTGTATATATCGACCGCCCCTCATGTCGAAGTTATCTCGAGGGGGTTATATCGACAACGACGCGACATACATATACATGGGAAAATAATGTTATCGGGGAGGGGGTATCGGTACCCCCCCTCGTGTTGAAGTTTCTTCTTTCTCCTCTATTCCTTTCTTTCTTCTTCTCCTCTTCTTTTTCTTCTTCTCCCTCGAGAAAGGAAAATAATTAAGGAAAAGGAAGAAAAGAGGAAGATGGAAGAAGGAAGAAGAAGAAGAAAAAAAAGAAGAAAAAAAAAGAGGAGAAGAAGAAAGGAATAGAGCAGAAGAAGAAAAAATTGAAATTTTTCTATTTTTTCTTCTTCTGCTCTATTCCTTTCTTCTTCTCCTCTTTTTTTTTCTTTTTTTCTTCTTCTTATTTATTTCTCCTCTTCTTTTCCTCTCCTATTCTTCTTTCTTTCCTCTTCTTATTTTCTTCTTTCCTATCCTTCTTTTTCTAAAATTGTAACTTTTGCATATGTATAAAGCTTTTCTAAAATTGTAACTTTCTATATATGAACAAAAAACTTTCTATGTACAAAAAAACATTTTTAACATATATATTTAGCAAATTTTAGCCACATACATCACATACACATATACATTATAGCCACATACACATATACATCACATATGAACAAAAAAATAAACTAATAAAAATAAAAAAACATATAGCAACATATGAACAAAAACATATAGCCACATACATACACATACATTATATATATAAAAAATTAAACTAATAAAAAAACAGAGCCGGGCAGAGGGGCATGGCGGCAGCGGTGGCCCGGCGGGGCTGGGCAGGGCAGGGGCGCGGGAGCGAGGCAAGGCAGGGGCGCGAGGCAGGTGCGCTCACAGGGGGTGGCGGGGCACGGCGGGCGGCGTCGGGACGCGGGGAGCGGCGCCGGCGTCGGGGCAGATGGCGTCGAGGGCGGCGGCGACAGCAAAGTTGAGCAGCCTGACGGCGTCAGAGGCGGCGACGACGGTGAGGTGTACCAACCTGACGGCGTCGGAGGCGGCGGCGACGACGAGGTGGAGCAGCCTGACGGCTCGGCGACGACGGCGACGAGGCAAACCAGCGGGCGTCAGGCGGAGAAGAAAGGGATGGATTTTGGAGAAACTGCTAAGTGCTCCTTATATAGCAAAGCCTTTAGTCCCGGTTGGTGGCACCAACCGGGACTAATACACCCTTTAGTCCCGGTTGGTGCCACCAACCGGGACCAAAGGCCTCTTTTCAGCAGCCCAAAGGGCGGGAAGTGGTGGCCTTTGGTCCCAGTTGGTGGCACCAACCGGGACTAAAGGGTGGGCATTGGTACCGGTTGGTGTCACGAACCGGTACCAATGCCCACCCTTTAGTCCCGGTTGCTGCCACCAACCGGGACCAATGCCCCTGTGCTGCCCGCGTCGGGGCCAAAGTTTAGTCCCACCTCGCTAGTTGAGAGGGGTGCGCAGTGGTTTATAAGCCCCAATGCCGCACCCCTCTCGAGCTCCTGTCCATCGCAGGCTTTCTGGCCTACTTGCTAAACTTTGCCTGATGGGCCTTCTGGGCCTACTGCGGGCCTGAATCCTGGCCCATAGTAGGGTTTCATGTCGTATTCAGGCCGTGGGGGCCCAGTAGGAGGCATTTTTTTTGTTTTTTGTTTTCTTTACCTATTGTTGCTATTTTTATTTTTTTCCAGTTTTTTTGTTTTGTTTTCTGCATTTTTTATTTTCTTTTGTTTTTTGCTTTATTTTTTAATTCTTTTTGCTTTTAGTTTTAGGAAAATTATAAACTTTCTGTTAGTGCCATTAGTTTTCAAATTTGAAAACACTTTTTTGTTTTTTGTTTTCTTTCTTGCTTTATTTATTTTATTTTGTTTCTACTTACAACAAAATACTTATTGTTGCTATTTTTAATTATTACGAGGGCCGAACCATAAGACATTAAAGCATTTCAAATGAACTCTGAAAAAGTTGAAAGTTGGCATAGTATCATAAATTGACCCACATAGCATGTGCATGTACAAAACGGACAATGGTATCATACTCGTCAGTTACAAAGTTGGCATGGTATCATCATAATAGTTGCGGGAGAAAGTCTTCACTTTTTCTTCGCTTGTGTCATTTGCTTATTGCGCCGTAACCATGGATAATCTTCATCGTTTATCAGGATGCTGGGGTCAGCCTTGACTTTAAAGGGAGGAATTTCATGAAACTTTTCATAATCTTCAGACATGTCTGTCTTGTCCTCCACTCCCACAATGTCCCTTTTTCCTGAAAGAACTATGTGGCGCTTTGGCTCATCGTATGATGTATTCGCTTCCTTATCTTTTCTCTTTCTTGGCCTGGTAGACATGTCCTTCACATAGATAACCTGTGCCACATCATTGGCTAGGACGAACGGTTCGTCAGTGTACCCAAGATTTTTCAGATCCACTGTTGTCATTCCGTACTGTGGGTCTACCTGTACCCCGCCTCCTGACAGATTGACCCATTTGCACTTAAACAAAGGGACCTTAAAATCATGTCCGTAGTCAAGTTCCCATATGTCCACTATGTAACCATGATATGTGTACTTTCCCCTCTCGGTTGTTGCATCAAAGCGGACACCGCTGTTTTGGTTTGGTGCTCTTTTGATCTTGGTCAATCGTGTAAAATGTATTCCCATTTATCTCGTATCCTTTCCAAATCAATACAGTCAAAGATGGTCCCCTGGACAACAAGTATAGCTCATCACAAACAGTGTTGTCACCTCCGATACGTGCTTCCAACCAACTGCTGAAAGTCCAGATGTGTTCACATGTAATCCAGTCGTCGCACTGCTCCGGGTGTTTGGAGCGCAGACTGTTCTTGTGTTCATTGACATACGGGGTCACCAAGGTAGAGTTCTGTAGAACTGTGTAGTGTGCTTGAGACCAAGAATATCTGTCCCTGCATATTATTGAGTCCCTTCCAAGCGTGCCTTTTCCAGTCAGTCTCCCCTCATACCGCGATTTAGGGAGACCTATCTTCTTAAGGCCAGGAATGAAGTCAACACAAAACCCGATGACATCCTCTGTTTGATGGCCCATGGAGATGCTTCCTTCTGGCCTAGCGAGGTTACGGACATATTTCTTTAGGACTCCCATGAACCTCTCAAAGGGGTACATATTGTGTAGAAATACGGGGCCCAGAATGATAATCTCGTGAACTAGATGAACTAGGACGTGCGTCATGATATTGAAGAAGGATGGTGGGAACACCAGCTCGAAACTGACAAGACATTGCACCACATCACTCCTTAGCCTTGGTATGATTTCTGGATCGATCACCTTCTGAGAGATTGCATTGAGGAATGCACATAGCTTCACAATGGCTAATCGGACGTTTTCCGGTAGAAGCCCCCACAATGCAACCGGAAGCAGTTGCGTCATAATCACGTGGCAGTCATGAGACTTTAGGTTCTGAAACTTTTTCTCTGCCATATTTATTATTCCTTTTATATTCGACGAGAAGCCAGTCGGGACCTTCATACTAAGCAGGCATTCAAAGAAGATTTCCTTCTCTTCTTTGGTAAGAGCATAGCTGGCAGGACCTTCATACTGCTTTGGAGGCATGCCGTCTTTTTCGTGCAAAGGTTGCAGGTCCTCCCGTGCCTCAGCTGTATCTTTTGTCTTCCCATACACGCCCAAGAAGCCTAGCAGGTTCACGCAAAGGTTCTTCGTCACGTGCATCACGTCGATCGAAGAGCGGACATCTATGTCTTTCCAGTAGGGTAGGTCCCAAAATATAGATTTCTTCTTCCACATGGGTGCGTGTCCCCCAGCGTCACTCGGACAGCTAGTCCGCCGGGACCCTTTCCAAAGATTACGTGTAAATCATTGACCATAGCAAGTACGTGATCACCGGTAAGCATGGCGGGCTTCTTCCGGTGATCTGCCTCGCCTTTGAAATGCTTGCCTTTCTTTCCACATTGATGGTTGGTCGGAAGAAATCGACGATGGCCCAGGTACACATTCTTCCTGGAGCTTACCAGGTATATACTATCGGTGTCAAGTAAATAGTGCGTGCATGGGTGGTATCCCTTGTTTGTCTGTCCTGAAAAGTTACTGAGAGCGGGCCAATCGTTGATGGTCACGAACAACAACGACTTTAGGTTAAAATTCCTCCTGTTTGTGCTCATCCCACGTACGTACACCATTTCCATTCCACAGCTGTAAAAGTTCTTCAGCTAATGGCCTTAGGTACACATCAATGTCGTTGCCGGGTTGCTTAGGGCCTTGGATGAGAACTGGCATCATAATGAACTTCCGCTTCATGCACATCCAAGGAGGAAGGTTATACATAAATAGAGTCACGGGCCAGGTGCTGTGATTGCTGCTCTGCTCCCCGAAAGGATTAATGCCATCCGCGCTTAAAGCAAACCATACGTTCCTTGGCTCACTTGCAAACTCATCCCAGTACTTTCTCTCGATTTTTCTCCACTGCGACCCGTCAGCGGGTGCTCTCAACTTCCCGTCTTTCTTACGGTCCTCACTGTGCCATCGCATCAACTTGGCATTGTCTTCGTTTCTGAACAAACGTTTTCAACCGTGGTATTATAGGAGCATACCACATCACCTTCGCAGGAACCCTCTTCGTGGGGGGCTCGCCGTCAACATCACCAGGGTCATCTCGTCTGATCGTATACCATAATGCACCGCATACCGGGCATGCGTTCAGATCCTTGTACATACCGCAGTAGAGGATGCAGTCATTAGGGCATGCATGTATCTTCTGCACCTCCAATCCTAGAGGGCATACGACCTTCTTTGCTGCGTATGTACTGTCGGGCAATTCGTTATCCTTTGGAAGCTTCTTCTTCAATATTTTCAGTAGCTTCTCAAATCCTTTGTAAAGCACAACATTCTCTGCCTTCCACTGCAGCAATTCCAGTACGGTACCGAGCTTTGTGTTGCCATCTTCGCAATTACGGTACAACCCTTTTTTGTGGTCCTCTAACATGCGATCAAACTTCAGCTTCTCCTTTTGACTTTTGCGTCCATGCATCGACAATGACCCGGCGGAGATCATCATCATCGGGCACATCGTCTGGTTCCTCTTGATCTTCAGCAGCTTTGCAAGTTGCAGCATCATCATGCACATCGTCTGGTTCCTCTTGATGTTCAGTAGCATCACCGTATTCAGGGGGCACATAGTTGTCATCGTACTCTTCTTCTTCGCTGTCTTCCATCATAACCCCTATTTCTCCGTGCCTCGTCCAAACATTATAGTGTGGCATGAAACCCTTGTAAAGCAGGTGGGTGTGGAGGATTTTCCGGTCAGAGTAAGACTTCGTATTCCCACATATAGGGCATGGACAACACATAAAACCATTCTGCTTGTTTGCCTCAGCCACTTCGAGAAAATCATGCACGCCCTTAATGTACTCGGAGGTGTGTCTTGAACCGTACATCCATTGCCGGTTCATCTGCGTGCATTATATATAATTAAGTGTGTCAAAAATCATTACAGAACATCATGAATAGATAATTAAGTGACCAAATTAATAGAAGTTCATCATCACATTAAAACCAAAGTACATACATAGTTCTCATCTAACAACATAAAGCTCTGCAGAGCATCTAAATTAATTAAACCATACACTGAAACTATGTAAAACATTTCAATGCGAAAAAAAATGCGATCATAATCGCAACCAATGAAACAACTGATCCAACGGCATAATGATACCAAGCCTCGGTATGAATGGCATATTTTCTAATCTTTCTAATCTTCAAGCGCATTGCATCCATCTTGATCTTGTGATCATCGACGACATCCGCAACATGCAACTCTAATATCATCTTCTCCTCCTTAATTTTTCTAATTTTTTCCTTCAACAAATTGTTTTCTTCTTCAACTAAATTTAACCTCTCGACAATAGGGTCGGTTGGAATTTCCGGTTCAACAACCTCCTAGATAAATAAAATCTATGTCACGTTGGTCGGCATAATTGTCATAAACAATAAATGAACCAATAGTTATGAAAAGATAATATATACCACATCCGAATCATAGACAGGACGAGAGCCGACGGGGGCGGATACCAAAACCATCGCACTATATAAGATGCAATAATAAAAGTAAGAAAATTATACAAGTATCTATATAAACATACAAGTAAGAATTTTTTTTCCTTTCAGAAAGAAGATAAGAACAAGAGGCTCACCATGGTGGTGCCGGCGACGAGATCGGCGCGGGCAATCGACGGCGGTGAAGACGGGGACGGGACGTGACGGACCGCTAAACCTAGACAAATATTGAGGAAAATGGAGCACGGAGGTCGAGCTTGGAGAGGAGAAAGCTTAAGTAGTGTGGCTCGGGCATTCCATCGAACACCTTGTGTGCATAGGAGGTGAGTTAGAGCACCACAAAGCTCTCCCGTCGCCGGCCACGAAAAACAGAGCACTGGGAGTGCTCTGCTCGCGGGCGAGGGGTATATATCGCCAACTAATTGGTCCCGGTTGGTGGCTTGAACCGGGACTAAAGGGCAGCCATTGGTCCCGGTTCATGCCACCAACTGGGACCAATGGTGGTGGGCCAGGAGCGAGGCCCATTGGTCCCGGTTCGTCCCACCAACTGGGACCAAAAGGTCCAGACGAACCGGGACCAATGGCCCACGTGGCCCGGCCGGCCCCCGGGGCTCACGAACCGGGTCCAATGCCCCCATTGGTCCCGGTTCTGGATTGAACCGGTACTAATGGGCTGGCCGGGCCTGGACCATTGCCCCCTTTTCTACTAGTAATGTCCGAAGAGGCGGCACGCGTCTCCGGGGAGTGCCCCCTCACACGGACGGCGCCGCCGCCGGCACCTGGATGGGGGAAACGGACGCGTCGGGTCTACACGGAGGGGATCTTACTGTGGGTTTGGCCCGGATGTTGCTCTAAAGTGTTCGTATGGGCTGACCTAACACGACCGGGTGGATAGTTCCACTGGTCAAAACCCGTCCGTGCAAAGTCAAAGGGCTAGATCCTGTGGTCAAACGCTACAGGGTTAGGCGGGGACGGGGGACCTGGGGGGTAGCAATGCCACCCGAGCGTCGCACCGGGCCCTCATACATGCGGGGTGGAGTGCTGGCATGTCCGAAGAGGCGGCACGCGTCTCCAGGGTGTGCCCCCTCACACGGACGGCGCCGCCGCCGGCACCTGGAGGGGGGAAACGGACGCGTCGGGTCTACACGGAGGGGATCTTACTGTGGGTTTGGCCTGGATGTTGCTCTAAAGTGTTCGTATGGGCTGACCTAACACGACCGGGTGGATAGTTCCACTGGTCAAAACCCGTCCGTGCAAAGTCAAAGGGTTAGATCCCGTGGTCAAATGCTACAGGGCTAGGCGGGACGGGGGCCCTGGGTGGGTAGCAATGCCACCCGAGCGTCGCACCGGGCTCTCATACATGCGGGTGGTGTGCTGGCATGTCCGAAGAGGCGGCACGCATCTCCGGGGTGTGCCCCCTCAAACGGAAGGCGCCGGCGCCGGCACCTGGAGGGGGGAAACGGACGAGTCGGGTCTACACGGAGGGAATCTTATGTGGGTTTGGCCCGTATGTTGCTCTAAAGTGTTCATATGGGCTGACCTAACACGACCGGGTGGATAGTTCCACTGGTCAAAACCCGTCCGTGCAAAGTCAAAGGGCTAGATCCCGTGGTCAAACGCTACAGGGTTAGGCGGGATGGGGGCCCTGGGGGGTAGCAATGCCACCCGAGCGTCGCACCGGGCCCTCATACATGCGGGGTGGTGTGCTGGCATGTCCGAAGAGGCGGCACGCGTCTCCGGGGAGTGCCCCCTCACACAGACGACGCCTCCGGCGGCACCTGGAGGGGGGAAACGGACGCGTCGGGTCTACACGGAGGGGATCTTACTGTGGGTTTGGCCCGGATGTTGCTCTAAAGTGTTCGTATGGGCTGACCTAACATGACCGGGTGGATAGTTCCACTGGTCAAAACCCGTCCATGCAAAGTCAAAGGGCTAGATCCTGTGGTCAAACGCTACAGGGTTAGACGGGACGGGGGCCCTAGGGGGTAGCAATACCACCCGAGCGTCGCACTGGGCCCTCATACATGCGGGGTGGTGTGCTGGCATGTTCGAAGAGGTGGCACGCGTCTCCGGGGTGTGCCCCCTCACATGGACGGCGCCCCGCCAGCACCTGGAGGGGGGAAACGGACGCGTCGGGTCTACACGGAGTGGATCTTACTGTGGGTTTGGCCCAGATGTTTCTCTAAGGTGTTCGTATGGGCTGACCTAACACGACCGGGTGGATAGTTCCACTAGTCAAAACCCGTCCCTGCAAAGTCAAAGGGCTAGATCCCGTGGTCAAACACTATAGGGTTAGGCGGGACGGGGGCCCTGGGTCGGTAGCAATGCCACCCGAGCGTCGCACCGGGCCCTCATACATGCGGGATGGTGTGTTGGCATGTCCGAAGAGGCGGCACGCGTCTCCGGGGTGTGCCCCCTCACACGGACGGCGCCACAGCCGGCACCTGGAGGGGGCAAACTGACGCGTCGGGTCTACACGGAGGGGATCTTACTGTGGGTTTGGCCCGGATGTTGCTCTAAAGTGTTCGTATGGACTGACCTAACACGACCGGGTGGATAGTTCCACTGGTCAAAACCCGTCCGTGCAAAGTCAAAGGGCTAGATCCTGTGGTCAAACGCTACAGGGTTAGGCGGGACGGGGGCCCTGGGGGGTAGCAATGCCACCCGAGCGTCGCACCGGGCCCTCATTCATGCGGGGTGGTGTGGTGGCATGACCGAAGAAGCGGCACGCGTCTCCGGGTTGTGCCCCCTCACACGGACGCCGCTGCCGCCGGCACCTGGAGGACGCCTAACAATAGAAAGAAGATTCCACAGAAAGTGTTGAGGCATTTTCCATTGGTGCCTAGGCTGAGGAGGATGTTTCTTTCCAAAAAAGGAGCAGAAGAAGCACAATGGCACAAGCTAAAGAGGTAGCCCAGTGAGAAGGAATTGAGTCATCCGGTTGACGGTGATGCATGGAAAGATTTTGATAAACAATATCCAGATTTTGCAAAAGATGCCAGAAACATTAGACTTGGCATTGCCACTGATGGGTTCAATCCTTTTGGAAACTTTAACACAACCTATAGTATGTGGCCTGTGTTTGTTATACCATACAACCTTCCACCTTGGGCATGCATGGACCAGTGAAATTTCATGATGGCTTTGCTAATTCTAGGTCCTAAATCACCTGGCAAGCACTTTGATGTCTTTCTACCACCACTTGTAGAAGAATTACTTGAGCTCTGGGAGGGTGTGCGTACATATGATGCTCTTAGTGAAAAAATGTTTGATCTTCATGCTGCAGTTCTATGGTGCATTCAGATTACCCAGCTCTGAGCACTCTTTCAGGGCGTACGACAAGAGGCTATTTTGCATGTATTCATTGTGACAAACGCCCTATTTCTTATGGCCTAAGGAAAAAATTGGGTATATTGGTCACTATCGTTTCCTTCCAAAGGGACATCGTTTGCGGAGAAATTATGAATTTGTTGGTCTTCATGAAAGCAATGATCATCCAGGTAAATTCTCTGAGAAAGAGCTGCAAGCAGAATTGGAGAAGGTTAGACCTAGGAGGCAACAAGAAAGTAAGAAAAGGAAACGTTCTGACTTGGGCAGCAAGAAGGCTCATGTGCCAATTTGGAGCCGCAGGGTTTGTTTGTGGGATTTGGAATATTGGGGGAAATTCAAGCTGAGGCACAATCTTGATGTCATGCACATCGAGAAAAACATATGTGAAAACCTCATTGGGACAATTTGAACTTAGAGGGGAAGACAAAGGACACACTCAATGCTAGGATTGATCTCCAAGATTTGAATATTAAAGAGGATTTGAAATTGAGGAAGGAAGGAAACTCATATGTGATGCCTCGGGCACGATATACCTTGTCCAAAGAACAAGTGGTTGCATTTTGTCAATTTCTACGGGAGTTAAAGTTTCCGGATGGATTTGCTTCCAACATATCAAGATGTACAAGTGTTGATGGTACCAAGGTACAAGGCCTTAAAACACATGATTGTCACATTCTTCTGCAAAGAATCTTACCTGCTGGCATGAGAGGATTTTTGGACAGTGATATATATCAAGCAATAGCTGAGTTAGGCAAGTTTTTTAGGGAACTATGCAGCAAAACTCTTAATAGGGATGTTTTGGCCGAAATGAAGAAAGAAATCCCTATAATTTTGTGCAAGCTTGAGAAAAATTTTCCCCCTGCTTTCTTTGATGTGATCGTGCACCTTGCAGTACATTTACCTGAAGAGGCATTGCTTCGAGGTCCCGTACAATATGGGTGGATGTACCCAGTTGAAAGAAGGCTATATACTTTAAAGCGCTATGTGAGGAATAGGGCACGACCAGAAGTTTCGATTGCTGAAGCATATGTTGCGGATGAGTGCCTGGCATTTTGCTCCAAGTACATGGATGATGTTGAAACAATGTTTAATCGGAACCCAAGAAATATAGGTTTTTCTGATGAAGAAGCCTATGGTGTTGATGTTTTTGGACATGGAGTTAATTTTACTTCAGGATATGATTATCAATATGTACATGCGGAAAAAGAATTTGATCAGATGGTGTGGTATGTGTTGAACAATTGTGATCAGGCTGAGAAATATATCGAGTATGTTGTCACTTCTGAACTTGCTTATGTTGTTTGTGTTGTACTTATGTGATCTGTTGATTAATATGTTTTACTTTACAGAATATTCAGAGATGAGTTAAAGAGAAAAGGGGCGCCGGACAGTGATAAGGAGCTTCAAAAAAAATGCCAACATGGTTCAAGAACTATGTTAGTTTTCATTCGCATCTAGTTTTTGGTTGTCACATTTCACTACAGATTCTAATGTATGTGTCTGCGTGTGTTGTTGCAGATGATAAGGATGCAGGATGAGGTTGGTGAAGAGGTAGACGAAGATCTCTTTGCCTTGGCATGTGGTCCTGATCGGAGAGTCCGGAAATTCTCATCATGCATAGTGAATGGGATTAGATTTAGCACTGTTGATCGTGATAGCAACAAGAGAACGCAAAACAGTGGAGTCATGACCGAAGGTGAACATGACCGTAAGCTCATAAATTTTTATGGAACCTTGAAAGAGATCATTCAGTTAGACTACAACTTGGATGACAGGTCAGTTGTTTTGTTTAAATGTGACTGGTTTAAACTTGATGGAAAGAAGACCGAGCTTAAAAATGATGGTTTTTTCGAAAGCATAAATGTTGGAAGTATGTGGTACAAGGACGATTCTTTGATTCTGGCCACGCAGGCTAGAAAGGTCTTTTATTTGCTAGACACTAGTAAGACTGCACGTGCAACACACGATAGCACAATAGAACAAAAAAACTCATTAATCTAGTTAGACTTATGAACCTAGAAAACATCATATATAAACTTCCAGATGCAAGATTTAAGTGAATAGTTGCAGAGAAAATATTTTGTAAGATTTTTGAACCTCTCTAGTTGCAAGTTGCAATGCATAGACAAACATGAATATAGTCATTGTAAAAAATGCATGATCATCCAAAAATCCAATAGCACCAATGAGCCATAATCATCTCAAACATCAGTACACTCATATTCCATCACAAACAAGCATATTATTTTTGAGAACTTGACAACAGTAATCTGTATTTATTAGTAGGAGCAGACAGTTTTACAACTGGATCCATACAGCTAGGCAAAGGCCCAAAACAGCAGCCAAAATCATCCTAGACAACTCTAACAAAAGCATGCCCCCTCATCCTCACTAACTCTGATCATTCCATCCAGAAAAAACTAACTCTGATCTCGAATGTGGCATCAATGATTCCCCTGTAACTTATGAGATATCATGCCAATGTACAAGCTCCAAGATATGTCCTAAAGCAACATCTTTTGAATGGCACACATAAAAATCGAGAATTCCATTGTCTACACTCATTAAGTCTACTAAGTTTTCTTTTTTTGCAATGAAGTTCAGGAACTTGAGAAGTCTGATTTCTGCTTGTCAATGTCAGCTTGCTATGATGTGTATGCTACAATAGAAAATCCGCTGAAAATCTAATCATCTACAACTTCAAAAATACAAATGATTAGTATATTTGGCAGACTTGAGTTGTGCAATAGTGAGACTTCCTGCCATAATAATCAGTAGTACAAAAGATGAGGAAACATCATTAAAGAAAGAGGCTAAAAGAATCATGTGGGTTTTTATAGCACATATCAACCGTGACACCCTTAAAATGTTCATCACTAAAAGGACTATTAAAAATTAGGAATGCAAATTAGAGGTTCCGAATTTGCATCCTCAAATTTAAGTATAACAAGCAAACAACTTATATCCTCGACAAGATAGCTTCAGTTATAATGCATCACTGTAAATCTTCACCTTTAGTCATACATCAGAATCAGAATCCATTTGTATGACCTAGCAGTGAGCTCCCAAATGCAAGGTAGCAAGCCGGAGAACGACTATCTCAAGCTTTACTTACTTCCTGAGGTGAAATAGCAGTTTTGTCAGTCCGTATAACATCCACTTTTCATCAGTGATCTAATACCATCAGGAGCAATAGAAATCTGAATATCCTTTTGCTCCTCCCTCATGTACTCAGATCCAAATATCCTCTCCTCCTAGCACACATAGAAAAGTCAGTAGGACTTGCGAAATGCAGAACTGCTTATGAGAGAGAGCGATCAAACATTTTAATCCTGAGCTCTAGTATAGTATCGTGTACATCTAAACACTGAATTACTGAACTGAATTACGTTGCAACTAATCTTACAAATTTACAACACATCATTATTAATCCAAAAAATTGTACAATATATTGATATAATTTCAAAAAGTTCAGACTCCCATGCTCTTGAATTCTAAGGCTATGACTGAATCGACTTTAAAAGACTACACACACAAAATTCTTTAGTTTTACAGTCACTCAACTAAAAAGCCCAGAATGTTTCATACATACCTTAGGATCTCTTCTCCAGGCATGGTACCGCATCGCTGACAAGGTGCGTTCCATCCAAAGTTTTAAATAGCGCGCTAAGCATCTTAGCGGCGGACCTCTTCCAAATGCTATAGCGTGCTATAGCGGAGCTATAGCGCGCTATTTAAAATGTTTGTTCATTTGTTTGGACCAAAGTCTCTTAGCGCAAGACCTTTTGTAAACGCTATAGCGTGCTATAGCGGAGCTATAGCAGGCTATTTAAAACAGTGGTTCCATCACGTGTATGCAGGCCCGGGCAGCCGTCCAACTCCTCGACGACACTGTAGAGGTGCATCAAATCCAGGATGCTCACCATCAATTCTACACCCACTGGCGAAACCGAAGCTTCCTTTTCCCTACACGACACACCACACACAATACACACAATTCAACAAACTAAACCAGAAACCCCCAATTTAACTAACTCCTCACCTGAGCAAGTCCTTGGTGGACTGTGATGTGTGTGAATCCGACGGAAGAAGAAGAGAAGGACTGTGATGTGTGTGGGTTGGACGGAAGAAGAAGAGAACCCCCTCGTCCGCCCTCTTTTATGGCCCTCCCGCCTAGGTAGTGCGTGAGTAGGGGTGCTGGCCGGAGGAGGAATCCAAATCGGGGAGAGGGTTCTGGCCACATGAGGCACAAGACACATCCACAACAATCCCGCTAGATCCAAGCCCAACCACAACACCAATCCAGCGCGCGGTGTGGCCTCGTTCGCTACCATCGCTGCGGCAAGTTACCGACCTGGCGGTCATCGCACGGGATCGAGGAGCAGTTACACGCATGCACCGCCATGCGGCAATCCTCGAGGTCCTCCTCGCCGATGTGATGAGCACCGTCAGCGTCGGCGGACATGAGGGCGCGAGAGGAGTTGACGATCCCGTGTTAGGGGCGCGGCCGAGCATCTGGAGCACTGAGCGGACAGGGGAGGCCGAGCATCTGGAGCGGACGGCGGAGCATCAGGAGCACTAAGCTCGCGGCAGTCATGATCCTCGCCGGTGAGCGCCCGGTCGAGCACCACGTGCAGCCTACTCCCGCGCCCCCACCGGGCCCGGAGACAGTTGAGGCAGCTGCCTCCTTCGAGGAGGGCGTCTGGAAGTGTGAGGCCTGCCGGGGGTGGGCGAGAGGAGGCGGCGGAGGGTGAGTCAGAGCGGGGCGATGGAGAGGAGATGGTGGTCGTGTGGGAGAGGTAAGCGGGCAAGCGGAGGGAGCAGTTTTTTTTTGGAGAAAGAGGTGGAGAGAAAAACAAGGAAGATTAGCTTCGATTGTTTCCGCAATTAAGGGGATCGTGAGAGGAAAATCACGGACTAATTCATTCCACAAATCAGGCAGGATGGGCCGCGGGGATCGAAGGATGGGGAGTGTGGACGATTGACAGACTATAGCGTCTGTTCGGCAGAACATTTGATCTGAGACATTGATCTGGTTGGTTAGTCATTGACGTAATACGGACGGTAGGATGTGTTTAAGTTAATTTAATCGAAGGGTCCTGGTTATCCCGTGTACAGTTTGTTGTGTGGTTTTAGGGGAGTTTATGTTTGCTCTTTTAATAGTAGTATAGAGTATAGATGAAGTATGGGAAGAATTGGCAAGTTGTGCAAACATTTGAACATAGGCATCTCTTCAATATTAGTGAAACTGAGGGTGTACCTTTTACCGGTCCTGCATATCAAGAGGACGAGTGTTGTGATGAGGAGGGTAGGAGAATATCTGTTTCTGACCTTACATCCGAGAAGCCTTTGCATAGAGATGATGAGCAAGGCATTGTTTTTGAAGCTGATGTAGTTGCTCGTTTGATGAAAGAAAAAAGCACAGAAGTGTATGAAGGTGGCAATGAAGAGGAAGAAGATGATATGGGTCTGGAGTACTGCAGCGAAGACGAAGGAGGTGCCATGGATGTTGACAGCGATGATGAGTAGATGTTTTAATGTAGAGGTACTATCTTCATTCTTCATTTAGTTGTTGTTTCCTATTGTCTACATGGAGTTTATGTTGAGTACAGGGTTAACACAAGTTTGCCATGATTTAGTTTATGTTCAGTACAGTTTTAAAGAGAGTGAGGTGTTTTATGCACTACATGGAGTTTTTGTTCAGTACATTACCAACTGCTATTTCCTAAAAAAAAAATCTCACTGAATCCTGTAGTTAATGTGTTGGCTGGTGTGTTAGAGGATTAGAATGGTAGTATCTGAAGTTTTATCTTGTTTTAGTCTGTCAGTGTGTTGTGATCCATAGTATTTGTTCAGTACAGTACATGAGAGTGTGATGTGTTTTTCTTCTCACTGATACATAGTTTTGTTCAGTACAGTTCATGGAAACTTCTAATTTTGAAATATTCGACAGGCGTTTCTAATGAGGCTGAGAAGGAGATGCTCAAAAATGGTTGTGCTGCAAGCTTAAGTTGGTCTGGAGTTTTATTTTGTTTGCCTTGATACGGCAATGACCGCTGATCCTTGTTGTGATCCATAACAGAGTTGTATCTGAAGTTTTATTTTGTTTGCCTTCATAGGCCAACCATTTTGTCTGTCAATGTGTTAACGAAGTCGCTGTAGTTGTAATACTTGTTGTATGCCTGACAATATATCATCTATGCACCGGCTGTTGTGAGGATGGCATATGTGTGCTGTCATTGGCTATTCAGTTCCTTATATCTAGTTTATTCTGGAGCTGTGTGAAGCGATCCCAGGCTAGCCAACAGTCTCGGCAGTGTAAATTGGCAGAATGACACTCCTTACTACCCTGGCCATCTACCCAAAACCTCTGGACAAATTACTCTATCAAAGGCCAGTGCATCAGGCATCAAAGTTTGCCGCAGAAACTGATTTTCATCCAAACAGGGCACCTATCCTTAGCCATTAACATCTAGCTTCTTTGTATACCCTAATTGAGCATAGAAGCACATTGTGACACGGTCGGTTTCTTCAACTAATTCACAGAGAGGGAGAGCGTGTGGTGACCATTGCCCTGGCAGGCAAAAATGGCGCTCTGTGCGTATCTGGCGGCGGCACGAGCGACTCAGGCCCCTACTCGCCCACTCCTCTCGCCTATATTCCAGCACCGTCCAACCCACCAGACGCGCGTCTGATCCATCGCGCGAGCCCTACGCGCTCCACCAGACAGTGCGTCTGATCCAGCGCGCGACTTTTTCCTCTATATGCTAGCGACAGCTTCCGCTCAATAAGACAAACTCCCACCAAATATAACACAACAACTAAGATAGGAGCCTGCAGCAGCCATATGGAAAAATGGGGCCCCCCTGGACTATAAAATTTTCATGTGGCTTGCTATCCAAAATCGTATATGGACGTCGGATCGGAGGCTAAGGCATGGACTGCAGGACACGGCATCCACGTGCTTTCTTTGTGACCAAGAGGAGGACAATGTAGATCATCTCATGACTCAATGTGTCTTCGCACGACAGGTCTGGTGCCGATGCTTTGCCAAAGCGGGAGTGGATCCCAACCTGAACCCTCTACACCACGATTTGCTACAACAATGGTGGATGAATGCCCGCAAGCAGGTTAGCTCTACGGACAAGAAGGGTTTCGACGCGTTGGTCATGTTGATCTATCGGACGTTATGGAAGCAAAGGAATGCTAGGGTGTTTCATTCCGGTGCTATTTGTGATGAGCTCGAGACGGTGAACTTAATCTTTCAGGAGTTACATCTCTGGAAGTTAGCGGGAGTGATAGGAGTCCAACGTTTTTGCGAGTAGTCTGCCTAGGATAGGGGAGTGGTTGGGTGGGATCGTCGGATTGTGATGATCTACCATACAATCTCTTGTAAATATTTGCTCCCTCTTCTATAAAGCTAAGGTACGCTATTGACGTACTCTCGAAAAACAGATAGCCCATTGGAAAGAGCACCACGCTTCAGCGCTGGTGACCCAGGTTCGACTTCGCTTTCTCCCCTTTTTCCCTACGGTGCGATTTTTTCTTTTATATGCTACCAATGACTCAATAAATGAAATTCCCAGAACATGAAGCACAATTACATAGATGGTCCAGTGGATAGAGCATCTCGCTCCAGCACTGGTGACCCAGGTTTGGCTCCACCTTCTCCCCTTTTTTCTTTTTTGACGGCAAATTTAAAGTTTTTTAAAATATTCATATCTTTTAAACCGCAACTCGCTCAAATTCCTCTTTCTGTTTGAAATTACACCCCCAGCATTTCTAAAATATTCATATCTTTTAAATCACAACTCGCTCAAATTCCCTTTTCTGTTTGAAATTACACCCAAATTAAATCGGAGCGGCGGAGCCCATGCTACCCAACAATGGACACGTATCAACGACGTCCTACACCATCCATGTGATCACTAATGTCGCCTCCGATGATCGGGTCACCGTCGATGACCAGGTCGACTCCGATCGCGGCTCTATCGAAAGCTTACAAGATCGTGCGCTCCATTCCAAGCTCTCCGTCCATCCATCCCGGAGCCCATGCCACCCAACAATGGACATGTAACAACGACGTCCTACACCATCCATGTGATCACTAACGTCGCCTCCGATGATCGAGTCGCCGTCGATGACCGGGTCGAGTCCGGTCGCGGCTCTGTCGGAAGCTTTCAAGATCGTGCGCTCCATTCTGAGATCTCCGTCCGTCCATCCCGGAGCCCATGCCACCCAATAATGGACACGTATCAACGACGTCCTACACCATCCATGTGATCACTAACTCGCCTCCGTTGATCGGGTCGCCGTCGATGACCGGGTCGAGTCCGGTCGCGGCTCTGTCGGAAGCTTTCAAGATCGTGCGCTCCATTCCGAGCTCTCCGTCCATCCATCCCGGAGCCCATGCCACCCAACAATGGAAACGTATCAACGACGTCCTACACCATCCATGTGATCACTAACTTCGCCTCCGATGATCGGGTCGCCATGGATGACCGGGTTGACTCCGGTCGCGGCTCTGTCGGAAGCTTTCAAGATCCTGCGCTCCATTCCAAGCTCTCCGTCCATCCATCTCGGAGCCCATGCCACCCAACAATGGACACGTATCAACGACGTCCTACACCATCCATGTGATCACTAACGTCGCCTCCGATGATCGGGTCACCGTCGATGACCGGGTCGACTCCGATCGCGACTCTATCGAAAGCTTACAAGATCATGCGCTCCATTCCAAGCTCTCCGTCCATCCATCCCGGAGCCCATGCCACCCAACAATGGACATGTAACAACGACGTCCTACACCATCCATGTGATCACTAACGTCGCCTCCGATGATCGAGTCGCCGTCGATGACCGGGTCGAGTCCGGTCGCGGCTCTGTCGGAAGCTTTCAAGATCGTGCGCTCCATTCCGAGCTCTCCGTCCATCCATCCCGGAGCCCATGCCTCCGATGATCGGCTCGCCGTCAAGACCGTGCGCTCGATTCCATCACAAAATGGAATCGAAGTGGTGTGGTGGGCGGGTGGGTAGTTATTTCATAAATAATTTCTAGTAATTATGACATAGTGTGTAATTAAATATATGTCTTGCTAATTATAGAAACAAATTACTTGCTCGTGATGTATTCTCTAGAACTTTTTTTTAGATCAGTTCTCTCTCTCTTTTTTAGTGGAGGGATCAATTTTTTTTGAGTGGAGAGATCAATTTCTAAATTTACCTGGCGGCAAGAAAAAGCGCGCAGGGGACTTTATTTTCGCTCCAACGGCTCCAAGCCAAAAAGAACCATCTTGAATTGACCATATTCCCCACCAAGCTATTCTTCCATCAGTACATACGAAGGGACAACATTGTAATTTGACACCAACCACTAACCCCACCGCCCGGCCGCCCCTAGCCCCCAAATCACCAAATCCCCCACGCCCCCCCCCCCCCCCCCCCCCCCGCACGGCTGCCCCAGATCCGCCTCCACCGCCCGCACCACCTCCTCCACCGCCGGCATCACCTCCTCCACCGCCGAGCACGAGCCCTGTCCCTCTTCCACCTCCACCGCCGGTCACAACCCCTCCCTCACTGCTGGCCAAGACCCCCTTCCGCCCCCACGCTCCACCAAACCCTAGAACACGACCCGGCCGCCGCTGGTCACCTCCGCCACTGCCCTTCCTCTTCCTCTTCCGCCTCCACCACCGGTCACAACCCCACATCCACTGCCGGCCACAGACTCCCTCCCCTCCTCCTCCCCTCCACCAAACCCGAGAAACAAGCTGTTGCCGCCTCCATACTGCGCCGCTTCAAGTGCCTCGCCGCCACCACACTTCGCTGCTCCAAGGGCATCTCCGACACCTCGCTGGACATTTGCACGACACACTAATGGGGAAGAAGATTGCAGCGAAGAAATCCCGAGGACGCAAGACAGCAGGTATAATCTTCTTAACCCATGCCTGCTATTTGAATAAGTTGAAGCATTGAAGCTTCACATGCAGTGGCGGTGATAGGAGTCAGAGCAAGTGTGTGCATATATGAGGCAACCTACAGTAAAACATAGGTGTACTTGTGCTGCTGCATACTTGTACAGCAGCCCTGAAGCACCTAAAAGGCACTTGGATTCCTGTTATCTAGTAAAATACGAGCAGATAAGATAAGGATCAACATTATAGTGTTTGTTGGTTTTCAGAATTGCACACAACTGTATATATTCCTATCCAACCAGATAAAATTAAAAACATGACCATGTATGTCTAATTACTAGGTGGTAATAGTGTTTTTTATTGTTCTTGACTTCAATTGCTAGTGTTCCTGGTTCATTAGGGCCGTAGCCATACATAGACATAAGAAACGGTAATTTGTTATTAAGTACATATTATGCACATAGTAATTTGTGTTCATGTGTTCACTCATCTTAGAACCACCACCTGTGCATCCTATGGAGGATTTGTGCCTCAAAAGAATCATAAGGAACAATTCAAGGCTGCAAGCACTCGGAATTCCTGCATTATCAACATTGTTTGCAGCCAAAACTGTCATTTCACCTGGAAAAAAAGGCCCAGCAATAGTACCGATGATTCTGAAGCTGAGTACCATCCTAATGAGGACGATACCAGTGAAGGAGAGTCATCCGATGGTAGTTTAGTACATGAGACAGAAGCATTGCAAGAATTTAAGTCCACACCTGCTGCTAGCTCAAACTCCAAGGTGCTAAAATCCTCCATCTAGTCATTGCTAGATATGTTGCTTGTTGGTCATTGCATCAGAGTTTTTGTTAAACGTTGTTAATTAAACCGTGTTTTCATTTCTATCAGGGCTTGAAGGACTGTAAAAAAAACAAGTCAGAAATCTAGTAAGAAAAGATCTGCTGCCATGCCCCCTGGTGGAGTCAAGCCTCGGCCTCCTAAGAGAGTTCTCGCGGACATCCCAACTAATATGCGAGTTACAAGGTCGAGGAAAGTACAATCAAAAAATGCTGATCCAAGTGCTCAAAATGAAGAGATGTATGATCCTAAACAGCAGACACCAAGTGTCATTCATAAGCCAATTTCTTCTGTGGCTTGTGTTCCCAACTCTGATGACCATTTTGTTGAAGGCAAGTTTCTTACTATTGTTGTCATATCATGCTCATGTTCTGTCCTTTGATTTTCTAGCCTTGTGTATTAACTTCGATTGCATAATGAACATCCTCTCACTGGATGCCTTCTTCTAAAAATATGATGACCTTGCACATTGTGATGACGGCAACTAGATGGCCAATGGAGCTGATATCATTGCCCATTGTGATGATGACAACCAGAGGGACAACGAAGCTGGTGGTAGTACCCAACCTCATCAGCAATCTCAACCTGACAGTAACTTTGAAGGCAAGTTACAAACCTGATTTTTCTTGCATTTATTTGATTGTTAATGAGGCTATTGTTATTTAGTAATGGCACTGTGACATAGCAAATTAAGTATATATATTTTCAGATCTTCCATTCAAGCGTTAATGCCCTTCAGATCTTCCATTCAGATTTTCTGAACTTCTTGTTTAATCTATTGTTCTATGCATCTTGTCGTCTTAAATATACTTGATATACACCATAATGAAGCTTGACAGATCAACTATTAGTGCATACATCATTAGCTTCTCTTGTCGCCGCTTTACACTGTTTCGCCTTAATTGTTGCTGCCATCGGTTACTAGTATATTGTCTTGGACTTCTTGTGAGCTTAATACCATACTTGATTTTACCTTCTTTGTAGGTCCACAATCCTATGACACTAGTGCAGAACCGGGCATTAGCACCGGTTCTTAAGGCCCTGTAGTGCCGGTTACATAACCGGCACTAAATTGTGGTCACTAAAGGCCGCCCCCCTTTAGTACCGGTTCAGCATGAACCGGTGCTAAAGGGCAACCACGTGGCACGAGCCAGCTCCGGGGGCCTGAAGCCCTTTAGTACCAGTTGGTAAGACCAACCGGTACTATAAGGTTTGGGGTTTTTTTAGTTTTATGATTTCTTTTTCATTTAATTTTGTGTTTCCATTTTAATTCTTTTTCGTTTGCTGGTATTTTATGATACTACACATTGTACACGTTATGCATATATATATATATATAAATAGAATTTCTAGTAGAACCAATCATGCATATATATACCATCAATGTCTCACAAACCACTATATTAATTAATTCACACATACACACATGTATAGCTATATACAATTTCTCCTACATATGAATGTTGCCTTCGGAGCCAGTGGCATTAGCCTAATTGGTGTCTTCGGAGCACGATGACAATTGGAAGTGGTTTTCATGGGGGCGGTAGCGGGTAATAGAATTCTCCCTTCGGATTTATGACCTGGTCGAGCAAAAATCCTGCTATTTCCTCTTGAAGTGCTTCTACGCGCTCTGTTTCTATGAGCTTCTCCCGCGCCTCTTTGAACTGTTAAGAAGGAGATCAATATGCATGTGTATTAGTTGTGTGACTAGATATCGATAATGGTGTAAAAATTGTGAATAGTGTTCTGACAAGCGTACCCATTCCTGTCGTTGAGATCTGCTCCTTTCGGACGCCATCATGCGAATGTTCTCGCAAACGCAGAATGCACATAGATCAGTCCCATGCGCCTGCTTCAGGGCCTTTACGAGAATGGAATTTGATTAGATAAAAATTAATCAAGCATGATAATTAAAGAGATGGCAGCTAGCTAGCTAGCTAGTACTACTTAATTGCTTACCTTGGGTCTAAACCATTTAAGCCTTTGTTTCCATTCGCTGGGCGTGACGTCGATGAACCTTGCCCAAGCCCTGCCCGCCGACAAAGAAAATGAATAAAGGGGTTATTAAATAGTGCATATCATGAAATGACGAACTAAATAGGCCGAGATATATAGTTAATAATGATTGAAATTACCTGTTGACTATCCCATACAAGATGTTATAGTCAGTTTTTTCTGAGATTAGTGAGTCCAGTACTTCAACTGTTCCGGCGTCAACTTTAATGATACAAGACCCAGTGAAATCTGCATGCACACACGTTTGCATGTCTTAATTAAGCGGGCATATGTAAGCAAAAACATGTAGCTAGCTAGTAGGCAAAAACAGAGAATTTGTAGTACAAGACAGTGTGACTCACTAGAAGTTTTAAGGAAGTAGTATATCTTCATTGTATTTGAGGCGCTTCAAGAACTCTAGCATGCTGTCCTCTACGTACTTTTGCTGACGTTCATTTATCTTCCAGGTGTATTCATTAACGGTGTTTGGGTCAATGAACCCAATGCCAAAGCGTTCACCTTTTCTCATTTCATATATCTTCATCCTGCATAATACCACAGAAAAGAATATAGTGAGGATAATTACAGGTAATGATTGATCAAAAGGATCACTACAGCTAGCTTGAGACTTAAATTATAGAAAGAAATCACTTACAGACAATAGCAACTGACGATAGATTTGTCGAGTGCGTCTTGATTGTATAACTGAAACAGTTCTAAATACTCAACGGACACAGCTTTCTCATGGTAGTAATGGTCCTGCTTGACATTCACCATGAGGGACAATCGATCTGAAATCTTGGTAATGTTCATGTACCATTGATGCAATTCATACATTCTCGTTGGGAGGTTCTTGACCTTGTCTCGCGCGACTAAAGGTTGGCCCCGGACATATTTCCGTTTTATTTCATCCTCTCTAAGCAAAGGCATGGGCTCGATCTTGAGGAGTTGTCCAACAGTGATGTTGAGAACTTCAGCCTGCATTATATGCTCCTCCATTATTACCACATTGACCACCTCGGGAACGTGCACTGTTTGCCCACAATAATATTGGGCGCGCGTACTGTCACCTGTTGTTGGCACAACAAGCGAGGGGATCGATTGCGCCGCCTGTTCTCCCAGTTGGGGAATGGTTTTCCCGCATATTTTGGCAGCTGCTTCTTGTTTGCTCGATCCCGATGTAGACGTGCTCGCCTCCCTTTGTAGACGTGCTCGATTTAACTTCCTAATGTGGCGCTCATAGTCTGTGTCAATAGGCTTGGGAGCTGGTGGTTGAGCCATACGAATGAAGTGGTCAATCGTTTCCTCAGGCACTTTCTCCCTTGGCGGCGGTGGCGGTTTCGGTGCAAAATGGGCTTCCACCTCGGCCTTCGATATGGCTGTGATTTCCTCCTCGGACCTGTCATAAGACCTCTACGGAAGAGGCTTGAGGCTTGGACCATATTTATGTCGCTTGCCTCCGCCTGTACTTCCTGTACTACCTCGACTCGTACCGCTACGCACCATAGCTGCGGGGTGTCTCTTCTGCGATTGCTAAGGCAGCGGAGACGGCTGACGGGGCTGAGTTGGACGAGGAGGAGTGGCCTGAGGTTGTGCCGGACTTGGAGGAGGAGTGGACGTCTGACGCTGTGGCGGACTTGGAGGAGGAGGATTGTCCTGACACTTTGCCGGACTTGGAGGAGGAGGAGTGGCCTGACACTTTGCCGGACTTGGTGGACTTGCAGGAGCGGGAGTCTGCTGACTCGGTGGCGGACTTCGACGAGGACTCGGCTGACGCGGTGTCGGTGGCCTTCGAAAGATGATGCAATCGTTTTTCCATAGGATGATACGATGTTTGGCCTCTCCGAGAAAGCGCTCGCCGTCACCTCCAGCAATGTCAAGCTGTAGCCCCGAATATGGTGGGTCCACCACCTCATCAACCAAGACACGAGCATAGCCCGCTGGAATCGGGTTGCAATGGAAGGTTGCCTCGGGGGGATTTGTGAAAGCAAAGCCGTCCGCCACCTTCATGGATATGTTCTTTATTTTGACGTGTAGCTCGTAGTTAGTGTTCTCCGTGATGTCATCCACGGGGTATCTACCCAGCATTGCATCGTCCGGGACGGAACCCACGCTGCTTCTCGGCACGGATGGGCCGGTGCTATCCAATGCTAGATCATCCGCTAGCTGCTGCAGCTGCTGAGACCCCCTTTGATGGGTAAGTGAGTCGATCTGCTCCTGCTGCCGCTGGAATTTGACTGCCAATTCCGCTTGACTTGCTTCTAGGCCTTGAAGGCATTCATAGTCCCGCTTCCTCTGCTCCTCCTCCATCTTCCTCTTCTTCTCCTCCGCAATCTTCTTTCTCGCACGGGTTCTGTAGTCGGTGTTCCATTCTGAAAACCCCTCATACCACGGAATAGCGCCCTTGCCTCATGTTCTTCCCGGGTGTTCAGGATTTCCCAGGGCACGCGTAAGCTCGTCGTTCTCTTTGTTGGGCTGGAACACCCCCGATCGTGCCTCTTCTATTGCAACAAGTATCGCATCGTCGGCTCCCTTCAGACTTGCCCTCGTCGAAACATTGCCTGTCTACGGGTCCCACTCCCCCCCATGCGCATAGAACCAAGTCCTGACCCTGGGGGGCCAGCTCTTAGTAGCCGGAGTGACACATGCATCCTCCATCTCTTTCTCAGACTTATCCCACTTAGGCATTGCCACCGCATAGCCACCTGGCCCCAGCTTATGGAACTTATCCTTTTTTCGGCATTCTTCTTGTTTATTCTCGACCGTTCCTTAGCTAATTCCGAATCCTTGAATTTCACGAAATCGTCCCAATGATCACGTTGGTTCTCTAGTGTTCCCTTGAATACTGGATTCTTCCTTCCTCCCTTGACGTACTTCTTCCATTCACGATTCTTGTAGTTCTTGAATGCAATCGCCATCATCCTAAGAGCAGCCTCCTTGACTTTCTGCACATCTGCTTCTGTGAAATGATCTGGTAGGGTGAAATGTTCCATGAGAGTATCCCAAAGCAGATCTTTTTGATTCTTGTCGACAAAAGTAACATCTGGACGTGGCTTTGCTGGCTCTCTCCATTCTTGAAGTTTGATCGGGAGTTGGTCCTTCACAAGAACTCCGCACTGACGAACGAACTTGTCCGCAATCTTCTTAGGCGCTAATGGTTTGCCAGTAGGGCTGCATGCCTCGATGTTGTACTTTACGCCCGGCTTCAACTTTTTGTTCGGGCCTCGTTTCGTCATTTTGCCTGAAGATTTGCTCGATCCGGATGGCTGAAAGAACAAAGATTGATTCGTTAATATATCTTCAATTCATTTAAAACATGTGATGATCACCAGATGCCTGCTTATATAAATATATATACCTCGCCAGTCTTTGTTGTTTTAGGATCAACATGTTCTTCGTCATCGTCATAATCGTAGTTCATGACTTCATCAATTTCATCGTCGCGATCGAATATCATATCACCCTCTCCCGTGTTGTTTAGAAATTCGGAGCCGTCATAATCTGCTTCATTCTGATTATCATTTGGCCCGCGTATCATATCGAACATGGTCTGTTCTCCCTCTCTATCGGTATTGTCTGCCATAAAATTTTCTATTATATATGTATGAATGCATGTTAGATGGATATAATTAGTGTTTAATTAGTATGGAAATTTTTATGAATTCTTCACTGAGGAATTTTCCGGTGAGGAAATTCCTTCCTGAAGAACTACTAGCAGCAGAATAAGTACTCAGAAGTAAGCATAACAGGATACAAGCATGGTCATCATGATGAAATGAAGACTAGCACAGAGTACAGAAAGCGTAAACACAGGATAACAAGATGAAGACAAACAGATTGAAGAAATTGAACTGAGGAATTTGAGAAAGTCTTCAGTCAAAGTCTTCAAGCACAGATATGAATAAACATTCAACACAGTAATGAGGAAATGAAAGGGTTGAGGGAATAGAACCAGTTAGTTGGTGAAGACAATGATTTGGTAAACCAGTTCCAACTGCTGTCTCAGTTGTATGTATGGTTGGAGCGGCTGAGTATTTAAACTCGAGGACACGCAGTCCCGGACACCCAGTCTCTGAGCCGCAACTCAGGACACCCAGTCCTCACCGTATTCTCCTTGAACTAAGACCACGCAGGCCTCGTCCAATCACTCGTGGTAAGTGTTCAGGTGACTTCCAAACCTTCACAGACTTGGTCACTCGGCAATCCACAATTCCTCTTGGATGCTCTAGACCTTGACGCCTAACCGTCTGGAAGAAGCACAGTCTTCAAAGGTAACAAGCGTCGGATCCACGCATGATCAATTTCTTCAGTGATGCTCAATCACTTTGGGTTTGTGGGGGTTTGGTTTTGGGATTTTCCTCACTTGATGATTTTCGCTTAAAGTCCTCGGAGGATGGGTTGCTCTCAAATGACAAGTGTCAAGTTCTCTCGGAGCAGCCAACCAACTAGTGGTTGTAGGGGGCGGCTATTTATAGCCTAGGGAGCAGCCCGACATGATAAGACATAAATGCCCTTCAATGATATGACCGTTAGGTGGATAAGATATTTTGGGACAGCCGGCGCGCAGCACAGCAACGGTCGGAAATTTGACTCTCAAAGTCCTCAGGGCTATCATATTCCTCACTGTGTAGGCAATTCGCACTGGCGAATTCCTAACTCCTCAGTCAGAGCAAAGTCATCAGTGACCAGAAGAACTGCGTCTCTATCACTGAAGAACTTGACTAAACTGTATGAGATTTCCAATGGCTTCACTCGAAGGGATTGGTAGGTGTAGGATTTTGAGTTGAGCATCACATGGAAATTTTTCCTTAGTATTTCCTTGACCCCCTTTAACAGTACGGTGTTTCCTATGAGAAAAAGTGAATATCAAGTCTTCACGCTTCATGTTCCTCAAGTGAATATCAAGTCTTCAAGGTCACACCATTTTCTTCACTTTCAAAGTCTTCAGAAAGTCTTCAGAATATCAAAGTCTTCAGTCAAAGAACTTCATTTTTAGGGGTCGACTTTCTCTGTAAACATCAAACTCCTCATAGACTTATAGACCTGTGTACACTCACAAACGCATTAGTTCCTTAACCTATAAGTCCTCAATACACCAAAATCACTAAGGGGCACTAGATGCACTTACAATCTCCCCCTTTTTGGTGATTGATGACAACATAGGTTAAGTTTTCAACGGGGATAAACATATGAAGTGTAAATACTGATTTTGAGGAATTTGATTGCAAGATATAGAAGAACTCCCCCTGAAGGTGTGCATAGTGAGGAATTTGCGTTTGAGGCAATGCACATTTGAAGAGTTGAATCAAGGAGAACTCCCCCTATATCTTGTAATTCATACACGCATTTGATATATAATATGAAGAATTTGAAATGCATGATGAAATATGGTGCCTGATGAGATTCAGTATGCGTGTAATAATATTAACGAGGAATAAGCATGCAGAATAACACATCAAAAGTATCAGAGCACAGTGCATCAAAAGTATCAGAGCACTATGCACCTTCCAAAAGTATCAGGGCACCATCGGGTTTAAGATTACAACTCGATCCAGTAAAAAGTTTCGGAAGACGAGAGTTGTAACTTAACAAAACGCCCATAATATAAACCCGCTTGAAGACTAACTCAGATTTCTCCCCCTTTGTCATAAAATGACCAAAAGGATCGAAACTGACGACTAGCGCCCCTGAAGAATTTCAAGTTGATGGAGGAGCGCTAGCGTCGTCGGGGTTGTTTGTTGTAGCAGGGCCTACCGCAGTGTCATCCAAATCTTCATATTCATCAGTGTCACGTGATGAAGAATAAGAGTTGGCCACCAGATCAGGAACTTTGACCCTCTTGAATTTCTTCGGAGGTGGTGCAGACCAGTCAAATGCTTTCTTGAGACCCATAGTCTTCAGTTCTTCCGCGCTATAGACATGAGTGAGGACAGCCCAGGTGTGGTTGAGGGTTTCATGAAGGTGATAATGGTTTTTCTTCACTGCATTATGTGTTGAGGTCATGTTGTGAAGAACGGCAGCAAACTGACGCTTTACCCATTTATGATGGCGATCAACCTTCTGATGAAGACTGAGGAGTAGCTCACGGTCAGTCATTACCCTGGGTGCTGTGGCTTGAGGATTTTGCTTAGCTGAGGTATTTGCGGCAGTGTCATGTGTAGCAGAGTTGTCATTGGTGGAGTAAGATGTAGCCAGACAAAATTGACCATCCAATGGACGAGTGCCTTCATCGATCACAGCAGCTGCCTTGCCTTTATCATCAGATGATGAAACTGGCCGCTTGAGGACTTCAATGGGAGGCAAGTAGCTACCATGGTTCAGAGTGTCAGCTTTGTAATTCAGTGAAGATCTTGCCCTTATGAATCTCATAATCCAAGGCGCATAGGGCTTCAGCTCGAAAGGTGACATAGCAACATTTGCCAGAGTCCTCATGAAGAAATCATGGAAGTTGACGGGAACGCCATGAATGATGTTGAAAAGCATGTTCTTCATGATGCCAACGACATCTTCATCATTTGAGTCGTGGCCTTTGATAGGACTCATTGTCTTCGTCAGGATGCGATAGACATTCTGAGGCACATATAGCAATTCCTTGACGAGGAATTTGGTTCGTGGGGCCTGCCCTGGCTTCAAAGGCTTCATGAGCACTTGCATATAATGATTTGTCAGTTTAGGGTCATTGTAGATGCAACGTGCACTGTCATGGGGAGGATCGAGAGGAAGGACACGAAGCAATTCAGTTGCTGGTGCCTTATAATGAGTGTTTTCAGTCATCCAATCCAGCACCCATGAATTGACATCTTCAGCATCTCCGATGATATGCAGTGTGGCGTAGAACTGAAGAATGAGTTCTTCATTCCAATCACAGATATTAGTGCAGAAATTCAGTAGTCCTGCATCGTGAATAGCACTGAGGACTGGCTCGAAGCACGGCAGACATTCCATATCCACATGAGGAATATGTTCATGATTGAAGATTTTGTCCTTGTCAAAGAGCACTGAGGAATAGAAGTTGGCTTGACTAGCAGTCCAGAAACGCCTCTTCCTTATGCAAGCAGAGTCATATGGATTATAATCAGTGAAGAACACATGCTCAGAAAAGAAGTCTTCAGCCTTGAATTTTTTGTTGCTTGAGAACGGATTCTTCGGCTTGGGCAGAGGAGTGTCAGTGATTTGCAGCACAACCTCAGGAATTGCGAGCTCAGGTACTTCAGGCTGAGGAATTTCTGGTTCCTCTTCTTGTGCAACTTGAGGATCAGCAATAGCAGGTTCTTCAGCACTAGTGGCTGGAATTTCTTCATGAACAGAAGGAGTGGGATGAGTTTCTTCAAAGCCCATCTGAACTGTGGTTGCCGGGGATTGAGGAATCTGTTGGATCGGTGTGAGTGGAGGAGTATTGGGATGCTGACTTTCCCAAAAGTCATCTTTCATCACTAGTGTAGTGCATCCAATATCCACATCTTCATCTTCATTTTCAATTTCCTCAACACCAGCCTCTTCAGCTGTGAACTGAGGCATAGGTGAGGAAACGATGGGCATTGAAGGGAATGCTTCCACTTCAATTTCTTCATCAAGCTGCTCTGACGTAGCAGCAGAATGATTTTCTTCATCAGATCCGCTTGGGATCTTGTAGTCTTCTCCATAAGGAACAATTTCCTTTGATGACATGGAGGAAATCGGAACGGCATCAATAGGATTTTCAAGAGAGCTGGTCATTGGCTTCATTTTCTACGCAGCCGAAGAGTTTGACGCGGCTGATGCCTTCCTTTTCTTCACTGCAGCTCGCTCTGCAGCCTTGGTCTTCTTCACTTCATAGGCAGAAGGAAGAATAGGAGTTGGTGTAGGCGCGGGAGGAGCTGAGGACTTTGGTTGATTTTCTTCTGGCGCAACTGATGCAGTTGCCCTGATCTCTTCAGTTTCTTCAGGCGCACCACTAGTGGATGCCCTGGCAATTTCTTCAGCGGCTGGGATGGAGTCATCAGCCCTGGAACTTGTATTCCCATCAGCTAGCTGAAAGTCATCAGCGGTGCTGGCATGTTCTTCAGCAGGCTGAGCAGAGTCTGCAGCCTGAGGATTTTCTTGTTGCGATGGAGCTGCAACAGTTGTCATTTTGTTCGTCAGGTTGACGAATCTCACTTTGGCTCCTCGCCAATCAGCATTGTATGCATCGAAGTCTTTGCTGAGGGCTTGGATTTCAGATTGAGCCTGGAGAAGTTCTTCAGGTGTCAGTCTGACAACATTCTTCTTCAGAAGCTTCTCCTTTCTAGATTGAGCTCTCTTTATCTCTCTTGCCTTCTCATATTTCCATTTCTCTTGAGTGATGAAATGGGTCATCATGTGACTTTGACCGGGAGTCAGAGGCAGATCAGGCATTGGAGTGTTTGGATCCTTGTGCTAGAGGTCAATGTAATCGAGGATTTTTCTCGGATCCAAAAGCAGTGGCACCGATGTGCCTTTGGCTCTAGCGGCCTTTACTTGTCTGTCTCTGATGATTTCTGCAAGTTCCTCATCAGAAGCCTCATCATCAGAGGGCACTTGGAATGCAACCTGTTTCTTCCTTAGACTTGGCCGAGTACCGCGTCCAGCTGTTGCTTTAGTCTTCAACAGTGTGGGGCCTGATGAGGACATTGGTGCAGCTGAGGAACTTGCTGAGAGACCAGAAGCAATTGAAAAACCAGTAGTCCTTTGGCATGTAGCCATATGCACAGGAGTTGAGGATTTTGGTGGAGCAGTAGCAGTCTGAGGAATTTGCCGTGAGGGCATAGCTGAGGAACTTGGCCGTGAGAGCGCTGTTGGTGAAGCACTTGGCTTGTGAGCAGGCTTCTTTGGCATTGATTTCCTCGGCTTGACCGAGGTCTCAGCAGAAGCAGCAGCGGCAGAATCCTCATTGAATTTCCTCACTGCCTCCTTGGCTTGTCTTGCCAATTTTGCTTGACGCCTAGTCCATTCTTCAGGAAAGTCCTCACCACGCTTGATGCTGGTGGGATCAGCTACTTGGCCAGGTGCCAATGGAGCTCTTGGGCATGGAGGATTTAAGGCGAATTTCTTCATGTACTTAGGAGTAACATATCGATATTCCCTCCATTCTCGTGCCCATCTCCGTTCAATCCTCTGAATGCGCACTTTGCGCTGATTTTTGTTCTCTTTGCCAAACTTGGCTTCATCAGGTGTGCAATAATCCTTGTATATTTCATCAGGGATCTCGAAAGCAGTCATGACCTCAGGTTTCTTTCCTCCTTTCTGCGGTCTCTTTCCTTCAGACATATTCTTCAGATGAGGAATTTGAACAATTGAACACTCTGAAGAAGTATGCAGTTTTTCTTCGAGGAATGCTGCAAATGAGTTAAGTTGATGAGAACCTAGTGATTCAGCAGCGGACATGAGTACCTGTGAACAGAGTGTAGGTGTGAGGAATTTGGAGAGGTCATATGCGTTCTCAGAAGGTTTTTCGAAAAGACAGGTTTTGAGGAATTTGACCAGTTGAGCCTTGAGGAATTTCACTAAGCGCTCTTTGTCTTAGGTTCCAGAGTTGTACAGATCGAAAATCCACGCAATTGAGGAATCTTGAAGAAAATGATTGCTTAGAGAAATGGATCAAGAGCATACAGTGTGTGAGGTGTTCATATGTGTGAAGATTTGAAGAATAAAACACCTTTGAAGATTTTCAGGAAAGCTTGAGAATCAAAGTGAGTACTAAAAGTAACTTTTAATTACCCAAACTGAAGAACACGACGAACTGAGATGAACAGCAGTCAAGTTTGTCAAGTTAGATCTCCCACACCCTAACTTGGCAGAGGGAGACAGCTACGGCGGCGGCGGAGTGAAGATTTCCGCAACCGGCGCGAGTACGACGGCGATGAGGTCGAGGCAGCAAAGCTCTTCCTCACTGGCGACGATGGAGTAGCGGCGGCGCTAGGGTTTGAGGAGCTCGAGCGAGAGACAGCGACCGAGCGGAGTAAATGAAGTGAGGAAGGCGAGAGGGGTATTTATAGCCACGGTAAAAACTGTTTGCCCGAAGATTTTGGGACGAACATGCCCCTGCCCTTTCTCCTTCACGCGACATGTGTCACCCACGTACTGTGCATATGAGATCGTGTAAGATCGTGGGTGATTATAATAATGCATCGTGAGATGCGGAACGGTTTGAGCGGTAAAACCGAAAATCTGGATAAGATTTGTTTTAAAGTTTCGTTCGCAATTTCTTCAGCTGTCAAGGACACAGTGAAGACTTTGAACGAGTTTCAAATAGAACGCACATGAAGAATTTGTGAATAGATTGGGTTGAGTATAGCATAGAGGGGGAAGGGTCCAATCACATTCACTTAGCAGAAAACGCAACATGAAGAAACAGCCATAAGTGAATGCTGTAGAGGACATAAACGCATATATATATAGCCAATGAAGAAAAACGACGGGAACAGTGGAGATTTTGCAAAGTTGAAGAATTTGAAAAACTGAAGAATTTCAAAAATGAGGAAAAACTCAAATTGAAGATTTTCAACTTTTTGTGGTGGCGTGACCCACCGTATAAGAATGATGATTTCAGACACCGCGTACAATTGTCGTAGGGTTCTGAGAATCAAATTCTTCATTAATTTCTTCACACTTAGAGTGTTATTCTTCATTGATTGAAGAAAAACGTTTTTTCATGTGTTGCACATCTAAGTCATCAATTTTGCATAAGTGTTAGGATGTGTGTCCTTTTCAAAGAACATTTGAAGACTCTAAGATATTTAGCTCACACCGCAACTTGCTAAATCTCTTTTCATCCAAGGGCTTGGTGAAGATATCAGCTAGCTGTTCTTCAGTCTTCACATGCTCGATGGAGATGTCGCCCTTTAACACATGATCACAAAGAAAATGATGACGAATCTGAATGTGCTTTGTCTTCGAGTGCTGAACTGGGTTGTGAGCAATTTTGATGGCACTCTCATTGTCGCAGAGGAGAGGCACATTCTTCACGTTGACGCCATAGTCCTTGAGGGTTTGCTTCATCCAAAGCAGTTGAGCACAGCATGAGCCAGTAGCAATGTATTCAGCTTCGGCAGTAGACAGTGATACGCAGTTCTGTTTCTTCGAGGACCAACAGACCAAAGATCGTCCGAGGAAATGACAAGTGCCAGATGTTGACTTGCGGTCCACACGATCACCAGCATAGTCAGAGTTAGAATATCCAATGAGATCAAAAGCAGAGCCCTTGGGGTACCATAATCCTAGTGTTGGTGTGTGAGCTAGATATCGAAGAATATGCTTCACAGCCTTATGTTGTGATTTCTTCGGTGCAGCTTGAAATCGGGCACACATGCAAACACTAAGCATTATATCTGGCCTAGATGCACATAAGTACAATAAAGAACCAATCATGGAGCGGTATACCTTATGATCGAAGTCAGTACCATTTTCATCAGTGCATAGATGGCCATTTGTGGGCATAGGGATTTTGACGCCTTTGCAATCTTGCATGCCGAATTTCCTCAGTACATCTTTGAGGTATTTCTCCTGAGATATGAATATGCCATTGCGCTGCTGACAGATTTGAAGACCTAAGAAGAATTTCAACTCTCCCATCATAGACATTTGATATTCTTCACTCACCATATAGGCAAATTCATCACTATAACGTTGGTTAGTACAGCCAAAGATAATATCATCAACATATATTTGGCACACAAACAGTTCACCATCATAAGATTTAGTAAAGAGAGTAGGGTCGAGTGAAACGGGTGTGAAGCCATTCTTCACGAAGAATTCCTTCAATGTATCATACCACGCCCGTGGGTCTTGCTTGAGGCCATAGAGGGCCTTATTGAGTCCGAAGACTTTGTCAGGATTCTTTGGATCTTCAAAACCTGGGGGTTGAGCATCATATACTTCTTCCTCAAGCTTACCATTGAGGAATGCACTTTTCACATCCATTTGATATAAGATGATATCATGATGGTTAGCGTAAGCAAGTAATATGCGAATAGCCTCAAGTCTAGCAACAGGTGCAAAAGTTTCATCGAAATCAATTCCTTCAACCTGTGTGTAGCCTTGAGCTACTAGTCGTGTCTTATTCCTCATCACAAGGCCATTTTCATCTTGCTTGTTGCGGTAGATCCACTTTGTGCCAATGATATTATGCTTGCGAGGATCTGGGCGATTTACCAATTCCCAGACATTGTTAAGCTCGAACTGATGTAATTCTTCTTGCATAGCCTGAATCCACTCCGGCTCCAGAACTGCTTCATCTACCTTAGTGGGCTCTGTGATAGAGACAAAAGCATAGTGCCCACAAAAGTTAGATAAATGTGAAGCTTTTGAGCGTGTGAGAGGACCTGGTGCGCTAATGTCATCGATGATCTTCTCCACTTGCACTTCTTTTGCAACGCAAGGATGAGCTGGTTGTCGCTGAGGAATTTGATCAGCATTTTCTTCAGCACCATTTTCCTCATCATGTTCTTCAGGTGCATCAGCTCGACGTTCTTCATGAACAGGAATGAATTCTTCAGCAGATTCTTCAGTAGGAATGACATCCTCAGTTGCCTTGAGCTTGATAGCATCCTCAGGTGCTGGTTCATCTAACACAGAAGGTAGGTGCTCTCTTTGCGAGCCATTAGTTTCATCGAACCGCACATCTACAATGTCAACAATATTGTGAAGAACAATGTTGAAGACTCTGTAGGTGTGCGAGTCCTTTCCGTAACCAAGCATAAAACCTTCATGTGCTTTCGGTGCAAATTTAGAGTTGTGGTAAGGATCTCTAATCCAACATTTAGCACCGAAGACTTTGAAATAACTCACATTGGGTTTCTTGTCAGTGAGGAGTTCATAGGCCGTTTTCTTGAAGAATTTGTGAAGATATACTCTGTTGATGATGTGGCACGCAGTATCAATTGCATCAATCCAAAAACGCTGAGGCGTTTTGTATTCATCAAGCATAGTGCGAGCCATCTCAACAAGAGTTCTGTTCTTGTGCTCCACGACGCCATTTTGCTGAGGAGTATAAGGAGCAGATAACTCATGAGTAATATCAAGTTCATCAAGATAGGCATCAAGACCGGAATTCTTGAACTCAGTTCCATTGTCACTTCTGATGTGCTTGATCTTGACACCAAAGTTGGTTCAAGCCCTCGGGGAAAATCGTTTGAAGACTTCCTGCACTTCATGTTTGTAAGTAACAATGTGTACCCATGTATATCAAGAGTAATCATCAACAATGACAAAACCATATAGAGATGCATCATTAGTGACTGCTGAGTAATGATTAGGTCCGAAGAGGTCCATGTGAAGCAATTCGAATGGACGGGTAGTGGTCATGATAGTCTTTGCTGGATGCTTGGCCTTGGTCATTTTTCCAGCTTCACAGGCTCCGCATAAGTGATCCTTGAGGAATTTGACATTCTCAATGCCAATGACATGCTTCTTCTTCGCAAGCGTGTGCAAATTCCTCATGCCTGCGTGACCAAGTCATCGATGCCATAGCCAGCCTTCTGAAGCTTTTGCAAGTAGACACACGGCTGGTTGTGGTCCTGTAGAGAAATCAACAATATACAAATCTCCTCTCCTAAAGCCTTCGAAGACTTTGGAATTGTCAGCTTCCATAATCACAACACAGCGATACTTGCCAAAGACAACAACCATATCAAGATCACAAAGCATTGAGACTGACATGAGATTGTATCCTAAGGACTCAACAAGCATGACTTTGTCCATGTGTTTATCCTTAGAGATTCCAACCTTACCAAGACCCAATACCTGACTTTTGCCTTTGTTAGCAAAGATGATATGCTTCAGAGGTGACGGTGATAAGGGAGCATCCATCAATAGATTCTTGTCACCAGTCATGTGATTCGTACATCCACTATCGAGGACCCATTCAGTAGTTTTGGGTTGATCATCCTGCAGATGAATTAGTGTAGCTTACAATCTCATATGCTTCATCAGTGAAGAATATGATATCAAGTTCATCAGATGAATTTCATAGAGCAGTAAACAGATATAGCAGTATGAGGACGTGTGAAATGAAAGTTCATTTCATCATGATTCGCCTGCGTCCTTTCAGGCAATTTTGTCAGGTCCCCAGCAAATTCTTCAGACGTTAAAGCACGTCTGGAGACCTGACCCTGCATAAGAGATTAGTTCTTTTTCTTCACCACCCACATCTGGAGGGGTGGCAAAGAATTCATCACTCTGCAAGCACCATATGAGAAAGGTGGCAAAGATGCCAAACCGTTTCGTTTCACATAAGAGGGGTTAGGGTAAGCATATGAATAAGCAGAGTAATTCTTCGAGGACTTATGAACATAATGGTTTGAAGAATAATGCACATATTCATAGCCCTTAGCTCTACCCTGCGAGACAGAGTTGTTAGCACGATGATAATCATATGAGGACTTTGATCCTTTTGAGGAATTTGATCCATGTGAGGAATTTGGTCCGTATGAGGACTTGGATCCATATGAAGAGTTTGGTCCATATGAAGAATTTGATCTGGGGTTCCTATTCTTCACAGGTGGTGTCATGAGGACATTCACCTGAAGACTTTCAACATAACTTTTGGGAACCCAGATTTTCTTCATAGGGGAACCGTTCCTGCAGTTAGTGCCAACATATCTAGCAAATAATTCACCGTTCTGATTTTTGAACAGTTTATAGTTGGAATCAAATGACTCATCAGAAGAATGAGGAGATTCACATGTAAAGCCAGATAACTTAGATGGATCAACTGGAGGTCCCTTTGTAGCAACCCATGAGGTTTTGGGGTACTGCTCAGGCTTCCAATATGTTCCATCAGCATTGAGTTTCCTCTCAAAGGCAATACCCTCTTTCCTAGGGTTTCTGTTGAGGATCTGCTTTTTAAGCACATCACAAAGTGTCTGATGCCCTTTGAGGCTTTTGTACATGCCTGTCATGAACAATTCCTTTAGCCCTGCATTGTCAGTGATACTAGCAATGTCCTCAGATGAGGAATTAGTGATAGCAGAGGCAGATGAAGAATTTGTAACAGTTGAAGCATTTGAACATTCAGGTGAAGAATTAGCAGATTCACATTCAATGCACTTTAAGCATGGAGGAACAAATTCTTCCTGAGAAGCGCTGATTTGTTGAACTAGTAATGAATCGCGCTCCTTCTGAAGATCTTCACAACACACTCTTAGCTTTTCAAGATCTTCCTTTCTTTGAAGAGATTCAGAAGAGAGCTTCTCGTGATTAGTTAAGAGGGTATTATGTTGATCTTGAAGAGCGTCAAACTTGGAGTGAATTCTCTGAAGACATTCACCCAATGCTTTTGACTGATCCATTTCTTTACGCAACATATCATCACTTTCGTCTAGCATGTTTTGAACTTGTTCCAAAGCCGTTTGTTGTTTAGTGGCAATGCAAACAAGTTTGGTGTAACAAGATTCAATATCATCATCAGATTCATCATTATCAGATTCATCATTATCAGATTCATCATTATCAGATTCATCGTCACAAAACTCGGATGAGGAGCATTCGGTTACCTCAGCACCGTCTGCCATGAGACATGATGCAGAAGATGACGATTCTGGCTTGAAAGTCATCGTTTTGAGAGATTCCTTGAAGTCATCAAACCAGGGATCATGACGGGTTCGATGACCTTCATAGACATCAGAGATTCAGTCCCAGATAAGCTTCGAATTGCCAAAATGCATAATGCGCCCGAATTGATCTCTGGATAGGCAGGAACAGATGATATCCTTCGCCATGAGGTCAAGTCAAGTGTACTTGCGAATATCATCAGCGTCCGCCATCTTGCATAGATCAGTAAGACCAATCTCAGTGACGGTCCACAGCTCACTGTTCATTGCCATGAGGCGCTTCCTCATCATGGCCTTCCACTTGGGATAGTCATGACTATCAAAGATAGGGCATGTCACTTTCTTCATACCTGCGGTCGACATAACTAAAATTCCAGGCGGTTAAACCAAAATCACACAGAACAAGGGAGTACCTTGCTCTGATACCAATTGAAAGTGCGTTATATCGACTAGAGGGGGGTGAATAGGCGATTTTTATGAATTCTTCACTGAGGAATTTGCCGGTGAGGAAATTCCTTACTGAAGAACTACTAGCAGCGGAATAAGTACTCAGAAGTAAGCATAACAGGATACAAGCATGGTCATCATGATGAAATGAAGACTAGCACAGAGTACAGAAAGCGTAAACACAGGATAACAAGATGAAGACAAACAGACTGAAGAAATTGAACTGAGGAATTTTAGAAAGTCTTCAGTCAAAGTCTTCAAGCACAGATATGAACAAACATTCAACACAGTAATGAGGAAATGAAAGGGTTGAGGGAATAGAACCAGTTAGTTGGTGAACAAAATGATTTGGTAAACTAGTTCCAACTGCTGTCTCAGTTGTACGTCTGGTTGGAGTGGCTGAGTATTTAAACTCGAGGACACGCAGTCCCGGACATCCAGTCTCTGAGCCGCAACTCAGGACACCCAGTCCTCACCGTATTCTCCTTGAACTAAGACCACGCAGGCCTCGTCCAATCACTCGTGGTAAGTCTTCAGGTGACTTCCAAACCTTCACAGACTTGGTCACTCGGCAATCCACAATTCCTCTTGGATGCTCTAGACCTTGACGTCTAACCGTCTGGAAGAAGCACAGTCTTCAAAGGTAACAAGCGTCGGATCCACGCAGGATCAATTTCTTCAGTGATGCTCAATCACTTTGGGTTTGTGGGGGTTTGGTTTTGGGATTTTCCTCACTTGATGATTTTCGCCCAAAGTCCTCGGAGGATGGGTTGCTCTCAAATGACAAGTGTCAAGTTCTCTCGGAGCAGCCAACCAACTAGTGGTTGTAGGGGGCGGCTATTTATAGCCTAGGGAGCAGCCCAACATGATAAGACATAAATGCCCTTCAATGATATGACCGTTAGGTGGATAAGATATTTTGGGGCAGCTGGCGCGCAGCACAGCAATGGTCGGAAATTTGACTCTCAAAGTCCTCAGGGCTATCATGTTCCTCACTGTGTAGGCAATTCGCACTGGCAAATTCCTAACTCCTCAGTCAGAGCAAAGTCATCAGTGACCAGAAGAACTGCGTCTCTGTCACTGAAGAACTTGACTGAACTGTATGAGATTTCCAATGGCTTCACTCGAAGGGATTGGTAGGTGTAGGATTTTGAGTTGAGCATCACATGGAAATTTTTCCTTAGTATTTCCTCGACCCCCTTTAACAGTACGGTGTTTCCTATGACTCAAAAAAGAGAAAATGAAACTACGAAAACAAAAGTCTTCACGCTTCATGTTCCTCAAGTGAATATCAAGTCTTCAAGGTCACACCATTTTCTTCACTTGCAAAGTCTTCAGAATATCAAAGTCTTCAGTCGAAGAACTTTATTTTTAGGGGTCGACTTTCTCTATAAACATCAAACTCCTCATAGACTTATAGACCTGTGTACACTCACAAACGCATCAGTTCCTTAACCTATAAGTCTTCAATACACCAAAATCACTAAGGGGCACTAGATGCACTTACAGCGACGGCGGGGACGGTGCGACGGGGATGGGGACGACGCGACGGGGACGGGGATGGCGCGACGGGGACGGGCCTGGGGCGGCGACGGAGATGAGGGCGGCGATGGGGACGGGGGCGGCGACGGGGACGGGGGCGGCGACGGAGACGAGCGGCGACGGAGACGATCGAGGGCGGCGGCAACGGCGACGGAGACGACGGAACAGAGGAACAAACAGAGGGAAACTGAAATTTTCGTAGTTGTTGTATATATAGAAGGCACCTTTAGTACCAGTTGGAGCCACCAACCGGTACTAAAGGCCTGTTTTGGCCAGGCCAAGCGGCGGGAAGCGACCCCCTTTAGTACCGGGTGGTGGCACAAACCGGTACTAAAGGCCCCCCCTTTAGTACCGGTTTGTGCCACGACCCGGTACTAAAGGGGGTGCGCTGGCGCAGGTGCGGTGCGGCAAGTTTAGTCCCACCTTGCTAGTCGAGGGGCTACCGCACTGGTTTATAAGCCCCAGTGCGGTAGCTCTCTCGAGCTCCTCTCCTAACCAGGCCTACTGGGCCTACCTATCCTCTTCGCCTAGTGGGCCTACTGGGCCTTCGCGGGCCTGCATCCTGGCCCAACGAAAGGTTGTGTCGCTAGTCGTATGCAGGCCACTTTGGCCCAGTAGGCGGGCTTTTTTTTTCTTAATTTTTTTTTGCTTTATTTTTTTTGCTTTATTTTTTTGTTTTATTTATTTTTGAGTTGTTTTTTGCTGTATTTAGTGTTTCTTTGTGAATATTTTTGCTTTAGGTACAAAAAATTACAAACTTTCTGTTAGTGCCGGTAGATTTCAAATTTGAATAGTTTAAATTTTGAATTATTTTAAATTTGTGTGAATCACTAGTTTGTGAATAACTTAACTTTAAAAAAAGTTTTTTCAGTGATTCTTTTTTCTTATGTTTAATATTAGTGTGTTTTATCATTATATTCAATTTAGTAATGCTTAGGTTATTTAAAAAATGAAATGCCTTTGTAACAGTTCAGTTTTCGTCGGAAACCCTGATACTTCGAAAGAGATTGTCCATTTTGTACACGAAGTGCATCCAGTTTTTGCCGTAACCCTCTCTACTTTCTTGCACATGCTATTTGTATGAAATTATGATACCATGCCAACTTTCAACCTTTTCTGAGTTCATTTGAATTGCTTTTCAATTTCTGGGTCATTTTAGGTGGAAAAAAATCAGTAAATGCATGAAAAGAATTTGTTTGCACATAAAATTTCTTCGTGTTTCAAATGCCAAAACACATAACTACCCTAACTATTACAGGCATTCCCTCCTGGGTGTGAAACACAGAAGAAAGTGATGATAGTGAAGCCGATCACATCCCAGATCTTTGGGTGTGAAACTTTTTCTTCGCGTGTGTCCCTTTGCGCCGTAACCATGGAAAATCTTCATCATTTAACGGGATGCTCGGGTCAATATTCACTGTGAATGGAGCAATTTCATCAAACTTTTCATAATCTTCTGACTTGTCTGTCTTGTCATCCACACCCACGATGTTTCTCTTCCTAGAAAGAACTATGTGCCGCTTTGGCTCATCGTACGATACATTCGCTTCCTTATCTTTTCTTTTTATTGGCTTGGTAGACCTGTCCTTCACATAGAAAACCTGTGCCACATCATTGGCTAGGACGAATGGTTCGTCTGCATACGCAAGATTGTTGAAATCCACTGTTGTCATTCCGTACTGCGGGTCTTCCATTACCCCTCCTCGTGTCATATTGACCCATTTGCACCGAAACAAAGGGACCTTTAAACCACATCGATAGGCAAGTTCCCATATGTCCTGTATATAACCATAATATGTTTCCTTTCCCATCTTGGTTTCTGCATCAAAGCGGACACCACTGTTTTGGTTGGTGCTCTTCTTATCTTGGGCGATCGTGTAAAATGTATTACCATTTATCTCGTACCCTTTGAAAGTCATTATATTCGAAGATGGTAACTGGGATAGCAAGTATAGGTCATCTTCAAAAGAGGTGTCATGCATGGTACGTGTCTGCAACCAGTTGGCGAAACTCCTGGTTTGTTCACGTGTAATCCAGTCATCAGACCGCTCCAGGTGTTTGGAGTGTAGCAAATTCTTGTGTTCATCCATATACGGAGCCACCAAGGAGGAATTCTGTAGAACTGTGTAGTGTGCTTCAGTGAGAGAATGTCCGTCCATACATATTATTTGTTCCCCTCCTAGCGTGCCTTTTCCATCCAGTCTGCCCTTATGCCGCGATTCAGGAACACCAATCGGCTTAAGGTCAGGAATAAAGTCAATACAAAACTCAATGACCTCCTCATTTTGATGGCCCTTGGAGATGCTTCCTTCTGGCCTAGCACGGTTATGAACATATTTCTTTAAGACTCCCATGAACCTCTCAAAGGGGAACATATTGTGTAGAAATACAGGACCCAAAACGTTAATCTCTTCGCATAGGTGAACTAGGACGTGCGTCATGATGTTGAAGAAGGATGGTGGGAACACCAACTCGAAACTGACAAGACATTGCACCAAATCATTCTGTAACCTTGGTATGATTTCTGGATCGATTACCTTCTGAGAGATTGCATTGAGAAATGCACATAGCTTCACAATGGCTAATCGAACGTTTTCCGGTAGAAGCCCCCTCAATGCAACCGGAAGCAGTTGCGTCATAATCATGTGGCAGTCATGAGACTTTAGGTTCTGGAACTTTTTCTCTGCCATGTTTATTATTCCCTTTATATTCGACGAGAAGCCAGACGGTACCTTAATACTGAGCAGGCAATCAAAGAAGATTTCCTTCTCTTCTTTGGTAAGAGCGTAGCTTGCATGACCCTAATGTATGCCGTCTTCTCCGTGCATATGTTGTTGGTCCTCCCGTGCCTCAGGTGTATCTTTTGTCTTCCCATACACGCCCAAGAAGCCAAGCAGGGTTACACAAAGATTCTTCGTCATGTGCATCACGTCGATTGCGGAGCGTACCTCTAGGTCTTTCCAATATGGCAGGTCCCAAAATATAGATTTCTTCTTCCACATGGGTGCACGTCCGTCCGCGTCCTTCGGAACAGGTTGTCCGCTAGGACCCTTTCCAAATATCACCTTCAAATCCTTGACCATATCATGTACATCAGCACCAGTACGGTGGCGAGGCTTCGTCCGGTGATCCGCCTCACCTTTGAAATGCTTGCCTTTCTTACTTACGGGATGCCTGCTCGGAAGAAATCGACGATGTCCCAGGTACACATTCTTCTTACAACTATTCAAATATATACTGTCGGTATCATCCAAACAGTGCGTGCATCTGCGGTATCCCTTGTTTGTCTGTCCTGAAAGGTTACTGAGAGCATGCCAATCATTGATGGTCACGAACAGCAACGCCTTTAGGTCAAATTCTTCCCCCATGTGCTCATCCCACGCACGTACACCTGTTCCATTCCACGGTTGTAAGAGTTCTTCAATTAATGCCATCAATGTCGTTGCCGGGTTGCTTAGGGCCTTGGATGAGCACTGGCATCATAATGAACTTCCGCTTCATGCACAACCAAGGAGGAAGGTTATACAAACATAGAGTCACAGGCCAGGTGCTATGGTTGCTGCTCTGCTCCCCAAAAGGATTAATGCCATCTGCGCTTAGACCAAACCATACGCTCCTTGCGTCATCTGCAAACTCCTTCCCGTACTTTCTTTCGATTTTTCTCCACTGCGACCCGTCAGCGGGTATTCTCAACTTTCCGTCTTTCTTACGGTCTTCTCTGTGCCATCGCATCGCCTTGGCATGCTCTTTGTTTTAGAACAAACGTTTCAACCGTGGTATTATAGGAGAATACCACATCACCTTGGCAGGAATCTTCTTCCTGGGGCGCTCGCCCTCGACATCACCAGGCTCATCGTGGCTGATCTTATAGCGCAATGCACCACATACCGGGCAAGCGTTCAAATCCTCGTACTCACCGCGGTACAGGATGCAATCATTAGGGCATGCATGTATCTTCTGCACCTCTAACCCTAGAGGGTAGACAACCTTCTTTGCTTCGTACGTACTCTCGGGAAATTCATTGTCCTTTGGAAGCATATCCTTTATCATTATCAGCAACTTTCCAAATCCCTTGTCAGATACACCATTCTCTGCCTTCCATTGCAGCAATTCCAGTGTGGTGCCCAGCTTTTTCTTGTCACCTACGCAATTCGGGTACAACAATTTTTTGTGATCCTCTAACATGCGTTGCAACTTCTTCTTCTCCAAATCACTTGCGCAGTTTCTCTTTGCATCGGCAATGGCCCGACCTAGATCATCAACGGGCTCATCTGATGCCTCTTCTTCAGCTTCTTCCCGCATTGCCAGCTCAGCTTCTTCCCGCATTACCGGCTCAGCTTCTTCCCCCATTGTTGTATCATCGTATTCAGGGAACCCATGGCCAGGATAGCTGTCGTCGTCCTCTTCTTCTTCATTGTCATCCATCATAACCCCTCTTTCTCCGTGCTTGGTCCAAACATTATAGTGGGGCATGAAACCGGACTCAAACAGGTGGACGTGAATGGTTCTTGACGTAGAGTAATTGTGACCATTCTTACAGCCAGCACATGGACAAGGCATAAAACCATCCGCCCGCTTGTTTGCCTCAGCTGCAAGCAGAAAAGTATGCACGCCCTCAACGAACTGGGAAGAGCATCGGTCATCGTACATCCATTGCCGGCTCATCTTCATTACACAACACCGAATAGACCAAATTAATACAAGTTCATACATAAAGTTCATACAACACTTAAATGCAACAAACAAATAACTCTCTAGCTAAAGCATTTAAATGCAACAACAAATGCGATCAAGATCGCAACTAAGGTAACAATTGATCCAACAGCATAATGATACCAAGCCTCACTATCGATGGCATATTTTCTAATCTTTCTATTCTTCAAGCGCATTTTCTCCATCTTGATCTTGTGATCATCGATGACATCGGCAACATGCAACTCCAATTCCATCTTCTCCCCCTCAATTATTTTCAATTTTTCTTTCAAGTACTCGTTTTCTCTTTCAACTAAATTTAACCTCTCGACAATAGGGTCGGTTGGAATTTCCGGTTCACATACCTCCTAGATAAAAATATCTATGTCAACTTGATGCGCATAATTTGTCATAAACACGAAATGCAACAAATAGTTTTAAAAGAGAATATACCACATCTGAATCATAACAAGGACGAGGGCCGACGGGGACAGATATCAAAACCATGGCACTATGTATAACAAACAACGTACGGGTAAGATAATTATTACATGATTAACTATATATCCAAATCACACAAACATCATTTTTTTATATAAAATTTCATGAACAAGAGGCTCACCACAAGGTGGTGCCGGCGACGGGACGGTGCGGGCGATCGACGGTGGTTACGATGGAGATTTAGAAGGCACTAAGTAAACCACACCTACATATGCAAACTAAGTGTTATTTTTGAGCTCAAATTGCATATAAGTCAAATACTAGCACATATATATATTTCCTCCCAAATTACTAAACTCACAAATTAGTAACTATATAAAGCATTGCAAGAGCTAATCTAGAAATGAGAGATGAAAGGACAAAGTTGCTAACCTTTGTGATCACTTGAATGGATGGGGGCCTTCAAATCTTGACAAATTTTGGGCAAAATGTGTGATGAGCTCGAGGGGAAGAGGAAGAACAGAGAGGAGAGGAGAGGGGAAAGGGGGAAGAACAGAGCGAGCTGGACGAAGGGTTTATATGCAGGAGGACCTATAGTACCGGTTCGTGGCACGAACCGATACTAAAGGTGCTGGAGGGGGCCCAGACTGACAACATCCTGCCACCACCCTCATTAGTACCGGTTCGTGGCACGAACCGGTGCTAAATGTTAGCCACAAACCGGTACTAATGAGAGCGGCCCGGCTAGCCGTTGGAACGGCACTAATGTATACATTTGTGCTGGCTCTAATACAAACTGGCACTAATGTGTTGCACGTTTGACCCTTTTTCTACTAGTTTGAGGAGCCAAGGGAAAGGGGGCCCAATTTGGGGAAAGTTCTGGAAAGGATCACTCGACGCCGGCAGGGCAAACTATCGCTTCTCATTCCAGAAGGAAGCTTACGGCCAGAGACACCTCTTCTGGCTGCAAAGTTTGCAACCGAATGCAATGTCACAGTCAGACACCATATGCCCGTGTTTAAGCACTGGAAGGATTACAAGGACCCAAATGGAAATGTCAGAGATGGGATCTTCAGGAACTTTGTAGGCAAAGTTGGTGTAAGTACATAATCCTGGCCTTTCTCCCTCACATTGCTAGGAACCTGTCAATCTTCTGCTATTTTGTCTATGTGCCATCATGATACTTACCCATGTTTTTTATCTTACTAGAACAAGTTTCAGATGGACCTAGAGGCGGTGCCAGTTAGGAAGGCTTGCACAGAAATGCTGAAACGCGCGACTCGCCAACAACGATATAGGCTCAAGAAAGAGTATTTTGATCCTCACGCACCCCATTTGGTGCGGAGAACTTCTCCGGTCCCCTCAATGACTGATGACCAGTGGAACGAGCTGGTGGAAAGCTGGAAGGATCCCAAAAAGATGGTATGTCTCTTCCTGCAGACCGATCTCGCCTTCTACATGCTAATCGAGAGACTGTGCCTTACATGTATTTCGTCTCTTGATGTAGGGGATATCTCAAATTAACAAAGCTAATCGAGCTCAAGTTAAGTTCCACCAAACTACTGGAGCGTGCAGCTACCCTGTGCACTGTGGAAATCTGGTAAGTCAAACATGTGTTGTGGATGTGCAAGATGTATGTGTGCACTGTTAAAAGGTGTTTTTGGATTGCTTCCATGTAGTGTAGGTATATGATGCTCCCTTGCCTTCATATCTGTTGTTTTCAGGGAGAAAAATACAAGGATAAAGAACCAACTGCAGTGGATTTGTTCAAGGAGTGCCACTACAGCAAGAAAAAGAAAGGTTACACCAATGTTGTGCTGGATGCAATTGTAAGTCAGCTTTCAAAGACTACCAACCATCAAAGTTTTAACTTTTGCACGGCTAGAATTAATATTGTTTCAGTCCCTCTTACAGATTGAAAAATATTAAGCAAATGCCAGTGTAGGTTAATTGGAAATGTTAACATATTCACCTGACTATCTTGTAATAGATTGTCCTATATTGCAATTTTGGCCATCCTCAGTCTCTATCTTGTAGTATATATAAAATAATTAGATTTAACCATTAGTTGCTTGTACTTTATTGATATAATTTGTCATGTTTCTTCTGGCCACTTTGTTGTTGATGAATAATCCGACTCAGCTCCGCACAGAAAAAAGTTTAATCTGACTCTGTTCTCACAAGATAAGGATGCATGCTAGCTTTCCTCATGCATGTTAACTTGCTGATGATGTCATCTCTACTTGTGCTTAAGCTGTCTCATAACCATGTTTGTTGCTTGCATTGCTAGACCGAGATGGAAAAGAAGGTTCCTAATCCTACAGAAGATGGTCAGGAATCGAGCTCTACAACTGAGGCGGCAACCGAAGCTGTAGCTGAAGTGCTTGCTAAGCACACGAAGAAGCCGAGGTTTCTTCAGCATGTGGGGATCCAGCACGTCCATGCGAGATCTAGTGCTATCAACCGTGAAGTAGAATTGGCAGCGCAGAAGATGAATGTTGAGCTTCGGGCGTGTGTTGACACCTTGACCAAGAAGTTGAAGGAATCTGAAGAAGAAAGGGCCAGGCAAGATGAGGAGTACAGGAAGTGAGACGAGGAGAACAAGAAGAAGCAAGCTGAAATGGATGCAAAACTAGACTTATTGCTAAGTCAGATGCCATCAAGATCAGCTGAAGGGTAAGTTGTTTGTCCAAAAAGCTGCTAGAAGCTATATGAATGTGGGATATGCTGGTGGAACCTAGCTTGTTATTTCGTCAGCCTTTTGTTATGCAAACTGCATACTGTTCGATGCAAACTAGTTGCATGTTGGTGCTTGATGGTTAGTGGATCTTGAGATGTAAGCTGAATGCTATGCTGGATGTGTCATGGAGGACCAGTACTTGTGTAATGTGACTTGTGCTTTGTAATGTTGTGCCTCTTTTCTATCTTAATATTTGTATACAAATTATTAATAATTGTCAGTGCTAAATTGTTTCGTGTAAAAATCACAAACGGGCTTCGTTGGGTAAACCTATCATTGATGGGCTGGATGAAGCAGGCCTTGAAACATATTTTGGGTTAAAAAACATAACTGGCCCATAAGATTAATGGGCTGATGTGCTTGTTGGACCACCGGAAATGGGCTAACATGAACAGTGAAAAAAATAGTTCGAACCAAAACAAATGGGCCAAAACTTACTGGACCGAAGGCTACATGGGCCAGGCGGCGCCACGTCAGACCCAGACTGGAGTGTTGATGTCACGTCATCATGTAAATGCGTGACGGAAAAGTCCGTCACAGAGGCCTGGGCCTGGGGCGGGCCGGGCGGGCTTGGGGGCTGATCGGTGATGGTAAATGACCGTCATAATTTGGTCTAAATCCATGACAAACGGAAAATCCGTCATGGTTGGTCGGGTGGACAAATTATGACGCGATATACATGACGGACAGGTCCACCATCACCGACGGTCATCGATGACAGTTTCTGGGCTCTCGGTGACAGACAATGTCTGTCACAGATTACCATATTTCTTGTAGTGTGGACAGTTCGTGATCTTGTGAGCCTTGTTCAAGCTCACTCCCCGAGTATCGTTTTTCTTTGTGAAACTAGACAGTAAAAAAATAAAATGGGCAGGCTCCGTGCTCGCTTAGGTTTAAGAGGTTTTGAGGGTCTTGATAGTGATGGTCTCAGTGGAGGCCTAGCCTTGCATTGGCATGATTCATTAAATGTTGATGCAACAACTATTAATAAGAGATACATTGATGCGTATGTGACGAGTGGGCCGGGTGAGCCGCCTTGGAGGCTCACTTGCGTCTCCAGTGAACCCCGCACGGAGGACCGGCATCGCATGTGGTCTAGCCTCTGCGATCTGCACCGACAAGCCGTTATGCCGTGGGCGATGATTGGTGATTTCAACGAAGCGATATGGGGCTTCAAGCACTTCTCTGCAACTCCGCGCTCGGCAGGTCAGATTATTGATTTCAGGGACGTTCTTGAGGTATGTGGTTTGGGTGATCTTGGTTTTGCAGGGCTTCCCTACAAATACGATAACAAACGAGGCGGACAAGCCAATGTCAAGGTGAGGCTTGATAGGGCGGTTGCCAACAATGCCTGGAGAGACATGTTTGCTTATGCAAGGGTGGACCACTTTGTGACCAGTACATCGGACCATTTTCCCATCCTCCTATGGTGCGCGCTAGAGGAACCGGTGCAAGCCTCTAGTCTGAAGTTTCAGCAATATGAGGTCATGTGGGAGAGAGATCCCTCGCTCCCGGAGGTAATCATGGAAACTTGGAAAGAACTGGGTGGGTTGCATAACCTTGGTGAGTTGTCTTCTGGCTTGGGGAACTTGATGAAACAGCTGCATACCTGGAGCCGGAGGAAGTTTGGCAATGTAATAAAGGAGATTAACAAATCCAGATCGCGGCTAGAGGAGCTGCTGTCAATGAACACAAACCAGAAGGAAATAAGGGAGGCTATGGATAGACTGAACGAGATGCTTTACCACGAGGAGATGATGTGGATGCAGCGTTCGCGGGTGGCTTGGCTCAAGGAGGGAGATCGCAACACTGAATTTTTTCACAGAAAATCCAAATGGCGCGCAAGGAAGAACTGTATAAAAAAGTTGCTGGATGCCGCAGGAGTTGCCCGTTCTGATCATGCAACTATGGCTGCCATTATTTCAGACTACTTCTCCACACTTTTTACAGCCGATGATACCTTATGTCCGGACCTAGTCATTGACTTAATTAACCCGCGCGTTACTGACAACATGAATGCTAGTTTGTGTGCAGAGTTCTCTGACAAGGAGATTGCTGATGGCTTGTTCCAGATCGACCCCTTGAATGCCCCAGGACCAGATGGATTCCCCGCGAGATTCTTCCAAAAGAACTAGGAATTGTTACGTGACCATGTGATCACGGGAGTGAAGGAGTTTTTCCGGACTGGTAATATGCCGGAGGGGGTTAATTACACGGCCATTGTCCTCATACCCAAGTGGATAATCCGGATAAGCTTACCGAGTTCAGGCCCATCAGCTTATGCAATGTGATTTACAAGGTGGTGGCCAAATGCCTAGTAAATCATCTCCGGCCTATCCTTGATGAGATTATCTCTTCAGCGCAGAGTGCCTTTGTGCCTGGACGTCTCATAACAGATAACGCCCTAATTGCCTTTGAGTGTTTCCACTACATACAATAGGAAAAGCACCCAGAAAAGAGCTTTTGTGCATATAACCTGGACTTATCTAAAGCCTATGACAGGGTGGACTGGATCTTCTTGGAGTTAATGGTGCAAAAGATGGGTTTCGCTCACCGGTGGGTGAACTAGATTATGTCATGCGTCACCTTGGTTAAATACACTGTAAAATTTAATGGTACCCTCTTGGATTCGTTTGCACCATCCCGTGGGCTACGGCAAGGTGATCCTCTATCCCCTTCCTATTTTTATTGGTGGCTGATGGTCTATCTGCTTTGTGGAAAAGGGGAAGAAAATGGTGATTTTACACTGTTAAAGGTGTGCCAAAGAGCTCCTGGCGTGTCACACCTACTGTTCGCAGATGACACACTTCTCTTTTTCAAAGCTAACGAAGAGCAAGCAAGGAATGTCAAGCAGATCTTGCATGCTTATGAGCGAGCCACGGGCCAGAGTATTAATCCGGCTAAGTGTAGTGCTTTATTTGGTGATGCATGCCCAGGTGACGAGCAATAGAGGGTGCGTGCAGCACTTAACATTGTGGCAGATTTGTTTGAAGATAAATACATGGGATTTTCTACACCATAGGACCGCATGTCGTGTGGGAAATTTCAAAACCTGCAGTCCAGACTGTTGAAGCGAATTATAGCATGGGGAGACACGCTGTCCTTGGCGGGGAAGGAGACGATGATCAAAGCTATTGCGCAGGCTATACCAACATACGTAATGGAAGTGTTTAAGCTACCCATGTCAGTGTGTGATGATCTTAACCGTATGGTCCGGAACTTCTGGTGGGGTGCATCGGAAGGGAAGCGTAAGACACACTGGCTGGCGTGGCCAAAGATTTTGGCGCATAAGACTCAGGGCGGATTGGGATTTCGCGACTTCCGTGCCTTCAACCAGGCCCTCCTTGCCCGGCAGGCCTCGCACTTACTTGTTAACCCTCACCGTTTATGTGCGCAGGTCCTCAAGGCGAGGTACTTCCCTGAGGGACGCTTTGAGGATACGGTCTTCTCAAGCAACGCTTCCCCTACGTGGCAGGCCATCCAATATGGCCTCGAGCTCCTCAAGAAGGGCCTCATCTGGCGTGTAGGAGATGGCCGGCACATTCGGATTTGGCGAGACCGCTGGATCCCTCGCGAGCCTACACGCCAACCTATTACTCAACAGGGTACTTGCCACCTTTGACGAGTGGCTGATCTGATGCAAGAGGATGGGTCAGCATGGCGTCAAGACCTGCTCCAACGCTACTTCCACCCGGCAGATGTGGAGGTGATCTCCAGCATTCCCACTTTGACCCGCGTAACCGACGACATCATCGCATGGGCACCGGAGAAGGACGGTATCTTCACCGTTCGATCCGCCTACTGGTTAGCCATGGACGAGCGCGAGCGTCCACTGGCCACCGCCACGAGCAGGGCACCGGATGGTCATCGCGCCATCTAGAAGATCATATGGGGGTGCCCTGCTCCCCCTAAGGTACGCGTGTTTGCTGGAGGATCATTACGAACTCACTTGCTACTTGGGCAAATAAGCATTCTCGGCATCTTGTGGTTTCTGACCAATGCCCTTTGTGTGGAATGGAACGAGAGGATATGTTCCACGCTTTCTGCAGGTGCCCCTTGGCAAAGGAGCCATGGACTGGAGGATTCCCAAGGTGGAGGACGTCAGGAACACTGGCCCGGAGTGGCTGTTCAACCTGCTGGACCCTCTTGACGAGGCAACGAGGATGATTGTGCTAATGACCATGTGGAGGATCTGGCATGTGCGGAATGAGATCACACATGACAAGAAACCGCCCCCAGCTGAAACCTCACGGTGGTTCCTGCATGGATATATCACCTCGCTGCTTTGCATCCAACAACACCCGAACACTCACATGGTCAAGGGGAAGGTGACGGTCTCCCTGCCACAATTCGTTACCCGCTCACCTAAGGCGGCCAAGGAGGAGAGGACTTGGGCCGCGCCAGGACCGGGAGGCACGAAGCTGAACAACGACGGCAGTTTTGATGCGGCGTCACATGCGGCAGGAGGTGGCATGATTTTGGGGGATGATCGAGGAGAGATTATCTATACCGCATGTAGAGAGCTGCGTACATGCGATAGTGCCCTGGGAGCGGAACTTGCTGCATGCAAGGAGGGCCTTGAGCTGGCCCTGCATAGGACCGGCTTGCCAATAACGGTCGAGCTTCACTGCGCGAGGACCGTTCAGTGCATCGCATCATCGTCGAGGAGATTAGAGATTTAGCGGCTACCGCTGGAAGGGAGATCTCATTTACTCTTTGTTGTCGTACACAAATAAATGTAGCCATGAACTTGCCTCCTATGGGCGAACGACCCCCCGGACCGCGGTGTGGTTCCACTCGGGGATTGATTCTGTTGTACGTCTGGCTTCGACTGAGAGGCCACCTTGAGTAATGAGAAATCCCTTTTCACTCGCAAAAAAAAAAGAAGCATCTAGTCTATCCCAATTCGAATCTACATCCATCCACGATTTTGCATGCCTATAATTATACAAACGCAAGCCAGCAGACCATGTGTCTCTAGTGTGTTTCGAGGCTTGTGACATGCAATACCCAGCTACCTGAATAATTTTGGCTAACAAAATGAAGTACCTAAACCAGATTAACGGAAACACTTCACCATCTTTAAGCATTGATATTCTGACCAAAGGGACTACACAAAAACTCTTCCAGCTTGATGATACCAGTCGAATTTCTCTTTAGTCGAATAAGGGCTATTTTATCAGGGAACAATAATATGCAGGTACTTATTCCATCATTTCACTGAACTATATATAGAGAAGAACAATTTATTTTTTAGAAATATTCATCAAATAAAGGACTTCATAGAGTTAAGATGGCATGCACGATGAAAGCTCTAACTCTCCCCATAGTCCCAAAACCAGCGACTCCGTGATTATCTTTAGATGCACTAATGTACACAGATTCATGTGATTTACAACCCACAGAAAACAACTATAAGATGCAACATTAAGCTTTGAAATTTCTGTTAGGAAAGAAATGATAGCACCATTTTATTTAGAAATGGAACATATATAGATAGGCATCCATTTAACTGGTATTTTAGATATATTTTTGTCTTAGTTTGACAGAACACATCCAATTGACAATACGTTCCCGACCATTCAAGATTGGAAGTGTGGTGTCCAATTGACCTGGACATTTCATATATCATAATTAGATCTACTAAGTGATATGAAAGCTGTCTACAATGATGATAAGCATAACACCATTAGCTCTTTTTTCGAAAAGTAAGTCACAGTAGCAACTACATGACAATTAATGCTTCTTAGACACATCATACAGTAACAACATAACTGAGGTTTGCATCTTACTACATGACAAAATTACAAGGCTGCGGAAGATTTGATCGTACCCGCTCATGCTTCATCATGAAATTGTGAAAAATTGATGTTGAAAAAATTTCCAAGCCCACGCCGTAGGTGTAAAAAAAATCGATGTTGCCAACCGGTAAACATGAACTAGCTGTGTTTGACCAATGCAGTGGCATCGATCCATGGCCTGCAAATCCACTTGAGGCTGCAGAATAAAGCAAAAATTCAGCATATGACAGTCATGAAATTTGAATTGAAGGAAAGCATTGTACCAAGGAAATTACCACCAGGTTGGTGTTGAGTTGTGGCAGCCAGCTCCCAATTCATTATGAGAATTTCCCTCTCCTGCCTAAGCTCTCCAATCTTTCATACAAGAACGCGCGAGAGAAATTGGGAGGCAGAAACAATAACCAAGAAAAGTATGGTAAGGCAGGGGAGGGGAGTGGTGCAGGTCTTGCTGATGATGTTCGCAAACCCGTCAGCAGCGAGGTGCACCGCGGTGCCGGTGCCAACGTTGCTGATCCTAGCGCCAGGCACTCCGGCCATACCGCCCACCCGCGCGTCTGCCTGCATCGGCGGGCGGGCTGGTCAGGGTGGATATGGGATTTTGGCTAGGGTTTGTTCATGGAGGAGATCGGCGACACGGCGGCGCGATGTCGGAGTTGAATAAGAAGATGCGGCTCCGGCGTGATTCAGAGGGGCACAGGGTCGAACACGTGGTCGTCGAACGGGTTCCTAGGGGGCATCACACGCGTTCTCCGGCATGTTGACGTCAAGCTCCTCAAGGATCTGAGAATGGCGGCACAGAGGGAAGAAGGGGCCCGTGGGGAAGAGATGGCGACGCACGATGTATGGCTGGTGGCGGCACAGAGTAGATCATATGGAGTAGTGGCATATGTGGGGCGGTGGCGATGGGTGGAAGAGGGTAGCTGCAGCGTACGGCTGGGTTCGAGGAGAGAGCGTCGGAGATCCGTGTGTGCCGGGCTTTCCGAGTTTTCTCGTTCGCTGTGACTGAGCTGGCATATCATCTTGAGATTTACGAAGTCACCGTACGCGCCTCGTCGTCGATGGGAACGTCTTCTCCCACTGAAAGCGTGTCGCCGGAAATCCTGGAATAAATTCAGAAACAATGCGAGCACCAGGACTTGAACCCTGGTGGGCTGGGGATATCATTGTCCCTCTAACTATCCAACCACAGGTTGGTTCGGCACTACCATGTTTTTTAAGTAGTAGAGATTCTTTAGATTATTCACCAGGCTGTGTTGCTGTTGCATCAATATAATTTTGTTTATATTTCAGCGAAAATGTTATTTTCCTTTCAGCATATGGAACACATCGTAACGTACAAAGCTGGAGTTGCTCTTAGTAGAGTATAAGAGTACATATAACATCGGGAAGAACAGATGTCTCAAACCTGCAACAGCTTCTTGATGTCATTCTGTGGAAACAACATTCACCAAGTGAATTACCGTTCCGGTGGAGACGAGGAATGTGGAAAATAAGCTGTTGAGTTTGAGCATCACCTTAATGCCGAGTGGGGAGCAGGTCGGCGCATATCGATTCATGATGTGGCCCTCTTTGTAACTAGAAACTTTGTGAAGTTCCATTTGATATGCTCTCCAAATACACACAAGAAATTGGGCAAGTCTTCCAGCCTTGTTCACATATGACAATACACACAAACATCATAATAGCTAACATAATTTGAGTGTTTAACTTGGTAACTACTTCACAAATGATAATTACTCGAAAGCTCCATTTTGTTCAAACTACTGATAAATGAAAACAGGGGATAATAAGCAAGGTTCATCTTCACTCTTCAGTCTTTAGAGGCAGCCCTTTCTCCATCCTCTATACAATGGCAGCAATGAAAAAAAATTTAGTGAAGAACACAAAATTTGAATGCAAGATGAATTGACAGAATGTCGCATATTCAACATGTCCACACACGTGCAGTGTTTCCAAAAAGACAATAGACATAGAGAATTGCAGACGACTGCCATTCAAAAAAGGTGGCTGATGGTGAAATATATAGTGACATTCCACTTCAGTTACAGACAAACTAGTGTTCTTGATTGTACAGTGGTTCAATTTTCAAAATCACATAAGCAACACTACTTTTCTCAGCACAGTCAACGAGTATATGGAGTCATCTAAACAAAATCATGCAACGGCACAACTAATCTTGTACATGGCACAACTAAAAGAGCAAAGGAGAACAAATAGCAGAGCAGTTTCAAACACCAAAAATGGACACCAAACAGATTTAGTAACCTCAGAACAATCATCAAGTTTCAGGGCATACAAGCACGAAAATGATAAACAGGTCGCCAGAAAACAGGCTCGAAACTAAAAACAGTTTGATAACTACAAACATCGAGGAGCTTTTAGGCAGATGACTCATACTTGGAAGGTCAAGGGGATGCTGGCATGATCCTCAGGGACTCTGATGGCTCTATCATTTTTAGCTCATGCAGACATCTATACACATGCACTGATGCTTTGGAAGCAGAATTACTAGGGATAGAAGAGGGATTTCATTGGCACGACAATGGAGTAATTTACCCATTGATGTTGAATCAAAGCATGCTTTCATCGTTAGGGAGATTATTAATTGTATGGAGAAGCAGAATTCTTGTATTGCTCACACTCATCAGAACTGTAATAGTGCAAGTCACTTCATAGCTAATTTTGGTAGATTGCAGTTCCAAACCGCAGTTTGGCTAGGCTCTGGCCCAGGAAATTATTGGACGAGATTGTAAGACCAAATTTTGAGTAATACAAGAATTATTTCAGAAAAAAAAGCCTAAATGTTCTATTCCTGTGCAAAATTTCATATAAAATAGGTTCAATTTTTTTTTGATAAAATAACATTCGATGTGCTCAGGACAGAAGAAAAAAACAAAACAATACTTTTTTCAGGAAACAAAAGCAATAGTATGAAAAACATCATTTCTGAAGCATTTTCTGCTACCTGTTTTGGCTTATTACCTAAAGTGTCACGAATGTGATTTCTCCACAAGAATTTATATGTAGGATAGAACACTGAAGAATGTTTGTCAACAAAAAACAAAATTTTTTTGTGCTATTTTTTGGACCTGGGAGCTACATATCTGCAGAGAGCTGATTCCAGAATGTAGCACCTCTTTTTACATGCCTGATACAGTGTTATGCATTGTAGAGTTGTTTCTCCAAAGTCCAGGCGTTTACAACAGAAATGTTAAACTAACTGTTCTGTTCTTGTGAACGTACAGTGCATACTATCTGGGCGACCGCAACTCTTGTTCGTCCTTGTCATCTGTAATTCTTTTGGTCCTGAGGCTACCTAATCAACCAACACCACTAACTTAATTACAAAGCGAGCAGTTCCCGACAGGTTCTGTCAAACGTGGATCCTAAGGCTAAGGAGATATATACACTACTGAGCACAATGACAGACAACCCAGTCCTGAGTCAACCGCGAGGGGCAGCCAGTTGCTGCTTCTTGACCCGATCTCCAGGCTTCACCATGCTGAGGAAACATAGATGTCATAATAAATATCCATTTGCGAGAACTCGAACGAGAGAAACTACAGGCGATTTTCAGACCTGATATCGTGCGGCGTTATAAATATCCATTGTGACCTGTGTGCAACAGCAAAATCTACAAGGGTGTCCAAGCTTATTTTGCGGCTCACCACATCCTGCGCAAATCAGATACAGCCAATAAAAAGGTTTGATTTGTCATTAACAGGTTGGTTGTAGAAAGCGTCGTGTTTGCTCACCATGAATACATCAAACTCATCCATGGCCCTAAAAGGTGCTTCCGTCATCCCATGAAGAGCTAAAGCGAAGCAAAGTGTCGAAAAAGATCGCTCTCCCCCTGGACCAAGATGCATAGCAAAAGTTGTAGTTATCGAAAACATGGGTATGAAATACTAGCAAAAGATTCCTAAAGAAACACAACTTGGTGAATGGTATTCTGAGCGATAAATGAAATGTGAAAAATACCATCTTGCAAGTTACAACCATGGTACAGGTACCTGACAGTCCTCTAGTGTCTCTGACAGTATCATGAGATGCATCTTGAGGCATCGTTAGCTACATCAAACACCATAGACAACTGTTACATGAAGCACAAATCCTCCGGCCGCTATGTACACGGCAAAATGGCAATGTTATGAAGGATTTACACCTCAATAGATAAAACTTTACTCTGGTAATCCACGTTGGTGAATCCACTGATACCTTTCTTTCCCAGGTGCTCATTGAACCTTCAAAACAATAAAAGTGGACGACCTATCAGGACTAACTGTTTCAACTGATGGATAAGAGAAATCAAAGCCAGCAGAAAAACAGATGATAAACATCCGAGAAAGAAACTTGTATTTACAGCCATGTCAATTGTCTCTTCAAAAGGCCAGCATTTCTCTGGAACTTATTCCACCGCAAGTCCAATAATTTTTCACACGATTGCACAGCAATATACTTGGGTCAAAAGCAGATCCAGTAGAGTGCAATGAACATATCAAAGTCAAACATGCCAACATAGGTAGGAAAACATGAAGTAATGAACTTACATTAATTCTCAGCCTAAAACTTGCATACAGATGTTGCTTACTTAAGATTTTCTGCTCCTTTTTGTCATGCAATGCCCTCAGATCGTCTATTGACTCAGCATGTCTGCTCAGATTATTATCACTGTTATAATTCACAAAGGATAAAAACTCATGGGCATCAACTTTTTCCTGCCACTATGACCAAGTTGGTTCCAAACCTTCTGCTTTCTTGATCAAATCTCTGTTTCAGTCTATTTAACTTGGCACTTAATTGTTCGGGGGTGGATTCAGCAACATTATTCAGAGCTTCCATATCGCTCTCAGGGCAAATAGTCGAAGCCTTCTTGAAGTAATCCTACAGAATATAAGATCATTACTTGACATGTGAGTCATGTAACACAGAAGACCTGATACATTTAGGTGCTAAACATGCTTCGTAGAAATTAACAGAACACGCATGCTGGATGTACCAAGTTGACAGTACGACCAGCATCTCTAATTACAGTACACAAATGCTAAGATGAAGTTGCTGCTTTAAGTTCGGCCACTATTCAAGGTATGGCCGTTTCTAAAAATATACCCAAAAAACATGAGTTTTGTGGTTCTAGACCATCCTGAAACACCATCTATCCATTCAATAGGTAAAAGAAAAATTAGGTGAACACCCACGCTAATCTTACTACTTTGTATTTCATCCTGTCAATTAATAAAATCGAGCATCATCACTTTTATTGCCTCTTGCAGCCAGTTCATTCCATCAGAAAGTTAGACACTGTATCTGTGTCTTATTTAGACCAGTTCATTCCATCATCTTAAGAAATTGTTCTCTTATCAAGTTATATAATTCTTTTGGCAATGTGAATTTTCAGGCCCACACTGACTTTAACTATAACAGAACACACTTTCTTTTAGAGAAGAACCATACATAAACAATCATAGTTCAACAAAGTAAATATAGGCCATTAAAGCCAGTAACAGAATAAAAACCTGTCGAAGCTGCTGAAGATCTGCATACTCTGTTTCAGCCGTTTTAATATCAGGTAAAACTTTGGTTGTCATGAGACCTTCATAGTGAGCCTTCTCCTGGTTCACATATATTCAATGGAAGAAACTACCATCAGTACATACATGCTACAAACACTTGAGTGATCACAATTTTCTAATTTCTTCCCGATAGGAATAGCCACAGCTTGATTGACCAAAGTGTTAGTGTCATATTCTAATGAAACAAAAGTGTGATGGTTATCCACTTCTTCTACAATATAATACATATTTTCCATTTGAAACAAAGTTAAATAAAAATCATAATGGAAATATCATATGTGGTACTAAGGTGGGGAGGGTCACAGACCATAGGAGCCATACAGCTGCAAGACAAAATGGATGCCAGCTTTAATCGAGCAAAAGGGGGTCATTTACAATACAGTGTTTACATAGGGTAAGAAAGGAAAGGGGAAGACGTGTTGCTCATTGATGCTTTCATGAAACCGATAGATTAAACAAATGCTTTCCAGTACATCTCACCTATACTCAAAATATCAAAGACCATAGAAACACAAATCAAGAGCGAACCGTATAGCATTTAATCCCTCCGTTCCAAAATAAGTGCCGTGGTATTTTGAACTAAAACCACGACACTGATTTTGGAACAGAGGGAGTATAGAGTTATGACTTCAAGGTAAGGAGAAGCACCTGCTCAGCTGAATCTAGTTTACGCTTAACAAGTTCTAATTCATCATTTGCGCTAATACGATCCCCTGTCTCCTCATTCACAGAATCTGAAGAAAAAAATATCATTAGAATCCGCAGAGAATAGTAATTACGGCTAAGGAGGCAGCCACAGGCAGCAGAACAGTAACTTTCAGGAAATTAATTTGATATTCTGGCACTAGGTAATCTCTAGGCTTAAAAAACTGGTTTATCCATAAGTCTCTTTTTGTCGAACCAGCAGGAGAGGTTCCCGTCATTATTATATTAAGAAGAGAAAAACACATAATATAACAGACCCAAAAGGGCCTTAACACTCACACGGAACACACACACACCCAAACTCAAAAGACACCAGAAAAGATTACAAGCGCGCCAGCACAAATCAAACAAACAACTACCAGAACAAACAAAGATCAAGGCCAAAGAGACTCGAACTCAAAGGAGCCAGCAGAACACTGAAGGGTAGATTCCTCTCTGATCTCTTGAACAAGCTGGCTGAACCTAGAATTTCTACCCTAAAAATCACATCCACTATGGTATTTCCAAGGAAAACAAGCTACTCCGTGACCAAGGAGTGAATCCCTTTTGCCGATGAGTTTTAACTAACAGCATCGCCTCAAACCACCAATTTTGGAATTAAAAATGATTTCAGTCTACATGCGCCACCTGGACCAGACTCTGTAAGATCTCCACCCAAACTTGTTTAGCAAAGACGCGCGACCATCACATGTGTAATGGTCTCAACCACCTAAACACAAAGAGGGCAGCTTGTAGGATGAGCCAGGCATCAGAGCTCAAGGCGTATCCGTAAGTTTCAGCAGAAAGAATAGAAAACTAGTGCTTGTATGTGTGTGTTGGGGGGGAAATACTATATCGTAAATGAAAGAAACCTATGATAAATTTGGAATCCAAAAAATAATTTACTTGAAAAACAAGTTACAACTAGAAACTGCTCTAAGTTGTACATAATAGCCATGTAATATCCCAGTTGTATAAGGGGTTTTCTGCATATTTTATTGTGCATGTACGTTCCTATGGCCTACCGGAATAACACAATAAAATAAAAAATGAGCGGGTGCTTTATCTTCAGAGGACAGATATTGCCTAACAAATCGAACATACTAGCTTTATAACTAAGCTATATTGAATCCTTTACAGACTTGTTGCCTTCCATTTGTCGGATGCCTATTTCACAGACGCCAATGCCAATTCCTCTATCATTATTTATAACCTGCTTGCATTGTGCCGTACATTATATACACAAATCTAACATGAAAAAGAGCGTAATTCTGATGTAAAATGCTACAATGTGGCAAGCATGGTTAGTTATCTCAAGATCAAAATGCAAAAACTCGAATGCTTAACAACTTAACAGTGTAATACCAGTAAATTATCATACCCATAAAGGTCTTGTAAGCTTCTCTTCTATCGTTCACTTCTCGTGAAGCTGCTGCTAACTTCACATTAACCTTCGTAAGTAATAGTTCGTTCTCCAAAATGATATTCTTCTCTTTCTGCAGAAAAAGGTAACATGACAAAACTGATAAACTTTTTGCTTAGATAACGAAGATCATTATACCTAGTGCAGTGAAATGAGATAGATGGTTCCTCAAGAAAGGAAAAAGGGAGCAAACCTTTATGTCCTCCTCTAGTTCAGTGTTATCCACAGCAGCATATCTATTAATTTCAGCAAAAGCTCTCTTGGCGTCATCAAGTTCCAGTATTTTTTTCTCTAAACGATGCTCCTCAGGTTCTCGTTTTCTCTGCGAAGCAACATGGCAAGTTACGAGATAATTGAAATGCATTACACATCAATAAGAATTTTACCTTCGAATCTGCTATTTTCTGTTCAAGGTCACATCGATCTTTAACTAACTTGCTTTTCTGGCCGTTCTTTTCCACGATTGTTCTTTGAATACCTTCTGCTTCATCCTTAAGTTCAGCAATTTTTTCTCCCAGTGAACTGCACAAACGATTAGGTCTTCCTTTTTTGCTTGCAGGAGGATAAAAAGTCTGAACAGCACGTCTAGAAAATCTACAAGAAAAATTCAATGGCAGCAGAATCATCAAAGAATGAACAGATCACAGCATGCTCATTTCCTAAGTGGAAGAAGTTACTTCATCCGTCTGCGTTTAAAAAGCCTATGAGCCAAAACACTGAACCAAGGAGGAATTAATCCAGCGTTAGTTACGGAAAGAATTTTTTTCCTGCATCCTCCACTGGCCGCATGCACCAATGAGAAGGAATCCATTTAATTCAGCCATGCTTTGGCTAATTCTGCATGCAGCCTCGCCCCTAGCTTTTGCATGCATCACATTTTCTCTCGGTAATTAATTCAACAAATCAGCGAAGAAAACCCCAATTGAATCCAGCAAAAAAGTAGGATCTTAATTATACCTGGCCTAAAAATCAGGACATGGCTTAATGGCCCTCCGGCCTTTTAAACCCAGACGGAGAGAGTATCTAGCAATTTGCATGATGTTTTATTTCCCAAAAGTTCATGAACAGAGAATTCGTCAGTAAACTGTAAAACTGCCGTGAGAGTTGAAACACACGAGACATAGCAACACTGGTGAGCTCTGCTTCGGGAAAAATTAGTTTATGAGATGCTTCTATAGAAGCGTTTACTTCCCCGAATTTTTCTCACCTTTTTATCATGTTATCAAGAGATCAATTAAATATATGTGTCTCATTACATAACTGCACTAACTGGAGGAAGCAACCTCAACTTGCCGCATGAGCAATTTAGGGAGTTCAGTGGAAAGAAGGGAGGAGAGAGGGGGCGGACAAAGTGACTGCCTGCACAAACACTTGGGAATTTTCGGATAAGGGAGTTGTCAACATGAGGAGCGCAAGGGGCTGCATATGGGATATGCATAGGCCGCTTGCAAGCTTTAGCACAATATCAACCCAGCTAGCCCACACCCTTCTTTCAACAAGGGAGAATAGTACTAGGATTATGTATTCTCCTCAAAGGGCTGCAGCATCCCTGGATGCACAAGGCAGATAGGGAGCTGGAGAGGCACAGTAACCATTGTGATAAGGCTGCCAGTGGCGACAGCAAACCTTGGATGGGGCCACAGTCAGTTACCAGGATTACTGTCCAATCGCATGGTCTATAATCATGGTGGGTCTTCACAATTGCAGGTCACTACCATTCTGGAATGCTTATCTAGACACCGTCAGGTTACGCGCTGAAGAAGAGAAGGGAAATGAGACCTTGGGCCCCTGTTGCTTCTTGTCCTCGCTGTAGTAGCTGCTGGTATTTCTCTTTATCTCCATGACCTAGCATGGTCACTATCGCAGCAATCAGTGAGTACCGCACGCGGGCCGGGTGGAAGGAGGCATGGGAGATGGAAAGAAGAGGCCCAGTACATGGTCATGACTTACAAATGTGAATTTTCCAAATTGACATACTATGTGACGTGTTTGGTTGGACTTTGGTTTTGTGCGCTCATAAAGCCAAAGCCCAACCAACCAGCTGGCTTTTAAAAAAACACATGGTGGCTCATTAATTAGTGCATATGAGCAAAAGCATGCTTTTCTGGCTTTTGAAACATCCTACGCACTGATACCACATATAATGGATATTCCTCGCACAGAAATCCCCTCGACCGGCCTCTATCTTCATTTCTTCCCATCCCCGAGTCGCCACCCCATGCGAGATCCAAGGTGCCAGCACTAGGGTTGCCACTACCACTGCCCTCTTGTGGTTCCTCCGGTTCCAGACACCAGAAAAAGGCACCATCCAGCGATCTGCTTCTCCCCTATAACTTCTCCTCTTGACAACTAGACATGATGCGGCTCCTCCCAGGCAGCAAGGCATGGCACGGCTACTCCCCTGCAAACACAGTTTGGGGTGACGCCGCTGCTCCTCCACGGCCCTCCTCTGCAACTACGACGACCCCTGCCGGCAGCTGGCCCTGCAGCCCCATACCAGCAAGAACAGGACCACCAGCCTGCCCATCCAGCAACCGTAAGCATGCGCTAGATCCACCTCACAGCAGCCTGCCATCGAGCGACTGCAAGCCCGCGCTGGATCCTTGCTTTGGATTTCTTCTCTATTTTTCCCTATGGTTTCTTTCTCATGATGAATGGATGCTTGTAGTCGTAAATGGATGATGGTGGACGAAATTACAAGAGGAATGGATTCAGATTTGGCTGAGTGAATTGCTTGTAATCTATTCCCTCCGTTCCTAAATATTTGTCTTTCTAGACATTTCAAATGGACTACCACATACGGATGTATGCAGACATATTTTAGAGTGTAGATTCACTCATTTTGCTTTGTATGTAGTCACTTATTGAAATGTCTAGAAAGACAAATATTTAGGAACGGAGGGAGTATATAAATGGTTGAGACAAAAAAAAAAATCTACGCACATTGGTTCTTGTCCATGTGACCATGCTCCTGCTGCCATGCAATGCATTTTTTAGGTAATTATTACTATTATGTGTATGCAATTTTGGTGGCAGATTTTGTTCTTGGTATAAAAATAGCAGACATAATACTTTGAAACCTCTAAATAATGAATGACATGCAAAAGAATTTAAAGTACATTTTAGTAGCATCACATATGCAAAACATATTGTTGAATGCACTATGTTGAAATTTTGGCTTAATAATATATCTAGAAAATAATATGTCAAGCATTTTGTTTGTACATGACATCATTCTATTAAATAAGTTAGCTAAAAGAAGTATGCTATTCTAATAAGACTACATGCAACAGCTCACAAGTCGGGGAAATAGAGCTAAATCGGGAAAACATGAGGTTATTATCATTAAATCAGTACATAAACAGAATATCTGAATTGGACGAGTATTCTAGTTACTGTACTACAGTCACATCCCAGACAACCAGCTCTCCAAATAGCTCTACTCCTCACAGCAGCTTTGCAATAACCGACAGACAACAGCTGCTTATTTTAAAGCCACACTCTAACTTCTCTACTCCTATAAAACACCAAGTTGGTGATGATGGTATGTCTGCCGACCATCATTTCTGACCATTCGCTCTGCATCTAATGCATGTGAGGTAAGCTTTTCGATTAGAGGTGCACATACTCCAAATAACTCTACTTATAGGAAGTGACGAAGCATTAATAACTCATGAACAAGCGGATTGCAAATCAGGGAACTGTGGTTAGTTGGCCCTCCAAATGATCCCGTGTGCCATCAAACCAACTGGGGGACTCCAGAAACGATCTCAAGTCACTAGTCGTCTCGAATGCACCGATACTTTAGGCGACCAGCGAATCGGTATCCTATACTGTATCTAGTACCGATACACCCCCGCTACTTATCCAAGAAATATCTGTGAATGAATGATTAAAAACAATTCAGATACTTGAAGGATACTTTCTCAATTCGTTTTGGATACGGCTCAGCCCATCTAAGAGCCCACTCAGCCCAGTTAAGAGGCAGCCAGCAACCCTAGTACCCCAATGCCCCCCATCCTTTCCCTCCCAGTTTCTTTCCTCCCTCCCGAGCTCACACCAGGCGGCGACCGGCGTCTGTGTGCCTAGCAGCTCCTCACCCAGGGCTGGCGGCGGCAGCGGCTAGCTGGCGACGAGCTGCTGCTCCTCTTCACCAACGTCCCCTCTCACGCAGCAGCCAGGTATGTGCACTTCTCTTCTCCTTTTCTCCTGCACAGCCAAGCTCATCCCCTCTTCTTTCTCCTCTGATCTCTGAAGATCTCATATTCCCATCTCCTCCAGATGGCTTTGCTGAACCTCCTACTGTACCTACAAATCTAAGGGCGCCATTGTGGAGTCATGTTACAATCATAGAGAAATCACCTGGAGGGACCAACACTAAATCAATTATTTAAAAATAATACAACATATCTGTATTGGCACTTTTTCAAAATGTCGAATTTACGTATCCGTATTAGCCCGATACTGATACCCCTATCCGTATCGGTGCATTAGAGCTAGTCGGTCCCACAAAATTGCAAGATGATTTTTTGCAGAAGGGGGAGTACTCCCGCTAAAATTGCAAGATGGTAATTCATCAAATCTAAATTGATAAGCAGGAATCTGCAATTACATGAATATTTGGCGGCACATGGAGATAGGAACGCCTATAAGGATTCTAAAATTACTTCTAGCAAGGATTATTTATGGTAAACTTCTTGATATAATAAGTAAATGGCTGGAATACGACCAAACTAATATGAGCATCACCACCGAGACTTACATTTTGTCCCCATCAGAAGTATACACTTCCTTTATATTCCGCATCCTATCATCAAATGCAAGAGATTTTCCGACTTCATAATCTTTAACCAGGACCTGCCTTTCAGCATGACCCTGAAACAAAGGAACTTTGCAAATGTTGCTCTAATAATAACATGTCAAACTGAAGGATCTGACAAAAAAAACAGTGTGATGCTTATTGATATCTCATAATTAACAATTATTTCATAACAGATGTCAGGTTTATTTGGATTATAAGTTTCAAAACAATTATCCATTCAGGGAAGATTTCAGTTGTTGGCTTGTTGCAACTTTTCCATCCTCAACCCGCACAGTCAATGGTACCGAAGATATCAAATGGTTGAAATATGACATAAGTAGGGGTAAAGGCAGTCCAATTCCATTATATAATACTCAAATTTTGTGCCTCCTGGTATTTAGCATATGATAAATGGACCACTTTTCTGAAACAAACGGAGTAGTTCTTTGAGATTATATAATGCAGTACCTGATCCACCAATACATTCAGCACAGTGTGATTTTCTGACTGAATAACTGATAGTACTGTAGGGTGCTCTGTTGTAGGAAGTGAACCATCAGGAATGATCAATCTATAGAAGGTCACAGAATTAGAATATATCAAAATGTAACAGAATATTGAATAAGATACAGGGCCTTTAATCTCACCGTGGCCTAGTAAAATCATACACAATAATTCGAAGGTTATTGAAATTCACTTTACTTGCACATTCTCGCAAAACATGTAGATCCTTATAACACGTGACGATAAATGCATCCAGAAGCCCCCCACATGCGCAATCAACTGCCACAGACCAGGACTCACTAGCAAGTTGCTGCATGGAACAAGCATTATTAAGGTCTCGAAAAAGTAATACAGCTATAACTTACTCCCTCTGTTCCTAAATATAAGTCTTTTTAGAGATTTCAATGCGGACTACCTACAGACGTATATAGACGTACTTTAGAGTGTAGATTCATTCATTTTACTCCGTATGTAGTCCGTAGTGGAAGCTCTAGAAAGACTTATATTTAGGAACTGACGGAGTACATTGTAGAAAAAGCAACACTATATGAAACAAATCGATTTTGCATTCATGCTATTTGATGGAACGAGAACAACTATTATTACAGTTACTCCAATGAACTAGCATCAATGACATAAAAGATCAAACAAATTGCTTAATTTTCTAAAGGGGTCAATGAATTGATTGGGTAAAGGCTCAAGAATTCAGGATGCAGAGACTAGTCAACATTAAGGCTGTTACAGAGAGGTGCTTACTGTGTTGGAATAAACCACGATCTAGTGTCCTGTCCGGTACGGACTAGGAGCAGTCACCGAGTCGTATTTAGAGTAGGCTAGCTAGGCTTCTTTATATACTGCTGTACCCCCGGCTTGTAAAGATCAGATCAATCAAAGCAATACAAACAAAGGCACGACACGAGCCTTTTGTGCGATCAACTCTGAGCGTGTCTCCTGTGCTTGTTTCTCGTGCAATAGCTAGCTTGACCGTTCCCTGCGGAATACATCCAGCTGCTTACGTACTGCTTGTGTACGCGAGTCTTCCGACCAGCCGGAAAGTACTCGACGATTGCGTCGTCAAGGTCGGGCTTGTGCCAACAATTGGTATCTAGAGCAAGGTTGATCTTCTAATAACGGAAGGTCATGACGGGCAAGGAGATCGTGGAATCGTCCGGAGCGGCTAAAGTACTTGCCGTACCTGGTACGTCATACCCACGGTTTGATCGCGAGAACTTCGGGGTCTGGAAGGCCCTCATGGAGTGTGGTCTCCGCGCCAACGAGCTATGGGACGTGGTCGATCCAGGAGGCGACGCGTTCAAGAAGGAGGGAGCCGAGCACCGGAAGGATCGGCAGGCAGCGTCAGCGATTTACTCGGTGATGCCGATGGATGTCCTCCAACACCTGATCGCCAAAGAAACGGCGAAGGAGGCGTGGGATACCTTGAAGCTCATGTTCGAGGGACACACCCGCGTCAAGCAAGCCAATCTCCAAACTCTCCTAAGGAACTATGAGACTTTGGTCATGGGCGACAATGAGTCCGTGGATGCGTTCGCTTCACGGGTGGCTACTCTCGTCAATCGGATCCGCGCGCTTGGTGAAAACCTTACGGAGACCTCGGTTGTCCGGCGGTTCTTGCGCGCAGCCCCTCCCCGGTACCTGCAAATTGTCACGGCGATCGAGCAGTGCGTCGATCTCGGGACTCTCTCCATCGACGATCTCGTCGGACGCTACAAGGCTCACGACGAGCGTATGCGGTACAGTCTCGGGGATGGGAGGAATGATGAGAATGTCATGCTCACACGGGCTCAGTGGTTGGCGCTGGACTCACGGAGAGGGGGCGAGGGCTCTAGCAGCAACACTCGCCAAGATCGTGCGCCAAAAGAACAAAGTAAGAAGAACACCGGCGACGGCGCTCCGAAGAAGAAGAAGTTCGACAAGCGCAAGATCAAGTGTCACAACTGTGGCATCATGGGGCACTTCAAGTCGGAGTGCAAGAAACCACCGAAGGAGAAAGCTCTCATGGCCAAAGGAGGCGATGATGGAGACATGATGCTCATGGTCGAAGTATGCGAGCTAATGGATGAGGATAGTCCAGCTCCAAAGGTGCCGGCTACAGAGGTTGTCACGCTCATAGAGGAGGCAGTTTATCTTCACGATAAGAAGAGGATGAACACGTCGAGGCACGTGTGGTACCTCGACACGGGCGCTAGCAACCACATGACCGGCGACAAGGACCAGTTTTCTGAGCTCAGTGTTTCGGTGGGAGGCACGGTTCGGTTCGACTAGTCAACATTGAGGCTGTTACAGAGAGGTGCTTACTGTGTTGGAATAAACCACGATCTAGTGTCCTGTCCGGTACGGACTAGGAGCAGTCACCGAGTCGTATTTAGAGTAGGCTAGCTAGGCTTCTTTATATACTGCTGTACCCCCGCCTTGTAAAGATCAGATCAATCAAAGCAATACAAACAAAGGCACGACACGAGCCTTTTGTGCGATCAACTCTGAGCGTGTCTCCTGTGCTTGTTTCTCGTGCAATAGCTAGCTTGACCGTTCCCTGCGGAATACATCCAGCTGCTTACGTACTGCTTGTGTACGCGAGTCTTCCGACCAGCCGGAAAGTACTCGACGATTGCGTCGTCAAGGTCGGGCTTGTGCCAACAATTGGTATCTAGAGCAAGGTTGATCTTCTAGTAACGGAAGGTCATGACGGGCAAGGAGATCGTGGAATCGTCCGGAGCGGCTAAAGTACTTGCCGTACCTGGTACGTCATACCCACGGTTTGATCGCGAGAACTTCGGGGTCTGGAAGGCCCTCATGGAGTGTGGTCTCCGCGCCAACGTGCTATGGGACGTGGTCGATCCAGGAGGCGACGCGTTCAAGAAGGAGGGAGCCGAGCACCGGAAGGATCGGCAGGCAGCGTCAGCGATTTACTCGGTGATGCCGATGGATGTCCTCCAACACCTGATCGCCAAAGAAACGGCGAAGGAGGCGTGGGATACCTTGAAGCTCATGTTCGAGGGACACACCCGCGTCAAGCAAGCCAATCTCCAAACTCTCCTAAGGAACTATGAGACTTTGGTCATGGGCGACAATGAGTCCGTGGATGCGTTCGCTTCACGGGTGGCTACTCTCGTCAATCGGATCTGCGCGCTTGGTGAAAACCTTACGGAGACCTCGGTTGTCTGGCGGTTCTTGCGCGCAGCCCCTCCCCGGTACCTGCAAATTGTCGCGGCGATCGAGCAGTGCGTCGATCTCGGGACTCTCTCCATCGACGATCTCGTCGGACGCTACAAGGCTCACGACGAGCGTATGCGGTACAGTCTCGGGGATGGGAGGAATGATGAGAATGTCATGCTCACACGGGCTCAGTGGTTGGCGCTGGACTCACGGAGAGGGGGCGAGGGCTCTAGCAGCAACACTCGCCAAGATCGTGCGCCAAAAGAACAAAGTAAGAAGAACACCGGCGACGGCGCTCCGAAGAAGAAGAAGTTCGACAAGCGCAAGATCAAGTGTCACAACTGTGGCATCATGGGGCACTTCAAGTCGGAGTGCAAGAAACCACCGAAGGAGAAAGCTCTCATGGCCAAAGGAGGCGATGATGGAGACATGATGCTCATGGTCGAAGTATGCGAGCTAATGGATGAGGATAGTCCAGCTCCAAAGGTGCCGGCTACAGAGGTTGTCACGCTCATAGAGGAGGCAGTTTATCTTCACGATAAGAAGAGGATGAACACGTCGAGGCACGTGTGGTACCTCGACACGGGCGCTAGCAACCACATGACCGGCGACAAGGACCAGTTTTCTGAGCTCAGTGTTTCGGTGGGAGGCACGGTTCGGTTCGACTAGTCAACATTGAGGCTGTTACAGAGAGGTGCTTACTGTGTTGGAATAAACCACGATCTAGTGTCCTGTCCGGTACGGACTAGGAGCAGTCACCGAGTCGTATTTAGAGTAGGCTAGCTAGGCTTCTTTATATACTGCTGTACCCCCGCCTTGTAAAGATCAGATCAATCAAAGCAATACAAACAAAGGCACGACACGAGCCTTTTGTGCGATCAACTCTGAGCGTGTCTCCTGTGCTTGTTTCTCGTGCAATAGCTAGCTTGACCGTTCCCTGCGGAATACATCCAGCTGCTTACGTACTGCTTGTGTACGCGAGTCTTCCGACCAGCCGGAAAGTACTCGACGATTGCGTCGTCAAGGTCGGGCTTGTGCCAACAATTGGTATCTAGAGCAAGGTTGATCTTCTAGTAACGGAAGGTCATGACGGGCAAGGAGATCGTGGAATCGTCCGGAGCGGCTAAAGTACTTGCCGTACCTGGTACGTCATACCCACGGTTTGATCGCGAGAACTTCGGGGTCTGGAAGGCCCTCATGGAGTGTGGTCTCCGCGCCAACGAGCTATGGGACGTGGTCGATCCAGGAGGCGACGCGTTCAAGAAGGAGGGAGCCGAGCACCGGAAGGATCGGCAGGCAGCGTCAGCGATTTACTCGGTGATGCCGATGGATGTCCTCCAACACCTGATCGCCAAAGAAACGGCGAAGGAGGCGTGGGATACCTTGAAGCTCATGTTCGAGGGACACACCCGCGTCAAGCAAGCCAATCTCCAAACTCTCCTAAGGAACTATGAGACTTTGGTCATGGGCGACAATGAGTCCGTGGATGCGTTCGCTTCACGGGTGGCTACTCTCGTCAATCGGATCCGCGCGCTTGGTGAAAACCTTACGGAGACCTCGGTTGTCTGGCGGTTCTTGCGCGCAGCCCCTCCCCGGTACCTGCAAATTGTCGTGGCGATCGAGCAGTGCGTCGATCTCGGGACTCTCTCCATCGACGATCTCGTCGGACGCTACAAGGCTCACGACGAGCGTATGCGGTACAGTCTCGGGGATGGGAGGAATGATGAGAATGTCATGCTCACACGGGCTCAGTGGTTGGCGCTGGACTCACGGAGAGGGGGCGAGGGCTCTAGCAGCAACACTCGCCAAGATCGTGCGCCAAAAGAACAAAGTAAGAAGAACACCGGCGACGGCGCTCCGAAGAAGAAGAAGTTCGACAAGCGCAAGATCAAGTGTCACAACTGTGGCATCATGGGGCACTTCAAGTCGGAGTGCAAGAAACCACCGAAGGAGAAAGCTCTCATGGCCAAAGGAGGCGATGATGGAGACATGATGCTCATGGTCGAAGTATGCGAGCTAATGGATGAGGATAGTCCAGCTCCAAAGGTGCCGGCTACAGAGGTTGTCACGCTCATAGAGGAGGCAGTTTATCTTCACGATAAGAAGAGGATGAACACGTCGAGGCACGTGTGGTACCTCGACACGGGCGCTAGCAACCACATGACCGGCGACAAGGACCAGTTTTCTGAGCTCAGTGTTTCGGTGGGAGGCACGGTTCGGTTCGACTAGTCAACATTGAGGCTGTTACAGAGAGGTGCTTACTGTGTTGGAATAAACCACGATCTAGTGTCCTGTCCGGTACGGACTAGGAGCAGTCACCGAGTCGTATTTAGAGTAGGCTAGCTAGGCTTCTTTATATACTGTTGTACCCCCGCCTTGTAAAGATCAGATCAATCAAAGCAATACAAACAAAGGCACGACACGAGCCTTTTGTGCGATCAACTCTGAGCGTGTCTCCTGTGCTTGTTTCTCGTGCAATAGCTAGCTTGACCGTTCCCTGCGGAATACATCCAGCTGCTTACGTACTGCTTGTGTACGCGAGTCTTCCGACCAGCCGGAAAGTACTCGACGATTGCGTCGTCAAGGTCGGGCTTGTGCCAACAATTGGTATCTAGAGCAAGGTTGATCTTCTAGTAACGGAAGGTCATGACGGGCAAGGAGATCGTGGAATCGTCTGGAGCGGCTAAAGTACTTGCCGTACCTGGTACGTCATACCCACGGTTTGATCGCGAGAACTTCGGGGTCTGGAAGGCCCTCATGGAGTGTGGTATCCGCGCCAACGAGCTATGGGACGTGGTCGATCCAGGAGGCGACGCGTTCAAGAAGGAGGGAGCCGAGCACCGGAAGGATCGGCAGGCAGCGTCAGCGATTTACTCGGTGATGCCGATGGATGTCCTCCAACACCTGATCGCCAAAGAAACGGTGAAGGAGGCGTGGGATACCTTGAAGCTCATGTTCGAGGGACACACCCGCGTCAAGCAAGCCAATCTCCAAACTCTCCTAAGGAACTATGAGACTTTGGTCATGGGCGACAATGAGTCCGTGGATGCGTTCGCTTCACGGGTGGCTACTCTCGTCAATCGGATCCGCGCGCTTGGTGAAAACCTTACGGAGACCTCGGTTGTCCGGCGGTTCTTGCGCGCAGCCCCTCCCCGGTACCTGCAAATTGTCACGGCGATCGAGCAGTGCGTCGATCTCGGGACTCTCTCCATCGACGATCTCGTCGGACGCTACAAGGCTCACGACGAGCGTATGCGGTACAGTCTCGGGGATGGGAGGAATGATGAGAATGTCATGCTCACACGGGCTCAGTGGTTGGCGCTGGACTCACGGAGAGGGGGCGAGGGCTCTAGCAGCAACACTCGCCAAGATCGTGCGCCAAAAGAACAAAGTAAGAAGAACACCGGCGACGGCGCTCCGAAGAAGAAGAAGTTCGACAAGCGCAAGATCAAGTGTCACAACTGTGGCATCATGGGGCACTTCAAGTCGGAGTGCAAGAAACCACCGAAGGAGAAAGCTCTCATGGCCAAAGGAGGCGATGATGGAGACATGATGCTCATGGTCGAAGTATGCGAGCTAATGGATGAGGATAGTCCAGCTCCAAAGGTGCCGGCTACAGAGGTTGTCACGCTCATAGAGGAGGCAGTTTATCTTCACGATAAGAAGAGGATGAACACGTCGAGGCACGTGTGGTACCTCGACACGGGCGCTAGCAACCACATGACCGGCGACAAGGACCAGTTTTCTGAGCTCAGTGTTTCGGTGGGAGGCACGGTTCGGTTCGACTAGTCAACATTGAGGCTGTTACAGAGAGGTGCTTACTGTGTTGGAATAAACCACGATCTAGTGTCCTGTCCGGTACGGACTAGGAGCAGTCACCGAGTCGTATTTAGAGTAGGCTAGCTAGGCTTCTTTATATACTGTTGTACCCCCGCCTTGTAAAGATCAGATCAATCAAAGCAATACAAACAAAGGCACGACACGAGCCTTTTGTGCGATCAACTCTGAGCGTGTCTCCTGTGCTTGTTTCTCGTGCAATAGCTAGCTTGACCGTTCCCTGCGGAATACATCCAGCTGCTTACGTACTGCTTGTGTACGCGAGTCTTCCGACCAGCCGGAAAGTACTCGACGATTGCGTCGTCAAGGTCGGGCTTGTGCCAACAATTGGTATCTAGAGCAAGGTTGATCTTCTAGTAACGGAAGGTCATGACGGGCAAGGAGATCGTGGAATCGTCTGGAGCGGCTAAAGTACTTGCCGTACCTGGTACGTCATACCCACGGTTTGATCGCGAGAACTTCGGGGTCTGGAAGGCCCTCATGGAGTGTGGTATCCGCGCCAACGAGCTATGGGACGTGGTCGATCCAGGAGGCGACGCGTTCAAGAAGGAGGGAGCCGAGCACCGGAAGGATCGGCAGGCAGCGTCAGCGATTTACTCGGTGATGCCGATGGATGTCCTCCAACACCTGATCGCCAAAGAAACGGTGAAGGAGGCGTGGGATACCTTGAAGCTCATGTTCGAGGGACACACCCGCGTCAAGCAAGCCAATCTCCAAACTCTCCTAAGGAACTATGAGACTTTGGTCATGGGCGACAATGAGTCCGTGGATGCGTTCGCTTCACGGGTGGCTACTCTCGTCAATCGGATCCGCGCGCTTGGTGAAAACCTTACGGAGACCTCGGTTGTCCGGCGGTTCTTGCGCGCAGCCCCTCCCCGGTACCTGCAAATTGTCACGGCGATCGAGCAGTGCGTCGATCTCGGGACTCTCTCCATCGACGATCTCGTCGGACGCTACAAGGCTCACGACGAGCGTATGCGGTACAGTCTCGGGGATGGGAGGAATGATGAGAATGTCATGCTCACACGGGCTCAGTGGTTGGCGCTGGACTCACGGAGAGGGGGCGAGGGCTCTAGCAGCAACACTCGCCAAGATCGTGCGCCAAAAGAACAAAGTAAGAAGAACACCGGCGACGGCGCTCCGAAGAAGAAGAAGTTCGACAAGCGCAAGATCAAGTGTCACAACTGTGGCATCATGGGGCACTTCAAGTCGGAGTGCAAGAAACCACCGAAGGAGAAAGCTCTCATGGCCAAAGGAGGCGATGATGGAGACATGATGCTCATGGTCGAAGTATGCGAGCTAATGGATGAGGATAGTCCAGCTCCAAAGGTGCCGGCTACAGAGGTTGTCACGCTCATAGAGGAGGCAGTTTATCTTCACGATAAGAAGAGGATGAACACGTCGAGGCACGTGTGGTACCTCGACACGGGCGCTAGCAACCACATGACCGGCGACAAGGACCAGTTTTCTGAGCTCAGTGTTTCGGTGGGAGGCACGGTTCGGTTCGACTAGTCAACATTGAGGCTGTTACAGAGAGGTGCTTACTGTGTTGGAATAAACCACGATCTAGTGTCCTGTCCGGTACGGACTAGGAGCAGTCACCGAGTCGTATTTAGAGTAGGCTAGCTAGGCTTCTTTATATACTGTTGTACCCCCGCCTTGTAAAGATCAGATCAATCAAAGCAATACAAACAAAGGCACGACACGAGCCTTTTGTGCGATCAACTCTGAGCGTGTCTCCTGTGCTTGTTTCTCGTGCAATAGCTAGCTTGACCGTTCCCTGCGGAATACATCCAGCTGCTTACGTACTGCTTGTGTACGCGAGTCTTCCGACCAGCCGGAAAGTACTCGACGATTGCGTCGTCAAGGTCGGGCTTGTGCCAACAATTGGTATCTAGAGCAAGGTTGATCTTCTAGTAACGGAAGGTCATGACGGGCAAGGAGATCGTGGAATCGTCTGGAGCGGCTAAAGTACTTGCCGTACCTGGTACGTCATACCCACGGTTTGATCGCGAGAACTTCGGGGTCTGGAAGGCCCTCATGGAGTGTGGTATCCGCGCCAACGAGCTATGGGACGTGGTCGATCCAGGAGGCGACGCGTTCAAGAAGGAGGGAGCCGAGCACCGGAAGGATCGGCAGGCAGCGTCAGCGATTTACTCGGTGATGCCGATGGATGTCCTCCAACACCTGATCGCCAAAGAAACGGTGAAGGAGGCGTGGGATACCTTGAAGCTCATGTTCGAGGGACACACCCGCGTCAAGCAAGCCAATCTCCAAACTCTCCTAAGGAACTATGAGACTTTGGTCATGGGCGACAATGAGTCCGTGGATGCGTTCGCTTCACGGGTGGCTACTCTCGTCAATCGGATCCGCGCGCTTGGTGAAAACCTTACGGAGACCTCGGTTGTCCGGCGGTTCTTGCGCGCAGCCCCTCCCCGGTACCTGCAAATTGTCACGGCGATCGAGCAGTGCGTCGATCTCGGGACTCTCTCCATCGACGATCTCGTCGGACGCTACAAGGCTCACGACGAGCGTATGCGGTACAGTCTCGGGGATGGGAGGAATGATGAGAATGTCATGCTCACACGGGCTCAGTGGTTGGCGCTGGACTCACGGAGAGGGGGCGAGGGCTCTAGCAGCAACACTCGCCAAGATCGTGCGCCAAAAGAACAAAGTAAGAAGAACACCGGCGACGGCGCTCCGAAGAAGAAGAAGTTCGACAAGCGCAAGATCAAGTGTCACAACTGTGGCATCATGGGGCACTTCAAGTCGGAGTGCAAGAAACCACCGAAGGAGAAAGCTCTCATGGCCAAAGGAGGCGATGATGGAGACATGATGCTCATGGTCGAAGTATGCGAGCTAATGGATGAGGATAGTCCAGCTCCAAAGGTGCCGGCTACAGAGGTTGTCACGCTCATAGAGGAGGCAGTTTATCTTCACGATAAGAAGAGGATGAACACGTCGAGGCACGTGTGGTACCTCGACACGGGCGCTAGCAACCACATGACCGGCGACAAGGACCAGTTTTCTGAGCTCAGTGTTTCGGTGGGAGGCACGGTTCGGTTCGACTAGTCAACATTGAGGCTGTTACAGAGAGGTGCTTACTGTGTTGGAATAAACCACGATCTAGTGTCCTGTCCGGTACGGACTAGGAGCAGTCACCGAGTCGTATTTAGAGTAGGCTAGCTAGGCTTCTTTATATACTGCTGTACCCCCGCCTTGTAAAGATCAGATCAATCAAAGCAATACAAACAAAGGCACGACACGAGCCTTTTGTGCGATCAACTCTGAGCGTGTCTCCTGTGCTTGTTTCTCGTGCAATAGCTAGCTTGACCGTTCCCTGCGGAATACATCCAGCTGCTTACGTACTGCTTGTGTACGCGAGTCTTCCGACCAGCCGGAAAGTACTCGACGATTGCGTCGTCAAGGTCGGGCTTGTGCCAACAATTGGTATCTAGAGCAAGGTTGATCTTCTAGTAACGGAAGGTCATGACGGGCAAGGAGATCGTGGAATCGTCCGGAGCGGCTAAAGTACTTGCCGTACCTGGTACGTCATACCCACGGTTTGATCGCGAGAACTTCGGGGTCTGGAAGGCCCTCATGGAGTGTGGTCTCCGCGCCAACGAGCTATGGGACGTGGTCGATCCAGGAGGCGACGCGTTCAAGAAGGAGGGAGCCGAGCACCGGAAGGATCGGCAGGCAGCGTCAGCGATTTACTCGGTGATGCCGATGGATGTCCTCCAACACCTGATCGCCAAAGAAACGGCGAAGGAGGCGTGGGATACCTTGAAGCTCATGTTCGAGGGACACACCCGCGTCAAGCAAGCCAATCTCCAAACTCTCCTAAGGAACTATGAGACTTTGGTCATGGGCGACAATGAGTCCGTGGATGCGTTCGCTTCACGGGTGGCTACTCTCGTCAATCGGATCCGCGCGCTTGGTGAAAACCTTACGGAGACCTCGGTTGTCCGGCGGTTCTTGCGCGCAGCCCCTCCCCGGTACCTGCAAATTGTCGCGGCGATCGAGCAGTGCGTCGATCTCGGGACTCTTTCCATCGACGATCTCGTCGGACGCTAGAAGGCTCACGACGAGCGTATGCGGTATAGTCTCGGGGATGGGAGGAATGATGAGAATGTCATGCTCACACGGGCTCAGTGGTTGGCGCTGGACTCACGGAGAGGGGGCGAGGGCTCTAGCAGCAACACTCGCCAAGATCGTGCGCCAAAAGAACAAAGTAAGAAGAACACCGGCGACGGCGCTCCGAAGAAGAAGAAGTTCGACAAGCGCAAGATCAAGTGTCACAACTGTGGCATCATGGGGCACTTCAAGTCGGAGTGCAAGAAACCACCGAAGGAGAAAGCTCTCATGGCCAAAGGAGGCGATGATGGAGACATGATGCTCATGGTCGAAGTATGCGAGCTAATGGATGAGGATAGTCCAGCTCCAAAGGTGCCGGCTACAGAGGTTGTCACGCTCATAGAGGAGGCAGTTTATCTTCACGATAAGAAGAGGATGAACACGTCGAGGCACGTGTGGTACCTCGACACGGGCGCTAGCAACCACATGACCGGCGACAAGGACCAGTTTTCTGAGCTCAGTGTTTCGGTGGGAGGCACGGTTCGGTTCGACTAGTCAACATTGAGGCTGTTACAGAGAGGTGCTTACTGTGTTGGAATAAACCACGATCTAGTGTCCTGTCCGGTACGGACTAGGAGCAGTCACCGAGTCGTATTTAGAGTAGGCTAGCTAGGCTTCTTTATATACTGCTGTACCCCCGCCTTGTAAAGATCAGATCAATCAAAGCAATACAAACAAAGGCACGACACGAGCCTTTTGTGCGATCAACTCTGAGCGTGTCTCCTGTGCTTGTTTCTCGTGCAATAGCTAGCTTGACCGTTCCCTGCGGAATACATCCAGCTGCTTACGTACTGCTTGTGTACGCGAGTCTTCCGACCAGCCGGAAAGTACTCGACGATTGCGTCGTCAAGGTCGGGCTTGTGCCAACAATTGGTATCTAGAGCAAGGTTGATCTTCTAGTAACGGAAGGTCATGACGGGCAAGGAGATCGTGGAATCGTCCGGAGCGGCTAAAGTACTTGCCGTACCTGGTACGTCATACCCACGGTTTGATCGCGAGAACTTCGGGGTCTGGAAGGCCCTCATGGAGTGTGGTCTCCGCGCCAACGAGCTATGGGACGTGGTCGATCCAAGAGGCGACGCGTTCAAGAAGGAGGGAGCCGAGCACCGGAAGGATCGGCAGGCAGCGTCAGCGATTTACTCGGTGATGCCGATGGATGTCCTCCAACACCTGATCGCCAAAGAAACGGCGAAGGAGGCGTGGGATACCTTGAAGCTCATGTTCGAGGGACACACCCGCGTCAAGAAAGCCAATCTCCAAACTCTCCTAAGGAACTATGAGACTTTGGTCATGGGCGACAATGAGTCCGTGGATGCGTTCGCTTCACGGGTGGCTACTCTCGTCAATCGGATCCGCGCGCTTGGTGAAAACCTTACGGAGACCTCGGTTGTCCGGCGGTTCTTGCGCGCAGCCCCTCCCCGGTACCTGCAAATTGTCACGGCGATCGAGCAGTGCGTCGATCTCGGGACTCTCTCCATCGACGATCTCGTCGGATGCTACAAGGCTCACGACGAGCGTATGCGGTACAGTCTCGGGGATGGGAGGAATGATGAGAATGTCATGCTCACACGGGCTCAGTGGTTGGCGCTGGACTCACGGAGAGGGGGCGAGGGCTCTAGCAGCAACACTCGCCAAGATCGTGCGCCAAAAGAACAAAGTAAGAAGAACACCGGCGACGGCGCTCCGAAGAAGAAGAAGTTCGACAAGCGCAAGATCAAGTGTCACAACTGTGGCATCATGGGGCACTTCAAGTCGGAGTGCAAGAAACCACCGAAGGAGAAAGCTCTCATGGCCAAAGGAGGCGATGATGGAGACATGATGCTCATGGTCGAAGTATGCGAGCTAATGGATGAGGATAGTCCAGCTCCAAAGGTGCCGGCTACAGAGGTTGTCACGCTCATAGAGGAGGCAGTTTATCTTCACGATAAGAAGAGGATGAACACGTCGAGGCACGTGTGGTACCTCGACACGGGCGCTAGCAACCACATGACCGGCGACAAGGACCAGTTTTCTGAGCTCAGTGTTTCGGTGGGAGGCACGGTTCGGTTCGACTAGTCAACATTGAGGCTGTTACAGAGAGGTGCTTACTGTGTTGGAATAAACCACGATCTAGTGTCCTGTCCGGTACGGACTAGGAGCAGTCACCGAGTCGTATTTAGAGTAGGCTAGCTAGGCTTCTTTATATACTGCTGTACCCCCGCCTTGTAAAGATCAGATCAATCAAAGCAATACAAACAAAGGCACGACACGAGCCTTTTGTGCGATCAACTCTGAGCGTGTCTCCTGTGCTTGTTTCTCGTGCAATAGCTAGCTTGACCGTTCCCTGCGGAATACATCCAGCTGCTTACGTACTGCTTGTGTACGCGAGTCTTCCGACCAGCCGGAAAGTACTCGACGATTGCGTCGTCAAGGTCGGGCTTGTGCCAACAATTGGTATCTAGAGCAAGGTTGATCTTCTAGTAACGGAAGGTCATGACGGGCAAGGAGATCGTGGAATCGTCCGGAGCGGCTAAAGTACTTGCCGTACCTGCTACGTCATACCCACGGTTTGATCGCGAGAACTTCGGGGTCTGGAAGGCCCTCATGGAGTGTGGTCTCCGCGCCAACGAGCTATGGGACGTGGTCGATCCAAGAGGCGACGCGTTCAAGAAGGAGGGAGCCGAGCACCGGTAGGATCGGCAGGCAGCGTCAGCGATTTACTCGGTGATGCCGATGGATGTCCTCCAACACCTGATCGCCAAAGAAACGGCGAAGGAGGCGTGGGATACCTTGAAGCTCATGTTCGAGGGACACACCCGCGTCAAGAAAGCCAATCTCCAAACTCTCCTAAGGAACTATGAGACTTTGGTCATGGGAGACAATGAGTCCGTGGATGCGTTCGCTTCACGGGTGGCTACTCTCGTCAATCGGATCCGCGCGCTTGGTGAAAACCTTACGGAGACCTCGGTTGTCCGGCGGTTCTTGCGCGCAGCCCCTCCCCGGTACCTGCAAATTGTCATGGCGATCGAGCAGTGCGTCGATCTCGGGACTCTCTCCATCGACGATCTCGTCGGATGCTACAAGGCTCACGACGAGCGTATGCGGTACAGTCTCGGGGATGGGAGGAATGATGAGAATGTCATGCTCACACGGGCTCAGTGGTTGGCGCTGGACTCACGGAGAGGGGGCGAGGGCTCTAGCAGCAACACTCGCCAAGATCGTGCGCCAAAAGAACAAAGTAAGAAGAACACCGGCGACGGCGCTCCGAAGAAGAAGAAGTTCGACAAGCGCAAGATCAAGTGTCACAACTGTGGCATCATGGGGCACTTCAAGTCGGAGTGCAAGAAACCACCGAAGGAGAAAGCTCTCATGGCCAAAGGAGGCGATGATGGAGACATGATGCTCATGGTCGAAGTATGCGAGCTAATGGATGAGGATAGTCCAGCTCCAAAGGTGCCGGCTACAGAGGTTGTCATGCTCATAGAGGAGGCAGTTTATCTTCACGATAAGAAGAGGATGAACACGTCGAGGCACGTGTGGTACCTCGACACGGGCGCTAGCAACCACATGACCGGCGACAAGGACCAGTTTTCTGAGCTCAGTGTTTCGGTGGGAGGCACGGTTCGGTTCGACTAGTCAACATTGAGGCTGTTACAGAGAGGTGCTTACTGTGTTGGAATAAACCACGATCTAGTGTCCTGTCCGGTACGGACTAGGAGCAGTCACCGAGTCGTATTTAGAGTAGGCTAGCTAGGCTTCTTTATATACTGATGTACCCCCGCCTTGTAAAGATCAGATCAATCAAAGCAATACAAACAAAGGCACGACACGAGCCTTTTGTGCGATCAACTCTGAGCGTGTCTCCTGTGCTTGTTTCTCGTGCAATAGCTAGCTTGACCGTTCCCTGCGGAATACATCCAGCTGCTTACGTACTGCTTGTGTACGCGAGTCTTCCGACCAGCCGGAAAGTACTCGACGATTGCGTCGTCAAGGTCGGGCTTGTGCCAACAATTGGTATCTAGAGCAAGGTTGATCTTCTAGTAACGGAAGGTCATGACGGGCAAGGAGATCGTGGAATCGTCCGGAGCGGCTAAAGTACTTGCCGTACCTGGTACGTCATACCCACGGTTTGATCGCGAGAACTTCGGGGTCTGGAAGGCCCTCATGGAGTGTGGTCTCCGCGCCAACGAGCTATGGGACGTGGTCGATCCAGGAGGCGACGCGTTCAAGAAGGAGGGAGCCGAGCACCGGAAGGATCGGCAGGCAGCGTCAGCGATTTACTCGGTGATGCCGATGGATGTCCTCCAACACCTGATCGCCAAAGAAACGGCGAAGGAGGCGTGGGATACCTTGAAGCTCATGTTCGAGGGACACACCCGCGTCAAGCAAGCCAATCTCCAAACTCTCCTAAGGAACTATGAGACTTTGGTCATGGGCGACAATGAGTCCGTGGATGCGTTCGCTTCACGGGTGGCTACTCTCGTCAATCGGATCCGCGCGCTTGGTGAAAACCTTACGGAGACCTCGGTTGTCCGGCGGTTCTTGCGCGCAGCCCCTCCCCGGTACCTGCAAATTGTCGCGGCGATCGAGCAGTGCGTCGATCTCGGGACTCTCTCCATCGACGATCTCGTCGGACGCTACAAGGCTCACGACGAGCGTATGCGGTACAGTCTCGGGGATGGGAGGAATGATGAGAATGTCATGCTCACCCGGGCTCAGTGGTTGGCGCTGGACTCACGGAGAGGGGGCGAGGGCTCTAGCAGCAACACTCGCCAAGATCGTGCGCCAAAAGAACAAAGTAAGAAGAACACCGGCGAAGGCGCTCCGAAGAAGAAGAAGTTCGACAAGCGCAAGATCAAGTGTCACAACTGTGGCATCATGGGGCACTTCAAGTCGGAGTGCAAGAAACCACCGAAGGAGAAAGCTCTCATGGCCAAAGGAGGCGATGATGGAGACATGATGCTCATGGTCAAAGTATGCGAGCTAATGGATGAGGATAGTCCAGCTCCAAAGGTGCCGGCTACAGAGGTTGTCACGCTCATAGAGGAGGCAGTTTATCTTCACGATAAGAAGAGGATGAACACGTCGAGGCACGTGTGGTACCTCGACACGGGCGCTAGCAACCACATGACCGGCGACAAGGACCAGTTTTCTGAGCTCAGTGTTTCGGTGGGAGGCACGGTTCGGTTCGACTAGTCAACATTGAGGCTGTTACAGAGAGGTGCTTACTGTGTTGGAATAAACCACGATCTAGTGTCCTGTCCGGTACGGACTAGGAGCAGTCACCGAGTCGTATTTAGAGTAGGCTAGCTAGGCTTCTTTATATACTGCTGTACCCCCGCCTTGTAAAGATCAGATCAATCAAAGCAATACAAACAAAGGCACGACACGAGCCTTTTGTGCGATCAACTCTGAGCGTGTCTCCTGTGCTTGTTTCTCGTGCAATAGCTAGCTTGACCGTTCCCTGCGGAATACATCCAGCTGCTTACGTACTGCTTGTGTACGCGAGTCTTCCGACCAGCCGGAAAGTACTCGACGATTGCGTCGTCAAGGTCGGGCTTGTGCCAACAATTGGTATCTAGAGCAAGGTTGATCTTCTAGTAACGGAAGGTCATGACGGGCAAGGAGATCGTGGAATCGTCCGGAGCGGCTAAAGTACTTGCCGTACCTGGTACGTCATACCCACGGTTTGATCGCGAGAACTTCGGGGTCTGGAAGGCCCTCATGGAGTGTGGTCTCCGAGCCAACGAGCTATGGGACGTGGTCGATCCAGGAGGCGACGCGTTCAAGAAGGAGGGAGCCGAGCACCGGAAGGATCGGCAGGCAGCGTCAGCGATTTACTCGGTGATGCCGATGGATGTCCTCCAACACCTGATCGCCAAAGAAACGGCGAAGGAGGCGTGGGATACCTTGAAGCTCATGTTCGAGGGACACACCCGCGTCAAGCAAGCCAATCTCCAAACTCTCCTAAGGAACTATGAGACTTTGGTCATGGGCGACAATGAGTCCGTGGATGCGTTCGCTTCACGGGTGGCTACTCTCGTCAATCGGATCCGCGCGCTTGGTGAAAACCTTACGGAGACCTCGGTTGTCCGGCGGTTCTTGCGCGCAGCCCCTCCCCGGTACCTGCAAATTGTCGCGGCGATCGAGCAGTGCGTCGATCTCGGGACTCTCTCCATCGACGATCTCGTCGGACGCTACAAGGCTCACGACGAGCGTATGCGGTACAGTCTCGGGGATGGGAGGAATGATGAGAATGTCATGCTCACACGGGCTCAGTGGTTGGCGCTGGACTCACGGAGAGGGGGCGAGGGCTCTAGCAGCAACACTCGCCAAGATCGTGCGCCAAAAGAACAAAGTAAGAAGAACACCGGCGACGGCGCTCCGAAGAAGAAGAAGTTCGACAAGCGCAAGATCAAGTGTCACAACTGTGGCATCATGGGGCACTTCAAGTCGGAGTGCAAGAAACCACCGAAGGAGAAAGCTCTCATGTCCAAAGGAGGCGATGATGGAGACATGATGCTCATGGTCGAAGTATGCGAGCTAATGGATGAGGATAGTCCAGCTCCAAAGGTGCCGGCTACAGAGGTTGTCACGCTCATAGAGGAGGCAGTTTATCTTCACGATAAGAAGAGGATGAACACGTCGAGGCACGTGTGGTACCTCGACACGGGCGCTAGCAACCACATGACCGGCGACAAGGACCAGTTTTCTGAGCTCAGTGTTTCGGTGGGAGGCACGGTTCGGTTCGACTAGTCAACATTGAGGCTGTTACAGAGAGGTGCTTACTGTGTTGGAATAAACCACGATCTAGTGTCCTGTCCGGTACGGACTAGGAGCAGTCACCGAGTCGTATTTAGAGTAGGCTAGCTAGGCTTCTTTATATACTGCTGTACCCCCGCCTTGTAAAGATCAGATCAATCAAAGCAATACAAACAAAGGCACGACACGAGCCTTTTGTGCGATCAACTCTGAGCGTGTCTCCTGTGCTTGTTTCTCGTGCAATAGCTAGCTTGACCGTTCCCTGCGGAATACATCCAGCTGCTTACGTACTGCTTGTGTACGCGAGTCTTCCGACCAGCCGGAAAGTACTCGACGATTGCGTCGTCAAGGTCGGGCTTGTGCCAACAATTGGTATCTAGAGCAAGGTTGATCTTCTAGTAACGGAAGGTCATGACGGGCAAGGAGATCGTGGAATCGTCCGGAGCGGCTAAAGTACTTGCCGTACCTGGTACGTCATACCCACGGTTTGATCGCGAGAACTTCGGGGTCTGGAAGGCCCTCATGGAGTGTGGTCTCCGCGCCAACGAGCTATGGGACGTGGTCGATCCAGGAGGCGACGCGTTCAAGAAGGAGGGAGCCGAGCACCGGAAGGATCGGCAGGCAGCGTCAGCGATTTACTCGGTGATGCCGATGGATGTCCTCCAACACCTGATCGCCAAAGAAACGGCGAAGGAGGCGTGGGATACCTTGAAGCTCATGTTCGAGGGACACACCCGCGTCAAACAAGCCAATCTCCAAACTCTCCTAAGGAACTATGAGACTTTGGTCATGGGCGACAATGAGTCCGTGGATGCGTTCGCTTCACGGGTGGCTACTCTCGTCAATCGGATCCGCGCGCTTGGTGAAAACCTTACGGAGACCTCGGTTGTCCGGCGGTTCTTGCGTGCAGCCCCTCCCCGGTACCTGCAAATTGTCGCGGCGATCGAGCAGTGCGTCGATCTCGGGACTCTCTCCATCGACGATCTCGTCGGACGCTACAAGGCTCACGACGAGCGTATGCGGTACAGTCTCGGGGATGGGAGGAATGATGAGAATGTCATGCTCACACGGGCTCAGTGGTTGGCGCTGGACTCACGGAGAGGGGGCGAGGGCTCTAGCAGCAACACTCGCCAAGATCGTGCGCCAAAAGAACAAAGTAAGAAGAACACCGGCGACGGCGCTCCGAAGAAGAAGAAGTTCGACAAGCGCAAGATCAAGTGTCACAACTGTGGCATCATGGGGCACTTCAAGTCGGAGTGCAAGAAACACCGAAGGAGAAAGCTCTCATGGCCAAAGGAGGCGATGATGGAGACATGATGCTCATGGTCGAAGTATGCGAGCTAATGGATGAGGATAGTCCAGCTCCAAAGGTGCCGGCTACAGAGGTTGTCACGCTCATAGAGGAGGCAGTTTATCTTCACGATAAGAAGAGGATGAACACGTCGAGGCACGTGTGGTACCTCGACACGGGCGCTAGCAACCACATGACCGGCGACAAGGACCAGTTTTCTGAGCTCAGTGTTTCGGTGGGAGGCACGGTTCGGTTCGACTAGTCAACATTGAGGCTGTTACAGAGAGGTGCTTACTGTGTTGGAATAAACCACGATCTAGTGTCCTGTCCGGTACGGACTAGGAGCAGTCACCGAGTCGTATTTAGAGTAGGCTAGCTAGGCTTCTTTATATACTGTTGTACCCCCGCCTTGTAAAGATCAGATCAATCAAAGCAATACAAACAAAGGCACGACACGAGCCTTTTGTGCGATCAACTCTGAGCGTGTCTCCTGTGCTTGTTTCTCGTGCAATAGCTAGCTTGACCGTTCCCTGCGGAATACATCCAGCTGCTTACGTACTGCTTGTGTACGCGAGTCTTCCGACCAGCCGGAAAGTACTCGACGATTGCGTCGTCAAGGTCGGGCTTGTGCCAACAATTGGTATCTAGAGCAAGGTTGATCTTCTAGTAACGGAAGGTCATGACGGGCAAGGAGATCGTGGAATCGTCCGGAGCGGCTAAAGTACTTGCCGTACCTGGTACGTCATACCCACGGTTTGATCGCGAGAACTTCGGGGTCTGGAAGGCCCTCATGGAGTGTGGTCTCCGCGCCAACGAGCTATGGGACGTGGTCGATCCAGGAGGCGACGCGTTCAAGAAGGAGGGAGCCGAGCACCGGAAGGATCGGCAGGCAGCGTCAGCGATTTACTCGGTGATGCCGATGGATGTCCTCCAACACCTGATCGCCAAAGAAACGGCGAAGGAGGCGTGGGATACCTTGAAGCTCATGTTCGAGGGACACACCCGCGTCAAGCAAGCCAATCTCCAAACTCTCCTAAGGAACTATGAGACTTTGGTCATGGGCGACAATGAGTCCGTGGATGCGTTCGCTTCACGGGTGGCTACTCTCGTCAATCGGATCCGCGCGCTTGGTGAAAACCTTACGGAGACCTCGGTTGTCTGGCGGTTCTTGCGCGCAGCCCCTCCCCGGTACCTGCAAATTGTCGCGGCGATCGAGCAGTGCGTCGATCTCGGGACTCTCTCCATCGACGATCTCGTCGGACGCTACAAGGCTCACGACGAGCGTATGCGGTACAGTCTCGGGGATGGGAGGAATGATGAGAATGTCATGCTCACACGGGCTCAGTGGTTGGCGCTGGACTCACGGAGAGGGGGCGAGGGCTCTAGCAGCAACACTCGCCAAGATCGTGCGCCAAAAGAACAAAGTAAGAAGAACACCGGCGACGGCGCTCCGAAGAAGAAGAAGTTCGACAAGCGCAAGATCAAGTGTCACAACTGTGGCATCATGGGGCACTTCAAGTCGGAGTGCAAGAAACCACCGAAGGAGAAAGCTCTCATGGCCAAAGGAGGCGATGATGGAGACATGATGCTCATGGTCGAAGTATGCGAGCTAATGGATGAGGATAGTCCAGCTCCAAAGGTGCCGGCTACAGAGGTTGTCACGCTCATAGAGGAGGCAGTTTATCTTCACGATAAGAAGAGGATGAACACGTCGAGGCACGTGTGGTACCTCGACACGGGCGCTAGCAACCACATGACCGGCGACAAGGACCAGTTTTCTGAGCTCAGTGTTTCGGTGGGAGGCACGGTTCGGTTCGACTAGTCAACATTGAGGCTGTTACAGAGAGGTGCTTACTGTGTTGGAATAAACCACGATCTAGTGTCCTGTCCGGTACGGACTAGGAGCAGTCACCGAGTCGTATTTAGAGTAGGCTAGCTAGGCTTCTTTATATACTGCTGTACCCCCGCCTTGTAAAGATCAGATCAATCAAAGCAATACAAACAAAGGCACGACACGAGCCTTTTGTGCGATCAACTCTGAGCGTGTCTCCTGTGCTTGTTTCTCGTGCAATAGCTAGCTTGACCGTTCCCTGCGGAATACATCCAGCTGCTTACGTACTGCTTGTGTATGCGAGTCTTCCGACCAGCCGGAAAGTACTCGACGATTGCGTCGTCAAGGTCGGGCTTGTGCCAACAATTGCTATCTAGAGCAAGGTTGATCTTCTAGTAACGGAAGGTCATGACGGGCAAGGAGATCGTGGAATCGTCCGGAGCGGCTAAAGTACTTGCCGTACCTGGTACGTCATACCCACGGTTTGATCGCGAGAACTTCGGGGTCTGGAAGGCCCTCATGGAGTGTGGTCTCCGCGCCAACGAGCTATGGGACGTGGTCGATCCAGGAGGCGACGCGTTCAAGAAGGAGGGAGCCGAGCACCGGAAGGATCGGCAGGCAGCGTCAGCGATTTACTCGGTGATGCCGATGGATGTCCTCCAACACCTGATCGCCAAAGAAACGGCGAAGGAGGCGTGGGATACCTTGAAGCTCATGTTCGAGGGACACACCCGCGTCAAGCAAGCCAATCTCCAAACTCTCCTAAGGAACTATGAGACTTTGGTCATGGGCGACAATGAGTCCGTGGATGCGTTCGCTTCACGGGTGGCTACTCTCGTCAATCGGATCCGCGCGCTTGGTGAAAACCTTACGGAGACCTCGGTTGTCCGGCGGTTCTTGCGCGCAGCCCCTCCCCGGTACCTGCAAATTGTCGCGGCGATCGAGCAGTGCGTCGATCTCGGGACTCTCTCCATCGACGATCTCGTCGGACGCTACAAGGCTCACGACGAGCGTATGCGGTACAGTCTCGGGGATGGGAGGAATGATGAGAATGTCATGCTCACACGGGCTTAGTGGTTGGCGCTGGACTCACGGAGAGGGGGCGAGGGCTCTAGCAGCAACACTCGCCAAGATCGTGCGCCAAAAGAACAAAGTAAGAAGAACACCGGCGACGGCGCTCCGAAGAAGAAGAAGTTCGACAAGCGCAAGACCAAGTGTCACAACTGTGGCATCATGGGGCACTTCAAGTCGGAGTGCAAGAAACCACCGAAGGAGAAAGCTCTCATGGCCAAAGGAGGCGATGATGGAGACATGATGCTCATGGTCGAAGTATGCGAGCTAATGGATGAGGATAGTCCAGCTCCAAAGGTGCCGGCTACAGAGGTTGTCACGCTCATAGAGGAGGCAGTTTATCTTCACGATAAGAAGAGGATGAACACGTCGAGGCACGTGTGGTACCTCGACACGGGCGCTAGCAACCACATGACCGGCGACAAGGACCAGTTTTCTGAGCTCAGTGTTTCGGTGGGAGGCACGGTTTGGTTCGACTAGTCAACATTGAGGCTGTTACAGAGAGGTGCTTACTGTGTTGGAATAAACCACGATCTAGTGTCCTGTCCGGTACGGACTAGGAGCAGTCACCGAGTCGTATTTAGAGTAGGCTAGCTAGGCTTCTTTATATACTACTGTACCCCCGCCTTGTAAAGATCAGATCAATCAAAGCAATACAAACAAAGGCACGACACGAGCCTTTTGTGCGATCAACTCTGAGCGTGTCTCCTGTGCTTGTTTCTCGTGCAATAGCTAGCTTGACCGTTCCCTGCGGAATACATCCAGCTGCTTACGTACTGCTTGTGTACGCGAGTCTTCCGACCAGCCGGAAAGTACTCAACGATTGCGTCGTCAAGGTCGGGCTTGTGCCAACAATTGGTATCTAGAGCAAGGTTGATCTTCTAGTAACGGAAGGTCATGACGGGCAAGGAGATCGTGGAATCGTCCGGAGCGGCTAAAGTACTTGCCGTACCTGGTACGTCATACCCACGGTTTGATCGCGAGAACTTCGGGGTCTGGAAGGCCCTCATGGAGTGTGGTCTCCGTGCCAACGAGCTATGGGACGTGGTCGATCCAGGAGGCGACGCGTTCAAGAAGGAGGGAGCCGAGCACCGGAAGGATCGGCAGGCAGCGTCAGCGATTTACTCGGTGATGCCGATGGATGTCCTCCAACACCTGATCGCCAAAGAAACGGCGAAGGAGGCGTGGGATACCTTGAAGCTCATGTTCGAGGGACACACCCGCGTCAAGCAAGCCAATCTCCAAACTCTCCTAAGGAACTATGAGACTTTGGTCATGGGCGACAATGAGTCCGTGGATGCGTTCGCTTCACGGGTGGCTACTCTCGTCAATCGGATCCGCGCGCTTGGTGAAAACCTTACGGAGACCTCGGTTGTCCGGCGGTTCTTGCGCGCAGCCCCTCCCCGGTACCTGCAAATTGTCGCGGCGATCGAGCAGTGCGTCGATCTCGGGACTCTCTCCATCGACGATCTCGTCGGACGCTACAAGGCTCACGACGAGCGTATGCGGTACAGTCTCGGGGATGGGAGGAATGATGAGAATGTCATGCTCACACGGGCTCAGTGGTTGGCGCTGGACTCACGGAGAGGGGGCGAGGGCTCTAGCAGCAACACTCGCCAAGATCGTGCGCCAAAAGAACAAAGTAAGAAGAACACCGGCGACGGCGCTCCGAAGAAGAAGAAGTTCGACAAGCGCAAGATCAAGTGTCACAACTGTGGCATCATGGGGCACTTCAAGTCGGAGTGCAAGAAACCACCGAAGGAGAAAGCTCTCATGGCCAAAGGAGGCGATGATGGAGACATGATGCTCATGGTCGAAGTATGCGAGCTAATGGATGAGGATAGTCCAGCTCCAAAGGTGCCGGCTACAGAGGTTGTCACGCTCATAGAGGAGGCAGTTTATCTTCACGATAAGAAGAGGATGAACACGTCGAGGCACGTGTGGTACCTCGACACGGGCGCTAGCAACCACATGACCGGCGACAAGGACCAGTTTTCTGAGCTCAGTGTTTCGGTGGGAGGCACGGTTCGGTTCGACTAGTCAACATTGAGGCTGTTACAGAGAGGTGCTTACTGTGTTGGAATAAACCACGATCTAGTGTCCTGTCCGGTACGGACTAGGAGCAGTCACCGAGTCGTATTTAGAGTAGGCTAGCTAGGCTTCTTTATATACTGTTGTACCCCCGCCTTGTAAAGATCAGATCAATCAAAGCAATACAAACAAAGGCACGACACGAGCCTTTTGTGCGATCAACTCTGAGCGTGTCTCCTGTGCTTGTTTCTCGTGCAATAGCTAGCTTGACCGTTCCCTGCGGAATACATCCAGCTGCTTACGTACTGCTTGTGTACGAGAGTCTTCCGACCAGCCGGAAAGTACTCGACGATTGCGTCGTCAAGGTCGGGCTTGTGCCAACAATTGGTATCTAGAGCAAGGTTGATCTTCTAGTAACGGAAGGTCATGACGGGCAAGGAGATCGTGGAATCGTCCGGAGCGGCTAAAGTACTTGCCGTACCTGGTACGTCATACCCACGGTTTGATCGCGAGAACTTCGGGGTCTGGAAGGCCCTCATGGAGTGTGGTCTCCGCGCCAACGAGCTATGGGATGTGGTCGATCCAGGAGGCGACGCGTTCAAGAAGGAGGGAGCCGAGCACCGGAAGGATCGGCAGGCAGCGTCAGCGATTTACTCGGTGATGCCGATGGATGTCCTCCAACACCTGATCGCCAAAGAAACGGCGAAGGAGGCGTGGGATACCTTGAAGCTCATGTTCGAGGGACACACCCGCGTCAAGCAAGACAATCTCCAAACTCTCCTAAGGAACTATGAGACTTTGGTCATGGGCGACAATGAGTCCGTGGATGCGTTCGCTTCACGGGTGGCTACTCTCGTCAATCGGATCCGCGCGCTTGGTGAAAACCTTACGGAGACCTCGGTTGTCCGGCGGTTCTTGCGCGCAGCCCCTCCCCGGTACCTGCAAATTGTCACGGCGATCGAGCAGTGCGTCGGTCTCGGGACTCTCTCCATCGACGATCTCGTCGGACGCTACAAGGCTCACGACGAGCGTATGCGGTACAGTCTCGGGGATGGGAGGAATGATGAGAATGTCATGCTCACACGGGCTCAGTGGTTGGCGCTGGACTCACGGAGAGGGGGCGAGGGCTCTAGCAGCAACACTCGCCAAGATCGTGCGCCAAAAGAACAAAGTAAGAAGAACACCGGCGACGGCGCTCCGAAGAAGAAGAAGTTCGACAAGCGCAAGATCAAGTGTCACAACTGTGGCATCATGGGGCACTTCAAGTCGGAGTGCAAGAAACCACCGAAGGAGAAAGCTCTCATGGCCAAAGGAGGCGATGATGGAGACATGATGCTCATGGTCGAAGTATGCGAGCTAATGGATGAGGATAGTCCAGCTCCAAAGGTGCCGGCTACAGAGGTTGTCACGCTCATAGAGGAGGCAGTTTATCTTCACGATAAGAAGAGGATGAACACGTCGAGGCACGTGTGGTACCTCGACACGGGCGCTAGCAACCACATGACCGGCGACAAGGACCAGTTTTCTGAGCTCAGTGTTTCGGTGGGAGGAATGGTTCGGTTCGACTAGTCAACATTGAGGCTGTTACAGAGAGGTGCTTACTGTGTTGGAATAAACCACGATCTAGTGTCCTGTCTGGTACGGACTAGGAGCAGTCACCGAGTCGTATTTAGAGTAGGCTAGCTAGGCTTCTTTATATACTGCTGTACCCCCGCCTTGTAAAGATCAGATCAATCAAAGCAATACAAACAAAGGCACGACACGAGCCTTTTGTGCGATCAACTCTGAGCGTGTCTCCTGTGCTTGTTTCTCGTGCAATAGCTAGCTTGACCGTTCCCTGCGGAATACATCCAGCTGCTTACGTACTGCTTGTGTACGCGAGTCTTCCGACCAGCCGGAAAGTACTCGACGATTGCGTCGTCAAGGTCGGGCTTGTGCCAACAATTGGTATCTAGAGCAAGGTTGATCTTCTAGTAACGGAAGGTCATGACGGGCAAGGAGATCGTGGAATCGTCCGGAGCGGCTAAAGTACTTGCCGTACCTGGTACGTCATACCCACGGTTTGATCGCGAGAACTTCGGGGTCTGGAAGGCCCTCATGGAGTGTGGTCTCCGCGCCAACGAGCTATGGGACGTGGTCGATCCAGGAGGCGACGCGTTCAAGAAGGAGGGAGCCGAGCACCGGAAGGATCGGCAGGCAGCGTCAGCGATTTACTCGGTGATGCCGATGGATGTCCTCCAACACCTGATCGCCAAAGAAACGGCGAAGGAGGCGTGGGATACCTTGAAGCTCATGTTCGAGGGACACACCCGCGTCAAGCAAGCCAATCTCCAAACTCTCCTAAGGAACTATGAGACTTTGGTCATGGGCGACAATGAGTCCGTGGATGCGTTCGCTTCACGGGTGGCTACTCTCGTCAATCGGATCCGCGCGCTTGGTGAAAACCTTACGGAGACCTCGGTTGTCCGGCGGTTCTTGCGCGCAGCCCCTCCCCGGTACTTGCAAATTGTCACGGCGATCGAGCAGTGCGTCGATCTCGGGACTCTCTCCATCGACGATCTCGTCGGACGCTACAAGGCTCACGACGAGCGTATGCGGTACAGTCTCGGGGATGGGAGGAATGATGAGAATGTCATGCTCACACGGGCTCAGTGGTTGGCGCTGGACTCACGGAGAGGGGGCGAGGGCTCTAGCAGCAACACTCGCCAAGATCGTGCGCCAAAAGAACAAAGTAAGAAGAACACCGGCGACGGCGCTCCGAAGAAGAAGAAGTTCGACAAGCGCAAGATCAAGTGTCACAACTGTGGCATCATGGGGCACTTCACGTCGGAGTGCAAGAAACCACCGAAGGAGAAAGCTCTCATGGCCAAAGGAGGCGATGATGGAGACATGATGCTCATGGTCGAAGTATGCGAGCTAATGGATGAGGATAGTCCAGCTCCAAACGTGCCGGCTACAGAGGTTGTCACGCTCATAGAGGAGGCAGTTTATCTTCACGATAAGAAGAGGATGAACACGTCGAGGCACGTGTGGTACCTCGACACGGGCGCTAGCAACCACATGACCGGCGACAAGGACCAGTTTTCTGAGCTCAGTGTTTCGGTGGGAGGCACGGTTCGGTTCGACTAGTCAACGTTGAGGCTGTTACAGAGAGGTGCTTACTGTGTTGGAATAAACCACGATCTAGTGTCCTATCCGGTACGGACTAGGAGCAGTCACCGAGTCGTATTTAGAGTAGGCTAGCTAGGCTTCTTTATATACTGCTGTACCCCCGCCTTGTAAAGATCAGATCAATCAAAGCAATACAAACAAAGGCATGACACGAGCCTTTTGTGCGATCAACTCTGAGCGTGTCTCCTGTGCTTGTTTCTCGTGCAATAGCTAGCTTGACCGTTCCCTGCGGAATACATCCAGCTGCTTACGTACTGCTTGTGTACGCGAGTCTTCCGACCAGCCGGAAAGTACTTGACGATTGCGTCGTCAAGGTCGGGCTTGTGCCAACAATTGGTATCTAGAGCAAGGTCGATCTTCTAGTAACGGAAGGTCATGACGGGCAAGGAGATCGTGGAATCGTCCAGAGCGGCTAAAGTACTTGCCGTACCTGGTACGTCATACCCACGGTTTGATCGCGAGAACTTCGGGGTCTGGAAGGCCCTCATGGAGTGTGGTCTCCGCGCCAACGAGCTATGGGACGTGGTCGATCCAGGAGGCGACGCGTTCAAGAAGGAGGGAGCCGAGCACCGGAAGGATCGGCAGGCAGCGTCAGCGATTTACTCGGTGATGCCGATGGATGTCCTCCAACACCTGATCGCCAAAGAAACGGCGAAGGAGGCGTGGGATACCTTGAAGCTCATGTTCGAGGGACACACCCGCGTCAAGCAAGCCAATCTCCAAACTCTCCTAAGGAACTATGAGACTTTGGTCATGGGCGACAATGAGTCCGTGGATGCGTTCGCTTCACGGGTGGCTACTCTCGTCAATCGGATCCGCGCGCTTGGTGAAAACCTTACGGAGACCTCGGTTGTCCGGCGGTTCTTGCGCGCAGCCCCTCCCCGGTACCTGCAAATTGTCACGGCGATCGAGCAGTGCGTCGATCTCGGGACTCTCTCCATCGACGATCTCGTCGGACGCTACAAGGCTCACGACGAGCGTATGCGGTACAGTCTCGGGGATGGGAGGAATGATGAGAATGTCATGCTCACACGGGCTCAGTGGTTGGCGCTGGACTCACGGAGAGGGGGCGAGGGCTCTAGCAGCAACACTCGCCAAGATCGTGCGCCAAAAGCACAAAGTAAGAAGACCACCGGCGACGGCGCTCCGAAGAAGAAGAAGTTCGACAAGCGCAAGATCAAGTGTCACAACTGTGGCATCATGGGGCACTTCAAGTCGGAGTGCAAGAAACCACCGAAGGAGAAAGCTCTCATGGCCAAAGGAGGCGATGATGGAGACATGATGCTCATTGTCGAAGTATGCGAGCTAATGGATGAGGATAGTCCAGCTCCAAAGGTGCCGGCTACAGAGGTTGTCACGCTCATAGAGGAGGCAGTTTATCTTCACGATAAGAAGAGGATGAACACGTCGAGGCACGTGTGGTACCTCGACACGGGCGCTAGCAACCACATGACCGGCGACAAGGACCAATTTTCTGAGCTCAGTGTTTCGGTGGGAGGCACGGTTCGGTTCGACTAGTCAACATTGAGGCTGTTACAGAGAGGTGCTTACTGTGTTGGAATAAACCACGATCTAGTGTCCTGTCCGGTACGGACTAGGAGCAGTCACCGAGTCGTATTTAGAGTAGGCTAGCTAGGCTTCTTTATATACTGCTGTACCCCCGCCTTGTAAAGATCAGATCAATCAAAGCAATACAAACAAAGGCACGACACGAGCCTTTTGTGCGATCAACTCTGAGCGTGTCTCCTGTGCTTGTTTCTCGTGCAATAGCTAGCTTGACCGTTCCCTGCGGAATACATCCAGCTGCTTACGTACTGCTTGTGTACGCGAGTCTTCCGACCAGCCGGAAAGTACTCGACGATTGCGTCGTCAAGGTCGGGCTTGTGCCAACAATTGGTATCTAGAGCAAGGTCGATCTTCTAGTAACGGAAGGTCATGACGGGCAAGGAGATCGTGGAATCGTCCGGAGCGGCTAAAGTACTTGCCGTACCTGGTACGTCATACCCACGGTTTGATCGCGAGAACTTCGGGGTCTGGAAGGCCCTCATGGAGTGTGGTCTCCGCGCCAACGAGCTATGGGACGTGGTCGATCCAGGAGGCGACGCGTTCAAGAAGGAGGGAGCCGAGCACCGGAAGGATCGGCAGGCAGCGTCAGCGATTTACTCGGTGATGCCGATGGATGTCCTCCAACACCTGATCGCCAAAGAAACGGCGAAGGAGGCGTGGGATACCTTGAAGCTCATGTTCGAGGGACACACCCGCGTCAAGCAAGCCAATCTCCAAACTCTCCTAAGGAACTATGAGACTTTGGTCATGGGCGACAATGAGTCCGTGGATGCGTTCGCTTCACAGGTGGCTACTCTCGTCAATCGGATCCGCGCGCTTGGTGAAAACCTTACGGAGACCTCGGTTGTCCGGCGGTTCTTGCGCGCAGCCCCTCCCCGGTACCTGCAAATTGTCACGGCGATCGAGCAGTGCGTCGATCTCGGGACTCTCTCCATCGACGATCTCGTCGGACGCTACAAGGCTCACGACGAGCGTATGCGGTACAGTCTCGGGGATGGGAGGAATGATGAGAATGTCATGCTCACACGGGCTCAGTGGTTGGCGCTGGACTCACGGAGAGGGGGCGAGGGCTCTAGCAGCAACACTCGCCAAGATCGTGCGCCAAAAGAACAAAGTAAGAAGAACACCGGCGACGGCGCTCCGAAGAAGAAGAAGTTCGACAAGCGCAAGATCAAGTGTCACAACTGTGGCATCATGGGGCACTTCAAGTCGGAGTGCAAGAAACCACCGAAGGAGAAAGCTCTCATGGCCAAAGGAGGCGATGATGGAGACATGATGCTCATGGTCGAAGTATGCGAGCTAATGGATGAGGATAGTCCAGCTCCAAAGGTGCCGGCTACAGAGGTTGTCACGCTCATAGAGGAGGCAGTTTATCTTCACGATAAGAAGAGGATGAACACGTCGAGGCACGTGTGGTACCTCGACACGGGCGCTAGCAACCACATGACCGGCGACAAGGACCAGTTTTCTGAGCTCAGTGTTTCGGTGGGAGGCACGGTTCGGTTCGACTAGTCAACATTGAGGCTGTTACAGAGAGGTGCTTACTGTGTTGGAATAAACCACGATCTAGTGTCCTGTCCGGTACGGACTAGGAGCAGTCACCGAGTCGTATTTAGAGTAGGCTAGCTAGGCTTCTTTATATACTGCTGTACCCCCGCCTTGTAAAGATCAGATCAATCAAAGCAATACAAACAAAGGCACGACACGAGCCTTTTGTGCGATCAACTCTGAGCGTGTCTCCTGTGCTTGTTTCTCGTGCAATAGCTAGCTTGACCGTTCCCTGCGGAATACATCCAGCTGCTTACGTACTGCTTGTGTACGCGAGTCTTCCGACCAGCCGGAAAGTACTCGACGATTGCGTCGTCAAGGTCGGGCTTGTGCCAACAATTGGTATCTAGAGCAAGGTCGATCTTCTAGTAACGGAAGGTCATGACGGGCAAGGAGATCGTGGAATCGTCCGCAGCGGCTAAAGTACTTGCCGTACCTGGTACGTCATACCCACGGTTTGATCGCGAGAACTTTGGGGTCTGGAAGGCCCTCATGGAGTGTGGTCTCCGCGCCAACGAGCTATGGGACGTGGTCGATCCAGGAGGCGACGCGTTCAAGAAGGAGGGAGCCGAGCACCGGAAGGATCGGCAGGCAGCGTCAGCGATTTACTCGGTGATGCCGATGGATGTCCTGCAACACCTGATCACCAAAGAAACGGCGAAGGAGGCGTGGGATACCTTGAAGCTCATGTTCGAGGGACACACCCGCGTCAAGCAAGCCAATCTCCAAACTCTCCTAAGGAACTATGAGACTTTGGTCATGGGCGACAATGAGTCCGTGGATGCGTTCGCTTCACGGGTGGCTACTCTCGTCAATCGGATCCGCGCGCTTGGTGAAAACCTTACGGAGACCTCGGTTGTCCGGCGGTTCTTGCGCGCAGCCCCTCCCCGGTACCTGCAAATTGTCACGGCGATCGAGCAGTGCGTCGATCTCGGGACTCTCTCCATCGACGATCTCGTCGGACGCTACAAGGCTCACGACGAGCGTATGCGGTACAGTCTCGGGGATGGGAGGAATGATGAGAATGTCATGCTCACACGGGCTCAGTGGTTGGCGCTGGACTCACGGAGAGGGGGCGAGGGCTCTAGCAGCAACACTCGCCAAGATCGTGCGCCAAAAGAACAAAGTAAGAAGAACACCGGCGACGGCGCTCCGAAGAAGAAGAAGTTCGACAAGCGCAAGATCAAGTGTCACAACTGTGGCATCATGGGGCACTTCAAGTCGGAGTGCAAGAAACCACCGAAGGAGAAAGCTCTCATGGCCAAAGGAGGCAATGATGGAGACATGATGCTCATGGTCGAAGTATGCGAGCTAATGGATGAGGATAGTCCAGCTCCAAAGGTGCCGGCTACAGAGGTTGTCACGCTCATAGAGGAGGCAGTTTATCTTCACGATAAGAAGAGGATGAACACGTCGAGGCACGTGTGGTACCTCGACACGGGCGCTAGCAACCACATGACCGGCGACAAGGACCAGTTTTCTGAGCTCAGTGTTTCGGTGGGAGGCACGGTTCGGTTCGACTAGTCAACATTGAGGCTGTTACAGAGAGGTGCTTACTGTGTTGGAATAAACCACGATCTAGTGTCCTGTCCGGTACGGACTAGGAGCAGTCACCGAGTCGTATTTAGAGTAGGCTAGCTAGGCTTCTTTATATACTACTGTACCCCCGCCTTGTAAAGATCAGATCAATCAAAGCAATACAAACAAAGGCACGACACGAGCCTTTTGTGCGATCAACTCTGAGCGTGTCTCCTGTGCTTGTTTCTCGTGCAATAGCTAGCTTGACCGTTCCCTGCGGAATACATCCAGCTGCTTACGTACTGCTTGTGTACGCGAGTCTTCCGACCAGCCGGAAAGTACTCGACGATTGCGTCGTCAAGGTCGGGCTTGTGCCAACAATTGGTATCTAGAGCAAGGTTGATCTTCTAGTAACGGAAGGTCATGACGGGCAAGGAGATCGTGGAATCGTCCGGAGCGGCTAAAGTACTTGCCGTACCTGGTACGTCATACCCACGGTTTGATCGCGAGAACTTCGGGGTCTGGAAGGCCCTCATGGAGTGTGGTCTCCGCGCCAACGAGCTATGGGACGTGGTCGATCCAGGAGGCGACGCGTTCAAGAAGGAGGGAGCCGAGCACCGGAAGGATCGGCAGGCAGCGTCAGCGATTTACTCGGTGATGCCGATGGATGTCCTCCAACACCTGATCGCCAAAGAAACGGCGAAGGAGGCGTGGGATACCTTGAAGCTCATGTTCGAGGGACACACCCGCGTCAAGCAAGCCAATCTCCAAACTCTCCTAAGGAACTATGAGACTTTGGTCATGGGCGACAATGAGTCCGTGGATGCGTTCGCTTCACGGGTGGCTACTCTCGTCAATCGGATCCGCGCGCTTGGTGAAAACCTTATAGAGACCTCGGTTGTCCGGCGGTTCTTGCGCGCAGCCCCTCCCCGGTACCTGCAAATTGTCACGGCGATCGAGCAGTGCGTCGATCTCGGGACTCTCTCCATCGACGATCTCGTCGGACGCTACAAGGCTCACGACGAGCGTATGCGGTACAGTCTCGGGGATGGGAGGAATGATGAGAATGTCATGCTCACACGGGCTCAGTGGTTGGCGCTGGACTCACGGAGAGGGGGCGAGGGCTCTAGCAGCAACACTCGCCAAGATCGTGCGCCAAAAGAACAAAGTAAGAAGAACACCGGCGACGGCGCTCCGAAGAAGAAGAAGTTCGACAAGCGCAAGATCAAGTGTCACAACTGTGGCATCATGGGGCACTTCAAGTCGGAGTGCAAGAAACCACCGAAGGAGAAAGCTCTCATGGCCAAAGGAGGCGATGATGGAGACATGATGCTCATGGTCGAAGTATGCGAGCTAATGGATGAGGATAGTCCAGCTCCAAAGGTGCCGGCTACAGAGGTTGTCACGCTCATAGAGGAGGCAGTTTATCTTCACGATAAGAAGAGGATGAACACGTCGAGGCACGTGTGGTACCTCGACACGGGCGCTAGCAACCACATGACCGGCGACAAGGACCAGTTTTCTGAGCTCAGTGTTTCGGTGGGAGGCACGGTTCGGTTCGACTAGTCAACATTGAGGCTGTTACAGAGAGGTGCTTACTGTGTTGGAATAAACCACGATCTAGTGTCCTGTCCGGTACGGACTAGGAGCAGTCACCGAGTCGTATTTAGAGTAGGCTAGCTAGGCTTCTTTATATACTGCTGTACCCCCGCCTTGTAAAGATCAGATCAATCAAAGCAATACAAACAAAGGCACGACACGAGCCTTTTGTGCGATCAACTCTGAGCGTGTCTCCTGTGCTTGTTTCTCGTGCAATAGCTAGCTTGACCGTTCCCTGCGGAATACATCCAGCTGCTTACGTACTGCTTGTGTACGCGAGTCTTCCGACCAGCCGGAAAGTACTCGACGATTGCGTCGTCAAGGTCGGGCTTGTGCCAACAATTGGTATCTAGAGCAAGGTTGATCTTCTAGTAACGGAAGGTCATGACGGGCAAGGAGATCGTGGAATCGTCCGGAGCGGCTAAAGTACTTGCCGTACCTGGTACGTCATACCCACGGTTTGATCGCGAGAACTTCGGGGTCTGGAAGGCCCTCATGGAGTGTGGTCTCCGCGCCAACGAGCTATGGGACGTGGTCGATCCAGGAGGCGACGCGTTCAAGAAGGAGGGAGCCGAGCACCGGAAGGATCGGCAGGCAGCGTCAGCGATTTACTCGGTGATGCCGATGGATGTCCTCCAACACCTGATCGCCAAAGAAACGGCGAAGGAGGCGTGGGATACCTTGAAGCTCATGTTCGAGGGACACACCCGCGTCAAGCAAGCCAATCTCCAAACTCTCCTAAGGAACTATGAGACTTTGGTCATGGGCGACAATGAGTCCGTGGATGCGTTCGCTTCACGGGTGGCTACTCTCGTCAATCGGATCCGCGCGCTTGGTGAAAACCTTATAGAGACCTCGGTTGTCCGGCGGTTCTTGCGCGCAGCCCCTCCCCGGTACCTGCAAATTGTCACGGCGATCGAGCAGTGCGTCGATCTCGGGACTCTCTCCATCGACGATCTCGTCGGACGCTACAAGGCTCACGACGAGCGTATGCGGTACAGTCTCGGGGATGGGAGGAATGATGAGAATGTCATGCTCACACGGGCTCAGTGGTTGGCGCTGGACTCACGGAGAGGGGGCGAGGGCTCTAGCAGCAACACTCGCCAAGATCGTGCGCCAAAAGAACAAAGTAAGAAGAACACCGGCGACGGCGCTCCGAAGAAGAAGAAGTTCGACAAGCGCAAGATCAAGTGTCACAACTGTGGCATCATGGGGCACTTCAAGTCGGAGTGCAAGAAACCACCGAAGGAGAAAGCTCTCATGGCCAAAGGAGGCGATGATGGAGACATGATGCTCATGGTCGAAGTATGCGAGCTAATGGATGAGGATAGTCCAGCTCCAAAGGTGCCGGCTACAGAGGTTGTCACGCTCATAGAGGAGGCAGTTTATCTTCACGATAAGAAGAGGATGAACACGTCGAGGCACGTGTGGTACCTCGACACGGGCGCTAGCAACCACATGACCGGCGACAAGGACCAGTTTTCTGAGCTCAGTGTTTCGGTGGGAGGCACGGTTCGGTTCGACTAGTCAACATTGAGGCTGTTACAGAGAGGTGCTTACTGTGTTGGAATAAACCACGATCTAGTGTCCTGTCCGGTACGGACTAGGAGCAGTCACCGAGTCGTATTTAGAGTAGGCTAGCTAGGCTTCTTTATATACTGCTGTACCCCCGCCTTGTAAAGATCAGATCAATCAAAGCAATACAAACAAAGGCACGACACGAGCCTTTTGTGCGATCAACTCTGAGCGTGTCTCCTGTGCTTGTTTCTCGTGCAATAGCTAGCTTGACCGTTCCCTGCGGAATACATCCAGCTGCTTACGTACTGCTTGTGTACGCGAGTCTTCCGACCAGCCGGAAAGTACTCGACGATTGCGTCGTCAAGGTCGGGCTTGTGCCAACAATTGGTATCTAGAGCAAGGTTGATCTTCTAGTAACGGAAGGTCATGACGGGCAAGGAGATCGTGGAATCGTCCGGAGCGGCTAAAGTACTTGCCGTACCTGGTACGTCATACCCACGGTTTGATCGCGAGAACTTCGGGGTCTGGAAGGCCCTCATGGAGTGTGGTCTCCGCGCCAACGAGCTATGGGACGTGGTCGATCCAGGAGGCGACGCGTTCAAGAAGGAGGGAGCCGAGCACCGGAAGGATCGGCAGGCAGCGTCAGCGATTTACTCGGTGATGCCGATGGATGTCCTCCAACACCTAATCGCCAAAGAAACGGCGAAGGAGGCGTGGGATACCTTGAAGCTCATGTTCGAGGGACACACCCGCGTCAAGCAAGCCAATCTCCAAACTCTCCTAAGGAACTATGAGACTTTGGTCATGGGCGACAATGAGTCCGTGGATGCGTTCGCTTCACGGGTGGCTACTCTCGTCAATCGGATCCGCGCGCTTGGTGAAAACCTTATAGAGACCTCGGTTGTCCGGCGGTTCTTGCGCGCAGCCCCTCCCCGGTACCTGCAAATTGTCACGGCGATCGAGCAGTGCGTCGATCTCGGGACTCTCTCCATCGACGATCTCGTCGGACGCTACAAGGCTCACGACGAGCGTATGCGGTACAGTCTCGGGGATGGGAGGAATGATGAGAATGTCATGCTCACACGGGCTCAGTGGTTGGCGCTGGACTCACGGAGAGGGGGCGAGGGCTCTAGCAGCAACACTCGCCAAGATCGTGCGCCAAAAGAACAAAGTAAGAAGAACACCGGCGACGGCGCTCCGAAGAAGAAGAAGTTCGACAAGCGCAAGATCAAGTGTCACAACTGTGGCATCATGGGGCACTTCAAGTCGGAGTGCAAGAAACCACCGAAGGAGAAAGCTCTCATGGCCAAAGGAGGCGATGATGGAGACATGATGCTCATGGTCGAAGTATGCGAGCTAATGGATGAGGATAGTCCAGCTCCAAAGGTGCCGGCTACAGAGGTTGTCACGCTCATAGAGGAGGCAGTTTATCTTCACGATAAGAAGAGGATGAACACGTCGAGGCACGTGTGGTACCTCGACACGGGCGCTAGCAACCACATGACCGGCGACAAGGACCAGTTTTCTGAGCTCAGTGTTTCGGTGGGAGGCACGGTTCGGTTCGACTAGTCAACATTGAGGCTGTTACAGAGAGGTGCTTACTGTGTTGGAATAAACCACGATCTAGTGTCCTGTCCGGTACGGACTAGGAGCAGTCACCGAGTCGTATTTAGAGTAGGCTAGCTAGGCTTCTTTATATACTGCTGTACCCCCGCCTTGTAAAGATCAGATCAATCAAAGCAATACAAACAAAGGCACGACACGAGCCTTTTGTGCGATCAACTCTGAGCGTGTCTCCTGTGCTTGTTTCTCGTGCAATAGCTAGCTTGACCGTTCCCTGCGGAATACATCCAGCTGCTTACGTACTGCTTGTGTACGCGAGTCTTCCGACCAGCCGGAAAGTACTCGACGATTGCGTCGTCAAGGTCGGGCTTGTGCCAACAATTGGTATCTAGAGCAAGGTTGATCTTCTAGTAACGGAAGGTCATGACGGGCAAGGAGATCGTGGAATCGTCCGGAGCGGCTAAAGTACTTGCCGTACCTGGTACGTCATACCCACGGTTTGATCGCGAGAACTTCGGGGTCTGGAAGGCCCTCATGGAGTGTGGTCTCCGCGCCAACGAGCTATGGGACGTGGTCGATCCAGGAGGCGACGCGTTCAAGAAGGAAGGAGCCGAGCACCGGAAGGATCGGCAGGCAGCGTCAGCGATTTACTCGGTGATGCCGATGGATGTCCTCCAACACCTGATCACCAAAGAAACGGCGAAGGAGGCGTGGGATACCTTGAAGCTCATGTTCGAAGGACACACCCGCGTCAAGCAAGACAATCTCCAAACTCTCCTAAGGAACTATGAGACTTTGGTCATGGGCGACAATGAGTCCGTGGATGCGTTCGCTTCACGGGTGGCTACTCTCGTCAATCGGATCCGCGCGCTTGGTGAAAACCTTACGGAGACCTCGGTTGTCCGGCGGTTCTTGCGCGCAGCCCCTCCCCGGTACCTGCAAATTGTCACGGCGATCGAGCAGTGCGTCGATCTCGGGACTCTCTCCATCGACGATCTCGTCGGACGCTACAAGGCTCACGACGAGCGTATGCGGTACAGTCTCGGGGATGGGAGGAATGATGAGAATGTCATGCTCACACGGGCTCAGTGGTTGGCGCTGGACTCACGGAGAGGGGGCGAGGGCTCTAGCAGCAACACTCGCCAAGATCGTGCGCCAAAAGAACAAAGTAAGAAGAACACCGGCGACGGCGCTCCGAAGAAGAAGAAGTTCGACAAGCGCAAGATCAAGTGTCACAACTGTGGCATCATGGGGCACTTCAAGTCGGAGTGCAAGAAACCACCGAAGGAGAAAGCTCTCATGGCCAAAGGAGGCGATGATGGAGACATGATGCTCATGGTCGAAGTATGCGAGCTAATGGATGAGGATAGTCCAGCTCCAAAGGTGCCGGCTACAGAGGTTGTCACGCTCATAGAGGCGGCAGTTTATCTTCACGATAAGAAGAGGATGAACACGTCGAGGCACGTGTGGTACCTCGACACGGGCGCTAGCAACCACATGACCGGCGACAAGGACCAGTTTTCTGAGCTCAGTGTTTCGGTGGGAGGCACGGTTCGGTTCGACTAGTCAACATTGAGGCTGTTACAGAGAGGTGCTTACTGGGTTGGAATAAACCACGATCTAGTGTCCTGTCCGGTACGGACTAGGAGCAGTCACCGAGTCGTATTTAGAGTAGGCTAGCTAGGCTTCTTTATATACTGCTGTACCCCCGCCTTGTAAAGATCAGATCAATCAAAGCAATACAAACAAAGGCACGACACGAGCCTTTTGTGCGATCAACTCTGAGCGTGTCTCCTGTGCTTGTTTCTCGTGCAATAGCTAGCTTGACCGTTCCCTGCGGAATACATCCAGCTGCTTACGTACTGCTTGTGTACGCGAGTCTTCCGACCAGCCGGAAAGTACTCGACGATTGCGTCGTCAAGGTCGGGCTTGTGCCAACAATTGGTATCTAGAGCAAGGTTGATCTTCTAGTAACGGAAGGTCATGACGGGCAAGGAGATCGTGGAATCGTCCGGAGCGGCTAAAGTACTTGCCGTACCTGGTACGTCATACCCACGGTTTGATCGCGAGAACTTCGGGGTCTAGAAGGCCCTCATGGAGTGTGGTCTCCGCGCCAACGAGCTATGGGACGTGGTCGATCCAGGAGGCGACGCGTTCAAGAAGGAGGGAGCCGAGCACCGGAAGGATCGGCAGGCAGCGTCAGCGATTTACTCGGTGATGCCGATGGATGTCCTCCAACACCTGATCGCCAAAGAAACGGCGAAGGAGGCGTGGGATACCTTGAAGCTCATGTTCGAGGGACACACCCGCGTCAAGCAAGCCAATCTCCAAACTCTCCTAAGGAACTATGAGACTTTGGTCATGGGAGACAATGAGTCCGTGGATGCGTTCGCTTCACGGGTGGCTACTCTCGTCAATCGGATCCGCGCGCTTGGTGAAAACCTTACGGAGACCTCGGTTGTCCGGCGGTTCTTGCGCGCAGCCCCTCCCCGGTACCTGCAAATTGTCACGGCGATCGAGCAGTGCGTCGATCTCGGGACTCTCTCCATCGACGATCTCGTCGGACGCTACAAGGCTCACGACGAGCGTATGCGGTACAGTCTCGGGGATGGGAGGAATGATGAGAATGTCATGCTCACACGGGCTCAGTGGTTGGCGCTGGACTCACGGAGAGGGGGCGAGGGCTCTAGCAGCAACACTCGCCAAGATCGTGCGCCAAAAGAACAAAGTAAGAAGAACACCGGCGACGGCGCTCCGAAGAAGAAGAAGTTCGACAAGCGCAAGATCAAGTGTCACAACTGTGGCATCATGGGGCACTTCAAGTCGAAGTGCAAGAAACCACCGAAGGAGAAAGCTCTCATGGCCAAAGGAGGCGATGATGGAGACATGATGCTCATGGTCGAAGTATGCGAGCTAATGGATGAGGATAGTCCAGCTCCAAAGGTGCCGGCTACAGAGGTTGTCACGCTCATAGAGGAGGCAGTTTATCTTCACGATAAGAAGAGGATGAACACGTCGAGGCACGTGTGGTACCTCGACACGGGCGCTAGCAACCACATGACCGGCGACAAGGACCAGTTTTCTGAGCTCAGTGTTTCGGTGGGAGGCACGGTTCGGTTCGACTAGTCAACATTGAGGCTGTTACAGAGAGGTGCTTACTGTGTTGGAATAAACCACGATCTAGTGTCCTGTCCGGTACGGACTAGGAGCAGTCACCGAGTCGTATTTAGAGTAGGCTAGCTAGGCTTCTTTATATACTGCTGTACCCCCGCCTTGTAAAGATCAGATCAATCAAAGCAATACAAACAAAGGCACGACACGAGCCTTTTGTGCGATCAACTCTGAGCGTGTCTCCTGTGCTTGTTTCTCGTGCAATAGCTAGCTTGACCGTTCCCTGCGGAATACATCCAGCTGCTTACGTACTGCTTGTGTACGCGAGTCTTCCGACCAGCCGGAAAGTACTCGACGATTGCGTCGTCAAGGTCGGGCTTGTGCCAACAATTGGTATCTAGAGCAAGGTCGATCTTCTAGTAACGGAAGGTCATGACGGGCAAGGAGATCGTGGAATCGTCCGGAGCGGCTAAAGTACTTGCCGTACCTGGTACGTCATACCCACGGTTTGATCGCGAGAACTTCGGGGTCTGGAAGGCCCTCATGGAGTGTGGTCTCCGCGCCAACGAGCTATGGGACGTGGTCGATCCAGGAGGCGACGCGTTCAAGAAGGAGGGAGCCGAGCACCGGAAGGATCGGCAGGCAGCGTCAGCGATTTACTCGGTGATGCCGATGGATGTCCTCCAACACCTGATCACCAAAGAAACGGCGAAGGAGGCGTGGGATACCTTGAAGCTCATGTTCGAGGGACACACCCGCGTCAAGCAAGCCAATCTCCAAACTCTCCTAAGGAACTATGAGACTTTGGTCATGGGCGACAATGAGTCCGTGGATGCGTTCGCTTCACGGGTGGCTACTCTCGTCAATCGGATCCGCGCGCTTGGTGAAAACCTTACGGAGACCTCGGTTGTCCGGCGGTTCTTGCGCGCAGCCCCTCCCCGGTACCTGCAAATTGTCACGGCGATCGAGCAGTGCGTCGATCTCGGGACTCTCTCCATCGACGATCTCGTCGGACGCTACAAGGCTCACGACGAGCGTATGCGGTACAGTCTCGGGGATGGGAGGAATGATGAGAATGTCATGCTCACACGGGCTCAGTGGTTGGCGCTGGACTCACGGAGAGGGGGCGAGGGCTCTAGCAGCAACAGTCGCCAAGATCGTGCGCCAAAAGAACAAAGTAAGAAGAACACCGGCGACGGCGCTCCGAAGAAGAAGAAGTTCGACAAGCGCAAGATCAAGTGTCACAACTGTGGCATCATGGGGCACTTCAAGTCGGAGTGCAAGAAACCACCGAAGGAGAAAGCTCTCATGGCCAAAGGAGGCGATGATGGAGACATGATGCTCATGGTCGAAGTATGCGAGCTAATGGATGAGGATAGTCCAGCTCCAAAGGTGCCGGCTACAGAGGTTGTCACGCTCATAGAGGAGGCAGTTTATCTTCACGATAAGAAGAGGATGAACACGTCGAGGCACGTGTGGTACCTCGACACGGGCGCTAGCAACCACATGACCGGCGACAAGGACCAGTTTTCTGAGCTCAGTGTTTCGGTGGGAGGCACGGTTCGGTTCGACTAGTCAACATTGAGGCTGTTACAGAGAGGTGCTTACTGTGTTGGAATAAACCACGATCTAGTGTCCTGTCCGGTACGGACTAGGAGCAGTCACCGAGTCGTATTTAGAGTAGGCTAGCTAGGCTTCTTTATATACTGCTGTACCCCCGCCTTGTAAAGATCAGATCAATCAAAGCAATACAAACAAAGGCACGACACGAGCCTTTTGTGCGATCAACTCTGAGCGTGTCTCCTGTGCTTGTTTCTCGTGCAATAGCTAGCTTGACCGTTCCCTGCGGAATACATCCAGCTGCTTACGTACTGCTTGTGTACGCGAGTCTTCCGACCAGCCGGAAAGTACTCGACGATTGCGTCGTCAAGGTCGGGCTTGTGCCAACAATTGGTATCTAGAGCAAGGTTGATCTTCTAGTAACGGAAGGTCATGACGGGCAAGGAGATCGTGGAATCGTCCGGAGCCGCTAAAGTACTTGCCGTACCTGGTACGTCATACCCACGGTTTGATCGCGAGAACTTCGGGGTCTGGAAGGCCCTCATGGAGTGTGGTCTCCGCGCCAACGAGCTATGGGACGTGGTCGATCCAGGAGGCGACGCGTTCAAGAAGGAGGGAGCCGAGCACGGGAAGGATCGGCAGGCAGCGTCAGCGATTTACTCGGTGATGCCGATGGATGTCCTCCAACACCTGATCGCCAAAGAAACGGCGAAGGAGGCGTGGGATACCTTGAAGCTCATGTTCGAGGGACACACCCGCGTCAAGCAAGCCAATCTCCAAACTCTCCTAAGGAACTATGAGACTTTGGTCATGGGCGACAATGAGTCCGTGGATGCGTTCGCTTCACGGGTGGCTACTCTCGTCAATCGGATCCGCGCGCTTGGTGAAAACCTTACGGAGACCTCGGTTGTCCGGCGGTTCTTGCGCGCAGCCCCTCCCCGGTACCTGCAAATTGTCACGGCGATCGAGCAGTGCGTCGATCTCGGGACTCTCTCCATCGACGATCTCGTCGGACGCTACAAGGCTCACGACGAGCGTATGCGGTACAGTCTCGGGGATGGGAGGAATGATGAGAATGTCATGCTCACACGGGCTCAGTGGTTGGCGCTGGACTCACGGAGAGGGGGCGAGGGCTCTAGCAGCAACACTCGCCAAGATCGTGCGCCAAAAGAACAAAGTAAGAAGAACACCGGCGACGGCGCTCCGAAGAAGAAGAAGTTCGACAAGCGCAAGATCAAGTGTCACAACTGTGGCATCATGGGGCACTTCAAGTCGGAGTGCAAGAAACCACCGAAGGAGAAAGCTCTCATGGCCAAAGGAGGCGATGATGGAGACATGATGCTCATGGTCGAAGTATGCGAGCTAATGGATGAGGATAGTCCAGCTCCAAAGGTGCCGGCTACAGAGGTTGTCACGCTCATAGAGGAGGCAGTTTATCTTCACGATAAGAAGAGGATGAACACGTCGAGGCACGTGTGGTACCTCGACACGGGCGCTAGCAACCACATGACCGGCGACAAGGACCAGTTTTCTGAGCTCAGTGTTTCGGTGGGAGGCACGGTTCGGTTCGACTAGTCAACATTGAGGCTGTTACAGAGAGGTGCTTACTGTGTTGGAATAAACCACGATCTAGTGTCCTGTCCGGTACGGACTAGGAGCAGTCACCGAGTCGTATTTAGAGTAGGCTAGCTAGGCTTCTTTATATACTGCTGTACCCCCGCCTTGTAAAGATCAGATCAATCAAAGCAATACAAACAAAGGCACGACACGAGCCTTTTGTGCGATCAACTCTGAGCGTGTCTCCTGTGCTTGTTTCTCGTGCAATAGCTAGCTTGACCGTTCCCTGCGGAATACATCCAGCTGCTTACGTACTGCTTGTGTACGCGAGTCTTCCGACCAGCCGGAAAGTACTCGACGATTGCGTCGTCAAGGTCGGGCTTGTGCCAACAATTGGTATCTAGAGCAAGGTCGATCTTCTAGTAACGGAAGGTCATGACGGGCAAGGAGATCGTGGAATCGTCCGGAGCGGCTAAAGTACTTGCCGTACCTGGTACGTCATACCCACGGTTTGATCGCGAGAACTTCGGGGTCTGGAAGGCCCTCATGGAGTGTGGTCTCCGCGCCAACGAGCTATGGGACGTGGTCGATCCAGGAGGCGACGCGTTCAAGAAGGAGGGAGCCGAGCACCGGAAGGATCGGCAGGCAGCGTCAGCGATTTACTCGGTGATGCCGATGGATGTCCTCCAACACCTGATCACCAAAGAAACGGCGAAGGAGGCGTGGGATACCTTGAAGCTCATGTTCGAGGGACACACCCGCGTCAAGCAAGACAATCTCCAAACTCTCCTAAGGAACTATGAGACTTTGGTCATGGGCGACAATGAGTCCGTGGATGCGTTCGCTTCACGGGTGGCTACTCTCGTCAATCGGATCCGCGCGCTTGGTGAAAACCTTACGGAGACCTCGGTTGTCCGGCGGTTCTTGCGCGCAGCCCCTCCCCGGTACCTGCAAATTGTCACGGCGATCGAGCAGTGCGTCGATCTCGGGACTCTCTCCATCGACGATCTCGTCGGACGCTACAAGGCTCACGACGAGCGTATGCGGTACAGTCTCGGGGATGGGAGGAATGATGAGAATGTCATGCTCACACGGGCTCAGTGGTTGGCGCTGGACTCACGGAGAGGGGGCGAGGGCTCTAGCAGCAACACTCGCCAAGATCGTGCGCCAAAAGAACAAAGTAAGAAGAACACCGGCGACGGCGCTCCGAAGAAGAAGAAGTTCGACAAGCGCAAGATCAAGTGTCACAACTGTGGCATCATGGGGCACTTCAAGTCGGAGTGCAAGAAACCACCGAAGGAGAAAGCTCTCATGGCCAAAGGAGGCGATGATGGAGACATGATGCTCATGGTCGAAGTATGCGAGCTAATGGATGAGGATAGTCCAGCTCCAAAGGTGCCGGCTACAGAGGTTGTCACGCTCATAGAGGCGGCAGTTTATCTTCACGATAAGAAGAGGATGAACACGTCGAGGCACGTGTGGTACCTCGACACGGGCGCTAGCAACCACATGACCGGCGACAAGGACCAGTTTTCTGAGCTCAGTGTTTCGGTGGGAGGCACGGTTCGGTTCGACTAGTCAACATTGAGGCTGTTACAGAGAGGTGCTTACTGTGTTGGAATAAACCACGATCTAGTGTCCTGTCCGGTACGGACTAGGAGCAGTCACCGAGTCGTATTTAGAGTAGGCTAGCTAGGCTTCTTTATATACTGCTGTACCCCCGCCTTGTAAAGATCAGATCAATCAAAGCAATACAAACAAAGGCACGACACGAGCCTTTTGTGCGATCAACTCTGAGCGTGTCTCCTGTGCTTGTTTCTCGTGCAATAGCTAGCTTGACCGTTCCCTGCGGAATACATCCAGCTGCTTACGTACTGCTTGTGTACGCGAGTCTTCCGACCAGCCGGAAAGTACTCGACGATTGCGTCGTCAAGGTCGGGCTTGTGCCAACAATTGGTATCTAGAGCAAGGTTGATCTTCTAGTAACGGAAGGTCATGACGGGCAAGGAGATCGTGGAATCGTCCGGAGCCGCTAAAGTACTTGCCGTACCTGGTACGTCATACCCACGGTTTGATCGCGAGAACTTCGGGGTCTGGAAGGCCCTCATGGAGTGTGGTCTCCGCGCCAACGAGCTATGGGACGTGGTCGATCCAGGAGGCGACGCGTTCAAGAAGGAGGGAGCCGAGCACCGGAAGGATCGGCAGGCAGCGTCAGCGATTTACTCGGTGATGCCGATGGATGTCCTCCAACACCTGATCGCCAAAGAAACGGCGAAGGAGGCGTGGGATACCTTGAAGCTCATGTTCGAGGGACACACCCGCGTCAAGCAAGCCAATCTCCAAACTCTCCTAAGGAACTATGAGACTTTGGTCATGGGCGACAATGAGTCCGTGGATGCGTTCGCTTCACGGGTGGCTACTCTCGTCAATCGGATCCGCGCGCTTGGTGAAAACCTTACGGAGACCTCGGTTGTCCGGCGGTTCTTGCGCGCAGCCCCTCCCCGGTACCTGCAAATTGTCACGGCGATCGAGCAGTGCGTCGATCTCGGGACTCTCTCCATCGACGATCTCGTCGGACGCTACAAGGCTCACGACGAGCGTATGCGGTACAGTCTCGGGGATGGGAGGAATGATGAGAATGTCATGCTCACACGGGCTCAGTGGTTGGCGCTGGACTCACGGAGAGGGGGCGAGGGCTCTAGCAGCAACACTCGCCAAGATTGTGCGCCAAAAGAACAAAGTAAGAAGAACACCGGCGACGGCGCTCCGAAGAAGAAGAAGTTCGACAAGCGCAAGATCAAGTGTCACAACTGTGGCATCATGGGGCACTTCAAGTCGGAGTGCAAGAAACCACCGAAGGAGAAAGCTCTCATGGCCAAAGGAGGCGATGATGGAGACATGATGCTCATGGTCGAAGTATGCGAGCTAATGGATGAGGATAGTCCAGCTCCAAAGGTGCCGGCTACAGAGGTTGTCACGCTCATAGAGGAGGCAGTTTATCTTCACGATAAGAAGAGGATGAACACGTCGAGGCACGTGTGGTACCTCGACACGGGCGCTAGCAACCACATGACCGGCGACAAGGACCAGTTTTCTGAGCTCAGTGTTTCGGTGGGAGGCACGGTTCGGTTCGACTAGTCAACATTGAGGCTGTTACAGAGAGGTGCTTACTGTGTTGGAATAAACCACGATCTAGTGTCCTGTCCGGTACGGACTAGGAGCAGTCACCGAGTCGTATTTAGAGTAGGCTAGCTAGGCTTCTTTATATACTGCTGTACCCCCGCCTTGTAAAGATCAGATCAATCAAAGCAATACAAACAAAGGCACGACACGAGCCTTTTGTGCGATCAACTCTGAGCGTGTCTCCTGTGCTTGTTTCTCGTGCAATAGCTAGCTTGACCGTTCCCTGCGGAATACATCCAGCTGCTTACGTACTGCTTGTGTACGCGAGTCTTCCGACCAGCCGGAAAGTACTCGACGATTGCGTCGTCAAGGTCGGGCTTGTGCCAACAATTGGTATCTAGAGCAAGGTCGATCTTCTAGTAACGGAAGGTCATGACGGGCAAGGAGATCGTGGAATCGTCCGGAGCGGCTAAAGTACTTGCCGTACCTGGTACGTCATACCCACGGTTTGATCGCGAGAACTTCGGGGTCTGGAAGGCCCTCATGGAGTGTGGTCTCCGCGCCAACGAGCTATGGGACGTGGTCGATCCAGGAGGCGACGCGTTCAAGAAGGAGGGAGCCGAGCACCGGAAGGATCGGCAGGCAGCGTCAGCGATTTACTCGGTGATGCCGATGGATGTCCTCCAACACCTGATCACCAAAGAAACGGCGAAGGAGGCGTGGGATACCTTGAAGCTCATGTTCGAGGGACACACCCGCGTCAAGCAAGCCAATCTCCAAACTCTCCTAAGGAACTATGAGACTTTGGTCATGGGCGACAATGAGTCCGTGGATGCGTTCGCTTCACGGGTGGCTACTCTCGTCAATCGGATCCGCGCGCTTGGTGAAAACCTTACGGAGACCTCGGTTGTCCGGCGGTTCTTGCGCGCAGCCCCTCCCCGGTACCTGCAAATTGTCACGGCGATCGAGCAGTGCGTCGATCTCGGGACTCTCTCCATCGACGATCTCGTCGGACGCTACAAGGCTCACGACGAGCGTATGCGGTACAGTCTCGGGGATGGGAGGAATGATGAGAATGTCATGCTCACACGGGCTCAGTGGTTGGCGCTGGACTCACGGAGAGGGGGCGAGGGCTCTAGCAGCAACACTCGCCAAGATCGTGCGCCAAAAGAACAAAGTAAGAAGAACACCGGCGACGGCGCTCCGAAGAAGAAGAAGTTCGACAAGCGCAAGATCAAGTGTCACAAATGTGGCATCATGGGGCACTTCAAGTCGGAGTGCAAGAAACCACCGAAGGAGAAAGCTCTCATGGCCAAAGGAGGCGATGATGGAGACATGATGCTCATGGTCGAAGTATGCGAGCTAATGGATGAGGATAGTCCAGCTCCAAAGGTGCCGGCTACAGAGGTTGTCACGCTCATAGAGGAGGCAGTTTATCTTCACGATAAGAAGAGGATGAACACGTCGACGCACGTGTGGTACCTCGACACGGGCGCTAGCAACCACATGACCGGCGACAAGGACCAGTTTTCTGAGCTCAGTGTTTCGGTGGGAGGCACGGTTCGGTTCAACTAGTCAACATTGAGGCTGTTACAGAGAGGTGCTTACTGTGTTGGAATAAACCACGATCTAGTGTCCTGTCCGGTACGGACTAGGAGCAGTCACCGAGTCGTATTTAGAGTAGGCTAGCTAGGCTTCTTTATATACTGCTGTACCCCCGCCTTGTAAAGATCAGATCAATCAAAGCAATACAAACAAAGGCACGACACGAGCCTTTTGTGCGATCAACTCTGAGCGTGTCTCCTGTGCTTGTTTCTCGTGCAATAGCTAGCTTGACCGTTCCCTGCGGAATACATCCAGCTGCTTACGTACTGCTTGTGTACGTGAGTCTTCCGACCAGCCGGAAAGTACTCGACGATTGCGTCGTCAAGGTCGGGCTTGTGCCAACATACTGTACTAAGTTTCTTATATTTCCTTTTTGTATTTCGGATTCCTAATTTATCTCCTAACATAAGGCCCTAGATCCTTGGCAATAGATTAAGTTGTTATTCCTCCAACATTGTATCAGTAGCCGATTAGGTTTAGATCTTTTTTCCGTTGTACCAAAAAAAAGAGATTGTCTTAAAGATTAGGGAAACCTTCTGTCCTTGTTGTGCAATTCACAAACGGCCAAAAGGCCCAAAACTTGGAACAAATTTTGAAGTTTCCATATTCTAATATGAAGCACTTGGGACATATACACAGACTTTTTTACTCCCTCCGTCCGAAAATACTTGTCATCAAAATGGATAAAAAAGATGTATCTAGTCTAGAACTAAAATATATCTAGATACATCCCCTTTTATCCATTTTGATGACAAGTATTTCCGGACCGAGGGAGTACTTTACAGAGTCAACACAAGCTCTAGAGCAGTAGGAGGTGCTAGGAAGAATAGAGGACAGAGAATATGGATGCCCAGTCACAGTAATAAAGTAGTAGACTGGGTGAGAACTCTGATGTCCAGGACCTAACGACGCAAAACAAGTTCCTGCTTGTGAAGCTCCTGCATCGGCTGCATTCGAGCAACAACACACCCTTGGTCTGTGTGGCTCTAGTCTGCGTGGGACCGGATGCCGGTCTGCGATCGCGCGGCTACCTGGGAGCCACTAGGGTGCTCTCATCAAGCTCATGCCGCTCTACAGGGTTATCTCTTTTGTTGCAGTTGGCAACGGTGAACGGACCGCCTTCTGGCTCGACAACTGGCTGCCCGTCGACCCCCTTTGTAGCTTTATGCCCACCATGTTCTCGCATGTGATGAGCGTCGTGGTCTCGATGCCTGCGGCCTTGCTGGAGGTGTGGTCCCAACTCATCCCCCGCCTCACCGCCGCTGGGGCTCGTCATCTTGATGCCCTGCTGATGGCTCTAGACAGGGTTCAGCTCCACTTCAACCAATGACCAGGTGCTTGAGCGTTGTTCCTTACCTGCCCATGGGTTCCAGACCGCCCAGCTCTACTACCTCTGCTCTTTTGGTGGGGTGGTCGCCACCTTCCACGAATTCGTATGGCGGAGGCAAGCCCCCTCCTGGGTTCGTTTCTTCACTTGGCTCCCGGTTCAGGGCCGGATCAACACCCGAAGTGCGTTGCTCCAAAAAAGCATCACCTCCACTGCCGAGACTGGTTGTCCAGTGTGAGGCGCTGTGAGGCGCCCTGCAAGACTGCAGATCACCTAGTCTTCCAGTGCACCTTCGCCTAGCACTTCTGGGCGTTTGTTGGTGCGCCGACGCTGCACGAGGCCTCGCTTCGGTCTCTACAGGACGTCTGTCTCTCCCCCGCTATAACCTAAGTGGTTGGTATCAACCTTCGTTCTCCTTTCCTTCTCATGGCTATGGAAGAACTACAATTGGATGCTCTTCAACAGTGACGCGAGGAGGTCGCCGTTTGCCCCAGTCCGACGGGTGATGTGGACGCTTGGCTTGACTGTTTACCAGTCCGAGCCAGCTGACTCCCCTCCACCTCTCTCCTAAATCTCTGTCCCCCCCCCCCCCCCCCCTACCCCCTGCAACGGTTTTGTACCCTTCCGTATATGAATAAATGAAAATTTACCCCCCACCCCCCACCCCCCGGGTGACATTTCAAAAAAAATAACTTCATAAGAACCAATGCAGCTGCACTAAGGGAACACAGCATTGACCTGTAGCTGGGAACACTAGTTGGGCTTCCACCGGTTAAGCCGTGGATAAATAATAAACATATAAAAGATGACAAAATTAAAGGGGCATGCTATAAATAATAAAACAATACAATATAATAATATAAGCAATGTGGATTAACGAAGTTTATTGCTAAATACAGCAGATCAGAACAAGTGCTAAATGATATACCAAATTATCATTTGCATCAAGTTACTACACATGGTATTATTATACATATTCAAGAGTAACCAATAATTCAAGACAAGAATCATGATAATTGGCATTTTCATACCAGATGAGCCCCTATCGGACCAATAGGTGGGCTTTCGAATTTTTTGTGGTTTGTCTCTATTGATTCCAAGAGTTTCAGAACTCTTTGCCCCCCAAATGCAGTTACCTAAGATGAAGCATTAATTGTATATAAATGAAGATGTTAGAGAGCAGTTGCCAGTTGCTACTAAAATCAATCACATCCTGAGAAGCGGGGCTATTATCAATTATCATACAAAAAGGGCATCTACTGCTTACTGGTTACTCTAAAGAGAGAATATACCGTATTACTTTGCTGTCGTTGAAGGTCTGCAATGTCGGATTTTATTTGTTTTGTCCTTCTATCATTTTCAGCTATCTGTGAAATAAAATTTAATGGCATAAACGATACAATACAAGACCCACATTTTTCAGTGCAGAAAAAAGGTGGCCAACTTCACAAGAAAGTACAGAAGACTCGTGAACTTCAAATAGTGTGGATAATTGTAAGTGATGTTTTTCAGATAATTGTTGGGGGAACACTTTTCAAAGGTAACCTAATACTGCGCCAAAGTTATTCTGAGCTTGAAATCATGTGAGGACAAATTACTTAAACAGGCAATCGAACTTAGACCCAGATGTATTTTACCCCTAACTCTGCACTTTCAGCCTCGCTCAAAATATCTTTTTGAACAAGTAGAGCTATGTTCTTAAAGTTCAACAAAAGGGAGAAATGTGATAAACAGACAGGGTTCATGGAGCGTCAATTATGAGTAAGGGGCATCGCATGGACATGGTTTTCTTTCATACATTGTGTGTCATGTGTCATGTGCAAACCTATTTGGAAATTGAAATAAAATCAAATCAGAATTGATGTGTGTATGAAAATGTATAGTTAAGCCTAATTATTACTGTGCACGATCGCACCCTGCCACCCTTTTTTTCACATTAAGCATTAGGAAGCAGAAAGAAGCAAAACATATGAGAACTAGCAAAAAAAGATAAATATTCTATGAGAACAACATTATCCAGAACACATATATTCTCTAATAATAACATTATACATAATTACATTATCTGGAACACATATACCCGCATTCATACATCAATAGATGGAATGGGTACCACTAAGTAACTATAAAATACAAAAGGTAATATAATTACAGTAAACAATAGATATGGAAACAATTCCTCCAGTCAAAATAAGTTATTGCTGATAAACTATTTTCCAAACTGACAGAACAATATCACAACGAACATTTAGGCCATAAGAAAATGGTACAAGTAGATTCCTCAAGAAATACTTCTAATATAAAACTAAAAATACGATTCACATTTATGGGTTAGGGAACTTTCTTTAGCAATGTTTCTGGTTCAAAATGTGGCTTATTTGTGATTGGAGTGGACGGAGTAACATTATCGCTTTTACTGTGTTAACAGAGTTTAAAGTTCATTATGCAGGAAAGCAGTATTTCTGGTAGCACATTGAGTTTAAGATACCTCTTTTGATATGTTGTTGATAGATTTTACGATGCCTGATAATTCTGCTGTGAATTCATTTTCATCCTCTCTTAACCTGAATGGCACACAAGGTCGAATCAAACAACCAAGAAATTTTACTTGGATGTGGTTAAGCAAAGTAAGAAGTACAATTGAATGACCTTGTAACATTTGAATGAAGATGATCAATCTGTTGTTGTATGTTCTGCATATCTTTCTCCATTTGAGATGCCTCAGCCTTCAGATTGGTAAAGACATGATTCAGACAGAATAGCTAAATTCAAACATACAAAGCCAAGGAAATACAAAAAAAAAATAAAAATCAAGAGGCATGCTATCAAGTGAATCTTTTGGAACAATTGATATCAAGGTTCACCGATTATGTCAATTTTAGGAGATAGCCCAACTTCTTAGGAACAGGTACAAAGTGGTAACAGTTAGCTCATGTGAAAACCAAAAATATGATCAGTCCAGTTAACAGGACTGATGCTCCCTTGTTGAAAACAAACTATTTTACGATACAACTTATCTCTATTGTATAGCCCAAGGAGAATCACACAAGACATGGGGTACAAGGAAGAAAACATAGCCTAATACAGACTCCTAGACCAATACCACTACTTAACACACACCCTCGGATGCTCTATAGTACTGTATTTGAAGAAGCGCATCTTGAGAGTGTCATTGTGGCATGGAGAGCCTTCAAAACCTGTCGAGTCAAGCCAAAGGGGATAACCAGAAGATGGTGCATCAAAGGAAGACACCGCATCAGTAGAAGATACAAGATAAGTCACAAGAGAAGGTGAGTTATCAAAAGATGGCACACAAGAGAATGAAGCAACAACAACAAAGCCATAAGATCTCGCAACCCACTCATGGTTCTAGCACATGGATAGCAAGCTTCCATGCACCCTTGTCCACTCGTTTTCCTCTCTCAGATTTTGACCATCTTATAGATGTCCCTTCCGCCTTCCTTCGTGCCTAACCGCTGGTAGAGGTCCTCATACACCTAAACCCCTTGCTTCACTCAACAGCTCGCTTTGCGGCCTTCTATGCCACCTTGTACTTCTCCCTGTTGTCCACACTCCTATCCAGGTAAAGGCGTCTGAAACACTCTTTCTTCTCCTTAATAGCCACCTGGACATCATCGTTCCACCACCAGGTATCTTTAGCTTCGCTTTTACTTCCCTAGAACTTCGCTTTTACTTCCCCTGGACAATCCAAACTCCTCTGAGGCCACCTTACGAATGCAAGTTGCCATCTTCATCCACATATTGTCTGCATCACCTCCTTCCTACCATGCAACCTCTTTAATGACCCTCTCCTTGAACGCCTAAGCTACCTCCCCGTTGAGCTTCCACCACTTCGTTCTAGTGACTTTGGCACGCTTATCCCGCTGAACATGAATCAGAAAGCGAAGTCAGCCACCACAAGCTTTATGCTGAGGGACAACACTCTCTGTAGATATCACCTTACTATCTAGGCAAGCACGCCTGTCTTCTCTTCTCGAGAGGATGAAATCAACCTGGCTAGTGTTGACCACTACTAAAAGTCAGTAGGTGTGATTCTCTCTCTTTAAAGAGGGTGTTAGCTATGATCAAGGCTAGAGCAAAGCTTAAAACATCTTGATTCCTGATGCCACGGCCAAAGGCCCCATGCACCCCTTCAAAATCTGTGTTAGATGTACCCACGTGACCATTGAGGTCTCCTCATATGAAGAGCTTCTCACCAATAGGTACACTCCTAGCCATCTCCTCCAAACCTTCCAAGAACTCCCTCTTGGTGTTCTCACCGTGGCCTACTTCCGGGGCATGCACGCAGATAACATTGAGAACTAAGTCCCAACTACCAGCTTGAGTAGGATAATCTGGTCCCCATGCCTCTTAATGTCTACCAGTCCATACTTGAGGCTCTCCCGTGTACCACTCCATATTTCAAGATGCCTATTCCATTTCTGTTTGGAGTCGTCCCCGTGTACCACAGCTTGAAGCCGGTATCCTACACCTCCTTCGCCTTATGTCCACTCCATTTGGTTTCTCGATGCAAAGGATATCAACACCTCTCCTCACCACTGTATCAACTAGCTCTCGAAGCTTAACTGCCAGGGACCCCACGTTCCAGCTGCCTAAGCAGATCCTCCTAGGCTTGGCTATCTTCCTTACCCTTCGCACTCGTCGAGTGAAATTCGAAGACCCTTGCTCATTTTTCACTACACCAAGGAGTCGATGCAGCACGCCACTAAGGATGCGACGATGCTCACTTGCCACTGTATCCAGATCAAGATATGGCGCGCCACCAGGGGGTGACGGCCCGGCCATTGCCCATTTGACACCACACCCGGGTACCGATATGGCACGTCGCTGAGAGGGATACGCCCAATGATTTTATTTTGGGTTACATCTCCATAAGAGTGGCTAAGTTTTGACGTCGGCTCGCCAAGCCTATCACAACCCTCCTTTACCCGGGCATGGGACCAACTATGTTGAGACAACACAAGAGAATGAAGCATTGCGTACAAAATCATAGCCCATGAAAACCCGCGGCTAAAGAAGGTCGACGGAAAGAGAATGGGCGCGACAACGCAAAAAGAGGCCACAAAAATCCTACATAAAACAAGGACCAGAAAAGGCCACAAATTGTATAGAAAGGACCATGGCGAGAAAAGGAAAGCTCGCGTATCAAGTTTTGGTGGACAAGGATGACATAAAAATATGAAATAGCAACGGATTTGGTGGACGTAGCGGAAAATATAGTGCTAGAAGCTAGGAAGCACACACAAGATGAAGATGCAAGAGCCATCATGGATGCATGAGAGGCTAAGAAGGAGGCCGTGCAGGTGGAGGAGCAGCAATGAGTAGCAACTAGCGAATGAGCATGCAACACCAATAGAAGGTGCATGGGCGAGACGGAGTCAAGGAAAAGATCACCGTCAAGAATCACATAACATTGACGGAAAACAGATGTCGGATGACTTTTTTTTTTTTGCTAAAGGAATCTAATAGGCACACATCGGAGCCAGACACCCTAAGTAGTACCAGCGGCTGCAGTAGTACGCCAGCAGCAGCAGGTAAGTATGCTAGCTGCAGCTGCAGCTGCAGGAAGAGTTGCACGCTGGGCAGCAGACAGAGAGAGCCATGCTGGGAGACGCAGCGGCGGGAGCAAAGCAGTGCTAGTAGCAGAAGTAGGGAGAGCCACGCGGACGGCCGCGGGCAAGCAGCAGAAGGAGCGAAGGCTAGAGCCTTGGCGAGCAGCGGACAGCCTCAGCCTTGGCAAGCAGCGGCGGCAACAGCAGCACAGGAGGCAATATCAGCGAACAGCCGCAGGAGAGAGCATAACAGGCAGCCGGCAGGTGGACCGCACGAGAGAGTGCGCTGCAGAGGTAGCACACAGCAAAGCAAAGGATCTTCTCTATGGTAGTCCTGTGCAAAATGTCTAAGGCGAGGGCTACGCCTTACAATCCCGGGCACCATAGCACTGACACGTATGTACATCAGAAAGACGCCTTAAGAGCCATGTTCTCCCATTATTCTGGCTCCCCTGCTCCGTGCTAGCTGTTGTGGGTCCAGATTGCAGCTCACTCCTTCGCTGCTCCAGCCTGTGATGTGATGTGCACTTTTTAGGGCACTCCCAATGCTTGTATCTTCACAAAGTTTCATTGGTAAATATCTGATGTGACACTATTTAATGAGGAGGGAGCAACCATATCTTAATCTGGATATATATCTTAGCACCAAATCCAAAACATCTCATAACTTTTCTCTCACAGAAGACACTGAATGAGGGTTGTTTTATATACAACACTAAGATATAGTGCACTGAGACTGCTATATGTAAACATCTATTTAATGTCATCAGATATAGCTTAAGATATAGTGCACTGGGACTGCCCTTAGAGCCATGCTGTAGCTACAGCAGCCTGTACTAGCTAATATTAGCCTGTCATGCAGGCTGTTGTGAATTGCAGTGTACTTTATCTTCACCAATTCATGCAGGCTGCTGTGATAGCCAGACTCAATGTTTCATACTCCCTCCATCTGGATGTATAGGGCCTAATAGGCATTTCAAGATTTACTTTGACCATCAGTAAGATCAATACTGTATTAGATGTATGGTATAAAAATTATATTACTGGAAACTCCATCCGAATACGAATTCGACAATATACTTTTTGTAACACGTATCATATACTATTGGTCTAAACAATGGTCAAAGTAAATCTCGAAATACGCATAAGGCCCTATATATCCGGATAGAGGAAGTAACACTATCTACTACAGTACTACTTCATACTTGTAAGGTGAATTTAGTTTTTATGGGTTTTAGATAACAGCTCACCTGAGTAGATTGCATATGCTGCATTTGGAAATCACGAAGTTGTGCCTGCAATTGATTCAGGCGGCCATTCTTTCTCTGCAGCATGTGTGCACCACGCTCATGCTCCGCCTCTAGTTCTATCTCCCGCTTCACAGCCTGTAAACAAAAGGAACGTGAAGAATTGTTAAGAAAGACAAGTTAAATAATTGCACAATCATGTCCATAGCACATAAATGCCCGTGGTGTTAATGTCTTCAAAATAAGGAATCAGTTAGTGCGGGTGTTTACTCAGAAAGGAGAGAAAATGACTGAATTTACACACACGCGTTATATTCAAACAAGATTACCAAACATATAATCCTTAAAATTCAAATAGAATTATTACTAGGAAAAATTAAGCTGCCAACAATAGGAATCTAAACACTTCATGATGAGTGGCAATATTTCGAGGCAAATGTTATGAACATATCACTGAGCCAGAAATTACTGCAGATTTAGTTCTGCAATAATGACCAACATCAGAGCTTATAGGCTTAATAAGAACTGAAGACACAAAGATATGACAACCAGAAGGATTGCAAAGACTTTACGGTCATAACTTGCTACATTTATCATGACCATCACTTTTTTACTTCCATGTACAAAGACAACAGAGCTGTATGTGGCTCTACCACCTATCGGTCCAAATACAGCTGCTTTTTCTGAACATACCGGATGCTACACCATCTACTCACATACCTCAGCAATGTTATTTTCCATACTTTTCTTCATGTTGTTCTCTTCACGAGTCTTACCCACCAAAGATCTGAGATTTTCTTCCTTCTCAATTAGTTCTTTCTTCAGTTTATCAATAACAACCTAAAAGGTTAAAAAATAATTCAGACATAACAATAAGCTCCATTAAATATGACTACTATTTTAGAATATGTATTTTCAAACATAACTATACAGGATAGTTTTGGCACACTATTGCTGTAGTTCACTCCTTTAAATATGACTTGAAATTGGCCCTAGTCAAACAGATGACGTTCAAATTGGCAATAGATGTATGTGCCAGCAAGCTTGCATGGATTTATTCTGGTTAACCAAAAAAATTACAGTAAAAACACACCGGTTATTCTAGAGGATACAATGGCACAATGGGTTCCCGGTAAAAAGGACAAAACTTACTGTATTTCGGTCAATTCTTTCTTGGCACGCAGGAGCTCGCCCTTTGAGTTTCTGGAGTTTCACTGTTTGTTCCTCGATTTGCTGGTCAACTTCATAAACCCATGACCAGGCTAACTTTTTCTTCAAATTATCAATATCAAGTGCTATCTCTTCTATGTGTTCCATATTCTTTATCTTCTCTCGTAATTCATCAAGTTCTCTCATCACTGGCTTAATTGACTTCTCCAGTTCTTGAACATCGGAGTCTGCCGTGTGCATCTGATCTCTTATTGTCTCAAGCAACTCTTTGAGTCGTTGAAGAAGAGTAGCCTTGAAAAAGAACTGCAACAAGACATAATGTATGGACAGTGAAAGAAAAGGAATAATGCTCAGAGTTATATCAGAGGAAGGGATATGGCAAGCACAGGTACAAGGCAGAATTATGAGCTCAACTCAGAAACAACATTGCGTCAAATAGAAGTTCACTTCACGGGTCATACACTCATATGAAGTCGTAAGCTACCAAAATATATCTGGTCTTGCATTGAATACATAGTGTCGTGTTCTCATAAAATGATGATGGATTGGAATATATAAAAATGCTAATTGGTTACATGCACAACTAGAAAGATGTCGAGAGGCAAATGAAAATGCAATCATGGTATTATACAAACTGACTAACTGAAGGCGTGCTTCGCGGTTGAGTACATCTAAAAGCAAATAAAATACCATGGAAACCCTGCGGAGTACAACTATACAATTCCATTCACGTTCTTCAAACCATAGATATTCTAACACATCAAATAAAATTAGGGAAAGCACACTTACTGATATAATGGTATTGGCAGAAAACTGAAAGAATTGATTACCTTAAACTTATCCTTGTCATTTCCTGAGTGCAGAAATTCTCTACTTTTGTCTTGACTCATAATTACACAAGGATTTTCAACATCAATCTGAAAAGTTGTGTACGCATCAGGATGTGGAAATATAACACATTCATTACATTCTAACAAGGTACTTCCACAGAATGGTACAAAAACAAAAATGCTTGGAGATACATATCCATGGTTTACAAGGGTAAAGCGATCTAAAGCAAGCCCCACCCGCTGACGCATAACTGATGCCTAAGCGCCTAAAGCGGGCGCCTAAGCACCTAAAGCGGGCATATTTCTAAGGCGCTACCAGGGCGCCTTATTGCTTACGCGACTCTTGAACATCTGAAGCAGGCAGCTTTATAAACAATGTACATATCATGAATGATTGAATAATGCTGATGCATGGCAGTGAAAACAGTCAAAACAAACGGCAGGTGTTGATACTACCACGCTTATCTAAAAAAACTAATTATGCACCAATAGCTTACACTCCGAGGTTCTTGCGCCTGAGATACGATGACGAAGATTAGTTAACTGTTGACATGTATAGATATGTTGCTCCTCAGGAGGTTAGTTTGGTTCAAAGGAATCATGTAAAACCGAGTCGTGCATGCATAAAGATCAAAGGAGATTTCAAGGAGATATCATGTGAAATGTTTCCAAACTGGACTCATGCTGTGTTAGCTGGGAGCAGCCATTGATCAAGATCACCAAGACCAGAGCCCTTATTGCGCACTTTTCTGGCAATGTTCTTTTAGTGGGAGACGACGTGCCCGTCAAATACGAGGTGCATGTGCTGACTTCGTCAATCTCGGTCCCTCAGAGGTGCGCATAGGAGTAGGGTGTGTGCGTTCATAGGGGTGTGTGTACCGAAAACATATAATAGAACACCTGCACCCAGGCCCTCCCTATCTAGCCTTCCATTCTGCGCATCGCGATTCGTGCAAACACATTTCTCTTTTTTGTTTCTCTCACATAAAACATGTTTTGAAGTTCAAACCTTTACAGTGTGGCAAAGTTTTCTATCTAGAATCTAGGATAAATCTTTCAGATTTTTTTGTCAAATATAAATATACAAATTATGATTTTCTAGATTAAAAAATCATTTTTTGTATATTTATGTTTGACAAAAAATTCTGAAAGATTTATCCTAGATTCTAGATAAAAAGCTTTGACAGCTGCAAAGGCTTGAAGTTCAAGACATGTTCTATGTGAGAGAAACAAAAAAAAGAAAATTTCATATAGAAAGTTAGTTGTGTTGCACAGATCTTAAAGCAATATTGGACAGCCAGGATAGTAGGGCCCGGGTGCAGATGTTCTAAAAATCCACGTCCGTGTGTGTACTAGTGTGTATGTGAGTGTTTGCGTCTATCCTGTGTTTCTCAAACAAAAAAGAGGAAGGGGGTGATAGATATGTGATTGCGAAGCGGACCAATAGCGTAGCCGCGGTGGGGCGAGAGAGCAAAACTAGGGAGGAAGGCGCTATGGTCTCTTCTTGCAGATGCATCTGTATGAAAAACATCTTCACCTGGCATTTTTTTCCTATAGAAACAAAGGCAAAAGTGCGGCGAGGACAGGTAGATGAGAGGGTCCATCAGTTTCTACACCTGATTTGCATATTTTACCAAATACAGAAAGTAAACAGCAGAACAAATGACTGAATGAGAGAAACATAACTACTGACAATATAGTACACATCAGCAAACAAGCAACTTACATTAAAATGTTCGACTATCTCATTAAGATCATCTTTGCGATGTGCCACCTTCCTCCCTATTCCAGCACATGTAAAATAATTATCAAAATATAATATTTTGTAGTAAAATAATGAAAATACGTACTAGTAGTACTCCAAAAAAGAATAAAATTAATTGCTACAGTGTTTCTTTTCATCCCAAACTAGCATTTAATAATGTATAGAAATGGATGCAACATGCAAATGAAGGCCTGGGACACATAAAGCTTATTTAATTATAAAGTGAAAAGGGAGATTTTCTGCGGCCATGCAAACATGTACAGTATAAGTCGAGCACAACGAACATATAGGTCTTTTGCCAACATGAAAAGTTGATAGAACCAAGGATGGGAAAGATGTGATAATTTAACGTTAAAACTTGAAATAGCCATTAAATAGAATAAAGATATGCAGCCAGGACACAAGAATGGATAATCAAATAAGAAATGCAACAATCCTAAGTTCAGAAATGTATATCATCTCTGAATAGCAAAATACAACTACGTGAGAACTCTGAAGGGTCACAGAAAAATATGATTACCCTTAAAACAATACAAGTTGACAAGATGAGAATGGAAACCTAAAGTACTAATATAACAGCTAAAAGAGATCTAAACAACTTTGCAGGAGAAATGCTTACAATAGACGGGCACAACCAACAACTGGGAGGAAGAAGGATCAAGTATGAGTACCATGTTGATCTTTTAAGATAGTAGAACTAGATGACTTGGTAATCCTGCGCTCCAATTTAATTAAGTTTCCATATACGTCAGGCTTGAACGCGTCTTCCCCTTGGTTGTTGATGTCAACAGCAATTGCTGCATCGCTGTGATTTAAAGAGTAAACTATTTTTCAATCGATCACAGGTAGAGAGATAGGACAGTCGGAGGATAAATGCAAAACCATTAACCACAGGTTGTACAGTAGAAACATATTATGTGTGATCGATGCAGACAGCAGCTCCACAATCATCCATGAGATCATAACTACTGGAACCTGTATAGTCATTTACCCAGCCAACATTCTGATTTATTGTTCAGTCACTCAGCCGGTGGTTGACCATTTGGAATTGTTTAATATAATTTTATTCGACCAAGGGCAGTTCTTTGGTGAACAAGCAGGTTCAGCCGCTATTTCACCAATTTGAAAAGGTCTAACCCCAGAGACTGTCTGCTTTTAATAGGCAGGCTATCTGTTGGATATTTCCATCAAAATCTTCAAGATAAACTGAGTAATTATGCTACATGTTTTGTAGGGCAGAATGTATACCTACAGATTTTCTGTTAAAAGAATTCTGTGTGATCCAAGCAAATAGAACGCTGTCTAGATTTTCTGAACATGTATGAAATTTTGAACCAAAATTGTGTTTTTCTAACCAAAACTATAGGTACACATTTCATACCATAATACACATGTATGAACTTTTATGGATCTTTTCAAACATGTGTCCGTATGGCACATGCTGCAAAGTGAAATTATTGGCAATCTGCCTACCGCAGAGTACAATTCACTTACTCTGTTAATATTAATGGTTTGGTGTGTGACAGTTGGTGCCCTGTTTGAAAAATACATCAATTAATACGATAAAACAAGACCGGTCTTAGTTTTCTGGCAAGTCCTGTGATCTATGTTCTTTTCTCTGAAGCATACAGCTGTGGCATGGTCTAAAAATGGCCCCAGCAGATTTTCAGGTAAGAAATTTTGATGATTGTTAGTTATGTGCAATGGCAAGGGTACGGACAGGTAACTTGGTGTGTGGTAGTACAGCAATGCATGTTGTTCATATGTTCAACAAATATTTTCATATAAAATCCACCTGAGTACTAGTAGCAGGTGGCAGCATTGCACTGCTTGTTAGGATCGACAGGGATTAGACCCAACCGAAGAGATTGCCTAGCCTTCATATTCCTAGGGCCTTGTTCGGTCCCATTGGGTTTAAGGGGGGTTAAAGGGGATTGTGAGGGATTAAATCCCTGTGAGTCAAATTCCTTCCCAATCCCCTTCAAACCTCTCCAGCCCCCTCGGGTAGGGGTTAAACTAACAAGCTCTAAATGTTTTGCAAAACGAGAGCAGCTATTCCCAACGAAAAGCTATCCTCGAAGCAAAATCTTTTCTTTTTTGGACAATGACTCGGCAATCGATAGTTATTTGCAGAAAATAAAATAAAAGATGTGAGCGGGTACAGAAGGCGGACACGACCTGCAACCCGTCTTGATGAAATATTTGAGCGTGGCGGCACGCTGCGTTTTCTTGGCGCGGCAGCCGAAGGCGATGCAGAGGGCCGTCAAGATGGCGCTCTTCCCGCCTGCGCCGGCACGAAGAAGAAGAAAAGGCGCATTGGTGAGAGGGGGACGGGGGAATGGGGGGAAGGGAGCTAGGGTTTGAGCGGAGGTGTACTGCCGTTCTGGCCGGTGATGAAGTTGACGTGCTGGCCGAGCTCGATGTCGAGGCTGGAGTGGCACATGAAGTTCTCCAGCCGGATGCGGGAGATCGTCCCCGCCATCGCCGCCGCCGCCGCCTTGCTCGTCGCCGGCAGTTGCCGGAGATTTGGGGATTTTCCGGGGGGTTGGACTTCTGGTGTGGGGGCGGCAGCTTCCAGCTTCTGCGAATTTGCGGAGCTGGCCAGGATGGCCCAAACGGCCCGCCTCCACGGACAACAACGTCCGTTTATCCCATTTTCGTCCGTTTGAGACGGCAACGTGGCCGTATCCGTTTGTATTTCTTTTTAACATAGTATAAACATAAATCTAAAACAATAAGGTGTGCATCAAGGTCGTATGCTCGCGATAGCCACGTCCTCATCGTTACTGTTATGTTCAGGTACATCGATTGGACGGGAGAGGAGAAAACAATCCGAGCCAGCGATTGGACGACGTTGTGTGCCATTGGCCCACGTAGGCAGATTTACTTCCTTCAGAACGAAGAGAAGAGGAATTCGCCTCGAGCCCCACCCCTCAACTCTCCCACACAGGCAACCAACCTCTCCGTCCCCTCGTTCTCTCCCGTGGCCGATTCCCTCCGCGCCTTCTAGCCGCCGCTCCTCTTCTCCATTGCCCACTCTCCCTCCCCCGTCGATCTGTGTGGCGATGATCTCGTCGACGATGTAGGCAAAACCAGTGGCGGAGATGAAGAACCTGGGAAATTAGGCGGGGGCAAGTCAATCTAGGCTCGATTTCGAGGCCTCTCATGGCCACGCCCCGCGCCACTTCACTCTTCCCATCCTGAAGCGCGGCTGCTGCTTTTGGGGATCCGCTCGGAGATGATTACTTCTGGCCAATTTCTTTCTCCACCAGGTGAGGACTATTCCCCTGGCCGCTTGAGATCCCCAATAGGTGACTTATCTTCTCTTTGCCTGACCAATTTCTTTCTCGTTGTTCTGGTCGATTCAAATAAGATCCTTGACTTTTTTGAATCAAATAAATGATTTTCTTTATTCATTGGCGGCTAGATCGTTTCATGGTTATTTATTCTGAAATTGTAACTTGAATGGACGACTCTGTTGTAGCGGGCCATCTTTGAAGTACAGTTGTGGTCAATTCGCACATGATCGAGTTGATCTGCTGTATGGCGAATTAGTTTATCTCTGTTTCGGTGGCCGGAAATAGTACTATTAAACTAGTGATATGTTATTAGGGGAAAGAACAAGGCATGTACTATTTTTTCCCTTTGGATTGGGTGATTTCTGTGAACCTTTACCTCTATGCATTTTCCACAGGTTTACAACACGAGATTCCTGACCAGAAGGGGAACAAGGCGGAGTGGCATGGTGACCAATTCCAGATGTGCATCTGTTCTAGTGAAACTAAGGACAATAAGGTGAGCTCTAATCGGACCTCAAGCAACCGTGACATAGTTTTGATTTTCATGTATAGTGCATGGAAGTGCTCATGATAGAGTGCCAGTTGCGAAGAATCTCAGTGAGGAACCTAGGATACACACAGGAAGAAATTTGTGATAGTATGTATCATGCTTATCCTCTTTTTTTAGAAAAACTCATGATCATACAGTAGTCTAGGAGATCAAATTTACTGCTGAATTTATGCTAAAAAATATTACAACTGAATAATATATCAAATTGGCACTAAGAAGTGGTATGATGTGCTCAGATAAGAACCTAACTTCCGTTTCTCAAGTTTTATCAGCTTACAAAAAACTTCCTTTTCTGCTGTTCCAGGTAAAACACCACTTCTAGGGGATGCTCTTGTTATTGCCAGGACAGTCTGTTTTGCATTTAGGAATGTTGGGGAGGTTTGTGATGTATTATATGTATCTTGCTACTATCAACAATATTTTCTCAAAATTCTCATAAGCATGTTCCTTGAATATGTAGGAATACTACATCAAGAAGAATGATCGGGTAGAGCTTATCGCAATACTTGGACTATTTGGACTGCTTGTCAGCACAATTCAGATGTATCCTCTACACGGTTCATTATTAATAGCAGACCCACAGAGGAAAATTGTCATAATTCATTGATATTGCCATCTATAGATTTGATCTTGTTATTGCGTAGTTAAAATATCACTACCTTTTTTCTTGAACAAAAATATCTTGACAATACTCTCCTGGAACAAATATTCATGTGAACAAAATATCAGATTTTCTACAAATGGTACATGTCAACTTACGGTTATTGCAAGAGCATTATCCAGCGGAACCTTTTCATATCTAGATTTAGTACAAAGTACAAAGAAGAGTGTTGTTAAAATCATCCATGAAGACCAATTTCATATCTGCATTTAGTACACACAAAAGTTTGGTTACCACATAAAGCTCCCTAAAACAGGGGATAAAAGATTAAGGTGTCTTACTATTGGAGATGTCATGAAAATACAGAGTTCGTGCCACCCGCTTTCTGAAAATGATGTGCTATGTACATATAAGCTACCTATGTAGGTCCAGTTTCGACTGTATTCATGTAGACCGATCAGATTTCGAGTCTATTGCCTTGTTGTGTTGTATAGCATTGCCATGTTTAATTCCAGAGGTACGAAGTACGCGACATGCTTCTATCCTATTTAGCCGGGTATCCTGTGTGGACATCATATGCTAATATGTACACCAGGTCATGATTATTCTATAGTATCATCATTATGAAAAAATTAATTTGTCCCACTATTAAATTTGATACACCTGTACATGATGTCATATTTATCTTTTGGTGCAGGTCTTGACAAAACTTAATTTGTTCCACTCTTAAATTTGATACACCAGTCTTCCAAATTATCCATTAAATCATTTGTTAGCAGGGCCAAATTATAGAAGCTGAACCAGTTGTTCCAAATTATCCAGTCCAAAGGCTATACAACACAGGGAAGTTGTTCCAATCTTAGAAGCTTCTACACAGTATTTAGTTTTTGTACTACTTGGTTGACGAAATGATTTCCTTATAAGCTGTGATAAGGCGTTTGTAGTTGGTATTTGTACTACAAGCTCAATAATTTTTCGGTTCATCTCATCTCTGGTTATTTTTTCGGTTTGTTGTATGCTCACCGGCGTTCTATTTCGAGTTATCGTTTGGGTGCTGGGTATGGGTGTTTGCAGGTGGGGCCTGCTTTATTCCCGGGTCTGATGTCACTGGACATGCAGCGTTCTTGTGTGGATTTGAGCGTCGTGGCATGTGCTGGCTCTCTGTCAGATGCGTCAACAGCTGGTGTTGTCATCAGGTATTGATTGCACCCAGGCAATAGCGGCATGCCTCCATTCGGGAGTTTGGGTGCCTCTGTTTGGGTTGTGCCTTCCTTTCCTTTTTGTTTTGGTCCTCTTTTTTCGTTCTTATTGTGGTCTATTCATTGATTCAGTGTTGTTCTTCACAAAGAAAAGGCCCACTGCCCAGATCCTTTGGCATTTGAAATGAGTTGATAGTTAGAAGAGTTTCTTTGGTTGCAGTAGTTTGATCTTTGCTTTGCGATTAGGAGCAGAGCAGTGTCACCATTATTCACCACTATTCTCCGATTGCTTGTGCCATTCGTTTCCTGTCTTTTAAAATGATGATAATCTTTCCCATTTACTTCCAAGCCTAAATATTTATCATCCATACATGATTCTGTATCTATAGGTTTGGTCGTGCCGTTAACTGCCTATCTTGACGACATTGACGCTGAAATTATCGACCTTCCAAAGAATGAGATGTTCGATGTCGCATAACTCGTCGGTGATGTTATCGAGCATTCACGGAAACGAAATGTCATAGTTTCTACCAATGTGCGTGAGCTATTGGAATGCCCTGTGTGTTTGGTTCACATGTATCCTCTAATTCATCAGGTATGCCTTCTTGCCGAACTAATCACATTTAACAATAGCATCTTGGTTGCATCATACTAGCCTTATTCTAGGATTGTAGCTTTCTTTGTGCATGCCGATATATTTTCTACTGAAATACTATCGTGTGATGTGTTACAGAAGAATTGCTGGTATAATGTTTTGTAGCCAATCAACAGCAATGACATGGATTGTTTCCTGTAAACTTTTTATCGACCACAGTCCATAAATCTTGTGACATATGCAGTTTTCAGCTAAACATTGCATGAGCTTGTCTGTGGAAGTCAACATTGATGACTGTAACGATATGCGCATCTCTGATATGTTGGCTAGGCCACGGGCATTCTGCTCTCGTAATAGTATCCCAACTTCCCAAGCTTCTCTTCTGACTGGTGATTTGGATTGAGAAACATAAGTCAATACAAATGCAGTTTTTGATCTGATCTTCGTGATTGTTATCTTACTATGCTTTGGTACTTCATCAGTGTGTGGTTTGCGTACTCCTGCAGACCTGTTTCGGAGTAGCTTGCTCACAGCATGAGGGCGCATGGCATATATATTTACTTGTTTTGGTAGCGGTGATGGCCTGAGATGGTTTGGTGTCAATGTTCCTTTGAAGGGAAGCCAATCAACTTGCTGACATTCAGTTTGCTTCGTACCTGTTATGTTAGACACACAAGTAGAAAAAACCATGCGTGTGATCTTTGGTTGATGCAAACATTTTGAACTTACAGATTGCAGCACTCTCCTATGTTGGAAGATGGTACAAGAAATGTGCATGCCGCACTAAGCTATTTGCATGAAGAATTATTATTAGTACTTACAGAAGCTGGCAATTAAATGGGTGTCCACCTCCTGTGATGGATATTTTCGCTGTAGAACTTATCCTAATTGGATGTTAGAATATACTCCCTCCGCCCGGAAATACTTGTCGGAGAAATGGATGTATCTAGACGTATTATAGTCTGGAAATACTTGTTGGACAAATGGATTTTCATCCTTATGCTAACTAGATCTTAATTAGAATATATATCATCCATGTAAGAATCTATAATTCTCACCCGCAAAAAAAATGAATCTATAATTCTTATTTTGTGCAGCTATTCTTAACTGTTAATTTGATTTTTAGAATTTACATGTTGATATTTCAAGATCATGTCAGTGGCTTCTAAATATTAGGTTGATGTTTAGCTAATGCTCATCTTGCTGCTTAGATGGCGCAAGATTGAATCCTTTAGTGTCCACAACATTGCTTTGCAAAACTTTGGGACACTAGGATTGATTGTGTTGCTTGGTTCTGATATCTGAGGATCTCTAATGCTGAAATATTGTGGTGTTGTGCTAACTGATGGTGGCTCTTTCTCCTTGTCAAGAAAAATTGAGGCTAACAATCATTAGTTCATTGTCACGGGAGAACAAATGTTTGTGAATTCGTGTGAAAATGGACACACTGAAGGCGCAATGAGGTGCTTCAGCCAAGCAAGTGCGCCACAAACACACACTCAGGAGGCCTGCAATGGCGGGCCCCAACAACTAGTGTGTATATAAATGCGCATACACTCACCCTATATTGACATGCACGCACATCGTACTCTATAAGTACTAGTTGAATGCCCGTGCGTTACCACGGACACACGAAATCCGAAATATGATGTGAAAAGATTACTCGACAAAGTGATAGCATGGACTTGGATATTTTAAATGAGTGCTTTTTATAGAATATATTTTGACAAAAAACAATGTTAAAGGTAATTCAAAATCCATGAACATGAACAAACTTGTTTTTAAATGGAGATAATAACTAAATCATCCGTGAAATTAGCACATCTCTTAAAACACCATAGACACAAACAAACATGACGAAACAGTCACCTACATAGTAGATACAAACCAAGTACGTGATAACACTTACAGATTGAAACACACAATCATGCGTAATAGACATAACCAATGTCTACTATATGTACTACATGCGCCGAGCTTTCTTTGTATACATTCTGTGTCGGGAATCCTTTGTAGACAACTCGCTTGCTAGGAAAGCCCACCTCCACTCAATAAATTGCTGAACAAACTTCATATCAATCAACCCACCAGTTATTTTCTGGCGAATATCTGCAAAAATATATATCATAAATGTTGCATTTAATAATATTTAAACTTTGTGTAATATGTTAATAACAATCATAAGTAATTGATTGGTAGTTGATTATAAGTCATGACTACTCACCATCAAGTGTGCGTGCTGCAGTATGATCCGGATTGAATGCAAGGGTGGTGTAGTTTGAAGTTTCCGGAATTCCTATTGCCAAGATAAAAAAATATTTAAATCGACGTAACAGTACACTTGATAATCACTGTGTAGTTTGAAGTTTCCAGAATTCCTATTGCCAAGATAAAAAAATATTTAGATCGACATAACAGTACACTTGATAATCACTGTGTAGTTTGAAGTTTCCAGAATTCCTATTGCCAAGATAAAAAAATATTTAGGTCGACATAACAGTACACTTGATAATCACTGTGAAAGTAAGACCATGAAATGGTAAGGTTGATAATCACAGTGAAAGTATACCTTGTGGTGTAATATTTGCTCTTCTTGGTTTGTTATGACGTGAATTTGCTATTTCTATCTGCACATTGCTCTTGTTGATAGGTTCATTTTCATGGTTAACAATATCCATATCTATCAGTGACACATTCTACGAAGTGAAATATATATACAAATATATGAATTAAATATAGTACTGCCATAGTATGAATTAAATATAGTACTGCCATATTTCCCCAATAATAGTATAATAATTCATATGTAACATGCAAAATAAAAGATTAAAAAGACAGACATCTAAGAAATTTGATAGCACTGACAGACTGCCTAAATATCTCGGTTCTACAATATATTATATAATATAGAGCCTTGCCAAGAAAACAATTGTACAGTTGTGACTCAGTCTCACTTTGTCCTCACCGCTCACCCCTTTTCCCTTTAGCTAGCCACCCACCCAGCTCCCCTGTGCAGCCGCCCACGCGTCATGGGCGCATCCGCACACATCGTGCGACGGCGCGAGGCACCCATCCCAGCCCAACTCCCCCCCCCCCCCCCGGCCTCTTAACCATTCCTGCAGCCTGGCTGCGCCTTCGTGAGCCTCCCATACCTGCCCCCATCACTCCCTGCTTTCCGGCGATATCCGGGGGGCAGTGCTCTCACAGACGCGCGCGCAGTCTGGGCGGCGGCATCCACCACGCGGCGCCCCCTGCTCCGCGTCCCCCGCTGCGATGACGACACGCACGGTCGGAATCTTCTGGTGGTAACGCCCGACGACTGGCGCGTGGCGTGCAGCGTGAGGAGACCCTGCAACAAGCCATGCTTGCCCGGATGGGCGGAGATCGAGCAGGAGTGGATTCTGTGGTGCACCAGGATGAGGGTGCCCACGAATCTTACCTTGTCACGGCCGGCTCTCCTCCCTCCGCGTTATGCATTGGTAGCTTTGTTGGATTGGCAACGCCGGTGAAGTTCGATATTGGAGGTAAGCAAAAATCTCGAGGTAGATTGAGTCTCTCTATATACTCCCTCCGTCCCAAAATTCTTGTACAGGGAGTATATACAAGGCTAGCTAGATGAGTAGTATCGATATACGGTTAGGATTAGGGGTTGTTTGGATTGGGTACGGAGTTTTTGCCAATTCTGTTTCCCGTAAACTCATTTGAAGGGCTAATCACCTGAAATTTGCGGAATTGATAACTTCCGAACGCACTGCGTTTTGTGTTTCGATCCGAACGTGTTCTGTACCGTTAGATCAATTGGCGTGGATCTTGAAGCATGTGCTTGACACGTCACGTTTCTCGTTCGTTCGTTCCAGGAACTCCTCGGCCCGAACGGATGCCTTATCCTCTCCACCGTCACTTTTTCCTTCTGGGCTTCTTTTCCCCATCCCCATCGTCTTCACTGAGAGAGAGAGAGAGTCGAGCTGGAGCAGCCGCGCCTTGCCGCCGCTCACCGGTGAGGCCTCGCGGCGCCCCGTCGGTGGCTTAGATTTCGGGGAGGCGCTCGAGGGGAGCGACGGCGGCGGCGACCTGGGAGGCGGCGGAGGTGCTGCTCGCAGGAAGTGGCGGTGGCGGCGGCTGCCACACCAGCGGAGCTGTCCAACGCCGCCGCAGGGCCTAGCACGGCACCGGCAAGGTGCCTGCACTTCAAGCGGGGAGCGACGCCGGCGGCGACCTGGGAGGCAGCAGAGGTGCTGCTAGCAGGGAGCGGCGGCGGCGGCGACCGACCCTCCAGTGGAGCTATTCAACGCCGCAGCGGGGCCCTACAACGGCTTCGGCACGTTGCCTGCGCAGGGGCCTACCATGGCGCCGCGATTTCCTCTGGCTTGTCGACAAGGTGGACTTCTACCTCGGCGCCGTCTTCGGCAGCATCGATACGGGGATGGTGGTGGCTATGCTCATCTCAGTGTTGCAGGTGCGGCTCTTCTTGGCGCGGCCGAGGACGATGGTCATGGGCAACGTGCCAGAGACGCCCATCTACCGGTGGATGGACCAGTACACGACGTGCTCGACGGCACCCTTCGCGAGAAGATCACCCGGTGGATTGACGACGACGACGAACGAACCTCGTCCTCAACATGTGTGGTACGTTACAACAACTTGGTCTCAAATTTTGCCCACATCTGAGCATCTCAAGCAGAGCATGTCTGAAACGTGCCTTTCTGGACAGAGCGATTGGCAGCATCGACACCAGTGGTACGAGTATGCATTTCGACATGGCAAATTTTGTGTGGAAGATGGTAATTTAGTGAGTTGAAATTTCAATTTGCAATTAAATTAAGATAGTTCATTTTCACATGGCAATTTTTTTCTTCGACCCTGCATCTGCGACACCTCTAGTTCATCTACGATGTATCAACTGCAGGATACAAGTTTGCTAGTGTTTTTGTGTCCTGCCATTGCACATTGCTGCAACATTTTTTTGTAGGCTGCCATTCTGTGGTTTGTTCTAGAGCGCACATGGCAAGTTGGAGATAAAAATGTGACCCCCCTCCCCCCTAAAAATGATGGAAAAATTGTTTTGCAGTGATGGGAAGTTTATATGCACCCCCATTGCAGATTTGCCATGTTTTTTGTTTGGGAAACAACAATAATTGATATGGCAAATTCATATATTTGACATCTTTTTGCAAGAAGATCATTTTGGTTCAGTCATCTTATAGCGGTAAAAATGTCATGGCAATTTTAAACCCATTGTTGCCATGGTCAATTTCAATATGTAGTTTTTGCTTTTGGCGGTACAGATGTCATGGCAATTTTTGGCAAATAAGCTCAGTAGAACACGCTATAGTGGTACTGGCCAAAGCTTCCATTCCGAGTGGTGCTTGTATTCAGGGTCTAATATGACTCATTCACCAGTCACTGCAACGCTCTATCTGAATAGCTTAAGGGTTGATGTTTCCAATCCTGTACATGGCACTTTGGACACATTCTGCAATGAATTTTGAGCCTGAAATTGATGTTTAAGAAAGTATTAGAATTTAAGGACACCTGCGTGCTAAATCTTATCACAGAGCTACAGAAAAAAGTAGATGAACTGATTATATTCTTTTTGTTCATATAGAAGTATCTATTAGCTTGAAAGACTCATCCTTTAATAGTATAGATATGAGGAGCTCACTGATGGCAAACTCAGCTGAAATTTGGGTTGTTCATAAATTATCAGATACATAGTTCCTTATCCATGTATTTCTAACAAGAGATTATATGCAACTGAAGTTTAAGTCATTATTTTTATTGCTATATGATATTAGATGACTCAGGTTTTTACCATATTAAAGAGCATATGAATTAGAAAGAAATACGAAACCTTAGTAATTTTGTTCTTCTTTACCAAGTCACTGTCCAAGCATCTTCCTCCTGCATATGTTGGAAACTTCACGCTGTCTCTTGTTATTTCCAGCTTAAACAGGTGCATCTTTGACCAAGTATAGGACGGGCAGATGTCGCGAAAGGAATACTCATGGTTCCTGAAGACTGACTATGCTCCCTCGAGTACTACGCAGCAACAAACTCAGGTCAGTGTGCATTAAGATCTACAATAGTATGTGGTTGTAATGCAGAATTGAAAACTTTACCTTGAGTTTCTATAATTTGATCTGGTGACTTCATGTGCTAAGGACTTCCTTGTAGACTATGTTCTTCATGGTCGTTAATAAGGGCTCAGATCTTTTTCGCTTATTTGAATTATTGATTTGTTCCTTGCCCTTGCCCTCACCCTTGCCCTTACCATTGTCGTTGTCCTTGATGGCGAGAATCTTAATGTTCCTCTTCGCAGTGGCTCTAGACAATGCGACGTATAGCTGACCGTGAGAAAATATAGGGTCCGGTAGGTACACTCCGACAATCGGGATGGTCTGCCCTTGCGCCTTGTTGATTGTCATGGCAAAACTGAGCCTAATAGGGAACTGCTTCCTCTTGAACTTGAAAGGGAATATATCATCATTGGATGGGCAGAGAGGTATCCGAGGAAGGAACACCCTCCTACCAGCATGTTGTCCTAGCACGATTTCTGCATGGATGGCGTTCCTTTGGAAACCCCAGACCACAAGCCTTGTGCCGTTACACAACCCATTAGCTGGATCAATGTTTCTCAACAGTATAACGGGGCAATTTAACTTCAGTTTGAGCGCATGCGGAGGCAGCCCGTTGGGAGTCAGGTTGTTCAGGAACTCTGGGGCATAGTAGCCGTGTGGATCATCCTCTGCAATATCAAAACTGTGGTAGATCTTCTCTTCGCCCTGGAAGCGCTCTATCATGTGTGTGTTTATCTTATCAACGTTGTCGTTCTTGGTGGAGAGGATCGCTCGAGATGTCATGTAATTTGGATCAGCCATGTTGTTGTCTAGAGCAGGAAATACATGGTCGATTAGCTTCTCTAGGTCAACGCCGTCCTCTGTTGGCTGCACACAAATATCTTCAGGGAGCCTTATGTTGCCTTCCTCATCGGTTTCCTCGGTGCCGTTGCCTACCCTTAGCAAGTAATCTGCAAACCACGGGTCGTTATGCGCTCTCATGTTCGTGACGAGCCTTAGTTGGCGCATGCCCTTCCATAGGTACGAACTCCGCAAGGTCGCATCGATTATCTGACCTCGTGACCCCTTCCTGACGACCGGAAGCACCTGCCTAAAGTCCCCACCGAACACGACAGTCTTTCCCCCGAATGGTCGGTCCCGTCGTCCCATGATGTCCCGCATGCTATTGTCCAGTGCCTCAACCGCTTGCCGCTTCGTCATGGTGGCCTAGTCCCATAGGATGAGTGAAGCCATGTGCAGGAGCTTGGCTGTTCCACTTTGCTTGGTGAAGCTGCACGACCCCCCATCTTCAATGCTGAGTGGGATCTTGAACCTCGAGTGGGCTGTCCTTCCTCCAGGCATGATGGAAGCCGCGACGCCTGACGTCGCCGTAGCCACCGCGATCTTGCCCTCGCCTCGAACCTTTGTGAGTAGCGCCTTGTATAGGAAGGTCTTCCCGGTGCCTCCTGGGCCATCGACAAAGAATACACCCCCATCACCAGCATCGGCTGCTGCCAGTATCTCATCGTATGCAAGCCTTTGCTCAGGGTTTAGTGAGGACGCTAAAGCAGCATCGTTCGCGTCAACCTCGATGGATGACTCCTCGGTGACTTCTCTGGCCTCGCCTCCAGTAGTGTCATAGGTCTCGTCGATGTCCGGAAGAAGGAACAACGCTATGTCTTTGCCCATGGACTGTAGCATGCCCCTAATGTCAAGCAACACCATCTGTTCCACTGCCTTTGAGCACGTGTGTGATCGGCGGTAGTCATCAGACATCGCCTCTAGGTGCCTATCCCATAGACCGCGCACGTCACCTGGCTCGCAGAATACCAAGATTTTTGCAAAGAGCCTCCTGAGTGAGGCTGGCATCGCGAACTGTGTTGACTCTGTAAGACACTCGTCAAGCGTGTTGTCGGCCTCGATGAGGCCCAATCTCTCGGCAACCTCACGGAAGCTATCACAGAGCACACTGTCCACGGTCCGCAGGTCCTCGAAGGATGTCTTGCCTGGTACATGGTTGAGTAGCACTCGCAGAAAGTACCGCTCCCCCTCGGCTGGATGGGCTGACACGATTCGACCTACTTGGTGTTGCTTTTCTCTCGGCCTCCAGTACTTCTGTCTCTGCCATGTGAAACTTCCCGGAAAGTCCTTGTACAGGATATCCCGAGCCCACACGTGCTGCTGATTAGCAAGGAAATACTCCGTCAGCATTGATTTAGATGCATTATCACGGGCGACGACATCGATCAGGTCCTCTCCTGCTTTGAACGTGACACTATTCATATTAGGGAGATGAAGCGGCAACTGTAGGACCGACGGGAAACTCTCAGAAAGGTTGAAGCCGAATATCCTCCACATCGCCTCCGGTGGAGTAACCCATCTCGCATCAACGTACCTTTTAATCTCGTCTACAACCCCGTTGCTGTCAGGCTGGTCAATGCTGAATGAAGCTCGATCGTGACCCTTGTATACGTATTTGTAAAGGTACTTGACGGCCTTGATGCTGGAGCACACCTTGACATTTATGTGGCAGTTGAACATCCGCAACAGATAAGGGTTATAAGGCACGACCCATCTGTTATCCAGCATTTGACGGCGTACCTTAGCCTGACGACCATCGTCCCGCCATCGATAAACCGGGTATGAATCCTTCCCCTGTAAGGTGTTCTGGTTGAACGGTCGTGGGTACTTGCTCTTGCACTTCAAGTCTTGCATGCACACATTTTTGGGATTAAGATTGCCACATGGTCCGTGCATCATATGCTTCACGACCATGGCATAGAGCTCTGGATACTTATGCCTGTCCGGGAGCTCTGCCGATATGAGGCGATCATACTGCTCTGGCACCACGAGTTTATAATTTGAATTCATGATCAGCAGGAAGTGTGCATGGGGGAGGCCTCTCTTCTGGAACTCAACGACATACACATACGCTACCACAACACCAAGGATGTGTTTTTTGAACAACATTTGTTTCATGGTCTCTAGCTTGGCCTTGAACACGCGTGCGACAAGATCTGGTCGGTCCTGGGGTGTCTGGCCAGGAAGCAGCTCATTCAGTATCTCCTCCCAGCTAGGATTGCATGTCATAGTCAAAAAGATGTCAGGCTTCCCATATGTCTGCACCAGTGCCATGGCGTCCATATGCCTCCGCTTCATGTCTCGGTTGCTTCCTTGATGCGTCCCTGGTAACACAATTCTCTTCCCAACAGCGCTCGCTCGCATCTCCCCAACCGCGATGCTATCCACAAGGCCTTGGTATAGATCGGCACGTATCTCTGTCTGGTGGTCCCTGATCCACTTCAGCCTACATCCCTCAATCTTGATGAACATGTCGACACCCCACTGCTGAAACAGGCGTGCTCCATGCAGTATGGGGTTGAATATCGCAGGGCGCGTCTGTAGCCGGTAACAGTAGTAGTCCCTGACAGAGACACACAACCGGCTGTTCCCCTCTGTGGAAAGACGTGAAATAAGAAGGTTAGGTACCATATGGAAGGATAGAGAACTTTTTGTGGCATATAAGCATACCAACCAGGCGCACCTGAATTGTTATCACGGTTTCTTCTTGGTTGTTGTGCAACCTCCCAAGGGACATTGTGCTTAGGGATATTTGGATGCCAACCAAGCTCCCCCCTTGGGAAAAAGAGGGGATACGAAAGCGGGTCATAACAGCCATCTGTGGCATGTATACTATACTTCTCGTTGTTGTCCCCATAGAGTGTAATGCTGCGGTTGAACCTGTTTGCTAGATCGCTTCCCTCGACCCAAATCGCAGCCACCTCGGATGACACGGGTCTGTTATATCTTCGTTGGTCTAGCTTCTGGTCAATGTTGAGGTCTATCCGGTACTCCTCGAGATTTTCCTTATGGGCACCCAAACTCCTAAACTGCTGGGAGTAGGGGTTTTCCCTGAGGACGTCCACTAACTTGCTGACAACGTGATGGTCCAATTGCTTGGTGGCCTCCTTGCGATGGTTTAAGCTGGGATCGTCGTCGTAGAAGTACAACTGCAAATGTTCAGGGCGAGATCTTGGACCGAACGAGTGCACCTTGTGGTACATAGTGCCATGTGCCCGAAATGTGTACACCCCGGACTTCATGTTTGTGTAGTTGTTGTCTAGGCTGACGCCAAGGGTAGTGAAGGCGAAGTGCCCGTTGAAGAACCGAATGCTCTCTCGGAAATGCCGAGAGTCTGCATCCGCGCTTGACCATAACCTCATCAGCTCTGGGATAGGCTCGGGTTCAGCTAGCTCAATCTCCCTGTTCCGACAGCAGAAGCCGTTAGTCTCGTACTGGAACTTCTTGGCCTTGCAATGGTCGCAGTTTGCCGCGTGCTTCGGGATGTGCGTGCTGTCTGGGATGTTCGAGTAGACATAGTCGAAAGGATCTAGGTCGATAGATCCCGTGTTGGAGGATTCTACGGGCTCATCGAGGTCCGTGCTATCAACGTCGGATGCTGCAAGCATTGTGGAGATATAACAAGTCACGATGGGATGCACATCATAAACCAATAATATAGAGGGACGGGCAGCGAAGGACGCCTGGGAGTACCTTGACCGCCAAATAGGTAGTACTCATCATCCATGAGGTCACCGGAAAGTCCATTCTCGTCCATGATGCCGCTAAGGAAGGCTTCCATGTCAGCTACAACATTGTTGAGCCGGTAAGTAATGGTTTAGTGTGAGTGGTCACCGGGAGGGGAGTAAAGGTGAGAGGGTTACCATCGGTCCCGATGGTGTAAGACGGCGTGCTCGACGAAGGGGAGGAAGCCGGTGAAGCAGCTCCTGTGGGCGGTGTTTCTGAGCTTGTTGCTGCTCTGTTCACATGCAAGGTACTTGGGTGTGGAGACCTCTGCTTAGCTGCAAAGCTTGCATTACGACGATCTAGCAACGCTGACCTCTCACCTTCTACTATGCTTTTCCTGTGCACTCTTCGTTTTCCGGCACTCCCTTGAATGTTCTTTACCGCCATAGCTCGTTTGTGAGCTCGCTCGTGAGCCCTACGTTGTGCTCTGGTCTCCTGGCTCTGCTCATGGGCTTGATTCTGGTTTTCATGTATTCGTTGATCATTGGTTTGCTGCGAGGCATTTATGAGTTCGTCGGCGGCCTCATTATTGTCCAGGGTACGACTAATGTACTCGCCTGCACGGTGGAGGAGCTGGTAAATACTGGTCCAACTCACATGGACATAACAAGTAGAGTAAAGATGGAGGATTACCGTCTGATTCGAAGCTGTAACTAGCCTTACTCGCTAACTGGGGGGAAGGAGCTGAAGCGGCGGGGTCTCTGGCATGAGTAGTCGACATCAGGTTGGGCGTAGCTAAGGTAGCTGCATCTGGGCGCGGCATTGCGATGGATTCAGCGCAAGGGATGTTGCGCCTAGCCGTGAGTATTGCATTGCGCTGAGCTAGCATCTTTTGTTTCTCCTTGGGTGGTATGTTCTGCACACGTGCTCTTCAGCGGGCGTTTGTCTCCTGCTTCTCCTCGTGTGTTAGTCTATCCCGCCGTGCTCTGTATTGTTCTCGCCTTTTCTGTTTTTTGTCAGATGTAATGATTGCATTTGAAGCAATGTGTTCAGGACCAGTGTGTGAGGTGTTGAGTCCAACCGCTATATCTGAGCCAATATTATGCTCAATGCTGCTTTGTGTTCCTTGAAGTGATACACGGTGATCATAGTAAGTGGCTTCACGAGAGTGATTTCCTGAAAAACCATTGTGTGGACCACTTAGGTTAACAAATGTATAAATGCAAGATGAAATTTTTTTATGCGTAAGGTCGATACCGATTGGCGTTTGCACATGTTGTACTGGCTGAAAGGCTGTGAGATTGCCGGCTATGGGAACCATCATAGCCACATGTGTGTGCACATTGTCATCATCATCGGAAGACGAAACACTGTAGTCAGTGGTGTCCGTTTGTTCTCGTATGAAGAAACCAGATGGTGGCCGGGGTGTATTGGTGGGTTGTGATCTTGGTGTCCTCTCATAATCAACAACTGATAAAATTAAGCTAGGCTAAGTTCTGAAAGCTTATTGAAGACCTTATGTTGAGACATGTGAGTGGCATACACATACCTCTTTTCCCTTTATCATACAGATGCCCTCTGTCCTGTGACATCTCTATGTCCTATAGCTTTATGTTCTTATTACCTGCATTCTTTTGCATTACAAAAATGATTAGATGGTTACTGTAATTATGACGATATTAGCAATACAGATTGGGGGAATAAGTGCTATTCTGAAACGTTCTGCAGTTGCTGTGATTTCTTTGCATTGGGTGTACTTGCTGGAAAGCAGTGTTGGTTTTGTAAAGGATCTATATGTTTTCATGCATGAATTTCACTTCAGTTCATAAGAAAACGGTGTTGTTCTAACTTTTACTTTTAACATATCAGGATAACTCAGCCGAGAACTTTAAAAGAGCAAACAAGATTCTGGCTTCGGAGTCTGAGCCGGTAATTTCTGATTATTTTCGCTTGAATGTGTAAAGTTTTGTGTTTCTTTTCTTCGATCACATGTCTATTTATATTTAGGTTCAAATATGGGATTTCTCTGCGCGAACAACCTTCATATTGATGAATGAATGGAACCGTATGCCCCAAGATCCTCGGTCTTCTGACCAGGAGGTCATATCTTCTCGATCTAATTTGCCATTCTATTGCCTATGCTTAATTTCTTGCATAAGATTGTTATAAATTAATTGTACAGTTGTGTTGGTCATAGTCTTTTATCTCCTAGCTACTTCTTAAGGCTTTTCTACTGCATTACTACTAATTAGCCAAATTAATCACCATTACTGTTATTTCCTCCTGCAACAACGTAATTTTATTTGAATGCGGAGCACTGGAACGCTATATTGCTGGTTTTTTTGAGTAAACATTCACTGTCCTAATGAAAAATTTCTACTTTAGTGACTTGAATTTTCATGTGCACATGGGTAGCAAGTAACTAATAGTTGCTTTTAAGCGGGTTGAAATTGAAAGTATGCTTATAGCCCCCATCTTCTCCGAGCTTTTGAAATCTAACCTCGGCTCAATGCTGGAGTGCTAACCTATTTATTTGCAACTAAATTCGGTTGATGCCTGAAGTTCTACTTATGTCTGGCAAGTTATAAGTATGTTTAGCATTGTATATATTGGTACTGGTACCCCCCTCCCTCCATAATATCAAAGACGATGACCGATCTGGATTGAGCCGGCTTCCTCAAAATAGATGAGTTGGCTTCTGCTAGGTTAATCCAGACTCGACTGGCCTGACTAAACAAAGTATACACCAGGTTGTACTTATGCTTTTGTTCAGTCCTTGAAGGTTGAGTTAAGTATCTTTGTAATGTAGGTAATTTGCTCAGACATCATGAATGCTTTTTATTTGTAGGCAACAGGTGAGGATGGTGGCAGGAGGATGTACCTGCGGCGTGAGGAGATGGGTGCAGGAACAGCCGGCGCGCGGAGGTGGCTGGTTCCGACGGCCTCAGGTGAGGATGGTGGCAGGAGGATGTACCTGCGGTGTGAGGAGATGGGTGCAGGAACAGCCGGCGCGCGGAGGTGGCTGGTTCTGACGGCCTTGGTGAGCAACACCATGAGACGGGAGCAGAGGCTGCACCATGAGAAGGGAGCAGAGGTTGCTGGTTCCGGCGGCAGCAGAGGCTGCAGCTCACACACCTGCCGTGAGAACGACGTGGCCGGACTGGTTCCGTTCCGGCGGCAGAGGCTGCACCATGAGAAGGGAGCAGAGGTTGCTGGTTCCGGCGGCAGCAGAGGCTGCAGCTCACACACCTATCGTGAGAACGGCCTGGTTCCGTTCCGGCGGATGTGGCCGGAGGGCGAGTATGGGTCTAGCGAGAGGAAAAACTGGCGTTCCTGGCGACGTGGTCGGACTGGTTCCGTTCCGGCGGATGTGGCCGGAGGGCGAGTATGGGTCCAGCGAGAGGAAAAACTGGCGTTCCTGGCGACGTGCGATGACGGCTCGATGGAGCTTCCGCACTTGTTTCTTTGTTTGGTTTGGCTGGGACGTGTCTTTTTTTTGGTTTGGCATGGACGTGGTTTGTTTTTTTGGTCAATGCATGGAGTACTGTTGTTTTTCTTTGGCCGGTGCGTGATCGTGGTAGTGTTGTTTTTCTTTGGCCGGTGCGTGATCGTGGATTGAGTCGTAACTGTTGTTTTTCTTTGGCCGGTGCGTGATCGTGGGCTGAGTTGGTGGAGATGTATCTGATCGTGGGCTGAGTTGGTGGCGATGTATCTGGTTCATGGGCCGTGTTAGCAACGGGATGCGATCGAGGGTGGGGTTGCGGTCGAACCATCACGACGACGACTGCATATCCCCCTTTAATAGTAGACTAGTAAAATGCCCGTGCGTTGCAACGGGTTACCAAAACTATGACGTTCCAATCAAGCAATTGAGAACATATAATGTATAGCCCACCTTATTAATCCAAAATCAAATAAAATTAAGCGCTAGTTACAGTTATAGGAATATAACACATTTAGTTGATGGATTAAATGCGAGAAGCTTAGAGACCACAATTTATTCTAAAAATCTTAGTTTAAATTTAGCAATTGGAACTTCCGTTATTCATCATAGAGATACAAACTGTGACTTTGTTTTTGTTTGGAATTTTCACTTCAGACACAACAATATAGAATACTACTTATATATATATATATATATATATACGGCTGCGCTATACTAAGCGTGAGCGCAGATCTCTAATAATGCGCTCCGCCCATGTCGCGCGCACACCGTTCGGCCAAGTCGCACATGCCTGCTGGCTTAATCACTATTTTTCTTCCACTTGCTAGTAAAGTGCTATGAAAAATATAGTAATAGTATTAATTTTGTTACTAGCGCACTGGTTCATGCCCCGTCACCGTTCGAGTTCTCTGTCGTAACATAATTAGTAGTTGTATGTATGTGCTAGTAATGAAACACGGGGAAACATAGTAATAGCATTAACTGGATTACTATCTGGCCATCGTCAGGTTAATAAACTGGATTGGTTGTCTGGTCACCATTTTCTTTTTCTTACTTTAGAGACAAACGTATTCAATGGTAACTGGTTTACGATGGCTATACATCTAGTAATTGGGTTACTAGTTTAAGCCACTGAATTAGAAAGAAAACGCATGTGCATATCCTCTAGTAATAGTGTTACTATTGGGTTTAAGCCATCTGTTTGTAGCTCCCAAATAACATCGACCACAAAGTGATATTACTTAAACTTTACTACACTGCAATTATTTTACTATTGGGCTGTTTACATTTACTACATGGTAATTGGTTTACTACATATTGCTCACTTTTACTATCAAAGTGATGGACGTGTAGTTGCTTCTAGGGTGGGTTTAGGCGTGTGCCAGTTTGGTTCAATTTGCTGGTGCGGCTGGTGGTCGGAGCGCAGAATAAGACATTCTGCGCTTAGGCTCATTTTAGCGTACCTATATATATATATATATATATATATATATATATATATATATATAGGGTAACGCTATTCTAAGCGTGAGTGTAGAATAGCTTATTCTACACCCCCTAGTAACGCTATGTACAAAATCTAGTAAAACGGTGTACAAAATGTAGTAATTCGGAAAATATTTTTTTATCATCTATGTTTGTAATTTACTACATTTTTATGAAAATTACTATATTTTACATAGTGTGTTACTATATTTTGTATGTACCGTTACTGGGGTGTAGAATAAGCTATTCTACACTCACGCTTAGTTTAGCGTTACTATATATATATATATATATATATATATATATATATATATATATATATATATATATATATATATATATATATATATATATATATATGCATCTATGAAATTTTTCAAGACATTTTGTAGAGTTTTGAGCACCAAAAAAATTTAGATTTATGCTAATCCTGAGAAGCTTAGAAGGAGTAGAGAAGAAAGAGATATTCCAACCATTTTTTTATTTTTATTTTCTTTGAACCCCTCCTTTTGCCACTGACCAGTGGGTCCGTCAATCCAGCACTCCAGCAGCGTCAGCTACTCCCTGCCCGGCTGTCTCTTCATCTTTTCTCCTCATCCACTCCTCACTCTTCCGGTCTTCCCCCCGGATCCCCTTTCTTGTCAAACTCGCCGGGGACGCCGCCGCTTGCCGTTGCAACGCCAGCCATTGGCACCGGCGGGATCCGCCAGCCGTCGGTCCGGATCGACGCTCACGCCTCCGGCTCCGACATGCACGCCCGTTGAACGCCGTCGTGAACCACCTCGCTTCTCTGGTGCGCTCTTGCTCGTAGGTAGTTTCCTAGCTCGATTGTAGCTCTTGCCGTCCCTTTAATGGTGATTCCTAGCGCCGGCGTGCAGGTACGTCTTGAACCAAGGTCGCCTTTCTCGGTTCCGTCGGCCGCTGTTGCGACGCCGCCGCGGTCATCCTCCTCCCCGAGCAGCTCTAGGGGCCGTGACGGGCTCCGCGTCGTCGCGTCTCCTCTGGACCACGAACTCGAAGCCGTGGGTCCCTCCTACTTCTTCCTCGACCGCTGACCGCCATTGACGCCGTCCGAAACTTGCTGCCGTCCGTCCTCTCGCCTCCCTGCTCCGTCCGACCCTGCCAGGAACAGCAAGGTGAGGAGCCATCTCTTCCTGCTGCTGCTGCTGTCCGCTGTTGGCTTGCTTTGCCGCTTGCTGTTGTTGCGCTGCTGGATGGTTGCTTTGCTGCTTGATGCTGCCGGTTGTTTTGCTTGCCGCTGCTGCTTGCTTTTGTTGCTTGCTGCTGCTGGCCTTGAGCTACCGGTAAATGAGAGAAAGAAAGGAAGTTTTACATTTGTAGAGGGATATGGTCGTATTTAGATACACCTAGAAATGGCCATGTTTCACTACCGTTTAATTTTGTTCGTCGTACTGTCAGACTAAGGCTAGTCTTTCCTGTGCATAAAAGTTTCAGAAAAATGCACAACCTGCTGAAATTGGAAAATCCATAAAAAAATCATTCCAGTTTCTGTTTGGAGTAGTACTGATATGGAGTTGGCTGGTTTAAATTGTACTGTAGCAACGGAAAATATGAACATAGTCAATATTATTACTTGGATAGCTCAAGGGTGGATGTTTCTAATCCTGTACATGGCACCTTGGACACATTCTGCAATGAATTTTGAGGCCTGAAATTGATGTTTAAGAAAGTGTTAGGATTTAAGGACACCTGCATGCTAAATCTATCACAAAGCTACAGAAAAAAGTAGATGAACAGATTATATTCTTTTTGTTCATATAGAAGTATCTACTGGCTTGAAACACTCATCCTGTAATAGTATAGATAGTACAGATACGAGGACTTCACTGATGGCAAACTCAGCTCAAATTTGGGTTGTTCATAAATCATCAGATACATAGTTCCTTATCCATGTATTTCTAACAAGAGATTCTATGCAACTGAAGTTTAAGTCAGTATTTTTATTGGTATATGATATTAGTTTTACCATATTAAAAAGCATATGCCTTAGAAAGAAATATGAAACCTTAGTATTTTTGTTCTTCTTTACCAAGTCACTGTCCAAGCATCTTCCTCCTGCATATGTTGGAAACTTCACGCTGACTCATGTTATTTCCAGCTTAAACAGGTGCATCTTTGACCAAGTATAGGACGGGCAAATGTCGCGGAAGGAATACTGATGGTTTTTGAAGACTGACTATGCTCCCTCGAGTACTGCGCAGCAACAAACTCAGGTCAGTGTGCATTAATATCTACAATAGTTATGTGGTTGTAATGCAGAACTGAACATATTTTACCTTGACATGATATAATTTGATCCAGTGACTTCATGTGCTAAGGACTTCTTTGTAGACTATGTTCTTCGTGGTTATTAATAAGGGCTCAGATCTTTTTCGCTTCTTTGAATTCTTGCTTTCGTCCTTGCCCTTGCCCTTACCATTGTCATTGTCCTTGATGGCGAGAATCTTAATGTTCCTCTTCGCGGTGGCTCTAGACAAAGCGACGTAAAGCTGACCGTGAGAGAAAATCGGGTCCGGTAGGTAAACCCCGACAATGGGGATGGTTTGCCCTTGCGCCTTGTTGATTGTCATGGCAAAGCTGAGCCTAATAGGGAACTGCTTCCTCTTGAACTTGAAAGGGAATATATCGTCATCGGATGGGCAGAGAGGTATCCGAGGAAGGAACACCCTCCTACCAGCATGTTGTCCTAGCACGATTTCTGCGTCGATGGCGTTCCTTTGGAAACCCCGGACCACAAGCCTTGTGCCGTTACACAACCCATTAGCTGGATCAATATTTCTCAACAGTATAACCGGGCAATTTATCTTTAGTTTGAGCGCATGCGGAGGCAGGCCATTGGGAGTCAGGTTGTTGAGGAACTCGGGGGCATAGTAGCCATGTGGATCATCCTCTGCACTATCAAAACTGTGGTAGATCTTCTCTTCACCCTGGAAGCGCTCTATCATGCGCGTGTTTATCTTATCAACGTTGTCATTCTTTGTGGAGAGGATCGCTCGAGATGTCATGTAATTTGGATCGGCCATGTTGTCATCTAGAGCAGGAAATACATGGTCGATTAGCTTCTCTAGGTCAACGCCATCTCCTGTTGGCGGCACACAAATATCTTCGGGGAGCCTTATGTTGCCTTCCTCGTCGGTTTCCTCGGTGCCATTGCCTACCCTTAGCAAGTAATCTGCGAACCACGGGTCGTTATGCGCCCTCATGTTGGTGACGAGCCTTAGCTGGCGCATGCCCTTCCAAAGGTATGAACTCCGCAGGGTTGAATCAATTATCTGACCCCGTGACCCCTTCCTAACGACCGGAAGCACCTGCCTGAAGTCCCCACCGAACACGACAGTTTTTCCCCCGAAAGGTCGGTCCCGTCGTCCCATGATGTCCCGCATGCTATTGTCCAGTGCCTCAACCGCTTGCCGCCTCATCATCGTGGCCTCGTCCCATAGGATGAGTGAAGCCATGCGCAGGAGCTTGGCTGTCCCACTTTGCTTGGTGAAGCTGCACGACGCCCCATCTTCAATGCTGAGTGGGATCTTGAACCTCGAGTGGGCTGTCCTTCCTCCAGGCATGATGGAAGCTGCGACGCCAGATGTCGCCGTAGCCACCGCGATCTTGCCCTCGCCTCGAATCTTTGCGAGTAGTGCCTTGTATAGGAAGGTCTTCCCGGTGCCTCCCGGGCCATCGACAAAGAATACACCCCCATCACCGGCATCGACTGTTGCCAGTATCTCGTCGTATGCAAGTCTCTGCTCGGGGTTTAGCGAGGATGCTAAAGCAGTGTCGTTCGCGTCAACCTCGATTGTGGACTCCTCCGTGACTTCTCTAGCCTCACCTCCAGTAGTGTCACAGGTCTCGTCGATGTCCGGAAGAGGGAACAATGCTATGTCTTTGCCCATGGACTGTAGCATGCCCCTGATGTCAAGCAACACCATCTGCTCCACTGCCTTTGAGCACATGTGTGATCGGCGGTAGTCATCAGACATCGCCTCTAGGTGCCTATGCCATAGACCGCGCACGTCACCTGGCTCGCAGAATACCAAGATTGTTGCAAAGAGCCTCCTGAGTGAGGCTGGCATCGCGAACTCTGTTGACTCTGTAAGACACTCGTCAAGCGTGTTGTCGGCCTCAATGAGGCCCAATCTCTCGGCAGCCTCACGGAAGCTATCACATAGCACACTGTCCACGGTCCGCAGGTCCTCAAAAGATGTCTTGCCTGGCACGTGGTTGAGCAGCACTCGCAGAAAGTACCGCTCCCCCTCGGCCGGATGGGCTGACACAATGCGTTTAGAGGGACGAGCACGAAAGGCGCCTGGGAGTACCTTGATCGGCAAATAGGTAGTACTCATCATCCATGAGGTCACCGGAAAGTCCATTATCATCCATGATGCCGCTAAGGAAGATGTCCATTTCAGCTGCAACATTGTTGAGCTGGTAAGTAATGGTTTAGTGTGAGTGGTCACTGGGAGGGGAGTAAAAGATGAGAGGGTTACCATCGGTCCCAATGGTGTAAGACGGCATGCTCGATGGAGGGGACGAAGCCGGTGAAGCAGCTCCTGTGGGCGGTGTTTCTGAGCTTGTTGCTGCTCTGTTCACATGTAAGGTACTTGGGTGTGGAGACCTCTGCTTAGCTGCAAAGCTTGCATTACGACGCTCTAGCAACGCTGACCTCTCACCTTCTGCTACGCTTTTCGTGTGCGCTCTTCGTTTTGCGGCACCCCCTTGAATGTTCTTTACCACCATACCTCGTTTGTGAGCTCGCTCGCGAGCCCTACGCCGTGCTCTGGTTTCCTGTTTCTGCTCATGGGCTTGATTCTGGTTGTCGTGTATTCCCTGATCATTGGTTTGTTGCGAGGCATTTATGAGTTCGCCGGGAGCCTCATTATTGTCCAGGGTATGACTAAGGTACTCGCCTGCATGGTTGAGGAGCTGGTAAATACTGGTCCAACGCACATGGACATAACAAGTAGAGTAAAGATGGGAGGATTACCGTCTGATTCGAAGCTGTAACCAGCCTTACTCGCTAACTGGGGGGAAGGAGTTGAAGCGGCGGGGTCTCTGGCATGAGTGGTCGACATCAGGTTGGGCGTAGCTAAGGTAGCTGCATCTGGGCGCGGCATTGCGATGGATTCAGCGCAAGGGATGTTGCGCCTAGCCGCGAGTATTGCGTTGCGTTGAGTTAGCATCTTCTGTTTCTCCTTGGGTGGTATGTTTTGCACACGTGCTCTTCGGCGGGCATTTGTCTCTTGCTTCTCCTCGACCGGCATATTTTGGTAGGACGCCCTTCTGCAGCTATTCCTCTCTTGCTTGTCCTCGACCATCATTTTTTGGTAGTCCGCCCTTCTAAGGGTGTTACTTTTTTGCTTCTCCTCTGGTGTCATCCGTTGCCTGGCTTCTCTTTGACATGCATTCCTCTCCTCGTCTGTTTTCTTCTTCCTAGCTGCTCTGCGGTGTGCATTGATTTTCTCCTTCTCTTCAGGTGTTAATCTATCCCGCCGTGCTATGTATTGTTCTCGCCTTTTCTGTTTTTTATCTGATGTAATGATTGCATTTGAAGCAATGTGTTCAGGATCAGTGTGTGAGGTGTTGAGTCGAACCGCTATATCTGAACCAATATTATGCTGAATGCCGCTCTGTGTTCCTTGAAGTGATACACGTTGATCATAGTAAGTGGCTTCACGAGAGTGACTTCCTGAAGAACCATTTTGTGGACCACTTAGGTTAACAAATGTATAAATGCAAGCTGAAATATTTTCATGTGTAAGGTCGATACCGATTGACGTTTGCACATGTTGTACTGGCTGAAAGGCTGTTAGATTGCCGGCTATGGGAACCATCATAGCCACATGTGTGCGCACATTGTCATCATCATCGGAAGACGAAACACTGTAGTTAGTGGTGTCCGTTTGTTCGCGTATGAAGAAACCAGATGGTGGCCGGGGTGTATTGGTGGGTTGTGATCTTGGTCTCCTCTCATAATCAACAACTGATAAAAATGAAGGTAGGCTAAGCTCTGAAAGCTTATTGAAGACCTTATGTCGAGACATGTGAGTGGCATGCACATACCTCTTTTCCCTTTATCATACAGATGCCCTCTGTCTTGTGACATCTCTATGTCCTATAGAAGCTTTATGTTCTTATTACCTGCATTATTTTGCATTAGAAAAATGATTAGATGCTTACTGTAATGGATGCTTAAGTACGGGAACAAAATGCAAGTAAGTTACTGAAACAATATCATGTGTTCGTGACACTTTCTCCAATAAGCACTCTTCTTTTTCAGATGAAGTTAACGAAGGAGAAAAGGAAAGAGAACACTCATCCATACATGAAAAACTGGATATGGAGCTGCAAGATCTGAAAAAAGGATTTCAGCAAAAGGAGGTACTATTTTTATTTTCTTATGATTGTAATTGTTCATATAGGAATTTACAAGTTGTGTGGCTGGACCTCGACTCTTTGTTCACATGTACCGAATAATCTTCATTCCGCCATCCATTTTATGTTGCCCCTCATTCCCCTCTTTTGATTACACAATTCAGTAGAAACTCTTTTTTTGGTGTATCTTACCAAACTGACCTAATAATTTCAAGCCAAGGACTGTACTGTGCACTCACATATGTACTAAAAATTGTAGATTCAGAAAATGGGAACAAAATACACTTGTGGTATGAGAATTTGAACCGAGAGTTATGTATAAAAATTTCTTCCTTTTACTTGTGGTTACCATTAGAGCCATTGCTTCATTGCCACAAGTGGAGGTAATACATGCCTCTCTATGTCAATCGGGAAAACGCAAATGGTTAGGCTAGTCTGCATGTTTATATACTTGAACCTAGCTTGTTGTATTTTGATTGTTTTTTCCACAAGCTGTGAGCTGCAATGTTGATCATGTTAGTTGGCAGCCGTTTAGGATGGAAGTAACATAATTTATATTACATCATAAATTCCGGTCTGGTGCTGCATTTCAGGTTCAGCTTGAGGTGTAGGTGTTGCCATTCTCTCGTAGCGGAGCGAAGAGCACAACCCTGACTGCACAACCCCTTCAAGGATCACTGGTGAATTTGTTCAAGTTTATTTATCTTCTGGGTCATGTTCATTTTTTATCACAGTAGGATTCCGAGCCTGAGGGTATCGTGAGTGTGAGCATTTATAATGGAGTTGCACAATTATCTATCTTCAGAAGTGGAAATATTAGTTATGTGGTCATGAAAATAACTAATGATACCCATGTTTTAGAATAAATCATGACGACAAATATATTACCTTGAAATTTAAGTATGAGTCGCCTCGAATACCTATCTCAACACACTCATGACCAAGTGTGGCGTACACATTGCGAATTACATGATGTTTTGTTCAATACTCTATGTCAGCAAATTATATGATGTATTGATCACTATCCCGATGTCAAAGTTTGTTCTCTATGTCTCAGCTTGTATTGGGCACCAAATACAGATTGGGGGAATAAGTTGTTTGCATTGGGTGTACTTGCTGGAAAGACATCTGAACTTGCCTATTCATCCTTGATTATGAAACATATTAATTCCCAGAATTTAATGGGCGTATTCTTCATTGAAATTTATGATTTTCAGGTAGCTGGTACATAGCTTAAAATCCTGCATCGCTTAAGTATCTTTGTAATGTAGGTAATTTGCTCAGACATCATGAATGCATGAATGCATTTTGTTTTTGTAGGAACCAGCTGAGGATGGTAAACCTAGGGAACTATGAAGATGGTGGCAGGAGGATGTACCTGCGGCGTCCGGAGATGGGTGCAGCAACAGCCGGCCTGCGGAGGTGGCTGGTTCTGGCGGCCCTGACGAGCAACACCATGAGACGGGAGCAGAGGTGCTGGTTCCGGCGGCAGCAGAGGCTGCAGCATGAGACGGGAGCAGAGGTTGCTGGTTCCGGCGGCAGCGAAGGCTGCAGCTCGCACATCTGCTGTGAGAGCGATGTGGCCGGACTGGTTCCGGCGGATGTGGCCGGACGGCGACTATACGTCCAGCGAGAGGAGGAACTGGCGTTTCTGGCGACGTGCGTTCAAGGCTCGATGGAGCTCTCACACTTGTTTTTCTGTTTGGTTTGGCTCGAACGTTTTTTTCTTTGGTTTGGGCATGTACGTCTTTTTTGGTCAATGCATGTAGTGGACGTGGTTCGTGGATTGAGTCGCAACTGTTTCTCTTCGGCTGGTGCGTGATCGTGGGCTGAGTTGGCGATGGATGTCGTTTATGGGCCGTGTTAATTAGCGACGGGATGCGGTCGAGGGGTGGTGGGATTGGTCGAACCATCACGACGACTGCAGATTGCGCTTTAATAGTAGAGAGATTGGCCGGTGCGTGATCGTGGGCTGAGTTGGTGGAGATGTATCTGATCGTGGGCTGAGTTGGTGGCGATGTATCTGGTTCATGGGCCGTGTTAGCAACGGGATGCGATCGAGGGTGGGGTTGCGGTCGAACCATCACGACGACGACTGCATATCCCCTTTAATAGTAGAGATCTTCGAAAGACTGAGTCGGCATGTCATCTTAAGATTTTTTACGAAGTCAATGCGAGCACCAAGATTTGAATCCTGGTGGGCTGGATACCACTGTCCTCCTAACCATCCAACTACAGGTTAGTTCGCGTATCTGTTCAGATTTGTGGATGCGACGGCCTTGCACACAACACGCGGCCGCATCTCGTCCGGTGTGCATACAAAATATGAAAAGAACAAAGGACGTAGCTAAACCGCAGCGGCAATAGTTCACGTCAGCGGCCGCGTTCACGCCAGTTCATGTTGCCGGCAACAAAGCTAGCGGCCTACAGAATGGCCACCCAAGTTTCACGTCGGCAACAAAGCCATGGGTCGGCACACATTGGCCAGCCTTCAAAATAGACAAGTTTTTGTGGCCGGCAACAAAGTCAGCAGCCGGCACACGAGCCAGCCATCAAAATGGACAAATTTTTGGCGCCGGCAACAAAGCCAGCGGTCGGCACACCAGCCAGCATTTAAAATGGACGACCATCGCGGTACATGCCGTCGCGGGCAAACATCTCCTTCTGCTGGTTTGCGAACCAAGTCTTTCTCTTCGGTGACATGTTGTTCTTATCGACGCTCATGAACGCGAGTGCCATCTCTTTTGCTTTGGTCTTGGCATTGGTGCCCTCGATCTCAAGCTTCTTGAGTTGAGCGGCCCCCTCGATGTCAAGTTTCCTCCTTTTCACGACCTTCTTCATGTCAAGTTTCTTCGTTTGGAGATCTAGGTATATCTTCACTTGCTTCTTCTTCCCTTTGCTCCTCCTCTCCTCCCTCACTTCCTTTTGGCTCATCATGTTCTTCAAAGTTCCTTGCAAGGCCATGGACGACGCATCACGCTTCTTGTCAGCCTTTGAGCTTGTCTTGCCCCTTGGCCTCTTGAGCAAGTCTCCCTTATCGGCCACGACCGCTTTCCCTCCTTTCTTCGTACGAGCGGCATATTGGTGTTTGAACTTGGGGTTATCTTTGATGAGCGACCAACAATGCGTGAGAGTAAACTGCTTGTTCTTGTGTCGTGCCTTGAAGGATTCCAAAGATTGAAATGCCTGCACAATCAAAGATGCGGCCACAATTGTAACATGGAAAGACACAAAATGCATCAAACATAAATGACATGCAAGCATGAAAGGACACATGATGAAAAAAATGAGAAGTTCGTACCAAGTCACCAATGCCTAGACCACTCACGGGACGGGCTTGAATGCTCTCAAGCGCGGCACAATATTTCTTGCGCTCTTGTTGGATGAATCATCTGTTTTGGATTGAATTGATGCCGCAGTTGCTCGCAAATTTGCAGGGGGCAAACTTCTTTCGCTCATGAAAGTTCTTGTGAACTCCTGTCCAAAAGACGAATCAGTTTTGCTCTGCATATTTCATGGGATCTTGGCCTATCTCCATCCGACTCTCGCAAATCAAAGTGTCCTCCTCTTGAGGCGTACGATCCCGTGTAAATGCTCTGCCTCTTCCTTTGTGCTTCGACCCTTTGGGTGAGCTCATCGATAAACACCAATGGCTCCGCCGAAATGTCAATATCTTCTTCCTCATCTTCACAATACAAGTCATCATATTTCATGCCATGAGTTGCTATGGCCATCCTCATCTTTGTCATGGCCGGCGAATTGAGTATCTTCATAGTGGTCGTGGACATCCTGGCTTTGGGTAGCGTCGGGATCAAAAGCTTGGCCTTGGCCGTTGATGTGGAAGGCCTCATCATGGCCCTCGAAGATGACATTCTCCATGAATGCCGCTTAGTCAAGGTCATCGAAGGGAACAACCGGGGTTTCTTCCTTTGCGTCCCATCGGTCCAGGTTAGTTTCATTCAAATCCATTCGCATAATTTAGGTTTTCATCACCTATTGTTCTACCTTTGATGTAATTTGTCACCATTTACTTCCAATCCGTTTGTCCTTCTATTTATGTATAAAATAATGTATGCCAAAAATTCCTGCAGCAATGTACGGGATATTGTCTAGTTATAGTAGCATATAATGGCCATTTACATATCTACGCTAATGACCAAAACTGAATAAAAATGCACTATTTTTATAGCTTTGTGTGTGTGTGTGTTTTGCATGAAAAACTTACTATCCATTCATCAAATATCATGGCAGCACAAAGAACACGATAAGTAACAAAATTTACATCCATGTTCGTACACCACCAAGCGACGACTAAAACACTAGAGCGAGCCGAGGCATGCCGTCGTCATCGTTCCCTCCCTGGACAAATATTGTTGTACTAGATAGCTAGAAACTCGGTGTGCTAATTAAGGCCCCAAAGGACCAGAGCACCATAACAACAAACATCACCAATGAAGAGAAACGTAGATCAAGAAGTTCCAGCTCTGTGTGGGCACATGAACGCAAATGAACGAAGACTGAATTCACACAAATCGACCAAAAACAAACATCAACTGAATCCCACGAGATCCGCCGAAAACACACGTCCATGAAAGTCGCCACAATCTGTTGATGTTTATCTTTGGTGGATCTATGAAGTTTACAACTTACTGCCGTGTATAAACTTCACATTGCGATCCACCATGTGGTACAACTTACTGTCGGTGACCTTTTTCTTAAACTCAAGACTGTCCCAAAAGACCCAAAAGTTTCATTAAATAGACAAACAATAAAACACGAACCTCCTAAAAGGACACCAGAGAAATAAACTACAAGCCGGTCCCGGGATTTAACAAGGATGACACTGAGAGGAGTTCTTAGGTTACAATTGGGTCCAAATTGCTTCCTCACCCTCAATTCGATCCAAACACCACCGGGGATTTAACAAGGAAAAGAGGACCCTTAGAGGAGTTATCTAGACACTAAAGCTCTTAAAAAATAAATAGCTAAAGTTGTTAAAATATATGTGAATATACACAAAAATGTTCTAGTTATGTCCCGTTTGAGACATTGTCAATTAACAAGATTTTGAAACTTAATAAATTTAAATCAAAACTAAATAAAAATTGCACTACTTGTGTATCATTGTATGTATTCACTTATAATTTAATCCTTAAATATCTTGATAGAGACCCTAAAACATACCCCCCCCCCCCCCTCAACAAATATAAGATGTTTTGGATATTTTAAAATATGGACTGCATACAAGTAAAATTAGTGAACACACATACTAAAACATGTCTATATACATCCATTCGATCAAAAGAAAAAGTTAGAACATCTTATATTTGTGAACGGATGGAGTAAGGGCTACAAAATATCTTTGTACATTCTGTAGTCTTTAGTTACACATATAATTGACTTCTAAAGTATAAATGAAATTGTTGGTCATATTGTTACACATACTGTTGGTCATATTGAAGAAAAATATCTTTGTTGGTTATAAATGAAAAATCTCCCATCACAGGAATCTTTTATGAAGCACACATAAAAAAGTTAACACAGTATATTCTTTATGTACCATTGAGCAAATAAATTGTAGGCATAACAAAGCATGGTTCAACATAAATATATTAGCAAACTCTAGCAAGAAAGGCAGTACATACACATATGAAAAATAGAGTGTACTAGAAGTGTTGGGTGCCCTTTGCTACGCCGTTGGTGTTGTTGAGATTCTTACAAAAATACTTGCTTTGTTTTAAAATATAAGGTGTATTACTTTTTTGAAAAGTCCAACCTCTTTAAGTTGATCAAATTTAGAAAGAAATTTATCATAATTCATAATATCAAATTGGTTTTATTAGATTCCTCTTGAAATGAATTTCCATAACTTTTTGGTTTAATATTGAGGATGTCGATATTTTTGGCTCTAAACTTGGTCAAATTAAAGAAATTTGACTTTCCAAAAAACTAATACCCCTTGTATTTTGGAACTGATGAAATATTTAGTTTGGCGGATGAGGCAGACGATGGAGTGTGTTTTATGTTTATTTATAATGCGGTTATTTGATGAGTCTGTCATGGTGTGATGATGTGTTATGCGCTAATCAACTAATACTTTTGTGAGTAAATTTCTAAGTGAGTGGTTACATGTACTATATTGGTGCTATAGTATCATCACATGATGTTGCTTCTTTTTTCTAGGTGGTAAGAGGGTGCACGAAGTTCATATGTTTTTCTGGCCGGTTGGTGTTGATTGATTTGAAAAATCGTTGGCCCGATCAAAATCGTAAACTAAATTCAAAATTGAATATCTCAGTCGAATACAAGAGCTTCAAAATTAGGGAATATGGTGAATTAAAATAATTAAATGAGAGATCTCTTTCAGAAATATTGACCTGGGCAAAATCAGGTGACCAAGTTCTAAACTGAAGAGCTCAATTAATTGTGAGAACTTAAAAATTAGGAAGCATAGTGTATAGTATAAGAAAATTGAATAAGAACTTTGAGAAATTGTTGACTTGGTCAAAATCGGATGACCCAATTTTAATTGGACACCTCAATTGATTATTGAAAACACTAACGCCCACACGTGTGGGCGTTTGCATCTCGCCCACACGCGTGGATCCGCGTCCGTTTGTGAGCACATGAATCTTGGCATATTTCTAGTGCCACGTAGGACTAGGCTGGCGTGTGGGCGTTCACCCGGTCGCCCACACGGCCGTTTCACCACACGGGAGGGGCTGCTATGTGGGCGTTCAGCAGTTCGCCCACACGCCACTTTTCACTCACGCACAAGGGTTGGTGTGTGGGCATTTGCCATCTCGCCCACACGCCCGTCTCATCTCCCACACTCAAGTTGCCACTTGCCATGTGTTTGCAGTGTACATGGCAACTGCCCCTAGTGTGCTTTATACACTAGTAGAAAAGGGGCCAATGGTCCAGGCCGGTCCAGCCCATTAGTCCCGGTTCAATCCAGAACCGGGACCAATGGGGGCATCGGACCCGGTTCGTGAGCCCCGGGGGCCGGCCGGGCCACGTGGGCCATTGGTCCCGGTTCGTATGGACCTATTGGTCCCGGTTGGTGGGACGAACCGGGACCAATGGGCCTCGCTCCTGGCCCAACACCATTGGTCCCAGTTGGTGGCTTGAACCGGGACCAAAGGCTGCCCTTTAATCCCAGTTCGTGCCTTCAACCGGGACTAAAGGGTTTGTCCTCGTTGCGACCAGAGTTTAGTACCACCTCGCCCACTGAAGGGGAACGGGACCGGTTTATAAGCCCCTCCCTCTCTACCTTATTAAGCTCCTCCGAAAATGAAAATAGATGCGCTTATATAGGTAATTTAGCATAAATTCATACGGATTTCTCTTGAAATTCGTTATGAATTTAAGTTGAATTTCCTCTATAAGCGCATCTGTACTCATTTCTGAGTAGTTTTTTTCTTTTTCTGCTATATTTATTTTTTCTTTTTATTTCTGAGTTGTAGTAAGCCATTAAAAATAAGCATATATGCTCCTTTTTTAGTATAGTTAATCACAACTATTTTTTGCTTCTATTCATTTCTGAGTAGTTTTTTATATAGTTTTTTTTTTCTTTTTTTGCTATATTATTTTTTCTTTTTATTTCTGAGTTGTAATAAGCCATTAAAAATAAGCATATATGCTCCTTTTTTAGTACAGTTAATCACAACTATTTTTTGCTTCTATTCATTTCTGAGTAGTTTTTTATATAGTTTTTTTTCTTTTTCTGCTATATTATTTTTTCTTTTTATTTCTGAGTTGTAATAACCATTAAAAATAAGCATATATGCTCCTTTTTTAGTACAGTTAATCACAACTATTTTTTGCTTCTATTCATTTCTGAGTAGTTTTTTATATAGTTTTTTTCCTTTTTCTGCTATATTATTTTTTTCTTTTTATTTCTGAGTTGTAATAAGCCATTAAAAATAAGCATATATGCTCCTTTTTTAGTACAGTTAATCACAACTATTTTTTGCTTCTATTCATTTCTGAGTAGTTTTCTATATATTTTTTCTTTTCTGTTATATTTTTTCTTCTATTTATTTCTGAGTGGTTTTTTATATATTTTTTTCTTTTCTGCTACATTTTTTTTTATTTTTTTTTCTGAGTTGTAATAAGTCATTAAAAATAAAAAGAGGCGCAATGCTCGTTAATTTGCTTTAAGCCCTTTGGAATAGTGTCAACTGCACTGCACATAGCTCTGTGCAGTCTACCATATTCCGCAAGGCTTGAAGCTAACCAACGTGCAGGAGCATTGAGCCTCTTTGTCATTGTATCTGCACTCAGGGCTTATAAACAGCTGCGAATGCCTCTCGCTTGGCGAGGTGGGACTAAAAAAATAGCTGCAGGAAGAATCAACAAAAAAATAGCTGCAGAAAATAAAAAATTACTTACACGGGTCCATTGGTACCGGTTCATGGCTCCAACCGGGACCAATGCTGTTCTTTGGTCCCGGTTGGGCGCTCCAACCGGGTCCAATACCCACCCTTTAGTCCCGGTTGGAGCCACCAACCGGGACCAATGCTCTTGCTATATATACAACACTTAGCGCGCCGTCCTCCTTTCCCGACTTCGATCTCTCCGGCCTCTCCTCCTCCGCCGTCGCCGCGTCCCCTGCCGCTACCTCGCCGTCGCCGCCCCGCCCCGACACCGTCGCCGCCCCGCCCCGGCCCCCGCGCCGTCGCCGCCGGCCCTGCAGCCGCCCCGATCGACGCGTCGCCGCCCCGGCCCGCGCCACCTCGACGCCGTCGCCGCCCCGCGCCGCACCTCGCCGTCGCCGTCGCCGTCGCCGTCGCCAGCTGTGAGCCTCTTTTTTTTAATTTTTGTTAGATTTTATTTTAGATTTTTTTTTTGTAGTTCATAGATTTTTTTGTTAGATTAGATGTGTAGTAATTTAGATATGTAGTTAATTTAGATTGTGTAATTAATTTGTTCATATTATGTTAGATTTTTTTCTGTTAATAGATTTTTATGTTAGGTTTTTTTTCTGTTAGATTTGTTCATATTGTGTAATTTAGATCTTTTTATTAGATTAGATGTGTAGTAATTTAGATATGTATTATATTATGTTAGATTTTTTTCTGTAAATAGATTTTTTATGTTAGTTTTTTTATGTTAGATTTTTTTTCTGTTAGATTTGTTCATATTGTGTAATTTAGATCTTTTTATTAGATTAAATGCGTAGTAATTTAGATATGTATTATATTATGTTAGATTTTTTTTTTCTGTAAATAGATTTTTTATGTTATTTTTTTATGTTAGATTTTTTTTCTATTAGATTTGTTCATATTGTGTAATTTAGATCTTTTTGTGAGATTAGATGTGTAGTAATTTAGATATGTATTATATTATGTTAGATTTTTTTTCTGTAAATAGATTTTTTATGTTAGATTTCTTTTCTGTTAGATTTGTTCATATTGTGTTATTTAGATCTTTTTGTTAGATTAGATGTGTAGTAATTTAGATATTTAGATTGTGTAATTAATTTTGTTCATAGAATTTTAATGATTTTTTTGTTCATAGTATTTAGAAAAAAAAAAAAGAAGAAGTAGTTTATATATATAGTTGAACTAGCTAGCTGATTTAATAAACTTATTTATTTTACTATATAATGAAGTAGTTTGTTTTTAGTAAGTACTACTTATTTATTTATAGTAAGTGTTTAGTACTTGAACTAGATAGTTGATTTAATTAATAAGACTACTTTTATTTAACTATATATAGAAGTAGTTCCCGCGTCGACGTCGGCGATGCCTATCCCGCATCCTCCTCGTCGTCGACTCGGCGGTGGAGGCCTGCTTGATCAGGGCCATGTTCGGGACTGGGCTCCGCCGGGTTGGTATTGGGAGGTGCTACCTTCCGGGGGACGTAGGTTGGTGAGGAGGCAGCCCGTTGTTGACCCGATCCTTGTTTGGTGGCGGTCGCGTGGGCCAGTGACGGTGGTGAGGCATCCGGACACCGCGGAGGTGGTACGTCACCGTGTCAGCGAGGAGGACGAGCACGTCCGTCGCTACATGGTTGCATTGGAGGGGAGGTTCGACAATACCTGGCAGGTTCTTCAGGGATCTCACTGGAGCTATGATCCTGTGATGGTTCCTTATCTTTGGGTGTCCACCGCCCGCGTCGATACCCGTCGGGCGCTACGGTTCTAGTTGTATTAATGTTAATATTCGATGATGTACGGACACCAAGAGATGATATACTTTTGCTTATAATTATTGAATGCATGCTAATTTGAATACTATACTTTATTTTGTGATTTGGTTTTGCTTATCGAATGCTCATATTGGATAAGTTCTCCTTCATTCCCGTGTGCTAGACAATTTGGTATAATAATGCATTCGGGAATGAAAGAGGACCTACGTACGTACATCGATCATCGATAGTCAACCCGTGATTAATAATAATGATCTAGTTTAATATTTGAATTATGAACGTAGGCCGGAAATGTCGTACTCATCGGACGACGAAAATCGCCCGGGGGAGTGCGACTGGTGCCACGACGACCAAGGTATGTGCGACAGATTCATTGAGCTGGACGAAGATCAGCGCTTCAGCATTAAGCTCGAGGAGACTTGCGATGTTCATACGGTACGCAACGACGACAATAGTTTTTTTCGTAATTAAGCACAACTTCAACTATTTTAACGTGTATTTTTCATCTTTTCCAATTCGACTAGCTTATCCCATGCTTTGCAAGACGCTATGTCTTGGAGAGGATGGATTTTGAAGACCATGAAAATTTCGAAACCAAAAAAATTATCCTAAGTACCGAACATGGTGTGGATTTTCAAGTAAAGCTGTACAATGCTCATAGTGTAACCCATTTTGGTTGCAAAAATTGGGATGCATTTTGCAAGATGTATGGTCTTGATGAGGGTATGGTTGTCACCATGGATCTTGATGATCCTACAATCGAGCAAGAGACACCTTTGATTTGGGTCTTTGTGGATACACCTCCAGTTCTTCCCTCATGTGAGCTAAACATAGTTATTAAGTAATTTATATTGTTTATTTCAAAATATATAGTTGACAACTTATCTCCATTGACAGCTTATTTTCATTCTTCAAAGAATGTGCGGAAGATGGTAGACAGAACGTACTACACCGAAGGCTCCGAATTAACTTATCAGGAGAAAAATCATCTGGTCGGATTTTGTACTGATCTTGAGAATTACAATATCTACAATCAAACTCCTCAACATTATGGTCAATACGTGCCACTAGTGCACGTGTTGAACTACGGTAACTACCATGGAGATACCTTGATAAGATTATTTTTTACTATTACAACATCCGTGCATCTTTTTGCACACTTCTAAAACTAGTACATCATTGCTAACTACGAAGTTATTACTATGTTTTTCAACAAATAATCCCGAATGATTGTGTGCCTCATCTGATGTATACGCGTGGTAGCCTTCATGTTTTGAACATACGACCAGGTCGTCCTACGAATCTCAACTATCCATACCGGGTTTCTAAAAGAAGTGGAGACATAACAATCAAAGAATGGAAAAAATGTATGGACAGTCGTAAGGAGCTTCTTGGAAGCAATAAGCAGCGAAAGGCAAGAATTGGAGACAGGATGATCGCCATTCTTCATAATGGAGAGTCAGGGTCTATATTGTTTTATGCTATTTTACCTTAAGGGTATTTAGGTCCTATACCTGATACTGATGATCATGTGCTAAGAACAATTATGTAGGGTTGGGTTCGATGACTATATATGAGGATGATGATCGTATGACTTATTATTAATAACGAGTAGAAGTTGCATGATGATGCATGATTAGTAGGACTTGTTATTATATCCATATATATGATGATGTATGATGCAAAGCATGCATGAGCATGTTATATCTGCGGGTGCAATGAACATAGCAGCAGCGTTGATAAACCAAGGACGAAGATAAGAGAGGACACTTATCTCTATTAGCTAGCTATAATAACAACCTAAAAATAACCCCCAAAACCCCTAAAGCAGCCACTTTTGTTAAAAAAAATTGACTTTTGGTCCCGGTTGGAGCCACCAACCGGGACCAAAGGCCCTCTGACTGGGCAGGGCCACGTGGAGCCACATTGGTCCCGGTTCGTGTTTGAACCGGGACTAATGGGTGGTGGCATTAGTAACGACCCATTAGTCCCGGTTCATGAACCGGGACTAAAGGCCCTTACGAACCGGGACTAATGGGTGGTTTTCTACTAGTGATAAGCAGGTGGCAACTCTCTCTTTTTTTTACCCGAGCATGTCAGTTGCTATGTATTTTGCAGGGTACACGGCAACTGCCCTAGTGTACTTGTAAGCAGATGGCAACTCTCTGTTTTTTACCCGAACATGTTGTTTTACCATGTCTTTTTGTAGCGCTACACGGCAACTGCCTAGTGTTAGTAGGTGGCAACTCCTAAGGTTTTCAAATCATGGCAATTGTAGTAAATCAGACCATACATGACAACTGCCTAGTGTTAGTAGGTGGCAAACCCCTAAAGTTTTCAAATCATGACAACTATATTAAACTAGACCATACATGGCAACAGCCGCAGTTGCCCAAAAATGGCATCTGGAACTTTTGACATGAGATGGCAACTGCAGTTGAGCAACCATGGCAACTGTAGTTGTCCGACATGGCAACCGTAGTTCAGCGACATGGCAACTGCAGTTAACGAGCATGGACGAGGGTCTAGACCATGGCAACTGCGGGCGCGCGGTGACTGTCATGTGGGGCGTGCGGGACCACGAGGTACGAGGCCTGACGTACGGGGCGTGTGTGTTATCTATTTCGCCCACAGACACGCGTGTGAGAGGGATTGGGAGGAGAAAAAAAGATGTGCGGGCATTACTTGTTTTGCCCACACACAGGTGTGTGGGCTGTTCCTTTTATACACCACACAAAATATATGGGCAGATACCCTAGGGGAGCTTAGTGATATAGTAGATTTAATGGGGTGCAGACTCTAGCCGTGCTCTCGACTAAGTAATCAGGGCGCAGACTCTAGGAGTACTTAGATATTTAAACACTAAAGCAATATTAAACATTTTTCACACAAAAAAGGCAGTACATACACATATGAAAAATAGAGTGTATTTCACCGGGTGTAACCTCTAGCCGTGCTCAACTAAGTAATCAGGATTACATGCATACATCCATACAGTGACCTGTTGAAGTCAAGTTCAAGTTCACCTAGCTAGCTACTCCCACCATCTCATAACATAAGAGCGTTTTCGACACTATTGTCGGGTTGCTGGAGCCACTTCGATGATAGCAATCTTGGGGGTTACGCTCCCTCGGGGCTTCGGAAAAGGTCCCGACAGAAAAAGAGCGTAAAGGGTGACGTCACGGTCGCCCACGCCGCGACCTCAAGAACCATGCCGCTCAGTTCATCTTCCCGCATCTTTTGCCTGCGCAAGGAAGAATAGTCATTAATTGTTAGCAATGGATGGATCAAACACGTGTACGATCGCAGTAGCTCGTGCCGGCCGATGGCAATGCAAGGAAATTAAAGGCATACCTTCTGAGCTGCCGACGCGCTGCAACCTCCGCCTGATGAGCCTGCCAAAATTTTGAAATCTCTTTCAGTAAGAAAGAACGTAGTCATATACGGCTATGAACGGTCTCAGTGCGGCATGAGATGATAAAGATCAGAAACCTCAGCCTGACGTGACCAACCTCGGTGGTGCCGGCGCGGGCGCCGGTGAAGGAGATGAGGGGCTGCCCGGTGCTGGTGGCGAGTCGCCGCCTGATCGTCGGCAGGAGCACCCGGCGCAGCGCCCCAGTCGTCGCCGCCGCCGCCGCCGCCGCCGCCGCCGCCATACGATCGCTCTTCTGTTTCGTCGATGAACTTCCGGTACGTGGACGGAAACGATCGCCCTGCCAAATTCGCTTATTGGGGTCATGGATTGAGTCAGAGTCGGTCTCCACCACGGCCCTCCTCCGAACCCAACACGAATCGAGCGGCCCACGCAACGGGGCCGAATATATGTGTGGGGACATTGGGCAACAGAGACAAGTAAATTGCCTAAAAGAACAGAGATATTAAGTGGATCCTTTTTTTTGCGGGTAAAGAGATAATAAGTGGATCGATGAGCATAAAGACTTCACGATTGTGAAATGCAAACCAATTGATGATTTCGATGATGGAAACAACTAAACATAAATTTGTTACACATGCCAATTTAGTTACGTTCAAATCATCCAGTGAAAAACAAAGGACGTGTTCCTCGGCATCATTGGCGACATCTTTTCCTCCTCCTCTTACAACAGCCGCCATGGATGATGCTCAACCCCCTCCCGCAAACACCGAATTTCTAGTAGCGTGTCTTACAAAAGATACTCGATAAAGCATTGGCTCTGCAACCGTATTTTGTAAGTGTTACACTCATCAAAGCACCTGTTTGTTGAATATCACCGAGTTCATTGGATCTCTATGCTAGAGATCCTTTTTAATTGCAAGCTAAGTGTAGCTCAGATGGTTAGGTTTCTTATGGTGGAACCAATCCATAGGGTTCATATCCTAGACTTGATATTGGTGGTCACAATTTTCTGAATTTATTTCGGGCCTTGCGATGATGTGCTAAGCAGTAAGAGACGTTCCTGTCGACTACGAAGACTTCTATGGTGACTTAGAGGGTGTTTGTTTCCAGGGACTTATTGGTTTAGAGACTTAAAAAAGTCCCTATAAGTCCCATCTAAACCAAACAGGAGGGACTTATAGGGACTTAAAGTGGGCATTTGAGACTTATGAAATAAGACTTTCAAGGAGGGACTTATAGGGACTTATAGTTGTAATATGGTCTTATAGGGACTTATAAGTCCCAGGAACCAAACAAGTAGGGACTTTCTAGGGACTCGGAACTTATAAGTTGGGACTAAAAAAAGTCCTACGACTTATGAACCAAACAGGACCTTAGTCAATCATAAAATGTTGTGCCGGCTCATTCTTTCGGAGGTGTTCATAGGGGTGGGATGTGCACTCATGCATTCATAGGAGGTGCGTGTATGTACGTATGCATGGGCGTTTGTATATCTATTGTGTTTAAAATAGAGATAATCTTATTTAGGTTAGAGTTTTGTCTCCTACGAATCAATGTTTGAACGAAATACTAAAAAGCTGAAGTCAGATTTTTAGGCATGACAAATCTAACCTTTTTCTTGACTATTTATATTGGCGCAATGATGACAAATTTAGTTTGCAGAAACGGTAATTTTCTGGCAAAAAAATAAAGGCGAATTTGCCATGCTGATTAACTTTTTTTTGTCGAAAAGGGGGTTTGCCCAGGTCTATGCATCAAAACGATGCATACAGCCATATTATTGATAATCAAAAGGTTCAACATAAGTCTTCAGGTCTTAAAAAAAAGGAAAAGAAGGCTCACAAAGAGCATGAATGCAAAAACAGGATAGCCACAACCGGCAGGCAAAATATAAGATAGGAAACTAAACACCTATCCTATTACATGACCGCCATCGAAACCGGTTGAAGATAGGCCGTCCTACCGTCTCCCATCGGATAGATCCAGTAACCAAATGCTCCCTGGCCTCCGTCGGAGTGAGTACCGACCACACACGGATTAGTGTAGTGGCCCGGAAAATAACCTGCAAGTAATGAATATTTGTTGTTCTATGAAAACCAAGTCGTTTCTGCAGTTTCAAACTGCCCATAATAAAGCACATACTCCTACACGGATATGCCTCACTGTTTTTGCATCAATCCCATCTAGCCACGTCCCAAATAACGTGTTGATAGTATTCGGAGGAGTAATGTTACAAGCTATGTGGACGGACCTGCATAACTTTTTTTCCAAAGGGCAGTCAAGAAAGAAGTGTTTGATGGATTCATCACTATCACAGAAACTACATCTTTTAGATCATGTCCAGTTGCCTTTTGCCAAATTTTCCTTAGTTAGAATGACTTGTTTGTGGACAAACCACATAAACACTTTGATTTTTAAAGGCACTTTGACTTTCCAAATATGTTCTGAATGAGGAATAGTGCTAGCATTGTTAATATCCAAATACATGGATTTAATTAAAAACTCACCATTCTTAGTTAGTTTCCAGTGCAACTGGTCGGGCTGTTGAGAGAGATGGACATCCATCAATCTTCTCACAAGATGGAGTCAAGCTTCCCAATGGTTTCCCGCTAACGTCCTCCTGAATTGAATCTAAACTCCTAATGTCTCAGTTGGTAGGTCGCGTTCCGGATTTTATTTTCGTCCCACCATTTTCGTCCGGTTCTTTTTCGTCCTCCTTCCCCCAAGGTTTTTTTCGTAGGTTTTTTTTCGCACCACCCCTCCCGCTAAGAAAAACCCGTACGACACCCCTCTCCTCTCGATCCTGTAAAGCGAACGAGCGAGCGACCCACGATTCCCTCACCCTGGCTAGGGTTCCTAGCCCCTCCTCCTCCCCCGCCCCTCCTACGCCGCCACCGCCGCCGAGCGCGTCCTGACCTCGCCGGGAGCAGATAGCAGGACCCCACCGCCGTGCCTCCCTCTCTCCTTTCTCCTCTTTCCTCTCTCTCTCTCTCTCTCTCTCTCTCTCTCTCTCTCTCTCTCTCTCTCTCGTCTCTGAACTACGTGTCGTTCCTCTCTGCAGGTGCCTTCATGGTTGCGTCATGGATCTCGCCGCCGTCGTCTGCTTGCTCCTCCTCGGACGGCCTGCCTCGCCCACGTCCAGGTCTAACTCGTGGGACGACAACGATGCCGCCACCATCGCGAATCTCTACGGCAGGCTGTGACCGTGGCCGTGGCACGAGGAGCGACGAGCTCCGCAAGGGCATGCCCTGGAGCGAGGAGGACCACAGGTTGTAATCTCTGACGACCTGTTCTCTGATTCTCATGCCCCTCCCGATTTTCACATAAAGATTCCTGCTAGAGTAGCAGGATGGTGCTACACTGATCCTCAAGACCACAAATTTATGCAATTTCCTTTTTTTTATCACGTGGATGTCAACAAAAAGGGACCCGTGTTATATTGTCATGTGCCAGATTCAATTGTTTGCATCGAAGTTGTTTGGATTCACCAGGAGGAAGCGGTCAGTCGTTTTACGTCCACATCCAATTGACTACAATTTCAGATTAGTTTTTGTTTTTGCAGCAATTCGAAACTGCAGAACACATGTTCATCTTCCCCCAACCTACACAGTCAATAGTAATAGTTTTTATGATGATACATGAGCCAGTACTATGGCTCAATTTGATATGCTATTTGGATACACTTTTGTGGAATTGTGCGAACTTCTCTTCATGTTGTTTACAGGCAGCCAAAGTTACACATCCAGCCATGACGACTACATGTAATTGTTTGTACATAAGCCTCAGCTCAAGATAAGGTTGATGGAAGTACTTTCTATATATATTCTCCCCATTTAATTTTTTTTTGATAAGTTCTATGGGATAGCTGGAGCGATGTTTGTTTTACTTATAATGTGTACATCTATGTATCATAACTTGTGGCTGCATGCCTATCAAGTATTTGATGCATTCACCTGAGATTAGTAATGATGTTAAGTCCTCCTAGATTAATCTCATATATACATTTGCAGGTTGTGCATTACGATCCTAATGAGGGATTCGACAAGAAATATTTTCCAATCGGGAGAGGTTTCGTATCAGTTATATGAGAAGTGCAATATTTGGTACGTGTTTTTCTTGCTTATGTTTTCAACCAATGTATCATCTAGCAATTAACCTCTTTTCCAAAACTACCGCACTTTCATTGAAAAAAGAACAATTGTACTTGATGGACAACAATGGATGTAGGCTAGCAAAATAGACGTGATCTATTTTCGCCTTTTTAAAATATCTTCAGAATTGTACACTCACTCACCATATTACTCTTCTGATCTCCATAGAGGATTATGTTTGTGAGCATGTTAATTGCAGTCTTCTATTTATGAAGTAGCCATTCATTGGTCCATGTTTTGCTGATCGACTCAGACAAAGTATACAGTTTGCTTGAATTTATACTGTGATATGAAGCCAGGATAAGTTTTAATCAATGGCAATTAAAAGTTTTGTTTGAATTGCTGAAGATCTGAAGAATCCACTCACCCAGAGATCTTTTTAGTTGGTATGTATACATGTCTAACTTCTGAAGGTTTGAGTATATTGGACAAGACCTATATAGGCTAACACTTGGTGTGTGCTTCCTACCGATGCTGACTGGGCAGATCTGATATTGTTTGCAACTGGTGTCTAAGTTAATATGCAGTCTTTCCAGTGATTTTGGATATGCATAGAGATTGCTTTAGTGAGCATGGACACATATTTCTTAGTTACTACCTTCCCGTGCTCGCAAACCTTACCCACCTCATTTCTTAATAGATTGATGATCATCAAGTTCCCAGCCTGGTCCTTTTCTCTGTTGAATAAATGGAGAACAAAAAAATGAAGTTTTTGTCTGCCAAATGGTCATTTGGCTACACCATTTATTCAGGTTATGAGCCTGCTGAAACGGATGTTAGCTACTGGTTAGGAAAGAATTAGTTCTTGGTCATTTTCTGGCCTTGTGTAGTTCAACTGTTTCCACTGTTCCCTTTTGTTTTGGGGTGTTGGCCAGTCATTTCTTTGTCGTACTTTGGTGCTTTGGCCCTTCTGTTATTCTATGAAGTTTACATGCAGCTCTCCAGTATGGTTTCAGATTATCCTGGTTCCAGGTTAAGATTGTTTGTAGAGTAATCATACATCAATAGTGTATGTGCGGTCTGTATAAAATGGATAGGCGTAGGTTTTCTTAACCAACTTGCTGTGCATTATTGGTTCCAGCTGAAATATATTTTTCTTGCATCTTACACCAAGGGAGATTCAGGGGAAAAAGTGAGGTGCATAACTATAACAACAAGTCAGGCAAGATACCGGTGGTGTAGGCTTCAACATTCAGTCGTTGTGGCCACAATGCACTTTTATTTCATAATATACCCTGCATGTTTTATATTTGAGAGGGAATTAGATTTATCCTAGCCGTGCCATCCATCCCAGATGCTAATAAATTGTGTAACTACCTAAGTTCCTTTTTGACTGCAGAAATAGCATCGACTGCAAAGATGGAGTATGTTTTACATGTTTTTTTGTTGTTGAAAAAAGTATGCTTTTCATCTTAACCATACACTCGACAAAAAAATGCTATTTTGCCAAAGAATTTCTTGTTAGCTGTGGTATTTAAGCTCAGAGTTACTAACTCAATGAGGTGTATTATAAATTTGGAGGTACTCATTTTTTTCCATATACAGAAATGTATTTGACACCTCTGAGCATCTACGGATCTTGCAATTGGTAGATAGCATTTGCCTTTTAAAAATTTTCTTTGAGACCATGTGAGTCTGAAGATAAATTGTTTAATAGTGAATGTTGTTATATTTATGCAAGTTGGATGCTATGGTGGCGATGGTGGTCGGGGGCTCCGATGCGGAGGCCCGCAAGGGGGAAAAGGAAGGTGGCGGAGAAGCGAAGGTCATGGCCGGGAAGCAAGTTAGGCGCCATCGTATGGACAGGAAAGAGGGCGCTCGGAGGTACCTAGGAAATCGGGAGGGGCTGAGCAAGACGGCCAAGGGTGTCGCCAAGGTTTTCGGCGTCTAGCCGTCCACTCCTTGAGGTATATTCCTGTTTTTTTACACGAACCACCATCTCCAAATCTCCATGTCCACGCCCGTAGTTTTGATCCATTTCACTATTTTGATCCATGGCCTCCATGCTGTTCATCTCCCAACTGCTGATGGGATGTGCCTTGATCTACCTCTCGACTAGAACCACAATTAGTCATTGGGTCAATCACAGAACCTATCAGCAGGACATTATTTCCTCTACCTGTACTTGACGTGTTAGTTGTAATGCAAATTAGGATCAACACTAATACAGTATCTATGTGATTAATTCTAGAATTTGTATACTGATTTTGCAGGATCATTTTGACAGTACATTATTTCTATTTAACTCTTTAATGTCTTGGTGTACATCTTTGTTTTCATTCTCTATAGTGGGCAACAATATGCTCTATGTGCATAAACACTGATAAATTTGAGTTGGTACGTTGTGTTTCAGTGTACTATATAATCTCATTTGCTCTTTTGATAGATTTCACATTTTGGTCGACTTGTACTTTATCTGTTATTGTTTTCAGCCCATTAGAACAAAGGATTTATGGTGGTTCCATGTAGTACTGCATTCTTATCTGATCATTCAATTGTCTTTTTTTCCTATTTTTTGTATATTGGGCAATGCACTTTGTGTAGAACTAAAGATTAAGAGGAAGAGAAACATTAGGCGCAGGTCAACAAGTTTCATTATGGATCTGATCATGCAATTGGTATGTATACATGTCTAATTTCTGAAGGTTTGAGTATATTGGACAAGACCTATATAGGCTAACACTTGGTGTGTGCTTCCTACCGATGCTGACTGGGCAGATCTGATCATCAAGTTCCCAGCCTGGTCCTTTTCTCCGTTGAATAAATGGAGAACAAAAGAATGAAGTTTAGTGCATCAAGGATTGGAGGCCTGAGATTTGCAAGAGGTGATGGAGGATGTTTAGTTACTTTGGCTCATGATATATAGTACTGGAACATGAGTACAACCATAAGCTTATTCAAAATCTAAAGTTCCTGACTGCAGGAGACATGTACTCCCTCTGTTTCTAAATATAAGTCTTTTTAGAGATTCCACTATAGAGACTAGATTCGAATGTATATAGACGCCTTTTAGAGTATATGTTTGCTCATTTTGCTCTGTATGTAGTCTATAGTGAAATATCGAAAAAGACTTATATTTAGGAACGGAGGGAGTATTTTGTAATCTTTTTATTTTTCTTCATTTTCATTTTCTTCTACTTATTTTCAATTTGAACGAACGGAGGGAACAAATAGAAGTTGGGTAGCGCTATACAGTTTTATAGCAGTAACATTCTGCGAGCTTCTTAAATTTCGTATCTATGAATAGTTGATTTGTTCGTTTTGATTTATATAGCCTTGTAGATGTTCACCTCTCTACCAGATTTCCATAATGGAATGTCGTCCGGTGTATTCGATGGGCAGCTCAGCTTGCACGTGAATTGGACGTGGCAAAGCTTATCTTGGAGTAGACTCAAAAACAGTGGCAGCTAAATTAAGAAGCTCGGAAATTGATAGATCAATCTATGTCCTATTGCTGAGGAGGTAAAGGAGTGCATGCGATCAAGAGAGGAGTTTCAGGGTGGCATGGGTGAGATGCTTGACTAATGGAGCTTCCCTTTGGCTAACAAAAGAGGATTGTGCGAATAAGTTATGTGAAACTTGGGCCAGGTACATATCAGATCGTATTCGTGATGTTTTTGGTCTCGGATCGTGCTGAAATGAATGAATAAAACAAAACCCATTCCAACTAAAAAACATAACTTTTGAGTCGTCAATAGGAGCATCTATAGCCGAATTTCGCAAATCCGTGCACCCTAAAAGTCCACATAAGCACCCAGTCATTGTCCGTTTTGAGCCTCTATTTGTCCGTTCATGCAACCATACTCCTCATTTTGTCCCTTGTATATCCAGTGACGTGCATGTGCTTGGTGGAGATGAAGAGAGAGAAAGAAAAGGTAGTCCATGGTGGGCCACATCCTACGTGGCGGATCGACCATGCGCGTCTATGAGCCTCATATACTCTCCATATTTGGTGTCAATATGAGAGTCTGCGGATAGCCTGGACCGGGAATGATATAAGGGGTCGGGTCGGGTTACCATTTTCCTTCTCTCTCCTGTTTGGTCAACGATCGGGCGTGTCCGCAGATTTGAGAGGACCAGCTGTATGTGCTCTAAGATTATTGTGTTTGATAATATGATGTGTGTTAGCCGACTGTCGAGAAAAAAGATGTGAGTTAGCTTAGACGACATTGTTCTCGGTAATATTAGCTCAGCGAGTAGTACCTCATTTTTTTTCAAAAGCCCGTGACAACGCACGGGCGTTTTACTAGGGAAGTAAGTTACATGACATCTATTAAAAAGTTTTGCAAGAGATTTCAAAGAAGCATTCGAAATTAAGCTGCCTGGTTGGAATTATGATCTATCTAAATGGCAACGTTTATTTCCGTCCGGTGTTCCAACGAGTATAGATGGGTAATGAATTCATAACAAAAACATTTACTTTTGTTATTACTATATTCTTTACATTGTTAATTTAATGTTTTACAGGAATTTGTCTGACTATTTTGTTTTTCATTTTATGCTCTGGTGGAACGGTGAAGATTTGGTCAAGCCGATTTGCGCAGTGAGTATTGTCCGTTACATGTTTTAAGACCTTCGGTATGAAATTTTCATACTAACTACATGTATGCGTTTGTGCAGGATGGGTATGAATTGAGGAAGCAGTTTTTGTTATACTTGCTAAAACATCGTGGGAATGAGGCTAAAGGAAACTTACCGGATATTGTGCAAGAATTTCTTAAGCGCATCATCTAGATATTAATAGCTTTGTAATAGATGTTTAGTTGGAACATCGCTCAGTTTGTTATATGGACATGTCTTTAATTTTTCTTATGTTATCAATTTACATTGCAAAAATAAAGTTCAGTTATTAAATAATTATGTTTCTGTTATATTGTTTGTACGTGTGGAATTTAACATGTAACTCCTGCGAACTTTTTCAAGAGCCCGTGGCAACGCACGGGCACTCTACTAGTATTAAGAGGATTGGACTGTAATACTATTGCAACATAAGCGTCTCTTCGCTAAACAATATAATAGAGAGAAGAATATTGGAGTGCAAGGGGTGTCTCCCCTAGCCATGTATCCTCCCAGAATCTTGTGGAAGTACCAGTTCCAACTACAAATTTTGTCCTGTTAAAAAAGGCTGATTTCACTCTCATCAGTCCTTTCCAAAAAGGCGAATTCGGCCTTACCGTCACCTAGGACAAGGCTTTGGATTGAAGGTACTTATTACGCTGAATCTGGACCCATGTGGCATCCATCTCTACAGATGACTTATACAGCCACTTGCCGAGAAGACATCTGTTCTTCACCTCTAAATTTTCGATGCCGAGACCCCCTTGATCTTTTGGCCTAAAAATGATATCCCATTTAGCGAGTCTGTATTTTGGTTTTAATTCATCGCTCTGCCAGAAGAAGCGTGATCGATAGAAATCTAGCCTTTTTCGTACTCCAACTGGTACTTCAAAAAAGGACAAGAGAAATATAGGCATACTTGTGAGAACCGAATTAATCAGAATTAGTCACCGTATGACATAAGTTTGCCCTTCCAACAGCTTAGTTTTTTTTTTAAAATCGATCTTCAATGCACTTCCATTCTTGGTTGGAAACCTTGCGATGGTGGATTGGCATACCCAAATACATGAAGGGTAAAAACCCCAATTCGCACCCGAACAATTCCGTGTAAGCTTCTTGTTCTTCTTTAGCTCTTCCAAAGCAGAACAATTTACTTTTATGGAAATTAATCTTTAACCCCGATAATTGTACAAACAAGCACAACACAAGCTTCATGTTTCTTGCTTTAGCCAAATCATGCTCCATGAAGATGATAGTATCATCAGCGTACTATAGGATAGACACTCCTCCGTCAACTAAATGCGAAACGAGGCCACTTACCTGGCCATCATCCTTAGCTCTTCCTATTAGGATTGTCAACATGTCGACCACTATGTTGAACAAAATCGGTGACATCGGATCTCCTTGTCTCAGACCCTTGTGTGTTTGGAAGTAATGACCTATGTCATCATTCACTTGATTCTCAACACTCCCTTTTTGCGTGAAAGAATCTACCTGGTCCCTCCAGGACTGATCGAATCCTTCCATACGCAAGGCCTGCTGAAGAAATGGCCATTTTACCTTCTCGTACGCTTTCTCAAAATCCACTTTGAAAACCACCACATCTAATTTTTCGTGTCATGGAGCGTTTCATGTAGGACCACAACCCCTTCTAGGATGTTTCTGTCTGGCATGAAAGCAGTTTGAGACGGATGCACCACAGAATGCGCAATCTGCATAAGCCTATTAGTCCCAACTTTGGTGAATATTTTAAAGCTGACATTAAGAAGACAGATCGGCCTGAATTGCTCAATCCGCACGGCCTCTGTTTTCTTAGGAAGCAAAGTAATCATTATGAAGTTCAAGTGAAACAACTGCAACTGTCCCGAGAATAGATCCTGGAACATCGGGAGCAAGTCCCCCTTAATGATGTGCCAACACTTTTTATAAAACTCCACCTGGAGCTTTATTATTCTTCATTTGTGAAATTGCTTCAAACACCTCTTTATTCTAAAATGGGGCTGTCAAAATATCGTTCTCATCCGCTGCTAGTTAAGGAACATCGACCCTCGACTCATCCAAGAATACGAAATTATCCTCAGGAGGCCCAAACAGCTGCTTATAGTAATTGGTGATGTATAATTTTAGGTTCTCCTGTCCTAGAATCGTCCTCTCATCTTGCTCAAGATGAAAGATTATCTTCTTTTGATGCTTGCCATTCACAACCATATGGAAGAATTGTGTGTTATCATCCCCTTGGATGATTTTGCGAACTTTAGCTCGCAATGCCCACTTCAATTCCTCCTCATGAAGCAGTTCTTTCACTCTTATTTCTGCCTCCACTTTAGTTTCCAGCTCCCTAGTATTTAGAATGGAGGACTCGGCTTTTAAATCAAGGAATTGAATAAGTAAAAGGAGCCTCTCCTTCTCAACCTTATATATTCCACTCAAGTGTTTGGCCCGTCCACGTAAGAACTGTCTTAGGTGCCTAATCTTATTCTGCCATCTCTCAACATTTGATCTCCCTCCTGAATCTTTAGCCCATTCTCTTGCTATCAAATCCAGGAACCCTTCTCTTTCAAACCATGCTAATTCGAAAGAAAAAGTATTCTTGTTTCCCACATGCGTTGCCTCTCCCGAGTCAACCAACAATGGGGTATGGTCGGAGATCGCGCAAGATAATGCTTGGACCGTCACTAGGGGAAACTTCTGCTCCCATTCCATGCTAGCTAGGACACAATCTAGCTTCTCAAACATCGGGATTGGTAACGTATTGGCCCAAGTGAATTTTCTACCGAAGAGCTCGGTCTCTCGAAGATCCAAGATTTCAATGATTGTATTAAACATAAACGACCATCTATCATCAAAGTTATCATTGTTTTTTCCCTCCCGTCTACGAATAATGTTAAAATCACCCTAGACCAGAATTGGGAGCTGCTCGCTACCGCAAATACGGACTAGATCCGCCAAAAAGTCATGTTTGAGTTCAGGCTGCGCGGCGCCATACACCGCCACCAATGCCCAATTAAACCCATTGGCCTTCTGCCGGGCCCGAAACTTAACTGCAAAATCTCCCATGAAAGCATTCCGAACTTCCAACGAATCGCATTTAACCCCAAGTAACATCCCACCGGATCTTCCTCTTGGAGGTAAGCAATGCCAATCGAAATCAACAACTCCCTATAGAGTACTAAGAAACTGGTGGGTAAAATTGTCCCTTCCAGTTTCGGAGAGGGCGATAAAATCCAACTTGTGTTCTATAGAAGGATCCGCTAGAAACCTTCTTTTAGCCAAGTCCGTAAGACCTTTGCTATTCCAAAAGATTCCTTTCATAGTTCATCATGAAACTTGTTGGTGGTCCGGATCCTAGCACTTCTATGCACAGCCGAAGCCGGATAAATCTTTCGGTTCCACTTGCGTTTAGGCTTGTTTTGGTCCTCTACCCGGTCCTCACAACCGAGCTCAGTGGACCTAGCCACCTGAGAATCTGCAAGAATGGAATCCCTTGGGGAAATAGAACACTCATCCTTCTCAGTCTCAGGAAGTGAGGGTGCAAGATCCGCACAAAAGTTATCAAGTACATTGACCCCCAACGCATCTATATCCGAACCGTTCATAGGTTTGACAACCGCTAGGTTTCGAATCATTTCTAAAGCACCCTGCGCTTCAAGATCCAAGATATCATTAACGGATTTAGAAACTTCACTATCATTACTACCTAGTGACACTCCCCAACTGATTTGCATTCTTGACCAACATATTTTACCATGAAGAATGTTTGATTTGCCATGCCTAAAAGTGTAGCTGGATATGTCCGCTAGGCTTGTCCGTGCTAATTCGCGGCAGGTTGAAGTCCAAGTAGTGCCAAACGTGTCTTAGTCGTTGTGTCAGGCATGTCCTAGTTGTACTAGGAGGACTTTTTTTTGCATGGTAATACGTGTCTCATTCATATCATAAAGATTAATGTACAAGTCACGTAAAAACCGACATGACAAAACTGAAAAGATAGCAGAACATCTCTGAGCTTGACACCAACGCCCATCACTTGCCTCTGGCACCACGGCAGCAGCCACCAAAGAAAAGAATGATGGATCACCTCCTCACCCGAGCTCTACGCGGCTCCATCGCTGATATGCAGCTTTGCGGACCTCCAAGGTGGCTCACCAAAAGTGAAGCCCTTACCATTGAACGAATCAGACCGGGGCAACACCCCGGACACGCCATCGAACTTCAGATCTGGCACCCCACCGCGACTAAGATGCCGCAGAAGGAAGCCATACGCCATCCACGAACCACGAACCCAGCACATGTTCCGTCTTTCAGATGTCGTCGATGCAAACCAGAATCTGCATCCGCTCCTGGACTACCTCCCAAACTCCGCGCCGACGCTGGAGCAAACGCTGTCGCAACGGCGGAGCCCGAGGACACAGGTCCACCACAAGGATGCCGCCGCCACCACGCCATCCTTGCTTGAATAGAATGGTTTCCAAATCCATCCCCAACCATAGGACCAATGACCTTGTTAAGGAAGGATCCGAAGAATCTTTATTCAGCACTGTTATCGTCGCCGCCGGAACAAAGACGATGAACAGCCTAAAAATCTAGACTACGAGGGAATAAAAACGATCCACACGCGTGGATCCGGCGACCCCCCTCACCACCGACGACCGAGGTCGCCGGAGGAGGGGAGCCGCCGGAGGACGGCGCTGGAAGATTGGGTCTCCTGGCGGCGGCTAGGGTTCCAGCCGCCAGGACAGGAAGAAAACGGTTGACTACTACTAGGAGGACATGTTGGTGTCTGCTTGCTAGCTACTACGGTATAGTCGGTCTAGGTCGATCTATATACATACACGCATATGAGTAAATTGCAAGAAACCACCACATTTGCGGCTAGGTTTGCAGGAAACCACCAACTTGTTAATCTGTTGCAGAAAACACCGAAAAAATTGTTAAATCGTTGCAAAAAGCACTGATCGGATGATTTGACCCGTTTAATCTCTTTCTTACAAGTGGGGCCAGATTGACTTAGCAAAAAAATAACACATACACCCCTAGATCTAAAAAAACAAAGCAATCAGACCCTCCCCGTAGAACACCGACGCCGAAGCCGAGCACGTACTCCTTCCGGGCGATGGCGCCGCCGGGGTGCAGCAGGATGCAGGTCTGCAGGTCCTTGCCGCCGGGGACGCGGACCTCCATGGAGGTGTCCCCGCACTTGAATGCCTGTCCAGCTTGGTGGTTTTCTTATAACCGCCTGTCCGGCCGCCGCTTCGACTATGACTTCTCAAGTCGTCAGAAGCAATCTTCGCGTCAGCCCTAAAGCTGCCGAACAGTTGGATCCAATAGAGCTCTCGTCTGTTAACGAGCTCTTGGATCGCATCGCCGCCCTGGGAGTCGCTACGGACTACAACCATATTGGGCTTAAAACCGATCTGAGAGAGATTGACTCTCCCCAGGCCACCCACCACGTCGCAGTGGTAGAGGAGCAATACGGCAACTCTTTGCCTATATTGAAAACTATTCATGTCCGGATTCCCGAACCCTCCATGCCGGATTTCCGCAGAGGGACGGACTTCGATCGAGCATTGAACTTAAAATCAGGCATCGCTCCGGACTCGCTGGATTGTGTCCAGCAAACCAAGCTTCCAAATTCAGAAACCCCTCGGCCTTTGAGCCCCAAGACGGGCAGGGATCCGGATTTTAGTCCACCCACCCGCCCAGACATATGCGATTTATCTCTAATACGGCAAGAGCCCGCTGAAACAGTACATCACTACTGGGCCAGATTCCTCCTGGTTATGGACAGGATAAAGGACTGCCGAGAGGAAAACGCAATCTCAATCTTCTGCAATAACTGCACGGACAAGGGAATACTAAACGCCATTGATCGTTGCAGAATTACGCGCTTCACTGATCTGGCATCCATAGTACGAAAGTACTGTGCGATGGAGAGTTTCCGGAAAACCGAAAATCAATTTTGGGATAATCCGGCCCCAAACCCAGTCCGCAGCAAAAGGGCACCTTACACTCAGGCCCCATATGCAAAAACGAAAAAACAAAAACCCAATAAGGGAAACGGAACCGTACTGGAGGGATGGCTCAATGGACCCTATAAGCTTCATAGTACAGAGGGAGCCGTCCCAACACATAGCCTTCGAGCATGTTGGATATTACGGCAGGTGGCCAAAAGTGGCGAGGAGCTTCTAGCTCCGGGAAACCACTCCAACAATACCAGTACGGTATCAACAGTCTTCGAGACCTTCGCATCAAACAATATGCGAAAGCGAACAATCCGCGGACTCGCCGAAGTCTACCAAGTAGCAACAGCAAACCCATGGAGCGACACAGCTATCACCTTCAACGCCAGCGACGAGCCTAAATTCCGAACAGCCAGAGCGCCAGCTGCACTGGTACTTAGTCCCATAGTGGACGGCTTTCGACTTACAAAAGTCCTCATGGATGGCGGCAGCGGACTAAACCTCATTTACGAGGAAACTCTGCGAAAAATGGAAATCGATTGGAGCCGTATTGAGCGAAGCAGCACAACCTTTAGAGGAATAATCCCTAGCCGGGAGGCACGCTGCACTGGACAAATCACACTCGATGTGGTGTTCGGCTCGCCGGACAACTACAGATCCGAAGAAGTCACGTTCCAAGTGGCCCCGTTCAACAGCGGTTATCACGCTATATTAGGACGGGAAGCGTTCACAATTTTTCAAGCAGTACCTCATTACGGGTACATGAAGCTCAAAATGCCTGGGCCCGGCGGAATAATCACCCTCGCTAGTGATCTGGACATAGCACTCCACGCTGAAAATAAGACAGCTGCACTAGCCCTGGAGGCACTATCCGAAGCCTTAGCAGCAGAGGAACTCACCGCGCTGCGCTCTATGGTGAACAAGGACGATGTGATACTCGATAAAAGATCCAAGTCCACCTCCTTCAAACCAGCAGATGAAATAATAAAATTCCAGGTCCATCCAACGGACCCAACAAAGACGGCCTCCATCGGCGCACAATTGAACCCCGAAGTAGACGCCGCACTGCGTGAATTCCTTCGGGAAAATTGGGACATCTTCGCCTGGCATCCTTCGGATATGCCCGGAATCCCACGCAGGTTGGCAGAACACAGCCTAAACATCCTAAAAGGATTTAAGCCAGTCAAACAGGCTCTTCGACGATTTTCCGAACCCAAAAGACAGGCAATGGGAGAAGAGCTAGCCAAACTATTGGAAGCCGGATTCATTAGAGATATCAAACATCCGGACTGGCTAGCAAATCTCGTGATGGTACCAAAGAAGGATAAATCCTGGCGCCTCTGTGTCGATTTTAAAGACCTCAATAAGGCTTGCCCAAAGGATCCCTTCCCTCTCCCCCGCATCGACCAAATTATCGATGCTACCGCAGGGCACGATTCGTTGTGCTTCCTGGACGCATACTCTGGCTATCATCAAATCAAGATGGCGGAAGCAGACCAAGCCGCAACGGCATTCATCACTCCATACGGACCATTCTGCTTCAACACGATGCCCTTCGGACTTAAAAATGCCGGCGCAACATATCAGCGCATGATTCAAACATGTCTGGCCACCCAAATTGGCAAAACAGTCGAGGCATACGTAGACGACGTAGTCGTCAAAACAAAACACGTCGAAACTCTAGTAGCCGATTTGAGGCTCACATTTGACAACCTCAGAGCATATGACATCAAGTTGAATCCGGAAAAATGCGTTTTCGGCGTACCAGCCGGAAAGCTGCTGGGCTTCATTGTATCCGGTAGAGGAATTGAAGCAAACCCGGCTAAAATCCGAGCTCTGTCACAGTTGGATATTCCATAAGACCTCAAACAAATACAAAAATTAACAGGATGCGTGGCAGCCTTAAGCCACTTTATCTCCCGTCTAGGAGAAAAGGCGTTGCCCCTCTATCGCCTACTCAGGCGCATCGAACACTTTGTGTGGACGGATGCTGCCACTGCCGGACTCGAAGAAATAAAGGCCATATTGGCAACAAATCCGGTCCTGGCTGCGCCCACTCTGGGTGAACCAATGTTGTTATACATCGCGGCAACACATCAAGTTGTAAGCGCGGTACTCGTCGTCGAACGAGAGACAGAAGGGCATAAATTCCCTCTTCAAAAACCAGTGTATTATGTATCCACTGTATTAACCCCCTGCAAATCCCGTTACCCGCACTATCAGAAGATATCATATGCGGTGTTCATGGCGTCCCGGAAGCTCCGACACTACTTTCAAGAGTGTTCGATAACAGTGGCCTCTGAAGTACCACTCAATGACATTATAAATAACCGCGACGCAACGGGCAGGATTGCAAAATGGGCCATTGAGTTCTTACCATTCGATATAACTTACAAACCTCGGCGAGCTATAAAGTCACAAGTTTTGGCTGACTTCGTCGCCGAATGGACCGAAGCCGAACTCCCTAAAGAGTACGGCGCATACTCCAACTGGACTATGCATTTCGACGGCTCCAAAATGTTGGCCGGACTGGGGGCTGGCGTCGTATTGACGTCCCCAACCGGAGATACAGTCCAGTATGTACTTCAAATAATGTACACGGACTCCAACAATGCAGCCGAATACGAGGTCCTGTTACATGGTCTCCGGATGGCAGTCTCCATGGGCATTCAACGCCTCGAGGTGCGCGGGGATTCAAACCTTGCAATATCCCAAATAAATGGAGACTTTGACACCAAGGATCCGAAAACGGCAGCATATCGCAACTCTGTCCTAAAAATGTCATCTCGGTTTGAAGGACTTGAATTCCATCACATAGCCCGAGATAATAACCAAGCGGCCGACATACTGGCACGCATCGGTGCGAAACGTGATGCTGTCCCTCCAAATATCTTCCTGGAACGGCTCTTCAAGCCATCCGTACTATGGGAAGAGGAGCCCGGTAGTGACAAACCGGAAAAAACCGCACCAATCGGTGATCCAGCAGATGACATAACACCTTCAGCCCACGTCATAATGGCAGTAATCTCCGCATGGACAGAACCTTTCCTAGCCTACTTAGTTAGGCAGGAACTTCCCGAAGACCAAAACGAGGCCCGCTGCATAGTCCGGCGATCGAAAGCCTACAAGGTCCATGAGGGAGAACTTTATAAGAAAAGTACAACCGGAGTCCTTCAGAGGTGTATCTCCGAAGAGGAAGGGCGAAACCTCCTGGCTGAAATTCATGCCGGACTAGGCGGACACCACGCAGCAGCCCGGGCCCTTGTAGGAAAGGCATTCCGTACAGGATTTTATTGGCCGACGGCCCGGACAGACGCGCAGGACTTAGTCCAGCGATGCGTTGGTTGTCAGCTCTTTGCTAATCAGAGCCATATGCCACCCACCGCCGTCAAAACCATACCCATTACCTGGCCGTTCGCGGTCTGGGGGCTTGACATGGTTGGACCCCTTAAAGGGGGAACCCACAAGCAAAGGTACCTATTGGTCATGGTGGATAAATTCACCAAATGGATAGAGGCCAAACCGGTCAAAACGGTAGAGTCCGGACCAGTGATAGACTTTATATCAGGGGTAGTACACTGTTACGGAGTCCCCCACAGCATCATCACCGACAACGGCACGAACTTCACAGCCGAGAAGGTTAAGACATGGTGCAAAAACATGGGCATCAAGCTCGACTACGCTTCAGTTTATCACCCTCAAACCAACGGTCAAGTGGAACGAGCAAATGGTCTAATAATGAGCGGCATTAAACCCAGACTAGTGAGGTCACTTACTAAATCCGACACACAATGGATCGAGGAGCTCGACTCCGTACTCTGGGGGCTGCGGACAGCTTGGACACATTGGAGGAAGAACGTGACGTCGCGAAGGCTCGTTCCGCATTTTATCAGCAGCAGGCCCGAAGATATCAAAGCAGAGAAGTACGGGCCAAGACTTACAACGTTGGTGAACTAGTTCTACGCCTGCCGGACAAGAAAAAGGACAAGCTCAAGCCCAAATGGGAGGGCCCCTTCATTATCGATCAAGTCCTGACCGGCGGAGCATACCGTCTACGAAATGCGTCGGATAACCGACTCGAGCCGAACCCATGGAACGCAGCCTGCCTCCGACGATTCTATGCCTAGCGCCGGACTAAGAGTTCGTCCCCTTCCCCCGTCCAAATTTTTACACTTCGGCTGTCTTTTGTTTCTCTTTTTATGCCTTTTTATTTAAAAGCCCTTACGAGCCTATTTTCGCATTATTTGCATACGCATGATGTGCCATCCGCACTCATTATTCCTGGGGGCTTCTTTTACAGAAGCTCAACTACACGGGTTTCACACCCAGCACATGTGTCACGCTTCCACATGTACCTTTTACTCGCTACTATATGCATCGATATGACTTAAGTTTTGGCCAAGCTGGGTTGCCTGGCTCCTGTGCTTACCCCTACGTTCCCGATTGTTCGGCTAGGAGGTAAAGGGAGCACCTCTGCGATTGTTACTGCCGGGTCAGCCGGATGTGTACCTCAGACTGGGTGAAGCCGAAAGCTAGCGTTCTTAAGGGAATATTCGGTCGGTGACTTAAAAGATGACTTTTTACCTATTTATCTATCTGCCCCCAGATGTTTTACTGCTTTCTTTGCAGTCCGGACATGCACTTTAGGGCATGCCTCCCAGGGAAAGGAACCCTTAACGGAACTATTCTTCCTGGAATATGTTTCTTACTAACCATGTAATATAACATAACTAGTTGGGCACTTGTCTGATAAAGCACTAATGACCCCTACGCCTGGTCTCCATGCATACCATGGTTGTTTCTTAACCAAAAAGGTATTCGGACACACTTCGGACTCTAGGGTCCCGAGGTTGAAGCGAAAAGGTCGGCAAAGACAAACGATCTACAATCCGGCTAGAAGGCATTTCACATGTCACTTTAAAAGGATAACATACATTGTCAAATTTGCTGATTGTATTCCTCCTCAATCCCGTCTAACAGGCTGTCTAATTTACAGTCCCGTTGGGAAAATTTAGCAGCCAACTCTACTTGGCTGTATACTAAACTCACAGGGATCTCCTTCCCATCGGGCTCCACCGGTCCAACTTCGGCCATGTGGCTGGGATCCGCCTTCTTGTACCGCGTCTTCACCATGGCCCAAGCCTCCCTGGCACCTTGACGGCAAGCCGAAATCTTCCACAAACGGAAGCGCTGCCGCACTCCCTGCAGCTTCTCCGCAAGCTCCCCGAGGCCCTCGGGTAGGGTGAGGGTTGGCCATAAAGCCTGAACGACGCCACTCATTGCCTGCCGAACTTGTTCGAGTAGCTCCAACAGTTCGGGAAGTTGATCACCCGTTGATATGGGCATCTCCTCTGCAGGACGACCTGTGAGTATGCCTACAAGACATATCATGTCAATATACTTCCTCGCCGAACTCTTCTTTTCAAAAGAGTCCGCTCAAGCACTTACTATAAATGCCGCGACGAAGCCGCTGATTCTCCTTAACGGAGCCAGACAGCTTGGCCCGAGCGCCTTTCAGCTCTTCTCCGAGCTTGGCGTTGGCATCCTGGAGCTTGTTTTTTTCCTGCTGAACCCTATTCAGCACGCTCTCGCCGGCCTTTAGTTGGCGCAGCAATGCTTGGCTGTCCGGATCTTGTCCGGCGGCACCTGCAATGTCATTATTAGACTCACGCGCACGCCGCACAGCGCTTATATTTATTAATAAAAATGTGTTACCAGGAGGGGTCTCTGCGTCTCCTCCTGCGGCAGCAAGTGCGGCCTCAAGTTGGGCCTTGCAATCTTGCAGCTCCCGAGATAGCTGGGCATTCTTCTCAGTAAGAGCCTGCGTTTTCAAATGATCCTTCAATCAGTTAGCATAACTACTTTAAGTCTCGAGGGCTACTGGTATATACAACCATTAAAATTTCCTTACCCGTATGTCTTTCACATACTGCTCCGTGGCTCTGGTAAAACCATCTTGAGCGGCACGGAGATGCGCGTCCCCTGCGTTAAAGGCATCCAATGCCTCAGGGGAGAAGCACGCTTCGCGAAATACTGTCCGGCGGCGCCTATGGTTCATGGCGCTCTCCACCTCAGACTTGGTGGCGGACAGTCTGTCGGTGTCCTCCGTTGGAGAAGGATCCGGCCCGCGTCTTGCGCTTGCCTCCCCCTCCAGGCCGGGCGCTGGAGCCTGGCCGGTGTAGGTTGGATCGGCAACTTCTGCGCCCGCAGTCCGGCGAGCGCTTTTTCTCCTACAAAAATCATGAGCACTCAGGTGTTTCCTAGGAACGTTGCTCTAAAATTCAAATACGAGCTATACCTTTGTGGCGACGTTTCCGCCCGCACCGCGCTCCTTTTCCGCCTGCTGGTCCGGACTGGCCTCTGTTGGTCAGCCGCCGCGGGCTCGGCTTCCTGCCGTAAAGGCGCTTCCTGCAAAATACCATCGTTCGCGAAGGTTAGAAATGGGCAGGGAAGAGATAATGGTGTCCGGACTTCGGTCGCGGTCACCTGGGAAGCCAGACACAGTCCGGGGTAATCCACCGTAATGGCAACCAAAGCATTGTCTATGCTGAGCTGGTGGAACACCCCGTCGATCAGTTCCACCTCGATGTCCGGGTCCTCTTCGGAGGCCGGATCCAAGGATCTTTCTGGATCCTCGGGTTGCGGAGCAGGACTCACCATGTCCTCCACAGTCCGGCGTAGATCCTGCATCAAAGACATAATTTAAGAAGTTTAAACTTCGAAAGCATGGGTTGAGCCCTTAAAGGTGTTCACTTACCCATCCTCTAGGGTTGATCATGGAAAACCCATTCAAAGGGTTCGTTCGAAGGAAGTCCTCCTTCTCCCCCTTGTACAGGCTGGACAGGATCTCCGCCAGATCCTCGGTCGAATCCGGCCCTTTGCGGCCATGACAAGTGGCATCGTCTTCCCCGTTGAAATCCCACATGGGGTGGCCTCTGTATTGCAATGGCTGTACCCCCCGCTTGATGCATGTCGCCATGACTCCGATCATGGTCAAGCCAGAATAGGCCATTAATCTTATTCGGCCCATCAAGTAATGGACGCTCTTGTCTTCCTCCAATCGGGGGCTCCGTGGGCGCCAGCTGAGGCACTTCTTCAAAGGAGCAGCACTAAACTCCGGGAGGCCGATCCGGACTGGGTCCGGCAGCGGAGCGTCTCCTATATAAAACCACTCTGAGGGCCAGTCTTCGGACGCCTTCTTGGGAGTACTGGATGGGTATCCGGTCCCGGCGATGCGCCATATTTCGGCGCCGCCTACTTGATATATGGACCCCTCGTGAGAACGGGGTACGAGGCAAAAGAGCCTCTTCCACAATGCAAAATGGGGCTCAATGCCCAGGAATAGCTCACAAAGAGCTACGTAGCCCGCGATATGCAGGACAGAGGCGGGCGTGAGGTGGTGGAGCTGGAGTCCGTAGAACTCCAGGAGCCCGTGGAGGAACGGATGTATTGGGAATCCGAGTCCCCTTACCAGATAGGGGACGAAGCATACTCGCTCCCCCTTATTGGGGCTTGGGGTAGCCTCCGCTTGCCTCCCACCTTGATAAGTAACCAGTCCGGCCCGGGCTGGGACCATGAAGGCCGGAGGGAGAAATCCCCCCGTTTGGAGCTTCACTAGCTCGTCGTGCGAAACAGAGCACCTCCTCCAATTCCCCGGCGGTGGGCTGGGAGCGCGAGAAGAAGAGCCGCGTCGACGGTCCATGATGGAATGGATTTTTAGGTCAAAGGCGCTTCGACGAAGTATTCGCGGGAGGAAGACGGTGTGGTTTGGATCTGGATTCTTGCCTCTTTTATAGGCGGACGACTCGCACAACTAGGGGGTGAAACGTAAAAGACACCCTGGCTTTTCGCATTCATGCGACGCGTGGAAGAGGGCCATTATTTGGCATAGAAGCCGAGGAACACAGTATTCAAGATGAAGCCGGACACTGTTCGGCAGATACATGGAATTTGAAGGGAGAACCCGCCTTGCAACGCCGAAGACTATGAACGCGCTGGACTTATCGTCATTGAAGCCTGGTTCGGGGGCTACTGAGGGAGTCCTGGACTACGAGGTGTCCGGACAGCCGGACTATCATTATCCGCCGGACTCCAAGACTACGAAGACACAAGATTGAAGACTCCGTCCCGTGTCCGGATGGGACTTTCCTTGGCGTGGAAGGCAAGCTTGGCGATACGGATATGTAGATCTCCTACCATTGTAACCGACTCTGTGTAACCCTAGCCTCCTCTGGTGTCTATATAAACCGGAGGGCTTTAGTCCGTAGGACAACATACATTACAACAATCATACCATAGGCTAGCTTCTAGGGTTTAGCCTCCTTGATCTCGTGGTAGATCCACTCTTGTACTACCCATATTATCAATATTAATCAAGCAGGACGTAGGGTTTTACCTCCATCGAGAGGGCCCGAACCTGGGTAAAAACATCGTGTCCCTCGTCTCCTGTAACACTCCGCCTAGACGCACAGTTCGGGACCCCCTACCCGAGATCCGCCGGTTTTGACACCGACAGGTAGTTTCTCTGCTTTCCCCTTCGCCTTCCTCCGAAGGCGCAACCTCCAGCATCTTGACCAACACGGGATCCCGTGTGGTCTCCGGGAGGGGGGCCGGACACCGTATCAGTTTTGCTTGCGTTATCCACTCCTGTTTAGAGGACAATTGGTTAAAAGGCAAATCCAAGAAATGCAAACGAACGGTATGTCCGGACACAGAACTACTTACTTGTGTATCCGGGCGATTGCAGCTTAGGCCGGCGTCCTCGGTCAATTCCAGACAAACCTCTTGTGATCCGAAGAATAATTTGTACATCTCCATGGGTGTCGTACCCATGAAGTGTTGGAGAATTCGTGGTCCCTCCGGATTGAACTCCCACAGCCGGAGAGGACGACGTTTGCAGGGCAGAAGACGCCTAATCAGCATGACCTGCATCACCACGACCAGATCGATCTCCCTCTCTTGGAGGTCTGAAATCCGGCCCTGCAATAGGGGTACGTCCTTCGACGGCCCCCAGTTGAGCCCTTGGTTGACCCATGACATCAGCCGTCGTGGAGGTCCCGGGCGGAAGATGGGCGGCGGCTTCTGTCTGCTGCCCCTGGGAGCAGTAATATAAAACCACTCCTGTTGCCACAAGCCGAGCTCCTCTTGGAAAGAGCCCTCGGGCCATGGAGCATCGCCCTCCTGCTTGCAACCGCCCCGCCGCACTCTGCTTGGCGCCCCTCGATCATCTTCGGCTCCACGTTAAAGGTTTTGAGCCACAAACCGAAGTGTGGGTAGTGCGGAGGAAGGCCTCGCAGACGATAATGAATGACGAGATGTGGAGGATGGACTCCGGAGCGAGGTCATGGAATTCCAACCCATAGTAAAACATGAGCCCTCTCACAAAAGGATCCATCGGGAAGCCTAAACCCCGACGGAGGTGGGACACAAACACGACGCTCTCGCCGGGCTCGGGAGTAGGAATGACTTGCCCTTTGGCGGGCAGCCTATGCGAAATCTCGCAGGTCAGGTACCTAGCTTCTCTCAACTTTAGCACGTCCTCTTCTGTGACGGAGGAGGGCATCCACCGGCCCTGTAGGTCGGAGCCGGACATTGCCGAAAGTCCGAAGCGCCCGAATCTGGGGCTCTGGGTGTTGGAACTCAGGGCGAGGGGCAGATCCGATTGAGGATTGAAGAAAAACGAGCCTTGGTCCCATTATAAAGAGGGAGAATACCAAGAGCCGTCCCCGTGACCGTTTGGGACTCGCCTTCGATAGAGGAGGCGTGGCAATGGGCGTGGTTGGGTTACCCACGTCCGTATTGATGTGAATCCCGGAATAAGGGGAACACGATCTCTGCTTCGACAAGACGTGCCAAGGAAACCGCTTCGCTGAACGCGCCGTGGTGGTATAATAAAAGCGATTCAAGTAAAGGCTTGGTAGTGGTGTGACGTCACGCCACAAAATATGTCAGCAGATTGGACTTGTGTACATATTATTCTCTCTACGGTGGAATGTGGAATTTATTTTACAGAGCCGGACACTATCCTGGTGTTCACAATCTTCTCTGAATTAATTCGGAGGAGGAACCCGCCTTCTAATGCCGACCAATATGCGCGCCGGACTCATCGTCATTGAAGCCTGGTTCAGGGGCTACTGAGGGAGTCCTGGACTAGGGGGTGTCCGGATAGCCGGACTATCATCGTCGGCCGGACTCCAAGACTATGAAGATACAAGATTGAAGACTTCGTCCCGTGTCCGGATGGGACTTTCCTTGGCGTGGAAGGCAAGCTTGGCAATACAGATATGTAGATCTCCTACCATTGTAACCGACTCTGTGTAGCCCTAGCCCTCTCCGATGTCTATATAAACCGGAGGGTTTTAGTCCGTAGGACGAACAACCATGACAACAATCATACCATAGGCTAGCTTCTAGGGTTTAGCCTCCTTGATCTCGTGGTAGATCCACTCTTGTACTACCCATATAATCAATATCAATCAAGCAGGAGTAGGGTTTTACCTCCATCGAGAGGGCCCGAACCTGGGTAAAAACATCGTGTCCCTTGTCTCCTGTTACCATCCGCCTAGACGCACAGTTCGGGACCCCCTACCCGAGATCCGCCGGTTTTGACACCGACAGTGATGGTGCCCGGCGGCGTTGGGCTTTGCCGGGTTGAGGCCGCAACTGTGGGCCCTTGATCTGGGGTAACACAATTGTCTTTCATAGTAGGAAGTTTGTCATCGTGAGCTTCTCCTGAGGTGGTGGACCGAGACATGCATGGCTAGTGCTAGATGAAGTAGCTTGGGTGGAAGCTGATGAGGGTTGGGTGGAGATCAGGACACTCATGGTGCCTCCGAGCACAACGGGCGGGGTGCCAGCCATGGTTTCCCGGTGGAGCTAGATGCGACCAATGACCTTCGAGCAATAGGCTTTGATTACCATGTAAGTTGGGAAGCGTGATCACCTCGTCGAGCCACGTGGTGTATATATTCAAGCAAGCCGTGGCGTACAAGTTGGAACGATAGCATGGATACGTTTGGTTACAGGAGAAGATTGAGAAACAAGAGGTTTACAGCTGAAACGATAGATCAAGTGTAAACTGAACTCCATCTATCTCTAACACCAACCACCGTTCTTTTTCTTAAACCGCTGCCTCCATACTCATCTTCTATGATCTCAGTGCGTCCAACATAGCTAGGCTCTAGTCGTGCTCGACTAAATAATCTACATAGAGTACTAACCTACTCGAGCCCGAGTTCAAGCTCACCTAGCTAGCTCGTTGGAGCCACTTTCATGATAGCAATCCTCAGGCTTACCGTCCCTTCGGAAAAGGGACCAACAGTACATGAACGTAAAGGGTGACGTGATGATCAACCACATCCCGACATCATCAACCATACCGCTCAGTCCATCTTGCCACAGTTTTTGCCTGCACAAGAAAGAATAACCATTATTTGTTAAACGATTGCATATATGCTTCCTAGATTCAGCGTAAAGTGTTGGCCGATGACTGGGAAAGAGGGCATACTTTCTTAGCAGCCGACGCGCAGCAACCTCCGCCTGATGAGCCTGCCAAAAATTTGAAATTCCCACGGATTCAGTAAGAAAGAAATTAAAGATCAGAAATCAGGACTATGGCCTGCAGTATTCTCAAATGAATCGCCAGCAAAAAAGGCTTCCCAAATAGTTAGCCCCTCCGAATTAATCGATGTATGTCTGAACTGAAGCGTATGCGATGGACGGACGGACGGATGCTTACCTTGGTGGTGCCGGTGCGGGTGCCGGTGAAGGAGATGAGGGGCTGCCCGGTACCAGTAGTGAGTCGCCGCCTGATCGCCGGCAGCAGCACCCGATGCAAAGCCCCCGTCGCGGCCGCGGCCGCCATACGTCCACTCTCCTGTTTGCGGCGATGATCTCCGGCCCCGTACGTGGACGGAAACGGCAGCCCTGCCAAAGTAACGCGATGGGTTGGATCTTGGATGGGTCCTGGCTCGCAACTTATTACAGTACGTACGTAGAGCTAGATTCGGCCATGGAACGAGTCCGAGGCGGACTCCACCACGGCCCTGCTCCGACTAGGGCTGGAAAAAAAGCTCGAAGCTCGCGAGCTAAACAAGTAGCTCGTGACTCGGCTCGAATTGATTCGAACTCGAAGAATAACGAGTTGAGCCGAGCTTTAGTTTAAGATCGTTTATAGACCAAGTTAAACGAGCCAATCTCACGAGTACTCGTGTAACTCGTTAGACTCGATACAATAGATCAGCCACTCCCAATACAAAGAAAGACCAGTCACTAAACAACCTATGTTCCAGACGCACAACGCAAGGCCCAACCGTTGAAGGCCTAGCCTCCTAGGAGACTCATGTGTTACAAGGAAATTATAATTGTTTAGTGATATATATGTTTAATATATACATAATCATTTTATCATATTTGAGGGCTTTATGTTTATATCTTTAACGAGCTTAACAAGCTAAACGAGCCAGCTCGCGAGTTATATGAATCGAGCCAATCTTGGGTTTGAGCTCGTTATAGTAACGAGTCGAGTCGAGCTAGCGCGTTAACGAAACGAGCTCTAGCGAGTCGAGCCGAGCTGGCTCGATTCGGCTCGAATTCCAGCCCTAGCTCCGACCCCGTCATGAACCGACCGACCAAACGACGCTACGGCCAGGGCCGGATGGAGCAGTACATCGCACAAATGAGCAAAAGCTGCCTCTTAAGAGCAACTCCAACGGGGCGACCAATTTCATCCGCCACCGTCCATTTGGGTCGGTGCGAACAAAAAAAAGGCCCAACGCGTCGACCCAAAAGGACGCGCGTCCGCTTGGCGTCCGCATGGCGACCCATTCCCGTTCTATTTTTGAGCCGGATTTGTGTCCGCGCGGACACGAGATGGACGCGCGCGCGCCTACTCCTCTTCACAGGCCCTCCGGTTGGTGGCAGCCACCCCCATTTTCCCCAAAAACACTCCCGCCCGCGCGCGCTCCCGCCTCCAACCAGCCATGGACGACGACATCGACCTCGACCTCGACCTCGACGTCACCGCCGACCTCGCCTCCCTCGCCTCATCCGGCGCCGCCGCCCCCTCCGGGAAAGGCAAGCCTCGTGCCCCGTGCAAGACCGCCGCCGCGACCAAGCCAAAGAAGTCGATGACGCCCGAACAGCGGGCAAGGGAGCCGGCCAAGAGGAAGGGTCGGAGGCACGCCGCTGACGCGAGGGATGAGGCCGCCTCGCAGGCCGCCGTCATCGCCGCCGCGCAGCAGGAGGTCACCAACGCCCGCGTCGCGGCGGTAACGAGGGAGGCGCTCTACATGCTTGGGTTAAACCCTAGGCAGCACGGCCTCGTCCAAGCCGTCGTCATAGCTCGTCGGTGTTTCCTCGGATGGTGCTGCCCGTCTCGCCCCGTGCGTCGGCTTGCAACCCGATCCCCGGCTTCCACGTCTACCCGTAGGCCTCCAAGGATAGACCCGCATATTAAAACGCTTTTGCAAGGTGGATATCATTACATCAACATTACATAATAGATGGGGATACATACAAGACATATAATGTCACATGAATACAACATCATCTTACATAAGATCAACATCTGACTACGAATGAAACACAAACAGAAGCTCAAACGACATCCACCCTGCTAGCCCAGGCTGCCGACCTGGAACCTATCCCCTGATCGAAAAAGAAGCAGAAGAAGAACTCCAAAACAATCAAGCATCGCTCTCGCGTCAAGATCATCGCATAACCTGTACCTGCAACTGTTGTTGTAGTAATCTGTGAGCCACGAGGACTCACCAATCCCATTACCATGGGTATCAAGACTAGCAAAGCTTAATGGGAAAGGAAGGGGTAAAGTGGTGAGGTTGCAGCAGTGACTAAGCATAATATGGTGGCTAACATACGCAAATGAGAGCGAGAAGAGGAGCAAAAGGAACGGTCGTGAAGCTAGCAATGATCAAGAAGTGATCCTGAACTCCTACTTACGGCAAACATAACCCAGAAACCGTGTTCACTTCCCGGACTCCGCCGAGAAGAGACTATCACGGCTACACACGCGGTTGATGCGTTTTAATTCGGATCTGGTGTCAAGTTATCTACAACCGGACATTAACAAATTCCCATCTGCCACATAACCGCGGGCACGGCTCTCGAAAGTTTATACCCTGCAGGGGTGTCCCAACTTAGCCCATGATAAGCTCTCGCGATCAACAAAGGATATTCCTTCTCCCAGGAAGACCGATCAGTCTCGGAATCCCGGTTTATAAGACATTTCGACAATGGTAAAACAAGACCAGCAAAGCCACCCGATGCACCGACATCCCGATAGGAGCTGCACATATCTCGTTCTCAGGGCAACACCGAATAAGTCAAGCTACAAGTAAAACCAGACTTCGAGTTTCCCCGAGGTGGCCCCGCAGGTTGCTTGGTTCGGACCAACACTTAGACAAGCAATGGCCCGGGGGGGGGGGGGCTAAAATAAAGATGACCCTTGGGTTAATTACTCCCAAAGGAAAGGTAGGTGGTGGTGAGGCAAATGGTAAAATCAAGGTTGGGCCTTGCTGGAGGAGTTTTATTCAAAGTGAACTGTCAGGGGGGTCCCATAAATCACCCGACCGCGTTAGGAACGCAAAATCCGGGAACATAACACCGGTATGACGGAAACTAGGGCGGCAAGAGTGGAACAAAACACCAGGCATAAGGCCGAGCCTTCCACCCTTTACCAAATATATAGATGCATTAATAATATAAGAGATATTGTGATATCCCAACCAAAATCCTGTCCACCATGGAGCAATCTTCAACTTCACCTGCAGCTAGCAACGCTATAAGAGGGGCTGAGCAAAGCGGTAACATAGCCAAACAACGGTTTGCTAGGAATGGTGTCAAAGGTTAGAGGTTCATGGCAATTTGGGAGGCTTGAAGAGCAAATGATAGGTAACGCAGCATAGCGATAGAACGAAGCAACTAGCATAGCAATGATAGTAGTGAGATCCAGGGTAGCGGTCATCTTGCCTGAAATCCCGCAAGGAAGAAGAACGATTCCATGAAGACGATGAAGCCACGAAGACGAACCGAGCGTAGACGAATGAATCCTCACGATCGCAACGAAACGGGAACTATCGAGAAGAAGCACACGACATAGTAAACACACCACACATGAACAAGACATGATGCACAACAAGCATGATGCATGAAAAGGCTACATGAAGCTACTCATGACGAGAGATGATGCAAACAAGAACAACACATCAAGGCAAGTTTAAATGAGGCCGGAAACAACATAGAACAATTCCGGTATGTCCTCATATGCAAATTTCGAAATGGGTCCAGATCTGAATAAACCTTATGTTAAAGTTGTTAAACAGCAAGTTAAGATGCACCAAGATGATCTACACGAGATTCTAGTCAAGTTACATATAAAGTTCATTAGATTCGGAGCTACGGCCTAGAAGATATGAGCCAAAACAAGTCAAACATGGCATTGATGCAAAATGCATACAAACATTAAGAAAACACACCAAAACAATTATGCAACATGATAATATGGAACTACATGCAAAAACAAGCAAGTTTCATATAGAGCACACTCAAAACGGAGCAATGGTTCAACACACACACACTATACAAGTCATAGCAACAATCTGTCCAAAACAGCAAGTAGGCATATTGCAAGCATCATAACAATATGCTACAGCACCCCAACATAATAACAAAAGGCATGGGCATGAAGTACTGGTAAAGCATAACAAGACATGAACACTGAGCTATCTCCAGAAATCAATAGATCATGCTCAAAAAGACATGAGAAGATTGCAAATAATAACAGTTTCAGACTTGGCAGAAAATAACATCAGGTTGCAATGTTTAGAGCTATCAAAAAACATGTTACAGGAACTTATCATGACAAACAAAGGCATGGAATGAATCTACTAAAAGCATAGATCAAAAGTCCCTTACTGACCATGAGCTAGAAAGGATCAGAAATTATGATGGCACCCATGTAAACATGGCAAGTTATATTACAGATTCATATATGGCAGGAACAACAATAAGTAGGCATGTTGGTGAGCTTGAACCACTCACCACAGAGCAATACATGGCATGGCAAGGCAACCAACAGTAAGAAGACATGTTTATGAAGCTAAGCATGGCAAGAGCAAGTTCATAAGTTACATGGATCACTAGCAAACAATCATGGAAACATTGAACTTAATGTTAACAGGCTGACAGCAACATTATTTAGCAACTTTGGAGCAAGATAACAACAAGCTAAAGTAGGCTATAATTGCAACCAAGGGCATGAATGGATAGAGCAAGACATGTATAACAAAACATCCTTAGTGAACATCTCCAGAATAATGCACGAAATGACTTGTTGCAGCAGGTTAACATAGCAACAAAATATAACAGAATCTGTCAGGAAAACAGCAACAGCAAGTACCCTCCTTAACAAGCTTGAAGCACTCAGCACACAACTCAAAAAATTAAATGTATGGCACCACTGGAAAGATGGCATGGCATAGATCAAAACACATGTAGACATCAACCTCATAGGATGCACACATCAAACATGGCAAAAATGACAAATGAGCAAGTTATAACAGTTTCAGCAGATTAACATCAACATGCACTCTTCCAACAGCATTTCGGGCATCAATATGAGCTCAAATGAAAATGATGCAATGGAATGAAATGAATTACTCGTCGAGACGAACAATTTGACATATTACACGCACGAAACGGAGTAGTATGCACAGAGTTATGATGCGATAAACATGGCATGATTATGTTAAAATATTATGGGACTTAGTGAAAATCTCACCCCGGAGAAAGTCAACGGCGGCGTGGATCTCGCCGGAATGTCGCCGGAGACGAAAGGAAACGGCGGCAGAGGTCGAGGGAGGGGCACCCACGACGGGGACGGGCGGATCTGGGATCGGGGGGGCTGGATCCGCCGGTTTTCGGGGCCGACGGGGCACTGCCGCGGCGGGGCTGCACGGCCGGAGGCGCCATCCATGGCGGCGGCGGCGGCGATGGTCCCTTGCAGGGGGCGGGAAGAGAGAGAGAGGTGAGACAGGGAGGAAAGGAGGAGGAATAAGCGGGGACGGCGGGACTCACCGGGACGACGGCGGGACCGGCATGGAGGAGGCGCCGGCGGGCGGAGGGCGCGGGCGCGCCGGCGGCGGGGCTCGGGCGCCGGAGGGCGGCACCGGCAGGTGGAGCTCGGGAGACGCGTCGGCGGGCGGGCAGGCGAGGCGGTGGCGCGGGGCCGACCCGGGCCCCGATGGGCTGCGGCGGCGGATGCCTCGGGCCCGGGTGGGTCCGATATGGGCGTCGAGGGCCGCGGCGAAGTGGGGCGCGGGCGTGGGCGACGTGGCGCGACGCCACTGGCCGAGAGCGGCGGCGGGGTGACCTGTCGCCCCGGGATTGGTCCGGGCGACGTGGAGGCTGGACATGTCCGGCGGGGATGGACATGTCCGGCGGCGCGAGGAAGACGAAGCTAGGGTTTGGACTGTGGGAATTTCGGGGGAGGCCACATATTTATAGGTAGAGGGAGCTAGGAGAGTCCAAATGAGGAGCGGTTTTTGCCCACACGAACGTGATCGAACGACCGAGAGCATGGAGGGGAGTTTGCTGGGTTTTGGGCCACTTTGGAAAGGGTGTTGGGCTGCACACAAAAGAGGCCTTCGCGGTTACCCGGTTAACCATTGGAGTATCAAACGACCTCCAAATGACACGAAACTTGACAGGCGGTCTACCGGTGCTATACCAAGGCCGCTTGGCAAACCTCGGGCCATTTCGAGAAAGTTTAACATCTGCACACGAAAAGAGGCAAAAGGGGAACGCCGGATGACATAGGAGTGCCGGATTGCAAAACAGACAACGGGGAAAATGCTCGGATGCATGAGACGAACACGTATGCAAAATGAAATGCACATGATGACATGGCAAAATGCAACACGCAAGCAAATGACATGGCAACGGCGGCGAATAACTGGCGGACACCTGGCGCATCGAATCCGGGGCGTTACATCGCGCCTTCCACGCTCGCACCCATCGACCTCAACACCACCCCGGTGGCCGGTGGCTCGTCATCCGGCGGTGCGAGGAAACACGCGCGGCAGACACCCGCAACCTGTTCGAAGAAATGCCGTCCACCGCCGATGATGACTACATGCAGAACCTCATCTTCAAGGGCGGTGCGCCGGCCGCTGGCTACGATCCCGACGAGACACAAAGCCAGGACGGCCGCGGGGCGTTCACGCCGGCCGCTGACTGTGATCTTGATCAGGCGGCCTTCATGCGTGATCAGGTCGGCATCGACCTGGACAGCTTCCCCCTCGACCACGAGTTCCCGGACGACTACGGGCTAGAGGAAGAGGACGAGTCCGACTTCCAAGTGGAGCCTTTGTTCGAGGACAAGCTTGAAGGAAATATGCCCTAGAGGCAATAATAAAGTTATTATTTATTTCCTTATTTCATGATAATTGTTTATTATTCATGCTAGAATTTTATTAATCGGAAACATGATACATGTGTGAATACATAAACAAACAGAGTGTCACTAGTATGCCTCTACTTGACTAGCTCGATGGCTATGTTTCCTAGCCATAGACATGAGTTGTCATTTGATTAACAGGATCACATCAATAGGAGAATGATGTGATTGACATGACCCATTCAGTTAGCTTAGCACCCGATCATTTAGTATGTTGCTATTGCTTTCTTAATGACTTATACATGTTCCTATGACTATGAGATTGTGCAACTCCCGTTTACCGGAGGAACACTTTGTGTGCTACCAAACATCACAACGTAACTGGGTGATTATAAAGGTGCTCTACAGGTGTCTCCGAAGGTACTTGTTGGGTTGGCGTATTTCGAGATTAGGATTTGTCACTCCGAATGTCGGAGAGGTATCTCTGGGCCCTCTCGGTAATGCACATCACATGAGCCTTGCAAGCAATGCAACTAATAAGTTAGTTGCGAGATGATGTATTACGGAACGAATAAAGAGACTTGCCGGCAACGAGATTGAACTAGGTATTGGATACCGACGATCGAATCTCGGGCAAGTAACATACCGATGACTAAGGGAACAACGTATGTTGTTATGCGGTCTGACCGATAAAGATCTTCATAGAATATGTAGGAACCAACATGGGCATCCAGGTCTCGCTATTGGTTATTGACCGGAGACGTGTCTCGGTCATGTCTACATTGTTCTCGAACCGTAGGGTCCGCACGCTTAAGGTTTGGATGACAGTTATATTATGAGTTTAGGAGTGTTGATGTACCGACGGAGTTCGGAGTCCCGGATGAGATCGGGGACATGACGAGGAGTCTCGAAATGGTCGAGACGTAAAGATCGATATATTGGACGACTATATTCGGAGTTCGGAAAGGTTCCGAGTGATTCGGGTATTTATCAGAGTACCGGAGAGTTACGAGAATTCGCCGGGGAGAAGTATTGGGCCTTATTGGGCCATACGGGAAAGAGAGAGGGGCTCCCTAGGGCAGGCCGCGCGCCCCCCATGGTCTAGTCCGAATTGGACTAGGGGGAGGGGCCGCACCCCCTCCTTCCTTCCCTTCTCCCTCCCCCTTCCTTGTCTCCTACTCCTACTACTTGGAAGGTTTCCTAGTTGGACTAGGAAAGGGGAATCCTACTCCCGCTGGGAGTAGGACTCCCCTAGGGCGCGCCATAGAGAGGGCCGGCCCTCCCCTCCTCCACTCCTTTATATACGGGGGCAGGGGGCACCCCATAGACACACAAGTTGATCATCGTGATTGTTCCTTAGCCGTGTGCGGTGCCCCCCTCCATGATATTACACCTCGGTCATATTGTAGCGGTGCTTAGACGAAGCCCTGCGTCAGTTGAACATCAAGATCGTCACCACGCCGTCGTGCTGACGGAACTCCTCCCCGTACCTCTGCTGCATCAGAGTTCGGGGTGCGTCATCGAGCTGTACGTGTGTCAAGAACTCGGAGGTGCCGGAGTAACGGTGCTTGGATCGGTTGGACCGGGAAGACGTACGACTACTTCCTCTACGTTACGTCAACGCTTCCGCTTCGGTCTACGAGGGTACGTAGACAACACTCTCCCCTCTCGTTGCTATGCATCACCATGATCTTGCGTGTGCGTAGGAAATTTTTTGAAATTACTACGTTCCCCAACAGTGGCATCCGAGCCCAGGTTTTATGGTTTGATGTTATATGCATGAGTAGAACACAAGTGAGTTGTGGGCGATACAAGTCATACTGCTTACCAGCATGTCATACTTTGGTTCGGCGGTATTGTTGGATGAAGCGGCCCGGACCGACATTACTCGTACGCTTACGCGAGACTGGTTTTACCGCCGTGCTATGCACACAGGTGACTAGCGGGTGTCAGTTTCTCCAACTTTAGTTGAACTGAGTGTGGCTTTGCCCGGTCCTTGCGAAGGTTAAAACAACACCAACTTGACAAACTATCGTTGTGGTTTTGATGCGTAGGTAAGAACGGTTCTTGCTCAGCCCGTAGCAGCCACGTAAAACTTGCAACAACAAAGTAGAGGACGCCTAACTTGTTTTTGCAAGGCATGTTGTGATGTGATATGGTCAAGACGTGATAAGATATAAGTTGTTGTATGAGATGATCATGTTTTGTTGAAGTTATCGGCAACTGGCAGAAGCCCTATGGATGTCTCTTTGTTGCATAAGATGCAAGTGCCAAATAATTGCTTTACTTTATCGCTATACGATAGCAATAGTTGCAAGAGCAATAGTTGGCGAGACAACCACGTGATGACACATTGATATAGATCAAGATGATGAAGATCATGGTGTCATGCCAGTGACGATAGAGATCATGACAGTACTTTGGAGATGGAGATCAAAGGCGCAAGATGATCATGGCCATATCATGTCACATATTTTGATTGCATATGATGTTTATCTATTATACATCTTATTCTTGCTTTGATTGACGGTAGCATTTTAAGATGATCTCTCACTAATTATCAAGAAGTGTTCTCCCTGAGTATGCACCGTTGCCAAAGTTCGTCGTGCCCAGACACCACGTGATGATCGGGTGTGATAAGCTCTACGTCCATCTACAACGGGTGCAAGCCAGTTTTGCACACACAGAATACTCAGGTTATACTTGACGAGCCTAGTATATGCAGATATGGCCTCGAAACACAGAGACCGAAAGGTCGAGCGTGAATCATATAGTAGATATGATCAACATAGTGATGTTCACCATTGAAAACTACTCCATCTCACGTGATGATCGGTTATGGTTTAGTTGATTTGGATCACGTGATCACTTAGATGACTAGAGAGATGTCTGTCTAAGTGAGAGTTCTTATGTAATATGATTAATTGAACTTAAATTTATCATGAACTTAGTCCTGGTAGTATTTTGCAAATTATGTTGTAGATCAATAGCTTGCGTTGTTGCTTTCATATGTTTATTTTTGATATATTCCTAGAGAAAATTGTGTTGAAAAATGTTAGTAGCAATGATGCGGATTCGATCCCTGATCTGAGGTTTATCCTCATTGCTGCACAGAAGAATTATGTCCTTAATGCACCGCTAGGTGACAGACCTATTGCAGGAGCAGATGCAGACGTTATGAGCGTTTGGCTAGCTCAATATGATGACTACTTGATAGTTTTGTGCACCATGCTTTATGGCTTAGAATCGGGACCTCAAAGATATTTTGAACATCATGGACCATATGAGATGTTCCAGGAATTGAAGTTAATACTTCAAGCAAATACCCAAGTTGAGAGATATGAAGTCTCCAACAAGTTCTATAGCTAAAAGATGGAGGAGAATCGCTCAACTAGTGAGCATGTGCTCAGATTGTCTGGGTACTACAATCGCTTGAATCAAGTGGGAGTTAATCTTCCAGATAAGATAGTGATTGACAGAATTCTCTAGTCACCATCACCAAGTTAGTAGAACTTCGTGATGAACTACAGTATGCAAGGGATGATGAAAATGATTCCCGAGTTTTTCATGATGATGAAATCGATGAAGGTAGAAATCAAGAAAGAACATCAAGTGTTGATGGTTAACAAGACCACTAGTTTCAAGAAAAGGGCAAAGGGATAGATGGGAACTTCAAAAGAATGGCAAGCAAGTTGCTGCTCAAGTGAAGAAGCCCAAGTCTGGACCTAAGCCTGAGACTAAGTGCTTCTACTGCAAATGGAATGGTCACTGGAAGCAGAAATGCCCTGAATATTTGGTGGATAAGAAGGATGGCAAAGTGAACAAGGGTATATTTGATATACAGGTTATTGATGTGTGCTTTACTAGTGTTTATAGTAGCCCCTGAGTATTTGATACTTGTTCGGTTGCTAAGATTAGTAACTCGAAATAGGAGTTACAGAATAAACAAAGACTAGTTGAAGGGGAAGTGACGATGAGTGTTGGAAGTAGTTCCAAGATTGATATGATCATCAACGCACACTCCCTATACTTTCGGGATTAGTGTTAAACCTAAATAAATGTTATTTGGCGTTTGCGTTGAGCATGAATATGATTTGATCATGTTTATTGCAATACGGTTATTCATTTAAAATCAGAGAATAATTGTTGTTCTATTTAAATGAATAAAACCATCAATGGTCATACACCCAACGAAAATAGTTTGTTGGCTCTCGATCGTAGTGATGCACATATTCATAATATTGATGCCAAAAGATGCAAAGTTAATAATGATAGTGCAACTTATTTGTGGCACTGCCATTTTGGTCATATCGGTGTAAAGCGCATGAAGAAACTCCATAAAGATGGATTTTCGGAATCACTTGGTTATGAATCATTTGATGCTTGTGAACCGTGCCTTTTGTGCAAGATGACTAAAACTCCGTTCTCCGGAACAGTGGAGCGAGCAACTGACTTATTGGAAATAATACATACTGATGTATGCGATCCGATGAGTGTTAAGGCTCGCGGCGGGTATCGTTATTTTCTGACCTTCACAGATGATTTGAGCAGATATGGGTATATCTACTTGATGAAACATAAGTCTGAAATAGTTGAAAGGTTCAAAGAATTTCAGAGTGAAGTGGAAAAATCATCGTAACAAGAAAAATAAAGTTTCTACGATCTGATCGCGGAGACAAATATTTGAGTTACGAGTTTGGTCTTCAATTAAAACAATGTGGAATAGTTTCACAAATTCATGCCACCTGGAACACCACATCATAATGGTGTGTCCGAACGTCATAACCGTACTTTATTGGATATAGTACAATCTATGATGTTTCTTACTGATTTACCAATATCATTTTGGGATCATGCATTAGAGACAACTGCATTCACGTTAAATAGGGCACCATATAAATCCGTTGAGACGACACTATATGAACTGTGGTTTAGCAAGAAACCAAAGTTGTCGTTTCTTAAAGTTTGGGGCTGCGATGCTTATGTGAAAAAGTTTCATCCTGATAAGCTCAAACCGAAATCGGAGAAGTGTGTCTTCATAGAATACCCAAAGGAAATTGTTGGGTACACCTTCTATCACAGATCCGAAGGCAAGATATTCGTTGCTAAAAATGGATCCTTTCTAGAGAAGGAGTTTCTCTCGAAAGAAGTGAGTGGGAGGAAAGTAGAACTTGATGAGGTAACTGTACCTTCTCCCAAATTGGAAAGTAGTTCATCACAGAAATCAGTTCCAGTGATTCCTACACCAATTAGTGAGGAAGCTAATGATGATGATCATGTAACTTCAGATCGAGTTACTACCGAACCTCGTAGGTAAAACAGAGTGAGATCCGCACCAGAGTGGTACGGTAATCCTGTTCTGGAGGTCGTGTTACTTGACCATGACAAACCTACGAACTATGAGGAAGTGATGATGAGCCCAGATTCCGCGAAATGGCTTGAGGCCATGAAATCTGAGATGAGATCCATGTATGAGAACAAAGTGTGGACTTTGGTGGAGTTGCCCGATGATCGGCAAACCATAGAAAATAAATGGATCTTCAAGAGGAAGACGGACGCTGATAGTAGTGTTACTATCTACAAAGCTAGACTTGTCGAAAAAGGTTTTTGACAAAGTTCAAGATGTTGAATACAATGAGATTTTCTCACTCGTATCGATGCTTAAAAGTCTGTCCGAATCATGTTAGCAATTGCCATATTTTTTTGAAATCTGGCAAAAGGATGTCAAAACTGCATTTCTTAATGGATTTATTAAAGAAGAGTTGTATATGATGCAACCAGAAGGCTTTGTCAATCCTAAAGGTGCTAACAAAATGTGCAAGCTCCAGCGATCCATCTATGGACTGGTGCAAGCATCTCGGAGTTGGAATATACGCTTTGATAAGTTGATCAAAGCATATAGTTTATACAGACTTGCAGTGAAGCCTGTATTTACTAGAAAGTGAGTGGGAGCACTACAGCATTTCTGATAAGTATATGTGAATGACATATTGTAGATCAGAAATAATGTAGAATTATTCTGCAAAGCATAAAGGAGTGTTTGAAAGGAGTTTTTCAAAGAAAGACCTCGGTGAAGCTGCTTACATATTGAGCATCAAGATCTATAGAGATAGATCAAGACGCTTGATAAGTTTTTTCAATGAGTACATACCTTGACAAGATTTTGAAGTAGTTCAAAATGGAACAGTCAAAGAAAGAGTTCTTGCCTATGTTACATGGTGTGAAATTGAGTAAGACTCAAAACCCGACCACGACAGAAGATAGAAAGAGAATGAAAGTCATTCCCTATGCCTTGGCCATAGGTTCTATAAAGTATGCCATGCTGTGTACCAGATCTATTGTATACCCTACACTGAGTTTGGCAAGGGAGTACAATAGTGATCTAGGAGTAGATCACTGGACAGCGGTCAAAATTATCCTTAGTGGAATAAGGATATGTTTCTCGATTATGGAAGTGACAAAAGGTTCGTCGTACAGGGTTACGTCGATGCAAGTTTTGACACCGATCTGGATGACTCTAAGTCTCGATCTAGATACATATTGAAAGTGGGAGCAATTAGCTAGAGTAGCTCCGTGCAGAGCATTGTAGACATAGAAAATTGCAAAATACATAACGAATCTGAATGTGAAAGACCCGTTGACTAAGATTCTCTCACAAGCAAAACATGTTCACACCTTAGTACTCTTTGGGTGTTAATCACATAGAGATGTGAACTAGATTACTGAATCTAGTAAACCCTTTGGGTGTTGGTCAGATGGCGATGTGAACTATGGGTGTTAATCACATGATGATGTGAACTATCGATGTTAATCACATGGTGATGTGATCTAGATTATTGACTCTAGTGCAAGTGGGAGACTGAAGGAAATATGCCCTAGAGGCAATAATAAAGTTATTATTTATTTTCTTATTTCATGATAATTGTTTATTATTCATGCTAGAATTGTATTAATCGGAAACATGATACATGTGTGAATACATAGACAAACAGAGTGTCACTAGTATGCCTCTACTTGACTAGCTCGTTAATCAAAGATGGTTATGTTTCCTAGCCATAGACATGAGTTGTCATTTGATTAACGGGATCACATCATTAGGAGAATGATGTGATTGACATGACCCATTCAGTTAGCTTAGCACCCGATCGTTTAGTATGTTGCTATTGCTTTCTTCATGACTTATACATGTTCCTATGACTATGAGATTATGCAACTCCCGATTACCGGAGGAACACTTTGTGTGCTACCAAACGTCACAACGTAACTGGGTGATTATAAAGGTGCTCTACAGGTGTCTCCGAAGGTACTTGTTGGGTTGGCGTATTTCGAGATTAGGATTTGTCACTCCGAATGTCGAAGAGGTATCTCTGGGCCCTCTCGGTAATGCACATCACATAAGCCTTGCAAGCAATGCAACTAATAAGTTAGTTGTGAGATGATGTATTACGAAACGAGTAAAGAGACTTGTCGGCAACGAGATTGAACTAGGTATTGGATACCGACGATCGAATCTCGGGCAAGTAACATACCGATGACAAAGGGAACAATGTATGTTGTTATGCGGTCTGACCGATAAAGATCTTCGTAGAATATGTAGAAACCAATATGGGCATCCAGGTCCCGCTATTGGTTATTGACCGGAGACGTTTCTCGGTCATGTCTACATTGTTCTCGAACCGTAGGGTCCGCACGCTTAAGGTTTCGATGACAGTTATATTATGAGTTTATGAGTTTTGATGTACCGAAGGAGTTCAGAGTCCCGGATGAGATCGGGGACATGACGAGGAGTCTCGAAATGGTCGAGACGTAAAGATCGATATATTGGACGACTATATTCGGAGTTCGGAAAGGTTCCGAGTGATTCGGGTATTTATCGGAGTACCGGAGAGTTACGAGAATTCGCCGGGGAGAAGTATTGGGCCTTATTGGGCCATACGGGAAAGAGAGAGGGGCTCCCTAGGGCAGGCCGCGTGCCCCCCCATGGCCTAGTCCGAATTGGACTAGGGGGAGGGGCCGCACCCCCTCCTTCCTTCCCTTCTCCCTCCCCCTTCCTTGTCTCCTACTCCTACTACTTGGAAGGTTTCCTAGTTGGACTAGGAAAGGGGGAATCCTACTCCCGATGGGAGTAGGACTCCCCTAGGGCGCGCCATAGAGAGGGCCGGCCCTCCCCTCCTCCACTCCTTTATATACGGGGGCAGGGGGCACCCCATAGACACACAAGTTGATCATCGTGATCGTTCCTTAGCCGTGTGCGGTGCCCCCCTCCACGATATTACACCTCGGTCATATTGTATCGGTGCTTAGACGAAGCCCTGCGTCAGTTGAACATCAAGATCGTCACCACGCCGTCGTGCTGACGGAACTCCTCCCCGTACCTCTGCTGGATCGGAGTTCGGGGTGGGTCATCAAACTGTACGTGTGTTTAGAACTCAGAGGTGCCAGAGTAACGGTGCTTGGATCGGTTGGACCGGGAAGACGTACGACTACTTCCTCTACGTTGCGTCAACGCTTCCGCTTCGGTCTACGAGGGTACGTAGACAACACTCTCCCCTCTCGTTGCTATGCATCACCATGATCTTGCGTGTGCGTAGGAAATTTTTTGAAATTACTACGTTCCCCAACAAAGCTCGCCAACCAAGCCGCCCGTCCTAAGCCGAAGCGAAAGAGCAAGAGCACCAAGGCGTACACAGTGGCCGAGGACAAGCTTCTTTGCGAGTGTTGGCGAGACATTGGACAAAACCCCAAGACGGGCTCCGAGCAAAAGAATTCAACCTTTTGGATTCATGTCCACTGAGAGCTTCATGAGCGCAAGAAGTTTCCGGCTTACCAATTTGTGAGCACGCGCGGGTGGGTCTCCATTTCCAAGCGGTGGAGGGTGATCCAACAAGAGTGCAACAAGTTTTGCGCCATTCTTGAGAGTGTCAAGGACCGCCCCGTGAGCGGCATCGGCATGCAAGACATGGTATGCTAGCAAGCCGCCCTCTTTTGTGTCATCAAGTTCATCCTTTGCGTGCTCATTTGCATATCACTTGTTCATATGCTTGCATGGAAACATTTTGTAGGCATTTAAAGCTTTGGAGGCATTCAAGGTTCAACACAATGGCAAGTGCTTCAACCTCTCCCATTGCTATCGGGTCGTCAAGTACGAGGAGAAGTTCAAGGCGCAATATGCCGCACTCAAGGCGCGTGGGGGGAAGAAAGCCGTGGAGGATGTTGGGGAGGGCGAGCCGGCACGGCCGCGGGGGAAGACCAACTCCAAGAAGGAGGACAAGCGAGATGCGGCCACCAACGCCTTGATCACAAGTGTGGACGGCATGATGAATAAGAAGGACTCAAGGGAGGAGGAGCACCGGCGTTTCAAGGCGGAGCAAATGGATGCTTTCATGGAGATCCAAAGGAGGAGGCTTGAGATGGACGCCGAGAAGCAAGCCAAGATGTTCGAGCTAGAGGCGGAGAAGCAAGCCTATATGCTAGAGATCGAGGCCGCCAACGCCAAGACCAAGGCGAAAGAAGTGGCTCTTGTGAGCATGTTGACCAGGGTGGAGGTCATGAAGGTGGATCTCAACACCGTGTCGCCAAGGAAAAGGCCGTGGTTCGAGAAGATGCAGGCCGACATGCTCAAGTTCGACGATGAGTGATCTATGGCGGCGAGCGCCATCTTTTTTGTATGCTAGCAAGTGTGCCGGTATGACCACTAGATCCGCGATGACGTGGTCGAACTCAAGCCTCATCCTTTTTGTGTGCTGCCATGTGTGCCGGCCGGCTGGCGAGTGCGCCAGCATTAACTGTGGTGATATTTTCTGAAGCCGGCATTGTATACCGGCGCTGGCATGGTGCTGGCATGAGACATGGTCGCTGGCATGATCGGCCGCGGGCCTTTTTAAAAAAAAATTAAATGCGGACATGAAATTGGTCGGCGCGTTTGGGCGCGCTGCCAACCCAAATACAAAATTGGGCGGACGCAGGGCGGGCGGCTGATCCAAACAGAAAAAAACGGACAAATACGCCGTACGTTTGGGTCGACCCGTTGAAATTGCTCTCACTGTCAATCGGGCACGCCATCGAATCCTGGCGATTGGCCGGAGCAAACCCCGTTTTTGGGACCCGACGTGAGAGATACTATCATCTTCGTGGTGATACAAGGGAACCCTTCTCTCCCTCCCCTTTTTCCGGGTGTGTCTTTTTTTTGAAAAACTTTTGATCTATTCATTTTTAATCATGGCATTACAAAAAAACATTACAAATAATAAAAATCACATCCGCATCTGTAGAGTACTTAGCGACGACTATAAGCACTAAAGCGAGCGGAAGGTGCGCCGCCATCATTGCCCCTCCCTCGTCGGAGCCGATCAAAACTTGTTGTAGTAGACACTAGCTCGAAAAGTCGTCATGCTAAGACCTCATATGACCAGCGCATTAGAACAGTAACCATGGCCGATGGAGAGTAACATATATCGAAAGGATCCAACCTGAAGAGAAACAAACAAAGACGAACGACAACAAGATCCGAGCAAATTCGGCAAAGACAGATCCACCGGAGACACACCTCCACACGCGCACCAATGATGCTGGATGCACCAACGGAACTGGGCTAGGCGAATGGGGCCGCCACCGTCTCGCCTTCCTGAACAAGACAGAAACCCTAACAGAACTCGAAAAAACAACTAAAAACAAAGCCTTCCCACCGGCAAGGGCCAGGATCTACCCCCTAGCCCTAAGGCCACCAGAGACGTAGTGGCGGTGCCGGTAGGAGGCAAAGAAACCCTAATATATTTTTCACGGCCTGTTGTTCTTGTTCGTGTACCACCGCCCCCTTTTTATGTGTTTTCACTCATGTTTTCCTCTTCTATATCGCCTTATATTGCTACCGATCTACCATAACGGTAAAGCCATCGATTGCTGGATCTTTCCAAAAAAATCTCAACTACCAAGTGTATGCAGATGCCCACAAGAACAGATTAGTGGACTGACGAGCATATATTAGCAGTGTCACGAACATTGTATACAAATGACAAAGATTGTCTGAGTCATAAATCCAGATCATGGTTAATCGTTGAACCATAGAGTTTTGAAAGAAACCAAAAAGCAAAACAAATAATTCTTTTGAAAAATATCGCAAAAATTGTAGACAGTTTGTGAATTCAAAACAGTTCATGTATTTTTTTAAAGTTCACAGAATAAAAAAAAGTGAAATATTTTTTGAAAAAATCGTGATTTTGAAAAAAAATCATGAATTAAAAAAGTTGCACTAATTTTGGAAAAAAAGTTCATGCATTTGAAAATGTTCACGTATTTTGAAAAATAAGTTCAAAAATTTGTAAAAGAAATGCAGTGGTTTTAAAAAATAGTGAATTTTAAAAAATGCATAATAAAAAAATTCACAATTTTTAATTTTTTTACGTGTTTTGGAAAAGGTTCATGACTTTGAGAAAAACCCACAAAATTGAAGAAATTTTCAAAAGATTAAAACGTTTTTGCATATAAAAACGAAAAGGAAAGGAAAACTGGAAAATCAAGAAAAACAAAAAGAATAGAAGAAAAAACCAAAAGCAAATATCTTGCATAAAACTGAACAATAATAGGCCAAACAAGCATATAAAACCACCAGAAAATAAACACCAACCCGGGAGCCAACTTCCCGCTAGAGCTTCCATTCGTGCATAACGATTTGTATGGGCCGGCCCATATATAATGTACCGAGTGGTGTGCGCACACTAACGGGCACCACATGCGCCGAATAGGAAATGCTCTCCCAACGAACTGCTCTCATCTACAACCGAACCGAAAGATAGACTACATCCAGTGCGCAAAGAGCCCAATAAGCCCACGGAAACAAAACGCCCAAAGAACAACATGACCAAACATCAACAATACGAAGAGGGGGATAGCCGTCGAGAAGCTCTTGCACTGGCTCTGGACTTCCATATTCAAGAGATTCAGGTGGTGACAGATTGTAAAAAGCAACGGTGAATCATTTGCAGGCAGAGTACACGGCATTAAAGGCTTGATTGGTAGGTTTGAAATAACTCATGTGAAGTTTGAACCTAGAGAAGTTAATAGGGAAGCTCATAGTTTAGCTATGGCCAGTTTATCACTTGATGTGAGGCGCCATCTATGGCTTTTACACCACCCCCCCCCCCCCCCCCCCAAATATTGCTTATGTCCCAACTTCTGTTTTGGTTGAACAATTAAAGTGGTGATACTCAATTAAAAAAAGAGGGCGAAACACGGGACCTCCTGCAGCAGTTAACCAAAAGGACGCCCACGCGCACCCTTTCGTGGGCTGGCCCAATGACGCGAGCAACACCATCTGTTCGCTCAGTTGAAATGGGCCATTTGCTCAATCAAAATCGGTTGACTGGTCCACAATTCACTAGTTGACCGTTGAGTTTTCAGAAAAAATTTGACAAAGGAAAAAAACGTGAAAAAGTCCATGAATCTTAAAAGAGTTCTTGCAAAAATAGAATTTTTTCATAAAATCAAGAAAAATTGTCAATCTGAAAATCCATGAATTTGAAAAAAATTAATAAAAAATTTCATGAATTGTTAAAAAATTACATATTTGATTTTTTTTGAAAATTTGAAAACGTTCATGAATTAGAAAAATGTCCTCTAATTGTTTTAGCAAAACTGCAAAAAGTTCACTGAAAAAAAGCTGATGGATTGAAAACAAATCAAGAAATTTTTAGAAAAAATTGCATAGTTGTAAAAGTTCCCAAATTTGGTTAAAGATTGGAAAAAAAATCATGCATTTGAAAAAAAATCAGAATAAAATGAAAGAACAAGAAAAAACAAAACAGTAAATAAACACAGACAATCCCCCGTTCAGGAAAAGCCAGTAACAAAAAGGCAAAAAAGAAAAAAAAACGGTCTCAAAGCTTCCCAACACCGGAGCAAAATTCATGTTATTGCGCTCTTAGATGGGCCAGCCCATTTTCTGCAATTACTGGGAGGGGTCCTGCGCCACTTTTGCGATTTAGCCTGTAAGTGGCGCCAACAGGGATCAGGGAAAAACACAACATTTGAGAAAAAGGCGCGGTGAGGCACACCGGTGACACCTACGACGGGAGATAGTGAGTGAATGTTCAACATATATATTTTTTTGTTGATTTTTAAAAACTCTTAACCCATCATTCTAAACCATTAGTGTGTGAATGTGCACCACCTATTTTTCATAGTATTTTTAAAACTCTTCACCCATCATTCTGAAATATTAACATCGGTGTAGTTAGGCCATTGCTATCACGCATGTTGTGTCCCTGCAGGCCTTTAATAAATATACTCCTATTGTGTAGTGCTGGTACACCATATAAGGAAAGTTTATCCATCCAACTTTTTTTTTTCGAACCATGCAAAAGAGCTGCATGTATTAAAGAAAGAGGGGTAATTAATACGACCAATCCAAAACAACTTAGAAAGAAATAGAAAAACGAACTACGCACCCAACCGAGGAACAGCTAACACGCAAAAAAGCCCCTACAAGCCGAACACAATAACATGCAGTAAATGAAGGATCCATAGCGAGCAAGCTGGTACGAGTGAGACATTGCTCTGGTTTCCTTGTGAATTGTGATGCAAATTAAGGTCCATAATGAGCCTACCAAGTGCATTCTACATATATTTCCATCAACTGGATATATACGAGACAACCATATTAATTCTTGGACCTTCTCCATGGACAAACTCCAATGGTTGTTGTCACGCTCACGGCTCGTCCTGCTCTTTGGCCCCTTCTTCCTCTCTTCGTGCACCTCGGCTTCCCACCAGCTAGTACGAGACGACCTCCACCCGGTGGTGCTGCTGCCGGGCCACTCCTGCAGCCAGCTCGAGGCCCGCCTCACCGAGGCCTACGACCCGCCGTCGCCGCTCTGCGGCCTGCACAAGGGGGACGGCCGTTGGTTCCGGCTATGGATGAACACCACGGCCCTGCAACACCGCCCCAGCGCGGCGTGCTTCGCCGACCAGCTCCGCCTGGTGTATGACCCCGCAGCCGGCGACTACCGCAATGTGCCGGGCGTCCAGACTCGAGACCCGCGTCCTCTCTTTCGGCTCCACCGCCGGCTTCGTCTCCGACGACAAGTAAGTAACCGCACTTCTCCACGTTTTGTAGCTCGCGCATGCTGACCTGCTGATTGCTGAACCGAACCTATGGAGTGCATGGGTAGGCTCGTGGAGGCGTTGGAGCGGATCGGGTACATAGACCGCGAGAACCTCTTCGGCGCACCGTACGACTTCCGGCACGCGGCCACCGCGCCGGGGCTGCAGAGCAGGGAGATCTCCATGTTCCGCCCGAGCCTCACGGCGCCGGTCATCCTCATGTCGCACAGCCAGGGAGGCCAGCTCGCGCTCGAGTTCCTCAGCCGGAGCCCCCTCGCGTGGTGCCGGAGGCTCGTCAAGCACTTCTTCATGGCCTCCACGGGCTTCAATACCATGTAGAAGTGCACGCTCTAGCTAATGCAACCAAAAGACCGATCTGACGATAGAAGAGACTAGGCAACACATTATACGTCAACACCTCTAATGACGGCGACGACGTGATGTTGACGAGGCGCGTTAGGCGGAGCTTCGTGTCCGCGTTGGATGCGCTGCCGTATCTGCGAGAGCGCGGCGACGAGACGCCTCTGGTCGCCACGCCGGCCAGGGACTACACCGGCGCGTGACATGCCGGAGTTCCTATCGGCGATCGGGATGTCGGCGTCCAGTGGCGGAGCTAGACGGTGATTATTGGGGGGGGGGGGGGGGGGGGGGGGGGGCTGAGGACAAAACACACAATTTCCAAGGGATATAATACCCCAAAAAATTCAATCTCAGCCCTCTAAAAAATTTCTTCACAAAACTAGCCAAGGCTGGGGGAGGGGGCATGGCACCTGCAGCTTTGTACATAGCTCCGCCAGTGCCGGCGTCCGCCGTGGGCCTGTATCTGTCGCGGGCGCTGCCGGTGGCGCTGACGTACATCAATGGCGTCGGCGTGGCAACCCCGGAGAAGCTGGTGTACTGGGACGGCGACCTCGACAAGGACCCCGAGGTGGTGAACGCGACGGCGACGGGGCGGTCAATCTGGCCAGCATACTTGCGCTCCACACGGTGATCGGTGACGATCCGGGGCCCGGGGCAGCGAGGATGCTACAGGTCTATCAAGATGGCCAACACGACCCACGCCGGCGTCGTCTCGGATGATCTCGCCGTTGGGCGTTTAATCGGCGAGATTCTTGAAGCAAATCGCGCCACCGAAACATGTGCCTACTTCTGGCCATTCTACAATTTGAGACCATCTTCTTTTGACTTTATCTTCCAAAAAAAAGCAAGCGTACGTGATCAATGAACAAAGATATCAGCCTTGTTTTTTTTACCTTTTCTCGTATCTTTTATTTAGGAACTTTTCTCGTACCGTTAATTGGTATAGAAATGATAAATCATGAACATTCGGGATCTGATTATGGTAAATTGGACATTTTTTATGGTAATTTTATTAACACAAGGATGACATGTTTAGTTGACATGCACGGTAATTTGTTGACAAAAAATATATTGAGCACAGATTTGCCATGCGTCTCAACTCTCAACTAACTTGCTATCATTTCGTCATTAAAATTGCCATCGAAAACATTCGATTTGCCATGGTAAAAAAGGGAGTGTTTGGGAGTTATAGGAGTCCAATTAGTAATCACCTACTCTCTCCGTAAAAAAATATAAGAGCGTTTAGATCATTAAAAATGATCTAAAACGCTCTTATATTAAGTGATTTAAACGCTCTTATGCGCTCTTATATTTCTTTACAGAGGAAGTATATCACTAAACTCCTGGGATAAATTGTCCGGAAGCGATTGAGCGGTCAATTTTGGCCCACCATGCTGATTTTGACTGGGTCTTCGCTGAGGCATGGGAGTTTCACAAAATAACGAAGAGATGCCACCGCCAAGTAACCTCCCCGTGTACATGTTCGAATAATATATGTTTCCTCGACATCATCTCTCTTTTCCACCGCACAATATCTCTTCATTCCCCATCAACAGGCAACTCCGACGGGGCCTCCCCGGTTGCCGTCGGACGCTCCCCGCACCAACCCAACCTCGAGCATGTATAAGCATAATATCTGTTGGTTTTTGGATTTATGAGAATTTATAGCATTGGAATTAGGTCAAACGGAACTCGCACGGGTCCCATGAGCCCATGTGGCGCCCCCGGGGCGCTTAGTGTGAGCTCGTGGTTCTCCCATAAGTCTGCAGGCATCCTCTCGAACGTTCTAGCGCCCCATCTGGCCCAAAACAAAGCACCGTAAAGTTTCATCGTGGTTGGACTTAGTTTGTTACTGATTTACTTAAAAAGTCAAAAACAAGTAAAAACAACAACTGACACTAGCAACTAGGTTTATGGTTTAGTCTCAAAAATGATTTTAAATTGCATATAAAGTATTTAAGATTGATAGTACAATGAAAATTTATAGATACATTGGAGATGTATCACATGCCACCCGCAAACTTTAGTTATGGTGGGTGTTTCTAAGGGCTTGCCACACTTACTTTTGCATTTCCCGTTCAAAATAACGTCCAAACGAGGAAGAAAGAGTTTTTAACTTCAAATTTGTTTTCTATATTTAATACACACCATTTGAAGTCTCATTCTCATATTTAGAACATTTTGAGTTTATTTGATATTTTTGAAGCATTAACTGATTTCCCGAGTATTATGAAGGGCAAAAACCGTTCACCTTTTGCTCCAAATTATCAGATCTATATTAACTTTTTCATAGTTCAGTGCACTTTCTAACCTCGGGTGAGCGGCGTAGAATAGAAGGAAGAACACAATCAATATGGTGTTTTGATGTAGTTTTATTTTTTGTTGGTTGTTTTATGTGTTCTTATCTTTCCATTGTGTTGTCTACTTGTTTTCCTTGATATATTTAAGTTCTAAGATGTCCTTTGATGCTTTTTCTCAAATAAAAAAATGATATTCTTGTAAAATGATTCATATTTTTCAATTTGCGTACGCCTAATCATAAAGTAGAAACAACTACCATGATATTTCATATAGTATATACCATAGACTGCTGGCAAGTATATAAGGGTAGACAAACAAACATACACACTATATTAATGCAAATGTCACAAAGTAATCGAAGACGGCATGTGATTTTTTCTTTTATTATTTTGACAATTAAGATGATTTGGTTTAAATGATTTGTCAAGATATAACACATTAAAATACAATATTTATATAACCTTTTAAGATCTTATAATATTTCACACAATATATTAAGTAGGATTATGAAATAAACAATTTAGTATTGCAAAGCTGTAGAAGTTTGGTACAAAAATGCCAGCGCGTAGAGAATGCCTAGGAGCTAGTGGATTGCATCAATTTCAAAATCTTTTTAGGTATCTTAATTGTTGCATGTGGACATTGGATGACTCACCCAACCAATACAATATATTTAATTGCATGCATTGTTAGTTGATCATGCTGATGGCGGCTGCACACACTTGGCGAACGTTGTCGTTAAGCTTGCGATCTCATATCCACATAGAGCAGACCACTACGTCCGTGTTCTGCAAAGATCGCAAAAATTCGAGGTCAATCATTGATCAAAAATGACAACCAAAGCGATGTGCCATAGAGGAAAATTACAACCGAGTTGCAACAGCTGTAGAAGCATTTATCTTTTTAGGCCCGAGGATGATGCGGTTGCACTGAGCCATCAGACCGCAGCCACAGAGCAGACGCGGAGGCGGCGTTGACGCCCAACGCCAGCTCCAACGACGGGGACAAGAACTCACCTTGAGTTTCATCCTTCGGCTGGTGGGAGGTAGATGATAGGTAGAGTTTTGCTGGTGTGTGATTTGTTGATTGATGGCATAAACCGAGAGCTGCTTTTTATGACGTCAACCAGGCGCGCCCCAGAGCAAGCATATGCGCCCAGACATTGCGAGCCTCTCATGGGCATCAGTTTCTGGACGACACGAGCGTACACAACGACAATATTTTTTTCTTTCTGTGGCAACAGACCTCACGGTCATATCATGCATTGCGTGCTCGTTAGTTTCCCGAAAAAAACGCTCGCACGCTCCAAAAGTATAACTGAGAGCTTGCCACATGGGTCATGGCCTCCACGGGCGCTGGCGAGATCGTGATCTCCATGAAGGGCCTCGCATCCAAGGATGGCGGTGACGTCATGTCGATGAGGCGCATCAGGAGGAGCTTCGCGTCCGCGCTCGATGCGCTACCGTCGCCCATGGTCTTCGGCGAAGAAACGCCATTGGTCATCACGCGGGCCAGGAACTACACCGTGTGCGACATGCTGGAGTTCCTTTCGACGATCGGGATGCCGGCGTCCGCCGTGAACCTGTATCTATCGTGGGCGCCGCCGGTGGCGCTGAACCTGAGAGCACCGTTGGTGCCCATGACGTGCATGAACGGCATCAGCATGGCGACCCAGGAGAAGCTGGTGTACGGCAACGAGCCAACGACGGCGACCTCGACTAGGACCCCGAGGTGGTGTGCGGCAACGACGATGGGGCAGTCAACCTGGCCAACATATGTGCGCTCGACACGGTGATCGGTGAAGATTCGAGGCAGCGAGGATGCTACAGGTCTATCGCAATGCTCTTTTTACCGGAACCGAGATGTCCCAGTTAGTAATCCATCGTCCATTGGGTGCGTGAAGATTCGTGCAGTTGCCATGCACTTATTTTCAGTTTCAGCTATACAGCATCTATACTTGACCAAATACAATGACTGATCCCCACCAAAATTATTACATGGACCTACCTTTGATCAGATGCATGCATCCTCCTCTCTCTCACGGACACATGCATGGCAGCAAAAGTACATGTGCAGTCCCTGTCCTCTCTTACACAACAAATCCACATTTTTATTCTACCTTTGCTAAATTCATTTATATCTTTTAAACCAAAATTTTAATTTTGAAACTATTTTTATATTTGAACTTTTGGCGCAGAGATCTTTAAAACAAGGCCAAACTTGAATATATTTCTTACAGTTTGAGTATTGTTATTTCAATCATATTTCTATTTTAATATATATTGATAAGTGAAATCTGTTTTTGAAGCAAGTACAATCTACCTTTTGAAACGAGTGAAATCCAGTTTCTGAAATGAGTAGAATCTGTGTTTTGGAATTAGTGAAATATGTCTATTAAATTGAGTGAAATCATTTTGTCGACTTACTGAGATCAACCATTTTGAAATAAGTTATATCCAACTTTTGAAAATAAGTTTTCCGAATGAGCGGAATCTGTTTTTTTGAACACAACGAAACATACTTTTTGGAATGAGAAAAACCAGTGTTTTGGATGAGTGAAACATGTTTGTTAAAATGAGTGAAATCACTTTTGGAATGAGTAAAATCTTTTTTTGAAATGATAGAAATCATTCTGTTAAGCTGAGTGAAATATTGTTTTCAATTCAAATCAACCGTATTGAAATTATCTAAATATATTTTTGGAATGAGTGAAACCAGTGTTTTGAATGAGTGAAACATGTTTGTTAAAATGAATGAAATCAATTTTTTAAATGAGTGAAATCTTTTATTGAAATGATAGAAATCATTCTATTAAGCTGAATGAAATATGTTTTTTCAATTTAGTGAAATCAACCGTTTTGAAATGATTTCAATATATTTTCTGGAATGAGTGAAACCAGTGTTTTGAATGAGTGAAACATGTTTGTTAAAATGAGTGAAATCATTTCTTGAAATGATAGAAATTCATTTCTATTATTACGCTGAGTGAAATATATTTTTTAAATTTAGTGAAATCTACCGTTTTGAAATATTTTAAATATATTTTTTGGAATGAGTGAAACCAGTGTTTTGAATGAGTGAAACATGTTTGCTAAAATGAGTGAAATCACTTTTTGAGATGAGTGAAATCTTCTTTTTTGAAATGATAAAATCATTCTATCAAACTGAGTGAAATATGTTTTTTCAACTTAGTGCATTCTATTAAACTGGGTGAAATTTGTTTTTTAATTTCATGAAAATAAACTGTGTTGAAATGATTTAAATATATTTTTTGAATCGAGTGAAATAAGTTTTTTGAATGAGGATAAATCCATCTTCTGAAATGAGTGAAATCTGGTTTTTGACATAGTGAAACATACTTTTTGGAATGAGTGAAATATTTTCTGAAATGAGCGAGATCATTCTTTTAAATCGAGTGAAATCTATTTTCTCAACTGACTGAAATTACTTTTTGAAATTAGTGACATCAGTTTCTTCTAATGAGTGAAATTGATTTTTTGCACATAAAGAAATGAGCTTTTCGAAATGAGTGAAATCGGTTTTCTGAAATTAGGGAACCATTTCTTTTGGAACGACTGAAAATATATGTTTTCTAATGTGTGAAATAGGCATTTTTACAATTATTGAAATAATTAAAATTGTATTTCAGAAAATCATTGAATTTAGTGGTTCAAAATAACTGAAAAATAGTTCTTCTGAAATAATTGAAACATATTGAGTGAAATAAATGGATTCAAGAAGTATCCAAAATTAAGCTTGTTCTAAAGATCTTGAAATCAGGAGCTCAAATATATAAAATTAAAAAAAATAAATTTTTATTTTAAAAATATGAACCATCTAAATTATCAACGGGAAATTAAAAGCGATGGGTTGTATAAGAGAAAACAGACAATGTGTATTGTATTATGTGCAGAAAAAGAGATGCATGTGTCACCTTTCCATTCATGGGTCCCAGGGTAAAGAAAATGAAGATGAAAGAAATTAGAAAAGGAATCAAATACATCAGAGAATGATTCAGACACGTCTGAGCTGGAGCACTGCTATTGGCTAGCGGTCACGGTAGCCCCTGGCTCCGGTAAAAAAAACTTTTATTTTTTGAAATTCACACCATCTCTATTTATTCATAAAAGGCAGGAATCTCTGCCGATAAAATGTGCAAGATACAATCGGGCGGTTGGTGTAACCAGACCTTACATAAGTCACTAGAAATCCCTTCTCTAGCTAACGCGTGTGCTGCACCATTCGCCGAGCGGCGAACCCATGTAATCTTCCAATGCTCTCGCGCGTGCAACATCATTTTCACCTCTTCTACTAGTGGACCCAGCACAGACAAGTCCTTCTCCCTGTTCTGACGCTTGCTAGCTATCTCTTGGCTATCTGTCTCAATGTGCAAGCGATTGACATTAAGCTCATCCGCTAATTGGACTGCTCGTCGACAAGCATGCAGTTCACTAGCCGCAGCATCTGGACATCCAGGCAAGACATGGCATGCGCCTCCAAGTAAAGCCCCTTCATGATTCCTGAAAACAACACAGGCTCCTCCTTTTGATCCCTTGTGATCTCTCGTGCTATATCTCCAGCCTCCTCAATCTTTCTTCCATCTCTTGTGTTATTCCTAGCAAGCCAGAGCCCATATACTCCTTGAAGCATGACCGCTTTCTCGTTGTCCGACGCATCCGCAAACCAAGCTAGCGACGAGTGTTGGGGAACGTAGTAATTTCAAAAAATTTCCTACGCACACGCAAGATCATGGTGATGCATAGCAACGAGAGGGGAGAGTGTTGTCTACGTACCCTCGTAGACCGAAGCGGAAGCGTTGACGCAACGTAGAGGAAGTAGTCGTACGTCCTCCCGGTCCAACCGATCCAAGCACCGTTACTCCGGCACCTCCGAGTTCTTGACACACGTACAGCTCGATGACGCACCCTCGATCTCCAATCCAGTAGAGGCTCCGAGGGGGAGTTCCGTCAGCACGACGGCGTGGTGACGATCTTGATGTTCTCCTGTCGCAGGGCTTCGCCTAAGCACCGCTACAATATGATCGAGGTGTAATATCGTGGAGGGGGGCACCGCACACGGCTAAGGAACGATCAATGATCAACTTGTGTGTCCTAGGGTGCCCCCCTACCCCCGTATATAAAGGAGGGAGGGAGGAGGTGGCCGGCCTCAAGGGGGGCGCGCCATAGGGAGGGGGAAACCTACTCCAAGTAGGTTTCCCTCTCTTTTCCTTATCTTATTTGGAGGGGGAAGGAAGGAGTACTAGTATTAGGAAGTAGTACTAGTAGTAGGAAGGAAGAGAGGGGGAAGGAGAAAGGAAAGGGGGGGCCGGCCCCCCTCCCCAATTCGGATTGGGCTTGGGGGGGGGGGGGGGGGGGGCGCCCCCCTCCCTTGCTCCTTCTCTCTTCCTCCTACATGGGCCCAATAAGGCCCATATACCTCCCGGGGGGTTCCGGTAACCTCCCGGAGCTCCAAACTTCACCGGAACCTTTCCGGTGTCCAAATATATCCGTCCAATATATCAATCTTTATGTCTCGACCATTTCGAGACTCCTCGTCATGTCCGTGATCATATCCGGGACTCCGAACAACCTTCGGTACATCAAAATACATAAACTCATAATATAACTGTCATCGAAACCTTAAGCGTGCGGACCCTACGGTTCGAGAACAATGTAGACATGACCGAGACATGTCTCCGGTCAATAACCAATAGCGGGACCTGGATGCCATATTGGTTCCTACATATTCTACGAAGATATTTATCGGTCAAACCGCACAACAACATACGTTGTTCCCTTTGTCATCGGTATGTTACTTGCCCGAGATTCGATCGTCGGTATCCAATACCTAGTTCAATCTCGTTACCGGCAAGTCTCTTTACTCGTTCCGTAATACATCATCTCACAACTAACTCATTAGTTGAAATGCTTGCAAGGCTTAAGTGATGTGTATTACCGAGAGGGCCCAGAGATACCTCTCCGACATTCGGAGTGACAAATCCTAATCTCGAAATACGCCAACTCAACAAGTACCTTCGGAGACACCTGTAGAGCACCTTTATAATCACCCAGTTACGTTGTGACGTTTGGTAGCACACAAAGTGTTCCTCCGGTAAACGGGAGTTGCATAATCTCATAGTCATAGCAACATGTATAAGTCATGAAGGAAGCAATAGCAACATACTAAACGATCGTGTGCTAAGCTAACGGAATGGGTCATGTCAATCAGATCATTCAACTAATGATGTGACCTTGTTAATCAAATAACAACTCCTTGTTCATGGTTAGGAAACATAACCATCTTTGATTAACAAGCTAGTCAAGTAGAGGCATACTAGTGACACTCTGTTTGTCTATATATTCACACATGTATTATGTTTCCGGTTAATACAATTCTAGCATGAATAATAAACATTTATCATGATATGAGGAAATAAATAATAACTTTATTATTGCCTCTAGGGCATATTTCCTTCAGTCTCCCACTTGCACTAGAGTCAATAATCTAGATTACATAGTAATGATTCTAACACCCATGGAGACTTGGTGTTGATCATGTTTTGCTTGTGGAAGAGGCTTAGTCAACGGGTCTGCAACATTCAGATCCGTATGTATCTTGCAAATCTCTATGTCTCCCACCTGGACTAGATCCCGGATGGAATTGAAGCGTCTCTTGATGTGCTTGGTTCTCTTGTGAAATCTGGATTCCTTCGCTAAGGCAATCGCTCCAGTATTGTCACAAAAGATTTTCATTGGACCCGATGCACTAGGTATGACACCTAGATCGGATATGAACTCCTTCATCCAGACTCCTTCATTGGCTGCTTCCGAAGCAGCTATGTATTCCGCTTCACATGTAGATCCCGCCACGACGCTTTGCTTTGAACTACACCAACTGACAGCTCCACCGTTTAATGTAAACACGTATCCGGTTTGCAATTTAGAATCGTCCGGATCAGTGTCAAAGCTTGCATCAACGTAACCATTTACGATGAGCTCTTTGTCACCTCCATATACGAGAAACATATCCTTAGTCCTTTTCAGGTATTTCAGGATGTTCTTGACCGCTGTCCAGTGATCCACTCCTGGATTACTTTGGTACCTCCCTGCTAGACTTATAGCAAGGCACACATCAGGTCTGGTACACAGCATTGCATACATGATAGAGCCTATGGCTGAAGTGTAGGGAACACTTTTCATTTTCTCTCTATCTTCTGCAGTGGTCGGGCTTTGAGTCTTACTCAACTTCACACCTTGCAATACAAGCAAGAACCCTTTCTTTGATTGATCCATTTTGAACTTCTTCAAAACTTTGTCAAGGTATGTGCTTTGTGAAAGTCCAATTAAGCGTCTTGATCTATCTCTATAGATCTTAATGCCCAATATGTAAGCAGCTTCACCGAGGTCTTTCATTGAAAAACTTTTATTCAAGTATCCCTTTATGCTATCCAGAAATTCTATATCATTTCCAATCAATAATATGTCATCCACATATAATATTAGAAATGCTACAGAGCTCCCACTCACTTTCTTGTAAATACAGGCTTCTCCAAAAGTCTGTATAAAACCAAATGCTTTGATCACACTATCAAAACGTTTATTCTAACTCCGAGAGGCTTGCACCAGTCCATAAATGGAACGTTGGAGCTTGCACACTTTGTTAGCTCCCTTTGGATCGATAAAACCTTCTGGTTGCATCATATACAACTTTTCTTCCAGAAATCCATTCAGGAATGCAGTTTTTACATCCATTTGCCAAATTTCATAATCATAAAATGCGGCAATTGCTAACATGATTCGGACAGACTTAAGCATCGCTACGGGTGAGAAGGTCTCATCGTAGTCAACCCCTTGAACTTGTCGAAAACCTTTTGCAACAAGTCGAGCTTTATAGACAGTAACATTACCGTCAGCGTCGGTCTTCTTCTTGAAGATCCATTTATTCTCAATTGCTTGCCGACCATCGGGCAAGTCAACCAAAGTCCATACTTTGTTCTCATACATGGATCCCATCTCAGATTTCATGGCTTCAAGCCATTTTGCGGGATCTGGGCTCACCATCGCTTCTTCATAGTTCGTAGGTTCATCATGATTTAGTAGCATGACTTCCAGAATAGGATTACCGTACCACTCTGGTGCGGATCTTACTCTGTTCGACCTACGTGGTTCTGTATTAACTTGATCTGAAGTTCTATGATCATTATCATCAACTTCCTCACTAGTTGGTTTTGACGTCACAGAAACCGGTTCCTGTGATGTATTATTTTCCAACAAGGGAGTAGGTACAGTTACCTCATCAAGTTCTACTTTCCTCCCACTCACTTCTTTCGAGAGAAACTCCTTCTCTAGAAAGGATCCATTCTTAGCAACGAATGTCTTGCCTTCGGATGCTTGATAGAAGGTGTACCGAGTGGTGTGCGCACACTAACGGGCACCACATGCGCCGAATAGGAAATGCTCTCCCAACGAACTGCTCTCATCTACAACCGAACCGAAAGATAGACTACATCCAGTGCGCAAAGAGCCCAATAAGCCCACGGAAACAAAACGCCCAAAGAACAACATGACCAAACATCAACAATACGAAGAGGGGGATAGCCGTCGAGAAGCTCTTGCACTGGCTCTGGACTTCCATATTCAAGAGATTCAGGTGGTGACAGATTGTAAATAGCAACGGTGAATCATTTGCAGGCAGAGTACACGGCATTAAAGGCTTGATTGGTAGGTTTGAAATAACTCATGTGAAGTTTGAACCTAGAGAAGTTAATAGGGAAGCTCATAGTTTAGCTATGGCCAGTTTATCACTTGATGTGAGGCGCCATCTATGGCTTTTACACCCCCCCCCCCCAAATATTGCTTATGTCCCAACTTCTGTTTTGGTTGAACAATTAAAGTGGTGATACTCAATTCAAAAAAGAGGGCGAAACACGGGACCTCCTGCAGCTGTTAACCAAAAGAACGCCCACGCGCGCCCTTTCGTGGGCTGGCCCAATGACGCGAGCAACACCATCTGTTCGCTCAGTTGAAATGGGCCATTTGCTCGATCAAAATCGGTTGACTGGTCCACAATTCACTAGTTGACCGTTGAGTTTTCAGAAAAAATTTTACAAAGGAAAAAAACGTGAAAAAGTCCATGAATCTTAAAAGAGTTCTTGCAAAAATAGAATTTTTTCATAAAATCAAGAAAAATTGTCAATCTGAAAATCCATGAATTTGAAAAAAATTAATAAAAAATTTCATGAATTGTTAAAAAATTACATATTTGATTTTTTTTTTGAAAATTTGAAAACGTTCATGAATTAGAAAAATGTCCTCTAATTGTTTTAGCAAAACTGCAAAAAGTTCACTGAAAAAAAGCTGACGGATTGAAAAAAAATCAAGAAATTTTTAGAAAAAATTGCATAGTTGTAAAAGTTCCCAAATTTGGTTAAAGATTGGAAAAAAAATCATGCATTTGAAAAAAAAATCAGAATAAAATGAAAGAACAAGAAAAAACAAAACAGTAAATAAACACAGACAATCCCCCGTTCAGGAAAAGCCAGTAACAAAAAGGCAAAAAAGAAAAAAACGGTCTCAAAGCTTCCCAACACCGGAGCAAAATTCATGTTATTGCGCTCTTAGATGGGCCAGCCCATTTTCTGCAATTACTGGGAGGGGTCCTGCGCCACTTTTGCGATTTAGCCTGTAAGTGGCGCCAACAGGGATCAGGGAAAAACACAACATTTGAGAAAAAGGCGCGGTGAGGCACACCGGTGACACCTACGACGGGAGATAGTGAGTGAATGTTCAACATATATATTTTTTTGTTGATTTTTAAAAACTCTTAACCCATCATTCTAAACCATTAGTGTGTGAATGTGCACCACCTATTTTTCATAGTATTTTTAAAACTCTTCACCCATCATTCTGAAATATTAACATCGGTGTAGTTAGGCCATTGCTATCACGCATGTTGTGTCCCTGCAGGCCTTTAATAAATATACTCCTATTGTGTAGTGCTGGTACACCATATAAGGAAAGTTTATCCATCCAACTTTTTTTTTTCGAACCATGCAAAAGAGCTGCATGTATTAAAGAAAGAGGGGTAATTAATACGACCAATCCAAAACAACTTAGAAAGAAATAGAAAAACGAACTACGCACCCAACCGAGGAACAGCTAACACGCAAAAAAGCCCCTACAAGCCGAACACAATAACATGCAGTAAATGAAGGATCCATAGCGAGCAAGCTGGTACGAGTGAGACATTGCTCTGGTTTCCTTGTGAATTGTGATGCAAATTAAGGTCCATAATGAGCCTACCAAGTGCATTCTACATATATTTCCATCAACTGGATATATACGAGACAACCATATTAATTCTTGGACCTTCTCCATGGACAAACTCCAATGGTTGTTGTCACGCTCACGGCTCGTCCTGCTCTTTGGCCCCTTCTTCCTCTCTTCGTGCACCTCGGCTTCCCACCAGCTAGTACGAGACGACCTCCACCCGGTGGTGCTGCTGCCGGGCCACTCCTGCAGCCAGCTCGAGGCCCGCCTCACCGAGGCCTACGACCCGCCGTCGCCGCTCTGCGGCCTGCACAAGGGGGACGGCCGTTGGTTCCGGCTATGGATGAACACCACGGCCCTGCAACACCGCCCCAGCGCGGCGTGCTTCGCCGACCAGCTCCGCCTGGTGTATGACCCCGCAGCCGGCGACTACCGCAATGTGCCGGGCGTCCAGACTCGAGACCCGCGTCCTCTCTTTCGGCTCCACCGCCGGCTTCGTCTCCGACGACAAGTAAGTAACCGCACTTCTCCACGTTTTGTAGCTCGCGCATGCTGACCTGCTGATTGCTGAACCGAACCTATGGAGTGCATGGGTAGGCTCGTGGAGGCGTTGGAGCGGATCGGGTACATAGACCGCGAGAACCTCTTCGGCGCACCGTACGACTTCCGGCACGCGGCCACCGCGCCGGGGCTGCAGAGCAGGGAGATCTCCATGTTCCGCCCGAGCCTCACGGCGCCGGTCATCCTCATGTCGCACAGCCAGGGAGGCCAGCTCGCGCTCGAGTTCCTCAGCCGGAGCCCCCTCGCGTGGTGCCGGAGGCTCGTCAAGCACTTCTTCATGGCCTCCACGGGCTTCAATACCATGTAGAAGTGCACGCTCTAGCTAATGCAACCAAAAGACCGATCCGACGATAGAAGAGACTAGGCAGCACATTATACGTCAACACCTCTAATGACGGCGACGACGTGATGTTGACGAGGCGTGTTAGGCGGAGCTTCGTGTCCGCGTTGGATGCGCTGCCGTCGCCCATGGTCTTTGGCGACGAGACGCCTCTGGTCGCCACGCCGGCCAGGGACTACACCGCGCGTGACATGCCGGAGTTCCTATCGGCGATCGGGATGTCGGCGTCCAGTGGCGGAGCTAGACGGTGATTATTGGGGGGGGGGGGGGGGGGGGGGGCTGAGGACAAAACACACAATTTCCAAGGGGATATAATACCCCAAAAAATTCAATCTCAGCCCTCTAAAAAAATTTCTTCACAAAACTAGCCAAGGCTGGGGGAGGGGGCATGGCACCTGCAGCTTTGTACATAGCTCCGCCAGTGCCGGCGTCCGCCGTGGGCCTGTATCTGTCGCGGGCGCTGCCGGTGGCTCTCCATCTGAGAGCGCCGCTGGTGCCCATGACGTACATCAACGGCGTCGGCGTGCAACCCCGGAGAAGCTGGTATACTGGGACGGCGACCTCGACAAGGACCCCGAGGTGGTGAACGCGACGGCGACGGGGCGGTCAATCTGGCCAGCATACTTGCGCTCCACACGGTGATCGGTGACGATCCGGGGCCCGGGGCAGCGAGGATGCTACAGGTCTATCAAGATGGCCAACACGACCCACGCCGGCGTCGTCTCGGATGATCTCGCCGTTGGGCGTTTAATCGGCGAGATTCTTGAAGCAAATCGCGCCACCGAAACATGTGTGCTACCTACTTCTGGCCATTCTACAATTTGAGACCATCTTCTTTCGACTTTATCTTCCAAAAAAAGCAAGCGTACGTGATCAATGAACAAAGATATCAGCCTTGGTTTTTTTTACCTTTTCTCGTATCTTTTATTTAGGAACTTTTCTCGTACCGTTAATTGGTATAGAAATGATAAATCATGAACATTCGGGATCTGATTATGGTAAATTGGACATTTTTTATGGTAATTTTATTAACACAAGGATGACATGTTTAGTTGACATGCACGGTAATTTGTTGACAAAAAATATATTGAGCACAGATTTGCCATGCGTCTCAACTCTCAACTAAACTTGCTATCATTTCGTCATTAAAATTGCCATCGAAAACATTCGATTTGCCATGGTAAAAAAGGGAGTGTTTGGGAGTTACAGGAGTCCAATTAGTAATCACCTACTCTCTCCGTAAAAAATTATAAGAGCGTTTAGAACATTAAAAGTGATCTAAACGCTCTTATATTAAGTGATTTAAACGCTCTTATGCGCTCTTATATTTCTTTACAGAGGAAGTATATCACTAAACTCCTGGGATAAATTGTCTGGAAGCGATTGAGCGGTCAATTTTGGCCCACCATGCTGATTTTGACTGGGTCTTCGCTGAGGCATGGGAGTTTCACAAAATAACGAAGAGATGCCACCGCCAAGTAACCTCCCCGTGTACATGTTCGAATAATATATGTTTCCTCGACATCATCTCTCTCTTTCCACCGCACAATATCTCTTCATTCCCCATCAACAGGCAACTCCGACGGGGCCTCCCCGGTTTCCGTCGGACGCTCCCCGCACCAACCCAACCTCGAGCATGTGTAAGCATAATATCTGTTGGTTTTTGGATTTATGAGAATTTATAGCATTGGAATTAGGTCAAACGGAACTGCACGGGTCCCATGAGCCCATGTGGCGCCCCCGGGGCGCTTAGTGTGAGCTCGTGGTTCTCCCATAAGTCTGCAGGCATCCTCTCGAACGTTCTAGCGCCCCATCTGGTCCAAAACAAAGCACCGTAAAGTTTCATCGTGGTTGGACTTAGTTTGTTACTGATTTACTAAAAAGTCAAAAACAAGTAAAAACAACAACTGACACTAGCAACTAGGTTTATGGTTTAGTCTCAAAAATGATTTTAAATTGCATATAAAGTATTTAAGATTGATAGTACAATGAAAATTTATAGATACATTGAAGATGTATCACATGCCACCGCAAACTTTAGTTATGGTGGGTGTTTCTAAGGGCTTGCCACACTTACTTTTGCATTTCCCGTTCAAAATAACGTCCAAACGAGGAAGAAAGAGTTTTTAACTTCAAATTTGTTTTCTATATTTAATACACACCATTTGAAGTCTCATTCTCAAATTTAGAACATTTTGAGTTTATTTGATATTTTTGAAGCATTAACTGATTTCCCGAGTATTATGAAGGGCAAAACCGTTCACCTTTTGCTCCAAATTATCAGATCTATATTAACTTTTTCATAGTTCAGTGCACTTTCTAACCTCGGGTGAGCGGCGTAGAATAGAAGGAAGAACACAATCAATATGGTGTTTTGATGTAGTTTTATTTTTTGTTGGTTGTTTTATGTGTTCTTATCTTTCCATTGTGTTGTCTACTTGTTTTCCTTGATATATTTAAGTTCTAAGATGTCCTTTGATGCTTTTTCTCAAAATAAAAATTGATATTCTTGTAAAACGATTCATATTTTTCAATTTGCGTACGCCTAATCATAAAGTAGAAACAACTACCATGATATTTCATATAGTATATACCATAGACTGCTGGCAAGTATATAAGGGTAGACAAACAAACATACACACTATATTAATGCAAATGTCACAAAGTAATCGAAGACGGCATGTGATTTTTTCTTTTATTATTTTGACAATTAAGATGATTTGGTTTAAATGATTTGTAAGATATAACACATTAAAATACAATATTTATATAACCTTTTAAGATCTTATAATATTTCACACAATATATTAAGTAGGATTATGAAATAAACAATTTAGTATTGCAAAGCTGTAGAAGTTTGGTACAAAAATGCCAGCGCGTAGAGAATGCCTTAGGAGCTTAGTGGATTGCATCAATTTCAAAATCTTTTTAGGTATCTTAATTGTTGCATGTGGACATTGGATGACACACCCAACCAATACAATATATTTAATTGCATGCATTGTTAGTTGATCATGCTGATGGCGGCTGCACACACTTGGCGAACGTTGTCGTTAAGCTTGCGATCTCATATCCACATAGAGCAGACCACTACGTCCGTGTTCTGCAAAGATCGCAAAAATTCGAGGTCAATCATTGATCAAAAATGACAACCAAAGCGATGTGCCATAGAGAAAATTACATCCGAGTTGCAGCAGCGGTAGAAGCATTTATCTTTGTTAGGCCCGAGGATGATGCGGTTGCACTGAGCCATCAGACCGCAGCCACAGAGCAGACGCGGAGGCGGCGTTGACGCCCAACGCCAGCTCCCAACGACGGGGACAAGAACTCACCTTGAGTTCATCCTTCGGCTGGTGGGAGGTAGATGATAGGTAGAGTTTTGCTGGTGTGTGATTTGTTGATTGATGGCATAACCGAGAGCTGCTTTTTATGACGTCAACCAGGCGCGCCCCAGAGCAAGCATATGCGCCCAGACATTGCGAGCCTCTCATGGGCATCAGTTTCTGGACGACACGAGCGTACACAACGACAATATTTTTTTCTTTCTGTGGCAACAGGCCTCACGGTCATATCATGCATTGCGTGCTCGCAGTTTCCCGAAAAAACGCTCGCACGCTCCAAAAGTATAACTGAGAGCTTGCCAACATGGGTCATGGCCTCCACGGGCGCTGGCGAGATCGTGATCTCCATGAAGGGCCTCGCATCCAAGGATGGCGGTGACGTCATGTCGATGAGGCGCATCAGGAGGAGCTTCGCGTCCGCGCTCGATGAGCTACCGTCGCCCATGGTCTTCGGCGAAGAAACGCCATTGGTCATCACGCGGGCCAGGAACTACACCGTGTGCGACATGCTGGAGTTCCTTTCGACGATCGGGATGCCGGCGTCCGCCGTGAACCTGTATCTATCGTGGGCGCTGCCGGTGGCGCTGAACCTGAGAGCACCGTTGGTGCCCATGACGTGCATGAACGGCATCAGCATGGCGACCCAGGAGAAGCTGGTGTACGGCAACGAGCCAACGACGGCGACCTCGACTAGGACCCCGAGGTGGTGTGCGGCAACGACGATGGGGCAGTCAACCTGGCCAACATATGTGCACTCGACACGGTGATCGGTGAAGATTCGAGGCAGCGAGGATGCTACAGGTCTATCGCAATGCTCTTTTTACCGGAACCGAGATGTCCCAGTTAGTAATCCATCGTCCATTGGGTGCGTGAAGATTCGTGCAGTTGCCATGCACTTATTTTCAGTTTCAGCTATACAACATCTATACCTGACCAAATACAATGACTGATCCCCACCAAAATTATTACATGGACCTACCTTTGATCAGATGCATGCATCCTCCTCTCTCTCACGGACACATGCATGGCAGCAAAAGTACATGTGCAGTCCCTGTCCTCTCTTACACAACAAATCCACATTTTTATTCTACCTTTGCTAAATCATTTATATCTTTTAAACCAAAATTTTAATTTTGAAACTATTTTTATATTTGAACTTTTGGCGCAGAGATCTTTAAAACAAGGCCAAACTTGAATATATTTCTTACAGTTTGAGTATTGTTATTTCAATCATATTTCTATATTAATATATATTGATAAGTGAAATCTGTTTTTGAAGCAAGTACAATCTACCTTTTGAAACGAGTGAAATCCAGTTTCTGAAATGAGTAGAATCTGTGTTTTGGAATTAGTGAAATATGTCTATTAAATTGAGTGAAATCATTTTGTCGACTTACTGAGATCAACCATTTTGAAATAAGTTATATCCAACTTTTGAAAATAAGTTTTCCGAATGAGCGGAATCTGTTTTTTGAACACAACGAAACATACTTTTTGGAATGAGAAAAACCAGTGTTTTGGATGAGTGAAACATGTTTGTTAAAATGAGTGAAATCACTTTTGGAATGAGTAAAATCTTTTTTTGAAATGATAGAAATCATTCTGTTAAGCTGAGTGAAATATTGTTTTCAATTCAAATCAACCGTATTGAAATTATCTAAATATATTTTTTGGATTGAGTGAAACCAGTGTTTTGAATGAGTGAAACATGTTTGTTAAAATGAATGAAATCAATTTTTTAAATGAGTGAAATCTTTTATTGAAATGATAGAAATCATTCTATTAAGCTGAATGAAATATATTTTTTCAATTTAGTGAAATCAACCGTTTTGAAATGATTTCAATATATTTTCTGGAATGAGTGAAACCAGTGTTTTGAATGAGTGAAACATGTTTGTTAAAATGAGTGAAATCATTTGTTGAAATGATAGAAATCATTCTATTACGCTGAGTGAAATATATTTTTTCAATTTAGTGAAATCTACCGTTTTGAAATATTTTAAATATATTTTTTGGAATGAGTGAAACCAGTGTTTTGAATGAGTGAAACATGTTTGCTAAAATGAGTGAAATCACTTTTTGAAATGAGTGAAATCTTCTTTTATGAAATGATAAAATCATTCTATCAAACTGAGTGAAATATGTTTTTTCAACTTAGTGCATTCTATTAAACTGGGTGAAATTTGTTTTTTAATTTCATGAAAATAAACTGTGTTGAAATGATTTAAATATATTTTTTGAATCGAGTGAAATAAGTTTTTTGAATGAGGATAAATCCATCTTCTGAAATGAGTGAAATCTGGTTTTTAGAACATAGTGAAACATACTTTTTGGAATGAGTGAAATATTTTCTGAAATGAGCGAGATCATTCTTTTAAATCGAGTGAAATCTATTTTCTCAACTGACTGAAATTACTTTTTTGAAATTAGTGACATCAGTTTCTTCTAATGAGTGAAATTGATTTTTTGCACATAAAGAAATGAGCTTTTCGAAATGGGTGAAATCGGTTTTCTGAAATTAGGGAACCATTTCTTTTGGAACGACTGAAAATATATGTTTTCTAATGTGTGAAATAGGCATTTTACAATTATTGAAATAATTAAAATTGTATTTCAGAAAATCAATTGAATTTAGTGGTTCAAAATAACTGAAATAAATAGTTCTTCTGAAATAATTGAAACATATTGAGTGAAATAAATGGATTCAAGAAGTATCCAAAATTAAGCTTGTTCTAAAGATCTTGAAATCAGGAGCTCAAATATATAAAATTTAAAAAAATAAATTTTTATTTTAAAAATATGAACCATCTAAATTATCAACGGGAAATTAAAAGCGATGAGTTGTATAAGAGAAAACAGACAATGTGTATTGTATTATGTGCAGAAAAAGAGATGCATGTGTCACCTTTCCATTCATGGGTCCCAGGGTAAAGAAAATGAAGATGAAAGAAATTAGAAAAGGAATCAAATACGTCAGAGAATGATTCAGACACGTCTGAGCTGGAGCACTGCTATTGGCTAGCGGTCACGGTAGCCCCTGGCTCCGGTAAAAAAAACTTTTATTTTTTGAAATTCACACCATCTCTATTTATTCATAAAAGGCAGGAATCTCTGCCGATAAAATGTGCGAGATACAATCGGGCGGTTGGTGTAACCAGACCTTACATAAGTCACTAGAAATCCCTTCTCTAGCTAACGCGTGTGCTGCACCATTCGCCGAGCGGCGAACCCATGTAATCTTCCAATGCTCTCGCGCGTGCAACATCATTTTCACCTCTTCTACTAGTGGACCCAGCACGGACAAGTCCTTCTCCCTGTTCTGAAGCTTGCTAGCTATCTCTTGGCTATCTGTCTCAATGTGCAAGCGATTGACATTAAGCTCATCCGCTAATTGGACTGCTCGTCGACAAGCATGCAGTTCACTAGCCGCAGCATCTGGACATCCAGGCAAGACATGGCATGCGCCTCCAAGTAAAGCCCCTTCATGATTCCTGAAAACAACACAGGCTCCTCCTTTTGATCCCTTGTGATCTCTCGTGCTATATCTCCAGCCTCCTCAATCTTTCTTCCATCTCTTGTGTTATTCCTAGCAAGCCAGAGCCCATATACTCCTTGAAGCATGACCGCTTTCTCGTTGTCCGACGCATCCGCAAACCAAGCTAGCGACGAGTGTTGGGGAATGTAGTAATTTCAAAAAATTTCCTACGCACACGCAAGATCATGGTGATGCATAGCAACGAGAGGGGAGAGTGTTGTCTACGTACCCTCGTAGACCGAAGCGGAAGCGTTGACGCAACGTAGAGGAAGTAGTCGTACGTCCTCCCGGTCCAACCGATCCAAGCACCGTTACTCCGGCACCTCCGAGTTCTTGACACACGTACAGCTCGATGACGCACCCTCGATCTCCAATCCAGTAGAGGCTCCGAGGGGGAGTTCCGTCAGCACGACGGCGTGGTGACGATCTTGATGTTCTCCTGTCGCAGGGCTTCGCCTAAGCACCGCTACAATATGATCGAGGTGTAATATCGTGGAGGGGGGCACCGCACACGGCTAAGGAACGATCAATGATCAACTTGTGTGTCCTAGGGTGCCCCCCTACCCCCGTATATAAAGGAGGGAGGGAGGAGGTGGCCGGCCTCAAGGGGGGCGCGCCATAGGGAGGGGGAAACCTACTCCAAGTAGGTTTCCCTCTCTTTTCCTTATCTTATTTGGAGGGGGAAGGAAGGAGTACTAGTATTAGGAAGTAGTACTAGTAGTAGGAAGGAAGAGAGGGGGAAGGAGAAAGGAAAGGGGGGGCCGGCCCCCCTCCCCAATTCGGATTGGGCTTGGGGGGGGGGGGGCGCCCCCCTCCCTTGCTCCTTCTCTCTTCCTCCTACATGGGCCCAATAAGGCCCATATACCTCCCGGGGGGTTCCGGTAACCTCCCGGAGCTCCAAACTTCACCGGAACCTTTCCGGTGTCCAAATATATCCATCCAATATATCAATCTTTATGTCTCGACCATTTCGAGACTCCTCGTCATGTCCGTGATCATATCCGGGACTCCGAACAACCTTCGGTACATCAAAATACATAAACTCATAATATAACTGTCATCGAAACCTTAAGCGTGCGGACCCTACGGTTCGAGAACAATGTAGACATGACCGAGACATGTCTCCGGTCAATAACCAATAGCGGGACCTGGATGCCATATTGGTTCCTACATATTCTACGAAGATATTTATCGGTCAAACCGCACAACAACATACGTTGTTCCCTTTGTCATCGGTATGTTACTTGCCCGAGATTCGATCGTTGGTATCCAATACCTAGTTCAATCTCGTTACCGGCAAGTCTCTTTACTCGTTCCGTAATACATCATCTCACAACTAACTCATTAGTTGAAATGCTTGCAAGGCTTAAGTGATGTGTATTACCGAGAGGGCCCAGAGATACCTCTCCGACATTCGGAGTGACAAATCCTAATCTCGAAATACGCCAACTCAACAAGTACCTTCGGAGACACCTGTAGAGCACCTTTATAATCACCCAGTTACGTTGTGACGTTTGGTAGCACACAAAGTGTTCCTCCGGTAAACGGGAGTTGCATAATCTCATAGTCATAGCAACATGTATAAGTCATGAAGGAAGCAATAGCAACATACTAAACGATCGTGTGCTAAGCTAACGGAATGGGTCATGTCAATCAGATCATTCAACTAATGATGTGACCTTGTTAATCAAATAACAACTCCTTGTTCATGGTTAGGAAACATAACCATCTTTGATTAACAAGCTAGTCAAGTAGAGGCATACTAGTGACACTCTGTTTGTCTATATATTCACACATGTATTATGTTTCCGGTTAATACAATTCTAGCATGAATAATAAACATTTATCATGATATGAGGAAATAAATAATAACTTTATTATTGCCTCTAGGGCATATTTCCTTCAGTCTCCCACTTGCACTAGAGTCAATAATCTAGATTACACAGTAATGATTCTAACACCCATGGAGACTTGGTGTTGATCATGTTTTGCTCGTGGAAGAGGCTTAGTCAACGGGCCTGCAACATTCAGATCCGTATGTATCTTGCAAATCTCTATGTCTCCCACCTGGACTAGATCCCGGATGGAATTGAAGCGTCTCTTGATGTGCTTGGTTCTCTTGTGAAATCTGGATTCCTTCGCTAAGGCAATCGCTCCAGTATTGTCACAAAAGATTTTCATTGGACCCGATGCACTAGGTATGACACCTAGATCGGATATGAACTCCTTCATCCAGACTCCTTCATTGGCTGCTTCCGAAGCAGCTATGTATTCCGCTTCACATGTAGATCCCGCCACGACGCTTTGCTTTGAACTGCACCAACTGACAGCTCCACCGTTTAATGTAAACACGTATCCGGTTTGCGATTTAGAATCGTCCGGATCAGTGTCAAAGCTTGCATCAACGTAACCATTTACGATGAGCTCTTTGTCACCTCCATATATGAGAAACATATCCTTAGTCCTTTTCAGGTATTTCAGGATGTTCTTGACCGCTGTCCAGTGATCCACTCCTGGATTACTTTGGTACCTCCCTGCTAGACTTATAGCAAGGCACACATCAGGTCTGGTACACAGCATTGCATACATGATAGAGCCTATGGCTGAAGCGTAGGGAACACTTTTCATTTTCTCTCTATCTTCTGCAGTGGTCGGGCTTTGAGTATTACTCAACTTCACACCTTGCAATACAGGCAAGAACCCTTTCTTTGCTTGATCCATTTTGAACTTCTTCAAAACTTTGTCAAGGTATGTGCTTTGTGAAAGTCCAATTAAGCGTCTTGATCTATCTCTATAGATCTTAATGCCCAATATGTAAGCAGCTTCACCGAGGTCTTTCATTGAAAAACTTTTATTCAAGTATCCCTTTATGCTATCCAGAAATTCTATATCATTTCCAATCAATAATATGTCATCCACATATAATATTAGAAATGCTACAGAGCTCCCACTCACTTTCTTGTAAATACAGACTTCTCCAAAAGTCTGTATAAAACCAAATGCTTTGATCACACTATCAAAACGTTTATTCTAACTCCGAGAGGCTTGCACCAGTCCATAAATGGAACGTTGGAGCTTGCACACTTTGTTAGCTCCCTTTGGATCGATAAAACCTTCTGGTTGCATCATATACAACTCTTCTTCCAGAAATCCATTCAGGAATGCAGTTTTTACATCCATTTGCCAAATTTCATAATCATAAAATGCGGCAATTGCTAACATGATTCGGACAGACTTAAGCATCGCTACGGGTGAGAAGGTCTCATCGTAGTCAACCCCTTGAACTTGTCGAAAACCTTTTGCAACAAGTCGAGCTTTATAGACAGTAACATTACCGTCAGCGTCGGTCTTCTTCTTGAAGATCCATTTATTCTCAATTGCTTGCCGACCATCGGGCAAGTCAACCAAAGTCCATACTTTGTTCTCATACATGGATCCCATCTCAGATTTCATGGCTTCAAGCCATTTTGCGGAATCTGGGCTCACCATCGCTTCTTCATAGTTCGTAGGTTCATCATGATCTAGTAGCATGACTTCCAGAATAGGATTACCGTACCACTCTGGTGCGGATCTTACTCTGTTCGACCTACGTGGTTCTGTATTAACTTGATCTGAAGTTCTATGATCATTATCATCAACTTCCTCACTAGTTGGTTTTGACGTCACAGAAACCGGTTCCTGTGATGTATTATTTTCCAACAAGGGAGTAGGTACAGTTACCTCATCAAGTTCTACTTTCCTCCCACTCACTTCTTTCGAGAGAAACTCCTTCTCTAGAAAGGATCCATTCTTAGCAACGAATGTCTTGCCTTCGGATGCTTGATAGAAGGTGTACCGAGTGGTGTGCGCACACTAACGGGCACCACATGCGCCGAATAGGAAATGCTCTCCCAACGAACTGCTCTCATCTACAACCGAACCAAAAGATAGACTACATCCAGTGCGCAAAGAGCCCAATAAGCCCACGGAAACAAAACGCCCAAAGAACAACATGACCAAACATCAACAATACGAAGAGGGGGATAGCCGTCGAGAAGCTCTTGCACTGGCTCTGGACTTCCATATTCAAGAGATTCAGGTGGTGACAGATTGTAAAAAGCAACGGTGAATCATTTGCAGGCAGAGTACACGGCATTAAAGGCTTGATTGGTAGGTTTGAAATAACTCATGTGAAGTTTGAACCTAGAGAAGTTAATAGGGAAGCTCATAGTTTAGCTATGGCCAGTTTATCACTTGATGTGAGGCGCCATCTATGGCTTTTACACCCCCCCCCCCAAATATTGCTTATGTCCCAACTTTTGTTTTGGTTGAACAATTAAAGTGGTGATACTCAATTCAAAAAAGAGGGCGAAACACGGGACCTCCTGCAGCAGTTAACCAAAAGAACGCCCACGCGCACCCTTTCGTGGGCTGGCCCAATGACGCGAGCAACACCATCTGTTCGCTCAGTTGAAATGGGCCATTTGCTCGATCAAAATCGGTTGACTGGTCCACAATTCACTAGTTGACCGTTGAGTTTTCAGAAAAAAATTTACAAAGGAAAAAAACGTGAAAAAGTCCATGAATCTTAAAAGAGTTCTTGCAAAAATAGAATTTTTTCATAAAATCAAGAAAAATTGTCAATCTGAAAATCCATGAATTTGAAAAAAATTAATAAAAAATTTCATGAATTGTTAAAAAATTACATATTTGATTTTTTTTGAAAATTTGAAAACGTTCATGAATTAGAAAAATGTCCTCTAATTGTTTAAGCAAAACTGCAAAAAGTTCACTGAAAAAAAGCTGATGGATTGAAAACAAATCAAGAAATTTTTAGAAAAAATTGCATAGTTGTAAAAGTTCCCAAATTTGGTTAAAGATTGGAAAAAAAATCATGCATTTGAAAAAAAAATCAGAATAAAATGAAAGAACAAGAAAAAACAAAACAGTAAATAAACACAGACAATCCCCCGTTCAGGAAAAGCCAGTAACAAAAAGGCAAAAAAGAAAAAAACGGTCTCAAAGCTTCCCAACACCGGAGCAAAATTCATGTTATTGCGCTCTTAGATGGGCCAGCCCATTTTCTGCAATTACTGGGAGGGGTCCTGCGCCACTTTTGCGATTTAGCCTGTAAGTGGCGCCAACAGGGATCAGGGAAAAACACAACATTTGAGAAAAAGGCGCGGTGAGGCACACCGGTGACACCTACGACGGGAGATAGTGAGTGAATGTTCAACATATATATTTTTTTGTTGATTTTTAAAAACTCTTAACCCATCATTCTAAACCATTAGTGTGTGAATGTGCACCACCTATTTTTCATAGTATTTTTAAAACTCTTCACCCATCATTCTGAAATATTAACATCGGTGTAGTTAGGCCATCGCTATCACGCATGTTGTGTCCCTGCAGGCCTTTAATAAATATACTCCTATTGTGTAGTGCTGGTACACCATATAAGGAAAGTTTATCCATCCAACTTTTTTTTTTTCGAACCATGCAAAAGAGCTGCATGTCTTAAAGAAAGAGGGGTAATTAATACGACCAATCCAAAACAACTTAGAAAGAAATAGAAAAACGAACTACGCACCCAACCGAGGAACAGCTAACACGCAAAAAAGCCCCTACAAGCCGAACACAGTAACATGCAGTAAATGAAGGATCCATAGCGAGCAAGCTGGTACGAGTGAGACATTGCTCTGATTTCCTTGTGAATTGTGATGCAAATTAAGGTCCATAATGAGCCTACCAAGTGCATTCTACATATATTTCCATCAACTGGATATATACGAGACAACCATATTAATTCTTGGACCTTCTCCATGGACAAACTCCAATGGTTGTTGTCACGCTCACGGCTCGTCCTGCTCTTTGGCCCCTTCTTCCTCTCTTCGTGCACCTCGGCTTCCCACCAGCTAGTACGAGACGACCTCCACCCGGTGGTGCTGCTGCCGGGCCACTCCTGCAGCCAGCTCGAGGCCCGCCTCACCGAGGCCTACGACCCGCCGTCGCCGCTCTGCGGCCTGCACAAGGGGGACGGCCGTTGGTTCCGGCTATGGATGAACACCACGGCCCTGCAACACCGCCCCAGCGCGGCGTGCTTCGCCGACCAGCTCCGCCTGGTGTATGACCCCGCAGCCGGCGACTACCGCAATGTGCCGGGCGTCCAGACTCGAGACCCGCGTCCTCTCTTTCGGCTCCACCGCCGGCTTCGTCTCCGACGACAAGTAAGTAACCGCACTTCTCCACGTTTTGTAGCTCGCGCATGCTGACCTGCTGATTGCTGAACCGAACCTATGGAGTGCATGGGTAGGCTCGTGGAGGCGTTGGAGCGGATCGGGTACATAGACCGCGAGAACCTCTTCGGCGCACCGTACGACTTCCGGCACGCGGCCACCGCGCCGGGGCTGCAGAGCAGGGAGATCTCCATGTTCCGCCCGAGCCTCACGGCGCCGGTCATCCTCATGTCGCATAGCCAGGGAGGCCAGCTCGCGCTCGGGTTCCTCAGCCGGAGCCCCCTCGCGTGGTGCCGGAGGCTCGTCAAGCACTTCTTCATGGCCTCCACGGGCTTCAATACCATGTAGAAGTGCACGCTCTAGCTAATGCAACCAAAAGACCGATCTGACGATAGAAGAGACTAGGCAGCATATTATATGTCAACACCTCTAATGACGGCGAGGACGTGATGTTGACGAGGCGCGTTAGGAGGAGCTTCGTGTCCGCGTTGGATGCGCTGCCGTCGCCCACGGTCTTTGGCGAGGAGACGCCTCTGGTCGCCACGCCGGCCAGGGACTACACCGCGCGTGACATGCCGGAGTTCCTATCGGCGATCGGGATGTCGGCGTCCAGTGGCGGAGCTAGACGGTGATTATTGGGGGGGGTGGGCTGAGGACAAAACACACAATTTCCAAGGGATATAATACCCCAAAAAATTCAATCTCAGCCCTCTAAAAAAATTTCTTCACAAAACTAGCCAAGGCTGGGGGAGGGGCCATGGCACCTGCAGCTTTGTACATAGCTCTGCCAGTGCCGGCGTCCGCCGTGGGCCTGTATCTGTCGCGGGCGCTGCCGGTGGCTCTCCATCCGAGAGCGCCGCTGGTGCCCATGACGTACATCAACGGCGTCGGCGTGGCAACCCGGGAGAAGCTGGTGTACTGGAACGGCGACCTCGACAAGGACCCCGAGGTGGTGAACGCGACGGCGACGGGGCGGTCAATCTGGCCAGCATACTTGCGCTCCACACGGTGATCGGTGACGATCCGGGGCCCGGGGCAGCGAGGATGCTACAGGTCTATCAAGATGGCCAACACGACCCACGCCGGCGTCGTCTCGGATGATCTCGCCGTTGGGCGTTTAATCGGCGAGATTCTTGAAGCAAATCGCGCCACCGAAACATGTGCCTACTTCTGGCCATTCTACAATTTGAGACCATCTTCTTTCGACTTTATCTTCCAAAAAAAGCAAGCGTACGTGATCAATGAACAAAGATATCAGCCTTGGTTTTTTTTACCTTTTCTCGTATCTTTTATTTAGGAACTTTTCTCGTACCGTTAATTGGTATAGAAATGATAAATCATGAACATTCGGGATCTGATTATGGTAAATTGGACATTTTTTATGGTAATTTTATTAACACAAGGATGACATGTTTAGTTGACATGCACGGTAATTTGTTGACAAAAAATATATTGAGCACAGATTTGCCATGCGTCTCAACTCTCAACTAAACTTGCTATCATTTCGTCATTAAAATTGCCATCGAAAACATTCGATTTGCCATGGTAAAAAAGGGAGTGTTCGGGAGTTATAGGAGTCCAATTAGTAATCACCTACTCTCTCCGTAAAAAAATATAAGAGCGTTTAGATCATTAAAAGTGATGTAAATGCTCTTATATTAAGTGATTTAAACCCTCTTATGCGCTCTTATATTTCTTTACAGAGGAAGTATATCACTAAACTCCTGGGATAAATTGTCTGGAAGCGATTGAGCGGTCAATTTTGGCCCACCATGCTGATTTTGACTGGGTCTTCGCTGAGGCATGGGAGTTTCACAAAATAACGAAGAGATGCCACCGCCAAGTAACCTCCCCGTGTACATGTTCGAATAATATATGTTTCCTCGACATCATCTCTCTCTTTCCACCGCACAATATCTCTTCATTCCCCATCAACAGGCAACTCCGACAGGGCCTCCCCGGTTGCCGTCGGACGCTCCCCGCACCAACCCAACATCGAGCATGTGTAAGCATAATATCTGTTGGTTTTTGGATTTATGAGAATTTATAGCATTGGAATTAGGTCAAACGGAACTGCACGGGTCCCATGAGCCCATGTGGCGCCCCCGGGGCGCTTAGTGTGAGCTCGTGGTTCTCCCATAAGTCTGCAGGCATCCTCTCGAACGTTCTAGTGCCCCATCTGGTCCAAAACAAAGCACCGTAAAGTTTCATCGTGGTTGGACTTAGTTTGTTACTGATTCACTAAAAAGTCAAAAACAAGTAAAAACAACAACTGACACTAGCAACTAGGTTTATGGTTTAGTCTCAAAAATGATTTTAAATTGCATATAAAGTATTTAAGATTGATAGTACAATGAAAATTTATAGATACATTGGAGATGTATCACATGCCACCGCAAACTTTAGTTATGGTGGGTGTTTCTAAGGGCTTGCCACACTTACTTTTGCATTTCCCGTTCAAAATAACGTCCAAACGAGGATGAAAGAGTTTTTAACTTCAAATTTGTTTTCTATATTTAATACACACCATTTGAAGTCTCATTCTCAAATTTAGAACATTTTGAGTTTATTTGATATTTTTGAAGCATTAACTGATTTCCTGAGTATTATGAAGGGCAAAACCGTTCACCTTTTGCTCCAAATTATCAGATCTATATTAACTTTTTCATAGTTTAGTGCACTTTCTAACCTCGGGTGAGCGGCGTAGAATAGAAGGAAGAACACAATCATTATGGTGTTTTGATGTAGTTTTATTTTTTGTTGGTTGTTTTATGTGTTCTTATCTTTCCATTGTGTTGTCTACTTGTTTTCCTTGATATATTTAAGTTCTAAGATGTCCTTTGATGCTTTTTCTCAAAATAAAAAATGATATTCTTGTAAAACGTTTCATATTTTTCAATTTGCGTACGCCTAATCATAAAGTAGAAACAACTACCATGATATTTCATATAGTATATACCATAGACTGCTGGCAAGTATATAAGGGTAGACAAACAAACATACACACTATATTAATGCAAATGTCACAAAGTAATCGAAGACGGCATGTGATTTTTTCTTTTATTATTTTGACAATTAAGATGATTTGGTTTAAATGATTTGTAAGATATAACACATTAAAATACAATATTTATATAACCTTTTAAGATCTTATAATATTTCACACAATATATTAAGTAGGATTATGAAATAAACAATTTAGTATTGCAAAGCTGTAGAAGTTTGGTACAAAAATGCCAGCGCGTAGACATTGCCTTAGGAGCTTAGTGGATTGCATCAATTTCAAAATCTTTTTAGGTATCTTAATTGTTGCATGTGGACATTGGATGACTCACCCAACCAATACAATATATTTAATTGCATGCATTGTTAGTTGATCATGCTGATGGCGGCTGCACACACTTGGCGAACGTTGTCGTTAAGCTTGCGATCTCATATCCACATAGAGCAGACCACTACGTCCGTGTTCTGCAAAGATCGCAAAAATTCGAGGTCAATCATTGATCAAAAATGACAACCAAAGCGATGTGCCATAGAGAAAATTACATCCGAGTTGCAGCAGCGGTAGAAGCATTTATCTTTGTTAGGCCCGAGGATGATGCGGTTGCACTGAGCCATCAGACCGCAGCCACAGAGCAGACGCGGAGGCGGCGTTGACGCCCAACGCCAGCTCCCAACGACGGGGACAAGAACTCACCTTGAGTTCATCCTTCGGCTGGTGGGAGGTAGATGATAGGTAGAGTTTTGCTGGTGTGTGATTTGTTGATTGATGGCATAACCGAGAGCTGCTTTTTATGACGTCAACCAGGCGCGCCCCAGAGCAAGCATATGCGCCCAGACATTGCGAGCCTCTCATGGGCATCAGTTTCTGGACGACACGAGCGTACACAACGACAATATTTTTTTCTTTCTGTGGCAATAGACCTCACGGTCATATCATGCATTGCGTGCTCGCAGTTTCCCGAAAAAACGCTCGCACGCTCCAAAAGTATAACTGAGAGCTTGCCAACATGGGTCATGGCCTCCACGGGCGCTGGCAAGATCGTGATCTCCATGAAGGGCCTCGCATCCAAGGATGGCGGTGACGTCATGTCGATGAGGCGCATCAGGAGGAGCTTCGCGTCCACGCTCGATGCGCTACCGTCGCCCATGGTCTTCGGCGAAGAAACGCCATTGGTCATCACGCGGGCCAGGAACTACACCGTGTGCGACATGCTGGAGTTCCTTTCGACGATCGGGATGCCGGCGTCCGCCGTGAACCTGTGTCTATCGTGGGCGCTGCCGGTGGCGCTGAACCTGAGAGCACCGTTGGTGCCCATGACGTGCATGAACGGCATCAGCATGGCGACCCAGGAGAAGCTGGTGTACGGCAACGAGCCAACGACGGCGACCTCGACTAGGACCCCGAGGTGGTGTGCGGCAACGACGATGGGGCAGTCAACCTGGCCAACATATGTGCGCTCGACACGGTGATCGGTGAAGATTCGAGGCAGCGAGGATGCTACAGGTCTATCGCAATGCTCTTTTTACCGGAACCGAGATGACCCAGTTAGTAATCCATCGTCCATTGGGTGCGTGAAGATTCGTGCAGTTGCCATGCACTTATTTTCAGTTTCAGCTATACAACATCTATACCTGACCAAATACAATGACTGATCCCCACCAAAATTATTACATGGACCTACCTTTGATCAGATGCATGCATCCTCCTCTCTCTCACGGACACATGCATGGCAGCAAAAGTACATGTGCAGTCCCTGTCCTCTCTTACACAACAAATCCACATTTTTATTCTACCTTTTGCTAAATCATTTATATCTTTTAAACCAAAATTTTAATTTTGAAACTATTTTTATATTTGAACTTTTGGCGCAGAGATCTTTAAAACAAGGCCAAACTTGAATATATTTCTTACAGTTTGAGTATTGTTATTTCAATCATATTTCTATTTTAATATATATTGATAAGTGAAATCTGTTTTTGAAGCAAGTACAATCTACCTTTTGAAACGAGTGAAATCCAGTTTCTGAAATGAGTAGAATCTGTGTTTTGGAATTAGTGAAATATGTCTATTAAATTGAGTGAAATCATTTTGTCGACTTACTGAGATCAACCATTTTGAAATAAGTTATATCCAACTTTTGAAAATAAGTTTTCCGAATGAGCGGAATCTGTTTTTTGAACACAACGAAACATACTTTTTGGAATGAGAAAAACCAGTGTTTTGGATGAGTGAAACATGTTTGTTAAAATGAGTGAAATCACTTTTGGAATGAGTAAAATCTTTTTTTGAAATGATAGAAATCATTCTGTTAAGCTGAGTGAAATATTGTTTTCAATTCAAATCAACCGTATTGAAATTATCTAAATATATTTTTTGGAATGAGTGAAACCAGTGTTTTGAATGAGTGAAACATGTTTGTTAAAATGAATGAAATCAATTTTTTAAATGAGTGAAATCTTTTATTGAAATGATAGAAATCATTCTATTAAGCTGAATGAAATATATTTTTTCAATTTAGTGAAATCAACCGTTTTGAAATGATTTCAATATATTTTCTGGAATGAGTGAAACCAGTGTTTTGAATGAGTGAAACATGTTTGTTAAAATGAGTGAAATCATTTGTTGAAATGATAGAAATCATTCTATTACGCTGAGTGAAATATATTTTTTCAATTTAGTGAAATCTACCGTTTTGAAATATTTTAAATATATTTTTTGGAATGAGTGAAACCAGTGTTTTGAATGAGTGAAACATGTTTGCTAAAATGAGTGAAATCACTTTTTGAAATGAGTGAAATCTTCTTTTTTGAAATGATAAAATCATTCTATCAAACTGAGTGAAATATGTTTTTTCAACTTAGTGCATTCTATTAAACTGGGTGAAATTTGTTTTTTAATTTCATGAAAATAAACTGTGTTGAAATGATTTAAATATATTTTTTGAATCGAGTGAAATAAGTTTTTTGAATGAGGATAAATCCATCTTCTGAAATGAGTGAAATCTGGTTTTTTGAACATAGTGAAACATACTTTTTGGAATGAGTGAAATATTTTCTGAAATGAGCGAGATCATTCTTTTAAATCGAGTGAAATCTATTTTCTCAACTGACTGAAATTACTTTTTTGAAATTAGTGACATCAGTTTCTTCTAATGAGTGAAATTGATTTTTTGCACATAAAGAAATGAGCTTTTCGAAATGAGTGAAATCGGTTTTCTGAAATTAGGGAACCATTTCTTTTGGAACGACTGAAAATATATGTTTTCTAATGTGTGAAATAGGCATTTTACAATTATTGAAATAATTAAAATTGTATTTCAGAAAATCAATTGAATTTAGTGGTTCAAAATAACTGAAATAAATAGTTCTTCTGAAATAATTGAAACATATTGAGTGAAGTAAATGGATTCAAGAAGTATCCAAAATTAAGCTTGTTCTAAAGATCTTGAAATCAGGAGCTCAAATATATAAAATTAAAAAAAATAAATTTTTATTTTAAAAATATGAACCATCTAAATTATCAACGGGAAATTAAAAGCGATGAGTTGTATAAGAGAAAACAGACAATGTGTATTGTATTATGTGCAGAAAAAGAGATGCATGTGTCACCTTTCCATTCATGGGTCCCAGGGTAAAGAAAATGAAGATGAAAGAAATTAGAAAAGGAATCAAATACGTCAGAGAATGATTCAGACACGTCTGAGCTGGAGCACTGCTATTGGCTAGCGGTCACGGTAGCCCCTGGCTCCGGTAAAAAAAACTTTTATTTTTTGAAATTCACACCATCTCTATTTATTCATAAAAGGCAGGAATCTCTGCCGATAAAATGTGCAAGATACAATCGGGTGGTTGGTGTAACCAGACCTTACATAAGTCACTAGAAATCCCTTCTCTAGCTAACGCGTGTGCTGCACCATTCGCCGAGCGGCGAACCCATGTAATCTTCCAATGCTCTCGCGCGTGCATCATTTTCACCTCTTCTACTAGTGGACCCAGCACGGACAAGTCCTTCTCCCTGTTCTGAAGCTTGCTAGCTATCTCTTGGCTATCTGTCTCAATGTGCAAGCGATTGACATTAAGCTCATCCGCTAATTGGACTGCTCGTCGACAAGCATGCAGTTCACTAGCCGCAGCATCTGGACATCCAGGCAAGACATGGCATGCGCCTCCAAGTAAAGCCCCTTCATGATTCCTGAAAACAACACAGGCTCCTCCTTTTGATCCCTTGTGATCTCTCGTGCTATATCTCCAGCCTCCTCAATCTTTCTTCCATCTCTTGTGTTATTCCTAGCAAGCCAGAGCCCATATACTCCTTGAAGCATGACCGCTTTCTCGTTGTCCGACGCATCCGCAAACCAAGCTAGCGACGAGTGTTGGGGAACGTAGTAATTTCAAAAAATTTCCTACGCACACGCAAGATCATGGTGATGCATAGCAACGAGAGGGGAGAGTGTTGTCTACGTACCCTCGTAGACCGAAGCGGAAGCGTTGACGCAACGTAGAGGAAGTAGTCGTACGTCCTCCCGGTCCAACCGATCCAAGCACCGTTACTCCGGCACCTCCGAGTTCTTGACACGCGTACAGCTCGATGACGCACCCTCGATCTCCAATCCAGTAGAGGCTCCGAGGGGGAGTTCCGTCAGCACGACGGCGTGGTGACGATCTTGATGTTCTCCTGTCGCAGGGCTTCGCCTAAGCACCGCTACAATATGATCGAGGTGTAATATCGTGGAGGGGGGCACCGCACACGGCTAAGGAACGATCAATGATCAACTTGTGTGTCCTAGGGTGCCCCCCTACCCCCGTATATAAAGGAGGGAGGGAGGAGGTGGCCGGCCTCAAGGGGGGCGCGCCATAGGGAGGGGGAAACCTACTCCAAGTAGGTTTCCCTCTCTTTTCCTTATCTTATTTGGAGGGGGAAGGAAGGAGTACTAGTATTAGGAAGTAGTACTAGTAGTAGGAAGGAAGAGAGGGGGAAGGAGAAAGGAAAGGGGGGGCCGGCCCCCCTCCCCAATTCGGATTGGGCTTGGGGGGGCGCGCCCCCCTCCCTTGCTCCTTCTCTCTTCCTCCTACATGGGCCCAATACGGCCCATATACCTCCCGGGGGGTTCCGGTAACCTCCCGGAGCTCCAAACTTCACCGGAACCTTTCCGGTGTCCAAATATATCCGTCCAATATATCAATCTTTATGTCTCGACCATTTCGAGACTCCTCGTCATGTCCGTGATCATATCCGGGACTCCGAACAACCTTCGGTACATCAAAATACATAAACTCATAATATAACTGTCATCGAAACCTTAAGCGTGCGGACCCTACGGTTCGAGAACAATGTAGACATGACCGAGACATGTCTCCGGTCAATAACCAATAGCGGGACCTGGATGCCCATATTGGTTCCTACATATTCTACGAAGATATTTATCGGTCAAACCGCACAACAACATACGTTGTTCCCTTTGTCATCGGTATGTTACTTGCCCGAGATTCGATCGTCGGTATCCAATACCTAGTTCAATCTCGTTACCGGCAAGTCTCTTTACTCGTTCCGTAATACATCATCTCACAACTAACTCATTAGTTGAAATGCTTGCAAGGCTTAAGTGATGTGTATTACCGAGAGGGCCCAGAGATACCTCTCCGACATTCGGAGTGACAAACCCTAATCTCGAAATACGCCAACTCAACAAGTACCTTCGGAGACACCTGTAGAGCACCTTTATAATCACCCAGTTACGTTGTGACGTTTGGTAGCACACAAAGTGTTCCTCCGGTAAACGGGAGTTGCATAATCTCATAGTCATAGCAACATGTATAAGTCATGAAGGAAGCAATAGCAACATACTAAACGATCGTGTGCTAAGCTAACGGAATGGGTCATGTCAATCAGATCATTCAACTAATGATGTGACCTTGTTAATTAAATAATAACTCCTTGTTCATGGTTAGGAAACATAACCATCTTTGATTAACAAGCTAGTCAAGTAGAGGCATACTAGTGACACTCTGTTTGTCTATATATTCACACATGTATTATGTTTCCGGTTAATACAATTCTAGCATGAATAATAAACATTTATCATGATATGAGGAAATAAATAATAACTTTATTATTGCCTCTAGGGCATATTTCCTTCAGTCTCCCACTTGCACTAGAGTCAATAATCTAGATTACACAGTAATGATTCTAAAACCCATGGAGACTTGGTGTTGATCATGTTTTGCTCGTGGAAGAGGCTTAGTCAACGGGTCTGCAACATTCAGATCCGTATGTATCTTGCAAATCTCTATGTCTCCCACCTGGACTAGATCCCGGATGGAATTGAAGCGTCTCTTGATGTGCTTGGTTCTCTTGCGAAATCTGGATTCCTTCGCTAAGGCAATCGCTCCAGTATTGTCACAAAAGATTTTCATTGGACCCGATGCACTAGGTATGACACCTAGATCGGATATGAACTCCTTCATCCAGACTCCTTCATTGGCTGCTTCCGAAGCAGCTATGTATTCCACTTCACATGTAGATCCCGCCATGACGCTTTGCTTTGAACTGCACCAACTGACAGCTCCACCGTTTAATGTAAACACGTATCCGGTTTGCGATTTAGAATCGTCCGGATCAGTGTCAAAGCTTGCATCAACGTAACCATTTACGATGAGCTCTTTGTCACCTCCATATACGAGAAACATATCCTTAGTCCTTTTCAGGTATTTCAGGATGTTCTTGACCGCTGTCCAGTGATCCACTCCTGGATTACTTTGGTACCTCCCTGCTAGACTTATAGCAAGGCACACATCAGGTCTGGTACACAGCATTGCATACATGATAGAGCCTATGGCTGAAGCATAGGGAACACTTTTCATTTTCTCTCTATCTTCTGCAGTGGTCGGGCTTTGAGTATTACTCAACTTCACACCTTGCAATACAGGCAAGAACCCTTTCTTTGCTTGATCCATTTTGAACTTCTTCAAAACTTTGTCAAGGTATGTGCTTTGTGAAAGTCCAATTAAGCGTCTTGATCTATCTCTATAGATCTTAATGCCCAATATGTAAGCAGCTTCACCGAGGTCTTTCATTGAAAAACTTTTATTCAAGTATCCCTTTATGCTATCCAGAAATTCTATATCATTTCCAATCAATAATATGTCATCCACATATAATATTAGAAATGCTACAGAGCTCCCACTCACTTTCTTGTAAATACAGGCTTCTCCAAAAGTCTGTATAAAACCAAATGCTTTAATCACACTATCAAAACGTTTATTCTAACTCCGAGAGGCTTGCACCAGTCCATAAATGGAACGTTGGAGCTTGCACACTTTGTTAGCTCCCTTTGGATCGATAAAACCTTCTCGTTGCATCATATACAACTCTTCTTCCAGAAATCCATTCAGGAATGCAGTTTTTACATCCATTTGCCAAATTTCATAATCATAAAATGCGGTAATTGCTAACATGATTCGGACAGACTTAAGCATCGCTACGGGTGAGAAGGTCTCATCGTAGTCAACCCCTTGAACTTGTCGAAAACCTTTTGCAACAAGTTGAGCTTTGTAGACAGTAACATTACCGTCAGCGTCGGTCTTCTTCTTGAAGATCCATTTATTCTCAATTGCTTGCCGACCATCGGGCAAGTCAACCAAAGTCCATACTTTGTTCTCATACATGGATCTCATCTCAGATTTCATGGCTTCAAGCCATTTTGCAGAATCTGGGCTCACCATTGCTTCTTCATAGTTCGTAGGTTCATCATGATCTAGTAGCATGACTTCCGGAATAGGATTACCGTACCACTCTGGTGCGGATCTTACTCTGTTCGACCTACGTGGTTCTGTATTAACTTGATCTGAAGTTCTATGATCATTATCATCAACTTCCTCACTAGTTGGTTTTGACGTCACAGAAACCGGTTCCTGTGATGTATTATTTTCCAACAAGGGAGTAGGTACAGTTACCTCATCAAGTTCTACTTTCCTCCCACTCACTTCTTTCGAGAGAAACTCCTTCTCTAGAAAGGATCCATTCTTAGCAACGAATGTCTTGCCTTCGGATGCTTGATAGAAGGTGTACCCAACTGTCTCCTTTGGGTATCCTATGAAGACACATTTCTCCTATTTGGGTTCGAGCTTATCAGGTTGAAGCTTTTTCACATAAGCATCGCAACCCCAAACTTTAAGAAACGACAACTTTGGTTTCTTGCCAAACCATAGTTCATAAGGTGTCGTCTCAACGGATTTCGATGGTGCCCTATTTAACGTGAATGTGGCTGTCTCTAGAGCATAACCCCAAAACGATAGCGGTAAATCTGTAAGAGACATCATAGACCGCACCATATCAAGTAAAGTACGATTACGACGTTCGGACACACCATTACGCTGTGGTGTTCCGGGTGGCGTGAGTTGTGAAACTATTCCACATTGTTTTAAGTGTAAACCAAACTCGTAACTCAAATATTCTCCTCCACGATCAGATCGTAGAAACTTTATTTTCTTGTTACGATGATTTTCAACTTCACTCTGAAATTCTTTGAACTTTTCAAATGTTTCAGACTTATGCTTCATTAAGTAGATATACCCATATCTGCTTAAATCATCCGTGAAGGTGAGAAAATAACGATATCCGCCACGAGCCTCAACATTCATTGGACCACATACATCTGTATGTATGATTTCCAACAAATCTGTTGCTCTCTCCATAGTACCGGAGAACGACGTTTTGGTCATCTTGCCCATGAGGCACGGTTCGCAAGTACCAAGTGATTCATAATCAAGTGGTTCCAAAAGTTCATCAGTATGGAGTTTCTTCATGCGCTTTATACCGATATGACCCAAACGGTAGTGCCACAAATAAGTTGCACTATCATTATCAACTTTGCATCTTTTGGCTTCAACACTATGAATATGTGTGTCACTACTATCGAGATTCATCAAAAATAGACCACTCTTCAGGGGTGCATGACCATAAAACATATTACTCATATAAATAGAACAACCATTATTCTCTGATTTAAATGAATAACCGTCTCGCATCAAACAAGATCCAGATATAATGTTCATGCTCAACGCTGGCACCAAATAACAATTATTTAGGTGTAATATTAATCCCGAAGGTAGATGTAGAGGTAGCGTGCCGACCGCGATCACATCGACTTTGGAACCATTTCCCACGCGCATCGTCACCTCATCCTTTGCCAGTGTTCGCTTAATCCGTAGTCCCTGTTTCGAGTTGCAAATATTAGCAACAGAACCAGTATCAAATACCCAGGTGCTACTGCGAGCTCTAGTAAGGTACACATCAATAACATGTATATCACATATACCTTTGTTCACTTTGCCATCCTTCTTATCCGCCAAATACTTGGGGCAGTTCCGCTTCCAGTGACCAGTCTGCTTGCAGTAGAAGCACTCAGTTTCAGGCTTAGGTCCAGACTTGGGTTTCTTCTCTTGAGTAGCAACTTGTTTGCTGTTCTTCTTGAAGTTCCCCTTCTTCTTCCCTTTGCCCTTTTTCTTGAAACTAGTGGTCTTGTTAACCATCAACACTTGATGCTCCTTCTTGATTTCTACCTCCGCAGCCTTTAGCATTGCGAAGAGCTCGGGAATCGTCTTATCCATCCCTTGCATATTATAGTTCATCACGAAGCTCTTGTAGCTTGGTGGAAGTGATTGGAGAATTCTGTCAATGACGCTATCATCCGGAAGATTAACTCCCAGTTGAATCAAGTGATTACAATACCCAGACATCTTGAGTATGTGCTCACTGACAGAACTATTCTCCTCCATCTTGCAGCTATAGAACTTATTGGAGACTTCATATCTCTCAATCCGGGCATTCTTCTGGAATATCAACTTCAACTCCTGAAACATCTCATATGCTCCATGACGTTCAAAATGTCGTTGAAGTCCCGGTTCTAAGGCGTAAAGCATGGCACATTGAACTATCGAGTAGTCATCAGCTTTGCTCTGCCAGACGTTCTTAACGTCGTGAGTTGCATCAGCAGCAGGCCTGGCACCCAGCGGTGCTTCCAGGACGTAATTTTTCTGTGCAGCAATGAGGATAATCCTCAAGTTACGGACCCAGTCCGCGTAGTTGCTGCCATCATCTTTCAACTTAGCTTTCTCAAGGAACGCATTAAAATTCAAGGGAACAACAGCACGGGCCATCTATCTACAAACAACATAGACAAGCAAGATACTATCAGGTACTAAGTTCATGATAAATTTTAGTTCAATTAATCATATTACTTAAGAACTCCCACTTAGACAGACATCTCTCTAGTCATCTAAGTGATCACGTGATCCAAATCAACTAAACCATAACCGATCATCACGTGAGATGGAGTAGTTTTCAATGGTGAACATCTTATGTTGATCATATCTACTATATGATTCACGCTCGACCTTTCGGCCTCCGTGTTCCGAGGCCATATCTGCATATGCTAGGCTCGTCAAGTTTAACCTGAGTATTCTGCGTGTGCAAAACTGGCTTGCACCCATTGTAGATGAACGTAGAGCTTATCACACCCGATCATCACGTGGTGTCTGGGCACGACGAACTTTGGCAACGGTGCATACTCAGGGAGAACACTACTTGATAATTTTTAGTGAGAGATCATCTTAAAATGCTACCGTCAATCAAAGCAAGATAAGATGCATAAAGGATAAACATCACATGCAATCAATATAAGTGATATGATATGGCCATCATCTTCTTGTGCTTGTGATCTCCATCTCCGAAGCACCATCATGATCACCATCGTCACCGGCGCGCCACCTTGATCTCCATCGTAGCATCGTTGTCATTTACGCCATCTATTGCTTCTACGACTATCACTACCGCTTAGTGATAAAGTAAAGCAATTACAGGGCGTTTGCATTTCATACAATAAAGCGACAACCATATGGCTCCAGCCAGTTGCCGATAACTTCGGTTACAAAACATGATCATCTCATACAATAAAATATAGCATCATGTCTTGGCCATATCACATCACAACATGCCCTGCAAAAACAAGTTAGACGTCCTCTACTTTGTTGTTGCAAGTTTTACGTGGCTGCTACGGGCTTAAGCAAGAACCAATCTCACCTACGCATCAAAACCACAACGATAGTTTGTCAAGTTGATGCTGTTTTAACCTTCGCAAGGACCGGGCGTAGCCACACCCGGTTCAACTAAAGTTGGAGAAACTGACACCCGCTAGTCACCTGTGTGCAAAGCACGGCGGTAAAACCAGTCTCACGTAAGCGTACGCGTAATGTCAGTCCGGGCCGCTTCATCCAACAATACCGCCGAACCAAAGTATGACATGCTGGTAAGCAGTATGACTTATATTTCCCACAACTCACTTGTGTTCTACTCGTGCATATAACATCAAACCATAAAAACCTAGGCTCTGATACCACTGTTGGGGAACGTAGTAATTTCAAAAAATTTCCTACGCACACGCAAGATCATGGTGATGCATAGCAACGAGAGGGGAGAGTGTTGTCTACGTACCCTCGTAGACCGAAGCGGAAGCATTGACGCAACGTTGAGGAAGTAGTCGTACGTCCTCCCGGTCCAACCGATCCAAGCACCGTTACTCCGGCACCTCCGAGTTCTTGACACGCGTACAGGTCGATGATGCACCCTCGATCTCCAATCCAGTAGAGGCTCCGAGGGGGAGTTCCGTCAGCACGACGGCGTGGTGACGATCTTGATGTTCTCCTATCGCAGGGCTTCGCCTAAGCACCGCTACAATATGATCGAGGTGTAATATCGTGGAGGGGGGCACGACACACGGCTAAGGAACGATCAATGATCAACTTGTGTGTCCTAGGGTGCCCCCCTACCCCCGTATATAAAGGAGGGAGGGAGGAGGTGGCCGGCCTCAAGGGCGGCGCGCGATAGGGAGGGGGAAACCTACTCCAAGTAGGTTTCCCTCTCTTTTCCTTATCTTATTTGGAGGGGGAAGGAAGGAGTACTAGTATTAGGAAGTAGTACTAGTAGTAGGAAGGAAGAGATGGGGAAGGAGAAAGGAAAGGGGGGGCCGGCCCCCCTCCCCAATTCGGATTGGGCTTGGGGGGGCGCGCCCCCCTCCCTTGCTCCTTCTCTCTTCCTCCTACATTGGCCCAATAAGGCCCATATACCTCCCGGGGGGTTCCGGTAACCTCCCGGAGCTCCAAACTTCACCGGAACCTTTCCGGTGTCCAAATATATCCGTCCAATATATCAATCTTTATGTCTCGACCATTTCGAGACTCCTCGTCATGTCCGTGATCATATCCGGGACTCCGAACAACCTTCGGTACATCACAATACATAAACTCATAATATAACTGTCATCGAAACCTTAAGTGTGCGGACCCTACGGTTCGAGAACAATGTAGACATGACCGAGACATGTCTCCGGTCAATAACCAATAGCGGGACCTGGATGCCCATATTGGTTCCTACATATTCTACGAAGATCTTTATCGGTCAAACCGCACAACAACATACGTTGTTCCCTTTGTCATCGGTATGTTACTTGCCCGAGATTCGATCGTCGGTATCCAATACCTAGTTCAATCTCGTTACCGGCAAGTCTCTTTACTCGTTCCGTAATACATCATCTCACAACTAACTCATTAGTTGAAATGCTTGCAAGGCTTAAGTGATGTGTATTACCGAGAGGACCCAGAGATACCTCTCCGACATTCGGAGTGACAAATCCTAATCTCGAAATACGCCAAATCAACAAGTACCTTCGGAGACACCTGTAGAGCACCTTTATAATCACCCAGTTACGTTGTGACGTTTGGTAGCACACAAAGTGTTCCTTCGGTAAACGGGAGTTGCATAATCTCATAGTCATAGGAACATATATAAGTCATGAAGGAAGCAATAGCAACATACTAAACGATCATGTGCTAAGCTAACGGAATGGGTCATGTCAATCAGATCATTCAACTAATGATGTGACCTTGTTAATCAAATAACAACTCCTTGTTCATGGTTAGGAAACATAACCATCTTTGATTAACAAGCTAGTCAAGTAGAGGCATACTAGTGACACTCTGTTTGTCTATATATTCACACATGTATTATGTTTCCGGTTAATACAATTCTAGCATGAATAATAAACATTTATCATGATATGAGGAAATAAATAATAAGTTTATTATTGCCTCTAGGGCATATTTCCTTCAACGAGTTGGATAGGTCACCCTCAGAGCAGACCGTAACCGGCGGGATCACCACCGGAGCTCCCAATTCCAAGTGAAGAATTTTCCAAAATTTGGCTGAGTGGTAACAGCCCCAGAAGCGATGGTAGTTCGTTTCTTCCCTGCCACAAGCAACGCAAACCACGCCTGCCTTGATGTTTCTCCTCTGAAGCTCGGACCCAACAGCAAGCCCATTCCTAATCAGCCGCCAGGTGTGCGTTTTGACCTTCCCAGGCACGATCGAGTCCCACAAACCTAGCCACGCTCGATGTGTAGCAACCGCCGACGAGGGCTCCGGCCGTCCGGATTTAAGGTGTTGTTGCATCATCTTCAAATGGTAGGCTGATCGGACGGTAAAAATACCATTTTTTGTGAAGTTCCAGGCTTGGTAATCCTCCATGCCCGCCCCCCTATCTGAATTTGCATGATTTCGCGAGCCTCATCCGGGGAAAACATCTCCTGAACCTTGACTTGGTCCCGCGCCGTACCATGTGAGTTCAGCATATCAGAAACCCTGTTTATACCATGAATGTAGGTCTGGCCAAGTGGCGTCAAACTACCCTTCCGCGGTATCCAATTATCATGATGGCTCCTTATCCTACTTCCATCTCCTATTCTCCAAATCAGACCGTCCAGTAAAATATTTCTTCCATGTATAATACCCCTGAAGGTATATGAGCCCCCTCCAGGACAAGTTGCACCAAGAATTGAGCTGTCAGGCAAATACCGAGCCTTCAAAACCCTTGCGCAAAGTGAATTAGGAGCTTTTAAAAGCCGCCAAGCCTGTTTAGCTAGCAAAGCTTGGTTAAAAACCTCCGGGTCTCTGAAGCCTAGTCCTCCTTCCTGCTTCCTCGTACACATTTTATCCCACGCAATCCAGTGCACCTTCTTCTCACCGTTCGCTGCACCCCACCAGAAGTTCGAAGAGATTGATGACAAATTCCCACACATTTTCTTTGTGAGTTGAAAACAGCTCATGGTGAATGTTGGTGTGGATTGGAGTCCGAACTTCACTAGAAGTTCCCTGGCAGTTTGTGAGAGTCCTTGACCTTTATATCCCGCAACCTTCTTTCCTGCACTCTCCTGGACATACTTGAAGGCCCCATCTTTGGATCTTCCCACCACCGTAGGCAAACCCAAATATCTATCACTCAGGGCCTCCGATGAGATGCCCACTGTTTGCTGCAATAACACTTTGTCCTCCTCCTTAGTTCCCTTGCCGAAGAAGATGATGATTTTTGCAGGTTTACCTTTTGTCCAGAGGCCATCTCATAGTCATGCAAGATAGTACGAAGCACCTCCAAATTCTCCTTAGATCCCTCAAGGAATTCCACACTATCATCAGCGAAAAGGAGGTGAGTTACCGTGGGGCCAGTGCTCCCAAACGATACCTCCTTAATCTCCTTCCTCTGTTGGGCATGTCACAGAAGGGCTGAGAACCCCTCTACACAAAATAGGACAGATAGGGTGACAGATGGTCTCCTTGTCGGAGACCCCGAGATGAATTAAAACTATGCGAGAGTCCACCATTCAACTTGACTTGGAACCTAGTGGATGTTACGCAGCGCATCTATCCATTGCCAGGGAACCCTAGTTTCTCCATCATTTGTCATAGGAAAGCCCACTCCATCCTGTCATAGGCCTTCATCATATCCAGTTTCACTGCACATAGGGGTTTCCTACGCTTCCTCTTCCGAATAGCATGGACACATTCATAAGCTACAAGAACGTTGTCCGTGATTAGTCTCCCTGATACGAACACACTCTGCTCCTCGGATATCATAATAGGCAGCACCACTTTGAGTCCATTAGCTAACACCTTCGCCGCTATTTTATAAAGAACATTTCATAGGCTTATAGGTCGAAACTATGAAAGTAACTCCAGTGAGTTTACTTTCGGGATCATAACGATAATGGTGTCGTAGAATCCATTTGGAGCTTCCTTGCGGCCAGAAAATCTCTCACCGCCGAACACACATCGTCCTTCACCAATGACCAGTGTCGTTGATAGAACATAGCCGGTAAACCATCCGGGCCCGGTGACTTTGTTGGCCCCATTTGGAATAGGGCCCTCTGAAAGTGCTAGTATCGACTAGAGGGGGGGGGGGGGGGTGAATAGGCGATTTTTATGGAAGTCTTCAAAACTTGGAAGTTTTGAAGACAAACAACAGAAACAACCTAATTGATATGCAGCGGAAGATAAACTACCCTGAACAAGCCATAGTCACACATGTCATGATGTGAAAGTACAGGACTAGTGGCAGTCAGGTAGTAAGGATCAAGTTGGAAGATAGTATGAAGCCAATCAACAATAGTAGTCAAGCAATGAAGTCAAACAGATAAACAGATATGCAATGACTTCATGAATACAAACTTAAGTATGGTTGGAAGGGATAGAACCAGTTGCTTGTTGAAGACACATGATTTGTTGGACCAGTTCCAGTTGCTGTGACAACTGTACGTCTGGTTAGGGAGGCTGAGATTTAACTCAGAAGACCGTGTCTTCACCTTATTCCCCTTGAGCTAAGGACACCCAGTCCTCGCCCAATCACTCTGGTAAGTCTTCAAGGGAGACTTCCAAACCTTCACAGACTTCGTTCACCGGCAATCCACAATGACTCTTGGATGCCCAGAACGCGACGCCTAACCGGCTGGAGGATTCACAGTCCTCAAGTGTAATAAGTCTTCAGGTCACACAGACAGAAAGACTTCAGTGATGCCTAACACTCTTTGGCTCTGGGTGTTTGGGCTTTATCCTCGCAAGGATTTCTCTCTCTCAAATGCTTCGAGGTGGGTTGCTCTCAAACGACAAAAGCCGTGCACAAACTCTGAGCAGCCACCAATTTATGGTGTAGGGGGTGGGCTATTTATAGCCACTAGGCAACCCGACCTGATTTGTCCAAAATGACCCTGGGTCACTAAGGAACTGACGCGTGTTCCAACGGTCAGATTTCAAACACACGCGGCAGCTTTACTTGGGCTATAAGCAAAGCTGACTCATCCAGCTCTGGATAAGATTTTCTCTCGTTGTCTTCACCCGAAGACATAGGATTTGGGTTGAGCATCACTTCAGTCATTCTGACTTAGTTCACTTGGACCCCACTTAATAGTACGGTGGTTCCTATGACTCAACAAAGGAGAAACGAAACAACGAAAAAAATAGTCTTCGCGCTCCAAAGTCTTCACGCAATGTCTTCTCATGTCATAGTTTTCAATATGAATATCTTCTCATACCACCATTGTCTTCAATGTCTTCACACATTTTTAGGGGTCATCTCCGGTAGGTAAACCGAATCAATGAGGGACACTACCTGCGTTATCCTGCAATTCTCACAAACGCATTAGTCCCTCAACCAACTTTGTCGTCAATACTCCAAAACCAACAAGGGGTGGCACTAGATGCACTTACAATCTCCCCCTTTTTGGTGATTGATGACAAACTGGTTGAAGTTTTCAACAGGGATAAAGTATGTGAAATTGTAAGGATAGGAATTTGTCTTCATAGGTTGCAAGGGCTCCCCCTGAAGATGTGCATATAAGTAATTTGCTTTTGGAATGCAAATGCACATGGCAGGTTGTACTTGTGGAGATCCACTTCAACTTATGAAGTTAATTCATCATGCATGAAATAATATAGCAATGAGAATGACATGCATAATGAAAAATGGACGTCTGCGGAATGATCTAAGTGCGGAAGTTATCATCGCACATGCGGAATTTATCATCGCAAAGCAAATAAGTAGCAGAAGTAGCAGACGACCATCAAGTTTAGGTGTTACAACTCAAAGAACCAAATGTTTCAAAACGCAAGAGTTGTAAGCACGCAACAAAATATAATGCAACCGCCCATATGAACCCGCTTGAAGACTATCAACTCATACGCTTCCCCCCTTTTGTCAGTAATGACCAAAAAGGTTTGAAGACATAGAGCACCTACTCGTCATCATGAGTAGGTGAAGCAGCAGGGTTGTCATTGTTGGTTGGCGGTGCAGAGGAGCTTGGTGCAGTGTCGATGCGCGCTATAGTAGTTGGAGGTGGTGAAGTAGCGTCATCTTCATCATCGATCACTCTGGCATTAACTGTTGCCGCGGAAGAGGAATATTCAGAGTCTTCAAGAGATGGAGTTCGACGCAGGGTAGCAGTCCGTGGAGGAGTGGAGTCGAACTGGAATCTTTCATTGAAGCCATCATCTTGAAGATCAGCTTCAGCACTGAGTAGGGTCAAACTCTTCCATGATCTTCGGCAAGTTTCATGAGCAACAAAGGCATTCTTGGTGGCAAGGTTGCGAATGCGATTGACATCCACCAAGAGGCTTTGCATTTGGCGCTTGAGTCAGAAATGATGCTTATCCTGCTTCTGATGAAGAGCCACAAGAAGCTCTCGGTCATTAAGAACACGAGAACGCTTCCGAGGCCTTTGCGCAATGGTGCTTTCAGTGGCTTCAGGTGGCGCTCTGTGAGGCAGACGGGTGTTACCAGCTAGTGGGTAGACTCTTGTGGCTGCTTGAACACCTTCAATAGGCTGAGTGAAGCTTTGGTGCTCAATGTTCTGAAGACAAAGTGGCGTCTTGGCAGGGCCAGAGTATACAACATCAACTGACATATCAACCTCTGGCAAAAATATGATGTGATTGCGAGCAGAGGGCCGATAATTGACAGATGAGTGTCGCTTGATGAGGTGCATGACCCAGGGAGCATAAAACTTCAGACCAAACAGGTCAGAACCGGAAGCAGCAAGTTGCCTGATGAAGAATTCCTGAGTGTTGAAGCAGATGCCATTAAGAATAGAGAAGACAAATGTCTTCATGGCTCCTTCAAGCTTGGCTGATGATGAGTGTCCCTTGACTGGCCATAGAGTTCGCCTGATGATATGATATATGGTGCGAGGCAGATACTCAAGGTCTTCAACGAAGAAATGTGTGGGATACTCAGCGTCAGATGGCAAAGGCTTCATCATGCTCAGCATCTGGCTTATGTTGGGTTCTGGCTTATGAAAGATGCTGTCCACAGCATTGCGGTGTAGCTGACAGTTAGGCTCATACAGTTCTCCAGGAGTGGCTAGCCCAGTAAGCTCGATGATATCCATGGCTTTTGCTTCATGATGAACATTGCCAGTCATCCACTCGAGAACCCATGTCTTGATGTCTCTGTAGTAGCCGCGAATGTGCAGAGTGGCGTAGAATTGAAGCAATAGCTCTTCATTCCAGTGTTCCTTGTCTGTCACAAAATGAAGCAAACCAGCATCGCGAAAGCAGTCAAGTGCTTCTTCCAAGCATGGCAGTCCAGCAATAGCTTCAGTGTCAAGGCGCATATGAGGGAAAATGCGCCCTTGATCATATAGCACGCAGGAGTAATAGCTTCACTGCGGATAGCTCCAGAACCGATCTGATGAAATCCTTGGCTTGGAGTAGGGATTCTTGGCGTTGTCAAAGAAGGTATTGTGGCTCTTGAAGCCATTTGCATTGAAAGACCCGGGGGAGTTGGCAGTACCTGGAAACCTTGGCAATCTCGGCTTTGGCTTCTGGACCTGAGGCCGATGCTCAACATGATAGTCAAATTGGGGGCCGGAGGCAGCAGGCGGAGGCACCAGAACGGGCCATCGGACAGTGAGAGGCTGACCGTGATCGTATGCTTTCTCAATAGTGTGAGGCCATGGAGACGGAACAGGAGCAGGGGCAACATCATAGGGTTCAGGCTGCACAACAGGTGCTTCAGGAGCAGTTGTCATATTTGCTTCAGGTGCAACCTCCTCATTGGCGTCAGGTGCAGCGTTCTCATTGGCGTCAGATTCAGGGGCCACATTTGCTTCGGGCACAGTTGCCTCATTGGTTTCAGGTTCTGTGCCCACACTTGCTTCAGGCACACTCGTTGGTGCAGGCTCCACATTGGCGTCAGCCATGACCACGTCATTGGCTTCATTAGCATTGGTGGTGGCAGCCTCAACATTTTCAACCTCCTCTTGACGAGCAGGAGGGTCGGGCATAGGCACGTTCAGATCATGAACTGCTTCTTCTTCAATCATAGGGGGAGTTGGAATACAAACTTCTTCTTCTTCAGTAGCAGGGGGAGTTGGTACACGTACTTCTTCTTCTTTTTCTTCGGCTGATGCAGCCGGAATGTCTTCAACAACATGTGCTTCAGACACGGAAATGTTCACTGTTGGAGCTGGTTCAGACAATACTTGCCGTGCAACAGGTGAACGTTGCACTTCTCCTTCAGGAATGCTCGACAGAGGGACTTCAGGCCTTTGTCCTCTTCGAAGCCTGCATAGAGCTGGCTTCAGGTTGGGAGATGGAGTTGGGTGAGCCTGAAAGTCTTCATCCTCTTCTTGCACTGGGGGTGGAGCTTGTTGTTGTTGTTGGGGAGTATTGGGGGAGTCTTGTCGCTGTGGGTGATCACCCCACGAAGCATCCTGTGCGATTAGCGTCAATGGACGACCAATGCTGATGATTTCGCTGTTCGTACAAACAGGCGATGATACCACTTGATGTTCGATTTGAGGAAGAACTTCATCATCATTTATATTGTCATCTTGACCAATGTCTTCAGCAGCGTTGGGTTCAGCTGCTGGCATATCTTCAGTCTCATGAGCCTCTGTGGTAGCAGGCTCATGGAAAACCATCCTTCTTTCTTGATGAACAGACACAGGGCGAACAACGGAGATGGGTTCAACGACTAAGGGCTCTATGAAAGCAGCCCTAGTCTTCTTTGTTGGAACTTCGCCCACAGGATCGATCACATCAAATCACGACAGAGACGCGCACACAATAACTTTTGCCAAAGGCACGTGTCGTGCCTTGTTCTTCTTCTCTTTATTGATTTTCTGTTTTCTTCACAATGATGTTACAACTTGATCTCACGGCCAGGGCTGTATATATATACACACCCAGGTGCCTAAAGATACGACTCAATCCTTCTCGTACTTGGACTTTGACTACTAACTTAGCATGACACGGACTGGACACTACGTAGACTAACCGGACAACTAACTCCTAACATGAGCTTAACTAGTACTACTAGCCGGACACAAATAGATCGCTTTCCAACTTGTGTGCGTTACTACCATGCAACAGAAACAAACCTAACTTTCAAGATTATGCTAACAATCTCCCCCTAATCTTGACTTGTCATCTCTTCATACTCCTTCTGATCTTGACTCGTTGTTGATTCGCAGCTTGTTGATCCAAACTCTGACACATGATCCGGACTACCAGCCCACACGGTCGCATCTATGTGTGCAACGTGCAAGACTGGTCACATCATCAGTCTTCACGTCGTTCAACTTAACTGGTCACTGTCCCACTACATGCCGAGCTTGATCTTCAACTGTCATATCCGTACACTGAGTATGACCCGCGTGGAAACATGCAGTGCGCCTCCTTGCTCTGCCATGTTGTGCCACCGCCATTGCTTGGCCGCTACCTTGCACTCGGTCCGCACCATACTCCTTGTACTTTCTTGCAATAGATCCACTCTCCACTGCTCGCACACCTCCTCGCTTTACGATGGCTTCGCCTACCATCGTCCGCCTTCGGCATCACACCGAATCCACACTGGCCGCAACCAGGACGCTCCACGAGGACGTGGACATGACTCACGGAACACCGTGCACACCGCGTCCACTTGCAACGAATCATCACCAAGACGAGCACTTGGACACGATGACGACTCATAGACGCAACGACGACTGAACGTACAAACTCGCACGCCTCCATGACTCATCCGACTCCCCCGGATGACGATCTTGATGAGCACCAGCGCCGCACCTCGGCACCACCTCTCCCATCAACGATCTCCTTCCACCACCTTGTCGTCTCCCTCCTTGTCGCTCCAACGAACGACGATCGCTTGATCCTCCTCGTCGCTGCCCCACCCAGCGACTTCATCGCCCGCCCCGAGGCGCTAGTCAGGTCGCCACCCCGGGGCAAGCACAACTTCAAATCGACCTTGCTCTAGATACCAATTGTTGGAACTTCGCCCACAGGATCGATCACATCAAATCACGACAGAGACGCGCACACAATAACTTTTGCCAAAGGCACGTGTCGTGCCTTGTTCTTCTTCTCTTTATTGATTTTCTGTTTTCTTCACAATGATGTTACAACTTGATCTCACGGCCAGGGCTGTATATATATACACACCCAGGTGCCTAAAGATACGACTCAATCCTTCTCGTACTTGGACTTTGACTACTAACTTAGCATGACACGGACTGGACACTACGTAGACTAACCAGACTACTAACTCCTAACATGAGCTTAACTAGTACTACTAGCCGGACAAAAATAGATCGCTTTCCAACTTGTGTACGTTACTACCATGCAACAGAAACAAACCTAACTTTCAAGATTATGCTAACATTCTTGGTCTTGCGCTTCTTCTTGGAGGGAGCGGCATCAGAAGCTTCAGTATTCTTTCTCTTCCTCGCATCAGCCTCGGCAGCTTTTGTCTTCTTTTGTTCTAAAGTGATTGTGGTGACCTTTGGCTTCGAGCCAGTCATGCTGCTCGGGAAGATAATGCGAGGGGCTTCTTGGCTTGAAGCCGCATGCTGTTCAGCAGGGTGCTTCTTCTTCCTCTTTGCAGCCATCCTGGGATCAATGCCTGGACGGCCAAGGGACTTGCGCTTCTCAGCCTCATTGTAGGCAAGCACACACTTATCAGCCAAAAGCTTCATGCGTTCTCGAGAGCCTTGAACTTCTTGGCATTTCTGCAGAAAAGCTTCTTTGAGCTCATGGAGCATGACCTTGAAGTTGCGGACGTCTTGAACACTCAGATTGGCCACATGCTTCTTGAATTGAGCCTTCTCAAAGTCAATCTTATTTTTGAGCTCAACGATGCGCTGAGCAAGAGCTAGCTCAGAAGCAATGGCGCCATTGAAGGCGACACTGAGGCCAACTGGGAGCTGTAAGTCTTCAAAACTGACGTTGGGGGTGTCGAACCACTCATCAATGAAATTATGAATGATGGCCACATCAAACAGAGGCAGGTTGCTGAAGATTTCTGCTTCTTCTTTGCTCTTTATCAGCTTCTCAAGGGCATCATCCGCAAGATCTTCATCACTTGATAGATCAATGGGTTCTTCACGCAGAATGGCAGCAGGAGTCAAAGCTCGCTGATCAGATGGTCTAACAAGCTGCTTTTTCTTGTCCGTTCTCCTGGAGACACGGGACAGATCTTCAGATTGCACACTGCCTTCAGGAGGTGCAGTGGCCAGTGGCTTCGCACACAAAGTCTTCGGAGGTGGCTTTGCAGCTGAGGTTGAAGCCTTAGACTTCTTTTGCTTCTGCGGCTTTGGAGGTGGCGAAGCAGGGGCTTCATCAGAGTCAGCACCATCGTCAGAATGATCGACTCTGGCACCTTGGACCACGATATAGGTGATAAGGCCGTCAAGGTTGGCATAGGGGCCAATGACCACTACAAGAAACCTGTTAATCCATGACGGATACGTGATGACGTTCCTAGAATCCGTCACAAATTATGACGGAAAACCATGACCTGTCATGACTACCGTCACCGATTTGTAAGCCGTGGTTGGGCCCGAAAACAGCGGGCCCTTGATGACGGACGTCGGGCTACCGTCAGAATCCGTCGCGGATTGACCAAGCGGGCTTAGTCGGGCCTACCGTTTTTTTAATATACACCATCCGGACCGTCACAGATTGTGCTCCTACTGATGTGGCGTACATGCCCATTCGTTGGTCCACATGTCGGTCAGACCAGCTCAAGAAAATAAAACTGTGAGGATACGTGTCGGTGCCATACTGCCATTGGACACATGATAATGTATTTTGCGTTATGTTGCTTCCCGTAAAAAAGCAGTGGAGACTTTCTTTTCCCCGATTCTCAATCCTCCAGATCCCGTTGACCGTCGCCGCCGCCAGTGCCACCGACGACTGCCCGGGCGAGGGTGGTTAGATCCGGCGGGGTGGTCCATCTCAGCCTCTTGCCTCGCCGCCAGGCGCCCTTGCTGCGTCGACAAGCCAGCGTCCGCCCGCCATTGCCACGCCAACAATCCAGCCACCGCATGGACGAGCCAGTCGCTGCCCGCACTTGCTCACCGGACAAGCCCCCGTTCTTTCCCTACATCAACGTCAGCCAAGAGCGAGCGGTATGTCTCCGGCAGAAATCATCTCTCTCTCCTTCAGAATTTGTTGACTAAATATTTTGATTTGCAATTTTCCCCTTCAGAATTTGGGGTGAACTTTTTCCCTTTAGGTTTCAGCCTATTTAGATCTAGAGGTATGGTGCAGAGCAAATGCTTCTGGGATTCATCTCCCTGCTGGGTGAACTTTTTCCCTTTAGGTTTCAGTCTATCTAGATCTAGAGGTATGATACATGAGCTGTTGGTCCTGCTAGCTTCAGCTTTTCAGAAAGATATAAACTGATAAATCAACAGCAGCTTGAGTAGATAATTTGGATTTCATAATCTGCCACGGCCGAAAATCAGCAAGGTGGCCCATTGAATTCTTTGCCACGGCAATGAAGTTACACAATCTGTAAATAACTTTGTGCACTTTATATCAGCAGCATTTTTTACATGAGCTGTGATTCCTACTACAGTTTCAGCCTTCATCCAGCAAAGCTGATGAATTAACAGCTCGAGCTCTAGGACATGTATTCCTCTGTTTTGGGGTGGTCCAAAGGACATGTATTCCTCTGTTTTAAAATTTTATAACTGAATCAACCATACACCAAGAGACAATATGAGTTTATAGTAAGTAAATTATGAGAGGATCATGCCTATAAATTTTCTTGCATCCAACTACCCAAGATCATTACCCTTGTACAAACATTTTGTGCAAACAGGTGTGTACAAAATGTGTACTACGGTTTGTAGACCTCTTTAATGTGGAATAATCAGTGAAGTATTGTCAAATGGTGAACGTTCCTTTGTTAGAGCAAAAGAAAAATCTTTTGATGAACTGTGATCAGTATAGTGTGAAGCAGTATAATTATAATTCTGAACATATTTTAGTTTGTTGTACTGTACATTTTAATTTGATGGCCGGGGTAAACCTTTGATTGAGTTGGTTCTTTTTCTGCAGTGCAGATGGATAGACGTTGGATTCATGGTACATTGTTTTCCCGTGAGTACATCGAAGGTGTCAAAGAATTTATGAAATTCATTCAAGAGAAATTCAGCGAGGATGATAAAATACTCTGCCCATGTAGAAAATGCCTTAATCATAACTACCAGCATCAGACCGTTGCGAACACGCACATACTGACGTATGGCATGGAAAGTACATATACTCGCTGGATATATCATGGAGAAGACTTTGATGTAGATGTTATTGAACATCCTGTTGATGTGCATGACACTGAGGATGGTGACAATGGCGCTGACCGGTTTGAAGAGATGTTTGAAGACCTACGCACAGCAGTAGAACAAGCTCAGAGTGAAACTGAAAATCAAGATGCTAACAATGGTGGAAACCCTTCTGAGAATGAGTCTTTTTTGAAGAATGTGATGAAGGAGGCAAAACGACAGCTTTATCATGGTTGTACCAAGTTTTCAAGGTTCTCCTTTGTGGTAAAGCTTCTTCACTTGAAGTCATACCATAGGATCCCGAATAGTGCATTTACTGAAATTTTAAAGCTATTAGCCGAAGCATTTCCTGAACCCAATACACTCCCAAAATCGTATAAGGAAGCAAAGAGTCTTCTAAAGGAATTAGGCCTTGGGTATGAGTCTATACATGTGTGCTTGAATAATTGCATTCTGTTCAGAAAGCAATATGCCAATCATGACAACTACCCAGTTTGTGGACTATCAAGGTGGAAAGACCCTGCTAGAAAGAAGATTCCACAGAAAGTGTTGAGGCATTTTCCATTGGTACCTAGGCTAAAGAGGATGTTTCTTTCCAAAAAAGGTGCAGAAGAAGCACAATGGCATGAGCTAAAGAGGCAGCCCAATGAGAAGGAACTGAGTCATCCAAAAGACGGTGATGCACGGAAAGATTTTGATGAAAAATTTCCAGAATTTGCAAAAGATGCCAGAAACTTTAGGCTTGGCATTGCCACTGATGGGTTCAATCCTTTTGGAAATTTCAACACAACCTATAGTATGTGGCCTGTATTTGTTATACCATACAACCTTCCACCTTGGGCATGCATGGATCAGTCAAATTTTATGATGGCTTTGCTGATTCCTGGTCCCAAATCACCTGGCAAGCACTTCGATGTCTTTCTGCAACCACTTGTTGAAGAATTACTTGAGCTCTGGGAGGGTGTGCGTACATATGATGCTCTTAGTGGAAAAATGTTTGATCTTCATGCTGCAGTTCTATGGTGCATTCACGATTACCCAGCTCTGAGCACTCTTTCAGGGCGTACCACAAGAGGCTATTTTGCATGTATTCATTGTGACAAACACCCTCTTTCTTACAGCCTAAGGAATAAAATTGGGTATATTGGTCACTACCGTTTCCTTCCAAGGGGTCATCGTTTACGGAGAAACAATGAATTTGTTGGTCTTCATGAAAGCAATGATGAGCCAGGTAAATTCTCTGAGAATGAGTTACAAGCAGAATTGGAGAAGGTTAGACCTGGGAGACACCAAGAAAGTAGGAAAAGGAAGCGTTCTGACCTGGGCAGCAAGAAGGATCATGTGCCAATTTGGGGCCGGAGGGTTTGTTTGTGGGATTTGAAGTATTGGGCAAAGTTGAAGCTGAGACACAATCTTGATGTCATGCACATTGAGAAAAACATTTGTGAAAACCTCATTGGGACAATTCTGAATCTGGAGGGTAAGACAAAGGACACACTTAATGCTAGGATTGATCTGAAAGATTTGAATATTAAAGAAGAGTTGCAATTGAGGAAGGAGGGAGACTCATATGTGATGCCTCGGGCCCGATATACCTTGTCCAAAGAACAAGTGGTTGCATTTTGTCAATTTTTACGAGAGTTAAAGTTTCCAGATGGGTTTGCTTCCAACATCTCAAGATGCACAAGTGCTGATGGAACCAGGGTACAAGGCCTGAAAACACATGATTGTCACATTCTTTTGCAGAGAATCTTACTTGCCGGCATGAGAGGTTTTTTGGACAGTGATATATATGAAGCAATAGCTGAGTTAGGCAAGTTTTTTAGAGAACTGTGCAGCAAAACTCTTAATAGGGATGTCTTGGCTGAAATGAAGAAGGAAATCCCTGTAATTTTGTGCAAGCTTTAGAAAATTTTCCCGCCTGCATTCTTTGATGTTATGGTGCACCTTGCCATACACTTACCTGAAGAGGCATTGCTTCGAGGTCCCGTACAATATGGGTGGATGTACCCAGTTGAAAGAAGGCTATATACTTTAAAGCGCCATGTGAGGAATAGGGCGCGACCAGAAGGTTCGATTGCTGAGGCATATATTGCAGATGAATGCCTGACATTTTGCTCCAAGTACATGGATGATGTTGAAACAGTATTTAATCGGAAACCAAGAAATGTAGGTTTTTTAGATGAAGAAGCCTATGGTGTTGACGTTTTTGGGCATGCAGTTAATTTTACTTCAGGATATGAATATGAATATGTGCATGAGCAAAAAGAATTTGACCAGATGGTGTGGTATGTGTTGAACAATTGTGATCAAGCTAAGAAATATATCGAGTACGTTGTCACTTCTGAAACATGCGTTTGTTGCATTGTGTTGTACATATGTCACGAGACTAATTTGTTTTATTTTACAGTATGTTCAGAGATGAGTTAAAGAGGAAACGGTTGCCGGACAGTGATAAAGAGCTTCAACAAAAATTTCAGACATGGTTCAAGAACTATGTTAGTTTTCATTAACATCTATTTTAAATTTTTGGTTGTCAAATTTCAGTGCAGATTCTAATGTATGTGTTTGTGTGTTGTCGCAGATGATGAGGCTGCGAGATGAGGATGGTGAAGAGGTACATGAAGATCTCTTTGCCTTGGCATGTGGTCCTGATCGGAGAGTCCGGAAATTCTCATCGTGCATAGTGAATGGGATTAGATTTAGCACTGTTGCTCGTGATAGCAACAAGAGGACGCAGAACAGTGGAGTCATGACCGAAGGCGAACATAACCATAAGGTCATAGATTTTTATGGAACCTTGAAAGAGATCATTCAGTTAGATTATAACTTGGATGATAGGTCAGTTGTTTTGTTTAAATGTGACTGGTTTAAACTTGATGGAAAGAAGACTGAACTTATAAATGATGTTTTTTTCAAAAGCATACATGTTGGAAGTTGGTGGTACAAGGACGATTCTTTGATTCTGGCTACTCAGGCTAGTAAGGTCTTTTATTTTCCAGACACGAAGTATGGGAAAAATTGGCAAGTTGTGCAAACATTCGACCATAGGCATCTGTTCAATATTAGTGAAACTGAGGGTGTACCTTTTAGTGGTCCTGCATATCAAGAGGAGGAGTGTTGTGAAGAGGAGGGGAGGAGAACATCAGTTTCTGACCTTACATCTGAGAAGCTTTTGCATAGAGAAGATGAGCAAGGCATTACTTTTGAAGCTGATGTTGTTGCCCGTTTGATGAAAGATAAAACCACATGTATGAAGGTGGCGACGAAGATGAAGAAGATGATACAGGTTTGGAGTATTGCAGTGAAAACGAAGGAGGTGCCACAATGGATGTCGACAGCGATGACGAGTAGATGTTTTAATGTAGAAGGTACTATCTCCATTTTTCTTCCAGTGTACTATATTCTTTGCAAAACCTGTATGATGTGGATGACAATATTTTTTCTCTTGGTCTCTTTCGTGTTGCATAATATTTTGTTGCATAATATTTTGTTGTATGGTGTGGATGACAGAGAGTGAGGTGTTTTTCTTCTCACTGATACATATGATTTGTTCAGCACAGTACATGGGAGTCTGAGATGTTTATGCACTACATATTTGTTCAGTTCAGTACAACTTCTCTTTTTGAATATCTACAGTTTGAATGGACTTCTAATTTTGAAATATTTGACAGGAGATGCTGAAAAAAGGTTAGCTGACAAGGCTGAGAAGGAGATGCTGAAAAAAGGTTGTGCTGCAAGCTTAAGTTGGTCTGTATAGTGCTTTTTGGCTCTGTAATACAGTCATCTAATGGCAGTATCTGGAGTTTTATTTTGTTTGCGTTGATAGGCCAATGACTGCTGATCCTTGCTGTGATCCGTATCCGTGTCAGTGTATTAACGAAGTCGCTGTGGTTGTAATCCTTCTTGTATGCCTGACAATATATTATCTCTGTACCAGATGTTGTGAGGATGGCATATGTGTCCTGTCAATTGGCTATTCAAGTTCACAAATTATTCCTGAAATTCATATGGCTCATGTATGTTCATAATATGGCCTAAAATAAGGTTCCTTGTATCTAGTTTAGATGCTATCTTCCTAAACACAATTCCGGTCATTTTAGACCTTTGTGAAGTGACCCCAAGCTAGCCAACAGTCCTGGTCATGTAACTTGGCAGAATGACACTCCTTACTACCCTGACCATCTACCCAAAACCTCTGGACAAAATACCCTATGGAAGCCCAGTGCATCAGGCATCAAAGTTTGCCGCAGAAACTGATTTTAATCCAAACAGTGCACCTATCCTTATCCATTAACGTTTAACTTCTTTGTATACCCTAATTGAGCATAGAAGCACACTGTGACACGGTCGGTTTCTTCAACTAATGCACGGAGAGGGAGAGCGCGTGGTGACCAGTGACCCGGCATGCAGTAATGGTGCTCTGTGCGTTTATGGCAGGGCCACGAGCGACTCAGGCCCCTACTCGCCCACCCCTCTCGCCTGTAGCTCTCTCCCCACCCCCGCGATCATTTCCCTCCTGCTCGAGCCGACGCGAGCTGCTCTGCCGTGCCGGCAGGTGCAACGCCCACGGCCCAGGGTCCATCGCGCGAGAGACCAGACGTGGTGGCTGATCCATCGCGCGAGCCACCAGACGCGGTTGCTGATCCATCGCGCGAGAGACCAGACGCGGTGGCCTATCCATCGCGCGAGCCACCAGACGCGGTGGCTGATCCATCGCGCCAGAGACCAGACGCGCTGGCTGATCCATCGCGCGAGCCACCAGACGCGGTGGCTGATCCATCGCGCGAGGTATCTGTATTTGTATTTTTTTTTGAAATAAATCTGTATTTGTATTTTTCTATTTGAATTAATTTTTGTTGACCAACTTTGACTAACTGCAACTTTCAACCGATATTTTTGTTGACCTGATTACTTTATTTTTTGCTTTCAACCAATAATATTTCTTTTAAACTTTAAAATCCAAACGACCTGATTACTCTTTTTTTTGTTTCAACTTATACTTCTTTTAAACTGCAAAATCCAAATGACTTGATTATTTAAAAAATTTATTTGAATTGATATTTCTATATGAATTTGGTTGCATTTTTAAGCTACTTAAGTAGTGTAGGTAGCATATGTCGGCTTGTTGAACTGATATTTCTTTGAAGGTACCCGTCTTCCTGAACTCCGGGCGTGGCTCCTTTGAAAGCTTCTAAGAGCATGTGCTCCATTCACGAGCTCTCCGTCCATCCACTCCGGAGCCCATGCCGCCCACCGGTCGACGTGTGTCGACATCCTACACCTCGGATGGAGATGACCCAATCAATAAAGTTGTTCGTTTCGATGATACAAAGAACAAAGTTCGGCATGGAGATAAACTCGGATGGAGATGACCCAATCAATAAAGTTGTTCATTTCGATGATACAAAGAACAAAGTTCGGCATGGAGATAAACTCGGATGGAGATGACCCAATCAATAAAGTTGTTCATTTCGATGATACAAAGAACAAAGTTCGGCATGGAGATAAACTCGGATGGAGATGACCCAATCAATAAAGTCCTTTGTTTCGATGATACAAAGAACAAAGTTCGGCATGGAGATCAACTCGGATGGAGATGATCCAATCGATAAAGTTGTTCATTTCGATGATACAAAGAACAAAGTTCGGCATGGAGATAAACTCGGATGGAGATGACCCAATCAATAAAGTCCTTCGTTTCGATGATACAAAGAACAAAGTTCGGCATGGAGATCAACTCGGATGGAGATGATCCAATCGATAAAGTTGTTCATTTCGATGATACAAAGAACAAAGTTTGGCATGGAGATCAACTCGGGTGGAGATGACCCAATCAATAAAGTTGTTCGTTTCGATGATACAAAGAACAAAGTTTGGTATGGAGATCAACTCGGATGGAGATGATCCAATCGATAAAGTTGTTCATTTCGATGATACAAAGAACAAAGTTCGGCATGGAGATCAACTCGGGTGGAGATGACCCAATCAATAAAGTTGTTCGTTTCGATGATACAAAGAACAAAGTTTGGCATGGAGATCAACTCGGATGGAGATGATCCAATCGATAAAGTTGTTCATTTCGATGATACAAAGAACAAAGTTCGGCATGGAGATCAACTCGGGTGGCCGAACCGCCAGCCACCACCGCCCGCGCCTCGCCGCCCCGCCCTCCCCATAACCTCCTCCCACCGCCGTGCTGCCACCGCCCCAGCCATCCCTCTAGGCGATTGACACGTAGATATTGTGAAAAACTAAATCGATAATCGAACCGGTAAGGATGTCGGTTCAAATTTTTACTAGTCAAACCGTCGGTCCGGTCCGGTTTTTTATACTATGTCATCGTTTCCACATGTTTTGGAAAAAAGTTGGCGCATATGTCTTGCTCATTGTAGTAATTATTTCCTAATAATAGTGCATAATTAATTATATGTCTTACCAGTTACAGTAACAAATAATAAACTTGTGATATATATGCTCTAGAATGTTCTAAATACGGCTCGGCGGCAAAACGCGCGCGCGCGCTACAATTTTCACTCCAGCCGCACCAAGGCAAAAACAACACAACGCGAATTGATGCCATTGCCTAGCAATGCTCCCAAAAATTACACATATCCATTCACCCACCACTACCATATGAAGGGCATATTAGTAATTTGACACACACAAAATTCCTAACACCCACCGCACGACCAGCCCTGACACGCAAATCGCCAAATCGCCAAATCTCCTCGCTCCCGTTCCCCTTCCTCTCCCATCTCCGGCCACGGCTTCACCTCCTCCACCGCCGAGCTCAGCTTCCCTCCCTCCCCTTCCTCCCCTTCCACCTCCGCCGCAGAGCACGAATTCCCTCCCTCCCCTTCCCCGTCCTCTTCCACTGCTGGTCAGGACCCCCTCTCCCTGTACCACCCGCCTCCACCAAACCCTAGAATAAGGGTCGCCGCCACCACACTGCGCCACTGCTGAGCACGACTCCCCTTGCTCGTTCGCCTCCACCGCCGGTCCCTAACCCACCCCAACTGCCGGCCAAGACTTCCCTCCCCTCCCCTTCGCTCCACCAAACCCTAGAACGAGTTGTCGCCGCCACCACACTGCGCTGCTTCAAGGATCTATCTGCCACACCGATGGGGAAGAAGACTGCTGCGAAGAGACCCCAAGGACGGAAGATAGCAGGTATACCTTCTTAACCCACCCCACGCCTGCCTATTTATTGTTCATGCATATGTATGTATAAAGGATATGTGGTAAAAGCTTTTTGCTTGTGCTTGATTTCAATTGCTAGTGTTTCTTTTTCATTAGAGTTCTGGCCGTACATTTGAAATAAGGGTCTTGTGCTGTCAAGTGTAGATTTGGGTCACATATTCTTGCCAAATTAATAACAAAAGTAGTAATTTGTTATTAAGTACAGATTGTACACATAGTAATTCTTGTTCATGTGTTCACTCATCTTAGAACCACCAATGCATCCTTTGGAAGAGTCGCGCATCAAAATATGCATCAGGAACAATTCAGTGCTGCAATCACTCGGAATTCCTGCACTATCAACACTGTTTGCAGCCAAAACTGTCATTTCACCTGAAAAAAAAATCCCAAGCATAGTTCTGATGATTCTGAAGCTGAGTACCATCCTAACGAGGACAATACCAGTGAAGGAGAGTCGTCCGATGATAGTTTAGTAGATGAAACAGAAGCACTGCAGTCCACACCTGCTGCTAGCTCAAACTCTAAGGTGCTAAATTCCTCCATCTAGTCATTCATTGCTTAGATATGTTGCCTGTTTGCCATTACAGCAGAATTTTGTTACAGTTTGTTGATTAAACCATGTCTTCATATCTATTAGGGCTGTAAGAAGACTAGTCGGAAAACTAGTAAGAAAAGATCTGCGGCCATGCCACCTGGTGGAGTCAAGCCTCGGCCTCCTAAGAGAGTTCATGCGGACATCCCTACTAATTCGCGAGTCACAAGGTCGAAGAAAGCTCTATTACAAGATGTTGATGCAAGTACTCAAAGTGAGGAGATGTTGGATCCTAAACATCAGACACCAAGTGTCATCGATAAGCCAACTGCTTCTGTGGCTTGTGCCCGCCAAGCTGAAGAAATTATTCCCAACTTTGATGACCATGGTGTTGAAGGCAATTTCCTTACTATGTTTTTTATTTTGAATTGCTAGCCTAGTCAATTAGCTCGGATTGCATAATGAACATACTCTCACTAGATGATTTTTTCTAGAAAGATGATGACCCTGCACATTGTGATGATGACAACTGGATTGCCAATGGAGCTGATCTTATTGCCCATCGTGATGACGACAATGAGATGGCCAACGAAGCTGGTGGTAGTGGTCACAATGAGATGGCCACCGAAGCTGCTGGTAGTGCCCAACCAAATCAGGAAACTGAACCTAACAATAACTCTGAAGGCATGTTATAACCTGAATCTTTGTAGCATCTATTAGAGTTAAACTTCTTGTTCAATCTATTGTTCTATGCATCTTGCTGTCTAAACTATACTTAATATAAACCATAATTTTTTATCTTATTGACTGCAACTTCATGAGTCATTCTAGTGTTGTAGGACGATGATATTCTCAAGGACAACTCCATTGCTCATTTATTAAAATCACAGTATTTAAATAAGGACAATTTACTTACTTCGTAATTTAAAAGTGTGTTTCTTGCAATGGATTATATCCATATACTCACTCAATATAGATATGTACAGACCTGACAGCTTGTAACAATGAGAAACACACCAGCATGATAGATAACCTGTGCATTTGTAACAATGAGAAACACACCAACATGATAGATAACATGTGAACTGTAATATTCCATTTAATTGTTGCTGCCATATGGTTACCAATATATTTTCTTGGCTTTTTTATGAGCTTAATTCCTGTTGTTGCAGTTACTCCTTTTGAAAAGATGTTCTCCATTTATTAGTACACTTCTATACTTTGTAATTACGGTCTAATTGTATCCAATTCTTGATTTTACTTTCTTTGTAGTTCCACAATCATATGAAGAGCCAAGGGAAAGGGGCCCCAATTTGGGAAAAGGCCTGGAAAGGATCACTCGACGCCGGCAGGGCAAACTACCGCTTGTCATTCCAGAAGGGAGGATAAGGCCGGAGGCACCTCTTCTTGCTGCAAAGTTTGCAACTGAATGCAACGTCACAGTCAGACACCATATGCCTGTGTTTAAGCGCTGGAAGGATTACAAGGACCCAGATGGACATGTCCGAGATGGAATCTTCAGGAACTTTGTAGGCAAAGTTGGTGTAAGTACATAGTCCAGGCCTTTCTCCCTCTAATGGCTATCAACCTGTCCATTTTGTGCTATTGTGTTAATTATGTGCAATCATGATACTTACACATGTTTTTTCATCGGACTAGAACAAGTTTCAAATGGACGTAGATGCCGTGCCAGTTAGGAAGGTTTGTACTGAAATGCTGAAACGTGCGACTCGCCAACAACGATATAGGCTCAAGAAAGAGTTTTTTGACCCTCACCCACTCCATTTGGTGACGAGAACTTCTCCTGTCCCCTCGATGACTGATGAGCAGTGGAATGAGCTGGTGGAAAGCTGGAAGGATCCCAAAAAGATGGTATGTTTCTTCCTCGAGACCAATCTCTCGCCTTCTATATGCTAATCTAGAAAGTGTGCCTTACATGTAGTCGGTCTATTGATGTAGGGGATATGTGAAATTAACAAAAATAATCGAGCTCAAGTTAAGTTTCACCAAACTACTGGCGCGCGCAGCTATCCTGTGCATTGTGATAATCTGGTAAGTCAAACATGTGGCTCTGGATGTGCATTGTCATGAGAAATATTCATGACCATAGGTTCATGTAAACTATTGTGTCCATGTAGTAACTGTGTATGATGCTCCCTTGCCTTCATATATGTTGTTTCCAGGGCGACAAATATAAAGATAAAGAACCCACTGCATTGGATTTGTTCAAGGAGTGTCACTACAGCAAGAAAAAGAAAAGCTACACTGATGTCGTGCAAGCTGCAATTGTAAGTCAGCTTCAAAAGACTACCAACCATCAATTTTTACCTTTCTGCATGGCTAGAACTAATATTGTTTGAGTCACTTTACCTGATTGAAAACTGATAATCAAATGTTGGCGTATCTTAATTGAAAATGTTAACATGTTCCCTTAACTATCTTGTAATAGTCTATCCTGTATGATTGTACCCTTTTTTCAGACAACTGATATGATTTGAAGCGATTGAAAAACATCAGTTTTTGTTTTATGTGTGGCTAGATGAAATGACTTTAATAAAATCACATAATCACTTTGACATGTGCTTGATCAGCCACCTAAAATTATAGAGTTTTGTATTAATATAATATTTGGCTTTATGAGGCTGTTTGGATGGATGCCCCAGCTTGCGAAGCCAAAATAATTGGCGTTGACCAGATTCTTGGGCATTGCGTGGATTGCAGCCAATAATTTGGCGTGCCCATGTTCCATTCCGCTGTGTATTTCAATTTCTCGCCAATGGGCTGGCCAAGTTCGGGCGGGCAAAACGGTCGCTAATATTTTGGCTCGCCCTCGCGTTCGCACGGCCAGCTTGGGCAGAATCCAAACATGCCCTGTATATTGCAATTTTGGCCATCCTCAATGTCTTATCTTTTAGTATATATATTGTCTTATCTTTTAGTATATATATTTTTGAGATTTACTTCCAGAAATAATTTGACTTAAACATTACTCACTTGTAGTTAATTCAGGAAATAGTCCACTTTGTTGTAGATGATAGTATATATGAATAACCTGAATCACCTCCACACAGAAAAAAGATTAGTCTAACTGTTATCACAAATGTCTAGTTGTAAAGGATACTGATAGCTTTCCTTACAAATACGATATATGTAAGCTTGTTGCTGCCGTCTTCTCTACTTGTGCTTAAGCCGTCTTATAACCATGATTGTTCCTTGCATTGCTAGACTGAGATGGAAAACAAGACCTCTCAACCTACAGAAGATGGTCAGGAATCAAACTCTGCAACCGAGGCTGTAGCTGAAGTGCTTGCTAAGCACACTAAGAAGCCAAGGTTTCTTCAGCATGTGGGGATCCAACATGCCCATGCGAGATCCAGTGCAGAAGTGGCAACGGAGAAGAGGGACAACGTCGAGCTTCGGGCACGTGTTGACACCTTGACCAAGCTGTTGAAGGAGTCCGAAGACACAAGGATCAGGCAAGACGAGGAGCACAGGAAGAGAGATGAGGAGAACAGGAAGAAGCAAGCTACGATGGATGCAAAACTAGACTTTTTGCTAAGTCAGTTGCAACCAAGATCAGCTCAAGGGTAAGTTGTTTGAGTCCAAGATCAGCGTCGTTCTCTAATTGATGCATGGAAGCCATGTGAATGTAATATACCGCTGGAACCAACCTTCTTATTTTGTAATGCTTTTGTTGTGCAAACTGCACACTGTTGGAAGCAAACTTGTTGCATTTTGCTGCTCCATGTTCAGTGCATGTGGAGATGTAAGCCCAATCTTTGTGATTTTGTGCCTTTGTCTTCTAATGTTAGTGGATCTTGATATGTAAGCTCAATGTTAGCACACATTGTGCATAAAAACAAAAATGGGCCGGGCCGGGTTGAATAAACACTAACGGGTCGGATGAAGTGGGCCTGGAAACGGACTTTGTGGTTAAACAAAAAACATGAGTGGCCTGTAATTTTGATGGGCCGATGTGAATATTGAACAAGTAGAAATGGGTCAGCCCAAAACAAACGGGCCAACCAGGCTACGGTAAAATGGGCTAATAGGCCTTGCCTTACAAAAATAAATGGGCCACACCATATTGGGCCAAATGCTACATGGGCTTGCACGACGCCACGTCATACCCACGCTGGCGCTATGTCAGACCCACGTTGGCGCCACGTCAGACCCACGTTGGCGCCACATGGGACTCATCTTACTACACGTCATGTAAATCCGTGACGGAACAGTCCGTCACAGAGGATCGGGCCTTGGGCGGGCCGAACGGGCCTAGGGACAGATCGATGACGGAGAAAGACCGTCATGGATCATGACGGAAACCAAAATCCGTCAAGGATGGACGGGTTGGCAAATTATGACGCGATATACATGACGGATTTCAGGATCGTCACGGAAAGCCATGCTTGACGGTTTATGTCACGTCTGTGACGGACGTCGACTGTCACAGATTAACAACTTTCTTGTAGTGCGACATTGGGATTGGCTTCACGGGAGCCATCAGGACGGGGAGCAGAGGGACCTGGATTGAAGTCCAAACCCAAGGACTTCTTGTTCTCCTTGGCCGAAGCCACAACAAACTGATAGTTGCGCTTGAAGAGTGAATCTTGACGACACCATAGAAGTGAAGTGGGATCTGCGTTTGCTGGCTGTGGCCCATGGACCATGCAATGATAGAAGCCTTGTTCAATGGCTTCAGCTCGGCTCTTGGGTTGCAGCCCTCGATAGAGGATATCACCCCATGGGCTCTTGATGGCATGCTTCTCTGCATATTCCTTTGTCACAAATCTGTACTTGAACCACCCCTCAGCCCAATAGCGTCGAATCCATTGGGTTTGCGTCTTCCTCTGATGATAATTCTCTTCAGGATCTGTCTTGTACAGTTTTGCTAAATCATCAGGCAGATCTCTAGATGTGCCACTTCTGCGTTGTCTGCCACCCTTCCTTGCTGATTTTTCTGTTGCCATGAACTTCAAGCTGAAAGGCTTCAGTACGTTCAAAGGCTTCAGAGGTTTCCGTTTGCTGGTCAAGCAGGAACTGGCTTGAGGAGAATTCAACTGATGTTGTAAGTATTCTGCAAACGAATGCAGACTATGAGAACCAAGGAATTCTCCCACGGACATGTACCTGTGACAGCATTAGAGATGCGAGGGAAGGGGAAGAGGTCATATGCATTCTCAGAAGATTTTGAAGATAAATCAGCTTGAAGACATTGACCTCATGTTGCGAAGACATTCACTTATATAGATGAGTTGGTTCCAGATTTGTACCAATCCGTGAATAAGTACAAGTGAGGAATCAAGCTAGTAGAAATCTAAGCGAATCGACTAGGCAGTATGAGATGCAGATGGAATAGATCAAGCTTTGAATAGACAGAAACTACTTTCGGTAAATAGGATGAATCTTGAAGATCAAAAAGGTGATAAAAATAGAGTTATAATTACCGCACGAAGAACTGCTAGAGGGAGAAGAATAGGAGACCGAGCAGTTCAGCCCACCGTGCCCTAACTTGGCAACAGAGGACACCTACGGCGACGGCGGAGAGGACGATGTCTGCGGCCGGCGTGACGACGGCGTCGGAGAAGTCGCGGCAGCTAAGCGCTTCGTCGCCGGCGTCGTCGCGAGCTAGCGGTGGCGCTAGGGTTTTGACGGAGGTGGAGAGGTGGAAGAAGTATTTCTTTACCGCAGGGGGACAGGTATTTATAAGTAGGTGAGAGACACAATGCAATTACGCTGGTGCCCCTGCCGGTTCATATCTGAGGGGTATGTGGCAAGCATGCAACACACCCAGGGTTGTCCCACGTTCCCACGCCCGCCAGGCATGTCGGAGAGTTGTTCCGGCTTGTCCGGATTTCAACAGTAAAGATAAGCCATTAAAAACAGATTTAATGTTTGTCTCTGTGCCTTCTGCTGACTAGGACACAGAGAAGACATTCGACAGTTTCAACAGAATGCATATGATTTGGATAGATAGAATTGAGATAGAGAGCATAGAGAGGTTAGGGTCCGATCACATTCACTTAGTGCAAAAAGATCCAATCTTGAAGACATAGCTATAAGTGAATGCTGTAGAGGATAGAACACTAGTATATATATCAGAAAGCAATCAAATCATCATAGTGCAGAAAGTCATGAAGACAAATTGAAACTAAAGACAAACCAAATGCAAAGTCATTGCAACATAACGCCTTGAATGAAACACTTCAAACAAGAAAGGTTGGTGGTAGCGTTACCCACCGTATAGGAAGTATTAGACCCAGACACAGCGCACAATTATCGTGGCACTCCGAAGTCAAATTCCGTGTTAATGTATTCACACTCAGAGTGTAAATCTTCATTGATTGAAGATATACATTATTTTTTGTGTTGCACATCTAAGTCATCAACATGCATAAGTGTTAGGATGTGTGCCTGATCACAGGACATTAGAGGATTCCAAGATATTTAGCTCACACCGTAACTTGCAAAACCTTTTCTCATCCAAGGGCTTTGTGAAGATATCTGCCAGTTGCTCATCAGTGTTGACGTGAATGATATCGATATCTTTCTTCATAACATGATCTCCGAGAAAGTGATGACGAATTTCAATGTGCTTTGTCTTCGAGTGTTGGACAGGATTGTTGGTTATTTTGATGGCACTCTCATTGTTGTAGAAGAGAGGTACTTGTGTCAGGTTGATGCCATAATCCTTGAGAGTTTGCTTCATCCATAGAAGCTGAGCACAACAGGATCCAGCAGCAATGTATTCAGATTCAGCATTTGAGAGTGATACACAGTTCTGCTTCTTCGAAGACCAACAGACAAGTGATCGACCCAGAAAATAGCATGTGCCAGATGTAGACTTGCGATCCACCTTGTCACCAGCATAATCAGCATCAGAGAATTCAACCAAATTGAATCTTGAGCCCTTGGGATATCATAATCCGAGTGTTGGGGTGTAAGCCAAATATCTAAGAATTCGCTTCACAGCTAAGTGATGCGATTCCTTTGGTGCTGCTTGGTACCGAGCACACATGCAAACACTAAGCATAATATCTGGCCTAGATGCACATAAATAAAGCAAAGAACCAATCATGGAGCGGTATACCTTTTGATCGAACTCTTTACCATTGTCGTCGGGACCTAGATGGTGCTTGGCTGGCATTGGCGTCGTGTAGCCTTTGTAGTCTTCCATTCCAAACTTCTTCAGACAATCTTTGAGGTATTTCTCTTGAGATATGAAGATTCCATTCCTCTGCTGATGAATTTGAAGACCAAGGAAGAACTTTAGCTCACCCATCATGGACATTTGATATTGCTCTTGCATCATGTACCCAAACTCATCACTGTACTTCTGGTTGGTGCATCCGAAGATTATGTCATCCACATATATTTGGCACACAAATAGTTCACCATCATATGTCTTCGTGAAGAGAGTGGGATCGAGGGATCCAGGTTTGAAGCCTTTGCTCTTCAGGAAGTCTTTGATTGTATCATACCAGGCACGAGGGGCTTGTTTGAGGCCATACAGTGCCTTGTTTAGCTTGTACACCATATCAGGATGTTTTGGATCTTCAAAGCCAGGTGGTTGTGTGACATACACTTCGTCTTCAATCTTGCCATTGAGAAATGCACTCTTTACATCCATTTGATACAGCAAGATATTGTGATGATTTGCATAAGCTAGTAGTATGTGAATAGCTTCAAGCCTAGCAACAGGAGCAAATGTTTCATCGAAGTCAATTCCTTCCACTTGGGTGTATCCTTGAGCGACAAGACGTGCTTTGTTTCTGACGACTTGACCATGCTCATCTTGCTTGTTTCGATATATCCATTTTGTTCCAATAATGTTATGCTTGCGAGGATCAGGTCGCTTGACAAGTTCTTCTTGCATGGCTTGAATCCATTCAGGTTCCATAAAAGCTTCAGCAACTTTCTTGGGTTCTGATATTGACACAAATGAAAAGTGCCCACAGAAGTTTGCTAGCTGTGTTGCTCTTGATCGAGTGAGGGGACCAGGTGCATTGATGCTGTCAATTATCTTCTCTATTTGAACTTCATTTGCAACACGAGGGTGAACAGGACGAAGATTTTGCTCTGGCTGATCATTGTCATCATTGGGAGGATTGTCTTCGGACTGAGCATTGTCTTCAGGTTGATTTGGTGCAAAGATGATGAGTTCCTCTTCAGGTTGTGCTTCAGAGGGCATGATTTCACCAGTTCCCATTAGCTTGATTGCCTCGTTTGAAGGAGCTTCATCCAGTGTACTTGGCAAGATCTCTCTCTGTGAACCATTTGTTTCATCAAATTTCACATCCACAGTTTCAACGATTTTGTAGAGATAGAGGTTGAAGACTCTGTAGGAGTGTGAATCCTTTCCATAGCCAAGCATGAAGCCTTTGTGAGCCTTAGGTGCAAATTTTGACTTGTGATGGGGATCCTTGATCCAGCATCTTGCTCCAAATACTCTGAAGTAACTAACGTTTGGCTTCTTGCCAGTAAGCAGCTCATATGATGTTTTGTTCAGAAGCTTATGAATGTATACACGATTGATGATGTGACATGCTGTATCAATAGCTTCGGGCCAGAACTTTCTTGGTGTCTTGTACTCATCTAGCATTGTTCGAGCCATTTCAATGAGGGTTCTGTTCTTGCGCTCAACGATGCCATTTTGCTGAGGTGTGTATGGAGCAGAGAACTCATGAGTGATTCCCATTGTATCCAGATACAGATCAAGTCCGGTGTTCTTGAATCCAGTGCCATTGTCACTTCTGATGTGCTTGATCTTCACACCATAGTTGTTCATTGCTCGAGTTGTGAAGCGCCTGAAGACATCTTGCACTTCAGTCTTGTACAGAATTATATGAACCCATGTGTATCTTGAGTAGTCATCAACAATGACGAAGCCATAGAGACACGCAGTTGTGGTGAGGGTGGAGTAGTTCGTGGGTCCAAATAAGTCCATGTGTTACAGCTTGAAGGGTTGAGATGTTGTCATGATTGTCTTCGATGGGTGCTTTGCCCTTGTCATCTTTCTAGCTTCACAGGCACCACACAGATGATCCTTCTTGAAGTTGACATCTTTGATGCCTATGACATGCTTCTTCTTGATGAGTGAGTGTAAGTTCCTCATGCCAGCATGTCCCAGCCTTCGATGCCAGAGTCAGCATTCTGAAGCTTTTGTGAGAAGACAAACGGCAAGCTGTGGACCTGCTGAGAAATCTACCATGTACAGATCATCTTTTCGATACCCTTCAAAGACTAGAGATTTGTCAGATTCCATTAGTACAAGGCAACGATATTTGCCAAATATCACAATCATGTTCAAGTCACAAAGCATTGAGACAGACATTAAGTTGAAACCAAGGGATTCAACAAGCATCACTTTATCCATGTGTTGATCCTTTGAGATTGCAACTCTACCTAGACCCAATACTTTGCTTTTACCAGTGTCAGCAAACGTGATGTGACTCTTGTCGGATGGACGTAAGGTTGAGTCCATGAGAAGACTTTGATCACCAGTCATATGATTTGTGCATCCACTATCCATAATCCATTCTGAAGCTTTTGGTGATGTACCCTACAGTGCAGTTAGGAGGATAGGCTTCGCACAAGTGTTGTGAAGCATATGCATTTGATACATATAGGGACAGTCACAGCTTATATCAAAGTTAGGACATAGACTGATGAGGAATTTAGATGTGAAGCATATAGAATGATATTTTAACGTGCGTCCTCAGTGAGTTTTAGGTCCCCAGCAGTAGTATCGGACGCCATTGATTGCTGGCTGGAGACCATTTTCTGCAAAAGAAAGTTAGTTCTTCTTTGCCACCCACATTTTCAGTGGGGGCTTAGAAGCAATGAGTCTAAGGGCAGCATCTAAGAATTTTGGCTTTGAAGCCCTAGCAAATAGCCTTGCAGGAGATGAATGACACTCATATGAATAAGCAGAAAAGTTCTTAGTCCTATGAACATAGCGGTTCGAAGATACATGCTCATATTCATAAGTCTGAGCATGATTTCCCTACAAAACATTGGCGTTAGGGTGACTCATGTGAGTCCTGAATCTGTATGAAGCCTTTGGGCCATATGAAGCTATAGGTTTGGGGTTTGTCTTCTTCCTAGGTGGTGTCATGATGACATTCACAGGAAGATTCTCAATGTACCGCTTAGGTATCCAGATCTTCTTCATAGGTGGTCCATTCTTGCAGTTAGTACCAATGTACCTGGCAAACACTTCACCATTCTGATTTTTGAACAGCTTATAGTTTGCATCAAAGGATTCGTCAATGATAATAGGATTAGCACAGGTAAAGCCAGATAAGGTAGATGGATCTACTGAAGGTCCCTTTGCAGCAACCCATGTGGTTTTGGGGTACTGCTCAGGCTTCCAGTATGAGCCATCAACGTTCATTTTCCTCTCGAACCCAACACCCTTTTTCCTAGGGTTTCGGTTCAGAATCTGCTTTTTGAGGACATCGCAGAGAGTCTGATGTCCCTTCAAACTTTTGTACATCCCTGTTTCAAGTAATGTCTTCAACATAGCATTTTCATCAGCAACAGCAGTGGTATCCTCCGCAGAGGGGTTAGTGACCACATCAGTAGGTGAAGACAATGAAACAGTAGCAGCAGTGGAACATTCAGCAACAGATGTAGCATTATCACGCTCAATGCATTTTAAACATGGTGGTTCAAATCCTTCCTGAGCGGAACTGATCTGTTGAGCGCGAAGTGACTCATTCACCTTTTGAAGATCTTCATGAGCCGCTCTCAATTTCTCAAGCTCTTGTTTCCTTTGAAGATAATCATAGGAGAGTCTTTCATAAGTAGTTGAGAGTGATTCATGACGACCTTCAAGTTCTTGGTACTTAGCATGAAGACTTTTTATGTCATCAACTAAGGACTGTCAACGTGTCATTTCAGCGTCCAACAGGTCATCGCTTTTGTCTAACAGTTTTTGAGTATGTTCCATAGCCTTTTGTTGTTCAGTTGCAATTTTAGCAAGTGTTTTGTAGCTGGGTTTGGATTCACAATCAGAGTCATCTTCACTTGAAGTTTGAAAGTAAGCATCGCGTGATTTTACCTTGGCACCGCGTGCCATGAAGCAGTAGGTGGGAGTAGGATCATCTTCGTCATTAGCTTCAGCGTTGGTGTGGAAGTCATTGTCTTCAGTGTTGAAGATGGACTTGGCAACATAGGCAGTGGCTAGAGCCAGACTTGCAACGCCAGGGTCAGACTCCTCTCCAGACTCCACCTCCGCCTCCTGCAAAGCAGACTCCTCCTATTAATCCATTTCCTTGCCAACAAAGGCACGAGCCTTGCTAGATGAGCTCTTCTTGTATGATGAAGACTTGGAAGAAGACTTAGAAGACTTTGAGGATTTCTTCTTCTTCTTGTCATCAGAATCATATTCCTTGATTTTCTTCTTCCTCTTCTCATTGTCCCACTGTGGACACTCAGATATGTAGTGGCCAGGTTTCTTGCACTTGTGGCAGGTTCTCTTCTTGTGATCATGAGTGGAAGCTTCATCATTCCTTGAGCTAGATCGTGAAGACTTTCTGAAGCCTTTCTTCTTTGTGAATTGCTGGAACTTCTTCACAAGCATAGCAAGTTCCCTTCCAATGTCTTCAGGATCTTTAGAACTGCAGTCAGATTCTTCTTCAGATGAGGAAACCACTTTTGCCTTCAAAGCACAAGTTCGGCCATAGCTTGGACCATAGATATCTCTTTTCTCTGATAGATGGAACTCATGTGTGTTGAGCCTCTCAAGTATATCAGACGGATCGAGTGTCTTGAAGTCAGGACGTTCTAGTATCATGAGGGCAAGTGTGTCAAAGGAGCTATCAAGTGATCTCAGCAGTGTCTTGACGATTTCATGCTTGGTAATCTCAGTTGCGCCAAGAGCTTGAAGTTCATTTGTGATATCGGTGAGGCGATCTAACGTGAGCTAGACATTGTCATTGTCGTTTCTCTTGAAGCGGTTGAAGAGGTTGCGGAGAACACTGATTCTTTGATCTCTCTGGGTTGAAATGCCTTCATTAACCTTGGATAGCCAGTCCCAGACTAGCTTCGCCGTTTTCCAGAGCACTCACACGACCATACTGTCCTTTGGTCAGATGACCACAGATGATGTTCTTCGCAGTAGAGTCCAGTTGAGTGAACTTCTTGACATCAGTGGGGGTAACACCTTCACCAGTTTTGGGAACGCCATTCTTGACGACATACCAGAGGTCGACATCAATGGCTTCAAGATGCATGCGCATCTTATTCTTCTAGTAGGGATATTCAGTTCCATCGAACACGGGGCAAGCAACGGAGACCTTGATTATCCCTGCAGTCGACATAGTTGAACTCCAGGTGGTTAAACCGAATCACACAGAACAAGGGAGTACCTTGCGCTGATACCAATTGAAAGTGCTAGTATCGACTAGAGGGGGGGTGAATAGGCGATTTTTATGAAAGTCTTCAAAACTTGGAAGTTTTGAAGACAAACAACAGAAACAACCTAATTGATATGCAGCGGAAGATAAACTACCCTGAACAAGCCATAGTCACACATGTCATGATGTGAAAGTACAGGACTAGTGGCAGTCAGGTAGTAAGGATCAAGTTGGAAGATAGTATGAAGCGAATCAACAATAGTAGTCAAGCAATGAAGTCAAACAGATAAACAGATATGCAATGACTTCATGAAGACAAACTTAAGTAAGGTTGGAAGGGATAGAACCAGTTGCTTGTTGAAGACACAGGATTTGTTGGACCAGTTCCAGTTGCTGTGACAACTGTACGTCTGGTTAGGGAGGCTGAGATTTAACTCAGAAGACCGTGTCTTCACCTTATTCCCCTTGAGCTAAGGACACCCAGTCCTCGCCCAATCACTCTGGTAAGTCTTAAAGGGAGACTTCCAAACCTTCACAGACTTCGTTCACCGGCAATCCACAATGACTCTTGGATGCTCAGAACGCGACGCCTAACCGGCTGGAGGATTCACAGTCCTCAAGTGTAATAAGTCTTCAGGTCACACAGACAGAAAGACTTCAGTGATGCCTAACACTCTTTGGCTCTGGGTGTTTGGGCTTTGTCCTCGCAAGGATTTCTCTCTCTCAAATGCTTCGAGGTGGGTTGCTCTCAAACGACAAAAGCCGTGCACAAACTCTGAGCAGCCACCAATTTATGGTGTAGGGGGTGGGCTATTTATAGCCACTAGGCAACCCGACCTAATTTGTCCAAAATGACCCTGGGTCACTAAGGAACTGACACGTGTTCCAACGGTCAGATTTCAAACACACGCGGCAGCTTTACTTGGGCTACAAGCAAAGCTAACTCATCCAGCTCTGGATAAGATTTGCTCTCATTGTCTTCGCCCGAAGACATAGGATTTGGGTTGAGCATCACTTCAGTCATTCTGACTTAGTTCACTTGGACCCCACTTAACAGTACGGTGGTTCCTATGACTGAACAAGGAGAAGCGAAACAACGAAAACACACAGTCTTCGCGCTCCAAAGTCTTCACGCAATTTCTTCTCATGTCATAGTCTTCAACAAAGGAGTGGCGGTGGATTGTGATGGTAAAATGTGATGTTCGGGAGTTATTGATTCAGTAAGAAAAAGGGAGTATAGAAAATAAGAAAAAAAGGAAAAAGAAAACACAAAACTAAACATGTTCAGAATTCCTGGCCGGCCCACTAGGGTTTCCCAGCCAAGGAAGCATGAATCCGGCGTGACACAAATGCTCTATCTTGATTGGTTGATCCGAGCATCACGCGGATCGCGCATCCTAGCCGCCCATTCTCGCAGATCCCACGGTGAGCACACGGTCTCTCTATCTGTACTCCTTTATCCCACACCCCACACGCCGCCGTCTTCTCTTCCACCGAGCAGTGACTTCACCTGCCGTTCCTCTTCCTCCGTCCAGATCTGGCTCCTTCCTTCTCTATGAGCAGGCGATGGATGTTCAGGTTGAGGCGCTTGGACGCTGCTCGGACTTAATTTCCTTCTTCTTTCTTTGATGTTAACTCTCATCTCAGCCTCCCGTTCTCCCGATTTGAGTGCAGGTCTTGGCGCTTGGAGGCCACATGGAGGAAAGCATCACCACCGTGACATTCAGGCTGATTCCACACCGTGTAGGGTTTCCATGTTGGGCCCCTGTGAGTGCTTGGCGGCGGTGGCTTTGGCCGCACGTCCCCGTCCCCTAGCTTGGCGGCGGTTATATTGCGCTGTGATGGCCGGGTGGCTGCGCCGTGCCGCCGCCGGGGGCTGCTCCGTGATGGGCCGCTGCATCCCATTCGTCGGTGGGGGGCCAGCGTTCATTTGTCGATTCAGATTCTCCCCTCCCTGTTGCTTAGGATTCTCCCTTCCATTTTCTTCCGATTATTCGAGGTGTCATATGGTTCCTCGATGCGCAGGTAACAACGATTCCATTGTCCCTATCGATGGAGAAGGTCGGCTGAACAGCAGCATGGTCGACGCGAGACGGTGGAGGACATGGCGCATCCCCTGGATGACACCAGCGGACACGACCAGATCTGTGGCCATAAAAGCCATGGCGATGAACTCCGCTTGACGTCCCGTAATCGTTGGGCGATGCTTGTTGTGGTGATTGTAGATTGCATAGCTGCGGGGAGAGTAGTAGGCCAGATCTGAAAAAAAAACTGTAATTTCAAGTTTTTTGTTGTGTATTTCTTCCTTTACATTGAAAAAATGTTATTTATTTTTTCCAACCGGGCTCACAACCCCTTTCCATTAATTTTGCAATCAAAATGTTATTTATTTGGTATGTTTATGCAATTTCCATTTTTATTTATAAGGCAATGAGCATGTATAATCAGAAAAATTATTATATTACTCAAAGTTTACATGGACCAAGAGAAACAAAGTGACGAGCTAATGTCTCGACTAAAATTAGTGGGCCTCGGACCATCCTAAAATTTAATGGGCCAATATTCTTATGGGTTGATCAAAACATGGGCCGATGGTCTTTTTTTTTTGAGAATTTCATGGGCCGATGGTCTTGGATAGAGTGGAAATTAAGTAGGCCAAAATTCTAATTGGGCCGACTACTACCTGGGCTTCCACGTTGGTCGCCACGTCAGATGATTATGTGGAATGCATGGTTAACGCCGTTATTTGATAGCAAGTTGTGACGGTCAAGAACCGTCATGGATCCATGACGGTTCTGGCGCTCCGTCATGGACTGCATGGTGGTCAAATTATGACGCGATATACATGACGAATTTTAGATCCATCATGGCTGACTTACCTTGACGGTTTTGCGCACACCCGTGACAGTTTGCATCCGTCATGTATTAACACATTTTTTGTAGTGCCTCTCATATAACTCATGTAGCTGATCCTCGATATCCATAATCTCCTGCCTATACCCAGTGGTAGCAGTTCTCTCCTTTGCATCTTTTAACTGGCTTTTCAGATGGTCTATTTGTCTCTTAAGTAAACCAAAAATGTTTCGGCTCCAAGCATGCATGTCCCTAGTAAGTTGGCTGAGCATGTTGCATGTAGCGGTCAGTCCCACTCGCTCATGATTGGCTGCATGCGCCTCCCTCCATGCACGGCTACCATCTCCTCATATTCCTCATGTCTAACCCATGCCGCTTCGTACTGAAACTGCCTCTTCTTCCGCGTTGTCCCGCCAGCCAGTGCCGACGAGAGACGGACTATTAGTGCCTGGTGATCTGACTCTTCCGTGATGATGTGCTGCACCTCAGATCCCGGGAATAATTGCATGAAAGCTGCGTTACAAGTAGCCCTGTCTAGCCTCACCTGTATATTCTCATCAGCATCCCGTTTGTTGTCCCAGGTAAAAGGATAGCCCGAGAAGCCCATATCAGCCAAGCCACAGTCAGCGAGGCAATCCCTAAAAGCTTCGATCTCCCGGAGGCTCTGCGGGTTTCCACCTTGTTGCTCTGCTTGCTCTAGGCTTCATTGTAGTCACCTGCACAAAGCCAAGGTTGATCATCTTGTCTTCCCAGATACCTAATAACATCCCAAGTTTTCTTCCTCTTTTCCACACATGGTCCACCATAGATTCCAGTGAATCTAAAAGTGTTTCCATCTACCCCCACTGTTGCATCGATGTAGTACTGGCACCATGGCCTGACAGTGACGTCCACAAAACCTCTCCACCACAATACTAATCCTCCACTTTTACCATCACAATCCACCGCCACTCCTTTGGAGAACCCAAGACTCCACTGTATCTTTTGCATCGCTCGTGATCTCTTTTTAGTTTCAGATAAGAATACCACCGCTGGGTTGTAGGACCGTACCAGGTCTCGTAATTCGCCCACTGTCGAGTCCAAACCTAATCCTCGACAGTTCCAGGCCAAAATATTCATTGATCCCGGCGGCCCTGCGCTGTCGCAGAGTCCGCCGCTCTATCATCCTCCTTAGAGATCCGGTCAAACACAGTAGACGTCTTCCGCGTAGTGTCGCGAATGAACGCATCATATCCACCCGGCTTATCATTATCCTCCTTAGCTACCCACACTTGCTTCGACCTCCTTTTCCCAGTGGTAATGGTAGTTTTGGAACTTTCTCCCCTATCCCTCCTATCCTCATGATCCTGGCGTGGCTTGCGTACGTAGTGGCCTTTCTTCCTTTCTGTGTGGTAGTACTCACGATGGCCATAGTATCCTTCTTGTCCTCTTGATGCAGCAGCCGCATGCTCCCTTTGCCTTCTCCTTCCAGCTTGTTCTTGCTCATACTGACATTGCTTTTTCTGCTCTTTTAATTGATCCCGAAGATCCCTTTCCTTCTTATGCTCTAGCTCATGCCTGAGATCTCTTACAGATATCCACTTCCCCCGGTAGTTGCTCTTCCCCGGGCTGTTAACCTCCCCTCTCTCCTGCCTTCGCTCGGCGCCAGTGCGCGAGCTTGCCGGCCGGTTGAATTGAGATTGCAGGTTACGCTTTGTTGGGAGGTCTCTTACTCTTGCCTGACCCTCTTGTTCTCCGTGCCTATCCCCTGATTGAGAGATTGCAAAACTGCCGCTAGCCCCTTGCCCTCCCCTTGTTTCATTCATGGATCCAGTGCTCCTACCTGGGGAGGCTCGAAGCCAACCACCCCATTGTAGAGACGAGTCGATTGGGGGGACGCAACACCCATTGGCATGCACCAACCTGCCACACTCTAAGCAAAAGTGTGGTATTTTCTCACAGTGAAAGTCGAACCATGTTCCCTCCTTATCATCCCGTGAAGCCTTCAAATTGAAACCCTGGACCAAAGGCTCAAAGATTGGAATCCTCGCTCTTACCCTTAGCTGATTACCTCTGGCCACTCCATCTCTATCCACGTCCACTCTCACAACCTGACCTAACCAGTTGCCAAGAGCTTTCCCGAAAGCCTCTGTTCTCTTTCCCGGTGGCAGATCTGTTACATGGACCCCAAACATCCACATGATCAAACACCATCTTAGAGGGTCGAACATTGCTCTCATATTCCTTCAGAACTAAGACATTAAAATCGTATTGCTAGGGTCCATTATTCATAGCATGCTTCCAATCTCCCTCGCTCCCAAAGTGAACGACAAATATGTTATCGCCCATATCCCGGAAGCGGGCTTCTTTGTGCAGTCCCCATGCCCTTTGCATCGTTCGTTCGAACACGATTCTGTTGAGCGGTCTTGGAGAAAAAGCCTTACCAACAGCAGACCACTTTGTCATCTTGGGCACACTTCGATCTAAATCCTCAAAAACAAACCCTGCCACCTCTTTGTCCATCAACACCATCCCTCCTAGTCTCACTGACAGACTCGCAGTGGGATCCGGCGTCTTGCTTTCGATCGGGGACTTAGCAGAGTCCCCTCTGCCCGATTTACTCGGGGTCACAGCCGCCGCCGGGGTTGCCTTCTTCGCTGGAGTCCCTGCCAGTTCTCCCTTCGCCCTCTCCGCCATGGCTCCGCCCGAGGAGAAGAATACTGCACCAATCCGTCATAGGGGAGACGCCGTCGCCTTCCCTGAGCACCACCGGAATCACGCCACCCCCGCCCAGAAAACCCTAACCCTAGCGAGGGAAGTCGATCGCCTTGCAATCGCCTTCATAGTCGCCGCTTAGTGTTTCCTGCGTGGTGGACCCTCAACCCCCTACCTGTGATTCGTAAAAAAAACTTTTTCGACAGGCACTAGTAGAAAAGGGGGCAATGCTCCAGGCCAGGTCAACCCATTAGTCCCGGTTCAATCCAGAACCAGGTCCAATGGGGGCATTGGACCCGGTTCGTGAGCCCCCGGGGCCGGCCGGGCCACGTGGGCCATTGGTCCCGGTTCGTCTGGACCTTTTGGTCCCGGTTGGTGGGACGAACCGGGATCAATGGGCCTCGCTCCTAGCCCACCACCATTGGTCTCGGTTGGTGGCTTGAACCGGGACCAAAGGCTGCCCTTTAGTCTCGGTTCAAGCCATCAACCGGGACCAATGGGTTGCCTATATATACCCCTCGCTCGCGAGCAGAGCACTCCTGAGGGAGTCCGGGACTAGGGGTGTCCGGATAGCCGAAATATCATCTTCGGGTGGACTCCTGGACTATGAAGATACAAGATTGAAGACTCCATCCCATGTCCGGATGGGACTTTCCTTGGCGTGGATGGCAAGCTTGGCGATACGGATATGTAGATCTCCTACCATTGTAACCGACTCTGTGTAACCCTAACCCTCTTCGGTGCCTATATAAACCGGAGGGTTTTAGTCCGTAGGACAATGAACAATCATACCATAGGCTAGCTTCTAGGGTTTAGCCTCTCAGATCTCGTGGTAAATCTACTCTTGTACTACCCATATCATCAATATCAATCAAGCAGGAGTATGGTTTTACCTCCACCGAGAGGGCCCGAACCTGGGTAAAAATATCGTGTCCCTTGTCTCCTATTACCATCCGCCTAGACACACAGTTCGGGACCCCCTACCCGAGTTCCGCCGGTTTTGACACCGACATTGGTGCTTTCATTCAGAGCTCCTCTATGTCGTCATCTTTAGGTCCGATGGCTCCTTCGATCATCAACAACAATGCGGTCCTGGGTGAGACTTTTCTCCCCGGACAGATCTTCGCATTCGGCGGCTTTGCATTGCGGGCCAATTCGCTTGGCCATCTGGAGCAGATTGAAAGCTATGCCCCTGGCCATCAGGTCAGATTTGGAAGTTTGAACTATACGGCTGACGCCCGCGGAGACTTGATCTTCGACGGGTTTGAGTCATAGCCAAGCATGCCGCACTATCACGATGGGCATTGAGGGAGTCCTGGACTAGGGGGTGTCCAGACAGCCGGACTATCATCGTCCGCCGGACTCCAAGACTACGAAGATACAAGATTGAAGACTCCGTCCCGTGTCCGGATGGGACTTTCCTTGGCGTGGAAGGCAAGCTTGGCAATACGGATATGTAGATCTCCTACCATTGTAACCGACTCTGTGTAACCCTAGCCTCCTCCGGTGTCTATATAAACCGGAGGGCTTTAGTCCGTAGGACACAACATACATAAGAACAATCATACCATAGGCTAGCTTTAGGGTTTAGCCTCCTTGATCTCGTGGTAGATCCACTCTTGTACTACCCATATCATCAATATTAATCAAGCAGGACGTAGGGTTTTACCTCCATCAAGAGGGCCCGAACCTGGGTAAAACATCGTGTCCCTTGTCTCCTGTTACCATCCGCCTAGATGCACAGTTCGGGACCCCCTACCCGAGATCCGCCGGTTTTGACACCAACATTGGTGCTTTCATTGAGAGTTCCTCTGTGTCGTCACCGATAGGCTCGATGGCATCTTCAATCAACAACGCTGTCCAGGGTGAGACTTTTCTCCCCGGACAGGTCTTCGTATTCGGTGGCTTCGCACTGCAGGCTAATTCACTTGGCCATCTGGAGCAGATCGAAAGCTACGCCCCTGGCCATCAGGTCAGAATCGGAAGCCTAAACTTCATAGCCGACATCCGCGGGGACTTGATCTTCGATGGGCTCGAGCCAAAGCCAAGCACGCCGCACTGTTGCGATGGGCATGATCTAGCTCTGCCACCGAACAGTGCCTTGGTGGCCGCACATGAATCCGCTTCGACCCTTAGTCCGGAGCCGATCGCCCAGATCGAGGACCGGTGGATGGACACTGCCCCGGGGGCTTGAACTTCCACGGCGATGGAGCCAAACACTAACCTTGTCCCTCGCGAAACTCATGATTCTGAGGTGCCGGACTCCTTGCCGGACTCCGGACCTCCCGCGCCCCTACCAATTGAATCGGATCGGGCGCCGGTTATGGAATTCACCGCCGTGGACATCTTCCAATACTCACCCTTTGGCAACATCCTAAATTCGCTAAAGCATCTCTCGCTATCGGGAGAGTCCTGGCCGGACTAGGGCCAGGATGGTTGGGATACGGACGACGAAGAAATTCAGAGCCCACCCACCACCCACTTTGTAGCCACTGTCGATGACCTAACCGACATGCTAGATTACGACTCCGAAGACATCGACGGCATGGACGACGATGCCGGAGACGAACAAGAACCAGCGCCTATAAGGCACGTAAAGACCACCTCGTCATACGACGTATACATGGTGGATACCCCAAAAGGAAGCGACAACGAGGACCAACGGGGCGCGTCAGAAGATAATCCCGCCGACAAACAACGAAAACGGCGACGCAGACGCCGCCCTAAGTCCCGCCTCGACAACAACAACGCTCTTAATGACCCAGCAATACAGCAGGGCAAACCAGTGGACGACGACAAGGAACCGTACGAACAAGACGAGTCAGACAATCAGTCCGGGCCCGGCGGAAAAAATAGTCCGGACGATCTCACGCCGGACACACCGCCGGAGAATAAAAACCTTCGGAAAAGACTCGTCAACACCGCAAGAAGCTTGAAGAAGGAAAAACGAAAACTCAAAACAGCGGAAGATACACTCAGAATGAGGTGGAGCAAAGTGCTCAAAACCGCAGATAAGTACGGCAATGGCCATGAATCAAAGAGCTACCCGAAGCGCAAGCTACTGCCAGAATTTGATGAGGAGGCCATAGAGCCCCCACTGTCAAAAAACAAAGAAGCCGCCTGGTTGGATAGACGGCCAGATGATAGGCCAAAATCTGAAAGCGGCGCCGCATATAAACCGACTAATGACCCTGGAAAGACAGATGGCCCAGCCAGGTCCATTTACGGGCCAAAGAAGAGGGCCCCAGGAAGCAATACAACACGCCAAGTGTCCGAAGACAGCGGTACACCCAAATACAAGGGCGCCACACACCCACTATGTTTCACCAGCGAGGTGCTGGATCATGAATTCCCAGCAGGATTTAAACCCATAAACATAGAGGCCTACGACGGAACAACAGACCCAGGAGTCTGGATAGAAGATTATATACTACACATACACATGGCTAGAGCAGACGATCTCCACGCCATAAAATACCTACCCCTCAAGCTCAAAGGGCCAGCCCGTCATTGGCTCAAAAGCCTCCCAGAAAACACTGTTGGAAGCTGGGTAGAGCTCGAGGACGCGTTTAGAGCAAATTTTCAAGGAACTTATGTCCGCCCTCCGGATGCAGACGATCTAAGTAATATAACTCAACAGCCCGGAGAGTCAGCGCGCAAATTCTGGAACAAGTTCCTCACCAAAAAGAACCAAATAGTCGACTGTCCGAACGCCGAAGCCTTAGCAGCTTTTAAACACAACGTTCGAGATGAATGGCTCGCCAGACACCTCGGCCAAGAGAAGCCGAGACAATGTCCGCGCTAACAAGCCTCATGACCCGCTTTTGTGCGGGAGAGGACAGCTGGCTAGCAAGATGCAGCACCAGCGACCCAAGTACATCCAAGATCAGAGATGGAAATGGAAAATCATGGCGTAGAAAAGAGCAGCGCCGGAATAAAGAGAAAAGCCCAAAGAGCACGGCAGTTAACGCCGAATTCAAAAGCTCGCGGCCAAACAACAAAACACCGCCTCTTAAGGATAACAGCAATGAGCTATCCAACTTAAACAAGATTTTGGGTCGGATATGTCAAATCCATAGTACCCCCGGAAGGCCTGCAAACCATACCCACAGAGATTGTTGGGTTTTCAAACAGTCCGGCCTACTAAACGCCGAACACAAGGGGCTCGACGCGTCAAGCAAAGACGATAAACCCCACCAGCAGAGCACCGGAAAACAAAAGAATTTCCCACAATAGGTCAAAACAGTAAATTCACTTCATGTGATAATACGAAAAAACAGTGCGGCACCCGTTAAAATGGGTCTCGCACGGTCCAACCAAGCGAAACATAGAGATTGGACATCAAAACCAATCACTTTCGACCACCTGGATTATTCCAGAAGCCTTCGAAATGCAGGATGGACTGCCCCGATATTGGATCCTATAATCGACGGACTACAATTTACTCAAGTCCTGATGGACGGAGGCAGTGACTTAAACCTGCTGTATCCAAACACAATCCGCAAGTTGGGGATAGACCCTACTAAAATTCGACACAGCCGCACTTCCTTTAAAGGAGTGACGCCAGACACTTACGCCAAGTGCACAGGCTCCCTATTACTAGAAGTGGTGTTCGGATCACCGAACAACTTTTGACGCGAAAAACTAATTTTTCATATCGTCCCATTTAAAAGTGGCTATCAAGCACTCTTGAGACTAGAGGCTTTTGTTCATTTCAACGCCATACCACATTACGCGTCTCTTAAACTCAAGATGCCCGGTCCACGTGGCATCATTTCAGTGCGAGGGTCACTTAAAGACCCCGGACACGGTTAGATGAGTCCAGCATAAGTAAGCTAGGGGCTACCTAGCCACACATCCCTTTCAAGGGGCTGCGCGCACAAACAACAGCGAGCTCACACAGACTCCGCTTTACATATTTATATTTCTTCCTTCGTATATATTTTCTGCACAAGTTCCTTTCAAGCTAAAGTTCCACTCTTTTTACAGATGAACAACATGCACACCCGTCTAGGATAACGGCACAACGGAGACACAGGCGCAGACGTGCAGTAGGGACTCGTCGCGAGGATTCTTTTCAGATTAAGACCCTGCGTAAACCTTTTTTACTGTCTCTTGTTATTATAATCCCTTGGTTCCTCATTATAACCAAAGCGGAGCCTGACGTTTTGGCATCGGCCGCGTCAGAAGACCATGCACGTACCTAGACACTAGGGGCTTAGGGCATTGTTCTGCCCATTATTACAAAGACCAAACACCTTAGGGAGTGTTTGGCATCTCGAGTTAGGCTTTATGTGCATCAGCTCCGAATCATGTCTTTGGTCAAATGTTGGGTTTGCCCGGCTCCTGTGTTTTGCTGCCTTACGTTCCGTATCATCGGCTAACGCGGCACCAGGAGAACTACTGCGATTGTGCCCCAGTTCGGCTGGGCGAGCACCTCAGTAGAGAAAGCCAAAAACTAACTATCATGATACAGCGAGAGACTGGTCAACCACTCGATCGACTACCAGAATGTTTAGAATTCCCCGCTTTGATGAAGGACCATTTCCCGGTCAGGCACACACACGCCCCGAATTCGAAGAAGCGCGGTGCCCCAAGGGGCTATATCATAGCCCCACCCTCGAACTCCACTGGCTAAGTGAAAGTGATAAAGCATCATAGTCCGGATTGCCTCGTTCGCTACGCTACCACCTCCTTAACAGGACCGAGACGTCGGATTAAGTGTGAAAACGCGCTATTTTTTGCGAACACCCCCGCACCTTGTGCGTGGGGGCTGAAGTCGAAGACTGCAATCTTTCAGGTTATACAAATGTATACATAAACGGCCGCATAGGAGATATTTTAATACTTGGAACGCACAAGTATAAAAAGCGGTTACATCATAAGCATTGTCTTACAAGATAAAACGTTCATTTGAATGTGACATTTTTCGAGCACTGCGACTCTATTACACGAGCGCCACGCATAACTTCCCCAAAATAGTACTCGGCGGGTAACCGGCATTCGTCCGAACCCTGGGCGACAATAGCGGTGGCATCCATCTCTGTCCAATGTGTCTTCACACGGGTAAGGGCCATCCGCGCGCCTTCTACGCAGGCCGACCGCTTCATCTACTTGATATGCGGCACCACTCCGAGAAATTGCTGCAATAAGCCGAAATAGCTCGTCGCCTTGGGTCTCTTTGGCCAGACATGAGCCACGATATTAGTCATGGCAAGTACGGACAATCTATTTAGCTCAGCCCATTCGGCCAACTGATCGGTCAACGGAAGTGAACGATCCGGACTATGGATTTGAGACCAAAATAGCTCTTCCGTCTTGTGATCCTTCTGGTTCCGAAAGTGCTCAACGGCATCAGCCGCACTTGCCGCTAAGTCCATATATGGATCCTCCGGACCCCACAGCTGGCCAAGTTGGGCATATTTTTGATCCGTAAACCGGCGACGCAGCAAAAACGGCTTGCCAGCCGCAATATCTCCGGCCTGGCGCATCTCCTCCTTCATAGCCCCCATTGCAGAACGGGCATCCTTGGCCTCGGTGGTGGCCTTCTCCAGGTTTTCCCGCTCTGACAAGCGCTCCTTTTCAAGAGCCTTGTTGCGGTCGGCAGCATCTTTTAATTTCACGGCCAATTCGGCCATCTTTTCCCTGCTTAGGCAGTGTGCAGCCTTTTCGGCTTTCAACTCCTCGGCTGCCCTCGAGGCAGCCGCATCACTCCTTCGGGCTTGCTCCTTAGCTTGAGCAAGCTCGGCCCGAAGGCTCTCCATAGCAGCAGCACTGTCTGTATCACAACATATACATTATCAGAGGCAGGCTTTGACTCCCTTAAATAAGTGACTGCGGAGAATTCATTTACCTTTGCGACTCGTCAAGTCGCCGGTTGACAAGCGCGATGTCCGCATCTGCCACGTCAAGTTGCTGCATTAACTCGGCAACTCCACTAGTCCGGCTAGCCCCCGGACTATCTGCCACCTGCATAGGAACGACGACATTCATTACCTGAGATTTTGATCCTCGGCACGCTGTCGCTTTCGACAACCTACCGAGTCTCAGGGGCTACTATCTATACAGGGCGCACTTCTATGTGCCAAACTGTCAAAAAGGTGTGTCTTTCTTGCGTACCTCAAATCCCGCCAGTAAACTCCTGACGGCATTATGCAATCCGCTTTCGGTGGACAAAATCCTTCCAATCACCATACGCATCAAAGCACGGTGATCTTCTGAGATGGATGCCCTCTCAAGCAGATTTTTCAGCTCCCCCGACCGGACACTAGGGGGCGCCGAACTCTCCGGCCCCTCCGGACTCTGGGATACCCTCCGTGACGATACTTCAGGCTCATCTGTCCTATCCGACGGCGCAGCAGACGGAGGCGTTTCGCTCTCCATCATCTCCGGAAGAAGATCCCCCGAAGACGAACTCATCTGAGAAGGCCGCAGATCCGAACTGCAAGGTAAAAATTTTGGTCATCCATAGAAGCACAAATAGGGGTATTTTCTCATTAATGAACCCCCCCTTTTTTTACTCACGGCTTGCTGGAGGGCAGATCCTTTAGAGACGATTGTACGTCCGGACTTTCCCCGGACGCAGGACCCTCCGGTAAAGATTTCTTCCCCCGCTTAGGGGCTTTGGCCTCCGGGTCTTCGGAGGCGGTCCTCTTCTCCCCCTGGAAGGAGGGATTGTCGATCCCCCCCTCTTCAGGCGCCCCCTTGGGCGAGGTGATAGCTCTTCCATTTTCCCCATCGCCCCCTTCTATGGGCGCGACCTCCAACATTCTGACCAGCATGGGCTCCGATGCGGTCACTGGGAGGGGGGCCGGACACCTTATCAGCTTCGATCGCGCTACCCACTCCTGATGAAGAATAATGGGTTAGAAGGCGAATTTCAGAAAAGCAAACAAACAGAGCATCCGGACTCTGAGCTACTTACCTGTGTATCCGGGCGATTGCAGCTTAGGCCTGCGTCCTCGGTCAATTCCGGACACGCCACCTGCGGTCCGAAGAACAACTTGCACATCTCCACGGGCGTCATACCCATGAAGTGTTGGAGAATTCATGGCCCCTCCGGATTGAACTCCCATAACCGGAGAGGACGGCGTTTGCAGGGAAGAAGACGCCTGATTAGCATGACTTGCATCACCACAACCAGATTGATCTCCCTCGCCTGGAGGTCTCGAATCCGGCCCTGCAATAAGGGCACGTCTTCGGACGGCCCCCAATTGAGCCCTTGGTTGACCCACGACATCAATCGGTGTGGAGGTCCCGGGCGGAATGAAGGCGGCGGCTTTTGCTTGCTGCCCTTCGGAGCGGTGACATAGAACCACTCCTGCTGCCACAAGCCGAGCTCCTCTTGGAAGGAGCCCTCGGGCCACGGGACATCGGCCTTCCTGCTTATGGCCGCCCCGCCGCACTCCGCTTGACGCCCCCCGATCATCTTCGGCTCCACATTAAAGGTCTTCAGCCATAGGCCGAAGTGGGGGGTGACGCGGAGGAAGGCTTCACAGACAATAATGAATGCGGAAATATGGAGGATGGACTCTGGAGCCAAGTCGTGAAAATCCAGCCCGTAGTAGAACATGAGCCCTCTCACGAAGGGGTCCGTCGAGAAGCCTAAACCCCGACGGAGGTGGGATACGAAGACGACGTACTCACCGGGCTCGGGAGTGGGTACGGCCTGGCCTCGGGCGGGCAACCTATGTGAAATCTTGTAGGACAGGTACTTGGCCTCACGCAGCTTTAACACGTCCTCCTCCGTGACGGAGGAGGGCATCCACCTGCCCTGAAGGTCGGAGCCGGACATTGTTGAAGATCCGAAGCGCTCGAATCTGGGGCTCTGGGTGTTGGAACTCGGAGCAAGGAGAGGATTCGATGGAAGATTGAGAAAAAGAAACGAGCCTTGGTCCCCTTATAAAGGGGGAAAAATACCAAGAGCCGTCTCCGTGACCGTTCGGGATTCACCTTCGATAGAGGAGGCATGGCGACGGGCACGGTTGGGTTAACCACGCTCGTATTGATGAGAATCCCGGAATAAGGGGAACACGATCTCTGCTTCGACAAGACGTGCCAAGGAAACCGCTTCGCTAAACGTGCTGAGGTGGTGTAATAAAAAACGATTCAAGTAAAGGCCTGGAAGCGGTGTGATGTCATGCCGCCAAATACGTCAGCAGATTGGATTTATGTGCATTATTCTCTCTACGGTGGAATGTGGAATTTATTTTGTAGAGCCGGACACTATCCTGGTGTTCATGATCTTCTCTGGATTATTCAAGGGAGGAACCCGCCTTGCAATGCCGAACATTATGCGCGCCGGACTTATCGTCATTGAAGCCTGGTTCAGGGGATACTGAGGGAGTCCTGGACTAGGGGGTGTCCAGACAGCCGGACTATCATCGTCCGCCGGACTCCAAGACTACGAAGATACAAGATTGAAGACTCCGTCCCGTGTCCGGATGGGACTTTCCTTGGCGTGGAAGGCAAGCTTGGCAATACGGATATGTAGATCTCCTACCATTGTAACCGACTCTGTGTAACCCTAGCCTCCTCCGGTGTCTATATAAACCGGAGGGTTTTAGTCCGTAGGACACAACATACATTAGAACAATCATACCATAGGCTAGCTTTAGGGTTTAGCCTCCTTGATCTCGTGGTAGATCCACTCTTGTACTACCCATATCATCAATATTAATCAAACAGGACGTAGGGTTTTACCTCCATCAAGAGGGCCCGAACCTGGGTAAAACATCGTGTCCCTTGTCTCCTGTTACCATCCGCCTAGACGCACAGTTCGGGGCCCCCTACCCGAGATCCGCCGGTTTTGACACCGACAGGCATGATCTAGCTCTGTTGCCGACAGTGCCCTGGAGGCCGCACAAGTGTCCGCTCCGACCCTTAGATCAGAGCCGACTGCACCGATCGAGGATGGGTGGCTGGACACCGCGTCGGGGGCTGCTACCTCTACGGCGATTGAGCCGAACACCAACCCTGTACTTTGCGAAGCTCGCGACTCCAAGGCGCCGGACTCCTCTCCGCTCTTCGAACTTGTCGCGCCCCTGCCAGTCGAATCCGATTGGGCGCCGATCATGGAGTTCACTGCTGCGGACATCTTTCAGCACTCGCCCTTTGGCGACATCCTAAATTCACTAAAGTCTCTCTCTCTATGAGGAGAGTCCTGGCCGGACTATGGTCAGGAAGGTTGGGATATGGATGACGAATAAATTCAAAGCCCACCCACCACCCACTTCGTAGCCACTGTCGAAAGTTTAAACGACGTGCTCAACTTCGATTCTGAAGACATCGACGATATGGACGACGATGTAGAAGACAAACATGAACCAGCACCTATAGGGCACTGGACAGCCACCTCATCTCACGATGTATACATGGTGGACACACCTAAAGGAAGCGACAACGAGGAACAATGGGATGCCACGAGGGATCATTCCCTCGAAAAGCAGTCAAAACAGCGACGTAAGCGGCGCTCAAAATCCCGCCTCGACACAGAACGCAGCCATATAGACCCAGCCATAGAGCAGGGCGAACCGGTGGACGACAGACATGCTATTGAGCAACCGTCCGAACAGGACAATCCTGACAAACAACCCGTCCCCGGCGAAGACAACAGTCCAGACGATCTCACGCTGGACAAGTTACCGGAGCAGAAGAACCTCCACCAAAGGCTAGTCACCACCGCACGTAGCCTGAAGCAGAAGCGGAAGCTCAAAACAGCGGAAGATTCGCTCAGAATCAGATGGAGCAAAGTACTCAACACCGCAGACAAATACGGTGACAGTCGCCGAACAAAGAGCTACCCAAAACGAAAACTACTGCCAGAATTTGATGAGGAGGCCGTAGAGCCACCACAATCAAAAAACAAGGAGACCACTCGGTCGGATAGACGACCCCATGGCAAACATAGAGCGGCAAACGACGCCGCACACAAGGCGGCACGCGATCTGCACACGGATTCGCATCAAAAAGATGGCCCAGTTAGATCCATCTACGGGCCAAGAAAGCAAGCTCCAGTAAGCAATGCAACACCTCAAGTATCCGAATATTATGGTACACCTAAATATAGGGGTGCCGCACATCTCCTATGTTTCACCGATGAGGTTCTGGATCATGAATTTCCAGCGGGATTCAAGCCCGTAAACATAGAGGCATATGACGGAACAACATACCCTGGAGTCTGGATTGAGGATTACATCCTCCACATTTACATGGCTAGAGGAGACGACCTCCACGCCATAAAATACTTACCCCTCAAGCTCAAAGGGCCAGCCCGGCATTGGCTCAAAAGCCTCCCCGAAAACACCATTGGAAGTTGGGAAGAGCTCGAGGATGCTTTTTGGGCAAATTTTCAAGGGACCTATGTCTGACCTCCGGATGTAGACGATTTAAGTCACATAACTCAACAATCTGGAGAGTCAGCCCGAAAATTCTGGAACAGATTCCTAACTAAAAAGAACCAAATAGTCGAATGTCCGGACGCCGAAGCCTTAGCAGCTTTCAAACACAACGTCCGAGACGAATGGCTCGCCAGACACCTCGGCCAAGAAAAGCCAAGAACAATGGCCGCACTAACAAGCCTCATGACCCGCTTTTGCGCGGGAGAGTATAGCTGGCTGGCAAGATGCAGTACCAGTGACCCAAGTACATCCGAAGTTAGGGATGGAAACGGGAAACCGCGACGCAGCAAGGACCAGCGCCCGACCAAGGGCAAAAGCCAGAAGAGCATGGCAGTCAACGCTGGATTCAGTAGCTCCCGGCAGAATCATGAAAAACTGCCCCCTAAGGATAACAGGGATGAGCTATCTAACTTAAACAAAATCTTGGACAAGGTATGCCAAATCCATAGTACCCCAGGGAAGCCTGCAAATCATACCCACAGACATTGTTGGGTCTTCAAGCAGTCCGACAAACTCAACGCCGAACACAAGGGGCTCGACACACCAAGCGAGGACGATGATGAACCCCACAAGCAGAGCACCTGAAAACAAAAGAATTTCCCACAAGAAGTCAAAACAGTAAACTCACTTTACGTGACAAAAGGGAAAGACAGAACGGCACCCATAGAGATACGTGCCATACGGCCTACCCCAGAGGAGTCCCGCCACTGGTTGTCAAAACCAATCACTTTTAACGATCAGGATTACTCTAGAAGTATCCGGAATGCAGGATGGACTGCCTTGATATTAGATCCGATAATCGACGGACTCCAATTTACACAAGTCCTAATGGACGGCGGCAGTGATCTAAACCTGCTATATCAGGACACAATCCGCAAAATGGGGATAGACCCAACCAAAATTCGCCATAGCAACACTTCCTTTCAAGGGGTAATGCCAGGCCGATATGCCCATTGTACGGGCTCTCTATTGCTAGAAGTTGTGTTCGGCTCACCCAACAACTTCCACCGCGAAAAGTTAACCTTCCATCTCGCCCCATTTACAAGTAGCTATCAAGCACTACTGGGGCACGAAGCTTTCGCCCGCTTTAACGCAATACCGCATTATGCATCCCTCACACTTAAAATGCCCGGTCCACGAGGCATCATCTCCTTAAAGGGAAATATCGAGTGTTCCTTGAGCGCGGAAGATCGTGTGACTGCCTAGACAACCACACACTAAACCGGCTTTACTAATCCAAGCACCCAAACAGGTCGTTCAGACCCCGGACATGGCTAGACGAGTCCGGCGTAAACATACAGGGGCTTAACAGCCGCACACCCTCGCACTAGGGGCTCCGCGCATATACAACAAGAGACAATAAAGCTCAATTTTATTTATTTCTTGAAACGTACTTTGTTCATTTTAATATAACGTACATCTTCGCATGATCTTTTTCAACTAAGTTCCTCTCTTTTACAGATGAACACCGTGCGACACCCGTCCAGGATACAGCACAATGGAGACACAGGCGCAGACGTGCAGCAGGGACCCGTTGCAAGGATTCTTTTCAGATTAAGACTCTGTGTAAACCTTTTTTACTGTCTCTTGTTGATACACATCCCCTGCTTTCTTACTATAATCAAGGAGGAGCCTGGCGTTTTGGCATAGGCCACGTCAGAATTTTGCGCGTACCTGGACACCAGGAGCTTATTACCAAGGGCGTTGTTCGGCCCGTTTTCATAAAGACCGAATACCTTAGGGAGTGTTCGGCGTCTCGAGTTAGGCCTTATATGCAGCATCTCCGAATCATGTCTTTGGTCAAATGTTGGGTTTGCCCGGCTCCTGTGTTTTGCTGCCTTACGTTCCGCTATATTGGCTAACGCGACACCAGGAGAACTACTGCGATTGTGCCCCGGTTCGGCCAGGCGAGCACCTCAGTAGAGAAAGCCGAAAACTGACTGTCATGATATAGCGTGAGACTGGTCAACCACTCGATGACCCGCCAAAATCTATAGGATTCCTCCGCATTGATGAAGGGTCGTTTCCCGGTCAGGCACATACGCGCCCCAAATTCGGGTGAGCGCGGTGCCCCCAGGGGCTATATAGTAGCCCCATTGTCAAACTCCTATGGCTAAGTGAAAGTGATAAAGCATTATAGTCCGGTTGCCTAGTTTGCTACGCTACCACCTCCTTTATAGGACCAAGACGTTGGATCAAGTGTGAAAATGCGCATTTTGCAAACACCCCCGCATTATATGCGTGGGGGCTAAAGCCGAAGACTGCCATCTTTCAGGTTATATACACATATACATAAACGGCCTCACAGGAGGTATTTTAATTCTTGAAAGCACAAGTATAAAAAGCTTTTATGTTTCATCAAAACATTGTTTCACAATTATACTTGTTATTCAAACATAATATCCTTCGAGCACTGCGTCTCTATTAAACGAGCGCCTGGCAGAACTTCCTGAAAATAGTGCTCGACAGGTACTCGGCTTTCGTCCGAATCTTGGGTTGCAACATCGGTGGCCTTCATCTCCGCCCAGTATGTCTTGACACGGGCAAGAGCCATCCGAGCACCCTCCATGCATGCCGACCTCCTCATTGCATTGATATGCGGCACCGCACCAAGGAACTGTTGCACCAAGCCAAAATAACTCTTCGGCTCAGGCCTCTTCAGCCACAAAAGACTCACGACATCCTTCATAGCAAGTCCGGTAACCTATTCAGCTCCGCCCATTCGGCCAAGCGATCGGTTAATGAAAGTGGGCGTTCTGGATTATGGAACTGCGACCAAAAAACCTTGTCGCCAAGTCCAGATGAGCATCTTCCGCACTCCACAGCCGGTCCAACTGAGCATAATTAGGGTCCAGGAATTTCCTCCGCAGCAGAAAGGGCTTTCCAGCCGCGATCTCTCCGGCCTGACGCAGCTCCTGCTTCATTGCTCTCATCGCAGAGCGAGCATCCTTGGCCTCGGCAGTGGCCTTCTTCAGGTCCTCTCGTACCGCCCGCTCTTCTTCTTCAAGAAGCTTGCAATGGTCGGCAGCATTCTTCAACTCCACGGCCATCTTGGCCATCTCCTTCTTGCTTCGGCAGTGAGCAGCATGTACGGCTTTTAGCTCTTTGGCCGCCTTTAAGGCAGCCGCGTCACTCTTTCTGGCATGTTCCTTGGCTTGGGCGAGCTCCGCCCGCAGGTTCTCCATGGCAGCGGCACCATCTGCGTCAAGCATACTTGTTGTAAGGCACGGACATCAAGCTCCCTTACCAGGTGTCCGCGGGGAAATTGCATACCTTCTGACTCATCAAGTCGCCTATTGACAAGCGCGATGTCGACATCCGCCACGTCTAGTTGCCGCCTTAGTTCGGCAAATTCATCAGTCCGACTAGCCACCGGACCCCTTGCCACCTGCATAGGAAGGGCGACACATTATACCTGGGATTATGATGCTCGGTGCACTGTCATTTTTGACAACACACCGAGCCACAGGGGCCACTATCTACACAGGGCACATTTTATATGCGGAACGGTCAGAGGGTACATCATTTTGCGTACCTCAAAACCTGACAGTAAACTTTTGACGGCTTCATGCAATCCGCTCTCAGCGGATGAAATCCTTTCAATCACCATACTCATTAACGCAAGGTGATCTTCTGAGATAAACGCTCGCCCGAGCAGATGCTTCAGCTCCTCCGACCGTACACCATATGGTACAGACACGTCCGATGGCCTTTTTCGAAGGCCGGACGTGAAGCGCTTTGAGGGGACATACGACTACCTTCCGTCCCCGCCGGACTCGGAGAAACCCTCCGTGACGACACCTCAGGGTCGCCTGCTTCGTAAGACGGTACGGCAAGGGGAGGCATTTCGCTCTCTATCATCTCCGGACGAAGATCCCCTGAAGATGAGCTCTCCTGAGAAGGGCTAAGATCCGAACTACAAGGTAAAATTTTGGTTATCAAAAATAGGGTAGGATATCCTTTATTTTAATAAATACTCCCCTTTTTACTTACGGCTCGGTGGAGGGCTGATCCCCTTGAGGGCATAATGCGGCTGAGGCATCTCTCGGCGCCGGACCCTCTAACGAAGATTTCTTCCCCCGCTTTGAGACCATGGTCTCCGGGTCTTCAGAGGCGGTCCTCTTCTTCCCTTGGATGGAGGGATTCTCGATCCCTCCTTTCCTGACAGCCTCCTTCGCGGAGGCGGTAGCTTCCTTGTTCCCCCCTTCACCTTCTTCCGAAGGCGCAACCTCCAGCATCCTGGTTAACACGGGATCCGGCGTGGTCTCAGGGAGGGGGCCCGGACACCTGATTAACTTTGCTTTCGCTATCCACTCCTGTTCAAGGGACGGCTCTTTTAGAGGGCATGTTTGCGATAAATATAGGATAGCATGTCCGGGTACAGGGCTACTTACTTGAGTATCCGGGCGATTGCAGCTTAGACCTGCGTCCTTGGTCAAGTCCGGACAAATCTCTTGTGATCCGAAGAAAAGCTTGTACATCTCCATGGGCGTCGTGCCCATAAAATGTTGGAGGGCTCGTGGTCCCTCCGGGTTAAATTCCCATAGGCGGAGGGGGCGACGTCTGCAGGGCAGGATGTGACGAATCAGCATGACCTACGCTACTATGACTAAAGTGATCTCTCTCTCTAGGAGGTCTCAAATGCGGCCCTGCAGCAAGGGCACGTCCTTGGACGGCCCCCAGTCAAGCCCTTTATTGACCCATGACGCCAGCCACGGTGGAGGACCCGAGAGAAAGGCAGGGGGCGCCACCCATTTGGTGCCCCTGGGAGCTGTGATATAAAACCACTCTTGTTGCCATAAACTGAGCTCCTATTGAAAAGAGCGGTCGGGCCATGGAGCATTAGCATTCTTGCTTATAACAGCCCCTCTGCACTCTTCCTGCTGCCCCTTGATCATCTTCGGCTCCACTTTGGAGGTCTTGATCCACAATCCGAAGTGAGGGGTAATGCGGAGGAAGGCTTCGCACACGACGATGAACATTGAGATGTGGAGGATGGACTCCGGATCCAAGTCGTGAAATTCCAACCCATAGTAAAACATGAGACCCCTCACGAAGAGGTCCGTCGGGAAGCTTAGCCCCCGAAGGAAATGAGACGCGAACACCACGCTTTCACCAAGCTCGGGAGCGGGAATAACCTGCCCTTGGGCAGGCAACCTATGCGAAATTTCACCGATTAAATACTTAGCATCTCTTAACTTCAGCACATCTTCTTCCGTAACGGAAGAAGGCATCCACCGGCCTTGGAGGTCGGAGCCGGACATCATCGAAGGTCCGAAGCGCCTAAATTTGGAGCTTTGGGTGTTGGAACTCGAGGCGAGGGGCGGATTCAATTGAGATTGAAAGAAGGGAGTGGAGCCTTGGTCTCTTTATAAAGAGGTTGAATACCAAGAGCCTCCCCCGTGACCGTTCCGGACTCGCCTTCGATAGAGGAGACATGCCAACGGGCAGGGTTGAGTTACCCACGCCCGTATTGATGAGAATCTCGGAATAAGGGGACACGATCTCTGCTTTGACAAGACGTGCCAAGGAAACCGCCTCGCTAAACGCGCTGAGGTGGGACAGTAAAAATGATTCGAATAAAGGCTTGGCCGTGGTGTGATGTCATGCCCCGGAATACGTCAGCAGATTGAACTTGTGTAAATATTATTCTCTCTACGGTGGTATGTGGAACTTATTTTCCAGAGCCGGACACTATCCTTGTGTTCACAATCTTCTATGAAGTATTCGGAGGAGGAACCCACCTTGCAATGCCGAAGACAATATGCGCGCCGGACTCGTCGTCATTGAAGCCTGGTTCAGGGGCTACTGAGGGAGTCCCGGACTAGGGGGTGTCCGGATAGCCAAACTATCATCTTCGGCCGGACTCCTGGACTATGAAGATATAAGATTGAAGACTCCGTCCCGTGTTCGGATGGGACTTTCCTTGGCGTGGAAGGCAAGCTTGGCGATACAGATATGTAGATCTCCTACCATTGTAACCGACTCTGTGTAACCCTAACCCTCTTCTGTGCCTATATAAACCAGACGGTTTTAGTCTGTAGGACAATGAACAATCATACCATAGGATAGCTTCTAGGGTTTAGCCTCTCACATCTCGTGGTAGATCTACTCTTGTACTACCCATATCATCAATATCAATCAAGAAGGAGTAGGGTTTTACCTCCACCGAGAGGGCCCGAACCTGGGTAAAAACATCGTGTCCCTTGTCTCCTGTTACCATCCGCCTAGACGCACAGTTCGGGACCCCCTACCCGAGATCCGCCGGTTTTGACACCGTCAACTCCCACTGCTCTGTTTTTCCTGGCCGGCGAGGAGAGAGCTTTGTGGTGCTCTAGCTCACCTCCTATGCACACGAGGTGTTCGATGGAATGCCCGAGCCACACTACTTAAGCTTTCTCCTCTCCAAGCTCGACCTCCAAGCTCCATTTTCCTTAATATTTGTCTAGGTTTGGCGGTCCGTCACGTCCCGTCCCCGTCTTCACCGCCGTCGATCGCCCGCGCCGATCTTGTCGCCGGCACCACCGTAGTGAGCCTCTTGTTCTTATCTTCTTTCTGAAAGGAAAAAAGAAATTCTTACTTGTATGTTTATATAGATACTTGTATACTTTTCTTACTTTTATTATTGCATCTTATATAGTGTGATGGTTTTGGTATCCGCCCCCGTCGGCCCTCGTCCTGTCTATGATTCGGATGTGGTATATATTATCTTTTCATAACTATTGGTTCATTTATTGTTTATGACAATTATGCCGACCAACGTGACATAGATTTTATTTATCTAGGAGGTTGTTGAACCGGAAATTCCAACCGACCATATTGTCGAGAGGTTAAATTTAGTTGAAGAAGAAAAAAATTTGTTGAAGGAAAGAATTAGAAAAATTGAGGAGGAGAAGATGATAGTGGAGTTGCATGTTGCGGATGTCGTCGATGATCACAAGATCAAGATGGATGCAATGTGCTTGAAGATTAGAAAGATTAGAAAATATGCCATTCATACCGAGGCTTGGTATCATTATGCCGTTGGATCTGTTGTTACATTGGTTGCGATTATGATCGCATTTGTTTTCGCATTGAAATGTTTTACATAGTTTCAATGTATGGTTTAATTAATTTAGATGCTCTGCAGACCTTTATGTTGTTAGATGAGAACTATGTATGTACTTTGGTTTTAATGTGATGATGAACTTCTATTAATTTGGTCACTTAATTATCTATTCATGATGTTCTATAATGATTTTTGACACACTTAATTATACATAATGCATGCAGATGAACCGGCAATGGATGTACGGTTCAAGACACACCTCCGAGTACATTAACGGCGTGCATGATTTTCTTGAAGTGGCTGAGGCAAACAAGCAGAATGGTTTTCTGTGTTGTCCATGCCCTATATGTGGGAATACGAAGTCTTACTCTGATCGGAAAATCCTTCACACCCACCTGCTTTACAAGGGTTTCATGCCACACTATAACGTAAGGACGAGGCACGGAGAAATAGGGGTTATGATGGAAGACGGCAAAGAAGAAGAGTGCGATGACAACTATGTGCCCCCTGAATACGGTGATGCTACTAAAGATCAAGAGGAACCAGACGATGTGCACGATGATGCTGCAACGGGCGAAGCTGTTGATGTTGGGGAACGTTGCAGAAAATTAAAAAAATTCCTACGGTTTCACCAAGATCCATCAGTGAGTTCATCTAAGAAATGAGTGAAAGGAGAGATGCATCTACATACCACTTTGTAGATCGCGTGCGGAAGCGTTCAAAAGAACGGGGTTGAGGTAGTCCTTCTCGTCGTGATCCTATCACCGGAGATCCTAGTGCCGAACGGACGGCACCTCCGCGTTCAACACACGTACGGTCAGCGTGACGTCTCCTCCTTCTTGATCCAGCAAGGGGGAAGGAGAGGTTGATGATGATCCAGCAGCACGACGGCGTGGTGGTGGATGCAGCAGAAATCCGGCAGGGCTTCGCCAAGCAACTGTGGGAGGAGGAAGAGGTGTAGCAGGGGGAGGGAAGCGCCAAGACTCAGGGGTGCGGCTGCCCCTCCCTCCCCTCCCTTTATATAGGCCCCAGGGGGGCGCCGGCCCCTGGAGATCTGATCTCCCAGGGGGGGCGGCGGCCAGGGGGGTGGAGTGCCCCCAAAGGCAAGTGGGGCGCCCCCCCCCCACCCTAGGGTTTCAACCCTAGGCGTAGGGGGTGGGCCAAGGGGGGCGCACCAGCCCACTATGGGCTGGTTCCCCTCCCCAGTTAAGCCCATGGGGCCCTCCAGGATGGGTGGCCCCACCCGGTGGACCCCCGGGACCCTTCCGATGGTCCCGGTACAATACCGGGTGACCCCGAAACTTCCTGATGGCCGAAACAGCACTTCCTATATATAATTCTTTACCTCTGGACCATTTCGAAACTCCTCATGATGTCCGGGATCTCATCCGGGACTCCGAACAACATTTGGTTTGCTGCATACTCATATTCATACAACCCTAGCGTCACCGAACCTTAAGTGTGTAGACCCTACGGGTTCGGGAGACACGTAGACATGACCGAGACGGTTCTCGGGCAATAACCAACGGCAGGATCTGGATACCCATGTTGGATCCCACAAGCTCCTCGATGATCTCATCGGATGAACCACGATGTCGAGGATTCAAACAACCCCGTATACAATTCCCTTTGTCAATCGGTACGTTACTTGCCCGAGACTCGATCGTCGGTATCCCAATACCTCGTTCAGTCTCGTTACCGGCAAGCCACTTTACTCGTACCGTAATGCATGATCATGTGACCAAACACTTGGTCACTTTGAGCTCATTATGATGATGCATTACCGAGTGGGCCCAGAGATACCTCTCCGTCATACGGAGTGACAAATCCCAGTCTCGATCCGTGTCAACCCAACAGACACTTTCGGAGATACCTGTAGTGCACCTTTATAGTCAGCCAGTTATGTTGTGACGTTTGGTACACCCAAAGCACACCTACAGTATCCGGGAGTTACACGATCTCATGGTCTAAGGAAAGGATACTTGACATTGGAAAAGCTCTAGCAAACGAACTACACGATCTTGTGCTATGCTTAGGATTGGGTCTTGTCCATCACATCATTCTCCTAATGATGTGATCCCGTTATCAATGACATCTAATGTCCATAGCCAGGAAACCATGACTATCTGTTGATCAACGAGCTAGTCAACTAGAGGCTTACTAGGGACATGTTATGGTCTATGTATTCACACCTGTATTACGATTTCCGGATAATACAGTTATAGCATGAATAAAGACAATTATCATGAATAAGGAAATATAATAATAACCTTTTATTATTGCCTCTAGGGCATATTTCCAATAGTCTCCCACTTGCACTAGAGTCAATAATCTAGTTACATTGTGATGAATCGAACACCCATAGAGTTCTGGTGTTGATCATGTTTTGCTCGCGAGAGAGGTTTAGTCAACGGATCTGCGACATTCAGATCCGTATGTACTTTGCAAATATCTATGTCTCCATCTTGAACATTTTCACGGATGGAGTTGAAGCGACGCTTGATGTGCCTGGTCTTCTTGTGAAACCTGGGCTCCTTGGCAAGGGCAATAGCTCCAGTGTTGTCACAGAAAAGGCCCCGACGCATTGGGTATGACTCCTAGGTTGGTTATGAACTCCTTCACCCAAATTGCTTCATGCGCTGCCTCCGAGGCTGCCATGTACTCCGCTTCACATGTAGATCCCGCCACGACGCTCTGCTTGCAACTGCACCAGCTTACTGCTCCACCATTCAACATATACACGTATCCGGTTTGTGACTTAGAGTCATCCAGATCTGTGTCGAAGCTAGCATCGACGTAACCCTTTACGAGGAGCTCTTCGTCACCTCCATAAACGAGAAACATGTCCTTTGTCCTTTTCAGGTACTTCAGGATATTCTTGACCGCTGTCTAGTGTTCCTTGCCGGGATTACTTTGGTACCTTCATACCAAACTTACGGCAAGGTTTACATCAGGTCTGGTACACATCATGGCATACATAATAGATCCTATGGCTGAAGCATAGGGGATGACACTCATCTCTTCTTTATCTTTTGCCGTGGCCGGGCATTGAGCCGAGCTCAATCTCACACCTTGCAATACAGGCAAGAACCCTTTCTTGGACTGATCCATTTTGAACTTCTTCAAAATCTTATCAAGGTATGTGCTTTGCGAAAGACCTATGAGGCGTCTCGATCTATCCATATAGATCTTGATGCCTAATATGTAAGCAGCTTCTCCAAGGTCCTTCATTGAAAAACACTTATTCAAGTAGGCCTTAATGCTGTCCAAAAGTTCTATATCATTTCCCATCAAGAGTATGTCATCTACATATAATATGAGAAATGCTACAGAGCTCCCACTCACTTTCTTGTAAACGCAGGCTTCGCCATAAGTCTGCATAAACCCAAACGCTTTGATCATCTCATCAAAGCGAATGTTCCAACTCCGAGATGCTTGCACCAGCCCATAAATGGATCGCTGGAGCTTGCATACTTTGTTAGCATTCTTAGGGTCGGCAAAACCTTCCGGCTGCATCATATACAGCTCTTCCTTAAGATGTCCGTTAAGGAATGCCGTTTTGACGTCCATCTGCCATATCTCATAATCATAGTATGCGGCAATTGCTAACATGATTCGGACGGACTTCAGCTTCGCTACGGGAGAAAATGTCTCATCGTAGTCAATCCCTTGAACTTGTCGATAACCCTTAGCGACAAGTCGAGCTTTATAGATGGTAACATTACCATCCGCGTCCGTCTTCTTCTTAAAGATCCATTTGTTTTCTATCGCTCGCCGATCATCGGGCAAGTCTGTCAAAGTCCATACTTTGTTTTCATACATGGATTCTATCTCGGATTTCATGGCTTCAAGCCATTTGTTGGAATCTGGGCCCGCCATCGCTTCTTCATAGTTCGAAGGTTCACCGTTGTCTAACAACATGATTTCCAAGACAAGGTTGCCGTACCACTCTGGTGCGGAACGTGTCCTTGTGGACCTACGAAGTTCATTAGCAACTTGATCCGAAGTACCTTGATCATTATCATTATTTTCCTCTCCAGTTGGTGTAGGCATCACAGGAACATTTTCCTGAGCTACACTACTTTCCTGTTGAAGAGGTAGTACTTCGTCAAGCTCTACTTTCCTCCCACTTAATTCTTTCGAGAGAAACTCCTTTTCCAGAAAAGATCCGTTCTTGGCAACAAAGATCTTGCCCTCGAATCTTAAGTAGAAAGTATACCCAATGGTTTCCTTAGGGTATCCTATGAAGACGCATTTTTCCGACTTGGGTTCGAGCTTTTCAGGTTGAAGTTTCTTGACATAAGCATCGCATCCCCAAACTTTTAGAAACGACAGCTTAGGTTTCTTCCCAAACCATAATTCATACGGTGTCGTCTCAACGGATTTAGACGGTGCCCTATTTAAAGTGAATCTAGCTGCCTCTAGAGCGTATCCCCAAAATGATAGCGGGGTAAGAGACATCATAGACCGCACCATATCCAATAGAGTGCGATTACGACGTTCGGACACACCGTTACGCTAAGGTGTTCCAGGCGGCGTGAGTCGTGAAACGATTCCACATTTCCTTAGGTGTGTACCAAATTCGTGACTTAAATATTCTCCTCCACGATCTGATCGTAGAAACATTATCTTTCGGTCACGTTGATTCTCTACCTCATTCTGAAATTCCTTTAACTTTTCAAAGGTCTCAGACTTGTGTTTCATTAAGTAGACATACCCATATCTACTCAAGTCATCAGTGAGAGTGAGAACATAACGATATCCTCCGCGAGCTTCAACGCTCATTGGACCACACACATCGGTATGTATGATTTCCAACAAGTTGGTTGCTCGCTCCATTGTTCCGGAGTTTGGAGTCTTGGTCATTTTGCCCATGAGGCATGGTTTGCATGTGTCAAACGATTCATAATCGAGAGACTCTAAAAGTCCATCAGCATGGAGCTTCTTCATGCGCTTGACACCAATGTGACCAAGGCGGCTGTGCCACAAGTATGTGGGACTATCATTATCAACTTTACATCTTTTGGTATTCACACTATGAATATGTGTAACATTACGCTCGAGATTCATTAAGAATAAACCATTGACCATCGGGGCATGACCAAAAAACATATCTCTCATATAAATAGAACCACCATTATTCTCGGATTTAAATGAGTAGCCATCTCGTATCAAACGAGATCAAGATACAATGTTCATGCTCAAACTTGGCACTAAATAACAATTATTAAGGTTTAAAACTAATCCCGTAGGTAAATGTAGAGGTAGCGTGTCGACGGCGATCACATCGACCTTGGAACCATTCCCGACGCGCATCGTCACCTCGTCCTTCGCCAGTCTCCGCTTATTCTGTAGCTCCTGCTATGAGTTACAAATATGAGCAACGACACCGGTATCAAATACCCAGGAGTTACTACGAGTACTGGTAAGGTACACATCAATTACATGTATATCAAATATACCTTTGGTGTTGCCGGCCTTCTTCTCCGCTAAGTATTTGGGGCAGTTCCGCTTCCAGTGACCCTTCCCTTTGCAATAAAAGCACTCAGTCTCAGGCTTGGTTCCATTCTTTGACTTCTTCCCGGCAACTGGCTTACCGGGCGCGGCAACATCCCTGCCGTCTTTCTTGAAGTTCTTCTTGCCCTTGCCCTTCTTGAACTTAGTGGTTTTATTAACCATCAACACTTGATGTTCCTTCTTGATTTCTACCTCTGCTGACTTCAGCATTGAAAATACTTCAGGAATGGTTTTCACCATCCCTTTCATATTGTAGTTCATCACAAAGCTCTTGTAGCTTGGTGGGAGCGACTGAAGGATTCTGTCAATGACCGCCTCGTCCGGGAGGTTAATGTCCAGCTGGGACAGGCGGTTGTGCAACCCAGACATTTTGAGTATGTGCTCACTGACAGAACTATTTTCCTCCATCTTACAACTATAGAACTTGTCGGAGACTTCATATCTCTCGACCCGGGCATGAGCTTGGAAAACTAGTTTCAGCTCCTCGAACATCTCATATGATCCGTGTTGCTCAAATTGCTTTGGAGCCCCGGTTCTAAGCTATAAAGCATGCCACACTGAACGAGGGAGTAATCATCAGCGCGAGACTGCCAAGCGTTCATAACGTCTTGGTTCTCTGGGACGGGTGCATCACCTAGCGGTCCTTCTAGGACATATTGTTTCCTGGCAGCTATGAGGATGATCCTCAGGTTCCGGACCCAGTCCGTATAGTTGCTGCCATCATCTTTCAGCTTGGTTTTCTCTAGGAACGCGTTGAAGTTCATGTTGACATGAGCGGCGGCCATTTGATCTACAAGACATATTTGCAAAGGTTTTAGACTAGTTCATGATAATTAAGTTCATCTAATCAAATTATTATAATGAACTCCCACTCAGATTAGGCATCCCTATAGTCATCTAAGTGTTACACGATCCGAGTCGACTAGGTCGTGTCCGATCATCACGTGAGATGGACTAGTCATCGTCGGTGAACATCTCCATGTTGTTCGTATCTTCCATACGACTCGTGTTCGACCTTTCGGTCTCTGTGTTCCGAGGCCATGTCTGTACATGCTAGGCTCGTCAAGTTAACCCTAAGTGTTTTGCATGTGTAAAACTGTCTTACACCCGTTGTATGTGAACGTAAGAATCTATCACACCCGATCATCACGTGGTGCTTCAAAACGACGAACTTTAGCAACGGCACACAGTTAGGGGAGAACACTTTCTTGAAATTGTTATAAGGGATCATCTTATTTACTACCGTTGTTCTAAGTAAACAAGATGCATAAACATAATAAACATCACTTGCAATTATATAGTAGTGACATGATATGGCCAATATCATATAGCTCCATTGATCCCCATCTTCGGGGCTCCATGATCATCTTGTCACTGGCATGACACCATGATCTCCATCATCATGATCTCCATCATCGTGTCTTCATGAAGTTGTCACGCCAACGACTACTTCTACTTCTATGGCTAACGCGTTTAGCAATAAAGTAAAGTAATTTACATGGCATTCTTCAATGACACGCAGGTCATACAAAAAATAAAGACAACTCCTATGGCTCCTGCCGGTTGTCATACTCATCGACATGCAAGTCGTGATTCCTATTACAAGAACATGATCTCATACATCACAATATATCATTCATCATTCATCACAACTTTTGGCCATATCACATCACAAGACACTTGCTGCAAAAACAAGTTAAACGTCCTCTAATTGTTATTGCAAGTTTTACGTGGCTTCTATAGGTGATCTAGCAAGAATGTTTTCTTACCTACGTTAAAGCCAGAGCTTGATTTGTCAACTTCTATTTACCCTTCATAAGGAACCTTTTCGTCGAATCCGCTCCAACTAAAGTGGGAGAGACAGACACCCGCTAGCCACCTTATGCAACTTGTGCATGTCAGTTGGTGGAACCTGTCTCACGTAAGCGTACGTGTAAGGTCGGTCCAGGCCGCTTCATCCCACAATACCGCTGATGCAAAATAAGACTAGTAGCGGCAAGAAAGTTGACAACATCTATGCCCACAACAAATTGTGTTCTACTCGTGCAATAGAGAACTACACATAGACCTAGCTCATGATGCCACTGTTGGGGAACGTTGCAGAAAATCAAAATTTTTCCTACGGTTTCACCAAGATATATCAGTGAGTTCATCTAAGAAATGAGTGAAAGGAGAGATGCATCTACATACCACTTTGTAGATCGCGTGCGGAAGCGTTCAAAAGAACGGGGTTGAGGTAGCCGTTCTCGTCGTGATCCTATCACCGGAGATCCTAGCACCGAACGGACGGCACCTCCGCGTTCAACACATGTACGGTCAGCGTGACGTCTCCTCCGTCTTGATCCAGCAAGGGGGAAGGAGAGGTTGATGATGATCCAGCAGCATGACGGCGTGGTGGTGGATGCAGCAGAACTCCGGCAGGGCTTCGCCAAGCAACTGTGGGAGGACGAAGAGGTGTAGCAGGGGGAGGGAGGCGCCAAGACTCAGGGGTGCGGCTGCCCCTCCCTCCCCTCCCTTTATATAGGCTCCAGGGGGGGCGCCGGCCCCTGGAGATCTGATCTCCCAGGGAGGGCGGCGGCCAGGGGGGTGGAGTGCCCCCCAAGGCAAGTGCGGTGCCCCCCCCACCCTAGGGTTTCAACCCTAGGCGCAGAGGGTGGGCCAAGGGGGGCGCACCAGCCCACTATGGGCTGGTTCCCCTCCCCACTTAAGCCCATGGGGCCCTCCTGGATGGGTGGCCCCACCCGGTGGACCGCCGGGACCCTTCCGGTGGTCCCGGTACAATACCGGGTGACCCCGAAACTTCCCGATGGCCATAACAGCACTCCCTATATATAATTCATTACCTCTGGACCATTCCGAAACTCCTCGTGACGTCCGGGATCTCATCCGGGACTCCGAACAACAATCAGTTTGATGCATACTCATATTCATACAACCCTAGCATCACTGAACCTTAAGTGTGTAGACCCTACGGGTTCGGGAGACACGTAGACATGACCGAGACGGTTCTCGGGCAATAACCAACAGCGGGATCTGGATACCCATGTTGGCTCCCACATGCTCCTTGATGATCTCATCGGATGAACCACGATGTCGAGGATTCAAACAACCCCGTATACAATTCCCTTTGTCAATCGGTATGTTACTTGCCCGAGACTCGATCGTCGGTATCCCAATACCTCGTTCAGTCTCGTTACCGGCAAGTCACTTTACTCGTACCGTAATGCATGATCCCGTGACCAAACACTTGGTCACTTTGAGCTTATTATGATGATTCATTACCGAGTGGGCCCAGAGATACCTCTCCGTCATACGGAGTGACAAATCCCAGTCTCGATCCTTGTCAACCCAATAGACATTTTCGGAGATACCTGTAGTGCACCTTTATAGTCACCCAGTTACGTTGTGACGTTTGGTACACCCAAAGCAGTCCTACAATATCCGGGAGTTACACGATCTCATGGTCTAAGGAAAGGATACTTGACATTGGAAAAGCTCTAGCAAACGAACTACACGATCTTGTGCTATGCTTAGGATTGGGTCTTGTCCATCACATCATTCTCCTAATGATGTGATCCCGTTATCAACGACATCTAATGTCCATAGCCAGGAAACCATGACTATCTGTTGATCAACGAGCTAGTCAACTAGAGGCTTACTAAGGACATGTTATGGTCTACGTATTCACACGTGTATTATGATTTCCGGATAATACAGTTATAGCATGAATAAAGACAATTATCATGAATAAGGAAATATTATAATAACCTTTTATTATTGCCTCTAGGGCATATTTCCAACAGCTGAAGATCAAGAGGAACCAGACGATGTGCCCGATGATGATGATCTCTGCCAGGTCATTGTCGATGCAAGGACGCAATGCGAAAGTCAAAAGGAAAAGCTGAAGTTCGATCGCATGTTAGAGGACCACAAAAAAGGGTTGTACCCCAATTGCGAAGATGGAAACACAAAGCTCGGTACCGTACTGGAATTGCTGCAGTGGAAGGCAGAGAATGTTGTGCCTGACAAAGGATTTGAGAAGCTACTGAAAATATTGAAGAAGAAGCTTCCAAAGGATAACGAATTGCCCGACAGTACATACATAGCAAAGAAGGTCGTATGCCCTCTAGGATTGGAGGTGCAGAAGATACATGCATGCCCTAATGGCTGCATCCTCTACCGCGGTGCGTACAAGGATCTGAACGCATGCCCGGTATGCGGTGCATTACAGTATAAGATTAGATGAGATGACCCTGGTGATGTTGATGGCGAGCCCCCCAGGATGAGGGTTCCTGCGAAGGTGATGTGGTATGCTCCTACAATACTACGGTTCAAACGTCTGTTCAGAAACGGAGAGCATGAGAAGTTGATGCGATGGCACAGTGAGTGAGGGAGTCCTGGACTAGGGGGTGTCCGGACAGCCGGACTATCATCGTCCGCCGGACTCCAAGACCACAAAGATACAAGATTGAAGACTCCGTCCCGTGTCCGGATGGGACTTTCCTTGGCGTGGAAGGCAAGCTTGGCGATACGGATATGTAGATCTCCTACCATTGTAACCGACTCTGTGTAACCCTAGCCCTCTCCGGTGTCAATATAAACTAGAGGGCTTTAGTCCTAGGACACAACAACCATTACAACAATCATACCATAGGCTAGCTTCTAGGGTTTAGCCTCCTTGATCTCGTGGTAGATCCACTCTTGTACTACCCATATCATCAATATCAATCAAGCAAGAGTAGGGTTTTACCTCCATTGAGAGGGCCCGAACCTGGGTTAAAACATTGTGTCCCTTGTCTCCTGTTACCATCCGCCTAGACGCACAGTTCGGGACCCCGTACCTGAGATCCGCCGGTTTTGACACCGACATTGGTGCTTTCATTGAGAGTTCCTCTGTGTCGTCACCGATAGGCTCGATGGCTTCTTCAATCAACAACAACGCCGTCCAGGGTGAGACTTTTCTCCCTGGACAGATCTTCGTATTCGGGGGCTTCGCACTGCGGGCTAATTCACTTGGCCATCTGGAGCAGATCGAAAGCTACGCCCTTGGCCGTCAGGTCAGATTTGGAAGCCTAAACTTCACAGCGGACATCCGCGGAGACTTGATCTTCGATGGATCCGATCCGCAGCCGAGCGTGCCGCACTGTCGCGATGGGCACGATCTAGCTCTGCCGTCGGACAGTGCCTTGGAGGCCGCACACGAATCCGCTCCGACCCATAGTCCGGAGCCGACTGCGCAGATCGAGGGCGGGTGGCTGGACGCCTCCTCGGGAGCTGCGACTTCCACGGCGATGAAGCCGAACACTAGCCTTGTCTCTCATAAAGCTCGTGACTCCGAGGTGCCGGACTCCGAACCTCCTGCGCCCCTGCCAATCGAATCTGATTGGGCGCCAATCATGGAGTTCACCGCCGCGGACATGTTTCAGCACTCACCCTTTGGTGACATCCTAAATTCGCTAAAGCATCTCTCGCTATCTGGAGAGCCCTGGACGACGAAGAAATTCAAAGCCCTCCCACAACCCACTTTGTAGCCACTGTCGACGATCTAACCGACATGCTAGACTACGACTCCGAAGACATCGACGGTATGGACAACGATGCCGGAGACGATCAAGAACCAGCGCTCACAGAGCACTGGAAGGCCAACCCAACCCACGATGTATATATGGTGGATACCCCAAAAGGAAGCGATACCAAGGACCAACGGGGCGCGCAAAGGATAATCCCACCGATAAACAACCAAAACGGCGACGCAAATGCCGCCCTAAGTCCCGCCTCGACAACAACAACGCTCCTAATGACCCAGCAATAAAGCAGGGCAAACCAGTGGACGACGAACATGCAGCCAAGCCACCGTCCGAACAGGACGAATCGGATAATCAATCCATGCCCGGCGAAACCAATAGTCCAGACGACCTCACGCCGGACACACCACCGGGGAATAAGAGCCTTCACAAAAGACTCGTCACCACTCCAAGAAGTCTGAAGAAGGAAAAGCGGAGGCTCAAAACAGCGGAAGACATACTCAGAATGAGGTGGAGCAAAGTGCTCAAAACCACAGACAAATACGACAATGGCCATCAATCAAAGAGCTACCCGAAGCGCAAGCTGCTGCCAGAATTTGACGAGGAAGCCATAGAGCCCCCACAGTCAAAAAACAAAGAGGCCGCCTGGCCGGATAGACGGCCAGATGATAGGCCAAAAGCTACAAGTGGCGCCGCACACAAGCCGACTCATGATCCTGGGAAAACAGATGGCCCAGCCAGGTCCATTTACGGGCCAAAAAAGAGGGCCCCAGGAAGCAACACAACACGTCAAGTGTTCGAAGACAGCGGTACACCCAAATATAGGGGCGCCGCAGACCCACTATGTTTCACCAATGAGGTGCTGGATCATGAATTCCCAGCAGGGTTTAAACCCATAAACATAGAGGCTTACGACGGAACAACAGACCCTGGAGTCTGGATAGAGGATTATATACTACACATACACATGGCTAGAGGAGATGACCTCCACGCCATAAAATATCTACCCCTCAAGCTCAAAGGGCCGGCTCGGCATTGGCTCAAAAGCCTCCCAGAAAACACTGTTGGAAGTTGGGAAGAGCTTGAGGACGTGTTTAGAGCAAATTTTCAAGGGACCAATGTCCGCCCTCCGGATGCAGACGATCTAAGTCATATAGCTCAACAGCCCGGAGAGTCAGCGCGCAAATTCTGGAACAGGTTCCTTACTAAAAAGAACCAAATAGTCGACTGTCCGGACGCCGAAGCCTTAGCAGCTTTTAAACACAACGTCCGAGACGAATGGCTCGCCATACACCTCGGCCAAGAGAAGCCGAGGACAATGTCCGCGCTAACAAGCCTCATGACCCACTTTTGCGCGGGGGAAGACAGCTGGCTAGCAAGATGCAGCACCAGCAACCCAAGTACATCCGAGATCAGAGATGGAAACGGAAAGTCACGGCGCAGAAAAGATCAGCGTTGGAATAAAGAGAAAAGCCCAAAGAACATGGTGGTCAACGCCGGATTCAAAAACTCGCGGCCAAACAACAAAACACTGCCTCTTAAGGAAAACAGTGATGAGCTATCCAACTTAAACAAAATTTTGGATCGGATATGTCAAATCCACAGTACCTTCGGAAGGCCTGCAAACCACACCCACCGAGATTGTTGGGTTTTCAAACAGTCCGGCCGACTCAACGCCGAACGCAAGGGGCTCAACGCACCAAGTGAGGAAGACGACGAACCCCACCAGCAGGGCATCGGAAAACAAAAGACTTTCCTACAAGAAGTCAAAGCAGTAAACTCCCTTCATGTGATAATACGGAAAAACAATGCCGCACCCGCTAAGATGGGTCTCGCACGGTCCACCCCAGCGGAACCTCGAGATTGGATGTCAAAACCAATCAATTTTTACCACCTGGATTATCCCAGAAGTGTTCGAAATGCAGGATGGACTGCTCTGATATTGGATCCTATAATCGATGGACTACAATTTACACAAGTCCTGATGGACGGCGGTAGCAATTTAAACCTGCTATATCCGAACACAATCCGCAAGTTGGGGATAGACCTTACTAAAATTCGACATAGCCGCACTTCCTTTAATGGAGTGACGCCAGGCCCTTACACCAAGTGCACAGGCTCCTTATTACTAGAAGTTGTGTTTGGGTCACCGGACAACTTCCGACGCGAAAAGCTAATCTTCCATGTCGCCCCATTCAAAAGTAGCTATCAAGCACTACTGGGACGCGAAGCTTTTGTCCGCTTTAACGCCATACCACATTACGTGTCTCTTACACTTAAAATGCCCGGTCCACGTGGCATCATTTCATTACGAGGGTCATTCAAAGACCCCGGACACGGCTAGACGAGTTCGGCATAAATAAGCTAGGGGCTCCCTAGCCGCACACCCCTCCACAAGGGGCTGTGCGTATAAGCAATAATGAGCTAATATAAACTCCGCTTTATTTACTTATTAATATTTTTCATACACTTTTTCGCACGATTTCCTTTCAAACTAAGTTCCTCTCTTTTTATAGATGAACAACGTGCACACCCGTCTAGGATAACAGCACAACGGAGACACAGGCGCAGACGTGCAGTAGGGACCCATCGCAAGGATTCTTTTCAGATTAAGACCCTGCGTAAACCTTTCTTACTGTCTCTTGTTGCTATAATCCCCTGGTTTCTCATTATAACCAGAGTGGAGACTGACGTTTTGGCATCGGCCGCGTCAGAGGACTTTGCCCGTACCTGGACACTAGGGGCTTAGGGCATTGTTCTGCCCATTATTATAAAGACCGAACACCTTAGGGAGTGTTCGGCGTCTCGAGTTAGGCCTTATATGCATCAGCTCCGAATCATGTCTTTGGTCAAATATTGGGTTTGCCCGGCTCCTGTGTTTTGCTGCCTGACGTTCCGTATCATCGGCTAACGCGGCACCAGGAGAACTACTGCGATTGTGCCCCAGTTCGGCTGGGCGAGCACCTCAGTAGAGAAAGCCAAAAACTGACTGTCATGATACAGCGAGAGACTGGTCAACCACTCGATCGACCACCGGAATGTTTAGAATTCCTCCGCTTTGACGAAGGACCGTTTCCCGGTCAGGCACACACGCGCCCCGAATTCGGAGAACGCGGTGCCCCCTGGGGCTATATCGTAGCCCCACCCTCGAACTCCAATGGCTAAGTGAAAGTGATAAAGCATTATAGTCCGGTTGCCTCGTTTGCTATGCTACCACCTCCTTAACAGGACCGAGACGTCGGATTAAGTGTGAAAATGCGCTATTTTTGCGAACACCCCCGCACCTTGTGCGCGGGGGCTGAAGCCGACGACTGCCATCTTTCAGGTTATACACACGTATACATAAACAGCCGCATAGGAGATATTTCAATACTTGAAATGCACAAGTATAAAAAGTGATTACATCATAACCATTGTTTTACAAAATAAAACGTTCATTTGAACGTGACATTTTTCGAGCACTGCAACTCTATTACACGAGCACCACGCAGAACTTCCCCAAAATAGTGCTCGACGGGTAACCGGCTTTCATCCGAACCCTGGGTTGCAACAGCGGTGGCATCCATCTCCGTCCAATTTGTATTCACACGGGCAAGGGCCATCCGTGCACCCTCTATGCAGGCCGACCGCTTCATCAACTTGAGATGCGGCACCGCCCCAAGAAATTGCTGCAATAAGCCAAAATAGCTCGTCGCCTTGGACCTATCCGGCCAGACATGAGTCACGATATCCGTCATGGCAAGTCCGGACAACCTATTCAGCTCAGCCCATTCGGCCAACCGATCGGTCAACGGAAGTGAACGATCCGGACTATGGAATTGAGACCAAAACAGCTCTTCCATCTTGTGATCCTTCTGACTTCGGAAGTGCACAACGGCATCCGTCGCACTCGCCGCTAAGTCCATATATGGATCCTCCGGACCCCACAGCTGGCCAAGCTGGGCATACTTTGGATCCGTAAACCTGCGGCACAGTAGAAAAGGCTTGCCAGCCACAATGTCTCTGGCCTGACGCAGCTCCTCCTTTATAGCCCGCATTGCAGAACGGGCATCCTTGGCTTCGGCGGTGGCCTTCCCCAGGTCTTCTCGCTCCGATAGGTGCTCCTTTTCAAGAGCCTCATTGCGGTCGGTAGCATCCTTCAATTTAACGGCCAGTTCGGCCATCTCTTCCCTGCTTCGGCAGTGTGCAGCCCTTTCGGCTTCTAACTCTTCGACCGCCCTCGAGGCAGCCGCATCACTCCTTCTGGCTTGCTCCTTGGCTGAGCAAGTTCTGCCCGAAGGCTCTCCACAGCAGCAGCACCATCTGCGTCAAGCATAAATATTGTAAGAGGTGGGATTTGGCTCCCTTAATAGGTGACTATGGAGAGATAACTTACCTTGCGACTCGTCAAGTCGCTTGTTGACTAGCGCGATGTCCACATCCGCAACATCGAGTTACCGCATTAATTCAGCAACTCCATCAGTCCGGCTAGCCCCCGGACTATCCGCCAGCTGCATAGGAAAGGCGACACTCAATACCTGTGATTTTGATCCTCGGCACGCTGTCGCTTTCGACAACCTACCGAGTATCAGGGGCTACTATCTATACAGGGCGCGCTTTTATGTGCAAAACTTTCAAAAAGGTGTGTCATTTTTTACGTACCTCAAACCCCGCCAGCAAACTCCTGACGGCATTATGCAATCCGCTTTCGGCGGACGAAATCCTTCCAATCACCATACTCATCAATGCATGGTGATCTTCTGAGATGGACGCCCTCTCAAGCAGATCCTTCAGCTCCCCCGGCCGAACACTAGTCGGCGCCAAACTCTTCGGCTCTGCCGGGCTCGGGGATATCCTCCGTGACGACACTTCAGGCTCCATCATCTCTGGACGAAGACCCCCCGAAGACGAGCTCATCTGAGAAGGTCGCAGATCCGAACTACAAGGTAAAAATTTCGGTTATCCTCGGAAGCACAAATAGGGATGTTTCTTATTAATGAACTTCCCTTTTTCTACTCACGGCTCGCTGGAGGGCTGATTCTTTAGAGAAGACTGTGCGGTCGGGACCTCCCCGGACGCAGGACCCTCTGGTGAAGATTTCTTCCCCCGCTTAGGGGCTTTGGCCTCCGGGTCTTCAGAGGCGGTCCTCTTCTCCCCCTGGAGGGAGGGATTCTCGATCCCCCCTTTTTTAAGAGCCTCCTTGGGCGAGGCGGTAGTTCCCTTATTTTCCCCTCCGCCTTCTTCTGAAGGCGCAACCTCCAACATCCTGACCAGCACGGGATCCGGCGCGGTCTCTGGGAGTGGGGCCGGTCACCGTATCAGCTTTGCTTGCGCTATCCACTCCTGTTGAAGGATAACGGGTTAAAAGGCGAATTGTAGAAAGGCAAACAAACGTTACGTCCGAACACTGAGCTACTTACTTGAGTATCCGGGCGATTGCAGCTTAGGCCGGCATCCTCGGTCAATTCCGGACACGCCGCCTGCGATCCGAAGAACAACTTGTACATCTCCACGGGTGTCGTACCCATAAAGTGTTGGAGAATCCGTGGTCCCTCCGGATTGAACTCCCATAGCCAGAGAGGACGGCGTTTGCAGGGAAGAAGACGCCTGATTAGCATGACCTGCATCACCACGACCAGATCGATCTCCCTCGCCTGGAGGTCTCGAATCCGGCCCCCAGTTGAGCCCTTGGTTGACCCACGACATCAATCGTCGAGGAGGTCCCGAACGGAATACGGGCGGTGGCTTCTGCCTGCTGCCCTTCGAAGCGGTGATATAGAAGCACTCCTGCTGCCACGAGCCGAGCTCCTCTTGGAAGGAGCCCTCTGGCCACGGGGCATCGGCCCTCCTGCTTATGGCCGCCCCGCCGCACTCTGCTTGATGCCCCCCGATCATCTTCGGCTCCACATTGAAGGTCTTCAGCCACAGGCCGAAGTGGGGGGTGACGCGGAGGAAGGCTTCGCAGACGATGATGAATGCGGAGATATGGAGGATGGACTCCGGAGCCAAGTCATGGAAATCCAGCCCGTAGTAGAACATGAGCCCTCTCATGAAAGGATCCGTCGGGAAGCCTAAACCCCGACGGAGGTGGGATACAAAGACGACGTACTTGCCGGGCTCGGGGGTGGGTATGGCCTGCCCTTCGGCGGGCAGCCTGTGCGAAATCTCGTAAGACAGGTACTTGGCCTCTCGCAGCTTTAGCACGTCCTCCTCCGTGACGGAGGAGGGCATCCACCGGCCCTGAAGGTCGGAGCCGGACATTGTTGAAGGTCCAAAGAACACGAATCTGGGGCTCTGGGTGTTGGAACTTGGAGCGAGGAGAAGATTCGATGGAGGATTGAAGAAAAGAAACGAGCCTTGGTCCTATTATAAAGAGGGAGAATACCAAGAGCCGTCTCCGTGACCGTTCGGGACTCGCCTTTGATAGAGGGGGCGTGGCGACGGGCGCGGTTGGGTTACCCACGTCCGTATTGATGAGAATCCCGGAATAAGGGGAACACGATCTCTGCTTCGACAAGACGTGCCAAGGAAACCGCTTCGCTAAACGCGCTGAGGTGGTATAATAAAAAACAATTCAAGTAAAGGCTTGGTAGTGGCGTGACGTCACGATACATAATACGTCAGCAGATTGAGCTTGTGTACATAATATTCTCTCTACGGTGGAATGTGGAATTTATTTTGTAGAGCCGGACACTATCCTGGTGTTCACAATCTTCTCTGGATTATTCGGAGGAGGAACCCGCCTTGCAATGCCGAACATTATGTGCGCCGGACTCATCGTCATTGAAGCCAGGTTCAGGGGCTACTGAGGGAGTCATGGACTAGGGGGTGTCCGGACAGCCGGACTATCATCGTCCGCCGGACTCCAAGACCACGAAGATACAAGATTGAAGACTCCGTCCCGTGTCCGGATGGGACTTTCCTTTGCGTGGAAGGCAAGCTTGGCTATACGGATATGTAGATCTCCTACCATTGTAACCGACTCTGTGTAACCCTAGCCCTCTCTGGTGTCTATATAAACCGGAGGGCTTTAGTCCATAGGACACAACAACCATTACAACAATCATACCATAGGCTAGCTTCTAGGGTTTAGCCTCCTTGATCTCGTGGTAGATCCACTCTTGTACTACCCATATCATCAATATCAATCAAGCAGGAGTAGGGTTTTACCTCCATCGAGAGGGCCCGAACCTGGGTAAAATCATCGTGTCCCTTGTCTCCTGTTACCATCCGCCTAGACGCACAGTTCGAGACCCCCTACCGAGATCCGCCGGTCTTGACACCGACAGTGAGGATCATAAGAAAGACGGGAAGTTGAGAGCACCCGCTGACGGGTCGCAGTGGAGAAAAATCGAGAGAAAGTACTGGGATGAGTTTGCAAGTGACCCAAGGAACGTATGGTTTGCTTTAAGCGCGGATGGTATTAATCCTTTCGAGGAGCAGAGCAGCAATCACAGCACCTGGCCCGTGACTCTATGTATGTATAACCTTCCTCCTTGGATGTGCATGAAGCGGAATTTCATTATGATGCCAGTTCTCATCAAAGGCCCTAAGCAACCCGGCAACGACATTGATGTGTACCTAAGGCCATTAGTTGAAGAACTTTTACAACTGTGGAATGGAAACGGTGTACGTACGTGGGATGAGCACAAACAGGAGGAATTTGACCTAAAGGAATTGCTGTTCGTGACCATCAACGATTGGCCCGCTGTCAGTAACCTTTCAGGAAAGACAAACAAGGGATACCGCGCATGCACACACTGTTTACTTGACACCGATAGTATATACCTGGGAAGCTGCAGGAAGAATGTGTACCTGGGCCATCGTCGATTTCTTCCGACCAACCATCAATGTCGAAAGAAAGGCAAGCATTTCAAAGCCGAGGCAGATCACCGGAAGAAGCCCGCCATGCATATCGATGATCACGTACTTGCTATGGTCAATGATTTACACGTAATCTTTGGAAAGGGTCCCGGCGGACTAGCTGTTCTGAGTGACGCTAGGGGACACGCACCCATGTGGAAGAAGAAATCTATATTTTGAGACCTACCCTACTGGAAAGACCTAGAGGTCTTCTCTTCGATCAACGTGATGTACGTTGTCGGTGTAAAAACCGGCGGACCTCGGGTAGGGGGTCCCGAACTATGCGTCTAGGAGGATGGTAACAGGAGACAAGGGACACGATGTTTTACCCAGGTTCGGGCCCTCTTGATGGAGGTAAAACCCTACGCCCTGCTTGATTAATATTGATGATATGGGTAGTACAAGAGTGGATCTACCACGAGATCAAGGAGGCTGAACCCTAAAGCTAGCCTATGGTATGATTGTTGTGAGGTATGTTGTGTCCTACGGACTAAAGCCCTCCGGTTTATATAGACATCGGAGGAGGCTAGGGTTAGACAGAGTCGGTTACAATGGTAGGAGATCTACATATCCGTATTGCCAAGCTTGCCTTCCACGCCAAGGAAAGTCCCATCCGGACACGGGACTGAGTCTTCAATCTTGTATCTTCGTAGTCTTGGAGTCCGGCGGACGATGATAGTCCGGCTGTCTGGACACCCCCTAGTCCAGGACTCCCTCAGTAACCCCCGAACCAGGCTTCAATGATGATAAGTCCAGCGCGTATATAGTCTTCGGCGTTGCAAGGCGGGTTCTCCCTTCAAGTTCCATGTACCTGCCGAATAGTGTCCGGCTTCATCATAAATACTGTGCTTCTTGGCTTCTACGCCCAATAATGGCCTTCTTCCACGCGTCGCACGAATGCGAAAAGCCAGGGCGTCTTTTATATTCCACCGCCTAGTCGTGCGAGTCATCCGCCTACAAAAGAGGCAAAAATCCAGATCCAAACCACATCATCCTCCTTCCGCGAATACTTCATCGGAGCGCCTTTGACCTAAAAATCCATTTCATCATGGACCGTCGACGCGGCTCCTCTTCTCACGCTCCCAGCCCACCGCTAGGGGATTGGAGGAGGTGCTCTGTTCCACACAACGAGCTAGTGAAGCTCCAAGCGGGGGGATACCTCCCTCCGGCGTTCATGGTCCTGGTTCGAACCGGGCTGGCCACCTACCAAGGTGGGAAGCAAGCGGAGGCTACCCCAAGTGCCAACAAAGGGGAGCGGGTATGCTTCGTCCCCTATCTGATAAGGGGACTCGGATTTCCAATACATCTGTTTCTCCGCGGGCTCCTGGAGTTCTACGGACTCTAGCTCCATCACCTTACGCCCGCCTCTGTCCTGCATATCGCGGGCTACGTAGCTCTTTGCGAGCTATTCCTGGGCATCGAGCCCCATTTTGCACTGTGGAAGAGGCTGTTCTGCCTCGTACCCCGTTCTCATGAGGGATCTATATATCAAGTGGGCGGCGCCGAAATATGGCGCATTGCTGGGACCGGATACCCATCCGGTACCCCTAAGAAGGCGCCTGAAGACTGGCCTTCGGAGTGGTTTTATATAGAAGACACTCTGCTGCCAGACCCAGTCCGGATTGGCATCTCGGAGTTCAGTGCTGCTCCTCTGAAGAAACGCCTCAGCTGGTGCCCGCGGATCCCCCGTTTGGAGGAATACAAGAGCGTCCATTACTTGATGGGCCGAATAAGATTACTGGCCCATTCCGGATTGATCATGATCGGAATCATGGCAATATGCATCATGCGGGGAGTACATCCACTGCAATACAGGGGCCACCCCATGTGGGATTTCAACGGGGAGGACGACGCCACCCGCCACGATCGCCAAGGACCGGATTCGACCGAGGACCTGGTGCAGATCCTGTCCGGCCTGTACAAGGGGGAAAAGGAGGATTTCCTTCGAACGAACCCCTTGAATGGGTTTTCCATGAACAACCCTAGAAGCTAGGTAAGCGAACATTTTTAAGGGCCCAACCCATGCTTTCGAAGTTTAGGCTTCTCACATTATGTCTTCGGCGCAGGAACTACGCCGGACTGTGGAGGACATGGTAAGTCCCGCTCCGCAGCCGGAGGATCCAGAAAGATCCCTGGATCCGGCCTCCGAAGAGGATCCAGATATCAAGGTGGAGCTGATCGACAGGGTGTTTCACCAGCTCAGCATGGATAATGCTTTGGTTGCCATTACGGCGGACTACCCCGGACTAAATCCGGCTTCCCAGGTGATTGTGACCGAGGCTTGGACACCATTATCTCTTCCTTGCCCATTTCTGACATTCGCGAACGATGGTGTTTTACAGGAAGCACCTTCAAGGCGGGAAGCCGAGCCCGCGGCGGCTGACCAACAAAGGTTAGTCCGGACTAGCAGGCGGAAAAGGAGCGCGGTACGGACTGAAACGTCGCCGCAAAGGTATAGCTCGTATTTTAAATATTCAGTGCAACGTTCCTAGGAAGCGTCTGAGTGCTCATGATCCTTTATAGGAGAAAAAGCTCCCGCCGGACTGCGGGCGTAGAGGTTGCCAATCCAGCCTATACCGACCGGGCTCCAGCGCCTGGTCAGGAGGGGGAGGCAAGCGCAAGGCGCGGGCCGGATACTCCTCCAACGGAGGATGCCGACCGACTGTCCGCCACCAAGTCTGAGGTGGAGAGCGCCATGAACCACAGGTGCCGCCGGACAGTATTCGTGAAGCGTGCTTCTCCCCTGAGGCATTGGACGCCTTTAACGCAGGGGACGTGCACCTCCGTGCTGCTCAAGACGGTTTTACCAGAGCCACGGAGCAGTATGTAAAAGACATACGGGTAAGGGAATTTTAATGGTTATATATACCAGTAGCCCCCAAGACTTAAAGTAGTTATGTTAACTGATTTAAGGATCAATTTAAACGCAGGCTCTTACCGAGAAGAATGCCCAGCTGTCTCAGGAGCTGCAAGAATGCAAGGCCCAGCTTGAGGCCGCACTTGCTGCCGCAGGAGGAAACGCAGAGACCCCTCCTGGTAACACATTTTTATTAATAAATATAAGCACTGTGCGGCGTGCGCGCAAGTCTAATAATGACATTGCAGGTGCCGCCGGACAAGATCCGGACCGGCAAGAATTACTGCGCCAGCTAAAGGCCGGCGAGAGGGTGCTGAATAGGGTGTAGCAAGAAAGGAACAAGCTCCAGGATGCCAACGCCAAGCTCGGAGAAGAGCTGAAAGGCGCTCGAGCCGAGCTGTCCGGCTCCGTTAAGGAGAATCAGCGGCTTCGTCGCGGCATTTATAGTAAGTGCTTGAGCGGACTCCTTTAAAAAGAAGAGTTCGGCGAAGGAGTAAATTGACATAATGTGTCTTGTAGGTATACTCACAGGTCGCCCTGCGGAGGAGATGCCCATATCCACGGGTGATCAACTTCCCGAGTTTTTGCAGCTGCTCGAACGAGTTCGGCAAGCAATGAGCGGCGTCGTCCAGGCTTTATGGCCAGCCCTCTCCCGACCCGAGTGCCTTGGGGAGCTTGCGGAGAAGATTCAGGGAGTGCGGCAGCGCTTCCGTTTGTGGAAGATTTCGGCTTGCCGTCAAGGTGCCAGGGAGGCTTGGGCCATGGTGAAGACGCGTTACAAGAAGGCGGATCCCAACCACATGGCCGAAGTAGGACCGGTGGGGCCCGATGGGAAGGAGATCCCTGTGAGTTTAGTATATAGCTAGGTAGAGTTGGCTGCTAAATTTTCCCAACGGGACTGTAAGTTAGACAGCCTGTTAGACGGGATTGAGGAGGAATACAATCAGTAAATTTGACAATGTATTTTTAAAATGACATGTGAAATGCCTTCTAGCCAGATTGTAGATCGTTTGTATTTGCCGACCTTTTCGCTTCAACCTCGGGACCCTAGAGTCCGGAGTGTGTCCGAATACCTTTTTGGTTAAGAAACAACCGGGGTATGCATGGAGACCAGGCGTAGGGGTCATTAGTGCTTTATCAGACAAGTGCCCAACTAGTTATGTTATATTACATGGCTAGTAAGAAACATCTTCCAGGGAGAATAGTTCCATTAAGGGTTCCTTTCCCTGGGAGGCATGCCCTAATGTGCATGTCCGGACTGCGAAAAAAGCAGAAAAACATCTAGGGGCAGATAAATAAGTAGGTAAAAAATCATCTTTCAAGTCACTGACCGAATATTCCCTTAAGAACACTAGCTTTCGGCTTCACCCAGTCTGAGGTACACATCCGGCTGACCCGGAAGTAACAATCACAGAGGTGCTCCCTTTACCTCCTAGCCGAACAATCGGGAATGTAGGGGTAAGCACAGGAGCCAGGCAACCCATCTTGGCCAAAACTTAAGTCATATCGATGCATATAATGGTGAGTAAAAGGTACATGTGGAAGCTTGACACATGTGCTGGGCATGAAGCCCTTATAATTGAGCTTCTGGAAAAGAAGCCCCCAGGTATAATGAGTGCGGATGGCACATCAAGTGTACGCGAACAATGCGGAAGTAGGCCCGTAGGGGCTTTTTAGTAAAAAGGTTAGGGGAAGAAAGAGAAACAAAAGACAGCTGAAGTGTAAAAATTTGAACGGAGGAAGGGGACGAACTCTTAGTCCGGCGCTAGGCATAGAATCTTCGGAGGCGGGCTGCGTTCCATGGGTTCGGCTCGAGTCGGTTATCCGACGCATTTCGTAGACGGTACGCTCCACCGGTTAGGACTTGATCGATAATGAAGGGGCCCTCCCATTTGGGCTCGAGCTTGTCCTTTTTCTTGTCCGGCAGGCGTAGAACTAGTTCGCCAACATTGTAAGTCTTGGCCCGTACTTCTCTGCTTTGATATCTTCGGGCCTGCTGCTGATAGAATGTGGAACGAGCCTTGGCGACGTCGCGTTCTTCCTCCAATGTATCCAAGCTATCCTGCCGATCCAACTCGGCCTCTCTTTCTTCGTACATGCGCACTCGAGGTGAGTCATGAATAATGTCGCAGGGCAGGACTGCCTCTGTGCCGTATACCAGAAAAAATGGTGTGAATCCGGTAGTACAGTTAGGCGTTGTCCGCAGCCCCCAGAGTACGGAGTCGCGCTCCTCAACCCAGTGCATGCGTGTCAGATTTAGTAAGTGACCGCACTAGTCTGGGTTTAATGCCGCTCATTATTAGACCATTTGCTCGTTCCACTTGACCGTTGGTTTGAGGGTGATAGACTGAAGCGTAGTCGAGCTTGATGCCCATGTTTTTGCACCATGACTTAACCTCATCGGCCGTGAAGTTCGTGCCATTGTCGGTGATGATGCTGTGGGGGACTCCGTAACGGTGTACTACCCCGGATATAAAGTCTATCACTGGTCCGGACTCTGCCGTTTTGACCGGTTTGGCCTCTATCCATTTGGTGAATTTATCCACCATGACCAATAGGTACCTTTGCTTGTGGGTTCCCCCTTTAAGGGGTCCAACCATATCAAGCCCCCAGACCGCGAACGGCCAGGTAATGGGTATAGTTTTGAGGGCGGTGGGCGGCATATGGCTCTGATTAGCAAAGAGCTGACAACCTATGCATCTCTGGACTAAGTCCTGGGCATTTGCCCGGGCCGTCGACCAATAAAATCCTGTGCGGAATGCCTTTGCTACAAGGGCCCGGGCTGCTGCGTGGTGTCTGCCTAGTCCGGCATGAATTTCAGCCAGGAGGTTTCGCCCTTCCTCTTCAGAGATACACCTTTGAAGGACTCCGGTTGTACTTTTCTTATAAAGTTCTCCCTCATGGACCTTGTAGGCTTTCGATCGCCGGACTATGCAGTGGGCCTCATTTTGGTCTTCGGGAAGTTCCTGTTTAAGTAGATAGGCTAGGAATGGTTCCGTCCATGGGGCAATTATTGCAATTATGTCGTGGGCTGAAGGTGTTATGTCATCGGCTGAATCGCCGGTTGGCGCGGTTGTTTCCGGTTTGTCATTTCCGGATTCCCCTTCCCATAGTACGGATGGCTTGAAGAGCCGTTCCAGGAAGATATTTGGAGGGACAGCATCACGTTTTGCGCCGATGCGTGCCAGTACGTCGGCTGCTTGGTTATTTTCTCGGGCTACGTGATGGAATTCAAGTCCTTCAAACCGAGCCGACATTTTTAGGACAGCGTTGCGATATGCTGCCATTTTCGGATCCTTGGCGTCAAAGTCTCCGTTTATTTCGGATATTGCAAGGTTTGAATCCCCACGCACCTCTAGGCGTTGAATGCCCATGGAGATTGCCATCCGGAGACCATGTAGGAGGGCCTCATATTCGGCTGCGTTGTTGGAGTCCGTGTACATTATTTGAAGTACGTATTGGACTATGTCCCCGGTTGGGGACGTCAAGACGACGCCAGCCCCCAGTCCGGCCAACATTTTGGAGCCGTCGAAGGGCATAGTCCAATTGGAGTATGTGCCGTACTCTTTAGGGAGTTCGGCTTCTGTCCATTCGGTGACGAAGTCAGCCAAAACTTGTGACTTTATAGCTCGCCGAGGTTTGTAAGTTATATCGAACGGTAAGAGCTCAATGGCCCATTTTGCAATCCTGCCCGTTGCGTCGCGGTTATTTATGATGTCATTGAGTGGTACTTCGGAGGCCACTGTTATCGAACACTCTTGAAAGTAGTGTCGGAGCTTCCGGGATGCCATGAACACCGCATACGCTATCTTCTGATAGTGTGGGTAACGGGACTTGCAGGGAGTTAACACAGTGGATACATAATACACTGGTTTTTGAAGAGGGAATTTATGCCCTTCTGTCTCTCGTTCGACGACGAGTACCGCGCATACAACTTGATGCGTTGCTGCGATGTATAACAACATTGGTTCGCCCAGATTGGGCGCAGCCAGGACCGGATTTGTTGCCAATATGGCCTTTATTTCTTCGAGTCTGGCAGTGGTAGCATCCGTCCACTCGAAGTGTTCGGTGCGCCTAAGGAGGCGATAGAGGGGCAATGCCTTTTCTCCTAGACGGGAGATAAAGCGGCTTAAAGCTGCCACGCATCCTATTAATTTTTGTATCTATTTGAGGTCTTTTGGGATATCCAACTGTGACAGAGCTCGGATTTTAGCCAGGTTTGCTTCAATTCCTCTACCGGATACAATGAAGCCCAGCAGCTTTCCGGCTGGTACGCCGAAAACGCATTTTTCTGGATTCAGCTTGATGTCATATGCTCTGAGGTTGTCGAATGTGAGCCTCAAATCGTCTACTAGAGTTTCGACGTGTTTTGTTTTGACGACTACGTCGTCTACGTATGCCTTGACTATTTTGCCGATCTGGGTAGCCAGACATGTTTGAATCATGCGCTGATATGTTGCGCCGGCATTTTTAAGTCCGAAGGGCATCGTGTTGAAGCAGAATGGTCCATATGGAGTGATGAATGCCGTTGCGGCTTGGTCTGCTTCCGCCATCTTGATTTGATGGTAGCCAGAGTATGTGTCGAGGAAGCACAATGAATCGTGCCCTGCGGTAGCATCGATAATTTGTTCGATGCGGGGGAGGGGGAAGGGATCCTTTGGGCAAGCCTTTTGAGGTCTTTAAAATCGACGCATAGGCGCCAGGATTTGTCCTTCTTTGGTACCATTACTAGATTTGCTAGCCAATCCGGATGTTTGATATCTCTAATGAATCCGGCTTCCAATAGTTTGGCTAGCTCTTCTCCCATTGCCTGTCTTTTGGGTTCGGAAAATCGTCGAAGAGCCTATTTGACCGGCTTGAATCCTTTTAGGATGTTTAGGCTGTGTTCTGCAAATCTGCGTGGGATTCCGGGCATGTCCGAAGGATGCCAGGCGAAAATGTCCCAATTTTCCCGAAGGAATTCGCGCAGTGCGGCGTCTACCTCGGGGTTTAATTGTGCCCCAATGGAGGCCATCTTTGTTGGGTCCGTTGGATGGACTTGGAATTTCACTATTTCATCTGCTGGTTTGAAGGAGGTGGACTTGGATCTTTTATCAAGTATCAAATCGTCCCTGTTTACCGTAGAGCGCAGCGCGGTGAGTTCTTCTGCCGCTAGGGCCTTGGATAGTGCCTCCAGGGCTACTGCGACTTTCTTGTTTTTGGCGCGGAGTGCTATGTCCGGATCACTAGCGAGAGTGATTATTCCACCAGGCCCAGGCATTTTGAGCTTCATATACCCGTAATGGGGTACGGCTTGAAAAATTGTGAATGCCTCTCGTCCTAATATAGCGTGGTATCCGCTGTTGAACGGGGCCACTTGGAACATGACTTCTTCGGATCTATAATTGTCCGGCGAGCCGAACACCACATCGAGTGTGATTTTTCCGATGCAGCGCGCTTCCCGGCTAGGGATTATTCCTCTGAAGGTTGTGCTGCTTCGCTCGATACGGCTCCAATCGATTTCCATTTTTTGAAGAGTTTCCTCATAGATGAGGTTTAGTCCGCTGCCGCCATCCATGAGGACCTTTGTAAGTCGAAAGCCGTCCACTATGGGACTAAGAACCAGTGCGGCCGGTGCTCGGGCTGTTCGGAATTTAGGTTCGTCGCTGGCGTTGAAGGTGATGGCTGTGTCGCTCCATGGATTTGCTGTTGCTACTTGGTAGACTTCGGCGAGGCCGCGGATTGTTCGTTTTCGCATATTGTTTGATGCGAAGGTCTCGAAGACTGTTGATACCGTACCGGTATTGTTGGAGTGGTTTTCCGGGGCTAGAAGCTCCTCGCCACTTTTGGCCACCTGCCGTAATATCCAACATGCTCGAAGGCTATGTGTTGGGACGGCTCCCTCTGTACTATGAAGCTTACAGGGTCCATTGAGCCATCCCTCCAGTACGGTTCCGTGCCCTTTATGGGGTTTTTGCTTTTTGGTTTTTGAATCTGGGGCCTGAGTGTGATGCACCCTTTTGTTGCGGACTGGGGTTGTATTCGGGGCCGGATTATCCCAAAATTGGTTTTTGGTTTTCCGGAAACTCTCCATCGCACAGTACCTTCGTACTATGGACGCCAGATCGGTGAAGCGTATAATTTTACGACGGCCGATGGCGTTCATTATTCCCTTGTCCGTGCAATTATTGCAAAAGATTGAGATTGCGTTTTCCTCTCGGCAGTCCTTTATCCTGTCCATAACCAGGAGGAATCTGGCCCAGTAGTGATGTACTGTTTCAGTGGGCTCTTTAGAGATAGATCGCATATGTCTGGGCGGGCGGGTGGACTAAAATCCGGATCCCTACCCATCTTGGGGCTTAAAGGCCGAGGAGTTTCCGAATTCGGAACCTTGGATTGCTGGACACGATCCAGCGAGTCCGGAACGATGCATGACTTTAAGTTCAATTCTCGATCAAAGTCCGTCCCTCCGCGGAAATCTGGCATGAAGGGTTCGGGAATCCGGACGTGCCTAGTTTTCAATACAGGAGGAAGATCGCCGCATTGTTCCTCTACCACAGCGATGTGCTGGGTAACCTGGGGAGAGTTGATCTCTCTCAGATCGGTTTTAAGCCCAATCCGGTTGTAGTCCGTAGCGACTCCCAGGGTGGTGATGCGATCCAAGAGTTCGTTGACAGACGAGAGCTCTATCAGATCCAGCCGCTCGGTGAATTCCGAGCTCACGTGGAGATTGCTTTTGACGACTTGAGAAGTCATTGCCGAAGCAGTGGCCGGACAGGCGGTCATAAGAAAACCTCCTAGCCGAATAGTTTGGCCGGCGGCCAAGGCCCCTTTGGCGAAAATACCGTCTTTGAAGACGGGCGAAGGCATCCTTCCTATCGGTGACGACACAGAGGAACTCTCAATGAAAGCACCAATGTCGGTGTCAAAACCGGCGGATCTCGGGTAGGGGGTCCCGAACTGTGCGTCTAGGCGGATGGTAACAGGAGACAATGGACACGATGTTTTACCCAGGTTCGGGCCCTCTTGATGGAGGTAAAACCCTACGTCCTGCTTGATTAATATTGATGATATGGGTAGTACAAGAGTGGATCTACCACGAGATCAAGGAGGCTGAACCCTAAAGCTAGCCTATGGTATGATTGTTGTGAGGTATGTTGTGTCCTACGGACTAAAGCCCTCCGGTTTATATAGACGCCGGAGGAGGCTAGGGTTACACAGAGTCGGTTACAATGGTAGGAGATCTACATATCCGTATTGCCAAGCTTGCCTTCCACGCCAAGGAAAGTCCCATCCAGACACGGGGCGGAGTCTTCAATCTTGTATCTTCGTAGTCTTGGAGTCCGGCGGACGATGATAGTCCGGCTGTCCGGACGCCCCCTAGTCCAGGACTCCCTCACACGTGATGAAGAACCTTTGCGTGAACCTGCTAGGCTTCTTGGGCGTGTATGGGAAGACAAAAGATACAGCTGAGGCACGGGAGGACCTGCAACGTTTGCACGAAAAAGACGGCATGCCTCCAAAGCAGTATGAAGGTCCTAACAGCTATGCTCTTACCAAAGAAGAGAAGGAAATCTTCTTTGAATGCCTGCTTAGTATGAAGGTCCCGACTGGCTTCTCGTCGAATATAAAAGGAATAATAAATATGGCAGAGAAAAAGTTTCAGAACCTAAAGTCTCATGACTGCCACGTGATTGTGACGCAACTGCTTCCGGTTGCATTGAGGGGGCTTCTACCGGAAAACGTTCGATTAGCCATTGTGAAGCTATGTGCATTTCTCAATGCAATCTCTCAGAAGGTGATCGATCCAGAAATCATACCAAGGCTAAGGAGTGATGTGGTGCAATGTATTGTCAGTTTCCAGCTGGTATTCCCACCATCCTTCTTAAATAACATGACACACGTCCTAGTTCATCTAGTTGAGGAGATTGTCATTCTGGGCCCCGTATTTCTACACAATATGTACCCCTTTGGGAGGTTCATGGGAGTCCTAAAGAAATATGTCCGTAACCGCGCTAGGCCAGAAGGAAGCATCTCCGTGGGCCATCAAACAGAGGATGTCATCGGGTTTTGTGTTGACTTCATTCCTGGCCTTAAGAAGATAGGTCTCCCTAAATCGCGGTATGAGGGGAGACTGACTGGAAAAGGCACGCTTGTAAGGGACTCAATAATATGCAGGGACGGATATTCTTGGTCTCAACACTAGTAGAAAAAGGGTCAAACGTGCAGCACATTAGTGCCGGTTTGTATTAGAGCCGGCACTAATGTATACATTAGTGCCGGTTCGAACGGATTTGCATTAATGCCGGTTCGTGTTGAACCTTTAGTACCGGTTCGTGGCACGAACCGGTACTAAAGGGGTGGTTGCAGGCTGGCGTCAGGCCGGGGCCCCACGATCACCTTTAGTAGCGGTTCGTGGCACGAACCGGTACTAAAGGGGTCTGACCTATAGTGCCGGTTCATGCCACAAACCGGCACTATAGGGCAATTTTCGCATCCGATGGGAAAATGTAAAACGGCTATAACTTTTGCATACGATGTCGGAAAAAAACGTATAATATATCAAAAAATTCAGCACGAAAATCCGCATCCGATGGAGACAGCCTACGGCCTATCTGGAATTATTTAGAATCCTCAAATTCCAAAAGGAAAAAAAAGATATGGTCAAATAATTTCAGTTTTTTTAAAAAAATTTGGTTAAATCTGGTCAAACTACTTATTCAAGAAGTATTAATGTTACTACATAATTATTCAAGAATATTAGTGTTACTAAATAATTATTTCAATTTTTTGAATTTTGGTCAAATCTGGTCAAACTATGGTCAAACTGTGGTCAAGCTATGGTCAAACTTATTCAAGAAATATTAGCGTTACTAAATAATTACTGTTTTTTAGAATAATAGTTTCAAACTCAAACGGTGAAATGTGTGACTTCATGCTCAAGCTAAACTCCTGAGGGTTAATAGGATTAACATCTTACTATTGTCAGGAAAACAACAAGTGCAGACTCGGAAACGAAGGAGAATAGAACCCGAAAGTTAAGCGTGCTCGGGCTAGAGTAGTGAGAGGGATGGGTGACAGGTCGGGAAGTTAGATGATTTGGAATGAGTGATCCACACTTGAACAATTAAGAGAGGTGATTAGAGACTAAATCATCAAATAATTCAGAAAAATTAAAAATCGAAAAAAAATCAAATTTTTTTTCCAAAATTTTCAAAAAAAAATTCAAAAAAAAAACCTTTAGTGCCGGTTGGTAACATGAACCGGTACTAAAGGTCCCCCATACCAGGGCACGAGCTCACGCCACGTGGTGGCACTTTAGCGCCGGTTCGTGCCGAACCGGTACTAAAGGGGGGGCCCTTTAGTGACGACCTTTTAGTGCCGGTTATGTAACCGGCACTAAAGGCCCTTACGAACCGGCGCTAAAGCTCCGTTTTCTACTAGTGCAAGCACACTACACAGTTCTACAGAACTCTACCTTGGTGACCCCGTATGTCAATGAACACAAGAACAGTCTGCGCTCCAAACACCCGGAGCAGTGCGACGACTGGATTACATGTGAACACATCAGGACTTTCAGCAGTTGGTTGGAAGCACGTCTCAGAGGTGACAACACTATTTGTGATGAGCTGTACTTATTGTCCAGGGGACCATCTTTGACTGTATTGATTTGGAAAGGATACGAGATAAATGAGAATACATTTTACACGATTGACCAAGTCAAAAGAGCACCAACCAAAACAGCGGTGTCCGCTTTGATGCAACAACCGAGAGGGGAAAGGACACATATTATGGTTACAAAATAAAATAAATAAAGCAAGAAAGAAAACAAAAAAAGAAAAAAAGTGTTTTCAAATTTGAAAACTAATGGCACTAACAGAAAGTTTATAATTTTCCTAAAACTAAAAGCAAAAAAGAATTAAAAAAATAAAGCAAAAAACAAAAGAAAATAAATAATGTAGAAAACAAAACAAAAAACTAAAAATAAAAATTAAAATAGCAACAATAAGTAATGAAAACAAAAAAACAAAAAAATGCATCCTACTGGGCCCCCCACGGCCTGAATATGACTAGAAACCCTACCATGGGCCAGGATTCAGGCCCGCAGTAGGCCCAGAAGGCCCACCAGGCAAAGCAGTAGCAAGTAGGCCCGCAAGCCTGCGGTGGAGAGGATCTCGAGAGGGGTGCGCCAGTGGGGCTTATAAATCACTGCGCGCCCCTCTCAACTAGCGAGGTGGGACTAATCTTTGGCCCCGACACAGGCAGCACACGAGCCTTTGGTCCAGGTTGGTGGCACCAACCGGGACCAAAGGAGGGGTATTGCTACCGGTTGGTGCCACGAACCGGTACCAATTCCAAACCTTTAGTCCCGGTTGGTGCCACCAACCGGGACCAAAGGCCGCCGCTTCCCGCCCTTTGGGCTGCTGAAAAGAGGCCTTTGGTCCCAATTGGTGGTACCAACCGGGACTAAAGGGTGCATTAGTCCCAGTTGGACTCACGAACCGGGACCAATGTTCTTGCTATATATAAAGCACTTAGGAAAATTTGACGAACACATCGCCAGTTGCCCCCAGCCCGCCCGACGACGCCGAGCTCATCGACGCCGCCAGGCTGCCTAGATCGATGTCGTCCGCTGCCCCGACGCTGCCCGCCACCCAGAAGCCGTCCGCGTACTGCCCCAACGCCGTCCGCGCGCCCCCGTCGTTGCCCCTGCCCCGTCGCCGCCAGGCGCTGCCCCGACGCCGCCCGCCGGCCGCCCCCGCCGATGTCGTCGTTGTCGCCCGCGCCCGTTGTTGCCGTCGTCGTCGCCCCCGAGCGCGCCCGGTCGCGCCCCTGCCCCACGACCCGCCACCCACCGTCGCCGTCGTCGCCGGCCACGCCCCTGCCCCGGCCCGCCGTGGTCGTCGCCGACGCCCTCGCCGCCGACGCCGTCGCCCTCGTCGGCCGCCCCCGTTGTGAGCCGCCGCCGTCGATGTTTAGTGCTTTTTTTTCATACATACATGTGTATTTTTTTTGTTCATTGCATTTTTTCATATATATAATTAATGTATATATGTATGTGGTAGCTATATGATGAATGGATGTGGCTATGTATGTATGAATATAATGTTCATAGCATTTTTTTTGTTTATATATGTTTTTTCATATATATATATATATATATTAATTTTTTATTTAGGTTGTTCCTTCTTCCTCTGGAGAAGAAGAGGAGAAATAAATAAGAAGAGGAAAAAAGAAGAAAAAGAAGAGGAGAAGAAGAAAGGAATAGAGGAGAAGAAGAAGAAATAGAAAAAAAAATTCTATTTTTTTTCTTTTCCTCTATTCCTTTCTTCTTCTCCTCTTTTTTTTCATCTATTTTTTCTTCTTCTTCTTCCTTCTTCCTTCTTCCTCTTTTCTTCCTTTTCCTTAATTATTTTCCTTTCTCGAGGGAGAAGAAGAAAAAGAAGAGGAGAAGAAGAAAGAAAGGAATAGAGGAGAAAGAAGAAACTTCAACATGAGGGGGGGTACCGATACCCCCTCCCCGATAACATTATTTTCCCATGTATATGTATGTTGCGTCGTTGTTGATATAACACCCTCTAGATAACTTCAACATGAGGGGCGGTCGATATATATACCCCCTCGCGACCTTGATAACTTATACAACAGCAGCACCCCCCTCGGCCCTCTCGCTCGACCAAAACTCTCGAGGACACCCAAACCCTAGAGAGAAAATGATGTTGGTCTCCTACCCCCTCCCGCCGCGCCCCTACCCGACAAATTAACTCTCTCGAGGCCACCCAAATTTACCATGTTTGAATAATAATTGACATGTTGTAAATATTTGCAGAAACTATGGAGCACTCCCGAGACGAAGAAACAGAAGCGATGTTTGGGGGACATATTCGCACAAGGAAGTGATGTCGTTGCGTCATTTCTTAACGACTCCGATGGTCAGGAAGGACTGGGTGAAGAAGAGGGCTATGGTCATGATGGCTCTGACCCATTAATGTCGGTACAAGAAGAGGGCTATGTTCATGATGGCTCCGGTGACCCAATGGAGGTACAAGAAGGAGACCGTGCTAACTGCTCCGGTGACCGAACCGAGTCTGACTAGGTATATATATATATTAGTTAAGCCCGTGTTGACTAGTTAATTGATGCATTCATTGTTTTGGTATATGTACTCATATTAATTAACTCTCGTCTTTTTTCCTTTTTCTAGCCCTCCGGATCGAGCACAACTTCAATAAGGAGACGAGGCCCGAAGAAAAAGTTGAGCCCGGATGAAAGGTTTGAGATCATAGAAATCGCGCCCGATAGCAAACCGATTGAACCCATCCGGACAAACAAGGAATTTTCTGCTCAGTGCGGGGTTCTTGTTAGGGACAAGATTCCGATCAGCATCCATTAATGGTATAAGCCTAAGGAGGAAGACCCTGAGGTGTCTTATGTCAATGATATGCAGAAAGAAGATCTTTGGACTCAGCTGAAGGCAAATTTCACCCTACCGCCAGAGGAGGATCCGGAGAAGCCAGTTAAAGAGCAATTAATCAAGTCTTGTGCTCTTAAGAAGATGGCAACCCTATTCAGGAGGTGGAGGAAAGAGCTGAACAAGTTTGTCGACAAAAAAAGACACCAGAATTCATCGGCAAATATGAGAAGATCAAAGATCACTGACCCGTATTTGTGGCCCACAAGACATCGGAAAAGAGTAAGAAGATGTCGGCGACAAACAAGCAAAATGCTGTGAAGAAGAAGCTTCACCATAGCACGGGGTCAGGTGGCTACCTCAAAGCCCGACCTAAGTGGTCCAAGGCTGAGAATGATCTGCTTGAAAAAGGGATCGAACCAGAGACAATGTACTGGCCAGACCGTTGCCGGACTTGGTTCTTCGGGGCTGGCGGAACCTTGGACCCTTATCAGGGAAGTGCCATTGGACGGATGAGCAACTGCAAATACCAGTCAAGAACCTTCGACACTATATCAATGCAGCGCAGCGAGGGACGTTCGTTCTAGAAAGGGAGAAGGACGAGCTCACAATGGCCCTCGGGAATCCTGAGCGCCCTGGACGGACACGAGGCACACCAGGCTTCATTCCGTGGAAGGTTGGTTTTCCGGATGCAGGGGGTTACAAAACCCACGAGAGGAGTAAGAAACAGGAGCAGGGCCAACTGCAGGCACTGCACGAAAGGGTAATGGGGCTAGAGGAACGAGAAGAGGAACGAGAAGCAGCAGATCGCAGCAAACGACCTGCCCAAGCTTCCCCCGAAGCTACCCCGCCATCTCAGCGGAGAAGCAGCGTGGCTTCCACCGAGCTGCTTCAGCCGGAGCATGTCTTGACGGCTCCTGCCAGCTATCCCGTGGATGCTATCACGGAGTCTCAAAATTGCCACATTATGATGCGATGGATGAATTTGAAGGTCAAGGCGGCTGTTGGCTCTGTTTATCCTACTGGACCTGGCGCAACTTATCACTGCCGGCCGATTCCAGAAGGATATGCTAAGGTGATGGTGGATGAAATAACGGAGGGATTTGAGGACCTCCTGCTTGACCACCCTACCGGTGAAGGGGAGACTAGGCTGGGTTCTGCTCTGAAGACTCCATGCCTATCACTACTAGGAAAAGGCTATAGATAGGATTGATTCTAATGGCGCACCGTGGAAGCAGTGCGCCACTACTATATACTAATGGCGCACCAGTTTGTGATACGCCATTAGTGTGGAAGACACTAATGGCGCACCGTAAACAGGGTGCGCCACTAGTATGAATTATTTTTTTTTCCATTTTCCCATACACACTAATGGCGCATCAGGTCCATAATGCGCCATTACTATCTATAACTACTAATGGCGCACCAAGCAGGCAGTGCGCCATTACTGTAAATTTTGTTTTATTCTTTTTTTTGCAAAACTACTAATGGCGCATCACCGCACAGTGCGCCATTACTAGTTTAAACTAGTAATGGCGCACCCGGAGGAGATGCGCCATTAGTATATATACTTATTATTTTTACTTTTTTGCAAAACTACTAATGGGCACTTTAAATCGTAGTCTTCATTTCTCGATTGTATTTCATGGGCACTTTTTGATATCATGAATATTTTTAAATTTCATGGGCACTTTTTGAATTCATGAGGACACTTGATCTCGATTCCCCCTCCATCTCGATCGCACCCGCACCCTCCCCCGCTAGCTCCACCCATCGCAACCCTCCCCCGCTCCACCGCCGGAGCACCCGGCCCCCCGCACCCACACTTTTTGAACATATTTTTTAAATTTTTTTTACTATTTTTATAAAAAATATTACTGTTATAATTTAAACAAGTTTGAACATATTTAAACACAAATAAATATAAAAAACAGCATTTAAAATGCATAAAAAATATTACTGTTATGATTTAAACAAGTTTGAACATATTTAAACACAAATAAATATAAAAAACACCATTCCCACTCCACCGCCGACCCCCTGCCTGCACCCTCCCCCACTCCACCGCCGCCGCCGACCCCCCCGCACCCTCCCCCACTCCACCGCCGCCGACGTCCCAGCGCACCCTCCCCCGCTCCACCGGCCGCCGCCGCCGACCCCCGGCCCGCACCGTCCCCCACTCCACCGCCGACGACGACCACCCGCACCCTCTCCCCAGCACCATCCCCGGCCCGCTCCACCGTCACAAATGAATGCAACTAAAATTGCAAAGAAAAAAACAAATTTGATTATATTTTCAAATAACAAATTTGATGATATTTTCAAATAATAAATTTGATGATATTTTTTCATATTCATAAATATCAAATAGCATTTTAAATGCATAAATACAAAAATGGGGAGCCTGGGAATCGAACCCAGCACCTCCTGGTGTGTGTGCTGCGTGGTGACCAGTCGAGCTAGTGGGCTTGTTCTGATGGAGTGGGTGTTATGTGGAATATAACCTGACCACAGTTGGGCTAGTAAATTCTAATGGCGCAGCGGGGCGGGGTGCGCCATTAGAATGGGTGTACTTATGGTGCACTAGGTGTGCGGTGCGCCATTAGATCCCTCCCCCCAGTTCACCTGTTACCCTTTCACTGTTGCCTCCCTCCCTCCCTCGCCAGATCCACTCGACCCAACCGTACGCCGCCGACCCCTTGCTCCGTCCCCTCCATACGCCGCGCCTGCACGCCGTCGGCGACGCCGCCGCCACTGTGGTCTTGCGCTGCCCCGACGCCGCCGCCCCGACCCCCGTGGGACTCCACCCCCGCCGCCCCCACGCCCCCCGAACGGGAACGGCCGAGCGCGCGCCGCCCGCTCCTCTCCTCTCCTCCCTCCGGCGAGCGAGGGCCTCCTCCGGCCCCTGCAGCAGCCGGCGAGCGCGGCCCCGACGCGCCCACCCCGCCTGCCCCTGCCGTCCTCCGCCACCGGCCCCTGCTCTCCTTCGACCACGGCGAGCGAGGACCCGGACGAGCTCGGACCGCGACCCCGACCCCTTCGCCGACCCCAACCCCGACCCCTTTGGCGACCAGGTACCTCTCCTCCTTCCTCCTTCCTCCCTCTCTCCACCATTCCCCATTCCTTCCAACCGATGCTCCAAAAGGAATTTCAAGACAAAAATCACATGCTCCAAAAGTTAGGGTTCACGATTCAAATTGCAATAGATTATCTGCAGTAGATCAAACTGCAGTGGATTACTCAATATTCTTGCCATTTGTTGATAGGTTATAAATATTGACCATAAATAAGAATGAATATTGACCATTTGTTGCTGCTAGCACGTGTTGGTAATTCAGTAAAGCCAAACAAGCACTGGATTTAGGCATGTTGCTTGCTGAATTTTCGCACTGCATTTTTGTAACTAGGGTTTATCTTGGGTAGGACTAGGAGATGTCTAGGGACAATATTTTGGCCATATGGTTAACACACTGAATTTTTGTTTTTGTCTTCTGAGATAGCTAACGGTTCATTCCAATTTTTTGAGATAGCTAACAAAAAGAAGAATACAACAGTGAGGCAAAACCTACTTACGCCAAAACTATACTGGAGTAGTATTTCTTAATGATACAAGTTGATGAATAATGTAGCAATGTGAGTGTATGATGTATTGCGATCCATTGACTGAATTTTTTGGACAGTGTGTTAACTGAAATTTTTTGACAGTGTGTTAACTGAATTTTTTTGACAGTGTGTTAACTGGCCACTTATCTTCATTTCAAAGCCCAAGTTGCAGCCCTTTAGATTGACAGCTGGACAGAAGGTATCTTCTACTACATTTTGAGTATGGTTCTGGCTCACACTGTAGTTGTAATTCTACTATAAATTTGCACTATAAATCTATTGAAATGATACTGTTAATACACTGCAATTACATGTCTACTGTATTTACCTCCTCTTCTATACCTTGTACTAGAAGTCAGCAAAAGAATATCAGTTCTACTTTGCCCCCTAGTAGATCTGGTAGAGTAAGAAACTCCCCTTATAATGATGCTTTTCTCTAGAAAAAATGATCCTGGATTTTTTTATGTAATTCTTTGTGGTATTAAGATGGAAACCTGGGATACTATTTCTGTTAGGAGATGGTGTTATATTAAGATGCATATATTGTTATGTTACGCAAATTGTATCAACATGCCACTTAAGTCAGCCTTCCCTTTAAGCAGAAAATTCAGTTAGGAGCTACTGTTAGGAGCTACTGTCAAAAAATTCAGTTATGGCATCTAGAATTATGTCAGTTTTGTTTTGTAACTAGAAGACCAAAGTGTTAGGAATTCTGTCCAAACTGAAAACTGTTAAAAAGCATGATGTTTCTTGGATTTCTGTAATGATGATGATGATGGAACACTTGGTCTTGGATTTCTGTAATGATGATGGAACATTATAAAACATTGTACTCCAGTGTGTATGAAGGATACAAAAAATTTAGCAACTTCTTTGATTTTATAAAGTTGTTCTTATATGGGTGAAACTTCACTTGTTTTTAGGCTAGTGCAGGGTGTTGCTTTATTGTGATGCCTCTGAATTACTTGTGATCACATTGAGAAAGACTTGCTAGTTTGTTGGGTTTTGTCTCCGACCATTGTGTCGTGATGAATTTGCAGGTACCCCGAGAGGCCCTTGAGTTTGCCGGAATGTCGATTAACTTCCGTTCCGGCAAATTTGGGCACTCCATATGTCCTATTTTCAGCAAAAGGTCATGCTGAAATTTTCCGTGAATTTTAGCATGACTTTGCTAAAAATAGGACATATGGGGTACTTGCGACTAATGCATGTTTTATGATCTGTTGTAAGGGTACTAATTGGTCTCTTCTGCTGCTTATCAGAGATGGCGGGAAGCAGCCACCGCCGATCTGCGACACCGCAGTACGAGTTGGATGCTTCCGAGTTCTTCACTATCATACTTGAGGCTTCAGTATCATCCATGACGCTGGTATATAAAACGAGAGATCTCCCCTTCACCCATCTCATTATGATATCTGTTGTTTGCTACATCACTCATTTTCCCAAACTGCAGAGGCTGCCTGACAGTTTTATGAACATGGTGATGGGTGAAGATCCGCCAAATAATGTGAAGCTGCGACAGGCCGGCAGCGGGTTTCGCAGGCAGTGGGATGTGCAGTTGGCGATCAAGAAGGGCCACATGTACTTGTCTCGTGGGTGGTAGAAGTTCTACCGTGCCTACGACCTGCAGCTGGGGTACTTCCTTGTCTTCAGGTACGACGACGACGCCAACATGCTCATCGTGAAGGTGTACAACAAGACTATGTGTCGCATGCGCTACGCTGCCGATGATGATGCCGGTACGTTCTGCCTCTTCTTATTCCTCTACATTTGACTTTGTCTCACATCGATTGTTAACGGTCATTGTTGCATTTTGGACAGGTAGGAGCAGCAGCAGCGACACTGGCTACAGCCAAAGCAGCATCGACTATGGCTGTAGCGAAAGCAGCAGCGATTCTGGCTGTAGCGAAAGCAGCAGCGATTCTGGCACCAGCATAGACAACAAGAAGGATGATCCGGACTGGAGTGCGGGAGAGGAGGAGCAGAGTGAGGATGAGGAGCTGCATGACGATGGGCATCAGGCTGAGGATGACCTAGCGCTGGTGGTGGCTGACCAAGGGCAAGAGATGGTGGTGGCTGACCATGGGCAAGAGATGGAGGTGGCTAAGGATGACCTAGCGATGGTCGTGCCTGAAGGTGGCCTCGCGATGGTGGTGGTGCCTGACAATGACCACGCATCGGTGGTGGCGCCGGCGATCCCACAGCTGGGCGACATGACCACGCCAATTGTGGTAGAAGACTACATCCCACTACCTCCACTGCCTCCACCGCCTCGCCGCTCTAGGCGCATCAGGGAGATGAAGGAGAAGAAGGAGAAGAACTGCCTACTTTGTCAGGTATGTCAGATCTCCTATAGGTTAGCTATCCAAAATGACATATATATATATATACTTAGTTACCTATGTTATCTCTAATATGCTTAGTTTCCTATAGGTTAGCTTCATTTTGCCTAAGTTGGCTCTAATATACTAACTTAGAGCTTATATGCTTAGTTTCCTATAGGTTAGCTCCAAAATAACTTATGTTAGCACAAAATGATCAAGTTTACATAATAAGCTTATTGTCTTTTTCTTAATCTTCTTCTTTTCCAAAATGACATAGGTTAGCTTCATTTTACCTAAGTTGGCTCTAATATACTAACTTAGACCTTATATGCTTAGTTTCCTATAGGTTAGCTCCAAAATAACTTATGTTAGCACAAAATGATCAAGTTTACATAATTAGCTTATAGTCTTCTTCTTTTCCAAAACTCTTCTTATTCTTCTTCTAGTGTTCTTCCTCTTCTAGTTTCTTCTAGTCTTCTTCTTTTTCTTCTTCTAACTTCTTGTTTATCATTTTGCAGATTTGATTTAATTGACGGAAGCTTGCGTGGATGGAGTGCTTCTTTTCCATTTGTGTTTTTATTTTGCATCAATGTGAAACTTCTGTGAATTGATGGATAACGGTGTTGGATGAACAATGTGAAACTTTTGTAACGACGGAACTATGTGTTGGCTATGTATGTATATATGATGAACTTGTGTGTTGGATATGATTGCTATATGGATGCTTGTTGTATATATATGTGTTGAATATCTCATATGTGAAATAGTGACCTGAGATTAAGAAGAAAAGAATTAAAAAAGTTGTTACTAATGGCGCACTACCATGTGCTGTGCTATAAGTATAGCAGATAATAGTGGCGCACTATGGGCCGTACTAATGGCGCACTGCCTGGTGCGCCATTAGAATACCAGATTCTAATGGCGCACATGTGGTGCGCCATTAGAAAAAAATTCTAATGGCGTGAGTCTAGTGGCGCACCAGCCATGCGCCATTAGAAGGCAAAACTGGTGCACCACTAGCATGCCTTTTCCTAGTAGTGTATGGCGGAAGGAGCTCATCAACCTTCCGAACTGGACGCCTCCGCTGTAACGCCCTCGATGCGGCTATATCTCCCACGTGTCGAAGCACGACTTAGAGGCATAACCGCATTGAAAGCAATGTCGCAAGTGAGGTAATCTTCACACAACCCATGTAATACATAAGGGAAAAGATACATAGTTGTCTTACAATCGCCACTTCACACAATTACATGAATAAAGCAATACATCATCCAGATACAATCAAGGTCCGACTACGGAACCAAAATAAAAGAAGAACCCCAAATGCGACAAAGGTCCCCGATCGACCCCAACTGGGCTCCACTACTGACCAACTAGAACGAAACAACACAAAGGGCAAGATCTTCATCGAGCTCCTCCTTGAGCCTGGTTGCAGCACCTGCTCAGTAACATAGGCACCTGCAAACTGGTTTCTGGAAGTATCTGGTGAGCCACGAGGACTCAGCAATCCCATTACCATGGGTATCAAGACTAGCAAAGCTTAATGGGAAAGGAAGGGGTAAAGTGGTGAGGTTGCAGCAGCGACTAAGCAAGTATGGTGGCTAACATACGCAAAAGAGAGCGAGAAGAGAAACAAGCGGAACGGTCGTGAAGCTAACAATGATCAAGAGGTGATCCCGAACACCTACTTACGTCAAACATAACCCAAAGACCATGTTCACTTCGCGGACTCCGCCGAGAAGAGACCATCACGGCTACACACGCGGTTGATGCATTTTAATTCGGGTCTGGTGTCAAGTTATCTACAACCGGACATTAACAAATTCCCATCTGCCACATAACCGCGGGCACGGCTCTCGAAAGTTTATACCCTGCAGGGGTGTCCCAACTTAGCCCATGACAAGCTCTCGCGATCAACGAAGGAATAGACCTTCTCCCAGGAAGACCCGATCAGTCTCGGAATCCCGGTTTACAAGACATTTCGACAATGGTAAAACAAGACCAGCAAAGCCGCCCGATGCGTCGACAATCCCGATAGGAGCTGCACATATCTCGTTCTCAGGGCAACACCGGATAAGCGAAGCGTATAGGTACCGACGTAACCCAAGTTGCCAAGGGATGGTCCCGCACGGTGCTCTAGTTTGGACCAACGCTTAGACAAGCACTGGCCCGGGGGGGGCTATAATAAAGATGACCCTTGGGTTAATTACTCCCAAGGGAAAAGTAGGTGGTGGTGAGGCAAATGGTAAAAGTCAATGTTGGGCCTTGCTGGACAAGTTTTATTCAAAGCGAACTGTCAGGGGGGTCCCATAAATCACCCGACCGCGTAAGGAACGCAAAATCCGGGAACATAACACCGGTATGACGGAAACTAGGGCGGCAAGAGTGGAACAAAACACTAGGCATAAGGCCGAGCCTTCCACCCTTTACCAAGTATATAGATGCATTAATAATATAAGAGATATTGTGATATCCCAACAAAACCCTGTCCACCATGGAGAAATCTTCAACTTCACCTGCAGCTAGCAATGCTATAAGAGGGGCTGAGCAAAGCGGCAACATAGCCAAACAACGGTTTGCATAGGAAAGGTGTCAAAGGTTAGAGGTTCATGGCAATATGGGATGGCTTGATAAACAGGTAATAGGTAGCGCAGCATAGCGATAGAACGGAGCAACTAGCATAGCAATGATAGTAGTGAGATCCAGGGTAGCGGTCATCTTGCCTGAAATCCCGCTAGGAAGAAGAACGAGTCCATGAAGAAGATGAAGCCACGAAGACGAACCAAGCGGAGACGAACGAATCCTCACGATCGCAACGAAACGGGAACTATCGATAAGAAGCACACAACATAGTAAACACACCACACATGAACAAGACATGATGCACAACAAGCATGATGCATGACAAGACTACATGAAGCTACTCATGGCAAGAGAAGATGCAAACAAGAACAACACATCAAGGCAAGTTTAAATGAGGCCGGGAACAACATAAAACAATTCTGGTAAGTCCTCATATGCAATTTTCGAAATTGGTCCAGAACTGAATAAACATTATGTTCAAGTTGTTAAACAGCAAGTTAAGATGCACCGAGATGATCTACACGAAATTCTAGTCAAGTTCCATATAAAGTTCATTAGATTCGGAGCTATGGCCTAGAAGATATGAGCAAAACAAGTTAGACATGGCATTGATGCAAAAATGCATACAAACATCAAGCAAACACCTCAAAACAAGGATGCAACATGATAATATGAAGCTACATGCAAAATAAAGCAATTTTCATATAAAGCACACTCAAAACGGAGCAACTGTTCAACACATGCACACTAAACAAGTCATAACAACAATCTGTCCATAACAGCAACTAGGCATCTTGCAAGCATCAAAACAATATGCTACAGCAACCCAACATAAGAACAAAAGGCATGGGCATGAAGTACACGTAAAGAATAACAAAACATGAACACTGAGCTATCTCCAGAAATCATTAGAACATGCTCAAAATGACATGGAGATATTGCAAATAATAACAGTTTCAGACTTATCAGGAAATAACATCAAGTTGCAATGTTTAGAGCAAGCAAACAACATGTTACAGGAACTTATCATGGCAAACAAAGGCATGGCATGAATCTACTAATAGCATAGATCAAAAGTCCCTTACTGACCATGAGCCAAAAAGGCATAGAAAATATGATGGCACCCATGTAAACATGGCAAGTTATATTACAGATTCAAACATGGCAGGAACAACAATAAGTAGGCATATTAGTGAGCTTGAACCACTCACCACAGAGCAATACATGGCATGGCAAGGCAACCAACAGTAAGAAGACATAATTATGAAGATAAGCATGGCAAGAGCAAGTTCATAGGATGCATGGATCACTAGGAAAACACATGGGAACAAGTGAACTTAATGTTAACAGGCTGACAGCAACATTTTCAAGCAACTTTAGAGCAAGATTACAACATGTTCCAGCAGGCTATAATTGCAACCAAGGGCATGAATGGATAGAGCATGACATGTATATCAAAACATGTTTATAGAGCATCTCCAGATTATGCATAGAATGATTAGTAGAAGCATGTTAACATGGCAACAAAATATAACAGAATCTATCAGGAAACAGCAACAACAACTACCCTACTTAACAAGCTTGATACACTCAGCACACAACTCACAAAAATACATGGTTGGCTCCCCTAGAAAGATGGCATAGCATAGATCAACATTCATGTAGAGCTCATACTCTTAGGATGCACACATCGATCATGGCAAAAATGATAAAACAGCAAGTTATAACAGTTTTAGCAGATTAGCATCAACATGCACTCTTCCAACAGCATTTCAGGCATCAAGATGAGCTCAAATGAAAATGATGCAATGGAATGAAATGAATTACTCGTCGAGACGAACAATTTGACATATTATACGCGCGAAACGGAGCTACGAATGCAGAGATGTGATGCGATGAACATGTCATGTTAATGTCAAGTTTCACAAGGACTTAGTCGTTTCTGAAAAAAACGGATGGGCGCTATATAACTAAACTGCGACCGGGGCGGCATCTAGTGGGTGCTCACCTAGCGGGCTTCGGCCCAGCGAGGAGGAGGAGGCAGGCCGGGGCTGGGCTGGGGCGCTGGGCCCTGGGGAGGCCGGATCTGGGCCGAGGGTTGAGGCCTCGGGCCCACGAGGTCGAGGGCGTCGTCCCCGACCCGCAGACAGGCGACGGCGGCGGCTCTCCGGCGGGGGAGCAGTGGCCAGGGACGGCGCCGGCAGCGGGGACCGGCCGGATCGGGCGGCGGCGGCCCGGATCCGGAGGAGGGACGCGGCACCGCGGCGGCGGAGGTCGACGAGGGGGCGGCGCGGGCGCTCCGGCGGGATCTGGGCGAGGGGACCCCGTGGCGGCGCCGGGACGACGGCGGAGCGGACGAGGTGCGGCGGGGCGCGAGGAGGGAGCTTGCCGGCGGCGGGAAGCTGCGGGGCGGCGCGGGGCGCGGGAGCGGCAGAGCCCGAGCGCGGCGCCGGCGGAGGAGGGCAGGCGGCGGCGAGCTCCGGTCGCCGGAGTACGGGCGCGCCGGCGAGGCGGCGGCGGGCGGCGCGCGGGGCTGGCGGCGCGGCGCGCGGGGTCGGCGGCGGGCCCGATCTGGCCCGGGGCGGGCCCGATCCGGGCTCCCTCGGGCCGCGGCGGCGGAGGACGGCGGCGGGACAGGTGGCGCGACGGGATTCGCCGGGGAACGGCGGCGGACGTGTCCGGCCGTCACGGACGTGTCCGGTGGTGGCGCGAGGGCGATTTTTAGGGTTAGGGGGAAATGATTCGGAAATGGAGAGGGGGAGACGTTTTTATAGGTGGAGGGAGCTAGGAGAGTCCAAATGAGGTGCGGTTTTCGGCCACGCGATCGTGATCGAACGACCAAGAGCATGGAGGGGAGTTTGGTGGGTTTTGGGCCACTTTGGAAGGGGTGTTGGGCTGCAAACAAAAGAGGCTTTTACGGTTACCCGGTTAACCGTTGGAGTATCAAACGGACTCCAAATGGCACGAAACTTGACAGGCTGTCTACCGGTGCTATACCAAGGCCGCTTGGCAAACCTCGGGCCATTCCGAGAAAGTTTAACACCCGCACACGAAAAGAGAGAAGAGGGAGATGCCGGGGAACATAGGAGCGCCGGATTGCAAAACGGACAACGGGGAAAAGGCTCGGATGCATGAGACGGACATGTATGCAAAATGAAATGCACATGATGACATGATAAAATGCAAATGATGACATGGCAAAGTGCAACACACAAGCAATTGACATGGCAACAACGACGAATAACTGGCAGACACCTGGCGCATCGGATCCGGGGCGTTACAACACTCCACCACTACGAGAGGATCTCGTCCCGAGATCTAGGATGGCACCGGAGGGAAAACGGAAGAGGAAGAGAACAGGTAAAACTAAGTTTCTTCTTTGACGAACGAGTGAAACCACGAACCTTGAGCGGTTGCGCAATTAGAGATGAACGAGATTGCAAACAATCCGTTAGAAAAGAGAAACAAGGAACATTACGATAACTTGAAGGTTGCAAAGGCATGAATCAAGAGTTTAATGGACAAGATAGAATTCGAAACCACTCCGGTTAAAACAAGATGAGAGAGGAAGAATTCGGGCAGCACTCCGGTTGAGCATGGAAGGAATAGAACATGAACTTGACAAGATGAGAAGATACATGATGAAATCAACAACACACTACCTCCGGAATTGAAAGAATGGCACAAGGGGTAAGAAACATTACAAACCGCACTCCGGTTGAGAAGGGAGGCAAAACTTGATAAGATGAGAGAACTCGAATGAAAACACGACACTTCGGCTAAACGGATAAGCAAGGAAAATTACATGATATTTACAAAATGAGATGACGGGTCGAAGAGAGTAACATCACAATGCCTCTGGAACAAAAGAATAGAAGATAGATCACTGGAATAACAGAATGTAGGAGAAAATGCAAACTTCTGCCACAAATGGGCTCAGAAAGCACCCTTCCAAGACGGTTAGAATGGAGTTGTTGGAAAACCAACAACGAAAAGAACAAGCTTGTTGCGGGCTTATGAAAACATCACAAAATTATGAGGTGAGCTTCTGCCACCAACAGAAACAAATGATTGGATTGATATCAACAAGGAGACGAGAAACTTATTTCACCGGGAGGACAAATGAAGAACTTGGGTCATTTATAAGCACCATAAATAGCACAATCCTTAGGGAAAGCTTTAGGTGAAATATAACCCAAGATAACTCCAATGAATAGATTGACGGTTGAAAAGATCTCTTGAATAAGAGAAAATGATGGCTTTAAATATCTCATTCTTAACAACTTGCGAATCATAAAACATGAAGGAAAATTATCAAGAATGACATATCACCATCTCAAAAGATAAGGTAGAAAGAATTGCACTTTGGAATGCAAGATGAAGAATACTTGAACACCTCAAAACAAAACATGTGTAGAGCATCATGTTTATTTTTAGAGTATAGCTTGGCGGATCATAACTTCAAGAGAAATCTTGAAGACCAATTGAAGAATGAAAAGAATCCTTGACGAACCACCATGTAGATCCTCCATGAAGAACTCCCGTAAAAAAAGGATGATAGAAAGAAAGAGAAGTTGAAAACACAAGGTGAACCCTTGCAATGATTTAGATGGAGCTTCGTGATTATATAACCGAGAGAACTTGGAACTCCGAAAAAGAAGGATGAGCAATTGAAACCAAGAATTTTTTTATGAACCTCCGGAATAAGGAATTGAATTTACTCGATGAAACAAGAATAAGAATTACATTATGCTTATCCCTCATCAATTAAATTGATGACCCACAATGGATTTGGCATGCCACTTATTCTCGTAGAAATGATTAAAAGAGATATATCAAAACTTGAGAAGGTCTTCAACGAACCACCGGTAGGATTGGAACAACAAATGAATTGATATGATGAACAAGGAAGAGAGATCTTGAAAGAACCACCGTAAGAATTGAAAATGAAGGTAGCAAAGGCACAATTCACCGGGAAGAATTGGAAAAACGAATGAAGATACTTGAGGGGATTTAGATACATGAGAACGAAGAGATCATGAACTGATTAGAGGATATTTGAATGATGCACCGGTAAGATTTGGAGAACGATAGCTACACGCTGAGAATGAAGAATTATGACATGATGGCCTTCGGAGGAAAGAAATGGAAATAACTCATGAAATGCTCCGGATGGGTGAAAAGAATTCCCACAATCAAAAACAATTATGAGAGGATGGCATCGAACTTGAACTACGCATCTTTGGAAGAACGGGTAAGGATTTGAGAGGAACTCTTCTTCGGTCTTCAAATGATGAGAATGACAACGAGAAGCATCACCAAGAATTATTGAGGCACACCGGAAGAATCAAAAGCGAAGAGGTTGAGCCAACTATGAAAAGAATTTGAAAGATCTTGGAGAAAAGCATTTGACTGATGACAACTCATTCTTACGTCAAACTTGGAGAAGAATTTAGGATAGCTCTGGGAAAATAGAAGAGTTAGGTAAGATCCTGGGAAAAGACCTGTGGGTTAGGGCCCACTCAAAAGAACACCGTTGAAAAGATTTAAAAGAGATGTTGCACCGGTTGAATTAAATGACTTGAATGAGATACCAATCTCAAAAAAGCTTGAACGGATTAAGAATGGAAACACAAGTCTTCGGAGATATCTTGAGCACTTCAGGAAAAATGAATAGCGAGAAGTGAGCGATTGAGAGGTGCGCCGGCATGAGAAAGCATTAGAAACGAGGAAATGAATATGATGAATATCTAAAGCTTGAATTGGATCCACCGGAGAAGAAACAACAATGAAGGATGATGAACTTCAAACTGTTGAGCATCTTCATGGGAAATCACCGGATAAGAACATTGACGGAAAAAAATGGAGAAACTTCACAAAAATAAAAGGATACTTGGTAAAGAAATCTTAGTCCTTGAGGAAAAAGGGTGGGTGGGCGGGAAAAACAAAGGCAACTTGGAGACGGATGAAACAAACACCGTTGAGAAGAAATGATAATTGGTCTTGCTGATGTTGAAGTGATCGGATCCACTTGAAGAGAAACACGCCGGTAGAAAAGGATTGACAAGACAATCTCGATTGTCGAGAAGGATTGGTATTCACATCGGAGTATGAGAACACCATTTCGGAAAGGTATGGAATCAACACTTGACATTGAAGCAACTTGAATACCACAACTCAAAACAAAAACAAAGGACTGGCTTGCAGAATAAGCCGGAACAAACATATGATAGAGATTTACCCAATCCCATATCATGCATCTGTCGGAAAGATATTCTAGGAGCTACTTGAATTCCCACCTATAAATTCCCGAAACTTTCTGGTTATGCAATCTGGTGTTGGGGATACAGGGGAAGCAATATATCTCACCCAAACTAACAATCCCTACATCCAGCTGTATCCATCCGTCAACACATAACCAAGAAACCTTCGGAAATCGTGTACCTCAACCTTCCAAAAGCATCCGTTATACGAGTCATGGCAATACTCCCGTACTCACCTCAGTACTGGGTTAGCGGGGTTATCTCACCAACGAACTGCATAAAAGAGATTTTCGATGTCGGCGTACTAAACTCAGGTATTCCAGAACTGCAACGATAAAATTATGAAGACAACACCTCAGAGATCAACTCCCCGGGACACTTCCACTAAACCCCTGACAGGAGGCACCAAGACAATGTTCTCATCATAAAACCATCGGAACGATTCCAAGATACCCGCGTGATCCTAAAAAAAATTTAGTGAAATTTGAGAAGAGAAGAGTCAAAACTCTACGTCAAGATGCCTTACCAGAGCGATGAAGAGACTGGGGAGTAAAAAGAATTCCTAACTCTCCGATATATATAATCCTAAATGACTCAAAACATTTTTCTAGACACAACTCGGCCGCTAAAAACGATCAAGTAGTGGGGCTCCTAAGGTCGGGGAAGGCTCTGATTACCAACTTGTAACGCCCACGATGCGGCTATATCTCCCACGTGTCGAAGCACGACTTAGAGGCATAACCGCATTGAAAGCAATGTCGCAAGTGAGGTAATCTTCACACAACCCATGTAATACATAAGGGAAAAAGATACATAGTTGGCTTACAATCGCCACTTCACACAATTACATGAATAAAGCAATACATCATCCAGATACAATCAAGGTCCGACTACGGAACCACAATAAAAGAAGAACCCCAAATGCGACAAAGGTCCCCGATCGACCCCAACTGGGCTCCACTACTGACCAACTAGAACGAAACAACACAAAGGGCAAGATCTTCATCGAGCTCCTCCTTGAGCCTGGTTGCGTCACCTGCTCGGTAACATAGGCACCTGCAAACTGGTTTTTGGAAGTATCTGGTGAGCCACGAGGACTCAGCAATCCCATTACCATGGGTATCAAGACTAGCAAAGCTTAATGGGAAAGGAAGGGGTAAAGTGGTGAGGTTGCAGCAGCGACTAAGCAAGTATGGTGGCTAACATACGCAAAAGAGAGCGAGAAGAGAAACAAGTGGAACGGTCGTGAAGCTAACAATGATCAAGAGGTGATCCTGAACACCTACTTACGTCAAACATAACCCAAAGACCGTGTTCACTTCCCGGACTCCGCCGAGAAGAGACCATCACGGCTACAGACGCGGTTGATGCATTTTAATTCGGGTCTGGTGTCAAGTTATCTACAACCGGACATTAACAAATTCCCATCTGCCACATAACCGCGGGCACGGCTCTCGAAAGTTTATACCCTGCAGGGGTGTCCCAACTTAGCCCATGACAAGCTCTCGCGATCAATGAAGGAATAGACCTTCTCCCAGGAAGACCCGATCAGTCTCGGAATCCCGGTTTACAAGACATTTTGACAATGGTAAAACAAGACCAGCAAAGCCGCCTGATGCGCCGACAATCCCGATAGGAGCTGCACATATCTCGTTCTCAGGGCAACACCGGATAAGCGAAGCGTACAGGTACCGAGTAACCCAAGTTGCCAAGGGATGGTCCCGCACGGTGCTCTAGTTTGGACCAACGCTTAGACAAGCACTGGCCCGGGGGAGCTATAATAAAGATGACCCTTGGGTTAATTACTCCCAAGGGAAAAGTAGGTGGTGGTGAGGCAAATGGTAAAAGTCAATGTTGGGCCTTGCTGGACAAGTTTTATTCAAAGCGAACTGTCAGGGGGGTCCCATAAATCACCCGACCGCGTAAGGAACGCAAAATCCGGGAAAATAACACCGGTATGACGGAAACTAGGGCGGCAAGAGTGGAACAAAACACCAGGCATAAGGCCGAGCCTTCCACCCTTTACCAAGTATATAGATGCATTAATAATATAAGAGATATTGTGATATCCCAACAAAACCCTGTCCACCATGGAGAAATCTTCAACTTCACCTGCAGCTAGCAACGCTATAAGAGGGGCTGAGCAAAGCGGCAACATAGCCAAACAACGGTTTGCATAGGAAAGGTGTCAAAGTTTAGAGGTTCATGGCAATATGGGATGGCTTGATAAACAGGTAATAGGTAGCGCAGCATAGCGATAGAACGGAGCAACTAGCATAGCAATGATAGTAGTGAGATCCAGGGTAGCGGTCATCTTGCCTGAAATCCCGCTAGGAAGAAGAACGAGTCCATGAAGAAGATGAAGCCACGAAGACGAACCAAGCGGAGACGAACGAATCCTCACAATCGCAACGAAACGGGAACTATCGATAAGAAGCACACAACATAGTAAACACACCACACATGAACAAGACATGATGCACAACAAGCATGATGCATGACAAGACTACATGAAGCTACTCATGGCAAGAGAAGATGCAAACAAGAACAACACATCAAGGCAAGTTTAAATGAGGCCGGGAACAACATAAAACAATTCCGGTAAGTCCTCATATGCAATTTTCGAAATTGGTCCAGAACTGAATAAACATTATGTTCAAGTTGTTAAACAGCAAGTTAAGATGCACCAAGATGATCTACACAAAATTCTAGTCAAGTTCCATATAAAGTTCATTAGATTCGGAGCTACGGCCTAGAAGATATGAGCAAAACAAGTTAGACATGGCATTGATGCAAAAATGCATACAAACATCAAGCAAACACCTCAAAACAAGGATGCAACATGATAATATGAAGCTACATGCAAAATCAAGCAAGTTTCATATAAAGCACACTCAAAACGGAGCAACTGTTCAACACATGCACACTAAACAAGCCATAACAACAATCTGTCCATAACAGCAACTAGGCATCTTGCAAGCATCAAAACAATATACTGCAGCAACCCAACATAAGAACAAAAGGCATGGGCATGAAGTACACGTAAAGCATAACAAAATATGAATACTGAGCTATCTCCAGAAATCACTAGAACATGCTCAAAATGACATGGAGATATTGCAAATAATAACAGTTTCAGACTTATCAGGAAATAACATCAAGTTGCAATGTTTAGAGCAAGCAAACAACATGTTACAGGAACTTATCATGGCAAACAAAGGCATGGCATGAATCTACTAATAGCATAGATCAAAAGTCCCTTACTGACCATGAGCCAAAAAGGCATAGAAAATATGATGGCACCCATGTAAACATGGCAAGTTATATTACAGATTCAAACATGGCAGGAACAACAATAAGTAGGCATGTTAGTGAGCTTGAACCACTCACCACAGAGCAATACATGGCATGGCAAGGTAACCAACAGTAAGAAGACATAATTATGAAGCTAAGCATGGCAAGAGCAAGTTCATAGGATGCATGGATCACTAGGAAAACACATGGGAACAAGTGAACTTAATGTTAACAGGCTGACAGCAACATTTTCAAGCAACTTTAGAGCAAGATTACAACATGTTCCAGCAGGCTATAATTGCAACCAAGGGCATGAATGGATAGATCATGACATGTAGATCAAAACATGTTTATAGAGCATCTCCAGATTATGCATAGAATGATTAGTAGAAGCATGTTAACATGGCAACAAAATATAACAGAATCTGTCAGGAAACAGCAACAGCAACTACACTACTTACCAAGCTTGATACAGTCAGCACACAACTCACAAAAATACATGGTTGGCACCCCTGGAAAGATAGCATAGCATAGATCAACATTCATGTAGAGCTCATACTCATAGGATGCACAAATCGATCATGGCAAAAATGATAAAACAGCAAGTTATAACAGTTTCGGCAGATTAACATCAACATGCACTCTTCCAACAGCATTTCGGGCATCAAGATGAGCTTAAATGAAAATGATGCAATGGAATGAAATGAAGTACTCGTCGAGAAGAACAATTTGACATATTATACGCGCGAAACGGAGCTACGGATGCAGAGATGTGATGCGATGAACATGGCATGTTAATGTCAAGTTTCACAGGGACTTGGTCGTTTCTGAAAAAAAACGGATGGGCGCTATATAACTAAACTGCGACCGGGGCGGCATCTAGTGGGTGTTCACCTAGCGGGCTTCAGCCCAGGGAGGAGGAGGAGGCAGGCCGGGGCTGGGCCGGGGCGCTGGGCCCTGGGGAGGCCGGATCTTGGCCGAGGGCTGAGGCCTCGGGCCCACGAGGTCGAGGGCATCGTCCCCGACCCGCAGACAGGCGACGGCGGCGGCTCTCCGACGGGGGAGCAATGGCCAGGGACGGCGCCGGCAGCGGGGACCGGCCGGATCGGGCGGCGGCCCGGATCCGGAGGAGGGACGCGGCACCGCGGCGGCGGAGGTCGACGAGGGGGCGGCGCGGGCGCTCCGGCGGGATCTGGGTGAGGGGACCCCGTGGCGGCGCCGGGACGACGGCGGAGCGGACGAGGCGCGGCGGGGCGCGAGGAGGGAGCTTGCCGGCGGCGGGAAGCTGCGGGGCGGCGCGGGGCGCGGGAGCGGCGGAGCCCGAGCGCGGCGCTGGCGGAGGAGGGCAGGCAGCGGCGAGCTCCGGCCGCCGGAGGACGGGCGCCGGCGAGGCGACGGCGAGCGGCGCGCGGGGCTGGCGGCGCGGCGCGCGGGGTCGACGGCGGGCCCGATCTGGCCCGGGGCGGGCCCGATCCGGGCTCCCTCGGGCCGCGGCGGCGGAGGACGGCGGCGGGACAGGTGGCGCGACCGGATTTGCCGGGGAACGGCGGCGGACGTGTCCGGCCATCACGGACGTGTCCGGTGGCGGCGCGAGGGCGATTTTTAGGGTTAGGGGGAAATGATCCGGAAATGGAGAGGGGGAGACGTTTTTATAGGTGGAGGGAGCTAGGAGAGTCCAAATGAGGTGCGGTTTTCGGCCACGCGATCGTGATCGAACGACCGAGAGCATGGAGGGGAGTTTGGTGGGTTTTGGGCCACTTTGGAAGGGGTGTTGGGCTGCAAACAAAAGAGGCTTTTACGGTTACCCGGTTAACCGTTGGAGTATCAAACGGACTCCAAATGGCACGAAACTTGACAGGCGGTCTACCGGTGCTATACCAAGGCCGCTTGGCAAACCTCGGGCCATTCCGAGAAAGTTTAACACCCGCACACGAAAAGAGAGAAGAGGGAGACGCCGGGGAACATAGGAGCGCCGGATTGCAAAACGGACAACGGGGAAAAGGCTCGGATGCATGAGACGGACATGTATGCAAAATGAAATGCACATGATGACATGATAAAATGCAAATGATGACATGGCAAAGTGCAACACGCAAGCAAATGACATGGGAACAACGACGAATAACTGGCAGACACCTGGCGCATCGGATCCGGGGCGTTACATCCGCCTTCTCCTCCTCCTCCGGTGAGTCAGGGCACTCCGCCTCCTCCACCGCCTCCTCCTCCGGCGAGTGACGATCAGGGCACGAGTGGCGGCACTCCGCCTCCTTCTCCGGCGTGTGGCGGCACTCCGCCTCCTTCTCCCACTACTAGGAAAAGGGCTATAGATGGGATGGACACTAATGGCGCACCAGAAAAGTAGTGCGCCACTACTATATACTAATGGCGCACTATTTTGTGATGCGCCATTAGTGTGGAAGACACTAATGGTGCACCAGACACAAGGTGCGCCACTAGTAATATTTTTTTTTCATTTCTCCATACATACTAATGGCGCATCCGAGCGAAGTGCGGCATTACTAGTTCTAACTAGTAATTGCACACCAGCCACAGAGTGTGCCAGTACTGTATTCTTTTTTTATTCTTTTTTTTACAAAACTACTAATGGCGCACCGTGTCACAGTGCACCATTACTAGTTTAAACTAGTAATGGCGCACTATGACACAGTACGCCATTAGTGTATATATATATATATATTATTTTTTTACTTTTTTGCAAAACTACTAATTGCGCACCACCTGCAGGTGCGACATTAGTAACCAGGGTTACTAATGGCGCATTTGTAGGTGGTGCGCCATTAGTAACCTATGACCCCAACAAGATATTTTGGACAGCCACACCTACCCACTCACTTTCCCCACTTCATTCCCTCCACCTCCTTCTCCAAGCTTATCGGCTTGGAGAAATTAAGTGGTGAAATTACCTTTTTTTGATAGGTATGTAAGGGGAAAGCTATCTTCATGTTGTAGATCTACTTTTTTCTCCCTAGCTCGCTCCAACAATGTGCACATGCACTTTTTGTGGCCTAGGTAGATCTATGTATGTTTGTGGTGTTGCATATGTTTGTGGTGTTGCATATATGTTTCTGTTTGCAGGTACTGGTATTTGAAATGCGATAGTTGCAAATATTTTGCCGGAATGTTGATTCATTTCCGTTTCGGCGAGAATTTTGGCACTATGCATTCTTTTTGGTCCTATTTTTAGGGAAGGTCATGCCAAATTTTTTCTTGGTTCCAAAATATCATTTTGCTCTAACCCGCAGGCGACCATGGTCCGCACGATGACCGAAGGCATCATGAATAGGTTTTTGAGCTCCACGAAGGCCGAGATGCTTCAAAAGAACGAGACGGAGATAAGATGTCCGTGTCGAAGATGCAAGCTGAAGAGCTTTATTGCGGACCCAGATTCCGGGCAGGTGCGGGACCACCTGCTCTTGCGTGGTTTCATGGATGGCTATCGGTGGCAAGGTGATGAAGTTGACTATGAAGTCGTCCATGGGGGGTGGGCAAGAAATGAGGAAGGGCAACAAGACAACCACAGCGGCGAGGGCGGGCGAGAAGACGAAGAATCTCCAGGACATGATCACGACGGTGATGCTGAACATAGTCATCATGTAGAAGATGCCATACATGATGATGAGGAAGATCAAGACGAAGGGCATGATCATGAAGATGAAGATGCCGGAGCAGACAACGATGAGGCTAGGTGCAGGACCCTCATATTCAAGAGCTGCTTCTCAAGCAGACGGATAACGGAAGAGCTGCCGCCCGAGAGAAAGTCAAGTTGGATCAACTGGAGATAGACGTGGTTACTCCATTGTATGAAGGATGCAGGCCCGAGGATACCCGCCTGAAAGTAACGCTCATGGCTCTGGAGATGAAGGTAAAACACAAAATGACCAACACATGCTTCGACGAGAACATGTCATTCTGGCACGAACGTCTTCCCAAGGGGAACAAGTGCCCGACCAGTTTCGAGGAGGCGAAGAAAATCGGGTGTCCTCTAGATTTACCGCACGTGAAATACCATGTGTGCATGAACAATTGCATCATTTATCGGGACGAGCACGCGGAGTCTACCATATGTCCGTTGTGCGGCGTCACTCGATACAAGAAGAGGAAGAAAGCTCCTCGAAAATCGGTGTGGTACTTTCCGATCACTCCTCATCTGCAGTGATATTTCGCGGACCCTAAGGTAGCAAAGCTCCTATATTGGCACGTGGATAGGGAGGAGATGAAGCGGGAAGATGACGGAAATGATCCGGAGATAAATAAAAAAGACAAGATGTTGAGTCACCCTAAGGATGCGAGCCAGTGGCAAGCGTTGAACTTCGATTACCCAAAATTTGGGAAGGATCCAAGGAACATCGTGCTGGGCGCGAGCACCGATGGAGTCAATCTGTTTGGCAGCCAGAGAAGCACACATAGCACCTGGCCTGTGTTTGTGTGGATGTACAACCTTCCCCCTGGTTGTGAATGAAGAGGAAGTACATTCACATGAGTATGCTAATTGAAGGGCCGAAACAACCAGGGAACGACATCAATCTGTATCTGGGGCTGCTGAAAGAGGAGCTAGACACGCAGTGGAGAACACCAGCCAATACGTGGGACGCCGCAGAGAAAGAATATTTCCCTATGAGAGCCGCACTGGTAGTCCACGGATTTTCTGGATGTGTAAGGTGCGTGGATGACACAACGTATCGCCAGCTAGATAGAGATCCAGGGTCTTCAAAAACCGTGTTCACGGGACATCGAAGGTGGCTTCGCGACGATGACCCATGGAGGAAACGCAAGGAACTGTTCGATGGTGAAACCGAACCCCGAAGACGCCCGCGTACGAGGAGCGGCGAGGAAATAGACGAGCTGTTGAAAAATTGGAAAGATTGCCCACTGCCGGGAAAGTAGCAAAAGGCACCAGAGCCGGGAAAGAAGCGAAAGGCGCCAGAGCCGCTACTGAAGCTATGAAAAACGAGGTCTGTTTTCTGGGACTTGCCATACTGGAAGATCCACCGTGTGCCTCACAGCCTTGATGCCATGCATATCACGAAGAACGTGTGCGAGAGTCTGCTTGGTACCCTGCTCAACATGCCAGAGAGGACCAAAGATGGGCCGAAAGCAAGGGCATACTTGAAATCAATGGGCATCAGGCAGGAGCTTCACGCTAATGATCATGATGATGATGATGATGATGAGGCGAAGCAGGACACAGAAAGTCATCGCAAAGGCAAAAAGGCCAAGAAGACCGGAAATGACTACCCTCCCGCGTGCTTCACTCTAAGTCAGGAGGAGATCGAGCAGTTTTTCACCTGCCTCATAGGAGTAAACCTTCCTTACGGTTACACGGGGAAGATAAGCAGATACCTAGACCCAGCGAAGCAGAAGTTCAGCGGGATGAAGTCTCACGACTGTCACGTGCTGATGATGCAGATACTTCCAGTTGCAATCTGTGGGATCATGGACGCGCACGTCCGTGAAACGCTATTTGGCCTATGCAACTTTTTCGATGTCATCTCTCGGAAGTCCATTCGCGTGAGGCAACTCAGAAGGCTACAGGAAGAGATCGTGGTGATACTATGCGAGCTTGAGATGTACTTCCCGCCCGCATTCTTCGACGTTATGGTGCATCTGCTGGTCCATATCATGGAGGATATCATCCAACTCGGGCCGACGTTCCTGCACAGCATGATGCCGTTCGAAAGGATGAATGGTGTCATCAAAGGATACGTTCGCAATATGCCACGTCCAGAGGGAAGTATAGCCAGGGGCTTTCTGACCGAAGAGTGCATCTCCTACTGCATGAATTATCTAGGCATCGAGAACCCCTTTGGTCTGCCCGTCAACAAGCACCTCGGCAGGCTCGCTGGATGGGGTCACCGTGAGGGTCTCCGCGAAATGCATGTCAACTTCGAGGGTCGACTCGCCGACTTTGAAAAAGCAAACCTAGTCGCGCTACAACACATAGACGTGGTTGATCCTTGGGTGGTAGAGCACAAAACCTTTATTGAGAAGACGTACAATGACCGAGGCCAACAGAGGACGGACAGAGATATAATCAAAGATCACAACTCATGTTTCACGCGTTGGTTCAAGAAGAAGCTTCTGTCTTACCCTTTACATGAGGATTCTTCCGCGGAAGAACAACTCATATTCGCCTTCTCACATGGCTCCGAGCACAACCTGATGACCTATGAGGCGTCCGATATCAACTGCTACACATTCTACACCGAGAACAAGGACATGAAGAGCAATGGTTATCAGAACTCCGGGGTAACGATGGAATCCTACACCGGTAACGACAAGGACAGATACAACGGAAGGATCGAGGAGATCTGGGAGCTGAGCTACGCTGGAGAGAAGGTCCCGATGTTCCGTGTCAGATGGGCCAAGAGCGTCCTAAAAGAAGACCGGTATTTCACCACCATGGTTATACCTGAAGCCAAATCCAAGACCGCAGGCGCAAACGTCACCGCGAAAAATGAGCCATGGGTACTAGCTTCCCAAGTGGACCAATGCTTCTTCATTACCAGCCCGTCAAAGCCCAGTCGTGTTGTCGTGAGGAGAGGCAAAAGGAAGATCATCGGAATGGATGGAGTAGCCAATGAGCAAGACTTCGACAAGTACAGCGACCCAAAGATCAAACATGACGACCACGATGAAGTAGCTGCACACACCACAAGAAGAAGCAGGACCACCTTACCTAAAGGACGTCCGTTCCACAGAAGAACTCCATTTGCGAAAAAGAAGGGCAAGAAGATTGTGAACAGATAGCTAGCTAAAATCGATTGTATTTAAATCGTAGTGTTCATTTCTCGATTATATTTCATGGGCACTTTTTGATATCATGAATATTTTTAAATTTCACGGGCACTTTTTGAATTCATGACGACACACGATCTCGATCCCCCTCCATCTCGATCGCTATCCCCCTCCATCTCGATCTCGATCCCACCCGCACCCTCCCCCGCTAGCTCCGCCGCCGCCGCCGACCCACCGCATCCTCCCTCGCTCCACCGCCGCCGATGAGCACCCGGCCCCCCGCACCCTCCCCCGCTCCACCGCCGCCAACGGGCACCCCCCGCACCCTCCCGCGCTCCACCGCCGCCGACGATGATATTTTCAAGTAACAAATTTGATGATATTTTTTAAAAAATTATTACTGTTTTTATAAAAAATTATTACTGTTTCATATTCATATTCATTTTCTAAAAAATAATAATAAAAAACTGTAGACTACAATTGTTGTTAAACAACAATTATTACTGTTTTTATAAAAAAAATATTACTGTTTCATATTCATATTCAATTTTAAAAAAATAAAAAAAACATACTAATGGCGTACCGAGGGGGGTGCGCCATTGCTATCTAAAAAAAGATTTCTAATGGCGCACCGACGGGGGGTGCGCCATTGCTATTATAAAAAAAAGATTTCTAATGGCGCACTGACGGGTGGTGTGCCATTAGTAAGCTTCCCCCTAGCTAATTCCTCCCTCTCCCTCGCCAGATCCCCTTCGACCCCCTCTCCCTCGCCACCAGATCCACCCGCGCGCTGCCCCGACCCACGCTACCGCCGCCCCGACCCTCGCCGGACTCCACCACTGCCGCCCCCGCGCCCCCACCCCCCGCCGCCCCGACCCTCGCTGGACTCCACCCCTGCCGCCCCCGCGCCCCCACCCCTGCCGCCCCGACCCTCGCCGGACTCCACCCCCACCGCTCCCACGCCCCCGCGCCCCCACCCCCGCCGCCCAACCCTCGCTGGACTCCTCCTCGCCGTCAGCACCAAGCAGCGACGCAGTACCGTAGCCCCCGACCCTCCTCCTTCCCATGCCCCTCCTCCTCCTCCCCTTGCCCCCGCCTGCGTAGCTGACGGCCCCTTCTTTGTTTCACAGGGCAAGGTCTCCGGCGCCTCTACGACACCGACGCCTCCACCATATACGGCGTCTGCGCCTTCTTCCACCTCCGGCCACCGCGGCCTCACCGTCGAGTAGTCGTCAAATTCGTCTCTGTTGAACCATCTCCAACCACGCCGTCTACTCCTCTGCGACCGTTGTGAGATGCTCTTCAGTTTCCCCTCCTCCCCTTGGTCGTTTTCTTCCCGTAGCGCCGCCCCTGTGAATAATGCTTCATATGATGTTCAATTTTTGCATAAGTTGAAGAAACAATAGTTCTACTGACAAGCAGAAGAAAGGATTGGGCTCTGGTCCAAATGATGTTTAACATGAATTTAACTAAACAGGAATTTTATGTTGTTGCTGCTGAAGATGAGTAGTTGTAGGAAGATGATGCATAGTAGTTTTATGTTGTTGTAGTAGTTGTAGGATGTTATTGTAGTTGAAGTTGCAGGAGTAGATAATGGAATACTGCCAATTTACTGTTAGTAAAGATGTTGAACACACAACTGTTGTTTACTCTAGTGATAGGAGTAGTAGTGGTGGCCATCTAGTTGGACTACTACTGCTAGGACTTGCTCCAGATTTTAGGATTTCTTTTCTTTTAGGATTTATTTTCTTCTAGGACTAGGTTTTATTATTTTTCTGTTGTGATTGTTTTTTGAGCTCTTTCTTTTTCATTTCCTACTATCCTTATCCTAATTATCTTAAATTGTTATGATGTGTGTAACATGATTAGATCTTGGATTTGCTAGTGGACTTTGGGAGTTTCTTAGCCAGCTTGGTGACTCCATATTTTTCACTATTTCAGCAAGTCTTTTGTAAGCATTAAACTTTCAGCACTACATTTTTATCTTATGTGTACATCTGTTTGCTTCCAATTGCTATATATGTATTGTTGTTACTAAAAATGATGAAGCTCCTGTCAATTGCTATACATATATATGTGTATGATGATCCTCCTTTCCTGCAGTAGTATAGCACTTGTAGTAGTATGGCACTTGCCGTAGTATGGCACTTGCAGTAGTCGTGCCTACGCAAGATATAGTTCAGATTTGATTAGTTCCGTAAATTTGTATGGCCATAGATTTGTATAGTTTCAGAGATTTGTATGACCAAAGATACAGTTCAGATTTGATTAGTTCCATAAATTTGTACGACCAAATATATATTTCAGATTTGTATAGTTTCAGAGATTTGTATGACCAAAGATACAGTTCAGATTTGAATTGTTTCAGAAATTTGTATGACCAGAGATATAGTTCAGATTTGAATTGTTTCAGAAATTGGTATGACCAAAGATGCTATTGTATATAAATGGGCTGCTGTAGAACTGTTCTTCATCTTTATAGTGCTGTTGTATAGAAATATGCTGAATTTTCTACTCTGATTGTTGCTCAAACAATTTTAGCAAAAAAATGGGGTCCTAGGAGACGCCGCTGCTGCTTGAGGCCCTTGAGAAGCCCTTCGTGTTGTGATGATTTTGCAGGTACCCCGAGAGGCCCTTGAGTTTGTCGGAATGTCGATTAACTTCCGTTCCGGCAAATTTGGGTACACCATATGTCCTATTTTCAGCAAACGTCATGCTAAAATTTTCCGTGAATTTTAGCATGACTTTGCTAAAAATCGGACATATGGGGTACTTCCTACTAATGCATGGGCCGGGGTATCTTAGTACATAATTAAGTAGGATCAACTGCCTCTTTATTCTTGCTGCATTAAACCATAGGTGGCAATAGAGCCAAGTGATTAGGCCCAACTTAGAATTCTCCTCAGCATTGATAAACCCTAGATGATAAACCCAACATAGGTGGCAACAGAGCCAAGTGATTAGTGCCAAGTGATTAGGCCCAACCTAGGGTGCCTCGGCATCGATAAACCCTAGATGATGAAAACTTAACTTAGCATTTAGGGTGCCTCGGCGTCAACAAACCCTAAATGATGAAACCTTGGCTTTTAGGGTGCCTCGGTGTCGATGAGAACCTAATTGATGTACGCTTAGGCTTTTAGGGTGCCTCAGTGTCGACAAACCCTAAATGATAAAAGCTTAGCTTTTAGGATGCCTCGGTGTCGACAAACCCTAAATGATGAGACCATGATCTTGTTCCTTTACAATAACCAACTTTTTGACCAAACTTTTTTCCTATTTAGAGTGAAACATGGCCCACAACGATGAGGCCGGCGGTTCGGGCGGCAAGCAATTCTGGGAGCTGTCCCAGGAGTTGGAGAAAGAACATCACCTCTATGAGGACGCCGCGGAAGACACCGATCCTGACTACACAACACCTAGTGGCATCGGGGATGACACCACTGATGGCGCCGCCGAGGATGCCACCACTGATGATGGTGGCGCACACACAGATGGCAGCCTACCGAAGAGGCAACGCAAGGACCGGCGCCCGAGCGTGCTCGGCACCGTCAGGGAGGAATTTACTGAAGTGGACTCCAACGGGAATCCGACGGCGCCCAAACAAGTAGTCAAGGGGTACTCGGTTCAGCTCGGGTGCATTCTCCGGAGAACCGTCTCGATCAACACCGAGAACCTAAGGCATAAGGTCCACGGGAATTTGCGCAGCCTCCTCTTCACGAAGCTGCACAAACGATACTAGTTCCCCGCTGAGTTTGCAAACACACGCCTCTCAGGGAATAAAGTGAACAGTACCGCCCTCATGAGGATGAGCACGGCCCTGTCTACTTGGAGAAGCACGGTGAAGGCAATAATTGACAAAGGTGGTAATTATGACAAGATCAAGGCGAAATATCCTTTGATGAGCGATGATGAGTACAAGGAGTTCAAGATCAAGTGCGAGAGCAGCGCAACCTCCGAATCAAGTCAGTGGGGGAAAGAAATGCGGAAGTTGAACTTAGGGGTCCACCAACTCAGTCTCGGCGGTTACAGAGTGGCGGAGCCTATATGGGACAAGGAGAACGCGGAGCGTGCCGAGCAAGGCCTACCGCCCCGCTTCGAGAAATACCGTGACAAGCAGACCAGGAACTTTCTCCGGGCCCGGTACAAGGAGGACCCGGTAACAAAGGAGCTTACCACGGATCCGAAGATCAGGGCGCTCGAGCTTGTTCTGGTAAGGAATACACCCCCGCGTAATTAGCTCCATATGGTTGCATTCTAATTAATCCCCAATATTTCTAAATGGTTCACGTTCCTTCCGCAGGACACTAAAAGCAGTAGCGCGGGATCGTCTCAGAGCTCCCCTTTCGACACCCCTTTAAATAGGGCATTGAACGTAATGAAAAACAAGGATAAGCTCAGTAAGCCGACGTCAGCTGGTCGTGTGGCCGGCAAAGGCTTGTCCACAAAATGGTCATCATACTATACCGCTGGTGGGCGAAAGGAGAAAAAGACCAGCTCAGAAAGCCAGTCGCATGAGATTGAAGCACTCAAGGCACAAGTGGCGCGGATTCGGAAGCTTGTCCAAGAGCAAGTGGAACAACAACTGGGAACGAAGCTCAACGCCATGGTGCCTATGTTGATTCATGGGCTGACGACGTGGATTGCGGGCGGCCAACAAGGGCCTCCACCGGTTCCCAGCTTCACGGCCAGCAACTCGCACAGCGCGCAGGCGGCGCCATTGGTGTCTCCGGCGGCGCCATTGGTGTCTCCGGCGGAGGCGGTATTCGTGTCTCCGGCGCCGGCACGGGCATTGGAGCTTAATGCACCCGGGTGTACACTGGCCGGCACCTCGCCAGCAAGCGGCCCCTCCGTCAGTTGCACGCCCGCTATTGGCGGTGCCTCGACATTAGCCGAGCTCGACGGCATCACGGTAACTAAGCCTCTCGGCCGATGACTTCATCTCCTTGCCTTTGACTGGGCATCCTTGACGCCCTACATGTTTTCACAGGGCGCCGCCGACGTTCCTTGTACTCTTCTGCACTTCGTGGGCGGTGAGTTGGTCGATGTCGCCAAGGGCAGAATCGTTCAACCGGGCAACCCACGTTCCACGGTAATCCGATGCCACCCACAGTGTATAGGATTGAAGTGGTTCGGGTGCTGCCAGGCAACAACGAGCTGTTACCTCCGATTCGACCCGCTGGGGCCAACGAAGAAGATGAGATGACCCTCAGCGCCTGCGTAAGCTGGCCCCTGCTTTGGCCGAAGAGCCAGATTCGTTTGGGGGCGGGGGACACTGTTGGGGAATGTAGTAATTTCAGCCGAGCTCCGGAGATGAGTTCCGTCAGCACGACGACGTGGTGACGATGATGATGTTCTACCGGCGCAGGGCTTCGCCTAAACTCTGCAAAGATATGACCGAGGTGGAATATGGTGGAAGGGGGCACCGCACACGGCTAAGGAACGATCCGTAGATCAACTCGTGTGTCTATGGGGTGCCCCCCGCCCCGGTATATAAAGGAGGGAGGGAGGAGGGGGCCGGCCTAAGGGGAGGCGCGCCCTAGGAGGGGGAAACCTACTCCAAGTAGGTTTCCCCCTCCTTTTCCTAATCCAAGAAGGAGGGGGGAGGAAGGAGTAGGAGAGGGGGAAGGCAAGGGCCCCCCCCCCTTCATTGTCCTATTCGGACTCAAGGGGAGGGGGGCGCCACTTGCCCTGGCCGGCCCCTCTCTTTCTCCAATAGGGCCCATCAAGGCCCATTACTTCCCGTGGGGTTCCGGTAACCCTCCGGTACTCCGGTTTTCTCCGAAAACTCCCAGAACACTTCCGGTGTCCGAATATAGTCATCCAATATATCAATCTTTATGTCTCGACCATTTCGAGACTCCTCGTCATGTCCGTGATCACATCCGGGACTCCGAACAAACTTCGGTACATCAAAACTTATAAACTCATAATAAAACTGTCATCGAAACGTTAAGCGTGCGGACCCTACGGGTTCGAGAACTATGTAGACATGACCTAGAACCATTCTCGGTCAATAACCAATAGCGGGACCTGGATGCCCATATTGGTTCCTACATATTCTATGAAGATCTTTATCGGTCAAACCGCATAACAACATACTTTGTTCCCTTTGTCATCGGTATGTTACTTGCCCGAGATTTGATCGTCGGTATCCAATACCTAGTTCAATCTCGTTACCGACAAGTCTCTTTACTCGTTCCGTAATACGTCATCTCATAACTAACTCATTAGTTACATGCTTGCAAGGCTTAGGTGATGAGTATTACCGAGAGGGCCCAGAGATACCTCTCCGACAATCGGAGTGACAAAACCTAATCTCGAATTATGCCAACCCAACATGTACCTTCGGAAACACCTGTAGAGCACCTTTATAATCACCCAGTTACATTGTGACGTTTGGTAGCACACAAAGTGTTCTTCCGGTATACGGGAGTTGCACAATCTCATAGTTGCAGGAACTTTGTATAAGTCATGAAGAAAGCAATAGCAGTATACTAAATGGTCAAGTGCTAGGCTAACGGAATGGGTCATGTCAATCACATCATTCTCCTAATGATGTGATCCCACTAATCAAATGACAACACATGTCTATGGTTAGGAAACATAACCATCTTTGATTAATGAGCTAGTCAAGTAGAGGCATACTAGTGACTATAGTTTTGTCTATGTATTCACACATGTATTATGTTTCCGGTTAATACAATTCTAGCATGAATAATAAACATTTATCATGATGTGAGGAAATAAATAATAACTTTATTATTGCCTCTAGGGCATATTTCCTTCAGTCTCCCACTTGCACTAGAGTCAATAATCTAGATTACATAGTAATGATTCTAACACCCATAGAGTCTTGGTGTTGATCATGTTTTGCTCGTGAGAGAGGCTTAGTCAATGGGTCTGCAACATTCAGATCCGTATGTATCTTGCAAATCTCTATGTCTCCCACTTGGACTTGGTCCCGAATGGAATTGAAGAGTCTTTTGATGTGCTTGGTCCTCTTGTGAAATCTGGATTCCTGTGCCAAAGCAATTGCACCAGTATTGTCACAGAAGATCTTCATTGGTCCCTATGCACTAGGTATGACACCTAGATCGGAAATGAACTCCTTCATCCAGACTCCTTCATTTGCTGCTTCAGAAGCAGCTATGTACTCCGCTTCATATGTAGATCCCGCCACGATGCTTTGTTTAGAACTGCACCAACTTACAGCTCCACCGTTTAATAAAAACACGTATCCGGTTTGCGATTTAGAATCGTCCGGATCAGTGTCAAAGCTTGCATCGACGTAACCATTTACGACTAGCTCTTTGTCACCTCCATATACGAGAAACATGTCCTTAGTCCTTTTCAGGTATTTTAGGATGTTCTTGACCGCTGTCCAGTGATCCACTCCTGGATTACTTTGGTACCTTCCTGCCAAGCTTATTGCTAAGCATACGTCAGGTCTGGTACACAACATTGCATACATGATAGAGCCTATGGCTGAAGCATAGGGAACATTTTTCAGTTTCTCTCTATCTTCTGCTGCGGTCGGGCATTGAGTTTGACTCAACTTCACACCTTGTAGCACAGGCAAGAATCCTTTTTTTGCCTGATCCATTTCGAACTTTTTCAAAATTTTGTCAAGGTATGTGCTTTGTGAAAGTCCTATTAAGCGTCTTGATCTATCCCTATAGATCTTGATGCCCAATATGTAAGCAGCTTCACCGAGGTCTTTCATTGAAAAACTTTTATTCAAGTATCCCTTTATGCTATCTAGAAATTCTATATCATTTCCAATTAATAATATGTCATCTACATATAAAACTAGAAATGCTATAGAGCTCCCACTCACTTTCTTGTAAATACAGGCTTCTCCAAAAGTCTGTATAAACCCATATGCTTTGATCACACTATCAAAGCGTTTATTCCAACTCCGAGATGCTTGCACCAGTCCATAAATGGAACACTGGAGCTTGCATACTTTGTTAGCACCTTTTGGATCAACAAAACCTTCCGGCTGCATCATATACAACTCTTCTTCTAGAAATCCATTCAAGAATGCAGTCTTGACGTCCATTTGCCAAATTTCATAATCATGAAATGCAGCAATAGCTAACATGATTCGGACAGACTTAAGCATCGCTACGGGTGAGAAAGTCTCATCGTAGTCAACCCCTTGAACTTGTCGAAAACCTTTCGCAACAAGTCGAGCTTTATAGACAGTTACATTACCATCAGCATCAGTCTTCTTATTAAAGATCCATTTATTCTCAATGGCTTGTCGATCATCGGGCAAGTCAACCAAAGTCCATACTTTGTTTTCATACATGGATCCCATCTCAGATTTCATGGCCTCTAGCCATTTTGCGGAATCTGGGCTCATCATCGCTTCCTCATAGTTCGTAGGTTCATCATGGTCAAGTAACATGACTTCCAGAATAGGATTACCGTACCACTCTGGAGCGGATCTTACTCTGGTAGACCTACGAGGTTCAGGAGAAACTTGATCTGAAGTTCCATGATCAATATCATTAGCTTCCTCACTAATTGGTGTAGTCGTCACAGGAACCGGTTCTCGTGATGAACTACTTTCCAATAAGGGAGTAGATACAGTTATCTCATCAAGTTCTACTTTCCTCCCACTCACTTCTTTCGAGAGAAACTCCTTCTCTAGAAAGGATCCATTCTTAGCAACGAATGTCTTGCCTTCGGATCTGTGATAGAAAGTGTATCCAACAGTCTCTTTTGGATATCCTATGAAGACACATTTCTCCGATTTGGGTTCGAGCTTATCTGGTTGAAGTTTCTTCACATAAGCATCGCAGCCCCAAACTTTAAGAAACGACAACTTTGGTTTCTTGCCAAACCACAGTTCATAAGGCGTCGTCTCAACGGATTTTGATGGTGCCCTATTTAACGTGAATGCGGCCGTCTCTAAAGCATAACCCCAAAACGATAGCGGTAAATCGGTAAGAGACATCATAGATCGCACCATATCAAGTAAAGTACGATTACGACGTTCGGACACACCATTTCGTTGTGGTGTTCCGGGTGGCGTGAGTTGCGAAACTATTCCGCATTGTTTCAAATGTAAACCAAACTCGTAACTCAAATATTCTCCTCCACGATCAGATCGTAGAAACTTTATTTTCTTGTTATGATGATTTTCCACTTCACTCTGAAATTCTTTGAACTTTTCAAATGTTTCAGTCTTGTGCTTCATTAAGTAGATATACCCATATCTGCTCAAATCATCTGTGAAGGTGAGAAAATTACGATATCCGCCATGAGCCTCAGCATTCATCGGACCACATACATATGTATGTATGATTTCCAACAAATCTGTTGCTCTCTCCATAGTTCCAGAGAACGGTGTTTTAGTCATCTTGCCCATGAGGCACGGTTCGCACGTACCAAGTGATTCATAATCATGTGATTCCAGAAGTCCATCAGTATGGAGTTTCTTCATGCGTTTTACACCGATATGACCTAAACGGCAGTGCCACAAATAAGTTGCACTATCATTATCAACTCTGCATCTTTTGGCTTCAACATTATGAATATGTGTATCACTACTACCGAGATTCATTAAAAAATAGACCACTCTTCAAGGGTGCATGACCATAAAAGATATTACTCATATAAATAGAACAACCATTATTCTCTGATTTAAATGAATAACCATCTCGCATTAAACAAGATCTAGATATAATGTCCATGCTCAACGCTGGCACCAAATAACAATTATTCAGGTCTAAAACTAATCCCGAAGGTAGATGTAGAGGTAGCGTGCCGACCGCGATCACATCGACTTTGGAACCGTTTCCCACGCGCATCGTCACCTCGTCCTTGGCCAGTGCTCGCTTATTCCGTAGTCCCTGTTTCGAGTTGCAAATATTAGCAACAGAACCAGTATCAAATACCCAGGTGCTACTACGAGCTCTAGTTAGGTACACATCAATAATATGTATATCACATATACCTTTGTTCACTTTGCCATCCTTCTTATCAGCCAAATACTTGGGGTAGTTCCGCTTCCAGTGACCAGTCTGCTTGCAGTAGAAGCACTCAGTTTCAGGCTTAGGTCTAGACTTGGGTTTCTTCTCTTGAGCAGCAACTTGCTTGCCGTTCTTTTTGAAGTTCCCCTTCTTCTTCCCTTTGCCCTTTTTCTTAAACTAGTGGTCTTGTTGACCATCAACACTTGATGCTCCTTCTTGATTTCTACCTCCGCGGCTTTTAGCATTGCGAAGAGCTCGGGAATAGTCTTGTTCATCCCTTGCATATTATAGTTCATCACAAAGCTCTTGTAGCTTGGTGGCAGTGATTGGAGAATTCTGTCAATGACACTATCATCAGGAATATTAACTCCCAATTGAATCAAGTGATTATTATACCCAGACATTCTGAGTATGTGTTCACTGACAGAACTATTCTCCTCCATCTTACAGCTATAGAACTTATTGGAGACTTCATATCTCTCAATCCGGGCATTTGCTTGAAATATTAACTTCAACTCTTGGAACATCTCATATGCTCCATGACGTTCAAAACGTTGTTGAAGACCCGGTTCTAAGCCGTAAAGCATGGCACACTGAACTATAGAGTAGTCATCAGCTTTGCTCTGCCAGACGTTCTTAACGTCGTTAGTTGCATCAGCAGCAGGCCTGGCACCCAGCGGTGCTTCCAGGACGTAACTTTTCTATGCATCAATGAGGATAATCCTCAGGTTACGGACACAGTCCGTGTAATTGCTACAATCATCTTTCAACTTTGCTTTCTCAAGGAACGCATTAAAATTCAATGGAACAACAGCACGAGCCATCTATCTACAAACAAACATAGACAAGCAAGATACTATCAGGTACTAAGTTCATGATAAATTTAAGTTCAATTAATCATATTACTTAAGAACTCCCACTTAGACAGACATCTCTCTAGTCATCTAAGTGATCACGTGATCCAAATCAACTAAACCATAACCGATCATCACGTGAGATGGAGTAGTTTTCAATGGTGAACATCACTATGTTGATCATATCTACTATATGATTCACGCTCGACCTTTCGGTCTCCGTGTTCCGAGGCCATATCTGCATATGCTAGGCTCGTCAAGTTTAACCTGAGTATTCTGCGTGTGCAAAACTGGCTTGCACCCGTTGTAGATGGACGTAGAGCTTATCACACCCGATCATCACGTGGTGTCTCGGCACGACGAACTTTGGCAACGGTGCATACTCAGGGAGAACACTTCTTGATAATTTTAGTGAGATATCATCTTAAAATGCTACCGTCAATCAAAGCAAGATAAGATGCATAAAGGATAAACATCACATGCAATCAATATAAGTGATATGATATGGCCATCATCATCTTGTGCTTGTGATCTCCATCTCCGAAGCACCGTCGTGATCACCATCGTCATCGGCGTGACACCTTGATCTCCATCGTAGCATCGTCGTCATTTACGCCATCTATTGCTTCTACGACTATCGCTACTGCTTAGTGATAAAGTAAAGCAATTACAGGGCGTTTGCATTTCATACAATAAAGCGACAACCATATGGCTCCTGCCAGTTGCCGATAACTTCAGTTACAAAACATGATCATCTCATACAATAAAATATAGCATCACGTCTTGACCATATCACATCACAACATGCCCTGCAAAAACAAGTTAGACGTCCTCTACTTTGTTGTTGCAAATTTTACGTGGCTGCTACGGGCTTAGCAAGAACCGTTCTCACCTACGCATCAAAACCACAACTATAGTTTGTCAAATAGACTCCGTTTTAACCTTCACAAGGACTGGGCGTAGTCACACTCGGTTCAACTAAAGTTGGAGAAACTGACACCCGCCAGCCACCTGTGTGCAAAGCACGTCGGTAGAACGAGTCTTGCGTAAGCATACGCGTAATGTCGGTCCAGGCCGCTTCATCCAACAATATCGCCGAACCAAAGTATGACATGCTGGTAGGCAGTATGACTTATATCGTCCACAACTCACTTGTGTTCTACTCGTGCATATAACATCAACGCATAAAACCTAGGCTCTGATACCACTATTGGGGAACATAGTAATTTCAAAAAATTTCCTACGCACACGCAAGATCATGGTTAGGGCTGGAAAAAAAGCTCGAAGCTCGCGAGCTAAACAAGTAGCTCGTGACTCGGCTCGAATCGACTCGAACTCGAAGAATAACGAGTCAAGCCGAGCTTTACTTTAAGATCGTTTATAGACAATGAGCCAATCTCATGAGTACTCGTGTAACTCGTTAAGCTCGATACAATAAATCAGCCACTCCCAATACAAAGAAAGATCAGCCACTAAACAGCCTATGTCCTAGGCGCACAACCCAAGGCCCAGCCATTGAAGGCCTAGCCTCCTAGGAGACTCATGCGTCACAAGGAAATTACAATTGTTTAGTGACATATATGTTTAATATATACATAATCATTTCTATCATATTTGAGGGCTTTATGTTTATATCTTTAACGAGCTTAACAAGCTAAACGAGCCAGCTCGCGAGTTATACGAGTCGAGCCAATCTTGGGTTGGAGCTCGTTATAGTAACGAGTCAAGTCGAGCTAGCTCGTTAACGAAACGAGTTCTAGCGAGTCGAGTCAAGCTGGCTTGATTTGGCTCGAATTCCAGCCCTAATCATGGTGATGGCATAGCAACGAGAGGGGAGAGTGTTCGTCCACGTACCCTTGTAGACCGTAAGCGGAAGCGTTAGCACAACGCGGTTGATGTAGTCGTACGTCTTCACGATCCGACCGATCCAAGCACCGAACGTACGGCACCTCCGAGTTCAGCACACGTTCAGCTCGATGACGATCTCTGGCCTCCGATCCAGCCGAGCTCTGGAGATGAGTTCCGTCAGCACGACGGCGTGGTGACGATGATGATGTTCTACCGGCGCAGGGCTTCGCCTAAACTCCGCGACGATATGACCGAGGTGGAATATGGTGGAAGGGGGCACCGCACACGGCTAAGGAACGATCCGTAGATCAACTTGTGTGTCTATGGGGTGCCCCCCGCCCCCGTATATAAAGGAGGGAGGGAGGAGGGGGCCGGCCTAAGGGGAGGCGCTCCCTAGGAGGGGGAAACCTACTCCAAGTAGGTTTGCCCCCTCCTTTTCCTAATCCAAGAAGGAGGGGGGAGGAAGGAGTAGGAGAGGGGGAAGGCAAGGGGGGCGCCGCCCCTCCCCCCCCCCCCCCCCTTCCTTGTCCTATCCGGTAACCCTCCAGTACTCCAGTTTTCTCCGAAAACTCCCGGAACACTTCCGGTGTCCGAATATAGTCATCCAATATATCAATCTTTATGTCCGTGATCACATCCAGGACTCCGAACAAACTTCGGTACATCAAAACTTATAAACTCATAATAAAACTGTCATCGAAACATTAAGCATGCGGACCCTACGGGTTCGAGAACTATGTAGACATGACCTAGAACCATTCTCGGTCAATAACCAATAGCGGGACCTGGATGCCCATATTGGTTCCTACATATTCTACGAAGATCTTTATCGGTCAAACCGCATAACAACATACTTTGTTCCCTTTGTCATCGGTATGTTACTTGCCCGAGACTTGATCGTCGGTATCCAATACCTAGTTCAATCTCGTTACCGGCAAGTCTCTTTACTCGTTCCGTAATACATCATCTCATAACTAACTCATTAGTTACATGCTTGCAAGGCTTAGGTGATGAGTATTACCGAGAGGGCCCAGAGATACCTCTCCGACAATCGGAGTGACAAAACCTAATCTCGAATTATGCCAACCCAACATGTACCTTCGGAAACACCTGTAGAGCACCTTTATAATCACCCAGTTACGTTGTGACGTTTGGTAGCACACAAAGTGTTCTTCCGGTATAAGGGAGTTGCACAATCTCATATTTGCAGGAAGCAATAGCAGTATACTAAACGATAAGGTGCTAGGCTAATGGAATGGGTCATGTCAATCACATCATTCTCCTAATGACGTGATACCACTAATCAAATGACAACACATGTCTATGGTTAGGAAACATAACCATCTTTGATTAATGAGCTAGTCAAGTAGAGGCATACTAGTGACTATAGTTTTGTCTATGTATTCACACATGTATTATGTTTCCGGTTAATACAATTCTAGCATGAATAATAAACATTTATCATGATGTGAGGAAATAAATAATAACTTTATTATTGCCTCTAGGGCATATTTCCTTCAGACACCACCCCACAGACAAGACCGCCAGTCGTGCCGGCGCCAAGCCATGGCAAGAACGCCGCAACGCTACCGGACCTGCCGGACATCCCTATGCCGGACATCCCTATGGCACAGGATCCAGACATGCATATGGCACAGGATCCGGACGACGACGACAACGACGATGGTACATTTACCAACGTCGATAAGTACTTTGCCAAACATGTGTAAGATGACGAGTTCTGCGGGCCTCTTTCTCAAGAACCCAACCAAGACGACCGCGAACTGGTACAGCGGAGAAATCCAATTGCAACAGGCGTCGTCTGGCGTTCAGTTCTCAGGAGACGCCTCCAGCTCCCACATCACCGAGCCTCAGATAGCTGAGGTGTGAAATATTATCAGCCCCAACACGCTCAAGAAGGCGGTCTGTGAGCAGAACTTGGTCCCATTACAAGAGATCAAGAAGAAGGGACGGAAACGAAAGACTAACAAGGGTGCCGGTGCGAGCCAGCCGGCACCGAGCTCGATCCGTGCTCAGGACGGGCCACCTTCACCTAAGGATATCTCGAGGAGGGTGCATGTGGCGGGTAGGGCGATGCTACCGACAAATATGCTCAATGCTGCAACCGGTGCTATGCGGAGTCTGCACGATAGTGTTCTTTCTTTGGAGAAGCGGCGTCTCAGAGAGAATGATGTGGCATACCCGGTTTTCGTGGCCAAGGTGCCAGAGGGCAAGGGCTTTGTGGATGCCGACATCGGGGGTACGATCGTCCTGCGGTTTGATGACATCTTTGCTATGTTTAACCTTCATCCGCTGCACTACACCTTCGTTCGGCTGTTTTCGCTGAGCATGGAGATGTGGATCATTAGAGACAAGACCCCGAACATCGTGATAGTCGAACCCTTCTACATGCGTGCCAAGCACTTGAGCAGCGCTGGTGACCGCCAAGTCGCGAGTTCACACCTCAAAGGCGTCATCCTGGCAAACCCAGATAAGGATAACTTCCTTGTGGCTTACTTTCCCGAGTAAGTCATCCCTTAACCGCCCCGTAACATATGATTTCTTAGATTTCGATCGTTCTTTTTTTCTAACATTCCGTGTTCTGTGCAGTGACACACATTGCACACTCATCCTCTTAATCCCGAAATATTCCATGGCCACGTATTTCGACCCGAACCGTAACTCCAAGATAGACTACACAAATATCAAGAAAGTTCTTGATGATGTTCTCCCCGGCTACGCCAAATCTGGAGGCACCTTCACCAGGGCAGTTCGTAAGTACGGCAAGCACATGTTCTCACACAATACAAAGTTCTGCTGCGTCAAGCAGCCGCCTGGCGGTCAGAATGATGCCTACTACGCCCTCCATCACATGCGGGCGATCGTAAGGGACCATCATCACCTTCTGCTACCAGATAATCTCAAAGATTGGGCCGCGAGCTTGTCGACAATCCAGGACGCGGACCTCAGACAAGAATTCTTTCGCATCCAGTCGGAGTTTGCGGACATCATCCATCAAGATGTCCTTCATACCTCGGGGCAGTTCTTCCTCAGATATCAACCTTCCAACAGTGAGATAGACGGAACGCTACAAATGCAGGCTAACAACGACCGTGATTTCATGACCATCACGACAGACGACGGCTTCATCCACGCTCCTGTCCGATGAGTCGAGTCGAAAGTAGTGATGTGTAGTTCTGAAACATTGATTGGCTCATGTTGTAATTAAACTTTAATGAATTCGTATGTCTCTTTGGTTTGGACAGTCGTTCAACTTAGATGTAATCGATGCTATTTATTAGTAGGACCATGAATCGTGCTATTAATGTCTTGCTTTTCTCTTCCGATCCTTTTGTTGCATACTTACATATTGCTTATGTATTGTCTGTTGTTTGGCTTGTGCATAGAGATGCCGTCGTATGTTGTGCACAAGGGTAAGGTTCCCGGAGTCTACGACGACTGGGAGGATTGTCGGAGACAGGTTCACCGTTTCAGCGGTAACAGTTACAAAGGGTACACCACTAGGGCGGAGGCCGAATCTATATACGCCCGCTATCTAGCGGGAGAGAGGAGGGAGCGTTGGAGGAACCGGATGAAGACCAGTTTGATCGCGATGATTCTCATCGTGATGACCGCAGCTCTCTTCTATGTGATGGTAGTTTAGATGATCGATATCGACTTGTAATGTGAAGACAAACTCGATACTCGCGGTCTTGATACTTATAATGTTTTATCTTTGTTCGGTCTTTTGAATTCGGAGACTAATCTTCTATTGTATTCGATGAATCTGCTGTTGATGTGTGCTGCTGTCTATATTCTGTCCAAAAATATATTTTGTAACCTGTCCAAAAATCAGAAAAGTAAAAAAAATAAAACCTAATATTCATACTAATGGCGCATGACCTCAAGGTGCGCCATTAGTATGCCAAAGGATACTAATGGAGCATCACTACAGAGTGCGCCATTAGTGTGACAAAGCACATGGTTACGTATGCCCCCCTGGGAGGCATACTAATGGCGCATTTTGTTCCATACTAATGGCGCACTGCGTGGTGCGCCATTAGTATATCAGATACTAATGGCGCACTAGTGGTGCGCCATTAGTAAAAAATACTAGTGGCGTGATACTAGTGGCATGATACTAATGGCGCACCAGCAGTGCGCCATTAGTAGGCAAAACTGGTGCGCCATTAGTAGCCCTTTTCCTAGTAGTGTCTGCCTGCGCCGGCGCTCCCGAGCAGCCAACAGCCTCCTCTTTCTCCGCCTCACCAGCAAGGGCGGAAGAGAACCGCCACCGCCCCGGCTGCTCCGGCGCGTCGTAGTCCTTCTCCTCCGCCTCGTAAGCAAGCACGAAAGAAGACAGACGTCGCAGCCGCTCCGTCTGCTCCGGCGTCTAGAAGCACAACCAGAGGCGGGAGGCAATACAGATACGGTCCACCTCTCAAGCCTCTAGAGAAATTACCATACGAGAGGACCGAGGAGGAAAACGATACGATCGTGCGGACCCACGTGAAGGAGTTCTTTGAAGGGGTGAAAGCAAAGAGACATCCACCTCCGGAGGAGAAGGTAGATTCGGTGAAAGAAACGCGCACTCTCGATGCCCTGAAGAAACCGGCAAAGTCTCCGCCGAGAACCAACTATGAGCGCATTACTGAACAGACATATCTCGCGGAGCGGTCGGGAAATACTGTCAGACATCAAAGGTCAAGAGAACGAGCAGCTGCGAAAAAAATTGACCAGCTCGGCGAAAAAGCAAACCAATCGTGCCCCCCGCTCAATGTGTCTAGCGGCAACATCGTCGCTAATGCTCCGGGGATGGTGGCCGGTTATGGCAATCTACAAGATTACTTGCCTGACGATCAACTTCCTGATTTCATGGAGGTGAACGAACACAGATACGAGTACGGGAAGCCTCTCGTCAAAGATGAAAAATCTCTAACAACGATGATGCGAAGATTCCATACTTGGTACATGAAAACCTGCAGAGAGTCTGGGGGGACGAATAGTTTGTATCTGCATATTAAAGAGGAGCACAACCTCGTTGGAACTGATCTGTTGTGTGTTCCATTTGAGGAGTTCTTCGCGTTCTTCAATCAAAAGGCCCTCGATAAATTAACGGTCTTTTGCTACTGCCTGTAAGTACTATTTCTTTCATTAAGTCTCTATATATAGCTCGGCTCTTTCATTGCATGTATTTATAATTAATTATCCTCAATATATTATGCAGATTGAAGATCGTCGAGTGCAAAAAAACAAGAAATTTATGATATTGGGTTCATTAATACAAATATCATAGATGAATTTCTGGTTAAAAAGCACGTCGAAGAGGCCGAGGACAACTTGCTACAATCGTTGATCAAAAATCAAAACAAAGATAACATACTCTTTCCTTTCAACGGCAAGTGAGTGTTACTATCGTTTGCATATTCGGTTTCCCTTATTACTCGAGCGAGGTTATAGTAATGTAATTGATGAATTATGCATGCGTGCGCAGGTACCACTATGTTCTTCTGGAGATTAAGCTTGAGCGGGGACTAGTAACCGTCTTAGACTCGAGACGGAAAGATCCCGAAACCTATGCGGACATGACTGAATTGCTCAACAAGTAAGTTCAATCGATCATTATCGCACCATATCGGCAACTTTTTGTTCATTTCCTGATACCTCAAGTAATAATAATTATTTTCTTTATCTTGCAGGGTTTAGAAACAGTTCACCGCAGAAGCTCCGGGACTGGCGAAGGAGCTGCGATATACATACCCGAAAGTAAGTAGTACTGGCTAGCTAGTTGCGCGCATCTCCCGTTGATTCTATAGCTATACTTTCATCAATGCCATTTATAATGCTTCATTATCAGTTTGATTGACCTCTATTTTTCGTAAAGTGCTTGTGGCAGGAACAAGGGAATGATTTCTGTGGATACTACGTGTGCGAGTTCATCCACAACGCGACTTTGAAAAATAAGCGGGGCTACTCTAAAAGACAATTTGAAGTGCGTAAGCAATAATATTCACAATTTCATTTTATTACACCATCATTTCTGTTGAGTTTCATTCATATATATGTATTAGTTAACCCCTTCTTCAAATTAGACGTGGTAGATGCGGAATGAACTCCTAGAATCAGATCGCATGAAAGCAATTCAAGAGGAATTGGCGGGATTCTTTCTTGACCACGTCATCAATAAAGCCGGAGAATACCATGTGGAAGTTGATTTCAATTGCTAGGGGATTGTAATTAAGAGATCTTACATATTGTACATGTATGTAGCCAGTAGCGTCGGATACATGATACGAAAACTTGTTGTTCGACCAATCTCTCGGAGAAGGAGAGGTCGATCGATCACTTCTCTCGGTATGCATGACAAACTTCTGTACTCAATGGTTCCCTTCATTTTCTTACTAGCTAGCGTGTCGAGGGCCTCTCTATGTATATAGTACTTCCTTTGTAAACTAATATAAGAGCGTTTAGATCACTAAAGTAGTAATCTGAATGCTCTTATATTAGTTTACGGAGAGAATACGTAGCATCGACCAAGCACGGACATAAGAGAGGACACTTCTCTCTATTAATTAGCTAGCTAACACAATATATGAAACACCTAAATTAACCCCCAAAACCCTCAAACCCCCCCCCCCCCCCCCCCCTTCAAAAAAAACATAAACACCAGCCACTGAAACGCTGACGCGTGGATGCCTTTTGGTCCCAATTGGTGCCACCAACCGGGACCAAAGGCCCCCCTGCCTGGGCTTGACGCACCGGCCACGTGGTGGACCATCTGTCCCGGTTCGTGTTTGAACTGGGACTAAAGGGGGGAGGTATTAATAATGACCTATTAGTCCCGGTTCATGAAACGGGACTAAAGGCCCTTACGAACCGGGACAAATGCCCCCTTTTCTACTAGTGAGGTCCATCAAGATGACCAATACGACCCAAGCTGGCGTCATGTCGGATGGTCTCGTCGTTGACCATTTAATCGATGAGATTCTTGAAGCAAATCGCGCCACCGAGACTTGTGTGCTACCTACTGCCGGTCACTCTACAATTTGAGACCATCTTTTTACTCGAATTTGATGACTCTATCTTCGAGAAGCAAGCGTACGTGATCAATGTACAAATGGATTTTCGCTCCCTTTTTCTGTTTGATTGATGTGACAAATAGAGAATGGTGTAAACCGGTCGGCTAGGCTAGCATGGAGCTAGCTAGCTCACCGGCACTCGAATCCCGGAGTGACGCATGGTGCTTATAGTTTCTTCTATAAAAATATGCCTCCATAGGCTAGCATTAGATGGTGTCGTTATATATGCAGGTATGATTCTCAGAGGTCATGATGGGAGCATTATTTTCAGCCCATGTCGGCATCTATTCTCCTGCGATAATGTTCTAGAGACGGAGATTTTGGCAATAAAGGAAGGCCTAATGTTGGCCTCCCAATGAAGCAATCTATCTATCCAAGTTGAATCTGATTGTCTGGAAGCCGTAACGATGGTGCAGAGTGCTATTACAAAAAGGTCTAAATTTATTTCTTCTTTAAGGCATTATCAATTTCACTAATTAATTTTTTCTTACTAAATGTACTTTTTGCAAAACAAATCTACTAATATATGCTTATTCTTGAAAGTTATAAAAAAGTGCAATTTCCATGTAAATTGTGTGCAAATTTTGTCATTATTTGTTTTTAATTTTACTCATTTTATTTCTTTTCAAAGGTTAATACAAATGCCACTAATGCATTATTTCTTAGAAAACACATTATTTTGTTTTATTTGAGTTGTTATTTCATTTTCGTTTTTTATTTAATGGTAATAGCAATGGCACTAATCAATTCCTTTTTAGGATTATTCCTGCATATTATAAAAACAACAACTTCAGTCTAAACTATGTGCAAATTGTATCAACATTTTGTTTATTTTTCCTTAGAAACGTTAATTATTCAGATTTAGTTTTAGTTTTAATTAAATTTCTTTTTTCTTTAAGGGTAATTCTAATGTCACTAATTAATTCCTTGTTAGAAAACTTTTTACTTGCAAAAATTCCGCTATTATATTGCACCATTAAAAAGGCAAAAATCTCTTGGTCCCGCAAAGTGTGCGAACGAGCTCCAAAATGGATGAAATTTAGAGTTGTGTTTTCGCAGGACCCATGTAGGGTGGTAAAAAAATGATAGTATTATGACAAAAACTTGATTCACTTCATGTACAAACTAAACACTCTCTGGCGAAGTATCAGAGTTTCCAACAAAAACCACACACAACTCAATTTTTTAACATGATTTTTACCTCAAAAATATTCTATGCTTAATACACACCATTGGAAGTCACATGCTCAAATTTGAGACTATTCTGTGTTTAGGAAATATGTTTTTTTTTCAGGAATCATATTTTTTTGAAAGAAAATACGCGCACAGCTCATCAAGCTCTAATGGTTATTTCTTCTAGCCTTTTCCAGGTCATGCTTATATTCAAAGTAGATCGCATAGCCCAGCGCCCCCACGCTTCCGTAGAGCACGAGATCTAGGGCCATATCAGCCCGACCTCTTTTATACATCAAATCCCTGCACCGAAACACAAGGGAGATTACGTTAGTGACCCACGGATGGGTTAAACGATCAAAAAAATTGCAAAAAGAAATTTATACATGTATGAATCGCGAGTGTACATTGAATTGCTATCCTGTAGGACTGTATGAGTTGTGTGTCTGTTTGTCGCTAGGAAGAATAAGGAAGCGGGAAGAGAGAAGAAGCAGCTGCGGATTGGGGTAGGGCCGCATGTTGTGGGACTGGGGCGGCTCGAGGCTTTCGGCAAATGGTCAAGTGCATGCTTGGTTCGGACGATCTGATCTAGGCCTCGGAAGCTGAATCCTCACGCAGCTGAAGTCTCCATAGCTGAATCCCCCACATATTATAGGGACAAAGTAAGCTGAATCCTCACATAGCTGACGATCTGATCTTGGTCTGGTCGAAGATGATCTAAGGCCATCTAAAACTGCCGCTCGGCAGCGACGAGGACATCAACCCTATCTATCGCAGCGCAGCCGCGAACTGGGCATGAAGGGCGCCATGACGAAGATCGGCGGCTGCGTGTGGCACTGCTCCGAGCACAGCCCGTTGTCCCGGCTCCTGCGCAGTCATGCTCCGGTGCTCCCACGGACAACAGTGCAGTGGCGCAAGCGGCGTGAGGCCAATGCCAGTGGCAGTTAAGCATACTACTTTTTTTTGCGGGGTAGTTAGGCATACTACTTATGCATACTTCGTAATATTGTTTAGATGTGTTTGCATACTAATTATATATACTTCATAATCCTATTTCTGATCATATAAAATTATCGTGTGTATAGACTATTTTGATTTTGCATCATATAATTTTATGCTCTTCTCTAACAGCTTTGAAAACAAAAGAAAGTCTGCCCTAAATTTTTGTTGGTCCTCCACCACCATGCATGTATCCATATCAGATTCATACCGTTATTATCATTTTGTTGGCTCAATCAAATTTAAACAATTGCGCTCATCGGATTTCTAACTATATTTTGATTGAAATTATATGGAAAAGCGTTTTTGTTTTTGAGGATGGAACAGAAAGTTTATAGATATCCTAAACGACTATGTTCTAAGTTTTTTGCTTTGGTTGATCATGTACGTACCCTTGTGATTCACGTGCGGCTGCATCTGTCCTGTATGATCAGATGTTCATATACTTCTCGGCACGATTACCCTGCATGCAAAGCACACAAATTAGGTATAAAATAAGAGATTGATCGACGCCAACCCATTTGGCGCCATAGGGTTTATATATGCAACATGCCGCCATATGTTTCACGACTTTTGCATGATTTCATTAACTTCCATGCAATGAGACATATATATTTATTTTGGAACTAATATTATAATTAAGGCATCTCTGGATTAATACCATGACTTGATGCATCATATGAAAACCAACATTCAATGGAAACCGGTGAAAACCACTGGAAGAAGATGTTTTGAAGTTTCAAAAAATCTGAAAAAAATACGGAATGTTAAGAGAATGATGTTTCATTGCCACGCAAAATTTTAAGTTGAAACAGATTATGAGATGTGAGCTATGAAAAAGGCAAAATCAGCGTTGAATAGTGCCGAACAGTGATGTAACTATTCATGATTGAATTTGACTTTTTCATATCTCACATCTTGAAATATTTCAAGTTGAAATTTTGCGTGGCAATAAAACATCACTCTAACGTCCCGTATTTTTTCAGATTTTTTCAAAACTTCAAAATATGGCTTCCACGAAATTTTCAATGAATATTGATTTTCGTATGATATTCTCCCTATAGATTGATGCCAAAGAGAAAACGTGCTCCGTACTTTCAAAACCCAGACATGGATTCACTCGGGAAAAAAAAAACCTAGACATGGATGGGTGCGAACCTGGGCAGCCTTGGTGGCACCGGCGGCGCTGGCGCCGGTGGAGGAGGAGAGGGGCTGATGGGTAACGAGTCGCCGGCTGACCATCGGCAGCAACCGACGCAACCCCGCCGCCATATGTTTGGCGCTCCTGTTTCGACGAACGATCGCCGGCAAAATTAACACGTATGATGAGTCACGCCTGGTTTTCAACTTGACTAGTTCGCTATATGTACTCCGCCACGGTCAAAAAGTCAGAGGTGGACTTGTATTTCTTCACGACTCTTTGTTAGGACAAAAATCTACATGTCACCACGTTCCGAAAATAAATTTTGGCGTAAAACAGGAGGATTTCTCCATATGCCGTACTTACTTTTACAAATCAGAAAGACTAACGCCCACACGTGTGGCCGTCTGGCAACTCGCCTACACGTATGGATCCTCGTTCAACCAATTCTGCACGAATCTTGGCACGTTCTACTAGTTTTTGTGTGCCATGTAGGATTGGACTGGTGTGTGGGCATTCATCCGGTCGCCCACACGTTCTTTTTGACTACACGGGGGGCTGGTGTGTGGGCGTTTAGCAATTCGCCCACACATCGGTTTTCACGCACGCAGAGGGGGTGGTGTGTGTGGGCGTTTATCACTTCGCCCACACGCCTGTCTCCTCGCCCACACACAAAGCTTGCAGTTGCCATGTGTTTCTGCAGGGTACATGGCAACTGTCATAGCTTTGCTTCTAAGCAGATGGCAACTCTCTTCTACCCGAGTTGCCATGTGTTTTTGTATGGTACATGACAACTGCCCTAGCGTGCACGTAAGCAGATGACAACTCTTTTTTACATGGCAACTGCCCTAGCGTGCTTGTGAGCAGATGGCAACTCTCTCTTTTACCCGAACATGTTTTTTCGTCATGCCTTTTTTAGTAGTGCTACATGGCAACTGCCTAGTGTTAGTAGGTGGCAACTCCTAATGTTTTGAAATCATGGCAATTGCAGTAGACCAGATCATACATGGCAACTGTAGTTCAGCGACATGGCAACTGCAGTTAAATGAACATGAAAAAGGGTCCAGACCATGGCAACTGCGGGGACGCGTGGTAACTGTCACGCGGGGCGTGTGGACCATAAGATAGGAGGCCTAACGTACGGGCGTGTGGGCGTTATCTATTTTGCCCACACGTAGGCATGTGAGAAAGGGACCGTGAGGAAAAAAAAGGCGTGTGGGCATTATTTGTTTTGCCCACACGTAGGTGTGTGGGCTGATACTCTAAAACACCATATAAAATATGTGGGCAGACCCCTTAACGTCCATACGTGTGGGCATTATCAGCGCCCTAACAAATTTGCATAGAATCTGTATTTTCAAAAAAAATTGCATAGAATCTGATGAAGTACATTTACAAGGTTGAAGAAAAAGACAAAAGACACGCTCGGTCGACCGATCAAGTCACCCAAACTGGTCACCTTGCCAGACCCACGATGACACTCATGTCAAAGCATCTTCAACCGTTGGCCCTTTAGGAGGCTTAAAAATTGTCGCCTGGGGGTGAGCAGGCGCGAAATCGGCTCTAGGGTGATTGGGTTCCGAGCCGCCGCCCCGAGGCGCCGATATCGGTCCCATTTTAGGCACTATTTTGCCCGCTTTTCAGCCCATTTTCGGCAAAAAATAAGGCCCATATTCGCTGTGGTTTGAAGCAAAATATTTTTTTATCACATAGTTCATCACAGAAAATGAATAAAAAACAAATAGTTCAACAACAAATAGTTCAATACAAATTATATAGTTCAACAAATAAAAACTCATATTTCATCACGCGTCGACCTAGGCGTTGCCCTTGAGCCTCCATAGGTGCTTCACTAGATCCTGCTACAGTTGTTGATGCACCTGCAGGTCTCGGATCTCCTGATGCATATTGAGAAAGACAGTCCAGGTTGCAGGTAGCTGATGATCAACTTCCGCAAGAGGACCCTGGCCGTAATATGGTTCAGTGTCAAACACTGGCTCTTCCTACTCGCTCCCAATGATCATGTTGTGCAAGATGACACAGTAAGTCATGGTATCCCACATTTGATCTTTTGGCCAGGTCTGAGCGGGGTGCCGGACAACAGCAAATTGAGATTGGAGAACACCAAATACCCAGTCAAAATCCTTCCTGCAAGCCTCCTGAACCTTCGCAAAGTGCGAGTTCTTGCCTCCTGGCACAGGGTTTGAGATAGTCTTCACAAATGTAGACCATCTCAGATAGATGTCATCAGCTAGGTAGTATCTCTTGTTGTAGTGCCGCCCATTGACCTTGAAGACAGGGGAGCACTGCAGCACGTTGATGTCACTGTGAGTTCCTGGCATACCAAAGAAGGAGTGCCAAATCCAGAGGTCCTGTGTGGCCACTGCCTCAAGTACCACACTACAACCGCCTTTGGCGCCTTTGTACATCAACTATCAAGCAAATGGATAGTTCTTCCATTTTCAATGCATGCAGTCGATGCTTCCAAGCATCCCAGGAAATCGTCTTGCTGCATTCTGTGCTAGGATCCGAGCAGTGTCTTCAGCATTGGGTGATCGCAAGTATTGCGGTCCAAACACTTTGTCCTGCAGGACTTGTAGAAACACTCAATGATCGTGGACTCCGTCATGCGTCCATAGTGGTCGAGTGAATCACCGGGAGCTCCGTATGCAAGCATCCTCGTCGCTGTCGTGCACTTCTGGATTGAGATGAATCCAAGTTTGCCGGTGCAATCCTTCTTGCACTTGAAGTAGCTGTCGAACTCCCGGATGGAATTCACAATCCTGAGGAAAAGCTTTCGGCTCATCCGATAACGGCGCTGAAATACTTTGTCGCCGTCCAGTGGAGAGTCGGCGAACTAATCGGAGTAGAGCATGCAATAGCCTTCTAGACGATGCCGATTCTTTGCTTTCAGCCACCCCGGCGCCGAGCCACCTCGCCGTGGCTTTTCATTCCTCGCGAGCAGGCCGGCCAGGGTGGCGAGGACCATGAGATGCTCCTCGTCCTGGACGGTGGCATCGACTTCTTCCTCCAGCAGCGCCATGAGCGCCTCCTCATCGTTCAAGTCCATTCACCGAGCAGACAAATCACCGAGCATCTGGCAGGCGTGGTGGGTGCACAGCCGCCGGTATCCCTCCCCGCGCGGCCGGAGCACTGGAAAACTCTCCCAGGAAGGTGGTGGAGATGTTGCCGCGGCGAAGCCTTCTTTCTTTTTCCGGCGGGGAAGGCCTATCTAGCGGTGGTGGGCGGTGGGCGGCGACGGGATCGGTAGGGTGGCGGTCGAGCGCGCGGGAGTCGGGGGTGAATTTGGACAATTGCCTTGACTTTTCGCCTGACAGTGTGGCCCAGGCGTGTTTTTCCCGGCCGCCGGACCCCCCGAGCGCCCCCCCCCCCCCCACCCAGTGCGCTGGGTTCAGCCTGAGATCGCCGGGCCCCAAAACCGGACGAGATGGCGGATTTCAGCGTCCTGAAGGCACGATTGGGGTTTTTTCGACGCCGGCGCAAAAAAAAAATCGCCCCGAGGGACAGTTGGGGACGCGACTGAAGATGCTCTCAGCCGCTGAATCTCGCCTCGTCATGTTTGCCTCCATCCAAACCACGAGACTAGGGACAACGCCCGCACTGCGTCGCGCAACCTCCACTTCACGGCCCGGCGCCCCAGCTCGTAAGGCCAACTGACCAGACACAAATTTCATCCGTTTGGATGGGTAAAGATGCTGCATCCAGACGCATTTATCTTTTCATAGCAGTGGAGTGCGCCCAACTGGTTTACCCATTTGGTCCGTCTGGCTGGCCAGCGGTCAAATGTGCACAATGTTTTCATTTGTATATTTAAACTATAATAAAGCATTGCACAACCAAATAAATCCCATAGTTTTACACAATAATAAAAAATAATTTACAACCAAATAAAAATTTCATAGTTTACAAACCAAATGAAACATAAATTGTCACAAATACATTGAAAAAATCGATTCAATACATCTATTGGTTGCCAAGGTGAGTCCACATACACTCAACCAAATTAGTTTGGAGTTGAATGTCAGTTGCACGATCACGCATTTCATGATGAAATTTGATGAACTATGCAAATGTTGTAGGTCAATGCTCTAATGTGGTCTTGTAAACTATTGCCTTGGAATGGGTTTTTTTGAAGCTTGACGTTCTTGGTGGTCATGACGAAGACAAGTGGAAGAAGCGCGGTTAACCATCATGGCACAAAACACTTCCATTTGGGTAGAAAGCTTGGCGTCGAGGTAGTCTCTTGTTTTTTCTTTGGATTGACGCAAGTCGGTGGCGAGTTGCTCGATGCGGTGGCCCAAAGCTTCATTTTCTTGATGCAAGGCTCGTTGTGTTAAATTAGGTCTAGCGTGTCACGTACACATATTATGTACGTATGTAACTTGTATATGCTGATCATTATATATAGAAAGACGTGGAGAGGCTTTGCCCCACGGAAAACCCTAAACCTATTCTCAAACTTGGTATTAGAGCCTACCTAGCCGCCGCCGCCTCTCCTCCCTCCGCCGCCGCCGCCAGCCTCTCCTCGCGGCTGCCGCGATGTCCATGTCACCCGCCTCCGATCTGTGCGCAAGTAATGTATCTGAATTGAAGCAGCAATTTGGAACACAAATTATTCAGTGTTCATGCTCTGTTTCCCCTGTTTTGGTTCTTCAGTTAACAGAGTACACGGGCACCCAAATTCAGTTTCTAGTAAAAAACAAAACTGGGCTGCCGAATAGATGTTGGGCCGTAAGGAGATCGGGCTCAAGGAGACCAGCCCACCCGCGTAGGGGCACCAGCCCACCTCTAACTTCGGCAAATAAAATGTTACTTGTTTTTACTTTGGCCTTTTTCTTGCACTAAATTTTATGATGGATCATTTTTTGATGCACTAAAACTAAATATTACTTGTTTTATGCATGTCTACGGTTTCATGAACTAAATGAGTTGCATGCTTGCATGAAGTAAATTAGTTTGCATTTCCTAGTTGCATGTCCATAGTGGGTTTGCATGGGGCTCCTAGTTGCATGTCTATGGTTTGGGTCATGACCCATTATTTGGCCAATATTTTGAAGATGGTGTGTGTGGTGATTGGGGTGTAGCAACCCGGGCCCGTAGCAACCCATAGCAATACACAAATAATGGAACAACCCATAGCAATCTACAAATAATAGCACAAAATACACAATATATATAGTAGCATAACGATTATATGGAAGCATAACGATTGCAACACATAGTTCCATGATAGCCTTACAACTTAAAACACTAATACAACTTAATAACAGTAGCATAACGATTACAACTTAAAAACTAATACGATACGATACGATAGATCGGGGGGCACCAAATGTGGGTTCTTCTTCGGGTTCTTCTCTCCTCCTCCTCCGGGTTCTTCTTCGGGTTCTTCTCTCCGGGCTCCTCCGGGCGCCCTTCACTCGTCGTTGTTGATTGGGTATGGGAGCGTGTGCATAACGTCGTTGTTCGGGAAGATGGAGTTGAAGTCGGTAATGTTATGGGTGGTGAAAGCTATGAACTCACAACCAACCCAATACACTCGCCCGAGGAGGTAGAAAGCATCGAATGGGTTAGTGAACGTAGCGAGGAGCCCAACCACAACGCCGTTGTGGGTGACCTCCTCAACATGGTACATCCTTGGAGAGCCGCGGGGGAGGTGGCGGAAGCCGGCCGCAAGGAAGAACTCCGTCAACTCCCTTGCGCCCCTCCACCTTGAGATGGCCCAAACCCTAAGGGTACTCTCCACGTACACTCCGTTCGGGTAGAGCCTTTCCGGCACGGTTGGGGGGAGTTGGTAGGTGGGGGCGTTGTACTGCATGGTGGCGCCCGGTGGCTCGAGGGCTCGATCGGGTTTGATGGAGAAGAAGGAAGAAGGAGGGCAGAGGAGGAAGAGGATGGGGTGTGGATGAGGAGGAAGAGGAAGACGATAGTGCCCGGCTTAAATAGCCCAAGAACGACGTGGTTTTTGATGGAAGCGCTGTGGTTACACTGGGTAGAATTAATGGGCGGGCGGCGTTTGGTGGCGCCCCATGGAAGTGTGTACACGAGCGTGGGAAACGGGCTGTGACAGTCGCGGGTCAAGGGGGGCGGGATCACGCACGCGTCTGTGCCGTCGTGGGTCAAGGGGACACGCCTGCCCCGGGTTCTCTGCGTGTGCCGCCCGTGCATTCATGTCATAGCCCATCTTGCTAGGGCTAGCCGGCTAGAGGGCAACGTTCGGTCGATTTTTTTTTGAGGGCAACATTCGGTCGATGTGAGACGTGACAATAATGGATGCCTTCATTTACCCATCTTGTAACGGGCAGCACGCCGTTTGAACTGCATCTATACCCACATCGATACCCCATGCCAGTATTGCGTCCTCAAAGAGGAGCACGCCATGCACGGCACGCCCTGCAGCGTTGGCTTTTTGGTTGTCTTCATTGGGCTGCTGCATTGTGGCTTGGTGCATGCTTTGATGCGACGCTGCATCGGTTCTAATGGTAGGCATGCGACAGGTTACTGCGTTGATAGGGGTGGCGGGGCAGGGCTACGTCGAGGCATGCATGCAACGACCAACGACGGGCGCAGTCCTATGGGTGGGCATGCATGCTGCGGGTGGGCACGGGCACGCATGCAACGATGGAAAGGGCACTGCGTAGGCTTGGTCCATGCACCGCGTCAACTCTTGCCGTTGGATTCAAATGAACGGTCCTGATGCTCCAACGAGAGAGGCTAATCCAAACCCCACCGCGTCAACCAATCAGCGCGTCTCATGCGGATCGCTGCACACTGTAGCTAACCCTAGCGCCTGATCTCAACCGTCCATGTAAAACGATCGACGACCAGGTAGTGTGCGGGGTTTTGAGGGGTTTTGAGAGGGGTTTTGAGGGGTTTTGAGAGGTTTTGACTGATTAGGGTTGAGCATAACTAATTCAAAAAAAATCAAAAAAATATAAAACTTGCGCACATAGTCTTATTATGTCGTATAGTAACGAGAAAAAAATATAAATATGGTTTACATACATTTTTACGAAAAATCCTTCACAAAATTGTCATTCCTCAAACAATGTAGTATGTAGTTCAAGGGAGAGAGTAGTGGGCACCCGAGAGTAGGTGGGGTTTTGAAAATGAAAAGTGTGAAAACCTTGTTTTCTCATTTTCATTTTGGATTGACTAAGAAAGATCTGAACTTACTTTTCTCATTTTCATGTTTTAAACTTGTTTTATATATAATTTTATATTAAACCTTGTTTTTTCAAAAAGAAAAGAAAATAATAGAAAATTAATTCAATAAATAGTGAGACTTTAGATTTACACTATATAGGTAGAATAGATGTGTAGAAAAATTATTTGGCTGGTTTAGACAAAGTGCCAACAAAACTTGCTTAAATATGAGGTCGTTTACCCTACCTTTGGAGGTCATTTGAAACACACTTTTCATGACTATGAGTTCAACTTACCAAAAGGGCTCGGAATGATTAGCAAGCAAACATATTTCAGTTGAGGTACTTTAGATAGCACTAAAATATCAATAGCCCAAATTTAAATTTAAATTTAAATTTAAATTTAAATTTTATTTGGCTGGTTTAGACAAACAAGTTCGAATAGAAATATGGGGATACATAGTGACTACCAGTACGCACCAAGTTACAAATATTATTACATGCACCAAATTTTCAAACTGTTCTTTGTTCTACTTCTTCCTACCACGTCGTGTGCCCTTCTTCGCCTTAGCCCTTCTTGTTTTTGGTTCTTCAACACACACAAGTTCACTGATCATCTTGGTTTTCTTCACTGGTCTTTTCAACACCTCGCCAATACCCTCGTGATCAGTGTCTTCAATCTCAATGTTGACACCAGTTCAGTTTCTTTGATGTGTACCTCAACATGGGTTTCTTCAGTGTGAACTTCGACACGCTCAGGTTCAGTTTCTTCAGTCTGAACCTCGACACGCTCAGATTCAGTTTCTTCAGTCTGAACCTCGACACGCTCAGGTTCAGTTTCTTCGGTGTGCACCTCCACATCAGTTTCTTCAGTCTGAATGTTGACTGCAGCAGGATTTTCTTCAGTCTGCTCAGCCTCAGGCACACTTCTCTTCTTTCTACCGCCATTGACTCTTACTTTTTTTGTTGGCCAACACTGTTCAACAACAAGGGGCTGACTTGCTCGCTTCCTCCTGTGCAGAAAATGTTATAGATATAGTAATTGGAAAAAAGCACCAAATCAAAGGCAGACAAATAAACAAGAACATACTTTTGCTTATCAGGAGTGTAACGGCATTTGACAGATCCCACTCTATGCCCAAGTTCCTGGCACAATTTGCATCTATTTTTGTTACCTTTTTGGGCCCTTTTTGGCTTTTCATCTTTCTTTCCCTTCTTACTACTCCCACCTTTCTCAAACCATGCCTTGAATCTACTCTGTTTAGGCCTGCCAGCCTCTCTTTTTGTCAAGGGAGGACACATGGAAAATTCAATGTCCACTTTAGGCCACTGAGACTAATCTGTAAGTGCTGGAATTGGAGTAGCATATGCAGCTTTGAATCGTGCTACCGAATAATATTCAAGCAGATATGGGTGCATGTTTATCTTCGGTTGGGATGCTAAGAAAAGAATGGCATGCTCACATGGTTTACCAGTGTGTTGCCACTCGAGGCAAGTGCAATCATGCAATTCAGTGTAAACAACATGTCTCCTTCCAGTTTTGCTATCTCTAACTTCAGCACCCCAAGGTGAAGATTTTTCAACAAACAAATGTGAAAGACTTCTGCTCCTATTGACCACCTGTTGTACCACTGCTGGAAGCTTATCACCTTGCAGACAATCACCTATCCTTCTTCTCAATTCCCACAACCGCATGAGCATGATCCTGATTTGGTCAACCATGTCATGCACAGGCAAATCTTTTAACTCCTTCGCCTTGTTGTTGAAACTCTCTGCTAAATTGTTGTTGATGTGGTCACACTTGATGGCAGTGTTGAATGATGACCTGTACCATAACAAAGAATGGTAGGTGTTCAGCCATGGACCAAACTCATCACATGCTGCCATTATCTTATCAAGATGATATTTGTGTGTCTGTCTAGTGTAAGATCTTGCTGCTGGCCACATGCGCCCAAATTCTTCTCCTCTAAATTTTTTGATCAAATTCATCCACAAATGACCGAAACACTCCCTCTGCTCAGCAAGTGGGAAAACATTTTTCACTGAATTTTCAAGCCCCTTACATGCATCTGTGTGTATAGCCAAAGGTGACACTGGCCCTAGGCATCTTTTCAACTGGATCATGAACCATGTCCACGAAGCCTCTGTTTCTGACTGAAACAAGCCAACAGCAATAGGAAACATCCAGTTGTGTCCATCTAGAGCATTGCATGCTGCCAACTGACCATTCCACTTGCCTGTCAAAAATGATGAGTCTATGCTCAAATATGGACGGCATCCTGCTTTGAAGCCATCTATGCAAGGCTTCAAAGCCATAAAAAACTTGGAGAACTTGACTTCACCTTTGGCTGATACCTCTGTATCTATCTCCACAACACTACTAGGTGACCTCTTTTCCACCTCTGCTTTGAAGTTGTAAAGCATCCTAAATGTATTTCCCAATCACCATATAAATTTTTCATTGTCCTTTGTTTTGCCTTCCACACTGTGGTATATTTCAGTTTAATGGGGTACATCTTTTCCAAGTCTACTTTGAGTTTCTTGGCAGTAGTGTTTGGTGTTTTGGCTAAAATTGGGGTGATCTTTTCTGCAACCCAAAGTTGTGATGTCATGGTTGATACTCTCTGTGAACTTGTAATACAAGTATCTTGATTGGGGATTTGGTTAACCCTGACAGTACTTCCATCAGGTTGCAGTCTAGCAGATATGTATCACTTGCAAGGCTTGACACTACCATCAAATCCTCTGCACCTCGCATAAAACTTCTTTCTATCAGTCCAAACAGTCTTGGCATCAAACTCATGTTTCACTGCATAAGTCTTGAAACACATTCTAAACTCCTTCATGCTTGGGAACAACTTGCCTACTTCAATGACAGGGTTTTCTTTGTCATACACATGCACCAGCTCATCATCATGTGCATCATCCACTTCATCTGCAGCTTGTTCCATCAATTGTCCATCTACATCTTCATCAACATTAGCAGGCAAACTAGATTCGCCCCTCTCCTGCTTATCTCTGTCATCGACTGGAATGCCAAAAAGTTTGGCCATCTCAATGTCAAGCATTGGTGCAATGACCAAATCAGTAGGTTCATCTAATTCAACTACATTCCAATCAACGATTGCTGCAGTTTCAGTTTCAGTTCCAGTAACCTGTCCCTCTTCGGCTATTACTATAAGTTCAGTACACATGGGAATCAATGGCCTCTGTGTAGCCCAATCATCATCTACCATCTGCGCAGCCAATTGTGATGGCACATATCCAACCTTCGAAAAAATATTTAGATCAACCAGCTCAGCAAAAAAATTAGCTCTTTTGCTTGTCCGGCCGTTTTGCCGATCGATTTCATCAACAATCTGTTCACCATCTTCCATTCTGACATACTCTCCTTTCCAATCATCAAACCGCAATAGTGATACTTCTTGCTCTGGACCCCAAACAACATTCTCCCCAATTTTTTCCACCCATTTCTTCACTGCCTTCTCTCCCATGTTCTGTAGAACTTGTGGATCAATCTCTGTAAACTCAACCTCCCATTTAACAATTGTGTCTCTCTCAATGTTCTGAATGCTACCATCAACTAATTTTGCCTTGGATGGAAAGAAATTGACCGTCAATTCGAAGGTCCGAACGGCAGCATCCCCTCTGTCAGTGGCGGACAGTGTGAGCCCGTGAGAAAGAGCAGACTAGGCCCTAATTGCATGCAAAATTGGGTCGGAGAGAGACGCATTACCTATTCGAAGTTGAATCTGGCGGCTCCATCTCAGTATGCCCACGGGCTCCCCTCACAACCTATCGATTCAACAAGCGAAAACAGAGGAAACGAGCTGAGATCTACGGGGCCGAGAGAGGAACGGGAGGGGGACTAGGGTTCTCACTCACCATTTTTTGAGGACGAAGGCTCCGCCGCCGTTGAGAACGAGGGCTCCGCCGCCGCCGGAGAACGCAAGATCCGCCGCCACCGGAGAAGAGGGGGGAAGGGGGCAGAGTGGCGGGCCCGACACGGTCGGGCAGCAGGGCACTGTCAGCTGTTTTGTGGAGCAATTAAGTTGGACCCACATGTCCTAACATAAACGGGCTTGGTTGACGACCAATTTAACCACATTAAACAGCCATGTAGTGCACGGGCTATTTACCTGCTCAAATGTGTCGCACCATAGCCATTTGCTCGAACAACGTCGCACTCAAGCCAATTCACCTCAAATGTGTCGCACAGGAGCTATTGGCCCATCTCTAGGGCCGGCGCCCCCCCTCCCCCCTGGGGGCCTATTTAAAGGAGGGGGGGAGGGCAGCCGCACCCTGAAGTCTTGGCGCCTCCCTCTCCCCTGCTACACCTCTCCCTCTCACAGAAGCTCGGCGAAGCTCTGCCGAAACTCTGCTGCATCCACCACCACGCCGTCGTGCTGCTGGATCTTCATCAACCTCTTCTTCCCCCTTGCTGGATCAAGAAGCATGAGACGTCATCCGCTCCGTACGTGTGTTGAATGCGGAGGTGTTGTCCGTTCGTCACTTGGTCATTGGTGATTTGGATGACGACGAGTACGACTCCCTCAACCCCGTTCTCTTGAACGCTTCCGCTCGCGATCTACAAGGGTATGTAGATGCACTCCTATCACTCGTTGCTAGATGAACTCATAGATGGATCTTGGTGAAACCGTAGGAAACTTTTTTATTTTCTGCAACGTTCTCCAACACATCCCCTACATGTGATTCATAAAAAAAAAACTTTTTTGACAGGTCTATCAAGATGACCAATACGGCCCACGCTGGCGTCATGTCGGATGGTCTCGTCGTTGACCATTTAATCGATGAGATTCTTGAAGCAAATCGTGCCATCGAGACTTGTGTGCTACCTACTGCCGGTCACTCTACAATTTGAGACCATCTTTTTACTCGAATTTGATGACTCTATCGTCCAGAAGCAAGCGTACGTGATCAATGTACAAATGGATTTTCACTCCCTTTTTCTGTTTGATTGACGTGACAAATAGAGAATGGTGTCAACCGGTCGGCTAGGCTAGCATGGAGCTAGCTAGCTCACCGGCACTCGAACCCCGGAGTGACGCATGGTGCTTATAGTTTCTTCTATAAAAATATGCCTCCATGGGCTAGCATTAGATGGTGTCGTTATATATGCATGCATGTATGATTCTCAGAGCTCATGATGGGAGCATTATTTTCAGCTCATGTCGGCATCTATTCTCCTGCGATGATGTTCTAGAGACGGAGATTTTGGCAATAAAGGAAGGCCTAATGTTGGCCTCCCAATGGAGCAATCTATCTATCCAAGTTGAATCTGATTGTCTGGAAGCCGTAACGATGGTGCAGATTGCTGTTACAAATAGGTCTAAATTTGCTTTCTTAGTCAAAGAGATCAAGGATAATCTAGAGGAACGTGGTTCTTGTATTACTCATATTCGACGTAGTCAAAATCTAGCTAGTCATTTTATGGCCAACTTTGGTAGGGTTCAAGTTCGTTTTGCGGTATGGCTTGGGTCAGGACCCGGAGAAGTCCTTGATATTATTCATCGTGATTGTAATTCTGAGTTTTGAGTAATACAAGAATTTTCGCAAAAAAATATATATGTAGGGACAAATATGTTAAGAGTTGCTTTTCCCAAAAACAATTATCACGTTAGCACACAATGTACAATATTATGGCACAAATATGTAAGTTAGTTTATTTTAAATTTGGATAAGTCGAATTTCCGACTGTTGATTCTTGTGTCAAGATTGGTGTTTTTTTCTTCGTGTTGTTTCATGATTGGTGTCAATCGGTTTTCTTATTGGGCTTTTATGCTTGTTACCCATTTGTCTTTTTTTTCATTTGTATGCGCTTTATCTATTTTTTCCTTTATCCCTATTTTGTCGGTTTTTCTTTATTCTATATGGATATTTTTTTAGATGCATTATGAGTGTAAATGCATACACAAAAATACTATACAATATGTGTGTAAATTATGCTAGAGTGTGAAAATTGCATTATTATAAGCTTATTATTTGCATATTACATAAAGTGCAGTTTCAGTGCAAAGTTGTGGACAAGTTTTTACGTTCTTCCTTCCAAGAACGTTATACGAATATCATTAATTTAATATTTATTTGAAAAACTTCTTTATACTGATTGTTTTCAATTTTTCACCATTGCGTTTCTTCTTTAAGGTTAATATCAATTCCACTAATTAATTCCATTTTAGCAAGCTCAATTTTTATGAAAATCCCACCTCTTGCATAATTAAAAAACATAGATTTTGAGCATGTTGAGCGCTAATTTTGTCATTTTTAAATGTTTAATTTACTTTCTTCTTAAAGGTAATAACAATTGCACTAATTCATTCTTCCTTAAAAAACTTCATTATTTTATTTTATTTTATTTCTTCTTTAAGGCATTATCAATTTCACTAATTAATTCTTTCTTAGTAAATGTACTTTTTGCAAAACAAATCTACTATTATATGCTTATTCTTGAAAGTTATAAAAAAGTGCAATTTCCGTGTAAATCGTGTGCAAATTTTGTCATTATTTGTTTTTAATTTTACTTATTTTATTTCTTTTCAAAGGTTAATACAAATATGCCACTAATGCATTATTTCTTAGAAAACACATTATTTTGTTTTATTTGAGTTGTTATTTAATTTTCTTTTTTTATTTAATGGTAATAGCAATAGCACTAATCGATTCCTTTTTAGGATTATTTTTCCAAAACTACACCAGTATGATTATTCCTGCATATTATAAAACCAACAACTTCAGTGTAAACTATGTGCAAATTGTATCGTCATTTTGTTTATTTTTCCTTAGAAATGTCACTAATTCATTTTTCCTTAGAAACGTTAATTATTCAGATTTAGTTTTAGTTTTAATTAAATTTCTTTCTTCTTTAAGGGTAATTCTAATGTCACTAATTAATTCCTTGTTAGAAAACTTTTTACTTGCAAAAATTCCACTATTATATTGCACCATTAAAAAGGCAAAAATCTCTTGGTCCCGCAAAGTGTGCGAACGAGCTCCAAATTGGATGAAATTTAGAGTTGTGTTTTCGCGGGACCCATGTAGGGTGGTAAAAAAATGAGAGTATTATGACAAAAACTTGATTCACTTCATGTACAAACTAAACACTCTCTGGCGAAGTATCAGAGTTTCCAACAAAAACCACACACAACTCAATTTTTTAACATGATTTTTACCTCAAAAATATTCTATGCTTAATACAGACCATTGGAAGTCACATGCTCAAATTTGAGACTATTCTGTGTTTAGGAAATACGATTTTTTTTTTCAGGAACCATATTTTTTTGAAAGAAAATACACGCATAGCTCATCAAGCTCTAATGGTTATTTCTTCTAGCCTTTTCCAGGTCATGCTTATATTCAGAGTAGATCGCATAGCCCAGCGCCCCCACGCTTCCGTAGAGCACGAGATCTAGGGCCATATCAGCCCGACCTCTTTTATACATCAAATCCCTGCACCGAAACACAAGGGAGATTACGTTAGTGACCCACGGATGGGTTAAACGATCAAAAAAATTGCAAAAAGAAATTTATACATGTATGAATCGCGAGTGTACATTGAATTGCTATCCTGTAGGACTGTATGAGTTGTGTGTCTGTTTGTCGCTAGGAAGAATAAGGAAGCGGGAAGAGAGAAGAAGCAGCTGCGGATTGGGGTAGGGCCGCATGTTGTGGGACTGGGGCGGCTCGAGGCTTTCGGCAAATGGTCAAGTGCATGCTTGGTTCGGACGATCTGATCTAGGCCTCGGAAGCTGAATCCTCACGCAGCTGAAGTCTCCATAGCTGAATCCCCCACATATTATAGGGACAAAGTAAGCTGAATCCTCACATAGCTGACGATCTGATCTTGGTCTGGTCGAAGATGATCTAAGGTCATCTAAAACTGCCGCTCGGCAGCGACGAGGACATCAACCCTATCTATCGCAGCGCAGCCGCGAACTGGGCATGAAGGGCGCCACGACGAAGATCGGCGGCTGCGTGTGGCACTGCTCCGAGCACAGCCCGTTGTCCCGGCTCCTGCGCAGTCATGCTCCGGTGCTCCCACGGACAACAGTGCAGTGGCGCAAGCGGCGTGAGGCCAATGCCAGTGGCAGTTAGGCATACTACTTCTTTTTTGCGGAGTAGTTAGGCATACTACTTATGCATACTTCGTAATATTGTTTAGATGTGTTTGCATACTAATTATATATACCTCATAATCCTATTTCTGATCATATAAAATTATCGTGTGTATAGACTATTTTGATTTTGCATCATATAATTTTATGCTCTTCTCTAACAGCTTTGAAAACAAAAGAAAGTCTGCCCTAAATTTTTGTTCGTCCTCCACCACCAATGCATGTATCCATATCAGATTGATACCGTTCTTATCATTTTGTTGGCTCAATCAAATTTAAACAATTGCGCTCATCGGATTTCTAACTATACGTCGATTGAAATTATATGGAAAAGCGTTTTTGTTTTTGAGGATGGAAAAGAAAGTTTATAGGTATCCTAAACGACTATGTTCTAAGTTTTTTGCTTTGGTTGATCATGTACGTACCCTTGTGATTCACGTGCGGCAGCATCTGTCCTGTATGATCGGATGTTCATACACTTCTTGGCACGATTACCCTGCATGCGAAGCACACAAATTAGGTATAAAATAAGAGATTGATCGACGCCAACCCGTTTGTCGCCATGGGGTTTATATATGCAACATGCCGCCATATGTTTCACGACTTTTGCATGATTTCATTAATTTCCATGCAATGAGACCTATATATTTATTTTGGAACTAATATTATAATTAAGGCATCTCTGATTAATACTATGACTTGATGCATCATACGAAAACCAACATTCAATGAAAACCGGTGAAAACCACTGGAAGAAGATGTTTTCAAGTTTCAAAAAAACCTGAAAAAAATACGGAATGTTAAGAGAATGATGTTTTATTGCCACGCAAAATTTTAAGTTGAAACAGATTATGAGATATGAGCTATGAAAAAGGCAAAATCAGCGTTGAATAGTGCCGAACAGTAATGTAATTATTTAGGATTAAATTTGACTTTTTCATATCTCTCATCTTGAAATATTTCAAGTTGAAATTTTGCGTGGCAATAAAACATCACTCTTAATGTCCCGTATTTTTTCAGATTTTTTCAAAACTTCAAAATATTGCTTCCACGAAATTTTCTATGAAAAATGATTTTCGTATGATATTCTCCCTATAGATTGATGCCAAAGAGAAAACGTGCTCCGTACTTTCAAAACCCAGACATGGATTCACTCGGGAAAAAAAAACCTAGACATGGATGGGTGCGAACCTGGGCAGCCTTGGTGGCACCGGCGGCGCTGGCGCCGGTGGAGGAGGAGAGGGGCTGATGGGTAACGAGTCGCCGGCTGACCATCGGCAGCAACCGACGCAACCCCGCCGCCATATGTTTGGCGCTCCTGTTTCGACGAACGATCGCCGGCAAAATTAACACGTATGATGAGTCACGCCTGGTTTTCAACTTGACTAGTTCGCTATATGTACTCCGCCACGGTCAAAAAGTCAGAGGTGGACTTGTATTTCTTCACGACTCTTTGTTAGGACAAAAATCTACATGTCACCACGTTCCGAAAATAAATTTTGGCGTAAAACAGGAGGATTTCTCCATATGCCGTACTTACTTTTACAAATCAGAAAGACTAACGCCCACACGTGTGGCCGTCTGGCAACTCGCCTACACGTATGGATCCTCGTTCAACCAATTCTGCACGAATCTTGGCACGTTCTACTAGTTTTTGTGTGCCATGTAGGATTGGACTGGTGTGTGGGCATTCATCCGGTCGCCCACACGTTCTTTTTGACTACACGGGGGGCTGGTGTGTGGGCGTTTAGCAATTCGCCCACACATCGGTTTTCACGCACGCAGAGGGGGTGGTGTGTGTGGGCGTTTATCACTTCGCCCACACGCCTGTCTCCTCGCCCACACACAAAGCTTGCAGTTGCCATGTGTTTCTGCAGGGTACATGGCAACTGTCATAGCTTTGCTTCTAAGCAGATGGCAACTCTCTTCTACCCGAGTTGCCATGTGTTTTTGTATGGTACATGACAACTGCCCTAGCGTGCACGTAAGCAGATGACAACTCTTTTTTACATGGCAACTGCCCTAGCGTGCTTGTGAGCAGATGGCAACTCTCTCTTTTACCCGAACATGTTTTTTCGTCATGCCTTTTTTAGTAGTGCTACATGGCAACTGCCTAGTGTTAGTAGGTGGCAACTCCTAATGTTTTGAAATCATGGCAATTGCAGTAGACCAGATCATACATGGCAACTGTAGTTCAGCGACATGGCAACTGCAGTTAAATGAACATGAAAAAGGGTCCAGACCATGGCAACTGCGGGGACGCGTGGTAACTGTCACGCGGGGCGTGTGGACCATAAGATAGGAGGCCTAACGTACGGGCGTGTGGGCGTTATCTATTTTGCCCACACGTAGGCATGTGAGAAAGGGACCGTGAGGAAAAAAAAGGCGTGTGGGCATTATTTGTTTTGCCCACACGTAGGTGTGTGGGCTGATACTCTAAAACACCATATAAAATATGTGGGCAGACCCCTTAACGTCCATACGTGTGGGCATTATCAGCGCCCTAACAAATTTGCATAGAATCTGTATTTTCAAAAAAAATTGCATAGAATCTGATGAAGTACATTTACAAGGTTGAAGAAAAAGACAAAAGACACGCTCGGTCGACCGATCAAGTCACCCAAACTGGTCACCTTGCCAGACCCACGATGACACTCATGTCAAAGCATCTTCAACCGTTGGCCCTTTAGGAGGCTTAAAAATTGTCGCCTGGGGGTGAGCAGGCGCGAAATCGGCTCTAGGGTGATTGGGTTCCGAGCCGCCGCCCCGAGGCGCCGATATCGGTCCCATTTTAGGCACTATTTTGCCCGCTTTTCAGCCCATTTTCGGCAAAAAATAAGGCCCATATTCGCTGTGGTTTGAAGCAAAATATTTTTTTATCACATAGTTCATCACAGAAAATGAATAAAAAACAAATAGTTCAACAACAAATAGTTCAATACAAATTATATAGTTCAACAAATAAAAACTCATATTTCATCACGCGTCGACCTAGGCGTTGCCCTTGAGCCTCCATAGGTGCTTCACTAGATCCTGCTACAGTTGTTGATGCACCTGCAGGTCTCGGATCTCCTGATGCATATTGAGAAAGACAGTCCAGGTTGCAGGTAGCTGATGATCAACTTCCGCAAGAGGACCCTGGCCGTAATATGGTTCAGTGTCAAACACTGGCTCTTCCTACTCGCTCCCAATGATCATGTTGTGCAAGATGACACAGTAAGTCATGGTATCCCACATTTGATCTTTTGGCCAGGTCTGAGCGGGGTGCCGGACAACAGCAAATTGAGATTGGAGAACACCAAATACCCAGTCAAAATCCTTCCTGCAAGCCTCCTGAACCTTCGCAAAGTGCGAGTTCTTGCCTCCTGGCACAGGGTTTGAGATAGTCTTCACAAATGTAGACCATCTCAGATAGATGTCATCAGCTAGGTAGTATCTCTTGTTGTAGTGCCGCCCATTGACCTTGAAGACAGGGGAGCACTGCAGCACGTTGATGTCACTGTGAGTTCCTGGCATACCAAAGAAGGAGTGCCAAATCCAGAGGTCCTGTGTGGCCACTGCCTCAAGTACCACACTACAACCGCCTTTGGCGCCTTTGTACATCAACTATCAAGCAAATGGATAGTTCTTCCATTTTCAATGCATGCAGTCGATGCTTCCAAGCATCCCAGGAAATCGTCTTGCTGCATTCTGTGCTAGGATCCGAGCAGTGTCTTCAGCATTGGGTGATCGCAAGTATTGCGGTCCAAACACTTTGTCCTGCAGGACTTGTAGAAACACTCAATGATCGTGGACTCAGTCATGCGTCCATAGTGGTCGAGTGAATCACCGGGAGCTCCGTATGCAAGCATCCTCGTCGCTGTCGTGCACTTCTGGATTGAGATGAATCCAAGTTTGCCGGTGCAATCCTTCTTGCACTTGAAGTAGCTGTCGAACTCCCGGATGGAATTCACAATCCTGAGGAAAAGCTTTCGGCTCATCCGATAACGGCGCTGAAATACTTTGTCGCCGTCCAGTGGAGAGTCGGCGAACTAATCGGAGTAGAGCATGCAATAGCCTTCTAGACGATGCCGATTCTTTGCTTTCAGCCACCCCGGCGCCGAGCCACCTCGCCGTGGCTTTTCATTCCTCGCGAGCAGGCCGGCCAGGGTGGCGAGGACCATGAGATGCTCCTCGTCCTGGACGGTGGCATCGACTTCTTCCTCCAGCAGCGCCATGAGCGCCTCCTCATCGTTCAAGTCCATTCACCGAGCAGACAAATCACCGAGCATCTGGCAGGCGTGGTGGGTGCACAGCCGCCGGTATCCCTCCCCGCGCGGCCGGAGCACTGGAAAACTCTCCCAGGAAGGTGGTGGAGATGTTGCCGCGGCGAAGCCTTCTTTCTTTTTCCGGCGGGGAAGGCCTATCTAGCGGTGGTGGGCGGTGGGCGGCGACGGGATCGGTAGGGTGGCGGTCGAGCGCGCGGGAGTCGGGGGTGAATTTGGACAATTGCCTTGACTTTTCGCCTGACAGTGTGGCCCAGGCGTGTTTTTCCCGGCCGCCGGACCCCCCGAGCGCCCCCCCCCCCCCCCCCACCCAGTGCGCTGGGTTCAGCCTGAGATCGCCGGGCCCCAAAACCGGACGAGATGGCGGATTTCAGCGTCTTGAAGGCACGATTGGGGTTTTTTCGACGCCGGCGCAAAAAAAAAATCGCCCCGAGGGACAGTTGGGGACGCGACTGAAGATGCTCTCAGCCGCTGAATCTCGCCTCGTCATGTTTGCCTCCATCCAAACCACGAGACTAGGGACAACGCCCGCACTGCGTCGCGCAACCTCCACTTCACGGCCCGGCGCCCCAGCTCGTAAGGCCAACTGACCAGACACAAATTTCATCCGTTTGGATGGGTAAAGATGCTGCATCCAGACGCATTTATCTTTTCATAGCAGTGGAGTGCGCCCAACTGGTTTACCCATTTGGTCCGTCTGGCTGGCCAGCGGTCAAATGTGCACAATGTTTTCATTTGTATATTTAAACTATAATAAAGCATTGCACAACCAAATAAATCACATAGTTTTACACAATAATAAAAAATAATTTACAACCAAATAAAAATTTCATAGTTTACAAACCAAATGAAACTTAAATTGTCACAAATACATTGAAAAAATCGATTCAATACATCTATTGGTTGCCAAGGTGAGTCCACATACACTCAACCAAATTAGTTTGGAGTTGAATGTCAGTTGCACGATCACGCATTTCATGATGAAATTTGATGAACTATGCAAATGTTGTAGGTCAATGCTCTAATGTGGTCTTGTAAACTATTGCCATGGAATGGGTTTTTTTGAAGCTTGACGTTCTTGGTGGTCATGACGAAGACAAGTGGAAGAAGCGCGGTTAACCATCATGGCACAAAACTCTTCCATTTGGGTAGAAAGCTTGGCGTCGAGGTAGTCTCTTGTTTTTTCTTTGGATTGACGCAAGTCGGTGGCGAGTTGCTCGATGCGGTGGCCCAAAGCTTCATTTTCTTGATGCAAGGCTCGTTGTGTTAAATTAGGTCTAGCGTGTCACGTACACATATTATGTACGTATGTAACTTGTATATGCTGATCATTATATATAGAAAGACGTGGAGAGGCTTTGCCCCACGGAAAACCCTAAACCTATTCTCAAACTTGGTATTAGAGCCTACCTAGCCGCCGCCGCCTCTCCTCCCTCCGCCGCCGCCGCCAGCCTCTCCTCGCGGCTGCCGCGATGTCCATGTCACCCGCCTCCGATCAGTCCTCCTCATCGGCCGCCGTGGTGACCGCGTCCTCCGCCCTCTCCCTCACCATGTCCGCCCCCGTCATCGCACCACCATCGGCGTCGGCTCCCGCTCCTGTCCTTCCGCCCATCGCGGTCTCTCTCGACCACAGTAATTTCATGTTGTGGAGGGCTCTCGCCCTCCCCAACTTCGCCGGCGTACGCCTCCACGGGTTCCTCGATGGCTCGGCCAAGGCGCCGGAGTCGACCGTGACGACAGGCACCGGTGACGCTGCTCGTACCATCACCAACCCCGAATACGAGCAGTGGTGGACTCTTGATCAAAAGGTCCTCGGGCATCTCCTCGGCTCCATGAGCGTGGAGATATCCGCGCAGCTGATCGGCTGCAGGACGGCGGCTGCTGCATGGGCTGCCGTGCACACCATGTTCGCCGCCGAGAACAGCGCCGGCGTGCGCAACCTTCGGCGTCAGATCCAGGCGCTACGCAAAGGAGATAGACCCGCCGGTGAGTACATGCAGAAGGTTAAATCTCTCGCCGACTCGATGGCCGCCGCCGGTTCTCCTCTTCGCGATGACGAGGTCATCGACTACATGCTGACCGGGCTCGACTCGGCGTTCAACCCCATCGCTGCTTCGATGAACTTCGCTGGCGTGCCGGTCACGTTTCCGGCGTTCTACTCCAGCGTCCTCCACTACGAGGCTCTACAGCAGCAGCAATCGGAAGTCAAGGATTGGCAGTCCTCCGCAAACGCCGCCTCCCGGCCGGCCTACCACGATCACGCCGGTCGTGTGCCCGATTCCGGACGCCCAAGTGGCGGTCACTCCTCCGCCGCCTCTCTTCCGCCTGGATCGGCGAGCTACGGCTCCGCCCAGGGCGGTGCCCCTGGCCGTAACAACGGCAACACCGGCGGCAACGGCCGCAATGGAGGAGGCAATGGGGGTGGCCGCCGTCGCTGGCGCCCAAGGTGCCAGATATGTAAGAACTGGGGGCATGAGGCGACGGACTGTCGCGGCCGCTATGACCGCGACCACCTCGCCGCCAACTCTGCCTCCAACTCCGCCTCCACGCATGAACCGCCGCACTGGATCCTGGACACCGGTGCGACGGATCACCTGACAAGTGATCTCGACCGTCTTCACTTCCATGAGCGCTACGGCGGGAAGGACCAAGTGCAAGTGGCGAATGGTGCAGGTTTGTTTATTTCGCATATTGGTCATTCCACTATACTCGGTTCATCTCTGCGTTTACGCAATATTCTTCGTCTTCCACATATACATCAACATCTATTGTCTGTTTATCGACTTGTTCTTGATAATGATGTTTTTTGTAGAATTTCACCGTTTCTTTTTCCTTGTTAAGGACATAGCCACGAAGAAAATTCTTCTTCGCGGTAGAAGTCATGGCGGCCTCTACCCCATCCCGTTTGGTCGCGTCTCGTCTTCCTCCACTCGCCAAGCGTCTCTCAGTGTCAAGACCACTTCGTCCCAGTGGCATCAGCGTCTCGGTCATCCCTCCAATAAAATTGTTCAAAACATTGTTAAGAGCAATGATTTAGTTCTTCTGAACGTCATTTTTCAGTGTGTGATGCTTGTCAGCGTACTAAGAGTCGACAATTACCATATACTTTATCCTCTCATGTTTCTACTATGCCTCTTGAGTTAATTCATTCTGATGTTTGGGGGGCTGCCCTTGCCTCTTCAGGAGGCTATAAGTATTATGTGAGCTTTGTCGATGATTATTCCTGTTTCACTTGGATATATCTTCTTAAGCACAAGTCTGACGTTGAGCAAGTATTTTATGCTTTTCAAGCTCATGTTGAGCGTCTTCTCCGCACTAAAATTATATCCATTCAGTCAGACTGGGGTGGTGAGTACCACAAATTACACCGCTATTTCCAACGCACTGGGATCTCTCATCGTGTATCCTGCCCACACACCTCTCAGCAAAACGGGATTGCTGAACGCAAACACCGTCATCTTGTGGAAACAGGTCTGGCCTTACTAGCTCATTCGTCTCTCCCTCTACGGTATTGGGACGAAGCTTTCCTTGCTGCATGTTACCTAATTAATCGCATGCCTACACTTGTTCTCCAACAAGATACACCCTTGTACCGCCTCCTTAAAGTCAAATCCGATTACACCTTTCTCCGCAGCTTTGGGTGCGCTTGCTGGCCTAGCTTGCGCAAATATAACGCCCACAAGCTTGCTTTCCGGTCCACTATGTGTGTGTTCTTAGGCTATAGCCAGCTGCATAAGGGGTACAAATGTCTCGACCGTTCCACGGGTCGTATCTACATCTCCCGTGATGTTGTGTTTGATGAGTCTGTGTTTCCATATGCCACACCTGGGGTCACCGTCGATATCTCCTCCTTGGCTGATGTTCTCTCGTTTCCTTCCAATGAGCCGGTTACGGGTGACCATATGCGTAAATACGACTTATCCTACCTATCTACTGATCCGCCTGTTCCAGGCCATATTGCTTATGTGCAGGCAAACCAGGACGCCGCTCCTCCCTCCTCGGCGATCGACGTGCATGGCGCATGCACATGCACGTCGCCCGGCTCGTCGGCTGCCTCGTCGCCCGGCCCATCCTCCGCGACGTCCCCGCCCTCTGCGGGCCGCTCGGCTGGCCAGCCCGCTGCGGACGCGTCGACCTCCCCGGCGATCGACGAGCATGGCGCATGCACGTCCCCCGGCCCAGCGACCGCGCCGGCCTCCCCTGGCCCATCATCAGCGCCAGCGCCGGCCACCTCACCGCCTGCTGCCACGTCGTCCTCGATGCAGGAGGCTGCTGCTCCCTCCTCGCCATCCGATCAGCTCGCATCGCCTTCTGTTGAGGGCAGCCCTATCCCCTCAACCGCGACGCCTCCAGCTGTTCCGGGCCACACCATGGTCACGCGCACCCGCGATCATACTCGTCGTGCGCTTGTCCCAACTGATGGAACTGTCCACTACGACCCTCGTCGGCGTGCTTTTCACGCTATGCCTGTATCTCATCGCGATGCCCTCCGTGAGCATGCTTGGCGCACCGCAATGATGGATGAGCTCGACGCTCTGCGTCGCAACAGGACTTGGGTTCTTGTGCCTCGTCCGCGTGGTGTTAATGTCGTTGGGAGCAAGTGGATCTCCAAGACCAAGCATCGTCCGGATGGCTCCATTGATAAGCATAAAGCTTGTCTGGTCGCGCGTGGTTTCACCCAACAGCTTGGCACTGACTATGGTGATACGTTCAGTCCGGTTGTCAAGCCAGCCATCGTCCGGCTGGTTCTTGCTCTAGATGTGTCTCGCGGATGGATTCTCCGTCGGATTGATGTCAGCAACGCTTTCCTTCATGGTTACTTGTCTGAGGATGTCTACATGCAGCAGCCCCCAGGTTTTGAGGACGCTCGGTATCCCTCTCATGTGTGCAAGTTGCAGCGGGCTCTCTATGGACTTAAACAGTCCCCTCGCGCATGGTATGCTCGGCTCAGTTCTCGTCTTCTCCAGTTGGGGTTTGTTCCCTCCCGAGCCGACGCCTCTCTGTTTTTCTTCCGCCATCGGGATGTTCAGATATACATGCTTGTCTACGTGGATGATATTGTTATTGCTGGCTCTTCTCCACGTGCAGTTGACGGTCTTGTTCATTCACTTGCGACCACCTTTCCTATTAAGGATCTTGGGCCGTTGGAGTACTTTCTTGGCTTGGAAGTGTCGTACAATTCAGGGGGTATGACCTTGACACAACGGAAGTATGCCATGGATCTTTTACACTGTGTGAACATGGAGAATTGTAAGTCCACTTCCACACCGTTTTCTACCTCCGACCAGCTTGCACGGGTGTCTGGACAGCCTCTTGGTGCCGATGATTCTTTCCGGTATCGCAGTGTCGTTGGTCGATTGCAGTATTTGACTCTCACTCGCCCAGATATTTCATTTGCAGTGAACAAGGTATGCCAGTTTCTCTCACAGCCCACTGATGTTCATTGCGAAGCTGTTAAGCGCATCCTGCGCTATATAAAGGGAACATTGCAAACTGGACTGAAGTTTCGGAAGGCTGTCTCCACCAGCATTAGTATTTTCACTGACGCAGACTGGGCCGGGTGTCCTGATGATCGACGATCCACTGGAGGCTTTGCCATCTTTGTTGGCCCAAATCTCATCTCCTGGAGTTCTAAGAAGCAACCGACGGTGTCGAGATCTAGTACGGAGGCTGAGTACAAAGCTTTGGCAAATGGAGCTGCTGAGGCCATTTGGGTAGAATCACTACTCAAGGAGCTTGGTGTTTCCCAGCAGCGTGTTCCTGTTCTACGGTGTGATAATCTAGGAGCCACATATCTGACTGCCAACCCAGTTTTTCATGCACGCACCAAGCACATTGAGATTGATTTCCATTTTGTGCGTGAGCGTGTTGCTTCTGGAGCTCTTGATGTCAGGTTCATTTCTTCTAATGATCAGCTGGCTGACGTGTTTACCAAACCAGCCACTCGACAGATGCTAGACCGTTTTAGTACCAATCTAAACCTTGTACAGAGTAGAAGTTCAGATTGAGGGGGTATGTTAAATTATGTCTAGCGTGTCATGTACACGTATTATGTACGTATGTAACTTGTATATGCTGATCATTATATATAGAAAGACGTGGAGAGGCTTTGCCCCACGGAAAACCCTAAACCTATTCTCAAACTCGTTGCACGCCAAAGAGTCGGGTCTTGGATATTTAGTCGTTCGGTGTGTCATGCTCGTCGAAAGTGGATTTGAAGAAGTGCTCGGCCTATCCATCATGATTAAGTAGTGGTGAGTAGGAAATGAGAGAACAAAACCAAAGTTATCTTTTCCGAAGATTGATGATGTATCGAGTATCACTCAATGTAATGCTATGATAATAGAATTCGTACCGTATTTGTTTCTCACGCCTAGACAAGTAAAGCTTATTGAGGAGCTTGGTTAGAATAGTGGCACAAAATTTATGCAATTATTAGCAAGACTCAATATTCTTGAAAGAGATTCACAAATTCACAAGTGAAACAAGTAGACCAATAGCAAGGAGTGGCACTGGCACACGGAAACACACACATGCATAGATAAATGGGGTTGTACAACCAAGAAATGAGCACAAAATGTGGAATCCACGGAAAACGCTCTTGTTGCACAACCCTAGAGAGACGCTAGCACAATTGCTCAATAGGCGGATATGAAACTTGTGCACAACCTATGAGACAAAATGTATAGACTTTCTATCCCAAGTATGCTATGTATGTATGGTTTTCGGTGCTTCTCTCACGTTGATCCAAGATTATCAAGTACGGCAATTTGATATGCAATGTGACGATGCTATGGCTATTGCTTACAAGTTCTTTGTTTTTCACTTTGCTTAAAAGCTTTTGTCTCTTATATTATTGGTTTTTTTTATATGACCACTATCCGAAATTCTCAAACCAAGATAACAATCAAGTATATGCAGGAACAACTTATGACACAAGAGAAGATACGAGGATGTATACACGCAAAAAAGCTATATGGAACGTGTATCACTAAAGTGCACAAGTAGCATTGCCCGGCAATACTCAATGGCTAGTCTCGACGGACCAGATCTGGGCGGAAGGAGAGGGCCATGGATTGGGGCGAGCTCGGTCGGTCGCGGATGAACAACGGGCGGATAGAGAAGCAAAAGAACAGAGAGGAAAGGGGAGGCAGGTGGGCTGAGAGGAGATAGCCGGCGTGGGGCCCTCGTCAGTGGCGGCCGGCAAGTGGTCTCCGGTGGGTGGCGGCGCGAAAACAGGTGGACGGGCATCTCACGTGTGTGGCGGCGCAAAGGGGAAATTGAGGGCGGTTACCCTAGCGAAACGTTTTTTTACTCATGGACTCCACACTGATTAGACAAAACTGCAAGATTTTTCTGTAAAAATACTGTGACGGTGAGCGGGCACTAGCGATTGATACTTTATTATTAGGTAAAGATAAAGATAAGCGACATGGTACACGGTTTTTTTTCCTTCACCTATCTGTCATGCTTTACTGCTGCCCTAGCTAGAAGAAGGCGGATTGATATATTTTTTGTGATGATATGGTCCTTTTGCCTTTTTCCTTTTTTATGTCGATGCTATTTCCTGTTGTCTGTAAGTCGGATCACCTTCAGCAAGCATGAGTAACAGCCGAGCTGAATGTAAGTACTCAGTGTGCCCACTTGATCTGCTACATAGATTTCCATTACAAAGTTGCTGCAGACCATGATTCCGATAGGGACGGCAGCGCTGGCTTCGACCCGTTCCATCGTATCAAACGGAGCACCACGAAACTACATGCCACTGGTAGTCGAAGGACTGTGTTACATCAATACTGTATAAGCCAAGCCAAGGTCTTTGGAATCAAGCCAACCGGGAAGTTACCCATGGTTTTGCTGCTGCAGATCATGATCTCATTTTAGTGGGGTTGTGTTTGACGGCCAAAATTTCTAGTCCTTTGCTGGTGGTTTACTCGGGCTCTGCTTTTGTGGTCTTTGTAGGGACGTTAGAGGACCGCCATGTGTTGGTGGCGGTCTAGTCAGGGTCAAGGTCAGGGTCATGTCCAGTTACATCCCTATCAGCAATGAAAGACCAAGCGTTGATTGCATAATGTGAAAGATGGAGTCAAGGTCGATGGTGGGTGGCTACTTGACGTTGACGCCCAACATGATTCCGATCTGATGGGTTGGGTGTTTAAGAGGCGATCTAGAGCGCAGAGAAAGGAACCAAAAACAAGTTCCTCAGAGACGAAAACCATGGGCCAACTTCCACTGCACATTCACCACCTACAACTATTAGCATCCGTACTGTTGCTGTCAGCGGCGGCTGGGGCAGCAGATGCTTCGGATCACGCCGGCAGCAACACCACCGGTGATCTTGCCGCGCTGCTCGCATTCAAATCCCAGCTCTCGGACCCCCTCGGCATCCTTCGTGATGGCTGGACCAGAAACAAGTCCTTCTGCAGCTGGGTGGGTGTGTCGTGCAGCCGGCGACATCAGCAACGTGTGACTGCTGTGTCGCTGCCGGATATGCCGCTCCAAGGAGGCCTCAGGGCATCTCCAGCCGCGCCCCCAAGAAGGCCTCCCCAGGTGTTTTTTTCGCGCCGGCGCCGGAAAAACGGCGCAGTCGCGCCCCCAGAAGCCCGATTTTCGCCGGCTTGGGCCGAAAACAGCGCCGGCGGACCCAGCCCGAACCCGGCGCGCTGGGGGGCGCTCGGGGGCGTCGGACGAAGTTTTTTGGCGCGAAGAAACCGCGGGCCCGACGCGTCAGCGACCAGTTTACTTCTCGGCCCTTCGTCGCCCTCGTCGCCTCGTTTCCCGCGGCGAATCAATGCCAAAGCTGCCGCGCTGCCGCGCCGGTCAGCCTGCGCCATTGATGCTTCACGGGCGGCGCAGTGAAGGCCGGACGACGCGCGTCCCTCGCCCTCGCCTCGCCCGCCACGCGTACGCACGGTGCCACGCGTGTGGCCGGCGCGTCGGCCTATATATGCCGCGCCCCGGCGCACTCGGTCGCTCACACTTCCCCTCCATCGTCGCTCCTTCCCCTCCGCCGTCGCTCCTTCCTCCCTCTCCTCTCCTCCAATGGCCGAACGTTTCCCAGGGGACGGCGCGGCGGCGAACGGCTTCGGCCGCCGCCATCTCCATGAAGACGAGGCTCGCCTCCTTTACGAGGCCGAGTACCCGGTCCCGCCGGACATGCGGGTGCCCGGGGCGTGGAGGATCAGCGCCGGCGGTGTGCCGGTGCCCCCGGTACCCTCCGGCGCGGTGCGGCGCGCGGAGATCGCCCGCATCCGGTCGAATCTGCCGCCTGCGGCGAGGGATGCGCCGCGGTACGCCCTCGACAGCCCGCTGTGGGAGCCCTACTTCCGCCGCCGTCACGCCCAGCAGCTCGAGGCCACCAACGGCGTCGGCAGGCAAAACTCCGCCGGCCGGCGTCGATGGTGGGGCGTGCCAGGGCGCACGCTGGACGCCGTCCTCGAGTACATCGAGGGCGGCAACACGCCGCGCCTCGACTACCCAGCCCCCCCTTCCTTTTCACGCCGCCGGGGAAGCTCCTGGACCCCGAGGCGCATGGAGACCGGGGGGTCCTCCTCTTCGTCCGGCGGCTCGCCCTGCCTCCACCCCGTCAAGCCGGAGCCCTAGGACACGCCTGTGGCCGCGCGCACCCGCAGCTCCGGCGTCCGTATCGGCGCCCCGTCAAGCCGGAGCCCTGCCGGCCGTTTTGTCCTCGTCGAGCCCAAGCCGGAGCCCGGCCTCGTCTAGCCCAAGAAGGAGCCCGGCCTCCCCGCGGAGTACGAGGAGATAGCCCGGCGCGGCTTCTCCGACGAGGACGCCATGCGGTGGGCGCGGGAGGACTACCTCCGCGAGGAGACGGTCCGGCAGTGCCGGGCCCTGGAGGAAATCGCGGCCCGCAAGCGCGGGCGCGAGGACGAGCACGGCGTCGTTGTAACGCCCCGGATGTAGCTTTCCATATTCGTAACTCCAACTCTTGCCTTTTTCCGGAGATGCGATATGATTTTACCTTCGTGGTTGGGTTTTGTTGTTTTGTTTTGCTTTTTGTTCATGTCATGCATTTCATCTCATGCATCATGCGCATTGCATCGGCATCGTTTTTCATAAAACTTGCATTCGCTCGTAGTTGTCGCATCCCCCCTTGCTTTTGTTGATCGTTCCGAGACCAACCTTGTTTTTTGGTTTTCCCTATTGCCTAAACCGGAGTCTCTTTGCACAGCGCATCGACCCCTCGCGCGCGTGTCCGAAACTTCTCCGAACCCGACCCGAGCGGTCATGACCGTTGGATTCGGTTCATCCCCAAACATCTATAAAACATCATCGTTTTATTTATTGGACTCCCTAGCATATTTATTCTCGTCCATCGGATTTCGATCGGATGATCCAAACTCCCCTCCTTTCCATATATAGTCCACCCCCTAGTCCACTTTTGTCAAACCCTAGAAATCCTCTCCTTTGTCCCCCCTAGCCGCCGCCACCTACAGCCTCCGCCCACCTCGGGATCCATCTCCACCCAATCCAACCACCGCCTCCATTTCCGTGCCCGACCAACCTCCTCTGGCCGCAGCCCCGCGTCTCCACGCTCGTGCCCGAGCAGGAGCTCCTCGAGACGGAGCTCATCCACGGCAGGCCCCTTGCCTCCCTCGACCCATCCATCCCCGCCGTTTCCCGTGACCCTTCCTCGCCGGAGCCCCGCTTCTCCGTTGCTGCGCCAAGTCCCTCTGCTCGTTCCTGCCAAGTCCCGCCGCCGCGCCGTGCTCTCCTCCACGCGCTGCCCCGCCGGATCTCTCCTTCCCCGAGCTCCAGTTCACCTCGCCGCCGTCGGGAACCGGTGTCCCGCGGCCGGGTCCGTCAGTCCGCGACACCGCCTGACCTCCTTCCTCCGTCGCCAAGCCATCGCCTGCCGCCGCGCCCGCTCGTCCCGGCCTCCTCTACACCCGACTCGCCTAGCCCCCCCTCTGCTTCGAACAGAGGAGGAGGACGCCTGCGCCGTCGCCTGCTCAAACTGCCCGTTGCTGCTGCCTCCCCGCCGCCGGATCGGGACGCCTCCGCCCGGTTCCTCTCTCGCCGTCGCCCTGTTTCCCCTGCATCGAACGAGGAGGCGCACTGCGTGCGTTGACCCCTCCTCTGCTCGAGCAGCCGCCCTCGCCTCCCCGCGCTTGCGCCGCCAGGCCTCGTCGTCGCCGGCGAGCCCCACCGCCGGAGCTGCGCCCGCTCCTCTGCTTCGAGTCCCGGCGTCCCCGGTTCGCCAGCAGCGCCGCCGGAGCCCTGCCCGCGCCAAGCTGCCGCCGCGCCTGGCCCCTGCCTCGACTTGCTGCTGTTTCCGTTCTTCAGGAATGAGCAGCAGCTCACCCGCTCGTCCCCGTTGACCGTTCGCCTTGCGCACTTGGGCTAGATCAGCGCCAAGGCCCAGCCGCGGCCTGCCAGCTCCTCAACCAACCGGCCCATGCGGCCTGGTTAGCACCCAGACCCAGTCCTCTCTGTTGGCCCAGCCAGATGCGGCCCGTGTTATTTTTTTCCTGCGCTGTGATTTTAGCTTTATCCTGTGATTTACAGAATTGCAGAAAAGTCCCTCTAGATCATGCATTTAATAACTCATCAACCATGCATCGGTTTAAAATGATTTAAACATGTAAATGCTTAGAATTTTGTGTAGATTAATAATATGCCACTTTCATCCATGTTTAAAATATTTAAACTGTTGTTTACATTAATTTGCTCCTATGCCATGCTAAAATGATTTATTTCATAACTATTTAACCGTAACTCCAAATTTAATAAATTTTATATGTAAATGGGGTGGGAAAATGCCTAGATTAACTTGGTCCACTTTATTTTCTTGTTTAACAACATTAAAATGGTGTTTAGGGCAGAACAGTACCAAACCTAATATATGCATATAAGGAGTTTCCGGAGTTGTTGTTTTGTTGTTCCGGCCTCATTTAAGCTTGCCTAGATAGGTAGTATTCATTTGCTTCACCCCCTTGCCGTGTTTAACAACATTTAATATTGATGAGTAGCATAACTAAGAGAGAACTAAATAATTGATGTGGTGTTTTGTCAATATGCAACTCGTTGCTTATTGAGCTCCACTTAATTTGTAGTGTTGTTTGTTTGCACTTTGCCATGCCATGCCTCATTAAACCGGACATGCATCATACTTGTGTGTGCATCATGCCATGATTATGCTTGTGTGATTACCATGTTGTTTGTTTCTTTTCGGGTTGCTTCTCTCGATAGCTTCGGTTTCGTTCCGGAGTTGTGAGGATTCATTCGACTACGTCCGTTTGTCTTCTTCTTGGACTCGTTCTTCTTTCTAGCGGGATTTCAGGCAAGATGATCATACCCTTGAAATCACTACTATCTTTGCTATGCTAGTTTGCGCGCTCTTTTGCTATGCCAATGCTACGATGCCTACCATTTGCTTGTCAGCCTCCCAAATTGCCATGTCAAACCTCTAACCCACCATGTCCTAGCAAACCGTTGATTGGCTATGTTACCGCTTTGCTCAGCCCCTCTTATAGCGTTGCTAGTTGCACGTGAAGTTGAAGATTTCTCCATGGTGAACAGGATTTTTGGTTGGGATATCACAATATCTCTTATATTATTAATGCATCTATATACTTGGTAAAGGGTGGAAGGCTCGGCCTTATGCCTGGTGTTTTGTTCCATTCTTTCCGCCCTAGTTTCCGTCATACCGGTGTTATGTTCCCGGATTTTGCGTTCCTTACGCGGTCGGGTGATTTATGGGACCCCCCTGACAGTTCGCTTTGAATAAAACGTGTCCAGCAAGGCCCAACATTGGTTTTACCATTTGCCTCACCACCACCTACCTTTCCCTTGGGAGTAATTAACCCAAGGGTCATCTTTATTTTAGCCTCCCCGGGCCAATGCTTGTCTAAGTGTTGGTCCAAACTAGAGCCACTTGCAGCGCCACCTTGGGGAAACTTGAGGTCTGGTTCTAGTTGTACGTACTGCTCATCCGGTCGTGGCCTGAGACGAGATACGCGCGGCTACTATCAGGATGTCGGCACGCCGGGAGGTTTTGCTGGTCTTGTTTTACCATTGTCGAAATGTCTTGATGTACCGGGATACCGAGTCTGATCGGAGTGTCTCGGGTGAAGGTCTATTCCTTCGTTGATCGCGAGAGCTTGTCATGGGCTAAGTTGGGACACCCCTGCAGGGTATAAACTTTCGAGAGCCGTGCCCGCGGTTATGTGGCAAATGGGAATTTGTTAATGTCCGGTTGTAGAAAACCCGAAGTTGACCTTAATTAAAATACATCAACCGTGTGTGTAACCATGATGGTCTCTTCTCGGCGGAGTCCGGGAAGTGAACACGGTGTTGGAGTTATGCTTGACGTAGGTTGCTATAGGATCACTTCTTGATCATACTTTTATCGACCGTGCTTTGCCTTCTCTTCTCGCTCTCATTTGCGTATGTTAGCCACCATATATGCTAGTCGCTTGCTGCAGCTCCACCTCATGCCTTTACCTTACCCATAAGCTTAAATAGTTTTGATCGCGAGGGTGTGAGATTGCTGAGTCCCCGTGGCTCACAGATACTTCCAAAACCAGTTTGCAGGTGCCTATGTTACCGAGCAGATGACGCAACAGAGCTCAAGGAGGAGCTCGATGAAGATCTTGCCCTTTGTGTTGTTTCGTTCTAGTTGTTCAGTAGTGGAGCCCAGTTGGGGTCGACCGGGGACCTTTGTCGCATTTGGGGTTCTTCTTTTATTTTGGTTCCGTAGTCGGACCTTGATTGTATCTGTATGATGTAATGCTTTATTCATGTAATGGTGTGAAGTGGCGATTGTAAGCCAACTATGTATCTCTTTCCCTTACGTATTACATGGGTTGTGTGAAGATTACCTCACTTGCGACATTGCTTTCAATGCGGTTATGCCTCTAAGTCGTGCGTCAACACGTGGGAGATATAGCCGCATCGAGGGCGTGACAAGTTGGTATCAGAGCCTTCCCCGACCTTAGGAGCCCCACTGCTTGATCGTTTTTAGCGGCCGAGTTGTGTCTAGAAAAATGTTTTGAGTCATTTAGGATTATATATATCGGAGAGTTAGGAATTCTTTTACTCCTCAGTCCCTTCGTCGCTCTGGTAAGGCATCCTGACGTAGAGTTTTGACTCTTCTCTTCTCAAATTTCACTAAATTTTTTTAGGATCACGCGGGTATCTTGGAATCGTTTCGATGGTTTTATGATGAGAACATTGTCTTGGTGCCTCCTGTCAGGGGTTTAGTGGAAGTGTCCCGGGGAGTTGAGCTCTGAGGTGTTGTCGTCATAATTTTATCGTTTCAGTTCTGGAATACCTGAGTTTAGTACGCCGACATCGAAAATCTCTTTTATGCAGTTGTTGTTGAGATAACCCCGATAACCCAGTACTGAGGTGAGTACGGGAGTATTGCCATGACTCGTATAACGGATGCTTTTCGAAGGTTGAGGTAGACGATTTCCGAAGGTTTCTTGGTTATGTGTTGAAGGATGGATACAGCTGGATGTAGGATTTGCTAGTTTGGGTGAGATATTATGCTTCCCCTGTATCCCCAACACCTGATTGCATAACCGGAGAATTTCGGGAGTTTCATAGGTGGGAATTCAAGTAGCTCTTAGGATATCTTTCCGACGGATGTATGATATGAAATTGGGGTTTGACGTCTAGTGGTCCGCCTATTCACGGTTGGTTTTACAGTGGTCTCGTTGTGTCTTAAAGAGTCCTTGGCTATGCCGACTCGGGGACGCTTCGTATGTCATGTGCACTGCCTTGTACATGATGGTGCTGTACGATCGAGCCCGTGTAGGCCCCACCACGAAAACTTCGGACAAAATCTCTATCATATGTTTGTTCCGGCTTATTCTGCAAGCCAGTCCTTTGTTTTTGTTTTGAGTTGTGGTATTCGAGTTGCTTCAATGTCAAGTGTTGATTCCATACTTTTCCGAAATGGTGTTCTCATACTCCGATGTGAATACCAATCCTTCTCGACAATCGAGATTGTCATGTCAATCCTTTTCAACCGGCGTGTTTCTCTTCAAGTGGATCTGATCACTTCAACATCAGCAAGACCAATTATCTTTTCTTCTCAATGGTGTTTATTTCGTCCGTCTCCAAGTTGCCTTTGTTTTTTTCCGCCCACCCACCCTTTTTCCTCAAGGACTAAGATTTCTTTACCAAGTACCCTTTTATTTTTGTGAAGTTTCTCCATTCTTTTCCGTCAATGTTCTTACCCGGTGGTTCTCAAGAAGATGTTCTACTAGTTCGTCATTCCTCATTCCTTTCTCTTCTCCGGTGGATTCAAGTCAAGTTTTGTTGATCATACCTTTTTCCTCATTTCAATGTCTTCTCATACCGGTGCACCTCATTATCATTCTACTTCTCGCTATTTGTTATTCCGGAGTGCTCAAGATATCTCGAAGATTCGTGTTTCCACTCTGCATTCGTTCAAGCTCTTTCGAGATTGGTATCTCATTCAAGTCATTTAATTCAACCGGTGCAACATCTCTTTTAAATCTTTTCAACGGTGTTCTTTTGAGTGGGACCTAACCCACAGGTCTTTTCCCAGGATCTTACCTGACTCTTCTATTTTCCCAGAGCTATCCTAAATTCTTCTCCAAGTTTGACGTAAGAATGAGTTATCATCAGTCAAATGCTTTTCTCCAAGATCTTTCAAATTCTTTTCATAGTTGGCTCAACCTCTTCGCTTTTGATTCTTCCGGAGACATTGTGATGTTGCTCTTTTCACTCATCATCTCGATTGTGAGGATCGTGTTCTTTTCGTGCTTATCCATTTAACGTGAGTGTTGTGTTTTCATTCAAGTTCTCTAATTTTATCAAGTTTTCCCTCCTTCCTCAACTGGAGAGCTGTCTGAAATCTTTCTTACCCCTTGTGCCATTCTTTCAATAGTTCCGGAGGCAGTGTGTTGTTCATTTCATCAAGTATCCTCTCATCTTGTCAAGTTCATGTTCAATTACTTCCATGTTCAACCGGAGTGCTGCCCGAATTCTTCCCCTCTCATCTTGTTTTAATCGGAGTGGTTTCAATATCTATCTTATCACTAAACCTCTTGGTTCTCATCATATTCCTTGTTCCTCTTGTCCAACGAATTGTTTGCAATCTCGTACATCTCTGTTGTACTCTTTCTTTTAAATTGCTCAACCTCTCATGGTTCGTGGTTTCACTCGTTCGTCGAAGAAGCAACTTTGTTTTACCTCTCCTCTTCCTTTTCCCTCCGGTGCCATCCTAGATCTCGGGACGAGATCCTCTCGTAGTGGTGGAGTGTTGTAACGCCCCGGATGTAGCTTTCCATATTCGTAACTCCAACTCTTGCCTTTTTCCGGAGATGCGATATGATTTTACCTTCGTGGTTGGGTTTTGTTGTTTTGTTTTGCTTTTTGTTCATGTCATGCATTTCATCTCATCCATCATGCGCATTGCATCGGCATCGTTTTTCATAAAACTTGCATTCGCTCGTAGTTGCCGCGTCCCCCCTTGCTTTTGTTGATCGTTCCGAGACCAACCTTGTTTTTTTGTTTTCCCTCTTTGAGGGAGTCCTGGACTAGGGGGTGTCCGGACAGCCGGACTATCATTATCCGCCGGACTCCAAGACTACGAAGATACAAGATTGAAGACTCCGTCCCGTGTCCGGATGGGACTTTCCTTGGCGTGGAAGGCAAGCTTGGCGATACGGATATGTAGATCTCCTACCATTGTAACCGACTCTGTGTAACCCTAGCCTCCTCCGGTGTCTATATAAATCGGAGGGCTTTAGTCCGTAGGACAACATACATTACAACAATCATACCATAGGCTAGCTTCTAGGGTTTAGCCTCCTTGATCTCGTGGTAGATCCACTCTTGTAATACCCATACCATCAATATTAATCAAGCAGGACGTAGGGTTTTACCTCCATCGAGAGGGCCCGAACCTGGGTAAAAACATCGTGTCCCTCGTCTCTTGTTACCATCCGCCTAGACGCACAGTTCGGGACCCCCTACCCGAGATCCGCCGGTTTTGACACCGACATTGGTGCTTTCATTGAGAGTTCCTCCATGTCGTCACTGATAGGCTTGATGGCATCTTCAACCAGCAACGCTGTCCAGGGTGAGACTTTTCTCCCCGGACAGATCTTCGTATTCGGCGGCTTCGCCCTGCGGGCCAATTCACTTGGCCATCTGGAGCAGATCGAAAGCTACGCCCCTGGCCGTCAGGTCAGATTTGGAAGCTTAAACTTCACGGCCGATGTCCGCGGAGACTTGATCTTCTACGGACCCGAGCCACAGCCAAGCGCGCCGCACTGTGACGACGGGCATGATCTAGCTCTGCCACTGAACAGTGCCTTGGTGGCCGCACATGGATCCGCTTCGGCCATCAACCCGGAGCCGATCGCCCAAATCGAGGGCCGGTGGATAGACGCCGCCCTGGGGGCTTCAACATCCATGGCGATGGAGCCGAACACTAATCTTGTCCCCTGCGAAACTCGTGATTCCGAGGCGTCGGACTCCTCGCCGGACTCCGAACCTCCCGCGCCCCTACCAATCGATCCGGATTGGGCGCCGGTTATGGAATTCACCGCCGCGGACATCTTCCAATACTCGCCTTTTGGCGATATCCTGAATTCATTAAAACACCTCTCGTTATCAGGAGAGTCCTGGCCGGACTGTGGCCAAGATGGTTGGGGTACGGACGACGAAGAAATTCAGAGCCCACCCACCACCCACTTTGTAGCCACTATCGACGATCTAACCGACATGCTAGACTACGACTCCGAAGAAATCGACGCTATGGACGACGATGCCGGAGACGAAGAAAAAACAGAGCTTATACAGCACGACAGGACCACCTCGTCGCATGACATATATATGGTGGACACCCCAAAAGAGAGCGATAATGAGAACCAACGGGTAGCGACAGAAGATGACCCCGCCGATAAACGACCAAAACGGCGGTGCAGACGTCGCCCTAAAACCCGCCTCGACGACAACAACGCTACCAAGGAACCCGCAATACGGCAGGGCTCACAAGTGGACGACGAACATGCAAATAAGCAACCGTCCGAACATGACGAGTCAGATAATCAAGTCCAGGCCCGGTGAAAATAACAGTCCGGACGACCTCATGCCGGACACGCCGCAGGAGAGCAAGAACCTTCGGAAAAGACTCGTCAGTACTGCAAGAAGCCTGAAGAAGGAAAAATGGAGGCTCAAAACAGCGGAAGACACACTCAGAATGAGATGGAGCAAAGTGCTCAAAACCGCAGATAAGTACGGCCATGGCCACCAATCAAAGAGCTACCCGAAGCGCAAGCTGCTACCGGAATTCGACGAGGAGGCCATAGAGCCTCCACCGTCCAAAAATAAGGGGGCCGCCTGGTTGGATAGACGGCCAGATGACAGGCCAAATTATGACAGCGGCGCCACACATAAATCCACCAACGAACTTGGAAGGATAGATGGCCCAGCCAGGTCCATTTACGGGCCAAAGGAGAAGGCCCCAAGAAGCAAGGCAACACGTCAAGTGTCCAATGATAGCGGCACACACAAATACAGGGGCGCCGCACACCCACTATGTTTCACCAATGAGGTGCTGGACCATGAATTCCCAGCAGGATTTAAACCCATCAACATAGAGGCCTACGATGGAACAACAGACCCTGGAGTCTAGATAGAAGATTATATACTACATATACATATGGCCAGAGGAGACGATCTCCACGCCATAAAATACCTACCCCTCAAGCTCAAAGGGCCAGCCCGTCATTGGCTTAAAAGCCTCCCAGAAAACACTGTTGGAAGTTGGGAAGAGCTCGAGGACGCGTTTAGAGCAATTTTTCAAGGGACTTATGTCCGTCCTCCGGATGCAGATGATCTAAGTCATATAACTCAACAGCCCGGAGAGTCAGCGCGGAAATTCTGGAACAGGTTCCTTACGAAAAAGAACCAAATAGTCGACTGTCCGGACGCCGAAGCCTTAGCAGCTTTCAAGCACAATGTCCGAGATGAATGGCTCGCCAGGCACCTCGGTCAAGAGAAACCAAGGACAATGTCCGCACTAACAAGCCTCATGACCCGCTTCTGTGCGGGAGAGGATAGCTGGTTAGCAAGATGCAGCACCAGCGACCCAAGTACATCCGAGATAAGAGAGGGAAACAGAAAATCACGGCGCAGAAAAGAGTAGCGCCGGAATAAAGAGAAAAGCCTAAAGAGCGCGGCAGTCAACGCCGGATTCAAAAGCTCGCGGCCCAATAATAAAACACAGCCTCTTAAGGATGACAGTGACGAATTGTCCAACTTAAACAAGATTTTGGGTCGGATATGTCAAATCCACAGTACCCCCGGAAGGCCTGCAAATCACAACCACAGGGATTGTTGGGTTTTTAAACAGTCCGGCCGACTAAATGCCGAACACAAGGGGCTCGACACATCAAGCGAAGAAGATAAACCCCACCAGCAGAGCACCGGAAAACAAAAGACTTTCCCACAAGGGGTCAAAGCAGTAAACTCACTTCATGTGATAATACGAAAAAATAGTGCGGTACTTTCCAAAAAGAGCTTCGCGCGGTCCAACCCAGCAGACCGTAGAGATTGGATATCAAAACCAATCACTTTCGACCACCTGGACTATTCCAGAAGCGTTCGAAATGCGGGATGGACACCCCTGATATTGAATCCTATAATAGACGGATTACAATTTACTAACGTCCTAATGGACGGAGGCAGTGACTTAAACCTGCTATATTCAAACACAATCCATAGGATGGGGATAGACCCTACCAAAATCCGACACAGCCGCACTTCCTTCAAAGGAGTGACGCCAGGCCCATACGCCAAGTGCACAGGCTCTATATTACTAGAAGTCGTGTTCGGATCGCCGAACAATTTTTGACGCGAAAAATTAATTTTTCACATCGTCCCATTTAAAAGTGAATATCAAGCACTCTTGGGACGAATGGCTTTTGTCCGCTTCAACGCCATACCGCATTACGCGTCTCTTACACTCAAGATGCCCGGTCCGTGTGGCGCCATTTCAGTGCGAGGGTCACTTAAGGACCCCGGACTCGGATAGACGAATCCGGCCTCAGCAGGCTAGGGGCTCCCTAGCCGCATACCCCTTCACAGGGGGTTGCGTGCACAAACAACCGCGGGTTCATACAAACCCTGCTTTAATTATTTATATTTCTTATTTTACACATATTTTTCGCACGAATTGTTTCTAAAACTAAACGTTCCTCTCTTTCTACAGATGAACAACGTGCATACCCGTCCAGGATAACGGCGCAACGGAGACACAGGCGCAGACGTGCAGTAGGGACCCGTTGTGAGGATTCTTTTCAGATTAAGACCCTGCGTAAACCTTTTTTACTGTCTCTTGTTGTTATTCTCCCTTGGTTTCTTCCTATAGCCAAAGCGGAGCCTGACGCTTTGGCATCGGCCGCGTCAGAAGACCATGCCCGTACCCGGACACTAGGGGCTTAGGGCATCATTCTGCCCATTATTATAAAGACCGAACACCTTAGGGAGTGTTCGGCGTCTCGAGTTAGGCATTATATGCATCAGCTCCAAATCATGTCTTTGGTCAAATGTTGGGTTTGCCTGGCTCCTGTGTTTTGCTGCCTTACGTTCCGTATCACCGGCTAATGCGGCACCAGGAGAACTACTACGATTGTGCCCCAGTTCGGCTGGGCGAGCACCTCAGTAGAGAAAGCCGAAAACTGACTGTCATGATACAGCGAGAGACTGGTCAACCACTCGATCGACCACCGGAATGTTTAGAATTCCCCGCTTTGACGAAGGACCATTTCCCGGTCAGGCACATACGCACCCCGAATTCGGAGATGTGCAGTGCCACCAGGGGCTATATCGTAGCCCCACCCTCGAGCTCCACTGGCTAAGTGAAAGTGATAAAGCATTATAGTCCGGATTGCCTAGTTCGCTACGCTACCACCTCCTTAAACAGGACCGAGACGTCGGATTAAGTGTGAAAACGCGCTATTTTTGCAAACACCCCCGCACCCTGTGCGTGGGGACTGAAGCCGAAGACTGCAATCTTTCAAGTTATACAAATGTATACGTAAACGGCCGCACAGGAGAAGTTTTACTACTTGGGACGCACAAGTATAAAAAGCAGTTGTAACATAATCATCAATTTACAAGCTAATACGTTCATTTGAACGTGATATTTTTCGAGCACTGCGACTCTATTACACGAGCGCCACGCATAACTTCCCCGAAGTAGTGCTCGGCAGGGAGCCGGCTTTCATCCGAACCCTGGGCGGCAACAGCGGTGGCATCCATCTCCGGACAATGCGCCTTCACACGGGCAAGAGCCATCCGCGCGCCCTCAATGCAGGCCGACCGCTTCATGTCCTTTATATGCGGCACCGCTCCAAGGAATTGCTGCAGTAAGCCGAAGTAGCTCGTCGCCTTGGACCTCTCTGGCCAGACATGGGCCACGATGTCAGTCATGGCAAGTCCGGACAATCTATTTAGCTCGGCCCATTCGGCCAACCGGTCTGTCAACGGAAGTGAGCGATCCGGACTGTGGAATTGAGACCAATATAGCTCTTCCGTTTCGTGATCCCCCTGGCTCCGGAAGTGCTTAACGGCATCGGCCGCACTTGCAGCTAAGTCCATATACGGATCGTCCGTACTCCACAACTGCTCAAATCGAGCATACTTTCCATCCATAAACCGGTGACACAGCAGAAAAGGCTTGCCAGCCACGATCTCTCCGGCCTGGCGCAGTTCCTCCTTCATAGCCCGCATTGCAGAGCGGGCATCCTTGGCTTCGGCGGCGGCCTTCTTCAGGTCTTCCCGCTCCGATAAGCGCTCCTTTTCAAGAGCCTCATTGCGGTCGGTAGCATCCTTTAATTTCATGGCCAATTCGGCCACCTCTGCCTTGCTTCGGCAGTGCGCAGCCCTTTCGGCTTTCAATTCCTCGGCTGCCCTCGAGGCAGCCGCATCACTCCTTCGAGCTTGCTCCTTAGCTCGAGCAAGTTCGGCCCGAAGGTTCTCCATAGCAGTAGCACCGTCTGTACAACAGCATAAAATTTATCAGAGGAGGACTTCGACCCCCTTAAATAAAGCGACTGCGGAGAATTTATTTACCTTGCGACTCGTCAAGTCGCCGGTTGACAAGTGCGATGTCTGCATCCACCATGTCAAGTTGCCGACTTAACTCGGCAAACTCATTAGTCCGGCTGGCCCTCGGACTATCCGCCACCTGCATAGGAACAGCGGTATTCATTACTTGAGATTTCGATCCTCGGCACGCTGTCGTTCCCGACAACCTACCGAATCCCAGGGGCTACTATCTATACATGGCGCATTTTTATGTGCAAAACTCTTAAAAGACAAAAGGATGCATCATTCTTGCATACCTCAAATCCCGCCAGCAAACTCATGGTGGCATTACGCAATCCGCTCTCGGCGGACGAAATCCTTCCAACCACCCTACGCATCAACGCACGGTGATCTTCTGAAATGGACGCCCTCTTAAGCAGATTCTTCAGTTCTCCCGGCCGGATACTAGTGGGTGCCGAGCTCTCTGGCCCCTCCGGACTCGGGGATACCCTCCGTGACGATACTTCAGGCTCGCCCGCCTTATCTGACGGTGCTGCAGACGGAGGCGTTTCGCTCTCCATCATCTCCGGAAGAAGGTCCCCCGAAGATGAACTCATCTGAGAAGGATGCAGATCCGAAGTGCAAATATAAATATTTCGGTTACCCGCAGAAGCACAAATGAAGGTATTTCCTTACTAATTAACTCCCTCTTTCATACTCACGGCTCGCTGGAGGGCCGATCCTTTGGCGATGATTGTGCGTCCTGATTCTCTCCAGACGCCGGACCCCCCGGGGGAAGATCTCTTCCCACGTTTAGGGGATTTGGCCTCCGGATCTTCGGAGGCGGTCCTCTTCTCCCCCTGAAGGGAGGGGTTCTTGGTTCCCCCCTCTTCAGTCGCCCCTTTGGGCGAAATATTAGCTCCTCTATTTTCCCCTTCGCCCCCTTCTGTGGGCGAGACCTCCAACATTCTGACCAGCACGGGCTCCAGTGCGGTCTCTGGGAGGGGGGCCGGACACCTTATCAGCCTTGATCGCGCCACCCATTCCTGTGAAAAGTAACGGGTCAGGAGGCAAACTCTAGAGAGGCATATAAACAGAATGTCCGGACTCTGAGCTTTTTACCTGAGTATCCGGGCGATTGCGGCTTAGGCCTGCGTCCTCGGCTAATTCCGGACACGCCACCTGCGATCCGAAGAACAAGTTGTACATCTCCACGGGTGTCGCACCCATAAAGTGTTGGAGAATCCGAGGTCCCTCCGGGTTGAACTCCCATAGACGGAGAGGACGGCGTTTGCAGGGCAGAAGATGCCTGATTAGCATAACCTGCATCACCTTGATCAGGTCGATCTCCCTCGCTTGGAGATCTCGAATCCGGCCCTGCAGTGAGGGCACGTCTTCGGTCGGCCCCCAATTGAGCCCTTGGTTGACCCACGACATTAGCTGGCGTGGAGGTCCCGGGCGGAATGAAGGCGACGGCTTTTGCCTGCTGCCCTTCGGAGCGGTGATATAGAACCACTCCTGCTGCCACAGTCCGAGTTCCTCTTGGAAGGAACCCTCGGGCCACGGGGCATCAGCCTTTTTGCTTATGGTCGCCCCGCCGCACTCCGCTTGACACCCCCCGATCATCTTCGGCTCCACCTTGAAGGTCTTCAGCCACAGGCCAAAGTGGGGGGTGACGCGGAGGAAGGCTTCGCAGATGATAATGAATGCGGAGATATGGAGGATGGACTCCGGAGCCAAGTCGTGAAAGTCCAGCCCATAGTAGAACAGGAGCCCTCTCACGAAGGGGTCCGTTGGGAAGCCTAAACCCAGACAGAGGTGGGATACGAAGACGACGTATTCACCGGGCTCGGGGGCGGGCACGGCCTGCCCTTGGGCAGGCAACCTGTGCGAAACCTCGTAGGCCAGGTACTTGGCTTCATGCAACTTCAATATGTCCTCCTCCGTGACGGAGGAGGGCATCCACCGGCCCTGGAGGTCGGAGCCGGACATGGTTGAGGATCCGAAGCGCTCGAATCTGAGGCTCTGGGTGTTGGAACTGGGAGTGGGGAAGAGATTCGATGCGAGATTGAAGAACAAGGACGAGCCTTGGTCCTCTTATAAAGGGGGCAAAATACCAAGGGCCGTCTCCGTGACCGTTTGGGATTCACCTTCGATAGAGGAGGCGTGGCGACGGGAACGGTTGGGTTACCCACGCACGTATTGATGAGAATCCCGGAATAAGGGGAACACGATCTCTGCTTTGACAAGACGTGCCAAGGAAACCGCTTCGCTAAACGTGCTGAGGTGGTATGGTAAAAAGCGATTCAAAACAAAGGCTTGGTAGCGGTGTGATGTCACGCCGCGTAATACGTCAGCAGATTGAACTAAGTGTACATTTTATTCTCTTTACGGTGGAATGTGGAATTTATTTTGCAGAGCCGGACACTATCCTGGTGTTCATGATCTTCTCCGGATTATTCAAGGGAGGAACCCGCCTTGCAATGCCGAACATTATGCGCGCCGGACTTATCGTCATTGAAGCCTGGTTCAGGGGCTACTGAGGGAGTCCTGGACTAGGGGGTGTCCGGACAGCCGGACTATCATTATCCGCCGGACTCCAAGACTACGAAGATACAAGATTGAAGACTCCGTCCCGTGTCCGGATGGGACTTTCCTTGGCGTGGAAGGCAAGCTTGGCGATACGGATATGTAGATCTCCTACCATTGTAACCGACTCTGTGTAACCCTAGCCTCCTCCGGTGTCTATATAAACCGGAGGGCTTTAGTCCGTAGGACAACATACATTACAACAATCATACCATAGGCTAGCTTCTAGGGTTTAGCCTCCTTGATCTCGTGGTAGATCCACTCTTGTAATACCCATACCATCAATATTAATCAAGCAGGACGTAGGGTTTTACCTCCATCGAGAGGGCCCAAACCTGGGTAAAAACATCGTGTCCCTCGTCTCTTGTTACCATCCGCCTAGACGCACAGTTCGGGACCCCCTACCCGAGATCCGCCAGTTTTGACACCGACACTCTTGCCTAAACCGGAGTCTCTTTGCACAGCGCATCGACCCCTCGCGCGCGTGTCCGAAACTTCTCCGAACCCGACCCGAGCGGTCATGACCGTTGGATTCGGTTCATCCCCAAACATCTATAAAACATCATCGTTTTATTTATTGGACTCCCTAGCATATTTATTCTCGTCCGTCGGATTTCGATCGGATGATCCAAACTCCCCTCCTTTCCATATATAGTCCACCCCCTAGTCCATTTTTGTCAAACCCTAGAAATCCTCTCCTTTGTCCCCCCTAGCCGCCGCCACCTACAGCCTCCTCCCACCTCGGGATCCATCTCCACCCAATCCAACCACCGCCTCCATTTCCGTGCCCGACCAACCTCCTCTGGCCGCAGCCCCGCGTCTCCACGCTCGTGCCCGAGCAGGAGCTCCTCGAGACGGAGCTCATCCACGGCAGGCCCCTTGCCTCCCTCGACCCATCCATCCTCACCGTTTCCCGTGACCCTTCCTCGCCGGAGCCCCGCTTCTCCGCTGCTGCGCCAAGTCCCTCTGCTCGTTCCTGCCAAGTCCCGCCGCCGTGCCGTGCTCTCCTCCACGCGCTGCCCCACCGGATCTCTCCTTCCCCGAGCTCCAGTTCACCTCGCCGCCGTCGGGAACCGGTGTCCCGTGGCCGGGTCCGTCAGTCCGCGACCCCGCCTGACCTCCTTCCTCCGTCGCCAAGCCATCGCCTGCCGCCGCGCCCGCTCGTCCCGGCCTCCTCTACACCCGACTCGCCTAGCCCCCCTCTGCTTCGAATAGAGGAGGAGGACGCCTGCGCCGTCGCCTGCTCGAACTGCCCGTTGCTGCTGCCTCCCCGCCGCCGGATCGGGACGCCTCCGCCCGGTTCCTCTCTCGCCGTCGCCCTGTTTCCCCTACATCGAACGAGGAGGCGCACTGCGCGCGTTGACCCCTCCTCTGCTCGAGCAGCCGCCCTCGCCTCCCCGCGCTTGCGCCGCCAGGCCTCGTCGTCGCCGGCGAGCCCCACCGCCGGAGCTGCGCCCGCTCCTCTGCTTCGAGTCCCGGCGTCCCCGGTTCGCCAGCAGCGCCGCCGAAGCCCTGCCCGCGCCAAGCTGCCGCCGCGCCTGGCCCCTGCCTCGACTTGCTGCTGTTCCCGTTCTTCAGGAACGAGCAGCAGCTCGCCCGCTCGTCCCCGTTGACCGTTCGCCTCGCGCACTTGGGCTAGATCAGCGCCAAGGCCCAGCCGCGGCCTGCCAGCTCCTCCACCAACCGGCCCCTGCGGCCTGGTGAGCACCCAGACCCAGTCCTCTCTGTTGGCCCAGCCAGATGCGGCCCGTGTTATTTTTTTCCTGCGCTGTGATTTTAGCTTTATCCTGTGATTTACAGAATTGCAGAAAAGTCCCTCTAGATCATGCATTTAATAACTCATCAACCATGCATCGGTTTAAAATGATTTAAACATGTAAATGCTTAGAATTTTGTGTAGATTAATAATATGCCACTTTCATCCATGTTTAAAATATTTAAAATGTTGTTTACATTAATTTGCTCCTATGCCATGCTAAAATGATTTATTTCATAACTATTTAACCGTAACTCCGAATTTAATAAATTTTATATGTAAATGGGGTGGAAAAATGCCTAGATTAACTTGGTCCACTTTATTTTCTTGTTTAACAACATTAAAATGGTGTTTAGGGCAGAACAGTACCAAACCTAATATATGCATATGAGGAGTTTCCGGAGTTGTTGTTTTGTTGTTCCGGCCTCGTTTAAGCTTTCCTAGATAGGTAGTATTCATTTGCTTCACCCCCTTGCCGTGTTTAACAACATTTAATAATGATGAGTAGCATAACCGAGAGAGAACTAAATAATTGATGTGGTGTTTTGTCAATATGCAACTCGTTGCTTATTGAGCTCCACTTAATTTGTAGTGTTGTTTGTTTGCACTTTGCCATGCCATGCCTCATTAAACCGGACATGCATCATACTTGTGTGTGCATCATGCCATGATTATGCTTGTGTGATTACCATGTTGTTTGTTTCTTTCCGGGTTGCTTCTCTCGATAGCTTCGGTTTCGTTCCGGAGTTGTGAGGATTCATTCGACTACGTCCGTTTGTCTTCTTCTTGGACTCGTTCTTCTTCCTAGCGGGATTTCAGGCAAGATGATCATACCCTCGAAATCACTACTATCTTTGCTATGCTAGTTTGCGCGCTCTTTTGCTATGCCAATGCTACGATGCCTACCATTTGCTTGTCAGCCTCCCAAATTGCCATGTCAAACCTCTAACCCACCATGTCCTAGCAAACCGTTGATTGGCTATGTTACCGTTTTGCTCAGCCCCTCTTATAGCATTGCTAGTTGCAGGTGAAGTTGAAGATTTCTCCATGGTGAACAGGATTTTTGGTTGGGATATCACAATATCTCTTATATTATTAATGCATCTATATACTTGGTAAAGGGTGGAAGGCTCGGCCTTATGCCTGGTGTTTTGCTCCACTCTTGCCGCCCTAGTTTCCGTCATACCGGTGTTATGTTCCCGGATTTTGCGTTCCTTACGCGGTCGGGTGATTTATGGGACCCCCCTGACAGTTCGCTTTGAATAAAACGTGTCCAGCAAGGCCCAACATTGGTTTTACCATTTGCCTCACCACCACCTACCTTTCCCTTGGGAGTAATTAACACAAGGGTAATCTTTATTTTAGCCCCCCCGGGGCCAATGCTTGTCTAAGTGTTGGTCCAAACTAGAGCCACTTGCAGCGCCACCTTGGGGAAACTTGAGGTCTGGTTCTAGTTGTACGTACTGCTCATCCGGTCGTGGCCTGAGACGAGATACGCGCGGCTACTATCAGGATGTCGGCACGCCGGGAGGTTTTGCTGGTCTTGTTTTACCATTGTCGAAATGTCTTGATGTACCGTTATACCAAGTCTGATCGGAGTGTCTCGGGTGAAGGTCTATTCCTTCGTTGATCGCGAGAGCTTGTCATGGGCTAAGTTGGGACACCCCTGCAGGGTATAAACTTTCGAGAGCCGTGCCCGCGGTTATGTGGCAGATGGGAATTTGTTAATGTCCGGTTGTAGAAAACCCGAAGTTGGCCTTAATTAAAATACATCAACCGTGTGTGTAACCGTGATGGTCTCTTCTCGGCGGAGTCCCGGAAGTGAACACGGTGTTGGAGTTATGCTTGACGTAGGTTGCTATAGGATCACTTCTTGATCATACTTTTATCGACCGTGCTTTGCCTTCTCTTCTCGCTCTCATTTGCATATGTTAGCTACCATATATGCTAGTCACTTGCTGCAGCTCCACCTCATGCCTTTACCTTACCCATAAGCTTAAATAGTTTTGATCGCGAGGGTGCGAGATTGCTGAGTCCCCGTGGCTCACAGATACTTCCAAAACCAGTTTGCAGGTGCCTATGTTACCGAGCAGATGACGCAACAGAGCTCAAGGAGGAGCTCGATGAAGATCTTGCCCTTTGTGTTGTTTCGTTCTAGTTGTTCAGTAGTGGAGCCCAGTTGGGGTCGATCGGGGACCTTTGTCGCATTTGGGGTTCTTCTTTTATTTTGGTTCCGTAGTCGGACCTTGATTGTATTTGTATGATGTAATGCTTTATTCATGTAATGGTGTGAAGTGGCGATTGTAAGCCAACTATGTATCTCTTTCCCTTACGTATTACATGGGTTGTGTGAAGATTACCTCACTTGCGACATTGCTTTCAATGCGGCTATGCCTCTAAGTCGTGCTTCGACACGTGGGAGATATAGCCGCATTGAGGGCGTGACAGTCGTGATCCTCGACGACGACGGCGACGACGACGGAGGGCCTTCCAACCCGCCGCGCCAACCGGGGGAGGGGTGTAGCAGGGACGGCGGAGGTTTAGGCGGGGGCGGCAGCGGCGACGATGACGACGACGACGACGACGACGACGACGGCGACTACACGCGGTTCTACAGCCTCCTCGGCATGTAGACGCGTTGGGCGGGCGGCGAGGCGGGCGGCGAGGAGGGCGGCGAGGCGGGCGGCGAGGGAGACGGCGGGATTAGCCCGCCGTTTTTTTTATATATAAAATATGTTTATGTTTGAACGAACTCGCCGAAGTTTGCTATGTTTGTGCCGTGTTTGCGCCGTGTTTGTGCCGTCTTCAAATTTTTTAAAATACCGTGGGCGCCGCGACTGGGGGGCATCACGCCCCCAGTGCGCCGTTAGCGCCGGTGCGCCCCCAGGGGGCGATTTTTTGGCCCTCCTGGAGGGCCAACGGCTGGAGATGCCCTCATCCCTCATCTTGGTAACCTTTCTTTCCTCCGTGTCCTCAACCTCACCAACGCAAGCCTCACTGGCTCCATCCCTGCTGTTCTTGCAAGGTTACCTCGTATTAGAATTCTTGACCTTGGCCACAACAGTCTGTCAGGTCCAGTACCTCCTACCACATTCAACTTGTCTAGGCTTGAGATCTTGTTGCTGGGAACCAACAACCTAACTGGGCCTATACCAAGCAACCAAAGCTTTAATGTCCCCCTGTTACGAAAGATAGCCCTCCATCGGAACAAATTTACTGGTCATCTCCCATCAGGCCTAGAAGACTGCCAAAACCTTGAGGTAATCTCGATTGGTGGAAATCTTTTGGCGTGCCAACATGGCTCGCTAAACTGCCACGACTCTCCTTCGTTTCTATAGGCCAGAATGAACTTGTTGGCTCAATCCCCAGTGTGCTAGGCAACCTAACCATTCTCTCCGTGCTCGACATCTCATTCTGCAACCTAAGCGTCCAGATTCCAGTGGAACCGGGGGAACTCAGCCAACTCACTGTGCTGCACCTTTCATACAATCAACTTACAGGCTCCTTTCCTGCCTTCCTGGGGAACTTGTCTGACCTACAGTTCTTGGAATTAGAATCAAATCTGTTGCCCGGAACAGTACCAGCAACACTTGGGAACATCATGTAAAGAGAAGTAGTTTGCGGTAAACGTATGCTTCGAGCAGGGACGTATTCGTGTTAATATAGGCAATACAGATTACAAGGCGCAGGTGGTTAGGAGTCTTTTCCCCTACTCCAAGCTGCAAAGGATGAGGATAAGCTCAAACTAACCTCCTGCGGATATGTACGTATAAGCACATCAATTACATCATCGTGACATACATGTCACGTTACACAACTAGCCTATCATCTAACATCCTCCCTCAATCTCAACATGTGAAGGTTTAGATTGTTCTTGAAGGCTTGAAGTTGTCGAACTTGCAAGGGTTTGGTGAAACCATCAGCAACTTGATCTCCAGTTGGAATGAACCGTACTTCCAACAACTTTTGTGCAACTCTTTCACGAACAAAATGATAATCAATTTCTATATGTTTTGTTCTTGCATGAAACACAGGGTTAGCAGAAAGATAAGTTGCTCCAAGGTTATCACACCATAATTGTGAGACATGTGATCTCCCAATACCCAATTCATTGAGTAGTGTTTCTATCCACATTACCTCAGCAGTTGCATTTGCCAGAGACTTATATTCAGCTTCTGTACTTGACCGAGACACAGTTGCTTGCTTCTTTGCATTCCAGGATATGAGATTTGAGCCAAGGAAAACAGCAAAGCCGCCAGTGGATCGCCTATCATCAGGACATCCAGCCCAATCTGCATCTGAAAAGGCACTTACTGCTGTTGAGGAAGACTTACACAATTTCAGTCCTGTTTCAACACTTCCTTGAAGATACCTCAAAATTCTCTTTACAGCTGTCCAATGCACTGTGGTAGGAGCATGCAAAAACTGACAAACTTTGTTAACAGAGAAAGAAATGTCTGGTCTTGTTAGAGTTAAATACTGAAGTGCACCAACTACACTTCTGTATTTTGTCCCTTCCTCTGGACTCAACAACACTCCTTCATGCAAAGACAGCTTATCAGTTGTAGACATGGGTGTGCTAGAGGGTTTGCAATCTTTCATACCTACACGCTTGAAAGAATCTAGGGTTAGTGAAAACTAATAAATTAGGCCAACTTTGTCAGTCTATCCTTAATATAGAAATAAATTGAAAGGTTAAAATAAGAAGAAAGTCCAATAAAAGTATATCAGAATCAATCCCTCTTATTAGATTTCTATAGAAGAGATAAATGCTTTATCGAAGGAAATAAGAAAAAAGGGTATGTTGCTACTCTTTTGAAAGAAAAAAATAGGAATTCCCGAAGTAATGTCTAAACCCAAGGATTTCACAAATCAAAGATAAAGGATTCCAGAACAAGTAAACACAATTTTCATCTCTGGCATATTTTTCCTGAGTTAACACTATACCATCATGCACCTTTTTAACCTCAATACCTAGGAAGTAATGTAACTCTCCTAGATCCTTAAGAGCAAACTCATGTTTTAACTGTTTTAGCAATGCTGAGGTGGCCTCTTGAGATGAACTAGCGACAATTATGTCATCAACATAAATTAACATGTATATCATCACCTTTCCCTTTTTAAAGAAGAACAAGGAAGTATCTCCCTTGGAAGCTCGAAACCCAAGTTGTTGTAGCTTTGCACTTAGCCTTGAATACCAAGCTCTAGGGGCTTGTTTAAGACCATACAGAGCTTTGTCCAGTTTGCACACATGATTTGGTTTTGACCCATCTTCAAACCCAGGTGGTTGTTTCATATAGACTTCCTCTTCGAGAACGCCATGTAAGAACGCATTCTGTACATCCAATTGGTGAAGATTCCATCCCCTGGAGACAGCAACAGACAAAACAAGTCTGATAGTAGCAGCTTTAACAACCGGACTAAACGTGTCCTCATAATCAATGCCATATCGTTGTTTAAAGCCTTTAGCTACCAACCTAGCTTTGTATCTCCCTATTGTGCCATCAGGTCTTTTCTTGATTTTATAAACCCATTTGCAATCTATAATATTCCTCCCTTGCTTGTGAGGAACTAAGTGCCACGTTTAAATTTTTTGAGTGCATCATACTCAACATTCATAGCATTTTTCCAACTTACGTTATTTAGGGCTTCAGCTAGGTTCTGTGGTTCTCCAGTAGATGCAAAATTTGCAAACTTAAAGTTCCTTTCATACCTGACCGTCCCATCCTTGTACACTATGGGCTTTAAAATACCTTTCTGAGATCGTGTAGTTACTCGCTGAGGTGAAGCATCGATGGCCACAGAGGATCCCGAACCGCCACCTCGTACTGAGTCCAGCCTGCCCCGCGCAGCCGAATCTCCCTCGTCTGTCGCGCGCCTGGGCTGGCTCAAATCCCGCGCCTGTGGGCCTGGTGAAAGCGACCCGCTGTCGCCGGACAGCGCGCGATCCGCAGACCGACCGCCATCATTGCTTCGGGCCCGCTCCGCCCTGTCTCCACTCGGCACGCGACAGCTGTCAGGCGCAACCGGGGAACCCACCGCGCCGCCCGACCGAGTGGCAGACCCAGCTGACGCGTCATCCGCTGAGTGGCGGTCTGCGGATCCTGGGGAAGGCGGCGTCTGCGGCGCCTCCAGATCCTCCTCGGGATCGCTTTCCACGCCAGAACCGTCAGGTTCAGAGTCGGCAGGCGGATCCGCCTCGTGTCCTGCGCCTGGCTGAGGAGCGCCCTGTTGCTGCATAAAATCACGGTGGTTTTGGGCGGCGTTTTTTTTATTTTTGCCATCATTAGTAGGGCTATTACTACACAATTGATCATCAGCAATATTCTCACCCCCTTGATCGATTGGGTTCAAAAGCTCTGGAGGCAACAGAAGTATTTCAGAACGTAATTTTGCTCCGGCATTGGGATGTAAAGTAGAGAAAGGAAAAATGTTTTCATCAAAAACTACATCCCTTGAAATATAGACACGTCCTGTAGGAATATCAAGACATTTGAAACCTTTATGAAGATTACTATACCCAAGGAAGACACACTGTTTGGATCGGAATTGGAGTTTGTGCTTGTTATATGGCCGAAGGTTAGGCCAACAAGCGCAACCAAAGACTCTGAGAGCTGAGTAGTTGGGTTTTTCATGATATAATCGTTCAAGAGGGGTTTCAAAGTTGATAACTTTACTAGGCAAGTGGTTGATCAAATATGTGGCGGCAACGAAGGCTTCATCCCAAAACTTGAGGGGCATGCAAGCTTGGGCAAGAAGAGATAAACCAACCTCAACTATGTGCCGGTGTTTCCGTTCTGCTGACCCATTTTGTTGGTGAGCATAAGGACAAGAAACATGATGAGAGATGCCATTTTTTGTGAAGAAGGAGTTGAGTTTTTCATACTCCCCACCCCAGTCTGTTTGAAGAGCAAGGATTTTGCGATTGAATTGCCTTTCAACAAGGTTTTGAAAGTCATGAAATTTTTGGAAAACTTCAGACTTATGTTTAATGAGATAAATCCATGTAAACTTGCTGAAGTCATCTATGAAACTCACATAAATTTTTTTTCTTCCTACTGTTTCAACAGCAGGCCCCCAAACATCGGAGAAGACAAGTTCTAAAGGAAACTTTGATTCACTTATTGACTTTGGATATGGTAGCTGGTGACTTTTGCCCTTTTGGCAAGCGTCACATACAAACTCATTATTGAAAGGAATATCACATGGGAGGTTATTGTTGCTAACAATTTTCCTAACGATGACTGAAGAAGGATGACCTAAACGCCGGTGCCACCTATCTGAAGATAATTTGATGGCACTTAGCACTTGCTTCTTGGCGTTTCCCCCCACGTGTTTGATAGGATAGAGACCTCGTCTACCCTTGCCTCGAAGTAGAACCTTCCTCGTTCCCTGTTCCTTGACAAGAAAAAATCGAGGATGAATTTCAACGAAAGTGTTGTTGTCGGTGGCAAGCCGACTGGCTGAGATTAAGCTTTTATCAGCTTCAGGGACATGAAGAATTTTGTTTAGGTGAAGATCGCGATCAGGGGTGTGTATAGCCGAATAACCAACGTGTTGTATAGCCATACCTGAACCGGACGCAGTATGGATCTGCTCGCCGCCGGTGTACCTGTCGCGCACCGTCAGTTTCTCCAAGTCGCCAGTAATGTGGTCGGTGGCGCCGCTATCCAGGTACCAATTTGTGTCCACCCCATACTGAGGTGTCACCATATTGGCGGACTTCTCCTCTTCTCCCTGGTACGACTCGTCGTAGCGCTTCCAGCATTTCCAGGCCGGGTGGCCTGGCTTGCCACAGATCTGGCACACCACCTTGGGTGCAGAGGCAGAGTTATTGTAGTTGCCCCTGCCACCTCCGCCGCGGCCGTTTTGCTTGGTGTAGGGACGACCGCGATCACCACCAGTGTTGCCGCCGCCTTGCCTGCCGCGGCCGCGGTCACCACCACCACGGCCACGCCCTCGTGTCGCCGCGTTCGCCGAGGACTGCGATCCCCCATGGCGGAGATTCATCCGTGTGTCGAAGCTGACGAGCTGCGAGTACAGCTCCAGCACGGTGACTGGCTCCACTCGGGAGCACATGGCGGAGACCACCGGGTCGAAGTCTTCTTCAAGCCCGGCCAGGATATGGGACACGACGTCCTCCTCGTCCACCCTCTTTCCTGCTGCAGCAAGTTCGTCACAGAGAGTGCGGATCTTGCCAACATACTCGGTGATGGAGCTGTTCCCTTTCTGAAGATTGGCGAGGGAGATCCGGACGTTCACAGTCGCGGCACGGGTCTGGGAGGCCAGCATCCCCTGGACCGTGTTCCATAGCTCGGCCGAGGTGTGGCAGGTGGCAACCTGAATTGCCATCTCACGGGGCAGCGTTGTCAGAAGATATGAGAAAACTTGCTGATCTTGTGCATACCAGGTTTGAAACTCCGGATTGGGCGCCTTCTTCTTGGTCTTCCCGTCGGAGTCCGTGACCTCCAGCTCCATGGGTGGCACCGGATGATCGACGTTGAGGTACTTCTGCATCTGAGCACCTCGGATGGCAGACAGAACCGTCGCCCGCCATAGCGCCTGGTTGCCCTTGCTGAGCTTCTCGGAGGCGACGTGAGCGAATGGAAAGGATGGGAAGGTATTTGAAGATGCCTCCATGGATGAACTCGAGAGGGGCTCTGATTACCATGTAAAGAGAAGTAGTTTGCGGTAAACGTATGCTTCGAGCAGGGACGTATTCGTGTTAATATAGGCAATACAAATTACAAGGCGCAGGTGGTTAGGAGTCTTTTCCCCTACTCCAAGCTACAAAGGATGAGGATAAGCTCAAACTAACCTCCTGCGGATATGTACGTATAAGCACATCAATTACATCGTCGTGACATACATGTCACGTTACACAACTAGCCTATCATCTAACACATCAGATCTCTTTTGCATCTTGATATCCGACTGAATCGCCTCCAAGGGAACCTTGATTTCTTGGGCAGCCTTTGCAACTGTAGGCAGCTTCAAATCCTTGCCATATCAAAAAATTCATTCACCGGGAGTTTTCCTAACTATGTTGAAAACCTCTCTCAGAATCTACTAGAATTTACAGCAATCAGGAACAAGTTAACCGGCAGGATTCCAGCTACACTGTCAAATCTAAGTGATATCCGTAAAATAAGCTTCAGCGACAACCAACTAACTGGAGAAATCCCAGAATCCATCATGATGTTGGAGAATCTCGAGGCACTTGATCTCTCTGAAAACAGCATGACTGGACCAATCCCCGCACAATCGGGTATGCTGAAGAACATTGTAATTATAGCTCTCAATGATAATAAATTCTCTGGCTCCATACCAGATGGCCTAGTAAACATTACTACAATACAGTATATTTTCCTGTCCTCTAACAATCTATCTTCGACTATACCATCACACCTATTTCATCTTGATAACCTTATAGAATTAAGTATGTTCCATAACACCCTAACAGGACCCTTGCCTTCTGACCTAAGCCACATGCAAACAACAACAACAACAACAAAGCCTTTAGTCCCAAACAAGTTGGGGTAGGCTAGAGGTGAAACCCATAAGATCTCGCAACCAACTCATGGCTCTGGCACATGGATAGCAAGCTTCCACGAACCCCTGTCCATAACTAGCTCTTTGTCGATACTCCAATCCTTCAGGTCTCTCTTAATGGACTCCTCCCATGTCAAATTCGGTCGACCCCGCCCTCTCTTGACATTCTCCGCACGCTTTAGCCGTCCGCTATGCAGTGGAGCTTCTGGAGGCCTGCGCTGAATATGCCCAAACCATCTCAAACGATGTTGGACAAGCTTCTCCTCAATTGGTGCTACCCCAACTCTATCTCGTATATCATCATTCCGGACTCGATCCTTCCTCGTGTGGCCACACATCCATCTCAACATACGCATCTCCGCCACACCTAACTGTTGAACATGTTGCCTTTTAGTCGGCCAACACTCCGCGCCATACAACATTGCAGGTCGAACCGCCGTCCTGTAGAACTTGCCTTTTAGCTTTTGTGGCACTCTCTTGTCACAGAGAATGCCAGAAGCTTGGCGCCACTTCATCCATCCGGTTTTGATTCGATGGTTCACATCTTCATCAATACCCCCATCCTCCTGCAACATTGACCCCAAATACCGAAAGGTGTCCTTCTGAGGTACCACCTGGCCATCAAGGCTAACCTCCTCCTCCTCACACCTAGTAGTACTGAAACCGCACATCATGTACTCGGTTTTAGTTCTACTAAGCCTAAACCCTTTCGATTCCAAGGTTTATCTCCATAACTCTAACTTCCTATTTACCCCCGTCTGACTATCGTCAACTAGCACCACATCATCCGCAAAGAGCATACACCATGGGATATCTCCTTGTATACCCCTTGTGACCTCATCCATCACCAATGCAAAAAGATAAGGGCTCAAAGCTGACCCCTGATGCAGTCCTATCTTAATCGGGAAGTCATCGGTGTCGACATCACTTGTTCGAACACTTGTCACAACATTATTGTACATGTCCTTGATGAGGGTAATGTACTTTGCTGGGACTTTGTGTTTCTCTAAGGCCCACCACATGACATTCCGCGGTATCTTATTATAGGCCTTCTCCAAGTCAATGAACACCATATGCAAGTCCTTATTTTGCTCCCTATATCTCTCCATAAGTTGTCGTACCAAGAAAATGGCTTCCATGGTCGACCTCCCAGGCATGAAACCAAACTGATTTTTGGTCACGCTTGTCATTCTTCTTAAGCGGTGCTCAATGACTCTTTCCATAGCTTCATTGTATGGCTCATCAGCTTAATTCCACGGTAATTAGTACAACTCTGAACATCCCCCTTGTTCTTGAAGATTGGTACTAATATACTCCGTCTCCATTCTTCTGGCATCTTGTTTGCCCGAAAAATGAGGTTGAAAAGCTTGGTTAGCCATACTATCGCTATGTCCCCGAGACCTTTCCACACCTCAATGGGGATACAATCAGGGCCCATCGCCTTGCCTCCTTTCATCTTTTTTAAAGCCTCCTTCACCTCAGACTCCTGGATGCGCCGCACAAAATGCATGTTGGTCTCATCAAAGGAGTCGTCCAGTTCAATGGTAGAACTCTCATTCTCCCCATTGAACAGCTTGTCGAAGTACTCCCGCCATCTATGCTTAATCTCTTCGTCCTTCACCAAGAGTTGGCCTGCTCCGTCCTTGATGCATTTGACTTGGCCAATATCCCTCGTCTTCCTCTCCCGGATCTTAGCCATCTTATAGATGTCCCTTTCACCTTCCTTCGTGCCTAACTGTTGGTAGAGGTCCTCATATGCCCGACCCCTTGCTTCACCAACAGCTCGCTTTGCGGCCTTCTTCGCCATCTTGTACTTCTCTATGTTGTCTGCACTCCTATCCAGGTATAGGCGTCTGAAGCAATCTTTCTTCTCTTCAATCGCCTTCTGGACATCATCATTCCACCACCAGGTATCCTTATCTTCGCTTCTCCTTCCCCTGGACACTCCAAACTCCTCCGAGGCCACCTTACGAATGCAAGTCGCCATCTTCATCCACACATTATCCGCATCCCCTCCTTCCTCCCAAGGGCCCTCCTTAATTACCCTCTCCTTGAACACCTGAGCTATCTCCCCCTTGAGCTTCCACCACTTCGTTCTAGCGACCTTGGCACGCTTATCCCGCTGGACACGAATCCGAAAGCGGAAGTCAGCAACCACCAGCTTATGCTGGGGTACAACACTCTCCCCAGGTATCACCTTACAGTCTAGGCACGCACGCCTATCTTCTCTTCTCGAGAGGATGAAATCAATTTGGCTAGAGTGTTGGCCACTACTAAAAGTCACCAGATGTGATTCTCTCTTTCTAAAGAGGGTGTTAGCTACAATCATGTTGTAGGCTAGAGCAAAGCTTAAGACATCTTCTCCTTCTTGATTCCTGATGCCATAGCCAAAGCCCCCATGCGCCCCTTCAAAAGCTGTGTTAGATGTACCCACATGGCCATTGTGGTCTCCTCCTATGAAGAGCTTCTCACCAATTGGTACACTCCTAACCATGTCTTCCAAGCCTTCCCAGAACTCCCTCTTGGTGTTCTCATTGTGGCCTACTTGCCGGGCATACGCGCTGATAACACTGAAAACCAAGTCCTCAACTACCAGCTTGACCAGGATAATCCGGTCCCCACGTCTCCTGACGTCTACCACTCCATACTTGAGGCTCTTGTTGATCAAGATGCCTACGCCATTTCTGTTTGCAGCCGTCCCCGTGTACCACAGCTTGAAGCCGGTATCCTCCACCTCCTTCGCCTTCTGTCCTCTCCATTTGGTTTCTTGGACGCAAAGGATATCAACACCTCTCCTCACCGCTGCATCAACTAGCTCCCGAAGCTTCCCTGTCAAAGACCCTACGTTCCAGCTACCTAAGCGAATCCTCCTAGGCTCGGCTAGCTTCCTTACCCTTCGCACTCGTCGAGTCAAATGCAAAGACCCTTGCTCATTTTCCACTACATCCGGGCGCTGATGTAGCGCGCCACTAAGGATGCGACGATCCGATCCTCGCTCACTTGCCACCGTATCCGGATCAAGATACGGCGCGCCACTTGGGGGGTGACGGCCCGGCCCTTGCCCATTTTCCACTACACCCGGGTTCTGATGTGGCGCGTCGCTGAGAGGGTTACGCCCCAATGAAAATCTTTTGGGTTTCATCTCCATAAGAGTGGCTGAGTTTTTACGTTGGCTCGCCAAGCCTATCACAACCCTCCTCCTTTACCCGGGCTTGGGACCGGCTATGTTGAGACAACATAGGCGGAGTTACCTAAGCCACATGCAAGCCATTGACAAAATAGACTTATCCTCTAACCTCTTGGTTAGTCGCCTCCCAAGTTCGTTTGGGCAGCTTGAGATGTTAAACTATCTAAATCTATCCCAGAACTTATTTGAGGATTCAATCCCAGATAGTTTCGTCATTTGACCAACTTAGCAACTTTGGACCTATCCTATAACAATCTTTCAGGTGGAATACCAAATTACCTTGCAAATTTTACCTACCTTACTGATCTGAACCTCTCCTTTAATGAGCTACAAGGGCAAATACCAAATGGATGTGTTTTCTCAAACCTAAGCTTGCAATCATTGATTGGGAATAAGGGGCTGTGCGGTGCTCCACGTATTGGATTCTCACCATGTTTGGACAAGTCAGCTCATAGTCGGCACTTTCTCAGGTTCATACTCCCTGCTGGCATCGTAGCAGTTGGTGCCTTAGCAGCGTGTGTATACCTCATCGCCAAATGGAAGAAGCAAAAGCAGCTAGATGTTACAAATTCCATTCACATAGCTGATGTTATCAGCCACAAGTTAGTATCCTACCATGAGATTGCACGTGCTACAGAAAACTTTAATGAGAGCAACCTCCTTGGAAACTTTGGCAAAGTTTTCAAGGCCCAACTGGGTGATGGTTTGGTAGTTGCAGTAAAAGTGCTGAATGTGAAGTGCTGCGGATGGCTAGGCATCGCAACTTAATAAGGATACTAAATACTTGTTCCAACATGAATTTCAGAGCATTGTTGCTTCAGTACATGCCCAATGGCAGCCTGGAGTCACATTTGTACGGGGGAACTAGGGAACCATTGGGATTCATCAAGAGATTGGACACTATGCTTGATGTGTCGGAGGCAATGGAATATCTGCACCATCATCACCATCAAGTTGTCATGCACTGCGACCTTAAGCCTAGTAATGTGTTGTTTGATGAGGAGATGACATCGCATGTTGCGGACTTTGGAATTGCTAAATTACTTATCGGTGATGACAACTCCATGATTTCAGCAAGTATGCCGGGAACAATAGGGTACATGGCACCAGGTACATACATACATCTATACTTGGTATAATTAAGCTTTATCAACTTAATTATTGGAAAGATGCTAGCTCTTGACATTATTAATCATTGTACTCTTGAACTTTTTTTCTCTAACAGAGCTTGCACTCATGGGGAAGGCTTCAAGGAAAAGTGATGTGTTTAGCTTTGGGATCATGCTTCGCTGGGAAGAGTCCTACGGGTCCCATGTTCATTGGAGAAGTCAGCCTCAGGCAGTGGGTATCCCAAGCATTTCCATCAAGGCTCATGGATGTTGTGAATGAGAGGTTCCTGCAGCGTGAGGACATTGATCACAGATTTCATCAGCAAACCAGTACTACTTGGTCTCCAGCATCATCTTCCATACGGTTTGATGCCAACCTGCTTGTGTCGATATTTTTTTTTTGGAAAAGGAGGATGACCCCCGGCCTCTGCATCTGGGAGATGCATGCGGCCATTTTATTAATTATTCTCGAGGAACTTACAAAGTAGAACAACAATATGTCTGAATCCGTCATCTTGGAAACATCTGCCGCTACTCCTATCTAAATGATGAAGGGGTGCAAGTTTTTTGGGCCACATACCCAGACCTCTCAACATATGCTTGTGTAGATATTTGAGGTATGTCTGGTTTGTTCGAGCGAATCCCCTGAGCAAAGGATGACAATTAACGATGTGGTTTTGAAGCTGAAGGACATAAAAAAGGATCACTTTGCCTCTGAATTGGCAAGGGAAAAGGCCTCAGGCTAAGAGCTCTTAGCTAGACTAGTTCGGTGATGTCAGTGTGATTTGGTTCCTACTGAACTTCCGTCACACTGTACTCTAGTATGCATTTCCATATATTTGGTTGGATAATTATTTAGGGAATCTTTGGTTAAATATATAAAGCTAATTTCTTAATAAATCTAGAATTTAACCTCAACACAGTTATGTTGAAAACATCAATTGCGACGTCCAATTCTAGCTCTGTTTCTACAACATGAAGATGACCTGATGATTTATTGGAGCTAGGGGTCAATTTCTGCTGAACACGTGCACACACAAACCAAGAATCAGGTACAAGAAAAAAACAAAAGGAAAACGCTTGGAGCCGGTCGACCGGCTGAAACTCCGCCAGTCAGATCCAAGCTGGCGACGGGCCCCCACACACACGGCTTAAGCCTTTCCTTATCCCTTCTGCTGGACCGCTCCTAGCCATTCATTCCAACGTAGCTTTCCTTATCCCTCACGCGTCTTCTTCCCCTGCTGCCTCCATCTGCATCTTTCTCGCCGGCCGCCGATCCAGTACGATCCTGCGCGAATCCGGCTCCATCCACGCATCAACCTCCCCCGCAAATGGGCGCTACTTTGGGAGGGCCACCCACCATCGCGCGAGGCAAGAGAGGGAATACATGGCCAGGGACGCCGATGAGGTGCGGTGCCGGGGAGCGGCCGGGGGTTTGCTTCAACTGGGAGGATGCTGGTGCGCGGCGATGGAGGTGGCCGCCATGAATATTTTGCTGGAATCGCTTCTTACTTTTGCTGGAACCTTGTCTCAATTTTGCTGCAATTGAGGATGGTGGTGCCGTCGTCGCCGTGATTTTTTCCTGCATCAATTTGTTTTTTGCTAGAACCATCTCTTGTTTTTGCTGCATTAGGTGAAGATGGTGGTGGGCGGTGACTGCGGTGCCCGCCGCATTTTATTTTTGCTGGAACCACTTCAGTGTTTTGCTGGAACCCCTTTTCTATTTTGCTACAATTGAGAAGATGTTACCGTCCCCACCATGATTTTTGCTACAATTTTTTTTTGTTGGAACTATATTTGATTTTTGCTGGAACCATTTCCGATTTTTGCTGGAAACCATCCCTTCTTTTTTTTTTGCTACTACCGGCTTTGTGTTTTGCTGGAATGAACACCCATTTTTGTTACTACTGTCTTTTGGGTTTTGCTGGGACAACGATTTTTTGCTACCACCATCTTGGTTTTTTGCTGGAACTAGTGTTTTTTTTTTGCTTCCAATAGCTCGGCTTGCGAGAGACGCTGTGGCCGCATTAATGTTGCAACCAGAGCGACGGCAACACCAGCGAGGACCTGTGTTTTGCTGCCAACGCCGGAGAGGGAGCATCCATGGATGCAACAGGGGAGCGGTTGGGTGGGGGGAGTCAACGGCGGGAGCTGCGCGAGACAGGAGACGCAGGGAAGGTGCGTGAGGGCAAGACGCGTGAGGAAGGTCTCTGGGGCGAACCGTTTTTTTTTTTTTTTTTGCTAAATACGACGGCCAGGATTATTGGCATCCGGTGGCTAGCGCGTGGCCGGCCCAAATTTGGGCCGGTGCGCCGATGCCTAGTACTACCCAAAACAAAAATACCCTGCATATTCATTGTTTGCGGCAGGGTGGAGGCCAGCAGGCAGGAGCAGTACCTCCGAGGGTCGTGGCAGCGGAGCCAGGCAGCCGCGCGGCGGCGCAGCGGCACTGGCCGACTGGCCAGTCGGGGGAAAAGAAAGGCGGGCCACGGGGCGGAACGACGAGCAGGAGCCAGGCTCTCGCACCTTGCACTTGCGCAGGACGGCGACGGGGAGGCCGGGAGGGCGACGAACGGCAGCGCTCGCACCACGGACGGCGGGAGGGAGGGGAGCTCCTATACAGCGATGCAGGCGCCCGTTAACGATCCGGCGCCTGGAGCACTGCTAGCATGGGCTGGCCCACTAGCGTGCTGCCCCAATTTTTTTAATTTCTTTTTACGAAAATAAAAATGTGAAATGAAGAAAGGTTTACAGATTTAAAGAAAAAAAATTCATCCATTTGAAAAAATACATTCACATCTTTAATTTTAAAAAGTTCATCAATTTGAAAAAAAGTTCATTCAAATTGAAAAACAGTTCATCCAATTTAGCAAAAGTTCATTAAATTTGAAAAAAGTTCGTAGAAATTGAAAAAAAGTTCATGGAACTGAAAAAAAAGTTCATAAATAAAAAAAAGTTTATCTATTTTTACGACAAATGTTTATTAAATTTCGTAAAAATTTCATCAATATTCAAAAAAGTTCGTCAATCTTAAAAAAGTTCACAGAATTTTCAAAAAAAAATCGTCAACCGGCGCCTAGATGGGCCGGTCCATTTACGGACGCCACAGGAGCCAATTAACAAAATGCCCGTTAACTGGCGCCTGTGGCGCCAAATAGGAAATGCCGGAGGTAGTGGTCGGTCTAGATCGGGAGGCGGCGCGAGCGACTGTTGGGAGGCTGAGGCACGATTATGGTTGGGCTGTGCAGCGTGCAAGCTCTAGTTCGTCGGGTTTGTGCGTGATAGGCTGTGTTAGGCTAGGCACAAAAATATCCAACGCCTCAGACCAACGTGCGACAGCTATATCTCGCTTCTAGCGCAATAGCTAATGTCTCGCTGAAACTTGTGAGTGCTCACTAAGTAACGGCCTCGCTCGCTCGGGCGCTCATTCAGTCGTTGCGTTTTGCTTGTGTTCTTTTTTTTTTCTTTCCGGTTCTTCTTCGGTCTTTCTGTTTCTTCTTGCTTTTTTGGGTTTTCCCTTTGTTTGTTCATCCTTTTCTGTTTTATTCCGGCTTTACTATTTTTTCCTTTTTATCTTCAGTTTTCTTTGATTTTCCATTGGTTGCTTTCTCTTTTTATTGGTTTTTCCATTTTTATTCCATTTTCCTTGTTTTTTCTATCTTTCTTAGTTTTAAACATTTTAAATATGTTTTTCTTTGGTTTTGGTCTATTTTTCTTTGGTTTCTCATGGGATTTCACAGTTCTCCTTGGATTTTTGTTTTTGAGGTATTTATTTTATTTCTTCGACCATTTTTCTTCATGTTTTTATTCAAACACATATCTACATTTTCATGCACATTTTAAATTTTTGTGTATACAACAGCAATATAGCTTTATGCATGTTTAATATTTTCAAAATACATGATTAACATTTAAAAAATATATGATTGATGACTTTTTCCAATACACATTGTACATTTTTGGTATATATCAGGCATATTTTTTAATACATGTTTAATATTTTTAAATTCATAATTAATATATTTTATAGATGATCCACACTTTTAAAAATTATTTTTTTTCTGTTCCATAATTTTAATACATGTTCTACAATTTTGTCCATGTGAGAAACATTTTTTGTACATATTTAACCTTTTTGAAGTAGTTGATTAACATTTTTTTCGATTTTTTGTGTTTGATGACTACATTTGTTATACGCATAATACATCTTTTGTATATATCAGGACGTTTTGTATATATGGTTAACATTTTGGAAATATATGATTAACATTTTAATACATGATAACATCTTTCACAATTTTTGTATTTATGTTCAAAAATTTTAATACATGTTCTATATTTTTGGTATACATCAGGGAACAATTTTTTATACACGTTTAACATTGGAAAAATGATGAATATTTTTTTTCAAATGCTTGATTAAAAAAATTAAGTACATGATCAACTTTTTCATAAACATTGTATTTTCTGTATACATTTTCCATATACATGAGAATTATAGACACATTTAACATTTTACAAATGCTAAATTAACATTTCTCGAATGTTTTAATGAGAGTGTTTTTGGAATATATTTATTTTAAATATTTGAACGTATAAACAAAAGTGGAAAAACTAATGCAAAAAAAAGAGGTTGTTGCTGCCCGCGCGCCTGGTCCGGCTCATCTCGTGCCTCCCTTCATCCGAGGTTTCCCTCGGTCTCACTAAAAGCAAGGTATAGCAGCGCCCGAACCATGGACACGTTTTTTGTTTGCTTGGGTCTGCGTGGGTAGAAATGATGGCCCAATACGCGGATGCAAACTTATTTTGTGTCCGTCTACTATTCTTGTGGATGCAAATCCATTTTAAATCTGGGCCGGTTGGATGGAGGCGAGGCCGAATTCGAAAAAACGGAGGAGTGGGCAAAAATATGAAACACTAAAATGCATCGGAGTAACGCTAGCAGATACAACGCAAATAAAAACCATAAAGCCCAGACGAACCAAGAAGAGAAGACTTGGATTTGAACCATCGATTACCCAATTATACCACAAGTCGCATGCTGCAGCGCCAGCAGATGGTCGCGCATGGCGGCCGGTGGGGGCACCGCCATGAGCAGGCGCCTAGAGAGAACGAGGGCTCTCATCACGATGGGCTGGTTGTCGCGAGTCCATAAAAAACCTCCCATTTGCTGGAGACAAAAAGCGTGTGGAGTGCATGGCGATGAGATTCCTGATGATGTCAAAGCAAGCAACACATCTATTGTTGTCGGCCGCGTTGCCACCCGATGCGTGAGAACTCTCAACTCCTGTCTCCCACTGCTCAAATAGTGGTGCATGTCCGTTCATTCTTGTTAATGGTTAATATTAGGTAAAATTTATTAATTTGTTATGTAGCAAATACATTCTTTTAGACATTTTGAATAAAGGATAGCTCAATTTTTGGCCAAGTCGAGTTAAAATTAACATACTTTATACTGAACTCTTATGCTCATACTATAACCTTAACGAGTATGTTACTCTATTAAATATTTAGCATAGTTAACAACATAATAATAATGGTAAATATTAATAGAGTATTATTTCGCGTACTTTGTTAATATTTAGCATCATTATTACTGTTTGTTAATAATTTAGCATTATTTGTTACATGTATGTACTGTATATATCTTTGGAAAATACACTCGCATTGTGCTAAATTTTTATAAAAATATGTTGTACTAGTTTCTCTCTTTCAAGACATTGTGTCTTAACAAGAATTTGAAATATAATACTTTTAAATCAAAACAAAATAGAAATTGTAGTATACGTATATTTTGTGTGTACTCATGTATATTTAATTAAATATCTTACTAGAGATCTCTAACGCGTATGTTCTAGAAATTACATTTATAGCTGTTTTTAGTGTATTATAAGATATATGAATTTAGAGAAACTTCTAAAGTACAAATGGAACCGTCTGCATGACTTTGTATTGTTCTTACAGTTTTCGGTAATAAGGACCAGGACCTCGCACCGAAGGACCAAAACCCAGTGCACAAGGACTAGGAAAAGGCGCCAAAGTCTAGTAGAAACTTCACTTTTGTGTTCCACCATGTGATTCAACTTACAGTTGACCCGTGCCATTCAGTGGTGCATAGGTCACCATAGACTAAATGTTAGTATCTCTACTCTAAAGGGGACTTGTAGCTTTTTCTGAATCGGGTTTTCCATTTCATCTCCCATCATCTTCTCCCACTGTTTTTTTTTTTTTTTTGCTTCACCTCCCACACAAATTGAAAAAAAAAAATGAATGCATCAGAACTTTTCATTTGGGCGCAATTTATTTTGTAATGCCTTATGTGGAAAAAACAATCACGGTAAATTTCTAATCAATTGTTAAAGACGAAATATAAATTAATTAACCTTAGCTTAAGTCGCTCAAGCACATTAATTATTTTTTCGCATGCCACCAAAATTACATCCCGACCAAGGGAAGTCCCTACCTGGTTTTCTACGGATCTTTTTCCTACCTGCACCCCTCGTTCCGCACGCTTGTCTCCATCGACACCGTGTTCGGCACCGTCCTCCTCCTCCCTCTCACATATAGCGAATGGCAATGGAGATCGGCGCCCTCTAGATCTTCCTTCACCGATGTCACGTGTTCGCCCTCCGTGGTCACCCGCAAGCGACGGTCCGAGGTCACCGACGTAGGCGGCCCAAAGATTCGCCGCTGCCGAGTTCGTCTCTCGGGCTGACATACTGCGGATCGCGCCACAGTCCTCTCCTTCTCGTCTTACAGTTCATGTCGCCATGCATCCGCACTCCACAGGCCACAACTAGCGCCCACTTTCACGTCGGCATCGCCGTACCATGCTCTGCGCTCACCGTTTTGCCCTTCCTCGCCAACAGCCAGAAGAGAGAGACATGGGCAAGACAGAAATATCAGCATGCACCATCACATTCAGGAGGCCAAAAAACTCATTGGAGATGTCACCTGCATGTGCTAGGGATACAAATAATATCTTGCTTCATATTAACGTGCATTGCACGTACACACTTTCTAGTGCTATAAAAAGTATGCGCTCCAGATCCCTCAAATAGAAGTAGGTGTTCCAGGTTAATGCAAAAAAATAAAAACCAACTCACTCCAATACAACATCGCCCAATTCGCTCCCCTCGGGAAAGAAGCAGCTCCATTTTTATAGACTTTTAAAAATGTTTGAAAATATCATTACTTTAAAAAAATTCAAAATTTTACAAAATTTTCAAATGTTAACAAATTTATAACTATTCATAAATTTGAAAAATAAAGTAAATCTTTGAAAATTGTGTTGGAAAAAGTGTCCATGAATTTAGAAAATGGTCATATATTTTAAAAAATGGACATTAATTTGAAAACATTCACAGATTTTAGAAATATTAACAAATTTGAAAATAATTCACGATTTTTTCCGAAAATGAATTCGCAGAGTCTTCATGAATCATTGAATTTTAAAAATAAAAATTTAATCAATAATAAGAAATAAAAAACCGGAATAAAAAACAACATGAAAAATGAAAACCAGCGAAACATTAAAATTCGGAAAGCAGGTGTTTTTTTAGAATCTCTTCGGAAAGCAGCAGGTGTAAAACCATCATACCATATATGGGCCGGCCCACTACCAAACAACGCAGCGCCGCATCGGGCGGGAAATAGGAAATTCTGTAACATACGTGGTAGAGAACCTCCCTCCCCTCCCTCTTCTCCCCGCCAGTCTTGCCGGTGTGCAGATGGCTGGGGCCGAGGGTCATAGGGACACTACCGCTCGCGGGAAAAACACCACGAGCAAGAGATCGATGGACGATGCTGCGTCAGGATCGGGTGCGACTGCTTCCGACCTAGAGGCAATGATGGAAGAGCTAGGTTTGAAGGAGGACGATCTTGAGGATGTTGTGATTGAAGATGAGGAACTTCCGGTGGAGGCAACCCGTTGGGTGGCCATTGCTAGGGTTTACACGGAGAAAACGTACAACCAATACTGGTTCTACAGGACGATGAGGGCTGCTTGGGATCTGGCAAAGGAGGTAAAGATCAGGCCGCTCGAGGAGAACTTGTACACCATGCAGTTTGGAGGTAAAGAGGGCAAACGCAAGCCTCACTGGGTATCTTGGAAGACCATGACCCAACCCAAAGGCATGGGGGGGTCTAGGATTCAAGGATTTTGAACTTTTTAATCTAGCCATGCTAGCCCGGCAAGCATGGCGACTGCTACAGTATCCAGACACGTTATGTGCACGCCTGCTTAAAAGCATCTATTACCCCTCAACTGACATTCTGGAAGCGGAGTTAGGGGGGCATCCGAGCCAAGTTTGGCGAGCAATCATAGAGGGACGGGATACTTTGAAGCAAGGATTGGTCAAAAGGATCGGCAATGGAGCCACAACGTGTATTTGGGAAGAGAACTGGCTCCCTAGGGATGAGTTCCCCCGGCCTCTGGGATGCCGTATACAGCATCCACCTCTGATGGTGTCCGATCTCATAGTAGGAGCCACGGCCTCGTGGAATAAAGAACTGGTTCAGGCAGTATTTTCTCCATATGGATGCAGAAATCATTTTGGGCATTCCTCTCTGTACACGCAACCTACCGGATTTCTGGTCTTGGCAGCATGAGAAGCACGGATCTTTTACAGTTAAATCAGTATATAGAATGCTTGTTTCAACAAGGCAGAGAAGAGAGGCGTGGCTAGAAGGGGAAGCCGGCCCATCAAGTGTCAGCACTGAAGAGAGGGCGTGGAAATCACTATGGAAAACTGCTGTTCCTGGCAAGATCCGTATGTTCCTATGGAGATTATCAAAACAATCTCTCCCAACGAACGATGTTCGCGCACATTGTCATATGGCCGACTCAAGCACATGCGGACTCTGCGGAGTCCCGGACTCATGGCGTCACTCTCTCTTGGAGTGTACTTCATCTCGCAGCGTTTGGGCGCTTGCGGACGAGGAGATTACACATAAAATCACGTCTAACACCGAACCAGGAGCAAAAAACTGGTTGTTTGCTGTGATGAATTTGTAATCTCCTCTGGAAGCAATTGCATGTCGGGAAGCCCTCTCTCTTGCGGAGGATCTCGGCATCCAGCAGTTCACGGTGGCCTCCGACTGTCGTCAAGTCGTGCTAGATATCAACAGAAGGGCAAGAGGTGTCTATGGTGCTGTCATTAGCGAGATCAATATCAAAGCTGCTATTTTATCTTGTAATTTTTCTTTTGAAAACCGTGCTGCTAATTTTGAAGCACATCGTTTAGCAAAGTTCGCTCTATCTAGAGGTCCGGGTCGCCATGTATGGCTTGGTGTTCCCCACAACCAATCTTGTATCCCACTACATGTGAAGTTTGATGAATAAAGCAGTTTTTCATCCCTAAAAAAACATACGTGGCGTCGCTGGGACGTATCCAGCGAAGTGGAAAGTTGCATATGAAAAGCTCAGGTGAAGGTAGAGGAACATGCAAAATTAACGTTGATGCTGCAATTATGAGGACCAGGCCGGTTGGTGCGGTAGCAGCGGTGTGCAGGAACAGGCACGGGCTTTTTTTGGCGCGTCCACGATCATTTTCCATGGCATAGATGATCCTGCAACGCTAGAGGCTTTGGCAATACGGGAATCACTGGCTTTGGCGGAAGATCTTTACGAACACAGGATTTCAGTGGCTCAGAGTGCAAAGTGGTGGTTGATGATATTGGGCAAATGAGTGCAACGGCTTATGCTGCTATCATTAGGGAGATTGTAGATCGATCTAAGCAGTTTATTTCCTTCTTTTTTAGCCATGGGTTTAGGAGCTCGAATGTCGAGTCTCACAATTTAGCGAAGCATACGCTCTCATTTGCTGTTGGCTGCCGTGTGTGGTTAGGCAACCCAGGTGATCTTTCGTCCCTGTAAACATTGTGACGAGTTAAATAAAGCTTCGCGAGATTGTCTCAAAAAAAAGATAAAGGTAGCGGAAGTTCTAAAAAAAAAGGTGAAGGTAGCGGAAGACCCACCGTCCGTCCGTCCCACCGCAAACCCTACCAGACTGTCCGGCGGCGGCTCCGACAGCACCATGGTGCTGCGCTCTCTGTCGAGAGGCTTTCCGGCCGGTGTGCTCCGGCAGGCAGGCCCGTCTACAAGGCAGGCCAAAGTGGCCGACCGCACAGGGCCCCCAAATTTTTGGGGCCCCGAAATCACTTGATATGTGTAGGCTTAATTAGAGAAGGAAAAGCCAGGAGCGAAACTTCGAGTGCCCCGTTCGCGATTTGCCTATTCCCTCGATCGCGTGCCGCCTTTGCCCTAGTGCGCCGCTGCAGACGAGCGATCAAGGGCCCCTGCGCCTGCCGACGGCTGATTCCTTTCCATCTGCTGGCCGCCGCCCGTACCGTAAGATGATTTTGTTTAATCTCCAGTTTCACTTTCTACCTCAAATTCAGCACGCACGGTCAAATCTTCTGATGGGATTTATTAATTCATGCATCACAGACTTGTTCGGCCGAATTTGTTTTCTCCATGTGAGTACGTGACAGTGTTATATGTTGTCAAATTTTAGGCTTTTTTTGTTCTGGAGAGACCTTGTAGGTTGTATAGCTATTTTCAACAATGTGCAATACACTAGTAGCATAACTGATAATTAATCAATTGTAGCATTATTCCTTATAATTTAGAAAGACAAATCATTAATAAATTACTTTGTGGTCTACAGCCCAAGGTTCTGACTTCACATGAATTGGTAGAATTGTTTTATGAAGATGGGTGCTCATACATCAACTTTTTTTACAGGTGAGGCAGTTTATTAATTTAGCGCTACCTTTCCTCTTTCAGCACTCATGTTTGATAAATTTCTAAGTATTGCATGAAGTAACCCATATTTGTATGGAATGACACATATTAGAATTAGTCGCAAAAAACGCATATTAGATTTTATACAATAAAATAATAGTCTGATTGGGTTATATAATTCTTTAGTTTGGGATTTCAAAAAAAAAAATTGATAGCCCCATTTAACGTTTCGCACCGGGCCCCGAAAATCCTGGAGACGGCCCTGCCGGCAGGCATCGCCGGCGGCCGGCTTCCACCTCATGGGCACCCGCTGCCAGGTTAGTCCCACCCACGGCCCCCCTCCTCAGCGACGCGATCTAGGTCTTCTTTTCCCGTAAGAGCATCCAATTATATACTCTCTAAACCGTAGATCTGCCGCCGGCGGAACCTCTCACCACGCAGGGTGGGACTAGAATCGCTTGTTTGGACCGTAGGCACGTTGGGTCGTCTTTTTTTCTTGTTAAAAAAGATCGATTTTCTGAAGGATCCGTCTTCCTCGTCTCTTGGTCGCCGCGTGCCTGTTCCCTCCTTGCAGGCGAAAGAAGCGCAAGAAGTGCTGGCCAGTCTGCAGAGCGCGATGAGAGAGACACCTGTTGTGGCCTCCGAACGCCACCTGCTGTTACGCCAACAATTCACTGACTTGCAGGAAAAGACGAGGTGTTGCTCTGAATCACTTATATTTTATCAAACTTTCAAGACTTGGACGTTTTGATCACTCCCTTGTTTGCTTTGTTGATAGGCATGACCTGGAGAGGATGTTGAAGTCCGCCAACAACATGAGGAAGGCCACAGATGCAATTCTTGGTGCTACGATCCTCGGGGTTCCGTTGCTTCTCGTCATGGGAAGCAAGGATCAGGCTTGATAACCTGCTTTCGTCGCTTCCTGGTGCTTGGGAGCAAGGACCAACTCAGTACTAGTAAGCGGTACATGCTGCGCATGTGACATCACTGGTCTAGTTTTGAATTGAAGTCGCAATGTTATTACTTTATAAAAATTTGAGCAGTGCGACTGACCTATCTCTTTATATCTTTACCGGGTCTGGTCTTATCTCAACTAAATTGAGTACGCATACATGATTATTTGCACTCCATAAGACCTTAGAGAACATCTCTAGTTTACAAAACAACAACTTCCAAGTATTATGGAAATAATACATTTAATAGAACCTTGACTTGCTTTGGAAAATCGGCATCGCCAAAAATAACCAAGTGTTTTTTCATACAAAAGAACAACTTAAGCTGCTCGTCTTTGTTTATTGGCGTGCCTGTGTTGGCTCATGTACTCCCTCCGTTCCAAATTACTCATTGTGGTTTTAGTTCAAATTGAACTAAAACCACGATGAGTAATTTGGAACGGAGGGAGTACTACTTAGGGAGGAGGATGGGGAATTGAGTGCATACATAAGCGTATTCCGGAAACCTTCTCTGATTTTGTGGGAAGCACCGACGAAAGCATAGACATTTAGGGCGTGTTCGGTAATGGCCTGGCTTCTCAAATCCTCGACTCCACGCGTGGAGTCCAGCCGAACGCGGCCACTCCTGGAGTTTAGTGAGAGAAGCCGGTGCGGAGTGTAGTGCATTTTTCTAGGAGTTGCGGAGCTGGTCATTCCAGGCTCCCAGCTTCTCGAGGAGTTGGAGTTGGGTCAAATTACGTGGGAATGCCACCGCCAAGTGAGCGTACCGGTTCGCGTCTTATTTCGCGAGCGAACACATCCAGCGAGCGCCAAGGGATTTCCTCCCTAGTCGGGCCATATCCACCGATAGAGAAGCTCCTGATGGCCCAGCCCATCTTTTCCACACCTTTTGGACTGCCAGCCTGCTCCTGACGGGCCACAAAGGGGCGATTTTATGGGCTTCAGGTTCGCTCCCTTGTGCAAGCGAGAAGCGGTGACACCGAACAGATCGGTAGCTCCGGGATCGATCATGAGAAGCTGGAGCCGGATTCCTGGAGTTGGAGTTGAGGATTTATCTTCCATGGAGGGCTACCGAACACGCCCTTAGACAAAAACACGGGTAGGTGGTGGCATTGATTGTCATAGTACGGAAATGGTCAACATGGTGTGAGCAAGGGTGCAAACATGAAAACCCCATATTTATTTGGCACAGAGAGCATGAAATGGGCCGCAACATGCACAGAGAGTATGATTGTTCTAGAGAAGCCCAGAGAAAACATGGTACTGCAGCTTTGATTCATTCATGCCAGGTCAGGTACCCACCTTATACAACTGATAAGATAGAAATATCTAGAGACGCAAGGTGGCACAATCTGGTGCAACCAATAAATTAGTCCAATGGTCGTGGATGCCCGGATTTGCACCTATCAGCTGTTGGAGGGAAATAAATCAGTGGATAGTATTCAAAGTTATTCGTACACTATATAGGTGCATAGATATAGATAATTGTTCCAACTTCCAAGGAAAGCCTTCCACGGCAGTGGATTTGGTCCGAGGCTTTTATTTAGTCCTGGTAGTCTGGTACTAGCCCAGCTTAACCTCGATGTGCAAGCTAAGTATGTCTATTGTAGTCTGTCATGGAATCGGTCCGAGGTTTGTGTTTAGTACAGGGTTAACCTTGGTATGCAAGTTAAGTACATCTATTGTAGTCTAGCATGGAAGTGGCCTGAGGTTTGTATTTAACCCTGAAACTAGTCCAGGTTTAACCTCTGTATGAAAGTTAAGTGCATCTATTCTGGTCTGCCATGGAACTGGCTCGAGGTTTGCATTTAATCCTGGAACTAGTCCAGGGTCAGCCTTGGAATGAAAGTTACACACATATATTGTAGTCTGCCAAGGAACTGGTTTCAGTTTTATTACCTTACTGCCGTATGTTAGTAGTGATGTGGAACTTATTTTGTAAGGAACATGTGAAAAATAAAGTCTACTCTATAACCCTTCACAACCTTCAACGCTTGCCAAGTTCGCATCACAACCTTCAACTCTTAAAACAGTTTATTTTTAACCTGGAAGATGAAACCCATTTGGTTACAAAAAGCAACGTCTGGGCTTTAGAACCGTGGTCATCTTTTGCTGGTCTTGTTAGCGATGTCATTTTTCTTTGCTACTTTGCTTGACTGGATAATTAGTTAATGGAGCATGGCTGCTTGATTTTTTGGCTTGAATAATCAAAACTGGTGCCATCACAGGTTGCCCACATCTTAGTCTTGACATCAATTTGAGTGTTCTAGTTCTGCACTAGTTTCCTTCTGACAAGAAAAGACAATACCATGACATACAGCTATTTGCAGCTGTTTATTATTCCCCTGTTTTCAGGCTCTGAGATGACAGTATAATCTGATACTCCAACTTCAGTGATGAACTATTCCCTTCCTATCTGACTAGAAAACGCAACACCATGACATGCAGGATGCAGCTGCATGGCGTTTTCTCTTATGCCCCTGTCTTCTGTCAGCTCTGACCTCTTAAGACAAGATGATGATATACTCACTCCAGTATTGAACTGAAAGATGGTTTTATGATGATCCAACGATCATCGTCAGACCAGCTGCGTGCCCACTCCATGCCAACGACCATGCTAGTGTTACTTAGAGTTCTGAAGATTTGTAAGCAGTGATCTTGTGTTGGTTATTGTGATAGCTTTGACAAAATTTCTTCTGTTTACTAGAGCACCTTGATTGAGCTAGTGTGCACATGATGTGATCTGGGGAACCTTGTGTCATGCCATGTTTAGTGATGGCAAATTCTGGGTACTGTATTCTTTTAAGTCAATCTCTCCTAGTATGTGCTAGAATGAGATGAGATCCAGCTCAAAGGTGAAGACCTCATTCTTTGAACCCTCCCAGGCAGTTCCTGTTCTAGCTTCTCTGTCTCTAGCAAGTGAGAGCATCTGCAGTTGGACTTGGCAAATTCGGCCCCTCAAACGCCCGCGGACGCGACCAGGCGCGTCCGCGGACAGTGACCCGTCATGCCTCAAATTAGCAACCCTGCATCCACCTCTCTCATATTTCATCCCCTAGATCCATACAAAATATGTAAAGAAATCCTACGTACTACCCTAGCCAGTCTTCGTCATCGGAGATATCAACGACTATGGTGCCATGCGACGACGGTGCGAGGCGCTTGCTGGACGGGCGGGTAGGAGGCCTCCGGGTCATCCTCCTCCCGCTCGATCTCATCCATATAGGCGAGCATCTCCGCCTTCTGCGCCTCCATCTTCTGCCGGCGACGGCGTCTGGCCTCCAGAGCCGACTCCGACCCAAGGGAATCAAGGATGGCCTGCTGCTCCGCCAGCAGATCCGTGCCCCCACATCCTCCTCCTCCTCCTCAACCTCCTCTTCCTCGTCCTCCTCCTCCTCCTCCAACTCCTCCGGATCCACTGCAACTGGAGGTAGCCCCGCGGTGATCCGGGTGCCCGACCCTCCGGCTCTCTCGGCGTCTATTCTGTTCGGGGTGCCCGGTGACTATCTTTGCCTTTTGTTTTAATATAATAATATAATAGATTAACTACTACTTTGTGTTTTATTTCTATTTGTTTTATCTGATGCGAGTTTGATATCATTTGGAGCACTGAATATACACAAATATGTAGTTGGAAGTAGAAGGTGAAATATGGATATCAGGTTTTAGGCTATCCAAAATATTGAAATATGAAATTTTCTTTTGGCTATCCAAAATTTCTTAACTTCATTAAAAAAAATGAATTTTGGTAGGCAAAATTTTTTTGGTCCGTCGTTGCAGATGCTCTTGGCGGGGGCTTCTAACCGTGTTTTAACCAGCATTTTTTCAAAAAAGAAAGAAAAAATGTATGCCGCGGGAGTTGCTCTTGAGAAGAAGAGCGAGAAATTGCATATCATGTACAGTAATCCAGAGCACTGTGTTCACAATTATTGCTTTGCTTTGCTGCACGCCTGCACCCATGGCCATGGAGAAGAGGAGCCACGTTGCAGTTGGCGAGTAGTTAATGTTGACACTAGTTGGGCCGGCTCGGGTCCGTCGGCTAGTCCCACTCCCACACCCTCTCTCTCAATCATTCATCGCTCCGCCCCACTCTGCTCACTCCCTCCCTCGCGTCCCTGCTGCCCACATCCTCTGCCACCGCCGCGCCCCTCCTGCCCAGATCTACTCCGAGCGCAGCCTCCCTCCTGCTCAGATCTCCTCCAAGCGCCGCCGCCCTGCTTCTCCTTCCTCCCCTTCCTACCGTGCTTGGTCCCTGCTAGCCGCTCCATGGCAACACGACGGTTGCTGAAATCTGAGATGGGCTCTAGGCCCATATTGCAATTTCTGAAAAATCTCTAAGGGCCCATGTGGGTTATATGGCACTAGGTGTGGTGGGAAGTTTAGTCCCACCTTGGAAGTGGAAGGAGAGTTGGAGTGCTTTATAAGGGACTCTCTCCCTCATGCTATTGGAGCTTGAGAAGAGATGAGGCCCTCGCGCACTCCTCCTCCTCCGCTCGCCTCGCCACGCCTCGCCTCGGCACGACGCGCCGCGCCGCGCCGCGGGTTGCGGGATTGAGCCGAGCTCACTCCTATGCGCTTCTTTTTGCCGGTCAGGAACGGAGAGTCTTTGACAGGTGGGGCCACGATCTGAGACGTCGGATCGTGGGCTACCGACTTGGACGTGGGTTCAGCCCACGTCTCTCCACGCGCGGCCGCACATATATATGTGGGGCGCTGCCAACCCTAGCCGTCACGAAACAGAACGCATCTCCGCCTCCACGCCCACGTCGTTCCTCTGCTGCTGCTGCCGCCGGCGACTCCGTCCCGTTCACCGCGTACACGGTTGACGGGAGAGCAGGCCTCCGAAACCACGCCTCTCCGGATCCTGTACGGGGAGAGGGGCGATTAGGTTTTTGGGTAGCGACTACGCGACTGCTCGCTCCTGTTCATCTACGTCCGCATCACCTTCATCATCACCATGTCGACCGACACCGACCGTGCCGCCGCTGAGAAAGCCGAGGCCGACAAGAAGGCCGCCGAGGATGCCGCGGCTGCTGTCACCGCCACCGCCACCGCGTGGCCGATTGGAGGGTATACATCGCTTATCCCTCTTGTGTTTCTTTCTGTTGTAGCAGTACTAGCGGTATGCGTAGATATCTCTACTATATGCGTAGTACATGCTCTGTTAGATCATAATCAGTATGTTATCAATGCTGTCCATGTCATGCTCATGATTTATTCATGGATTAATTTAATCGAAAAACTGCCTATTTTCTCATCAATCCAAAAACCTAATTTCTGTAGGAGTTTTTCGAATTCTGGTTTTGCTGCTGCACTGAAACCGTCCCCGTTTACGGGGACGTACTTTAAGCGTTGGCAGACTAAAACCACCTTATGGCTCACGGCCACGAACGTGTTCTGGGTCGCCGGTGTGACTCCTACAGGAACGATCGCTCCTGAACAGGAGAAGGCGTTTAAGGAGGCCACCGTGGTGTTCCTCGGGGCAGTTCTGAGCGTGATTGGAGATAAGCTGGTTGATGCATATTTACATATGCGGTCTGCCAAGGACTTGTGGGAGGCGCTCGAATCTAAGTTCGGGGCTGCCGATGCAGGGAGCGAGATGTATATTATAGAGCAGTTCCACGATTACAAGATGGTTGAAAACCGTCCTGTATTGGAGCAGGCTCATGAGATAATATGCATTGTTAAGGAGCTTGAGCTTCTTAAGTGCGAGTTACCGGGCAAATTTGTCACGGGGTGCATAATCGCTAAGCTCCCCAATTCCTGGAGGAACTTTGCCACCACTCTGAAACATCAGAGGCGTGAATTCTCTGTGGAGGATGTCATTGGCCATCTGAGTGTTGAGCAGAACTCAAGGGCAAAGGACTCGCACGAAAAAGGGGTCGAAGGAACTTCTGTGGCCAATATGGTGCATCAGAAGAACTCCAATTCCCACAAGCCCAGGGGAAAGAACGGTGTCCAACAGACTGCCGACTTTAAGAAGAAGGGTAAGAAGACCTTCAAGAAGAACAAGAAGGATGAGGGCTGCTTTACTTGTGGTTCGACTGAACATTGGGCCAACAAGTGCCCAAACAAGTTTAAGAAGTCAGGACAAGACTCCAAGTCTGTCAACATGATTGTGGGCAACAATGAGAATGGTGCATCTGGGTACGGTAATTTATTTACTGTTTTTTCAGTGTTTCAGCCTACCGATTGGTGGGTGGATACAGGTGCAGGTGTTCATGTGTGTGCTGACATTTCATTGTTCTCTTCTTACCAGGTCACAGGCCACGGCTCCGTATTGATGGGGAATGGCGCGAGTGCTTCTGTTCATGGTGTTGGCACGGTCGATCTGAAGTTTACTTCGGGAAGGATCGTGCAGCTGAAGAACGTGCAGCATGTCCCCGCCATCAAGAAGAACCTCGTTAGTGGCTCCCTTCTATGTAGAGAAGGGTTTAAGTTGGTATTCGAGTCTAATAAATTAGTTGTTACTAAGTATGGACTATTTGTTGGAAAAGGTTATGAGAGCGGAGGGATGTTCCGCCTTTCCCTCGCAGATTTCTGTAATAAAGTCGTGAACCATATTCATTCGAGTATTAATGAATCTGAGGTTTGGCACTCACGTCTTTGTCACATAAGTTTCGGTGTTATGACGCGGCTAGCCAAGTTGGATTTAATCCCGAGTTTCACTTTAGCCAAAGGTTCTAAGTGCCTTTCATGTGTGCAAGCTAAGCAACCTCGCAAGCCTCATAAGGCCGCGGAGGAGAGACACCTGGCACCATTAGAACTCATACATTCTGATCTTTGTGAGATGAATGGTGTATTGACTAAAGGTGGAAAGAGATACTTCATGACATTGATAGATGATTCCACTAGATATTGCTATGTTTATCTGTTAAATACTAAGGATGAGGCTCTACACTACTTTAAAATCTATAAGGCAGAAGTTGAGAATCAACTTGAAAAGAAAATTAAACGAGTCCGGTCAGACCGTGGTGGAGAGTACTTCTCGAGTGAGTTTGACTCCTTCTGTTCGGAACATGGCATTATTCACGAGAGGACGCCTCCCTATTCACCCCAGTCAAATGGGGTTGCCGAGCGGAAAAACCGTACTCTAACTGATTTGGTTAACACCATGTTAGATACATCGGGTTTATCCAAGGCATGGTGGGGGGAGGCTATATTGACGGCATGTCATGTCCTGAATAAAGTTCCGACAAAGGATAATGAGATCACTCCCTATGAGAAATGGGCAAAGAGAAGGACGACACTCTCGTACTTGCGCACTTGGGGCTGTTTGGCGAAAGTCAACGTGCCGATCCCCAAAAAGCGTAAGCTTGGACCCAAGACTGTGGACTGCGTTAATTTGGGCTACGCTAAGAACAGCGTTGGCTATAGATTTCTAGTAGTGAAATCTGAGGTACCTGACCAGAAGGTCGATACAATTATGGAGTCTAAGGATGCTACATTCTTCGAGGATATTTTTCCTATGAGAGATATGCAAAGCACTTCTAGACAGGAATCTGAGGAGACTCCTGAACCTGCCATCCCTATGGAATATTATGAACAAACACATGATGAAAATCCTGAGGAGGATGACGAGGAAACCCTCGGTAGGGGCAAGAGACAAAGGACTGCAAAGACCTTTGGTGATGATTTCTTCGTGTACCTCGTGGATGATACTCCCACTTCTATTTCAGAAGCGTATGCCTCTCCAGAAGCTGACTACTGGAAGGATGCGGTCCGTAGCGAGATGGATTCCATCATGGCTAACGGGACATGGGAGATCACCGACCGTCCCTATGGTTGCAAACCACTGGGATGTAAGTGGGTGTTCAAGAAAAAGCTTAGGCCCGATGGTACGATTGAAAAGTACAAGGCTAGGCTTGTGGCCAAGGGCTATGACCAGAAAGAAGAGGAAGATTTCTTCGATACTTATTCACCTGTGGCTAGACTGACCACCATTCGAGTATTACTCTCGTTGGCGGCCTCACATGGTCTTCTCGTCCATCAAATGGATGTCAAGACGGCTTTTCTGAATGGAGAGCTAAATGAGGAAATCTACATGCAACAGCCAGATGGCTTTGTGATAGATGGTCAGGAAAGAAAGGTGTGTAGGTTGCTGAAATCTCTATATGGCCTAAAGCAAGCACCTAAGCAATGGCATGATAAGTTTAATACAACTCTGACATCTGTTGGCTTCGTTGTTAATGAAGCTGACAAATGTGTATACTATCGCCATGGTGGGGGCGAAGGAGTTATACTGTGCTTGTATGTTGATGACATACTGATATTCGGAACCAACCTCAAAGTCATTGAGGAGGTTAAGTCCTTTCTGTCTCAGAACTTTGAGATGAAGGATCTTGGTGTGGCTGATGTTATCTTGAATATCAAGCTACTGAGAGATAATGAGGGTGGGATCACACTTCTGCAATCCCATTATGTTGAGAAGGTGTTGAGTCGCTTTGGATATTCGGACTGCACACCATCTCAAACACCATATGATCCTAGCGTGTTGATTCGAAAGTCCAAAGGCATGGCTAAAAATCAATTGAGATACTCTCAAATCATTGGTTCACTGATGTACCTAGCGAGCGCAACGAGGCCTGACATCGCATTTGCTGTGAGCAAACTGAGCCGGTTTGTTTCCAAACCGGGTGATGTACATTGGCATGCTGTTGAAAGAGTTATGCGCTATCTGAAAGGTACTATGAATCATGGACTTCACTATACTGGAAACCCGTCAGTACTTGAAGGGTATAGTGACGCGAATTGGATCTCTGATGCTGATGAGATGAAGGCCACAACTGGGTATATGTTTACTCTTGGAGGTGGCGCTGTTTCCTGGAAGTCTTGCAAGCAAACGATCTTAACGAGATCGACAATGGAAGCAGAATTAACAGCATTAGACACTTCTGGTGTTGAAGCAGGATGGCTTCGAGATCTTTTGATGGACTTGCCACTTGTTGATAAACCGGTTCCGGCTATCCTTATGAACTGTGATAATCAGACTGTCATCACCAAGGTGAAGAGTTCAAAGGACAACATGAAGTCCAACAAACACATAAGAATGAGATTAAAGGCTGTCAGAAAATTAAGAAACTCCGGAGTGATAGCGTTGGACTATGTCCATACGGCTAAGAATCTGGCAGATCCCTTTACGAAAGGGCTATCACGTGTAGTGATAGATAGTGCATCGAGGGAGATGGGTATGAGACCCACATGAGTTACCATGGTGGTAACCCAACCTATGTGATCGGAGATCCCGTGAAGTAGGACCTGGGGAAACAAGCCAGTGGTGAACTGAGGAGAGTAACTTTACTAACCCACTCCGTTGGAGATGCAATACTCTCGGAAACTGTATGGAAGGATGACTACTGTCTTAATGTGTTCCAAGGCTTATATGTATAAGCAAGATGCTATCCTACAGAGCGATCTTTGGAGGAACACACCTATGTGAGCCCGACTGCTAGTCACAGTCTATGAGATTGGGGTGATCTCTAGTAAACTCATGAATAGGCCAGGAGTGTGACTTATATGCTCCACCCGAGGGGTCAGCCTTCGGCAGCCCAGTACTAGTAAGACATGTGGTGAAACTTCTTTACGCCAAACTGACAATTCAAGGCATAGTCCATTGTTCAGTTGTGAAGGAATGTAGCTACTTGCTCTAGGTGAAGCTCAACCTTAACAGGTCTTCACTGAAACACTAGTATATCAAAACAGTATTTGGAACAGAGGACACTATGGGCCCTCGAGATCTGGTGGGGGATTGCTGAAATCTGAGATGGGCTCTAGGCCCGTATTGCAATTTTTGAAAATCTCTAAGGGCCCATGTGGGTTATATGGCACTAGGTGTGGTGGGAAGTTTAGTCCCACCTTGGAAGTGGAAGGAGAGTTGGAGTGGTTTATAAGGGACTCTCTCCCTCATGCTATTGGAGCTTGAGAAGAGATGAGGCCCTCGCGCACTCCTCCTCCTCCGCTCGCCTCGCCATGCCACGCCTCGTCACGACGCGCCGCGGGTTGCGGGATTGAGCCGAGCCGAGCTCACTCCTATGCGCTTCTTTTTGCCGGTCAGGAACGGAGAGTCTTTGACAGGTGGGGCCACGATCTGAGACGTCGGATCGTGGGCTACCGACTTGGACGTGGGTTCAGCCCACGTCTCTCCACGCGCGGCCGCACATATATATGTGGGGCGCTGCCAACCCTAGCCGTCACGAAACAGAACGCATCTCCGCCTCCACGCCCACGTCGTTCCTCTGCTGCTGCTGCCGCCGGCGACTCCGTCCCGTTCACCGCGTACACGGTTGACGGGAGAGCAGGCCTCCGAAACCACGCCTGTCCGGATCCTGTATGGGGAGAGGGGCGATTAGGTTTTTGGGTAGCGACTACGCGACTGCTCGCTCCTGTTCATCTACGTCCGCATCACCTTCATCATCACCATGTCGACCGACACCGACCGTGCCGCCGCTGAGAAAGCCGAGGCCGACAAGAAGGCCGCCGAGGATGCCGCGGCTGCTGTCACCGCCACCGCCACCGCGTGGCCGATTGGAGGGTATACATCGCTTATCCCTCTCGTGTTTCTTTCTGTTGTAGCAGTACTAGCGGTATGCGTAGATGTCTCTACTATATGCGTAGTACATGCTCTGTTAGATCATAATCAGTATGTTATCAATGCTGTCCATGTCATGCTCATGATTTATTCATGGATTAATTTAATCAAAAAACTGCCTATTTTCTCATCAATCCAAAAACCTAATTTCTGTAGGAGTTTTTCGAATTCTGGTTTTGCTGCTGCACTGAAACCGTCCCCGTTTACGGGGACGTACTTTAAGCGTTGGCAGACTAAAACCACCTTATGGCTCACGGCCATGAACGTGTTCTGGGTCGCCGATGTGACTCCTACAGGAACGATCGCTCCTGAACAGGAGAAGGCGTTTAAGGAGGCCACCGTGGTGTTCCTCGGGGCAGTTCTGAGCGTGATTGGAGATAAGCTGGTTGATGCATATTTACATATGCGGTCTGCCAAGGACTTGTGGGAGGCGCTCGAATCTAAGTTCGGGGCTGCCGATGCAGGGAGCGAGATGTATATTATAGAGCAGTTCCACGATTACAAGATGGTTGAAAACCGTCCTGTATTGGAGCAGGCTCATGAGATAATATGCATTGTTAAGGAGCTTGAGCTTCTTAAGTGCGAGTTACCGGGCAAATTTGTCGCGGGCTGCATAATCGCTAAGCTCCCCAATTCCTGGAGGAACTTTGCCACCACTCTGAAACATCAGAGGCGTGAATTCTCTGTGGAGGATGTCATTGGCCATCTGAGTGTTGAGCAGAACTCAAGGGCAAAGGACTCGCACGAAAAAGGGGTCGAAGGAACTTCTGTGGCCAATATGGTGCATCAGAAGAACTCCAATTCCCACAAGCCCAGGGGAAAGAACGGTGTCCAACAGACTGCCGACTTTAAGAAGAAGGGTAAGAAGACCTTCAAGAAGAACAAGAAGGATGAGGGCTGCTTTACTTGTGGTTCGACTGAACATTGGGCCAACAAGTGCCCAAACAAGTTTAAGAAGTCAGGACAAGACTCCAAGTCTGTCAACATGATTGTGGGCAACAATGAGAATGGTGCATCTGGGTACGGTAATTTATTTACTGTTTTTTCAGTGTTTCAGCCTACCGATTGGTGGGTGGATACAGGTGCAGGTGTTCATGTGTGTGCTGACATTTCATTGTTCTCTTCTTACCAGGTCACAGGCCACGGCTCCGTATTGATGGGGAATGGCGCGAGTGCTTCTGTTCATGGTGTTGGCACGGTCGATCTGAAGTTTACTTCGGGAAGGATCGTGCAGCTGAAGAACGTGCAGCATGTCCCCGCCATCAAGAAGAACCTCGTTAGTGGCTCCCTTCTATGTAGAGAAGGGTTTAAGTTGGTATTCGAGTCTAATAAATTAGTTGTTACTAAGTATGGACTATTTGTTGGAAAAGGTTATGAGAGCGGAGGGATGTTCCGCCTTTCCCTCGCAGATTTCTGTAATAAAGTCGTGAACCATATTCATTCGAGTATTAATGAATCTGAGGTTTGGCACTCACGTCTTTGTCACATAAGTTTCGGTGTTATGACGCGGCTAGCCAAGTTGGATTTAATCCCGAGTTTCACTTTAGCCAAAGGTTCTAAGTGCCTTTCATGTGTGCAAGCTAAGCAACCTCGCAAGCCTCATAAGGCCGCGGAGGAGAGACACCTGGCACCATTAGAACTCATACATTCTGATCTTTGTGAGATGAATGGTGTATTGACTAAAGGTGGAAAGAGATACTTCATGACATTGATAGATGATTCCACTAGATATTGCTATGTTTATCTGTTAAATACTAAGGATGAGGCTCTACACTACTTTAAAATCTATAAGGCAGAAGTTGAGAATCAACTTGAAAAGAAAATTAAACGAGTCCGGTCAGACCGTGGTGGAGAGTACTTCTCGAGTGAGTTTGACTCCTTCTGTTCGGAACATGGCATTATTCACGAGAGGACGCCTCCCTATTCACCCCAGTCAAATGGGGTTGCCGAGCGGAAAAACCGTACTCTAACTGATTTGGTTAACGCCATGTTAGATACATCGGGTTTATCCAAGGCATGGTGGGGGGAGGCTATATTGACGGCATGTCATGTCCTGAATAAAGTTCCGACAAAGGATAATGAGATCACTCCCTATGAGAAATGGGCAAAGAGAAGGACGACACTCTCGTACTTGCGCACTTGGGGCTGTTTGGCGAAAGTCAACGTGCCGATCCCCAAAAAGCGTAAGCTTGGACCCAATACTGTGGACTGCGTTAATTTGGGCTACGCTAAGAACAGCGTTGGCTATAGATTTCTAGTAGTGAAATCTGAGGTACCTGACCAGAAGGTCGATACAATTATGGAGTCTAAGGATGCTACATTCTTCGAGGATATTTTTCCTATGAGAGATATGCAAAGCACTTCTAGACAGGAATCTGAGGAGACTCCTGAACCTGCCATCCCTATGGAATATTATGAACAAACACATGATGAAAATCCTGAGGAGGATGACGAGGAAACCCTTGGTAGGGGCAAGAGACAAAGGACTGCAAAGACCTTTGGTGATGATTTCTTCGTGTACCTCGTGGATGATACTCCCACTTCTATTTCAGAAGCGTATGCCTCTCCAGAAGCTGACTACTGGAAGGATGCGGTCCGTAGCGAGATGGATTCCATCATGGCTAACGGGACATGGGAGATCACCGACCGTCCCTATGGTTGCAAACCACTGGGATGTAAGTGGGTGTTCAAGAAAAAGCTTAGGCCCGATGGTACGATTGAAAAGTACAAGGCTAGGCTTGTGGCCAAGGGCTATGACCAGAAAGAAGAGGAAGATTTCTTCGATACTTATTCACCTGTGGCTAGACTGACCACCATTCGAGTATTACTCTCGTTGGCGGCCTCACATGGTCTTCTCGTCCATCAAATGGATGTCAAGACGGCTTTTCTGAATGGAGAGCTAAATGAGGAAATCTACATGCAACAGCCAGATGGCTTTGTGATAGATGGTCAGGAAAGAAAGGTGTGTAGGTTGCTGAAATCTCTATATGGCCTAAAGCAAGCACCTAAGCAATGGCATGATAAGTTTAATACAACTCTAACATCTGTTGGCTTCGTTGTTAATGAAGCTGACAAATGTGTATACTATCGCCATGGTGGGGGCGAAGGAGTTATACTGTGCTTGTATGTTGATGACATACTGATATTCGGAACCAACCTCAAAGTCATTGAGGAGGTTAAGTCCTTTCTGTCTCAGAACTTTGAGATGAAGGATCTTGGTGTGGCTGATGTTATCTTGAATATCAAGCTACTGAGAGATAATGAGGGTGGGATCACACTTCTGCAATCCCATTATGTTGAGAAGGTGTTGAGTCGCTTTGGATATTCGGACTGCACACCATCTCAAACACCATATGATCCTAGCGTGTTGATTCGAAAGTCCAAAGGCATGGCTAAAGATCAATTGAGATACTCTCAAATCATTGGTTTACTGATGTACCTAGCGAGCGCAACGAGGCCTGACATCGCATTTGCTGTGAGCAAACTGAGCCGGTTTGTTTCCAAACCGGGTGATGTACATTGGCATGCTGTTGAAAGAGTTATGCGCTATCTGAAAGGTACTATGAATCATGGACTTCACTATACCGGAAACCCGTCAGTACTTGAAGGGTATAGTGACGCGAATTGGATCTCTGATGCTGATGAGATGAAGGCCACAACTGGGTATATGTTTACTCTTGGAGGTGGCGCTGTTTCCTGGAAGTCTTGCAAGCAAACGATCTTAACGAGATCGACAATGGAAGCAGAATTAACAGCATTAGACACTTCTGGTGTTGAAGCAGGATGGCTTCGAGATCTTTTGATGGACTTGCCACTTGTTGATAAACCGGTTCCGGCTATCCTTATGAACTGTGATAATCAGACTGTCATCACCAAGGTGAAGAGTTCAAAGGACAACATGAAGTCCAACAAACACATAAGAATGAGATTAAAGGCTGTCAGAAAATTAAGAAACTCCGGAGTGATAGCGTTGGACTATGTCCATACGGCTAAGAATCTGGCAGATCCCTTTACGAAAGGGCTATCACGTGTAGTGATAGATAGTGCATCGAGGGAGATGGGTATGAGACCCACATGAGTTACCATGGTGGTAACCCAACCTATGTGATCGGAGATCCCGTGAAGTAGGACCTGGGGAAACAAGCCAGTGGTGAACTGAGGAGAGTAACTTTACTAACCCACTCCGTTGGAGATGCAATACTCTCGGAAACTGTATGGAAGGATGACTACTGTCTTAATGTGTTCCAAGGCTTATATGTATAAGCAAGATGCTATCCTACAGAGCGATCTTTGGAGGAACACACCTATGTGAGCCCGACTGCTAGTCACAGTCTATGAGATTGGGGTGATCTCTAGTAAACTCATGAATAGGCCAGGAGTGTGACTTATATGCTCCACCCGAGGGGTCAGCCTTCGGCAGCCCAGTACTAGTAAGACATGTGGTGAAACTTCTTTACGCCAAACTGACAATTCAAGGCATAGTCCATTGTTCAGTTGTGAAGGAATGTAGCTACTTGCTCTAGGTGAAGCTCAACCTTAACAGGTCTTCACTGAAACACTAGTATATCAAAACAGTATTTGGAACAGAGGACACTATGGGCCCTCGAGATCTGGTGGGGGATTGCTGAAATCTGAGATGGGCTCTAGGCCCATATTGCAATTTCTGAAAAATCTCTAAGGGCCCATGTGGGTTATATGGCACTAGGTGTGGTGGGAAGTTTAGTCCCACCTTGGAAGTGGAAGGAGAGTTGGAGTGGTTTATAAGGGACTCTCTCCCTCATGCTATTGGAGCTTGAGAAGAGATGAGGCCCTCGCGCACTCCTCCTCCTCCGCTCGCCTCGCCACGCCACGCCACGCCTCGTCACGACGCGCCGCGGGTTGCGGGATTGAGCCGAGCCGAGCTCACTCCTATGCGCTTCTTTTTGCCGGTCAGGAACGGAGAGTCTTTGACAGGTGGGGCCACGATCTGAGACGTCGGATCGTGGGCTACCGACTTCAGCCCACGTCTCTCCACGCGCGGCCGCACATATATATGTGGGGCGCTGCCAACCCTAGCCGTCACGAAACAGAACGCATCTCCGCCTCCACGCCCACGTCGTTCCTCTGCTGCTGCTGCCGCCGGCGACTCCGTCCCGTTCACCGCGTACACGGTTGACGGGAGAGCAGGCCTCCGAAACCACGCCTGTCCGGATCCTGTACGGGGAGAGGGGCGATTAGGTTTTTGGGTAGCGACTACGCGACTGCTCGCTCCTGTTCATCTACGTCCGCATCACCTTCATCATCACCATGTCGACCGACACCGACCGTGCCGCCGCTGAGAAAGCCGAGGCCGACAAGAAGGCCGCCGAGGATGCCGCGGCTGCTGTCACCGCCACCGCCACCGCGTGGCCGATTGGAGGGTATACATCGCTTATCCCTCTCGTGTTTCTTTCTGTTGTAGCAGTACTAGCGGTATGCGTAGATGTCTCTACTATATGCGTAGTACATGCTCTGTTAGATCATAATCAGTATGTTATCAATGATGTTCATGTCATGCTCATGATTTATTCATGGATTAATTTAATCGAAAAACTGCCTATTTTCTCATCAACGGTGAGGGCAATGGCTGCGGAGCTGCAGCCGCGACGGGGGCGGCATGGTCTAGACGGCAACGACGACGACGACCAAGACATTTGAGTGACACATAAGCCCTCTCTGCTTCCATCGATCTAGCAGGTAGCTTGTGCTTGCCTATTTTTCTTTCTTTCTTTTGCTGTTTCGCATGCTTACAACTCGTTCCCCATGTTTATCCGTTCAGCATTCCAACCTGCTGTCATTTTTATTTACTTTTTCCAGCAGTAATTAATCCTTAGCTGCACCGAATGGTGGGGAATGATAACGATGTGGTGTTGATTTATCTTTGTTGCAGCAAAACACAGCGAAAATGGCGATGGTCCTGGATGCCTTCGCATCCTATGTGCAGAGCATGCTGACGGAGATGGCGAGCGAAGAGGTGCACATGCTGCTTGGAGTCAAAGACGAGATCGACAAGATGGATGTCAAGCTCAGGGACCTCAAGAACTTCCTTGCCGGCGCTGACAGGAGAAACATCACCGACAAGAGCGTGCAAGAGTGGGTGGCCCAGCTCAAGCGTGCCATGTACGAGGCTGCCGACATCCTCGACCTCTGCCAGCTCAAGGCCATGGAGTGCGGTCCGTCCACTAAAGATATGGGGTGCTTCAACCCCCTGCTATTCTGCATGCGGAATCCCTCCCATGCCCATGACATGGGCACCCGCATCAAGGCGCTCAACAAGAGGCTCGATGCCATCAAGGAGCGAAGCGCTGCTTTCAGCTTCATCAATCTTGGTTCATATGAGGATCGTAGCAGCAAGGTGCAAGCCTCTCATTCTGGAAATAAGAGACGTGAGACGTCAGGGGTGTTTGACCGGTCGGGTGTAGTCGGAGAGAAGATCGAACAAGACACAAGAAAGCTGGTTGACATCATGCTGAGTGAAAAGGAGGGCAACCCCAGCATCATGGTGTTTGCCATTGTTGGTGTCGGTGGAATCGGCAAGACCACTCTTGCGCAAAAGGTCTTCAATGACGAAACCTTGAACAACGAGTTTGAGAAGACGATATGGTTGAGCATCAACAAGGACTTCGACAAGGTTGAGTTGCTCAGGACAATCATCACACAAGCCAGGGGAGTACATGGTGGTGAAAAGGCGTTGGCCGTGCTTCAGCCAATCCTTGCCACTACCTTGAAAGGGAAGAAGCTATTCCTAGTGCTAGATGATGTTTGGAACCATGGAGCATGGGATGATGTGCTTAAAGCAACCTTGGCTAATGTTGTGGCTCGAGGTAGCCGAGTCCTCGTCACTACTAGAGATGAAAGAGTAGCTCGAGGGATGAAAGCTGTGCTTCCATACCACCATGTTGACAAGTTGGAGGAGGAGGATGCCTGGTTATTGCTCAAGAAACAGGTTTGTAACTGAACTCCATGTATCCTCATTAATTACTAGCTCCATGCTTAATTTGGGGTGGGGATATAATAATTGGGCACACTCCTTTTATGTAATGGCTAGTTTGTCTTCTAGCCCTTTTGGCTCTGTGTGAGCTCTTCTTTTTTTCGTTTTGAGACTTTAAGACCTTGTTGGAACCTATTTATTTGTTTAATAAGATGGCCGTATGCATCGTTCTGATGCAGAGGCCGGGGAGTCCCCCCTTTTCGAAAAAAAAAGCACTCCTTTTATGTACAGTTCTCTGAGATTACAACATGGACCCATACAACAGGGACACTGTATATATTTATGCCACCACACATGCACCTGCCGCATGTGTATTGTGTGTACAGAAAGTGCAATAGTTCAACCTAGGTATCAAATTTAGGTTGATGAAAGTTGCTCATTTGTGCTCCTACAGCAACACTCATTTTCATATATTCCCACATGTATCTTTTTCTGAATATATAGTTGTACCCCTTAGTAATTAATAGTCTCTCCGTAAAAAATATTCCTTTATTTTGGCACTGTTTTTCCCTTTTAGCAAGCTAATTTTATTGAAATATAGGTAGTCGTCACCCAAAATGCAAGTCCAAACAAAATCGATAATTTAGGATCATATGAATGTTCTTCGGTTTATAAAAAGTGAGAAACAGTGGTATTGTTCTTCCATTTCCATCATGTTCACAAATACAAAGTCAATCCTTGGGCTAAAATTCAGTCGTGTTTGGCTGGAGGTATCAATATATCCACCTTAAGTGGTACAGTACTATACCACAATATGAAAAGGTTGTAATCGACCGAATGATACTACAGCATGTCCAGGCCTACTAATAGGTATAGCCAACTCGTTGCATGATCTACTAACATGGATAAAAATAAAAGATGGTACTTCAAATTCTTCTACTTATTTGGATGTCCAGATTATAGAATTTCCTATGTAGAATTATAGATGATTTAAACATGTAAGAACCAACCCCCCTTGTGTAGCTGTAGATCAAATATGACTCTGGTTTTCTGCGCAAAAGATATGACTCTGTTTTCTGGAGGATGAGTATATGTATTGTAGTATTTATCTGCATAATTAAGCACATAATCTGTTTAGTTTCTGAGATGGTAGATTAAATTAAGCATCTTATGGTTAAAAGAGTAAAAAAAAAACATCGTCTGGGTGAGCATGTAATGATTGCAGCCTCTCACATGCTATAGGCATCCCAGTTGACAGCAACATCCCCACTTATCAGCTCATTCACTTGATAGTTCAATTTAGGTAGTACGTTAACCGATCTTTCATGAGTCTCTTTCTTCACTAGCCTACTATTGACTAATATTGAGTCGCACTAGCTGTTAACAAACTAATATTTTCTCTCTCAAGGAAAACCACTCACTACTTACTCTATCAGTTCAACTGCTTGCAGATAATCTCAAGTGAGACAGATGAACGTGAAATTGATATGCTCAAGGATGTTGGAGTGCAGATTGTAGCAAAATGTGATGGTCTGCCTCTTGCTGTCAAAGTAATGGGAGGGATGTTGTGTCAGAAGGACAAAAAACACCATGAGTGGGAGATGGTTCTGGATGATTCTATATGGTCAAACTCTGGACTACCCGAAGAGCTAAACCATGCAGTATATTTAAGCTATGAAGATTTAACTTCTTCTGCCAAACATTGCTTTCTGCACTATTCCCTTCTCCCTAAAACTGCAGAGTTTTGTAGCAATGAAATTATTGGGATGTGGATTAGTGAAGGATTTCTTCACGGGGCCTCCGACGACTTAGAAGAACTAGGAATCAAGTACTATCAAGAGCTGATATCGAGGAATCTTATAGAGCCAAATACACAATATGTTGATCAATCTGTCTGCGACATGCATGATGTTGTACGCTCATTTGCTCAATTTGTGGCTAAAGATGAGGCACTAGCAGCTCACAGTGGAGAAGCTAATATTGTTAGTGAACTTGGTAAACATGAGTTTCATCGGTTATCTCTAGAAAGCAAAGCATCTGAATCAAATGGGTTAGACTGGAGCTCTTTGCAAGCACAAAAGACATTAAGGGTACTAATATCATCTGGCTATATAAATATCAAGCCTGGTGATTCGTTGATTCATTTTCCATGTCTACGAACTTTACATATATGTGCTGCACATGTTGTAGTACTGCTTGAATCTTTGCAAGAACTCAAGCACCTGAGGTACTTGTCCATGGAAAAGGCGGATATATCTAGTCTGCCGGATAGTGTTGGAAAGCTGAAATTCTTGCAATACATTAGTCTTAGAGATTGCAAACAATTTGTGAAACTTCCACATAGCATTTTGAAGTTAGGGCAGCTAAGGTATCTTAACTTCAGTGGAACGAGTATAAATGGCATACCTAGAGGATTTCATGTTCTCACAAATTTGAGGAAATTAATTGGATTTCCAGCCCATGTGGATGGTGATTGGTGCAGTTTGGAAGAGTTGGGTCCTCTTTCTCGGCTCAAGGATCTTGAATTGGACAGATTGGAGAATATTACTGATTCCTCATCTGCAACAAAGGCAAAGCTTGGTGAGAAGGTGCATCTTGCTGACTTATCCTTATATTGTGCTAGTAGATTAGGAGATGATGGGATGATTAAGGAGGAAGGTAGTGTCTCTGAGGAAGAGAAACAACAAATCAAGAAGGCCTTTGATGAGCTCTTGCCTCCGCCCAGGTTAGAATATCTTGAGATCAGAGGATATTTTGGCCAACGGCTCCCAAGGTGGATGATGTCATCATTAGATGTGCCCCTCAAGAGCTTAAGGATTCTGTTCATTGTTGACCTAGCTTGCTGCACACAGCTTCCGGATGGCCTGTGTCAGCTCCCTTATTTGGAGTACATTCAGATCAACCGTGCTCCAGCCATCAAGCGTGTTGGACCTGAATTCATGCAGTCCTATCATCAACATAGTCCTCATCCTTCCCAGATGGTGGCTGCATTTCCGAGATTGCATGAGTTGGATTTTACGGGAATGGTGGAATGGGAGGAGTGGGAGTGGGAGGAGCAAGTGCAAGCCTTTCCTGTCTTGCAGGAGCTTATGCTGAAGCAATGCAAATTGAAGTGTATTCCTCCTGGACTTGCCTCTCAGGCAAGGGCTTTGAATAAATTATTCATATACTATGTCCAGGGTCTCATCTCTCTGGAGAACTTTCCATCTCTGGTTGAGCTGGATCTGATTGAAAACCTTGACCTAGAGAGGATTACTAATCTTCCCAGACTGCAGAAGCTTAGGATCAGAGACTGCCCAAAGCTGAAGGTGTTGGAGGGTGTTCCTGCACTCCAAAGGCTCTTACTCACAGCCTTTCTGCAAAGAAATGGTATGTCTTGTACACAACAGCTGATCCCTACAACTTGGAGACAAATGTCAGCCTCTCTGCTTTCGTGTCTACAGGTAAATTTGTTTGCTTTGTTTATTTGATTTGTCCTCTATGTTTTGTTCATTTCATTCATATGCTGGAGTTGGAATGTATTCCCCAATTCTCACCCCCCGTTGAATGCTCCCTTCCAGAGTAGGACACCTTTTTCTCTAAAGAAAATATAAGAATGCCTTTTTTTACAGAAATATAAGGATGGCTTGTTGATTTGGCTGCACTTCCTCGTGTGCTAAATATCATTTATACTCACTTTCCCCCCCGGCTACGTCCAAATTTTATATTAGTAGTAACTTAAGAAGTTAAAGCTCGTCACAGTTGAGCGATTGCCTTGCAACTCATGGATTGTGTAACCACTTTTACCTTTTCTTCTCATGCAGGAACCTTAACTTCTTTTGATGACACAAAAATTTGAGCTTGTCTTCAAAATGACAAGAAAAACCTTTAGTTACATCTGCATCTTGGTATATGTTCCGTCGTTGGAAGATATGAACAGGTACACCTTTGTCGATAGGAGGATTCTATGTTTAGAAGATCGAGTGGCTATTGCTCTGAGAAGGTTGTACTCTACTGAGCCAACGGCAACCTTGGGATCTTCTGTTGGTGTGAATGAGTCAACCGTCTTGTTGCTAACTGAGAGGTTTGTTGTGGCTGTGGACAAGCGAGCAAGCCACCACTTGAGCTGGACAGACTCCAGTGAAATGGATAATATCAAATCCATGTTTGAAAAGATCCACAATATGCATAACTGCTGCGGTGTTATATGTACAACTCACATCCCATTTGGACCAAACTGGGACCGTGAGAACAATGATAGCATCCTAGTACAGCTTGTTATTGATCCAGAAATGAGGTTCAGGAACATTTGGTGGGGACGGATAAGCAGCATGAAGTTGAAACACAGGGTTTAGGGTTTTGCATGGGTGGTTGACATCCAGCCTCACGTCTCAATATATAGAGGATTACAATTACAATTACATACGTATACAAATACGTGTACAAGGACAATATACTAGACCCTACTTTACATGCCCCCTCAATCTGAACTACATACAAGATTCAGATTGGTTCTAAAACGGTCTAGCATCTGTCTAGTAGTGGGTTTAGTAAATACATCCGCTAACTGATCATCTGTAGAAATAAACCTGACTTCCAGTTCACAAGCAGCTACTCGTTCTCTCACAAAGTGGAAATCAATTTCAATGTGTTTGGTCCGAGCATGAAACACTGGATTCGCCGTCAGGTAAGTTGCCCCTAAGTTATCACACCACAATATAGGAGTGCGCTGCCGTGGGACTCCAAGTTCTGTGAGAACCGAGTCTATCCAAAAGGCTTCAGCCGCGCCATTGGCTAATGCCTTATACTCTGCCTCGGTGCTTGATCTCGAGACTGTGGGTTGCTTCTTCGAGCTCCAAGATACAAGGTTAGGTCCAACAAATATAGCAAAACCACCAGTGGAGCGCCTATCATCAACACAGCCTGCCCAGTCTGCATCGGTGAATATACTCACTCCAGTGAATCTGGACTTACGAATCCGTAGTCCCATGTCTAGCGTACCTTTGACATATCTCAGAATACGCTTGACTGCTTCCCAATGATCCACCGTTGGCTGAGACAAGAACTGACACACTTTGTTCACTACGAAGGAGATATCAGGACGAGTGAGGGTCAAATACTGAAGTGCCCCAACCACACTGCGATACCGAAAGGAGTCATCTCTACCCAGTAGTGCACCACTATGACGTGAGAGACTCTCGGATGTAGCAAGCGGAGTGGAAGTGGCCTTGCAGTTCTCCATGTTGACGCGATGAAGAAGATCTAAAGCATACTTTTTCTGCGTCAAGGTCATGCCCCCTGAATGAAAGGACGCTTCCAAACCAAGAAAGTACTCAAGGCGACCCAAATCTTTGATGGGAAAGCTAGCAGACAACGACTGCACAAGACGATCCACCACGGCGGGGGTAGAGCCAGCAATCACAATATCATCAACGTACACCAGCATGTATATCTGTGTAGTACCCTGGGAGAAGATGAACAGAGATGCATCTGATCTGGAAGCAACAAAACCGAGCTGCGAAAGGCGCTGACTCAAACGAGCATACCAGGCACGGGGTGACTGCTTGAGACCATAAATAGACCGTTGAAGTTTGCAGACATGAGAGGGATAAGTGGCATCCTCGAACCCAGGTGGCTGCTGCATGTATACATCTTCGGCCAAGAACCCATGTAAAAAGGCATTGCTCACATCAATCTGTCGGAGGCTCCAGCCACGAGACACAGCAAGAGACAAAACCAAGCGAACCGTGGCAGGCTTCACCACCGGGCTAAAATTATCTCCGTAGTCAATCCCGTGTTGTTGAGTGAAACCACGAACAAGACGAGCTTTGTGCTTATCAACAGACCCATCCGGACGGTGCTTGGTTTTGAAAATCCACTTGCAGCTCACAATATTAACACCAGGTGGCCGAGGCACCAACACCCAGGTGTTAGTGTGACGGAGAGCAGCAAACTCCTCGGACATGGCGGCACGCCAGGCAGGTTCACCCAGAGCATCACGATGGGAAACCGGCGCGGCGAAGAAGGCACGACGGCGAGAGTCGTACCGAACTGTGCCATCAGTGTAAGACTTCTCCTTGCGCGTATGATCACGATGGCGTGTAACCATAGCATGCGCCGGAGCTGCATCGCCAGTAAGAGAAGACGACGGCGATGAGGGCTCGGCCGAGGGTGTCGCGGCTGAGGGGACCCCAGCAAGAGGCGACACGGGCTGAGAGACGATGGTGTGCGGGACCGGCCCAGTCGAGGACGGCGGCCCGGGTGACGGACCGGGCGAGGATGGCAACCCAGCCGCCTCCTCGGTTGCGTCATCAGGCGAGGCAGCCGCGCCCGCCTCGGGCGTCGGGACGTGCATGTCCGCGGTCGCGCCATCAGGCGAGGCAGCCGCGCCCGCCTCGGGCGGCGGGACATGCACGTCTGGCGCATCAGGAGGCGTCGGAGCAGCAACATGTACCTGGGGGGAACTTAGAGCAATATCACCTGCAGAAGACAAGTTAGATGACAAATAGGACAGGTCATATTTGCGCACATGGACATCCGGAACCGGTTCATCGGATGGAAAAGTGAGTGCATGTTCAAGAGAAGCAGGATCAACCGAAACTCCGGGTTGAGAGTAAGGGAACACAGTCTCGTCAAAAACAACATCACGAGAGATGTATATCCGACCGGAGGTACGGTCAAGACACTTATAGCCCTTATGTAAAGGACTATAGCCAAGGAAAACACACATCTTGGACCGAAACTCAAGCTTGTGAGCATTGTACTTGCGGAGACTAGGCCAGCAAGCACACCCAAAAATCCGAAGGGAGGAGTAGTTGGGCTGAACATGAAACAGACGAAACAAAGGTGTGTCCTTGAGAACCGGAGTGGGCATACGGTTGATGAGATAACATGCCGTAAGAAAAGCCTCATCCCAAAACCGAAGTGGAAGAGAGGAGTGCGCAAGCAAGGCAAGACCAGTCTCGACCAAATGTCGGTGTTTGCGCTCGGCAATGCCGTTCTGCTGAGAGGTATGCGGACATGACACTCGGTGAGTGATGCCCGTGCGCTGAAAGTAGCGATGGAGTTTGTGGTATTCACCACCCCAGTCAGACTGAACGGCTTTGATTTTATAATCCAGAAGGCGTTCGACATGAGCCTGAAAGTTGTAGAAAACTTGCTCAACATCAGACTTGTGTTTAAGCAAATAAATCCAGGTGAAGCGCGTGTAGTCATCAATAAAACTGACATAATATTTGTACCCTCCCGACGAAGCAAGAGCGGGACCCCAAACATCTGAATGTATTAATTCAAGAGGTACAGTAGTGATGTGAAACGAAGTAGAATAAGGTAGTTGATGACTCTTAGCACGCTGAGAGGCATCACAAACTAACGATGAATTATTTGAACTAGAACACGGAAGTTCATGACTCCGAACAATGGAAGTGACCACATTATTTGTAGGATGACCAAGATGTTGATGCCATTGCGACGACGAAACTCGAACACCGGAGGAGGCATGGTGAGACGATGAAGATGACGCACGAGCGAAGGGGACCGGATAGACCCCCCCCCCCCCATAACTTCTACCGTGAAGGATGACGCGCCTGGTTGCTTTGTCCTTAACAAGGAAAAAACGACGGTGAAATTCAACAAACACGTCATTATCACAAAGAAGACGATAAACAGAGAGAAGATGCTGGCTGATGTGTGGAACATGAAGGATGTTACGCAGTTTAAGAGATGAACCGGGTAAACGCGAATGACCAATGTGTGAAATAGACAAACCTGCACAATTGGCCACCTGAACCTGATCCTTGCCGTCATAGCGCTCATGAACCTGGAGACGCTCAAGATCATTAGTCAAGTGATCCGTAGCCCCGGTATCCAATACCCAAGGAAAGTCGACGGTGTTGGTGGAGGCCGAGTTGGCGGAGCGGGAGTTGTGATCCTGATCATAGCGCTTGCGACAGTCGTCGGCTTCATGGCCCCAGTTCTTGCAAATTTGGCACCGGGGACGCCAGCGGTTGCGACGCCCACCTCCTCCGCCGTTGTTGTTGCCGGCGTTGCCTCCTCCACCTTGCCGGCCATTGCCGGCATAACCAGCATTGCGGTCACGGCCGCCGGTGTTGCCGCCATTACCGCCCTGGCGGTTCTGCCCTGGCTGGCCATGTCCATCAGCCGGGCGCCCCCCCACATGGGAGGGATAGGGATCGGAGTAGGGCGCGCGTCCGCCCGCGCCATACGAACCCGAACGGGTCACGGCGTTCGCGGAGGGAGACCACCCCTCCACCGCACTCTGTTGTGCCTGCAGCACCTCGAAGGACAGAACCAATGAGTAAAAACTGGAGTAGGGCATGGGTGCGTTACTCACGCCCAAGGAGGCGGCGATGGAGTTGTAGGCGGAGCCGAGGCCAGTGAGGATGTGGTCGATAAGCTCATCATCACGGATTGGAGAGCCGGCGGCGGCCATAGTGTCGGCCAGGGCCTTCATCTTGTGCATGTATTCCGCGGCAGATAGATCGTCCTTCCTCAGCGACTGAAGTTGCCGCCGGATGTGGCGGACATTGGCGCGGCTCTGGGCGCCGAACATGGCGGCGACGGCTGTCCACACCGCATGCGCCGACTCGCAGCCAATAAGTTGGCATGCAATATCTTCATCCATGGAGGTGAGAAGAAGCCCCTTGACGCGTTGATCTTGAACCCACCATTGGTGGTACTCCGGGTTGGCGACGGTGGTAGCAGCGTCGCCGGTGCCGACAACGAGTGTTTTGGCCGGTGCCGCCTTGGTGCCATCGAGGTGTCCATGAAGGTTGGCACCGGCAAGAACGGTGCTGGTGATGCCCCCCAGAGCATGAAGTTGTGGCGACCGAGGCGGACGGAGATCGTCGGGACGGCGAGCGCGGCAGGGATCAAGGCGACGGGAGAAGAGATGAGCGCGCCGCTAGTTTGGGCGTCGGACAGAGCGGCGGATGACATCGCAGCGGCGGCGCGGATGAGACAACGCGCGGCGGCAGCGGAGCAAGTCGCGGTGGCGGCCGCGGAAGATGGCACGCACGGCAACTGCGATCGGAAGCGGCGGCGCGGATGGATGGAACGCACTCGCGCCGGATGGATGCTAGCTCACGCGGCGGATGGATGGCTAGCTTGGCTAGCTCACGCGGCGGATGGATGGCTAGCTTGACTAGCTCGCGCAGCGATCGGAAGTAGCGGCTGCGTGGAGAGAGGATCGGGCGGCGGCGCGAGGAACTGGCGGCGGCGGCGGCCCGACCTGGCTGATATCAAGTTGAAACACAGGGTTTAGGGTTTTGCGTGGGTGGTTGACATCCAGCCTCACGTCTCAATATATAGAGGATTACAATTACAATTACATACGTATACAAATACGTGTACAAGGACAATATACTAGACCCTACTTTACACATGAACCAGTCAAGCATTTTGCATGAATCTTATTTGTTCAAGGAGTGCGAAAAGGGTGCTTGGCTGAATGGTAGCAAGCTGAAGGTGGCAGCAGATGGATTAGAAGTCGGGGAATATACAGTTGGTGATGCAGGATACCCTCTTCTCTCATGGCTACTCACACCTTACCAGGAAGATCTCTCGGATTTCAAAGCAGAGTTCAATAGGAGACACTCCGCAGCCACAACCTGCGCTCAGGAGGCGCTGGCAAGGTTCAGAGATACATGGAAGTACCTGCAGGGAGAGACGTCGTGCCCTGTCAATCAGAAAACTCTAGTTACCACAATCCACGCCTGTTGCTACTTGCATAACATAGTAATAGATATGGAGTGCAGCCATGCCGAGCATTGAGGAGCCGGATTACTGCGAGGAAGTGCGCCAGTTAGCAAAGGAGGATGCTGTCAGGTCGAGGGATATGCTTTCACAGTACTTATTGACCAGCAGGCCATCCGAATTGGGAGGTGAACTATCGCATCTGCTCCTCATCTTAATTTGTTCGTTTAATTTCTCAGTCTGATAGTTTGTCATACTTTATTTCGTCCTGTTGTTTCCACTGTTCATCTGTTTAGTCGGCCTGGTGGACGCGGAGGGGGACCATGAAGTAGCTGCATCAGGCTCAGGGGATGAAGACAAGGAACAAGAAGCACAGACAACAGCGGCAGAGGAAGAGAGACATGATGGTGGCCAGGAAATCATCATTATCTAAGAAATACAGTATTTCTTTCTGCAACATCTTGATTCTAGGTACTATGGCTAGCACTCTCTGCTTCAAGTTTTTTTAATGAAGTAATGTCACAGTTCTCTCCTTGGTTTGTTCTTTTGATACAAGTACTAGCGACGTGCTAAGCAAAACATCACTAGGTATTAACTGATACTCATGTACGATCCTACTAATGGCAACTGCTTTAAAATTGATGCTTCTTTTAGTAGCGGGTGATATGTTACATCCCTCTGGTGCACGGTCGTATATCTGATACAACTAAAACCTTTTATGTGGTCAGATGGCAGGGAAGCCTTCATCCGTCTGCTGGAATGGAGCCTTTTTAAGGCATGGATGCCGAGCTGCCCTGGCAATGGAGCCAGAGACTTGTCTGTTTCTGCAGCATGAATTGAAGTTCAACATTGCTTTTTTTTAGTTTTGGTCATGTGCCTGCTTGGTAAGGCCTAGTGTTATGTGTGTAGTCTGTAATTTATGAATGTGGAGTGGTGTCAATAAAATCACAGTGCAGCGTAGCGGCTTGGAGACTATCTGTTGATTACATCCTTCAGATCTAATTCTAACCTGTTGATTACATCCTTGTCTGTTTAGTCAGCACGGTGGATGCAGAGGAGGACCATGAAGTTGCGGCATCGGGCTCAGGGGATATGAAGACAACAGTTGAGAAAGAGAGACATGTTGGTTGCCAGGAGATCATCATTATGTATAACTTTTTGCCACATCTTCATTCTAGGTACTACTGCTAGCAGTCTCTGCTTCGAGTCTTATTATTACAGTTCTCTGCTTCTTGGTTCGTTCTATTCGTGTCACGCTGTCGGTTAGAATTTTTAATTTGATAACTACTGTTAGCTGAGACTCTTGTGTATTTCCCTCTTTTTTATTGGCAATTCCCGTAATTGACGGTTTATTTAATAGCACCGTCGCTCAAAAAAAAAGTAGCAGCCATACTATGCGTGGAAATAAAGAAACTTCTTGATACATTATATAAAGCATGGTGCATGGTCGTATGTCTGATATAACTAAAACTCCATTTGATCAAGTTGATATATGAAATGTTGGTTGGAGTTTTTGAATGCAATGGAGCCAAAGACTGGCTACTTTGATGCTGCAGCATGAACTGAAGTTCAACTCTTATCTACTGGCAAAGACAGACAGGTGGCCCATCTCTAGGCCTCCATACACCGGTTGGTGCAAACTGAAGAATTTGCAATCATATTGGCAGGAGTCCTCATCCGTGTGTCAGACAGGTGTAGTTTGGGTCAGTGATCTTATTCGATGCAAGGACTTCTGAAGAGTCAGAAAATTTTCTTGTTGGTTACGGTGATTATCAATTACGAAAAGTTGAAACAGTTAAGATGATTAACTGTGTAGATGAACTGAAGGAGTAAGCTAGAACAGTTGGTAGTCTAGTAGTAAGGTTCAGTTGCGTTAAGTAAAATCCAAATTATGACATGCTACATTCAAAACACCACAGCTAGCTAAAGATGATTAACTGTGGTTTACTGCACGGTAAATCACAAGCTAGCACAGGCTGAATAATAAAACATCATCTAGATTCAGACTGAAAAAACATGTACTAAAATTCAGTTAAAAATGTGTTCCAGCTCGTACACTGACATACAACAGTACATCCCCATTTTTTACCCATTACTAGTGTGCATGGTCGCATAGCTGATACGATTAAAACATTGATTTGATCAGATGGAAGGGCAGCCGAGATGGATCCTGCCCTGCTGGTTGGTGCTTTTGAATGCATGAACGCAGAGCAGCCCTGCCGATGGAGCCAAAGACTATTCTGATGCTGATGCATGAGTTTTTCTTTTTCATTTAGGTCTTGTATCTATTTGGAGAAGACAAGTGTTGTCATGTGGTCTGTACCCTAATGTGCTGAAAAAAGGGCATTATGGCCCCATCCATCAGTTGATTTAAACTGAAGAATTTGCAAACATAATGGCAGGGAGTCCTTTCTGTCTTTATGACAGGTGTATATTTGGCCAGTAATCTTATTCAATGCAAGGACTGCTGATGTACTCACCGATGCAAAAAAAGTAACTAGAATACAGTGCGGTAGTTCAAACCCCAGACTTCTAGAGAGGTAACTGGTAATAAGAAAATTACCTTGATGTTGGCAGAACTCCAGTGGTAGTAGTAAAACAGACAGGTTCATCTTTGTGCTCTTTCTGAGGTGGTTGGTTGGTTGGAGACAGGAGGAGCTTGCTGGCTTTGACTTGAGAAATCAAAATCTAGGAGGAAGGAACTCAGGGAGGAGTCAGAGAATCGCACCGCATCATGCATCTGGTAATTGGCAAGAGATACTACATACGGATGGACTTGAGAAATCAGAATTCTAGGAGGAAATCAAGAGGAGTTGGGAGACTTTTGCTTTGTTGAGTTTACATCCAAGCACGTTTTTGAATTCTGACAGAAATGTCAATATGCCCAATGCAAAACAAAGATACTGGTTGATCGTAACAAAAAGCTTCACTGCACCTCATAGGACTAGAGGAGAAACAGAACCTGTTGTGTTGAAAGAAGATGACAGGACAGTGCCATCACATTTATCTTTCGGTAGTGACAAATTCTTGTTCTTCTGAAATCCCGCTATTATCCATGATTGACAAAATTGATAGTCATATTTTTCCTAGTACAACAGGCAGACACTATGCATACAATGCTCTTTGCAGGCATTAATTTCAGATAAAACATTTCATTAAAGCAAAAGGAATCGAGTGAGTGAAACTCTTTGCAGACTTCAATCTCGGATACTCCTTTTTCTGTAATATCCTTGACTCAAAGGGCTTTGAAATGTATTATCAGTCTAAATACATGGTTATTGAGCAAAAACAAAATAACTTGGTTTTGCTTGGCAGAGAAACAAGGGCTGCGTGGTTGAGAAGTCGGTAGGCTACTTATCAGGCATGAACCACAGGGAGAAATCAATTCCTTTCTTCTTAAGATCTTCAGTAGCGGGCTGGATCCGATCGAAAAGATACAATCATAAGAATTCATCAATAACCCCCTTACAACCTCTCAAGAAACAACACAACAGAATTATAATCGCTCAGGAGAAAAGAAATAAGAGTGCATTTATCATCAGGATCGAGCTGATGTTTTAGAAATGTTTTAGAAATAAGCTTACAGCAGGAGAAAAGAACCATCCTATACTCAGGATCGAGCTGAAATTTATCAAACTCAAACCAAGACTATGCTAGATAAATAAGAGTGCATTTCAGAATATATGCATCACTTTGATACCTTTTACTATGCAAATTCTACATTTGACTGTAGAAAATAAAATTGAAGGTACATTGCTCAATGATACCTTTACCCCTATCAAAATGTACTTTTAAAATTTACTCCCTCCGTCCCATAATATAAGAGCGTTTTTTACACCAGTGTGGTGTAAAAACGCTCTTATATTATGGGTCGGAGGGAGTGGTTCACAATTGCTCAATGATACCTTTACCCCTATCAAAATGTTCAAACCAAATTATGAGAATCCAGAAATATAAGAACCTTCATACTAAAAATGTAACAAGGTTTGAAAATACGCAAGTAAGTCGGTCCCACTTTCTACCAAACTGATAATTATTTTAAAAATCTAATTCCATGGGGTAAAAAGGATTACCAGAATGCCACCAGCCATGTATCATGGCTTAAGCCAGTATTCCCAACAGGTTAATTTTCTTCTTCTTTTTTTTTTGGTATTTTTCAGTTTTGTACATAGCCTCAGCAAATATTATTTCTGGTCAGAATACACAGTGTTCTTTTTTGTAAATCCGGATCACCCAAGAGCTATATATGTTTATGGTTTTTTGGTCGGCTCACACATTTTTCAGAAATGTGCAACTCGAGTTTCCTTTTTCTTTAAATAGTGCAAGTAACGGAAAAATCCTATTTCCCACCGCTGCATAGGATAGGGTATACTTTCTGTACAAAACACGCACGCCCTGGCTATAATGGGCCGGCCCATGTATGGGATAGGTTTTCCTGGCTCAGGGAAGATTCTGGAAGGTTCTGCCCAGTTTTTTATTTTATCCCCTTTCCTCCGTTTTCCTAGTTTGTTTTAGCGATGTTTTTCTTTTAATTTTTTTATCCTCCTGTTTTTTAGTCTCCTTTTATTTTTTATTATTCCCATTTTAATTCAGGAACAATACTGAAAATTCATGAACTTTGGGAATTCAATAACATCTTTTCACCTTTGTGAAAATATTCAATCAACTTCGCGAGTAATGTTTTAATTCGTGAATTTTTTTTCATATTTGCGAAGAATTTTAAAATACACGTTCTTATAAATTCATGAATATTTTAAAACTTGTAAATATTTTTTCGAAATAATTAAATAAAATCAAGTTGGTGAACATTTTAGAGAAAAACCTTTTTGAAAATTCGTGGATATGTTTTTAATTCTTAAAATCTGTGGAAAAATGGAGTTTACCCTTAGTGAGGAGCTATCATTTTGAGCGAACACTAGTTGGCTGTGCACTCGAGCGAATGACAACGCCATTTTTCGTGGTATATATTTTCTTGCCTTTTCTCTTTTGTTGAGTTTTCTTTGGTCTTAACAATTTTACCTTGAATTTTCATTTTTCTTTTGTTCTTTTCCTGCTATTTTTTTATTTTTTATTACTTTTTACTGCTTTTCAATTTCTCATTTCAATTGACAAATACTTAGTAAAAAATTATGAAAATTTTAAAATGAAAGAACAGTTTTTCATGTTGTGGAATAATATTAAATTTCACAAACATTTTCTATTCATAGAAGCCTATTGAAATTTGTAAAAAAAGACCAGGTTCACATTTTTGTGAATTCGATAGCATTTTTGAAATTGTGAATTTTTTTGTAAATCCTTGCATATTTTTTAATTTTCATCTACATTTTAAATATTTCTCGGATTCTTTTTATTTTGCATTTTTTTAATTTGCCGCAAACTGGAATTTTCTCAATCTAGGAGCTACATTTTCTAATCATTTTGTTCAAACAACAATTGAAGGTTTCCTGGAGTGAAAGATTGCGTCAAAACTTTAGGTAAACAAAGAGTCTGGCATGGAGGTAAATGGGCCGGCCCATAAGATTGTGCTTTGGGTGTTTTACATTCTATTGAGCTCCGTGGCGACTACGTCTCACTTTACGCTAGATGGAAGGACCTTTCGCCTAAAGTAGATACAGTAACAAGCCAGCCCATTAGAGATACTGAAATATGAGAAATGGAAGAAAAAGCAGACTTGCAGGATTTGCTCCCTGGTCGCCCAGTTAGTGGGCGGCGCTCCTAGCCATCGCGACACGTGTCAATACAGGAGGTGCAGCTTACTAGAGGGAATAGACCCTAGATTTTTTTTTAATTCTCTTATTCTTTCTTTTTTTGTTTCTTTAGGTTTTTGATTGGTTTTGTTTGTGTTTTTTCTTGCCGTTATACTTTTGTTTTTATTTTAGTTCTGTTTATTTCTTTCATGGGTATTATCCATTTTTCTTTTCTTTCTCATTTTCAATTCTTTTTGCCTTTGGTTTTTTTGTTTATTTCTTAGTTTGCAATATTCATGTATTTTCCTTTTTATCGGTTTTCGCAGTTTTCCATTATTTTTCATTTCTTTCGCTGTTTTATTTTTTTCATTAGTTTTCTTTTTGGTTTTCATTAGTTTTTCTTTCTTTCTTTTGGTTTTCATTCTATATTTTTTGTATCATGAAAATTTTTTAAATACATGTTTAACATTTGTAAAATACCAGTTTAATATTGTTTGAATACATGGTCAGCATTTTTTCTATAAACATTTTTAACATTAGCCAAATGATTGATGAAAATTTTCAAATACAAGACTAAGATTTTTTTAATACATGATGAACATTTTTTCCATACACACTTTTTAACATTTTTCAAATTCTTGATTAACATTTTTAAATAAAAGATTAATATTTTCTAACACATGGTTAACATTTTTTCTGTACACATTTAACATTTTGAAATGCTTTATTAACATTTTTTGAAATGTATTATTAATTTTTGCAATACATGGTCAACGTCTCTACTCTATACATTTAACTTTTTTTAATACATGGTTAACACTTTTTCTATACACACTTCAACATTTTCAAATGCTTGATTAAGATTTTTCAAATACCAGATTAAGATTTTTTGAAAACATGGTCAACATTTTTTCTATACACACATTTTTTTCCAATGCTGATTAACATTTTTAAAATATAATATTAACATTTTTTAAAATGTGTATAGAAAAAAATATGAGGCTGGCTCCGGTGTTGGAGCAGCTTGCGGTAGCATGCCATCAGCCTGTTCAAAAGGAAGAAGAGAGTTGGCCCTAAGGATTTCAGTGTATTTTCCCCTTATTTTTTAGCAATGCTTATACTACTGACTGGGTCGCTAGATCCGAGTGCTTTTTCAATATATTTTTTCGAAAAGGGGGGCTCCCCGGCCTCTGCATCAGAATGATGCATACGGCCACTTAAAAAGATAAAATAGGTTCGACAATGTCATAGAGTCTTGAAACAAAATAAACGCGAGCTCACGTAGAGCCTTGACGCCAAAACAAGAAAAGGCAATAAAGCCACAATCGGCTGGCAAAATAAAGATAGGAAAACTAATTGCCTATCCTATTACATGACCGCCATCCAAACCGGTTGAAAATATCCCGCGCTACCATCTCCCACCGGACAGATCCAGTAACCAAACGCTCCCTGGCCTCCGTCGGAGTGAGTAAGGACCACAAACGGATCAGCGTCGTAGCACGGAATACAACCTGCAAAAAATGAATAGTAGTTAATCTGTTAAAAGCCAAATCATTTCTGCAGTTCCAAATTGCCCATAACAACGCAAAAACTCCTACATGAATATGTCTAGCTGTATCGGACTCTATCCCATCCAGCCACGTTTCAAATAACGACCCGACCGAACTCGGAGGAGTAATGTTAAGGGCAATTTGCACGGTGCGCCACAGAATTCTCGCCAACGGACACTCAAAGAAGAGATGCTTAATGGCCTCGTCCTGATCACAGAAACTACACCTAGTAGATCATGTCCAATTGCGCTTAACCAAGTTGTCCTTTGTTAAAATAACCTGTTTATGGACAAACCACATAAACACTTTAATTTTCAATGGAACTTTTACTTTCCAAACATGTTTGGAACTAGGAATGACAGTCGAGTTAATAACATCGATGTACATCGACTTAACAGTAAATTGTCCAGACCTAGTAAGTTTCCAACACAATTGATCGGGTTGATGAGCTAGCTGGACTTCCATCAGTCTACGCATCAGATGAAGCCAGGCTTCCCATCTATCACCAACAAGCACCCTCCGAAATTGAATTTTAAGGGGAATGGACTGCATGATCGTTGCAACTAACGCATCACGTCGCTGGACAATACGATACAGGGTTGGATACTGTAGTGCCAATGGTGTATCGCCCAACCAAGTATCCTCCCAAAACCGTGTATCATTGCCATCACCGACAATAAACTTTGTTCTATTAAAGAAGGATGCCTTAACTCTCATAAGCCCCTTCCAAAACGGCGAATCAGTTGGTCTCATTGTCACCTGTGACAAAGTTTTGGAATGCAGATACTTGTTGCGGAGAATCTGCGCCCAAGTTGCGTCAGTCTGAACTGAAAGCTTATACAGCCACTTGCTAAGCAGGCATCTGTTCTTGACCTCAAGATTCTCGATACCCAAACCCCCTTGGTCCTTTGGTCGACAAATAACATCCCACTTGGCGAGTCTATACTTTCTCTTTAGTTCATCACTCTGCCAAAAAAATCTTGATCGGTAGAAGTCCAGCCTTTTCCTAACCCCAACTGGAACCTCAAAGAAAGATAGTAGGAACATCGGCATACTCGTAAGCACCGAATTAATAAGAATTAACCGGCCTCCATATGACATAAGTTTGCCCTTCCAGCAACTAAGTTTCTTTTCAAACCGATCTTCGATGCATTTCCACTCTCTGTTCGTTAGCTTACGATGGTGAATGGGTATACCTAGGTAAGTAAAAGGTAAAGCCCCTAATTCACATCCAAACAATTACCTATAAGCCTCTTGTTCCTCCTTGGCTCTACCAAAGCAGAACAACTTGCTTTTATGAAAGTTAATCTTTAACCGGGTCAATTGTTCAAATAAGCATAACACCAGCTTCATATTTCTCGCTTTTGCCAGGTCATGCTCCATAAAGATGATTGTATCATCAGCGTACTGCAGAATGACACACCCCCATCAACTAGGTTGGGCACCAAGCCACCCACCTGACCGGCCTCCTTCGCCCTACCTATGAGAATTGCCAACATGTCAACCACAATGTTGAACAAAATAGGGGACATTGGATCTCCTTGCCTCAGGCCTTTGTGTGTCTGGAAATAATTCCCTATATCATCATTTACTTTAATTCCAACACTTCCTTTTTGCGTAAAGGATTCTACCTGGCGTCGCCAAGCCTCATCAAAACCCTTCATACGTAAGGCATGTTGAAGGAATGGTCATTTGACTTTGTCATACGCTTTTTCGAAATCCACTTTGAAAACAACCCCATCCAGCTTTTTCATGTGGATTTCATGGAGCGTTTCATGAAGGACCACTACCCCCTCAAGGATATTCCTGTCCAGCATGAAAGCAGTTTGGGTAGGGTGCACAACCGCATGCGTGATCTGTGTGAGCCTATTGGTCCCGACCTTGGTGACAATTTTGAAACTAACATTAAGAAGACAGATTGGCCTGAATTGCTCAATTCTCACAGCCTCTGTTTTCTTAGGAAGAAGGGTGATCGTTCCAAAATTGAGCTGAAAAAGATGAAGCTGTCCAACAAACAGATCATTGAACAAAGGCAACAAATCCCTTTTAATGATATGCCAGCATTTCCTATAAAACTCCGCTGGAAATCCATCGGGGCCCGGCGCCTTGTTATTTTTCATTTGCGAAATGGCCTCAAGTACCTCTTTCTCGGAGAAAGGAGCCGCAAGAATATCATTCTCCACCGCTGTGAGTTGAGGAACATCCTCAACCCTGGACTCATCCAGAGACACACAGTTCTCTTCTGGAGGGCCAAACAGCTGCTTATAGTACTCGGTAATGTACAATTTTAGGTTTTCCTGTCCTACAATTGTACCCTCATCTTGCTCAAGCTGAAAGATCCTCTTCTTTCGATGCTTACCATTAGCGATCATGTGAAAGAATTGAGTGTTCGCGTCCCCCTGGACTACTCGCCGGATCTTGGCACGCAACGCCCACTTCAACTCTTCTTCCCTAAGAAGTTCTTTCAGCCTCAATTCCGCCTCAAGCTTGGCATGAAGCTCCGCGACCGGCAGTATCGTGGTTTCTGCTTTTACATCCAGGGACTGAATAAGGGAGAGGTGCCTTTCCTTTTCGACCTTATAAATCTCGCTAAGATGCTTAGCCCATCCACGCAGGAAACTCCTCAAATGCCTAATCTTATTCTGCTAGCGCTGAAGCGCAGTCTTCCCTCCTGAATCCTTAGCCCACTCTCTGGCCACGAGATCAAGGAAGCCTTCTCGTTCAAACCAAGCCATCTCAAAGGAGAACACATTCTTGTTCCCGGGTGGGTGGGCTCACCAGAGTCCACAAATAACGGCGTGTGGTTAGAAATACCACGGGACAAGGCCTGGACTGTTACTAGAGGGAACTTCTGTTCCCAATCGACACTGGCCAACACTCGATCCAACTTCTCATACGTCGGATTTGGTAGCGCGTTAGCCCAGGTGAATTTTCTACCCGAGAGCTCAATTTCTCTCAGGTCCAAACTTTCAATGATAGTATTGAACATGAACGACCATCTACCGTCAAAGTTATCATTGTTCTTATCCTCACGCCTTCTAATTATATTGAAATCACCCCCCACTAGGATAGGCAACTGCTCGGAACCACAAATCCGAATGAGATCAGCCAAGAACTCGGGCTTGAGCTCGGGCTGCGTAGCACCATATACCGCAACCAGAGCCCAATTAAACCCATCTTCCTTTGACCGCACCCGGAACTTGACTGCAAAGTTACCCATAACCATGCTGTGAACCTCAAGCGTTTCGCACCTAACGCCGAGTAAGATTCCACCCGATCTCCCTCTCGGCGGCAAGCAATGCCAATCAAAATCTATACCCCCCGACAAAGTATTTAGAAATTGAGGCGCAAAGTTATCTCTACCCGTCTCCGATAGAGCGATAAAATCTAAGCGATGCTCGACAGACGCCTCAGCAAGAAACCTTCTTTTAGCCAAGTCCTTTAGACCTCTGCTATTCCAAAAGATTCCTTTCATAGGTCATCATGGAATTTTTCCGTACGAATCCTAGCACTCCTACGCACTGCGGACACCGGATATAGTTGGGGAACGTAGTAATTTCAAAAAAAATTCTTACGCACACGCAAGATCATGGTGATGGCATAGCAACGAGAGGGGAGAGTGTTGTCCACGTACCCTCGTAGACTGTAAGCGGAAGCGTTAGCACAACGTGGTTGATATAGTAATACGTCTTCACGATCCGACCGATCCAAGCACCGAACGTACGGCACCTCCGAGTTCAGCACACGTTCAGCTCAATGACGATCCCCGGGCTCCGATCCAGCAAAGCTTCGGGGATGAGTTCCGTCAGCACGACGGCGTGGTGACGATGATGATGTTCTACCGGCGCAGGGCTTCGCCTAAACTCCGCGACGATATGACCGAGGTGGAATATGGTGGAAGGGGGCACCGCACACGGCTAAGGAACGATCCGTAGATCAACTTGTGTGTCCTAGGGTGCCCCCCGCCCCCGTATATAAAGGAGCCAGGGGGAGGAGGCATCCGGCCAAGGAGGGCGCGCCAAGGGGGAGTCCTACTCCCACCGGGAGTAGGACTCCCTTCTTTCCTAGTTGGAGTAGGAGAAGGGGGAAAGAGGAGGAAGGGGGAAGGAAGGGGGGGCGCCGCCCCCCTCTCCTTGTCCTATTCGGACTAGGGAGGGAAGGGGGTGCGGCCCACCTCTTGCCTCCTCTCCTCTTCTCCCTTATGGCCCATGAAGGCCCAATAACCCCCGGGGGGGTTCCGGTAACCCCCCGGTACTCCGGTAAACTGCCGATTTCACCCGGAACACTTCCGATGTCCAAACACAGGCTTACAATATATCAATCTTTATGCCTCGACCATTTCGAGACCCCTCGTCATGTCCGTGATCACATCCAGGACTCCGAACAAACTTCGGTACATCAAAACTTATAAACTCATAATAAAACTGTCATCGTAACGTTAAGCGTGCGGACCCTACGGGTTCGAGAACTATGTAGACATGACCTAGAACTATTCTTTGTCAATAAACAATAGCGGAACCTGGATGCCCATATTGGTTCCTACATATTCTACGAAGATCTTTATCGGTCAAACCGCATAACAACATACGTTGTTCCCTTTGTCATCGGTATGTTACTTGCCCGAGATTCGATAGTCGGTATCCAATACCTAGTTCAATCTCGTTACCGGCAAGTCTCTTTACTCGTTACATAATGCATCATTCTGTAACTAACTCATTAGCTACATTGCTTGCAAGGCTTATTGTGATGTGCATTACCGAGAGGGCCCAGAGATACCTCTCCGACAATCGGAGTGACAAAACCTAATCTCGAAATACGCCAACTCAACATGTACCTTTGGAGACACCTGTAGTACTCCTTTATAATCACCCAGTTACGTTGTGACGTTTGGTAGCACCCAAAGTGTTCCTCCGGTAAATGGGAGTTGCATAATCTCATAGTTACAGGAACATGTATAAGTCATGAAGAAAGCAATAGCAATATACTAAACGATCAAGTGCTAGGCTAACGGAATGGGTCATGTCAATCACATCATTCTCCTAATGATGTGATCCCATTAATCAAATGTCAACACATGTCTATGGTTAGGAAACATAACCATCTTTGATTAATAAGCTAGTCAAGTAGAGGCATACTAGTGACGTTGTGTTTGTCTATGTATTCACACATGTATTATGTTTTCGGTTAATACAATTCTAGCATGAATAATAAACATTTATCATGATATGAGAAAATAAATAATAACTTTATTATTGCCTCTAGGGCATATTTCCTTCAGTCTCCCACTTGCACTAGAGTCAATAATCTAGATTACATTGTAATGATTCTAACACCCATGGAGTCTTGGTGCTGATCATGTTTTGCTCGTGAGAGAGGCTTAGTCAACGGGTCTGCAACATTCAGATCCGTATGTATCTTGCAAATTTCTATGTCTCCCACTTGGACTTGGTCCCGGATGGAATTGAAGCGTCTCTTGATGTGCTTGGTCCTCTTGTGATATATGGATTCCTTTGCCAAGGCAATTGCACCAGTATTGTCACAGAAGATCTTCATTGGTCCCGATGCACTAGGTATGACACCTAGATCGGAAATGAACTCCTTCATCCAGACTCCTTCATTTGCTGCTTCTGACGCAGCTATGTACTCCGCTTCACGTGTAGATCCCGCCACGACGCTTTGTTTAGAACTGCACCAACTTACAGCTCCACCGTTCAATAAAAATATGTATCCGGTTTGCGATTTAGAATCGTCCGGATCAGTGTCAAAGCTTGCATCGACGTAACCATTTACGACTAGCTCTTTGTCACCTCCATATACGAGAAACATATCCTTAGTCCTTTTCAGGTATTTCAGGATGTTCTTGACCGCTGTCCAGTGATCCACTCCTGGATTACTTTGGTACCTCCCTGCCAAGCTTATTGCTAAGCATACGTCAGGTCTGGTACACAGCATTGCATACATGATAGAGCCTATGGCTGAAGCATAGGGAACATCTTTCATTTTCTCTCTATCTTCTGTTGTGGTCGGGCATTGAGTTTGACTCAACTTCACACCTTGTAGCACGGGCAAGAACCCTTTCTTTGCCTGATCCATTTTGAACTTTTTCAAAATTTTATCAAGGTATGTGCTTTGTGAAAGTCCTATTAAGCGTCTTGATCTATCTCTATAAATCTTGATGCCCAATATGTAAGCAGCTTCACCGAGGTCTTTCATTAAAAAACTTTTATTCAAGTATCCCTTTATGCTATCCAGAAATTCTATATCATTTCCAATTAATAATATGTCATCTACATATAATATCAGAAATGCTACAGAGCTCCCACTCACTTTCTTGTAAATACAGGCTTCTCCAAAAGTCTGTATAAAACCATATGCTTTGATCACACTATCAAAGCGTTTATTCCAACTCCGAGATGCTTGCACCAGTCCATAAATGGATCGCTGGAGCTTGCACACTTTATTAGCACTTTTTGGATCAACAAAACCTTCTGGCTGCATCATATACAACTCTTCTTCCAGAAATCCATTCAAGAACGCAGTTTTGACATCCATTTGCCAAATTTCATAATCATAAAATGCAGCAATAGCTAACATGATTCGGACAGACTTAAGCATCGCTACGGGTGAGAAAGTCTCATCGTAGTCAACCCCTTGAACTTGTCGAAAACCTTTCGCAACAAGTCGAGCTTTATAGACAGTTACATTACCATCAGTGTCAGTCTTCTTCTTAAAGATCCATTTATTCTCAATGGCTTGCCGATCATCGGGCAAGTCAACCAAAGTCCATACTTTGTTCTCATACATGGATCCCATCTCAGATTTCATGGCCTCTAGCCATTTTGCGGAATCTGGGCTCATCATCGCTTCCTCATAGTTCGTAGGTTCATCATGGTCAAGTAACATGACTTCCAGAATAGGATTACCATACCATTCTGGTGCGGATCTTACTCTGGTAGACCTACGAGGTTCAGTAGAAACTTGATCTGAAGTTTCATGATCAATATCATTAGCTTCCTCACTAATTGGTGTAGTTGTCACAAGAACCGGTTCTTGTGATGAACTACTTTCCAATAAGGGAGCAGGTACAGTTACCTCATCAAGTTCTACTTTCCTCCCACTCACTTCTTTCGAGAGAAACTCCTTCTCTAGAAAGGATCTGATTTTAGCAACGAAAATCTTGCCCTCAGATCTGTGATAGAAGGTGTACCCAATAGTCTCTTTTGGGTATCCTATGAAGATACATTTCTCCGATTTGGGTTCGAGCTTATCTGGTTGAAGTTTCTTCACATAAGCATCGCAGCCCCAAACTTTAAGAAACGACAACTTTGGTTTCTTGCCAAACCACAGTTCATAAGGCGTCGTCTCAACGAATTTTGATGGTGCCCTATTTAACGTGAATGCGGCCGTCTCTAAAACATAACCCCAAAATAATAGCGGTAAATTAGTAAGAGACATCATAGATCGCACCATATCTAGTAAAGTACGATTACGACGTTCGGACACACCATTTCGTTGTGGTGTTCCGGGTGGCGTGAGTTGCGAAACTATTCCGCATTGTTTCAAGTGTAGACCAAACTCGTAACTCAAATATTCTCCTTCACGATCAGATCGTAGAAATTTAATTTTCTTGTTACGATGATTTTCCACTTCACTCTGAAATTCTTTGAACTTTTCAAATGTTTCAGACTTGTGTTTCATTAAGTAGATATACCCATATCTGCTCAAATCATCTGTGAAGGTGAGAAAATAACGATACCCGCCGCGAGCTTCAACATTCATTGGACCACAAACATCAGTATGTATGATTTCCAACAAATCAGTTGCTCGCTCCATAGTTCCGGAGAACGGCGTTTTAGTCATCTTGCCCATGAGGCACGGTTCGCAGGTACCAAGTGATTCATAATCAAATGATTCCAAGAGCCCATCAGTATGGAGTTTCTTCATGCACTTTACACCGATATGACCTAAACGGCAGTGCCACAAATAAGTTGCACTATCATTATCAACTCTGCATCTTTTGGTTTCAACACTATGAATATGTGTATCACTACTATCGAGATTCAATAAAAATAGACCACTCTTCAAGGGTGCATGACCATAAAATATATTACTCATATAAATAGAACAACCATTATTCTTTGATTTAAATGAATAACCGTCTCGCATCAAACAAGATCCAGATATAATGTTCATGCTCAACGCTGGCACCAAATAACAATTATTTAGGTCTAAAACTAATCCTGATGGTAGATGTAGAGGTAGCGTGCCGACGCGATCACATCGACTTTGGAACTATTTCCCATGCGCATCATTACCTCGTCCTTAGCCAATCTTCGCTTAATCCGTAGTCCCTGTTTCGAGTTGCAAATATTAGCAACAGAACCAATATCAAATACCCAGGTACTACTGCGAGCATTAGTAAGGTACACATCAATAACATGTATATCACATATACCTTTGTTCACTTTGCCATCCTTCTTATCCACCAAATACTTGGGGCAGTTCCGCTTCCAGTGTCCAGTCTGCTTGCAGTAGAAGCACTCAGTCTCAGGCTTAGGTCCAGACTTGGGTTTCTTCTCTTGAGCAGCAACTTGTTTGCTGTTCTTCTTGAAGTTCCCCTACTTCTTCCCTTTGCCCGTTTTCTTGAAACTTGTGGTCTTGTTAACCATCAACACTTGATGCTCCTTCTTGATTTCTACCTCCGCGGCTTTTAGCATTGCGAAGAGCTCGGGAATAGTCTTGTTCATCCCTTGCATATTATAGTTCATCACGAAGCTCTTGTAGCTTGGTGGCAGTGATTGAAGAATTCTGTCAATGACACTATCATCAGGAAGATTAACTCCCAATTGAATCAAGTGATTATTATACCCAGACATTTTGAGTATGTGTTCACTGACAGAACTATTCTCCTTCATCTTGCAGCTATAGAACTTATTGGAGACTTCATATCTCTCAATCCGGGCATTTGCTTGAAATATTAACTTCAACTCCTGGAACGTCTCATATGCTCCATGACGTTCAAAACGTCGTTGAAGACCCGGTTCTAAGCCGTAAAGCATGGCACACTGAACTATTGAGTAGTCATCAGCTTTGCTCTGCCAGACGTTCTTAACGTCGTCAGTAGCATCAGCAGCAGGCCTGGCACCCAGCGGTGCTTCCAGGACGTAATTCTTCTGTGCAGCAATGAGGATAATCCTCAGGTTACGGACCCAGTCCGTGTAATTGCTACCATCATCTTTCAACTTTGCTTTCTCAAGGAACGCATTAAAATTCAACGGAACAACAACACGAGCCATCTATCTACGACAAACATAGACAAGCAAAATACTATCAGGTACTAAGTTCATGATAAATTTAAGTTCAATTAATCATATCTACTATATGATTCACGTTCGACCTTTCGGTCTCCGTGTTCCGAGGCCATATCTGTATATGCTAGGCTCGTCAAGTTTAACCTGAGTATTCCGCGTGTGCAACTGTTTTGCACCCATTGTATTTGAACGTAGAGCCTATCACACCCGATCATCACGTGGTGTCTCAGCACGAAGAACTTTCGCAACGGTGCATACTCAGGGAGAACACTTCTTGATAATCACTGAGAGATCATCTTAAAATGCTACCGTCAATCAAAGCAAGATAAGATGCATAAAGGATAAACATCACATGCAATCAATATAAGTGATATGATATGGCCATCATCATCTTGTGCTTGTGATCTCCATCTTCAAAGCACCATCGTGATCACCATCCTCACCGGCGCGACACCTTGATCTCCATCGTAGGATCGTTGTCGTTACGCCATCTATTGCTTCTACGACTATCGCTACCGCTTAGTGATAAAGTAAAGCAATTACAGGGCGTTTGCATTTCATACAATAAAGCGACAACCATATGGCTCCTGCCAGTTGCCGATAACTTCGGTTACAAAACATGATCATCTCATACAATAAAATATAGCATCACGTCTTGACCATATCACATCACAACATGCCCTGCAAAAACAAGTTAGACGTCCTCTACTTTGTTGTTGCAAATTTTACGTGGCTACTATGGGCTTAGCAAGAACCGTTCTTACCTACGCATCAAAACCACAACGGTAGTTCGTCAAGTTAGTGCTGTTTTAACCTTCGCAAGGACCGGGCGTAGCCACACTCGATTCAGCTAAAGTGAGAGAGATAGACACCCGCCAGCCACCTTTAAGAACGAGTGCTCGTAACGGTGAAACCAGTCTCGCGTAAGCGTACGTGTAATGTCGGTCTGGGCCGCTTCATCTCACAATACCGCCGAACCAAAGTATGACATGCTGATAAGCAGTATGACTTGTATCGCCCACAACTCACTTGTGTTCTACTCGTGCATATAACATCAACGCATAAAACCTAGGCTCGGATACCACTGTTGGGAAACGTAGTAATTTCAAAAAAAAATCCTACGCACACGCAAGATCATGGTGATGGCATAGCAACGAGAGGGGAGAGTGTTGTCCACGTACCCTCGTAGACCGTAAGCGGAAGCGTTAGCACAACGCGGTTGATGTAGTCGTACGTCTTCAAGATCCGACCAATCCAAGCACCGAACGTACGGCACCTCCGAGTTCAGCACACGTTCAGCTCGATGACGGTCCCCGGGCTCCGATCCAGCAAAGCTTCGGGGATGAGTTCCGTCAGCACGACGGCGTGGTGACGATGATGATGTTCTACCGGCGCAGGGCTTCGCCTAAACTCCGCGACGATATGACCGAGGTGGAATATGGTGGAAGGGGGCACCGCACACGGCTAAGGAACGATCCGTAGATCAACTTGTGTGTCCTAGGGTGCCCCCTGCCCCCGTATATAAAGGAGCCAGGGGGGAGGAGGCGGCCGGCCAAGGAGGGCGCGCCAAGGGGGAGTCCTACTCCCACCGGGAGTAGGACTCCCTTCTTTCCTAGTTGGAGTAGGAAAAGGGGGAAAGAGGAGGAAGAGGGGAAGGAAGGGGGGCGCCGCCCCCCTCTCCTTGTCCTATTCGGACTAGGGAGGGGAGGGGGCGCGGCCCACCTCTTGCCTCCTCTCCTCTTCTCCCTTATGGCCCATGAAGGCCCAATAACCCCCGGGGGGGTTCCGGTAACCCCCCAGTACTCCGGTAAAATGCCGATTTCACCCGGAACACTTCCGATGTCCAAACATAGGCTTCCAATATATCAATCATTATGTCTCGACCATTTCGAGACTCCTCGTCATGTCCGTGATCACATCCGGGACTCCGAACAAACTTTGGTACATCAAAACTTATAAACTCATAATAAAACTGTCATCGTAACGTTAAGCGTGCGGACCCTACGGGTTCGAGAACTATGTAGACATGACCTAGAACTATTCTCTGTCAATAACCAATAGCGGAACCTGGATGCCCATATTGGTTCCTACATATTCTACGAAGATCTTTAACGGTCAAACCGCATAACAACATACGTTGTTCCCTTTGTCATCGGTATGTTACTTGCCCGAGATTCGATCGTCGGTATCCAATACCTAGTTCAATCTCGTTACCGGCAAGTCTCTTTACTCGTTACGTAATGCATCATTCTGTAACTAACTCATTAGCTACATTGCTTGCAAGGCTTATTGTGATGTGCATTACCGAGAGGGCCCAGAGATACCTCTCCGACAATCGGAGTGACAAAACCTAATCTCGAATTACGCCAACTCAACACGTACCTTTAGAGACACCTCTAATACTCCTTTATAATCACCCAGTTACGTTGTGACGTTTGGTAGCACCCAAAGTGTTCCTCCGGTAAATGGGAGTTGCATAATCTCATAGTTACAGGAACATGTATAAGTCATGAAGAAAGCAATAGCAATATACTAAACGATCAAGTGCTAGGCTAACGGAATGGGTCATGTCAATCACATCATTCTCCTAATGATGTGATCCCATTAATCAAATGACAACACATGTCTATGGTTAGGAAACATAACCATCTTTGATTAATAAGCTAGTCAAGTAGAGGCATACTAGTGACGTTGTGTTTGTCTATGTATTCACACATGTATTATGTTTCCGGTTAATACAATTCTAGCATGAATAATAAATATTTATCATGATATGAGGAAATAAATAATAACTTTATTATTGCCTCTAGGGCATATTTCCTTCAGGTACACCTTCCGTTTCCACTTGCGCTTGGGTACAGTTTGACGCTGCAACTGGTCCTCACAACCAGTCTCAGAGGGGCTAGCCAAAATTATCTCAATAGAATCATCCTCTACATCCCCCTCAGTAAAGGTTGCATAAGATCCGCACAAAAATTGTCGAGCACCCTGACCCCGAGCGCATCAACCTCAGAATCACTCATGGGTTTAACAGCCGCAATAGTATGGATCATCTCTAAGGCTCGCTCAGTCTCTAGATCGAGCAGATCATTAACAGAATTAGAGATTTCAGTGTCATTACTACCCAGCGAAACTCCTAGTTGATTTGCATTTTCAACAATCTCATCATTTGAAAAATGCAGAATGGAATTAGAAGTATTGACCGACATACCAGTAGTGACCTCCACTTCATGAAGCTTGGCCGCCCTCATGGCGCACCGCTGCTGAATGTCGTCCACGTCCGGCTGTGCCTGGAGACGGCCACTCACCCGGCGCCCCTCAGACATCGGATCCTGAATCCCTCCAAACGCAATGACCTCCGCCCGAGAGATCGCTGTCGGGGTCCGGCCTCCAGCCTCACCCCAACCAGTAGGTCGATTCATCTTCACGGGCTCACCCACAGCCTCGCCAGAGAGTGGACCAACACTCACCAAGATCTCAGACTCCTGGCGCGCCCCGCAGGACGGGGCCGGCAGGAAGGGTGGTGGAGGCAGTACAAGGGCCGCCTACCCTCTCAACCGGCACCGGAGAAGCCACCCCCACAGGCGCCGTAGGAGGAGAAGGCTCTGAGGCCACCTGCCCCGGGCCCTCTCCCGAAGGCGCCACGAACCGAACGGTAGACGCGACGGGAGAGGAGGTATCCGAGGCCTCCTGCCCCAGACCCCCTCCCAACGAAGAAAAGGACACGGGAGCCACCTGCCCCGAGTCCCCTTCCTCAGCAGAAGGAGAGCAACCCGAGGCCGCCTGCCCCAGGGCTCCACCTGACAAGCCAGGCACGACAAGCTGCATCACCTCCTGAGGAGGTACCGTGTGCTGAGCGCGAGAGGGAGTGGCCACCTGCCGACTCACCTCCTCATCCCCCCAGATCGAGATTGATGAACCCCCAAGATCCCCAGTAATGGTATCCATAGCACCCTCAAACCCCAAAACAGGCAACTCGAGCTCAAAAGCCTCCTCAGACTCGACCCAATCACTCCACAGTCTTGGAGGTGCAGAAGAGGGCTCGAAAGACCCAAATCTCAGAGTCGTCGAAGGCACCGAGGAGGGTGGGGCTTCTCCATCCCCGGTCGTCGCAGTCTCGGACCCCGGCCCCTTGGACAACTATCGTCTAGAGTCCTCGGCCGGCGGCTCCTGTGCTCCCGCGCTGCCATCACCCTCGTGCATATCCACGCCAGACTCATGAGCCGGCGCAACCAGAAGGCTCTCATCCTCAAACTAAATAACCAGATTATACATCCTGCCTCGATAAGCCCACTTAACCGCTTCCGGCACATACTCAATGTTCAAAATACTATCCAGAACCCGAGCAATCCCGTGAGCTCTGGTGAACTCCATGTCCACACGCTCAGGCTTACCTACTAAAATGCCCATGCTGGCCACAACCCGAGCATCCTGCAGCGGCTTAGAGGGAGCCTCGGAAAATCGCAACCACGCCTGAGTAAGCGGCACGCCCTGAGGCTCAATATGCTTCCACTCCTGAAACTCAAGGATGCCATCCGTTCCCGGCACCTTACACATTCCAAAACTCAACAACCTTTGCAGATCCTCCACGGAAGGAAACTCAACTCTGAACATATTATCAGCGAGATTGACAAGGTCCCACTGGAAATCCCCAGGGGCCAACTCTCGGAGCCTCTGCACGATCTGTGTCTCAGACACCTCCCCTCTGGTGACCTTGACAATCCCCGTGGTCATACTCGTGGACTCATCAGACACCTCTCGCTCATTCGGAGATTCGAAAAAAGTTAGCTCAGCACAGTAAACTCCACACATCATGAGTGACGGTGCCTGATCTCGCAGTAACGGACACTCCCCAGAGTCATGTGCCAGTTTACCGCGGGTATCACATAACAGAGCCACACACTCCGCAATGAAGTGGCCCTTGTCGCCACAACGATAACAAAGCATCTTTTCCTTCCTGCGCGCCCACTTGGACGCCCTATCAGCCTCAGCCATATCTGTCAACTCCGCAGACACATCGGTCATAACCTCGTTCTCAGGAACCTGAACCATAGCAAGAGCCGTCACCACCTCCATTGCGTGACCGGTCAGTACAGGTTCCTCGGCAGTCCCGTCAACTGCCATCTGGTCAACAACAACAGGTGGTGGCGATCAGAAGGCCCCTCAATGAAGCCGCCTGAAGGACCCAAGAATGGCCTCTCAACTGACCCATCACTTTGCCAAGCATACCCCCGACCACCACTCGTGGACGAGGATCCCCGGTGCAGTCCATCACCATAAGCGTTATGCCCATCGTCACCCCACTGACCACGAGGCGCCGACGAATCTCCCCCACTGGCCGAGGCATGCGGCAACTGTGCCTGCTTCAACACCGGCGCCGCCGAATTCTGCGACTGTCTGGCCACAAAATGCGGTGGTCTGACCCCGGGCTGCATCGTCACCAGACGTAGCTGGACACCCGACGCAGGAGAAGGCGGTCTCGGAGCCGGAGCGCCCCGGCCCGCTGCAGCCGCAGGGCTCGGCACCGGTGGTCGAGGACCACCCCGTCCCACAGCCGTCTGCGGAGAAGCCACCGGCATCGGTGGCCGAAAGCCCGCAGGCAGTGACCCGCGGCCCACCACGCTTGGCCCCAGCGCGCCACCCGCTTGAAGCGGTCTAGGGCCGCCGGCCTCCGGTGCCGCCCGGCCGGTCCCTGCACCCGGGAGCGGGGCAACACCACCACGGCCAGACCCGGGCATCAGTCCACTACCGCCGCGGCCCGTTCCTGACGGCGGACCACCCCCCTTGCGGCCACCCCTCGCCGGCGGCACTTGCCCTCTGCGGCCAGCACCGCCCGGGACGCCAGTCTTGCCAGGGGCACACCACGACCGGCCATGCCGTGGAGAGGGGGGGTGCGCCTAGCCCGCCCCGCACCACGGTCAGAAAACTTCGGCCGACTTGCACCACCGAAAACCCTAGATCGTTTCAAATGAAGACACCCAGGAAGAACACCGATCGTGCATGGGGGTGTAGAGGAAATCGACGTGCGCGCCTGGTTAGACTGGGCCTCATACCCAGTTAACAGAGGCCCAATCCCGCACGGGCCCGGCTCACTCAGAACCGGCCCACCCCCGGCGCTCCCTGCTCGCGGCCCAGAAGTGCGTTCAAACGAAACAAGTGCGGCCCAGGAGTCGGTGTTGGCGGAGACTCCGCCGGATCATCCCCGTCCCCGTCCGCCTCGTTGTCATCGGATCCGGCTAACGCCCAGAACCGGCCGCCAACCCCTGGGCGAGCCGCAGACCCCGAGGGCAGAGGCCCGGCGATCGCCGCCCCGTGCCCCGCGGAGTCGCCCGCCCTGTCACGCGTCATTCGACCCCGAACTGCTCTCTTTTCATGAAAAGAAAAGTATGTTTCGATGTTGGCAGAAAGGCAGAAACCACCTTTTTCTTCTTCTTTTCGGCCAAGTTTTGTAGGAACAAAAATGCGAGTACTTTAGCCATCCAAATTTGGAATATAAGTCCAATTCAGCTCTCAAGAGTATCTGCTCCTGCCTGCAAAAAAAGTTTTGGTAAACAAAAAAATACAAAAATATTTAGACATATACATATTCATGCCCAAATGTTATTTTTCAGTGAAGTCCAAGCATTTCGACCAGTAACAGAAAAGCAATTTGAACGCAAATTCTTTTGGCATTTGTAGGCCGCCGAATATTGTTTCGTCTGCATGAAAATTGTTCACGCTTTGAACATTAACATGGACATATAAAAAAAATCATTTTTTAAAATGTGTTTGCTAGTACTTCTAGAAATCTTTATCGTTCATCGCAAGAGCAGATGCCCACGAAACCAAACATATACACGTTCAGGACTAATTTAGATTATGTGAAGACATGATGGTTCAGTCATCTTCTCCGCATACCGCTTGCTTTTAATTGCAGCGAGGCTGTTGAGACAGAGATTCATGCTTTGATGATCGGGATGGCACTTGCATGTCAGCATACAGATCTACCAGTTGTGTAGTCTGATTCTTCGACTGCCCTATCCTGTCTATCCGGTTCTAGTCTAGATCATTCGGCTTATGGTCATTTAGTTGCTGAGAGTAAGTCTTTAATAATCGGTAGATTGTTTATTCCACACAAATTTCATAGATCTCAAAATAGAGTTGCAAATTGTCTAGCAAGTTATAGTCACTCGGAGCGGGTCACGACTGTGTGGCTCGAAAGAGGACCCCATGTATTGAGGAACTCTTGAGAAAAGTGCCTGCAACTACCGAGCTCCATGGCTCTTGGTATTTGAATTTTTTAAAAAACACACTTCGAATGTAAAAAATCTTAAAACAAATACGTGAATACGTACACATATTCCTAAGGCCGGTAAAATTTCTGACAGAAATAGCATCCTTTTTCTCCAATATACTGTCAGAACTTGCCACAGGCATTCGAATGTGTATATGTATCCCCGGAAAAAATTCACATTCTTTTGAAACTTTCAAAACACGAATTTCAAATTGTTTAAATATAGAGAGCACTGGAGCTCGGGTGCTGTAACGAAAAAAATAGCATCTCTTTCTAGCTGGACTGTAGCTCTTTCATATTGGAATAAATTACTATTGATCTCGCAACAAAAAAAGGATACTAGTTTAATAAGAACTATGAAATGAAATGAAGGTTGAGCCACGAAATAAAAATGTGTACTTTATCGACCTACTCTTTTTTTAATCGGGAAACCCTTCTTCTCTTTTCGACTGATGAAACGAAACGAATCGGCGCCACATCCCCATCCCCATCTGCTCTGCTGTCGCCGGCGCTCCACCTCCGATGGCTCCTCCCCGCCTCCAACTCGCGTGCCCAAACCCCAATCCTTCCCTCGGTCCTCCTCTTCTCTTCTGTCGCCTCCGGAGTCCGGACGGCCAACCCGGTCCTGGCGCGTTTGGAGGATGCAGTAGCCGCCGCCGGGAGAAACAACAGGCTGCGGCGACGGCGGCAAGGTGAGCTGGTGAGCACAGACCTGCATTTTCCGCTCCGTCGTTGTTTTTATTTGTTTCTTTATTTATTGTTGGATTGGATCGCATCGACCGACAGCTCCGACGTGTGTGAAATCGATTCTAATACAGCTCCATGTCCCCTACCTACTCCATTAATCTTGCACGCATGGGATGAGCAAGGATTCCTGGCTGCTGCAGGCGTGGGTCTAACAATTACTCTAAAGTTCATTAGCAAAAAGAACAACAACCACATGCACTATGCTTAATCAACTCTCCAAGAACTAGATAATACCCGCGCGTTGCTGCGGTAATTTATAGCATTACGTAAGAGTAAGTTTTCTGGAGCAAAAGATAATGAAATCATGAAAAATATATTTATTTGAACTTTTCGCAGAATGATATTGTAAGTTAAGAAAAGAGTACCACCATAGTTTGATCAGATTTTCTCATAATAAGTTTAGATAAATATGTTGAGCAAGCAACAAAGAGACTTGACATCCTTTTGTGGTGCTAATGCGTCCAAACGGTAATTAGCTTGCATTGCCCAGCTTGGTCCATTTTTGACCGGAAGAATAACCGAAGGTATGAGAAATGACATTGCTTCTTACTATGACAACACACAAACTCTATTTTTATTGCATTATGTTTAAGAGGATGCAAACAAACATAGAACAATAAAACAGAAGGACAATCAAAACAGGTTTTGTTTGATCCTCTCAGCAAGGACAAATATACATTTAGGCTCAAGTTGTAATTTACATCAGAGCAATCAAATAGTGATATTCAAACTGCAGAAAAGGGCTATTCATTACTAAGATCTAAATTCAACATTTTGATTGAATAATTGGCAAGCCACTATTTAATTAGACGCTTACATTTATCAAGTGAAGCTTTAGGTTTGAACAGATAATGTCCATGTGCTTAATTTAGAGTAGATTGTTTTATTGTAAGTACACATGCATGGTTGAACACTGAACATCAGTTCCGATTCTAGTATAGATTAAAAAATCGTAGCACCTGCCTACAAAGCAGAAACACATCAACACCCTTATTTGTCATCACATTAGTATATCCAGGGAGTATGCTGGAAACTTCACTCTGCACTGCAATAGGGCACCGAGTAACTCGATGTGTTATCAGGAAGAGCATTCAGCTAAACATACACATCCAGGATGAGACGTATCCCAGAGAGAATTCAAGTATGTTCATAAGAGTCACTTCATATTTTGTTTCATTTATGCAAGTAGATGAATAAAACCCTGCAGTAGGGGAAGAACACAAATCTCAATCAAAATATTGTATCACTCGGGTGTTAGATCGATCTCATGCCGTTCAGTGGAATAGTACTACGTACCAGGGAACAACATACCTGAAAATGAACTTGAATATGCTCTGACCATACAAAACAACCAGAGAAAAGGATTAAAATACCAATAAAATCTGTACTAAACTAACATGAGAGAGAGCGAGATGCAGGATGGTAGTTGGGCATAGTTGATAGTATGGACCATGACTGCAGCTATTTGTACTAAACTAATTAACATGAGAGGTAGAGAGGCCTACCGGACTTGATGCAATGGAGACGGCTAGAGATGAACAAAGCTTCCTACAACGCATAAATTAGAGATTTCAACCAAGCTAACTCAAAAACTCGTTCAGACCTAAGTATATGAAGAAAGGAAGGAGAGCCCCCCACCTCTGGCCGAAGTGATGTTGGAGGAGGATGTCAGCGTTGGGAAGTGTGCCTCGCTGGGTGCCAGATTCGATGCCGGGGCGTCAGTCTTGGGCCCGCGCCCACACCTTAACGCCGGCGAGGTCAGCCGATCCACCGCGATGCAGCCGCCGGCCCGATCGGCGAGCACCCCGACGTAGCATCGCGTCCCCGGCCGCTGGATCCGTGGCATGATGCGCACGATGGAGCGGATGTGGCAGCGCAGTTCTCTATGTTGGGGAACGTAGCAGAAATTCAAAATTTTCCTACGTGTCACCAAGATCTATCTATGGAGAAACCAGCAACGAGGGGAAGGAGAGTGCATCTACATACCCTTGTAGATCGCTAAGCGGAAGCGTTCAAGAGAACGGGGTTGAAGGAGTCGTACTCGTCGTGATCCAAATCACCGGAGATCCTAGTGCCGAACGGACGGCACCTCCGCGTTCAACACACGTACAGCCCGGTGACGTCTCCCACGCCTTGATCCAGCAAAGAGAGAGGGAGAGGTTGAGGAAGACTCCATCCAGCAGCAGCACAACGGCGTGGTGGTGATGGAGGAGCGTGGTAGTCCAGCAGGGCTTCGCCAAGCACCGCGAGATATGAGGAGAAGGGAGAGAGGTATGGCTGCGCCAACAGGAGAAGAAACTCATGTGTTGGGCTGCTCCTAAGCCTCCAATATATATAGGGGGAGAGGGGGCTGCGCCCCCACCTAGGTTTCCACCCTAGGGGGCGGCGGCCAGTCCTAGATCCCATCTAGGGGGGCGGCCAAGGGGTGGAGAGGGGGAAACTTGCCCCCCAAGCAAGGTGGGGCGCCCCCTCCCCAAACCCTAGGCGCCTTGGGCCTTGGTGGGAGGGCGCACCAGCCCACCTGGGGCTGGTCCCCTCTCACACTTGGCCCATGCAGCCCTCTGGGGCCGGTGGCCCCACTTGGTGGACCCCCGGGACCCTCCCGGTGGTCCCAGTACGTTACCGATAAAACCCGAAACTTTTCCGGTGACCAAAACAGGACTTCCCATATATAAATCTTTACCTCCGGACCATTCCGGAACTCCTCGTGACGTCCGGGATCTCATCCGGGACTCCGAACAACATTCGGTAACCACATACAAGCTTCCTTTATAACCCTAGCATCATCGAACCTTAAGTGTGTAGACCCTACGGGTTCGGGAGACATGCAGACATGACCGAGACGTTCTCCGATCAATAACCAACAGCGGGATCTGGATACCCATGTTGTCTCCCACATGTTCCACGATGATCTCATCGGATGAACCACGATGTCAAGGACTCAGTCGATCCCGTATACAATTCCCTTTGTCTAGCGGTATTTTACTTGCCCGAGATTCGATCGTCGGTATACCGATACCTTGTTCAATCTGGTTACCGGCAAGTCTCTTTACTCGTTCCGTAACACATCATCCCGTGATCAACCCCTTGGTCACATTGTGCACATTATGATGATGTCCTACCGAGTGGGCCCAGAGAGACCTCTCCGTTTACACGGAGTGACAAATCCCAGTCTCGATCCGTGTCAACCCAAAAGACACTTTCGGAGATACCTGTAATGCACCTTTATAGTCACCCAGTTACGTTGTGACGTTTGATACACCCAAAGCACTCCTACGGTATCCGGGAGTTACACGATCTCATGGTCTAAGGAAGAGATACTTGACATTGGAAAAGCTCTAGCAAACAAACTACACGATCTTTGTGCTATGCTTAGGATTGGGTCTTGTCCATCACATCATTCTCCTAATGATGTGATCCCGTTATCAACGACATCCAATGTCCATAGCCAGGAAACCATGACTATCTGTTGATCACAACGAGCTAGTCAACTAGAGGCTCACTAGGGACATATTGTGGTCTATGTATTCACACGTGTATTACGATTTTCGGATAATACAGTTATAGCATGAATAAAAGACAATTATCATGAACAAGGAAATATAATAATACTTTTATTATTGCCTCTAGGGAATATTTCCAACAGTCTCCCACTTGCACTAGAGTCAATAATCTAGTTCACATCGCCATGTGATTAACACTCACAGGTCACATCGCCATGTGACCAACATCATCAAATGAGTTCTGGGGTTTGATCATGTTTTGCTTGTGAGAGAGGTTTTAGTCAACGGGTCTGAACCTTTCAGATCCGTGTGTGCTTTGCAAATTTCTAGGTCATATTGTAAATGCTGCTTCCACGCTCCACTTGGAACTATTCCAAATGGTTGCTCCACTATACGTATCCGGTTTGCTACTCAGAGTCACTCGGATAGGTGTTAAAGCTTGCATCGACGTAACCCTTTACGCCGAACTCTTTATCACCTCCATAATCGAGAAACATGTCCTTATTTACTCCAAGGACAATTTTGACCGCTGTCCAATGATCCATTCCTGGATCATTCTTGTACCCCTTGACTGACTCATGGCAAGGCACACTTCCGGTGCGGTACACAGCATAGCATACTATAGAGCCTACGTCTGAAACATAGGGGATGACCTTCGTCCTTTCTCTCTTTTCTGCTGTGGTCGAGCTTTAAGTCTTAACTTCATACCTTTCAACTCAGGCAAGAACTCCTTCTTGACTGATCCATCTTGAACACCTTCAAGATCATGTCAAGGTACGTGCTCATTTGAAAGTACTATTAAGCATTTTGATCTATCTTATAGATCTTGATGCTTATTGTTCAAGTAGCCTAATCCAGGTTTTCCATTAAAAAAACACTTTTCAAATAACCCTATATGCTTTCCAGAAATTCCACATCATTTCTGATCAACAATATGTCAATAACATATACTCATCAGAAATTCTATAGTGCTCCCACTCACTTCTTTGGAAATATAAGTTTCTCATAAACTTTGTATAAACCAAAATCTTTGATCATCTTATCAAAGTACATATTCCAACTCCGAGATGCTTACTCCAGTCCTTAGAAGGATCGCTGGAGCTAGCATACCTTTTAGCATCCTTAGGATCGACAAAACCTTTATGGTTGTATTACATACAACCTTTCCTTACGAAAACTGGTTAGGAAACTCGTTTTGACATCCATCTGCCAGATTTCATAAATGCAGCTAATGCTAACATGATTCCGACGGACTTAAGCATCGCTACGGATGAGAAAATCTCATCGTAGTCAACTCCTTGAAATTGTGAAGAACTCTTCGCCACAAGTCGAGCTTCATGGACGGTGACATTACTGTTCATGTCCGTCTTCTTCTTAAAGATCCATTTATCTTAATGGCTTGCCGATCATCGGGCAAGTCCACCAAAGTTCATGCTTTGTTCTGATACATGGATCCTATCTCGGATTTCATGGCTTCTAACCATTTTGTCGGAATTTGGGTCCACCATTGCTTCTCCATAGCTCGTAGGTTCATTGTTGTCTAGCAACATGACCTTCAAGACAGGATTACTGTACCACTCTAAAGTAGTATGCATCCTTGTCACCCTACGAGGTACAGTAGTGACTTGATCTGAAGTTTCATGATCACTATCATAAGCTTCTACTTCAATTGGTGTAGGTGCCACAGGAACAACTTCCTGTGCCCTGCTACACACTGGTTGAAGTGATGGTTCAATTACCTCATCAAGTCTCCACCATCCTCCCACTCAACTTTTCGAGACAAACTTTTCCTCGAGAAAGGACCCGATTCAAGAAACAATCCCTATTGCTTTCGGATCTGAATTAGGAGGTATACCCAACTGTTTTGGGTGTCCTATGAAGATGCATTTTATCCGCTTTGGGTTCGAGCTTATCAACCTGAAACTTTTCCACATAAGCGTCGCAGCCCCAAACCTTTAAGAAATGACAGCTTAGGTTTCTCTAAACCATAGTTCATACGGTGTCATCTCTAGGGAATTACGTGGTGCCCTATTTAAAGTGAATGTGGTTGTCTCTAATGCCTAACCCATAAACGATAGTGGTAATTCGATAAGAGACATCATGGTACGCACCATATCCAATAGGGTGCAACTATGATGTTCGAACACACCATCAAACTATGTGTTCCAGGCGGTATTAATTGTGAAACAATTTCCACAATGTCTTAATTGCGTGCCAAAGCTCGTAACTCAGATACTCATCTCTATGATCATATCATAGACAGTTCATCCTCTTGTCACGATGATCTTCAACTTCACTCTGAAATTACTTGAACCATTCAATAATTCAGACTTGTGTTTCATCAAGTAAATATACTCTAAATCTACTCGAATCATCTGTGAAGTAAGAACATAACGATATTCACTGCATGCCTCAGCACTCATTGGACTGCACACATCAAAATGTGTTACTTCCAACAAGTTGCTATCTTGTTCCATTTTACTGAAAAACGAGGCTTTTTAGTCATCTTGCCCATGTGGTATAATTTGCATACCTCATGTGAGTCAAAATCAAGTGAGTCCAAACGATCCATCTGCATGGAGTTTCTTCATGCATATACACCAATAGACATGGTTCGCATGTCTCAAACTTTCAAAACGAGTGAGTCCAAAGATCCATCAACATGGAGCTTCTTCATGCGTTTTATACCAATATGACTTACATGGCAGTGCCACAAGTAGGTGGTACTATCATTACTATCTTATATCTTTTGGCATGAACATGTGTATCACTACGATCGAGATTCAATAAACCATTCCTTTAGGTGCAAGACCATTGAAGGTATTATTCAAATAAATAGAGTAACCATTATTCTCCTTAAATGAATAACTGTATTGCGATAGACATAATCCAATCATGTCTATGCTCAACGCAAACACCAAATGACAATTATTCAGGTTTAATACTAATCTTGATTGTAGAGGGAGCGTGCGATGTTTGATCACATCAAACTTGGAAACACTTCCAACGCATATCGTCAGCTCCCCTTTAGCTAGTCTCCGTTTATGCCGTAGCTCTTTTATTTCGAGTTACTGACACTTAGCAACCGAACCGGTATCTTAATACCCTGGTGCTACTACGAGTACTAGTAAAGTACACATTAACATAATGTATATCCAATATACCTCTATCGACCTTGCCAGCCTTCTCATCTACCAAGTATCTAGGGTAATTCCGCTCCAGTGGTTGTTTCCCTTATTACAGAAGCACTTAGTCTCGGGTTTGGGTTCAACCTTGGGTTTCTTCACTAGAGCAGCAGCTGATTTGCCGTTTCATGAAGTATTCCTTCTTGCCCTTGCCCTTCTTGAAACTAGTGGTTTCACCAACCATCAACAATTGATGCTCCTTCTTGATTTCTACTTTCGCGGTGTCAAACATCGTGAATACCTCAAGGATCGTCATATCTATCCCTGATATGCTATAGTTCATCACAAAGCTCTAGCAGCTTGGTGGCAATGACTTTGGAGAAACATCACTATCTCATCTGGAAGATCAACTCCCACTCAATTCAAGTGATTGTTGCACTCAGACAATCTGAGCACAAGCTCAACGATTGAGCTTTTCTCCCTTAGTTTGCAGGCTAAGAAAATCGTCGGAGGTCTTATACCTCTTGACGTGGGCACGAGCCTGAAATCCCAATTTCAGCCCTCGAAAACATCTCATATGTTCCGCGACGTTTCGAAAGCGTCTTTGGTGCCTCAACTCTAAATCGTTTAACTGAACTATCACGTAGTTATCAAAACATGTATGTCTGATGTTCGCAACATCCACAAACGACGTTTGGGGTTCAGCACACTGAGCGATGCATTAAGGACATAAGCTTTCTACTGTCCGCATAATCGCTACTGTCAACTTTCAACTATATTTTCTCTAGGAACATATCTAAACAGTGGAACTAAAGTGCGAGCTTACGACATAATTTGCAAAGATCTTTTGACTATGTTTAGGATAATTAAGTTCATCTTATGAACTCCCACTCAGATAGACATCCCTCTGGTCATCTAAGTGATTACATGATCCAAGTCAACTAGGCCGTGTCCGATCATCACGTGAGACGGACTAGTCATCATCGGTGAACATCTTCATGTTGATCGTATCTACTATACGACTCATGCTCGACCTTTCAGTCTCCGTGTTCCGAGGCCTTGTCTGTACATGCTAGGCTCGTCAAGTTAACCCTAAGTGTTTTCGCTGTGTAAAACTGTCTTACACCCGTTGTGTGTGAACGTAAGAATCCATCACACCCGATCATCACGTGGTGCTTAGAAGCGACGAACTGTAGCAACGGTGCACAGTTAGAGGAGAACACTTCTTGAAATTTTGTAAGGGATCATCTTATTTACTACTGTCGTCCTAAGTAAACAAGATGCATAAACATGATAAACATCACATGCAATCAAATAGTGACATGATATGGCCAATATCATTTTGCTCCTTTTGATCTCCATCTTCGGGGCTCCATGATCATCATCGTCACCGGCATGACACCATGATCTCCATCATCGTGTCTTCATGAAGTTGTCTCGCCAACTTATTACTTCTACTACTATGGCTACCGGTTAGCAATAAAGTAAAGTAATTACATGGCGTTGTTCAATGACACGCAGGTCATACAATAAATTAAGACAACTCCTATGGCTCCTGCCGGTTGTCATACTCATCGACATGCAAGTCGTGATTCCTATTACAAGAACATGATCAATCTCATACATCACATATCATTCATCACATTCTTCTTGGCCATATTATATCACATAGCATACCCTGCAAAAACAAGTTAGACGTCCTCTAATTGTTGTTGCATGTTTTACGTGGCTGCTATGGGTTTCTAGCAAGAACGTTTCTTACCTACGCAAAACCACAACGTGATATGCCAATTGCTATTTACCCTTCATAAGGACCCTTTTCATCGAATCCGTCCCGACTAAAGTGGGAGAGACTGGCACCCGCTAGCCACCTTATGCACGAAGTGCATGTCAATCGGTGGAACCTGTCTCACGTAAGAGTACGTGTAAGGTCGGTCCGGGCCGCTTCATCCCACAATACCGTCGAAACAAGATTGGACTAGTAACGGTAAGCATATTGAACAACATCAACGCCCACAACTACTTTGTGTTCTACTCGTGCAAAGAATCTACGCAATAGACCTAGCTCATGATGCCACTGTTGGGGAACGTAGCAGAAATTCAAAATTTTCCTACGTGTCACCAAGATCTATCTATGGAGAAACCAGCAATGAGGGGAAGGAGAGTGCATCTACATACCCTTGTAGATCGCTAAGCGGAAGCGTTCAAGAGAACGGGGTTGAAGGAGTCGTACTCGTCGTGATCCAAATCACCGGAGATCCTAGTGCCGAACGGACGGCACCTCCGCGTTCAACACACGTACAGCCCGGTGACGTCTCCCACGCCTTGATCCAGCAAAGAGAGAGGGAGAGGTTGAGGAAGACTCCATCCAGCAGTAGCACAACGGCGTGGTGGTGATGGAGGAGCGTGGTAGTCTAGCAGGGCTTCGCCAAGCACCGCGAGATATGAGGAGAAGGGAGAGAGGTATGGCTGCGCCAACAGGAGAAGAAACTCATGTGTTGGGCTGCTCCTAAGCCTCCAATATATATAGGGGGAGAGGGGGCTGCGCCCCCACCTAGGTTTCCACCCTAGGGGGCGGCGGCCAGCCCTAGATCCCATCTAGGGGGGCGGCCAAGGGGTGGAGAGGGGGAAACTTGCCCCCCAAGCAAGGTGGGGCGCCCCCTCCCCAAACCCTAGGCGCCTTGGGCCTTGGTGGGAGGGTGCACCAGCCCACCTGGGGCTGGTCCCCTCTCAAACTTGGCCCATGCAGCCCTCTGGGGCCGGTGGCCCCACTTGGTGGACCCCCGGGACCCTCCCGGTGGTCCCGGTACGTTACCGATAAAACCCGAAACTTTTCCGGTGACCAAAACAGGACTTCCCATATATAAATCTTTACCTCCGGACCATTCTGGAACTCCTCGTGACGTCCGGGATCTCATCCGGGACTCCGAACAACATTCGGTAACCACATACAAGCTTCCTTTATAACCCTAGCGTCATCAAACCTTAAGTGTGTAGACCCTACGGGTTCGGGAGACATGCAGACATGACCGAGACGTTCTCCGATCAATAACCAACAGCGGGATCTGGATACCCATGTTGGCTCCCACATGTTCCACGATGATCTCATCGGATGAACCACGATGTCAAGGACTCAGTCGATCCCGTATACAATTCCCTTTGTCTAGCGGTATTTTACTTGCCCGAGATTCGATCGTCGGTATACCGATACCTTGTTCAATCTCGTTACCGGCAAGTCTCTTTACTCGTTCCGTAACACATCATCCCGTGATCAACCCCTTGGTCACATTGTGCACATTATGATGATGTCCTACCGAGTGGGCCCAGAGATACCTCTCCGTTTACACGGAGTGACAAATCCCAGTCTCGATCCGTGTCAACCCAAAAGACACTTTCGGAGATACCTGTAATGCACCTTTATAGTCACCCAGTTACGTTGTGACGTTTGATACACCCAAAGCACTCCTACGGTATCCGGGAGTTACACGATCTCATGGTCTAAGGAAGAGATACTTGACATTGGAAAAGCTCTAGCAAACGAACTACACGATCTTTGTGCTATGCTTAGGATTGGGTCTTGTCCATCACATCATTCTCCTAATGATGTGATCCCGTTATCAACGACATCCAATGTCCATAGCCAGGAAACCATGACTATCTGTTGATCAAAACGAGCTAGTCAACTAGAGGCTCACTAGGGACATATTGTGGTCTATGTATTCACATGTGTATTACGATTTCCGGATAATACAGTTATAGCATGAATAAAAGACAATTATCATGAACAAGGAAATATAATAATACTTTTATTATTGCCTCTAGGGCATATTTCCAACACTCTACTGGGGTGTGATCTGGTGCAGCTCAGCTGGTCCTCTGGTACAACTTGGCCACGCGACGCTGTCAATCACTGGACTCCGGGTCAGCATCACGCCGTTCTCCGGTGGGGATGGCCCGCGAAGGTTTGGCCGACAACGGCGCGGTATGGAACGGCAGTTCCGTCATCTTTGTCGGTGACTTGTTATAGTTGAGGCAGAGATTTTATTGATTGAGGGGAGACGAACTGAACCACTGAAAGAATCAATGCGAGGATTTGTTTACATTAGATGAGTGGAGCTAGGAGAGGAAGAGGGGGAAATAATGGAGGAGGTGAACAGAGCGAGCGCGCGTGTCCTCGAGCCGATAACGCCTCAGCGGAAATAAAATATATTGGTTGTGAATTTTAGTTTGCTGAGGTGGCCGGCCCACCGATCCTGCTTGTGAGACCATCCTGGGTCCTGGGCGGGTGGCCCGCCAGAATTTAGTCACGGAAAAGCGGGGGAGATGGGTTGGGCTGGCTTCGTCCGTGCGGAGGCTCTGTCATGGGACCTAACAGCGGTAACTGAAGCCAACATGTCTGTTTTCTACTGTGCTGGGTCCCGCTTGTAAGTCTCTAAATAAATGCTGATGTGGCAGTCCTGCTGATGTGGATAGGCTGCATGTTAAGAGAAATAGGATAGTAGGGATGAACTATTTAGGTATTATAGATGCTAATACCAAGTTATGACCCGTTGTTCAGAAAATAAGTTAATTATTAAGATGATGATTGATTACCATAGAGTAATATTGGGCGAAGGGATGAGTAGAAGAAAAATAAATATGGAACCTTACCTTTTTTTAAGTAATATAATAAAATAAAGATATATAGAGAATAAAGTGATTGATTATCGTAGAGGAATGTTGGGCGAAGAATGGTGAGAAAAAAGAAAAAAAATAAAACTTTATATTCTTTTTAATCTGATAGAGATAGCCAAAAAGGAGAGTCGAAGTCCCCCCCCCCCCCCCCCCGGGGGGGGGGGGGCGACTGGGGCGGCGGCGCGAGCCCGGACTCCAACCCCCTGTCCACCCTCGCCCGACGGTCGGAGTAGCTAGGGCAAAGCCCCTCACGATGGTTGGTGGTGGGGCACCTTCTCTCCTTTCCCTTAGGTGGCGGTGGGCGCGGGACACCCTGCTGGGTAGAGGCGCGGGCAGGCGTGAGGCTTGATGGCACAGCGGCGGCGCACTGGCTGATGTGGCGCAATGGCGGTGGGGCGGTTGGTCAAGGCGCGGCGGCTGCGTCCCGGGGCGGTGACCAGCGTCCAAATCTGGATCCCGGGGCTTTGGGTCGTTCAGGCTGGCTTCTCTCGTCGGTTGCCTACTGCTAGCCGACCGGCGGTGGGGGAGGCGCACACCTGTGCGCGACCGCTGGTCATGGCCGGCATGGGGTGCGAGCCGAGGTGGCTATGGCCGGAGGTTGCGCCCCACCGACTGTAGCTGATGGCGTCGATGGTCCTTTGCCTGGTCGGGGGTGGTCAAGCTCCCAGCTTGGCAGGGCGGTGGTGCGCGCATGTGGAGGCTTTGACGGCGCGGCCTCGGGGTCCTGCAAACGGCGCAAGGTGGTGGTGTGGCCTTCCTTCTCCTGGATGTGGACCGACATTACGCGGGGTTGGGCGGGTGCCGTTGGTGCCGGTCGCATGCGGAACGGGGGAGGTTAAGATCTAGGGGTCCGTGCTCGGGCGGGTAGGAGCCTATGCTTCGTGTAGGTGTGGTCGGGTGTGGCCTGGGATTTGCTTTGCGGGTGGTGCTTACTATCCACTCCCGGGGGTAGGTGGTTTGTGGTGGTGGCCTTGATATCGTTGCTTCGGTGAGCGGATCGGCGCTGGTGGACACAGACATGGCATCGTGTGAACTCGCCTAGGCCTGGTCTTGGTGCTTGTTCGTCGATGGTTGTCAGCAGTTCCTGAGTCGTGTCCCTCCTAGTCCACACGGATTGGCGGGGATGCAGGCATGGGTGCTTCCTACGGTGGAGGTGCCTAGCCAGACTTGGGGACTAATACCGGGCTAGGAGTTGAGGAGGTCCCTCGGCTCTATCTATTGTGCTTGAGCGCACGAAGACGCGAGCGGAGCACGATGTCTGGCGGCTGGGATGCCGGGGCGGCGGCCCCGAATGGTGTTCTGCATGGTGGCTCTTCGGCGGGCACCAGCACGACGATGGTGGCTCTCCTCCGGGTTGTGTGGGCAACGAAAGGTGCAGCGTAGGGTGGTTTTGGCGTGCTCTCTATTCTCGCAGGGGGCTGCCCTGATCCGGATCTAGGGATCTGACCTTCTCATGCTCGCCTTGGTGGCCTCTTGGTGACACGTGTGGGTTGTCGAGCGAAAGCTCCGTGCCTTGGCACCGACGACGGCGACGCCCGTGGGTGTCGCACTCTTCTTGAAGACGTCGTCGTGGCCCATCTCTCCGTGTCAGGGCCTTTGGGTGAAAACCTTTGTCCGCCGTGAACTGGGCAGCGGCAACGCTCGACGCTGTTCTCCCTCTTGAGGGTGTTGTCGTGAAGTTTAGGTGTACTAGATCGTTGTGTGCACGTGTGTTCAGATCTTTCTATGTTCCTTGTTGGTAGCGTAGTTACGTGCATTCAACATGCGCCGAGTATCATGGGATCAACATTATAAGAGGGCTAACTTATCATCTTGTATTGTTAGGCCATGTAGTATTATGTTCGGTTGTTGATTTATATATAAAGCGGTGCGGAAGTTTATTTGAGAGATAGCCAAAACACACTGCCACGGAGAAAATGAAAGTTGTGCCACGGAGAAAAAATTGTGTATTTATCAACTTCCTTTTATCTTTTTTTCTTTTTTAATCGGGAAAACCTTCTTCCCTTTTCGAGTGAAACGAAACGAAATCGCCGCCGCATCCGCATCTGCTGTGCCGTCGCCGGCGCGCTCCTCCTCCGATGGCTTCTGCCCACCGACCACCTCCTCTCTCACAGCCCAATTCCGGCCTTCCTTCCGCTCGCCGCTTCCTCCTCTTTGGTCGCCTCCTCCGGACGGCCGACCTGTTCCTGGGGGCGGATCTCACGCGCAGCACAAGGAGGATGCAGCCGCCGCTGCCGGGAGAAGCAACGGGCTGCCTCGACGGCGGAAGGTGAGCTGGTGAGCACTGACCCGCATTTTCCGCTCCGTCGTTGTTTTTTATTTGTTTATTTATTTATTTATTGTTGGATTGGATCGCATGGACCGACAGCTCCGACGTGTGTGAAATCGATTCTAATAAGTCCCCTACCTACTCCATTAATCTTGCATTGCACGCATGGGCCGAGCAAGGATTCCAGGTTGCTGCAGGCGTGGGTCTAGATGATTTACTTTAAAGTTCATTAGCAAAAAGAACAACCACCACATGCACAAAGTCTAAAGTTAATCAACTATCCAAGAATGTTTAATACCAAATTATGACCTGTTGTTGTCGGCTTTAGCGCGAATCTGTATGATGATGCACCCAACTGATCTTAAACAATGGTAAAGTTGTAAAGCCATCTTCTCTCAGTGAACTCTCTGCATACTACCCACCCCCTCCTAATACTAATACAGCTCCATCTCTTCTTTTGAAGGGGACACGGGCTCATCTCTACTAACAAGCCATTCTGCATCTGTCAGGAAATCATCCATTGATATTTTTCTGCCCATCATTCTGGTCTAGGGTGCGAGAGGGACGCGTTTGCTCAAGCGGACTATCACAAGGAGCAGCCATTGCGCCATGGTCACATGCTGTGTGCGGTGAGTGGTGCGCTATTTTTTAGAGCAATCACCGCAAGCAAGGGCTTCTTAATCTACTCTGAGCTCATGCTCCCAGATCCAGGTAAATCTCCTATCAGGCTCTGGATTATCTGCCTACATTTTTGCCTTTGGAGAGCTGATTTACCTTTCGTTTGTATACACACAGTGCTCTGTACGTTTTAGACCTTTACTTGTACTAGTACGAGCAGCAGGACCCAACATCCATCAATCTTGAAGGTAATATCATATTTCCTCTGTTTAGCTGCCTTTGCTTGCATCTATCAATCTAGGTGCCTTAAGTTTGCCTATTTCTGTTGTTTCTCATGCTTATAACTCGTTCATCATGTACTCATGTTAGCATTCTGGTATGCCCCTTCCCTTTCCTTTTTGCTGATAATCTTAATTAGCTACAACGAGTAATGGAGATGATGTGTTGGTTCATCTTTGTTACAGCAAAAGGAAGTGAAAATGACGATGGTCCTGGATGCCTTTGCATCCTACGTGCAAAATATGCTCACGGAGATGGTGAGTGAAGAGGTGCACATGCTGCTAGGAGTCACAGACGAGATCGAGAAGATGGACGTTAAGCTTAAGGATCTCAAGAACTTCCTTGCCGACGCAGATCGGAGAAATATCACCGACAATAGCGTGCAAGAGTGGGTGGCCCAGCTCAAGCGTGCCATGTACGAAGCTGCCGACATCCTCGACCTCTGCCAGCTCAAGGCCATGGAGCGCAATCCATCCACTAAAGATGTGGGGTGCTTCAACCCCTTGCTGTTCTGCATGCGGAATCCCTCCCATGCACACGACATCGGCACCCGCATCAAGGCGCTCAACAAGAGGCTCAACACCATCAAGGAGCGAGCCACTGCTTTCAGCTTCATCCCTCTTGGTTCCTATGAGGATCGTGGCAGCAAGGTCCATGGCTCTCATTCTAGTGATACCAGACGTGAGACATCAGGGGAGTTCGATCGATCGGGGGTAGTCGGAGAGAAGATCGAACAAGACACAAGAAAGCTGGTTGAGATCATGCTGAGTGAAAAGGAGGGCAACACCAACATCATGGTGGTCGCCATTGTTGGTGTTGGTGGAATCGGCAAGACCACTCTTGCCCAGAAGGTCTTTAACGATGAAGCCTTGAATGCTGAGTTCGAGAAGATGATATGGCTGAGCATCAATAAGGACTTTGACAAGGTTGAGTTGCTCAGGACGATCATCACGCAAGCCGGGGGAGTACATGGTGGTGAAAAGGCGTTGGCTGTGCTTCAGCCAACCCTTGCCGCTACCTTGAAAGGGAAGAAGCTATTCCTGGTGCTAGATGATGCTTGGAACCATGGAGCATGGAACGATGTGCTTAAAGCACCCTTGGCTAATGTTGTGGCTCAAGGTAGCCGAGTCCTCGTCACTACTAGAGATGAAAGAGTAGCTCGAGGGATGAAAGTTGTGCTTCCATACCACCATGTCGACAAGTTGCAGGAGGAGGATGCCTGGTTATTGCTCAAGAAACAGGTGTCTAACTAAACTCCATGCATCTTTAATATTACTAGTTGCATACTTAATTTGGGGCAAATATATAATAATTGGGCACACACTTTTATGCATTGTTCTTTGAGATTGCAACATGGACCCATGCAACATGGATACTACATATACTTTTGAGATGACAACATGGACCCATACAACACGGATACTACATAAACTTATGCCACAGCACATGCACCCACCGCATGTGTACTGTGTGTACAGAGGGCACAATATTTTGATCTGACAATCAAATTTAGGTTCATGAAATTTGGACACCATGCTCCCACAAGAATACTAGACCTCATTTTCATATATTCTCACATGTATCTTTTTCCTAATATATAGTTGTACCTGAGAGTAATTAATACCGTCTCTGTAAACAAATATTTTCCTTTTTTTGGCAAGCATTTTTTTTTTGAAATATACATAGTAATCATCTAAAATGCAAGTGCAAACAAAATCGATAATTAGGATCATAGAATGGTCCTTCAATTTATAAGTGGTGAGAAATAGTGGTATCTTTATTTCATTTCCATCATGTTTGGCTGGAGGTATCAGTATATTCACATTAAGTGGTACAATACCATACCACAACATGAAAAGGTTGTAATTGGCAGAATGATTCTAGAGTGTGCCCAGGCCCACCAATAGGCGTAGCCAACCCGTCCCATGATCTGCCAACATGGATAAAAAGAAAAACTCGTACTTCAAATTCTTCTACTTGTTTGGATGTATAGATTATAAAAATTCCTATGTAGAATTATAAATTATAGATAATTTAAACATGTAAGAAGCCTATCCCCTTGTGTGGTTGTAGATCAAATATGACTCTGGTTTTCCCTGCAAAAAATATGACTCTGTTTTCCTGAGGATGAGTATATGTATTGTAGTATCTATCTGCATAATTAAGCACGCGATCTGTTTAGTTTTCAAGATGATAGATTAAACTAAGCATCTGCTGGTTAAAAAAAGCATTTGTTCAGTTTCTGAGATGAAGCTTAACATCTTGTCTGGATGAGCATGTAAGGATTATAGTCGCTCACATGCTATTGGCATCCCAGTTGACAGCAACATCTTGCTCATTCACTTGATAGTTCAATTAGGTAGTACATTAACCAATCTTTCACGAGTCTCTTTTCTCCACTAGCCTACTATTGATTAATATTGAGTTGACACTAGCAGTTAACAAGCTACTACTATTTTCTCTCTCAAGGAAAGGAAAACCACTTGTTATTGACTATCAGTTCAACTACTTGCAGATAATCTTAAGTGAGACAGATGAATGTGAAATTGATATGCTCAGGGAGATTGGAATGCAGATTGTAGCAAAATGTGATGGTTTGCCTCTTGCTGTCAAAGTAATGGGAGGGCTCTTGTGTCAGAAGGACAAAAAACACCGTGAGTGGGAGATGGTTCTCGATGATTCTGTATGGTCGAACTCTGGTCTGGCCGAAGAGCTAAACCATGCAGTATATTTAAGCTATGAAGATTTATCTTCTTCTGCCAAACATTGCTTTTTGCACTATTCCCTTCTCCCTAAAACAGAAGTTTTTGTTAGCAGTCAAATCATTGGCATGTGGATTAGTGAAGGATTTCTTCACGGGAGCTCGGATGACTTGGAAGAACTAGGAAGCAAGTACTATAAGGAGCTGATATTGAGGAATCTTATAGAGCCAAATACAAAGTATGTTGATCAACGTGTCTGCAACATGCATGATGTTGTACGCTCATTTGCTCAATTTGTGGCCAAAGATGAGGCACTAGTAGCTCGTAGTGGAGAAACTAATATTGTTAATAAACTTAATGCACATGGGTTTCTAAGGTTATCTGTAGAAAGCAAAGCATCAGAATCAGAGGGGTTAGACTGGAGTTCTTTGCAAGCACAAAAGACACTAAGGGCACTAATATCAGTTGGTTGTATAAATATCAAGCCTGGTGATTCGTATGTTCATTTTCCATCTCTACGAACTTTACATATAGATTATGCACATGTTGGAGCATTGCTTGAATCTTTGCATGAACTCAAGCACCTGAGGTATTTGTCCTTAATGAACACTGATATATCTAGTCTGCCTGATAGCATTGGAAAGATGAAATTATTGCAGTACATTAGCCTCAGAGGTTGCAAACAATTTGTGGAACTTCCACATAGCATTGTAAAGTTAGGGCAGCTAAGGTACCTTAACTTCGTTGCAACAAGTATAAAAGGCATACCTAGGGGGTTTTGTGCTCTAACAAACTTGAGGACAGTACTTGGGTTTCCAGCCCAGGTGGATGGTGATTGGTGTAGTTTGGAAGAGTTGGGTCCTCTTTCTCTCCTCAAGAATCTTTGGTTGGACAGATTGGAGAATATAACTGCTTCTTCATCTGCAGAGAAGGCAAAGCTTGGCGACAAGGTGCATCTTACCGACCTTACCTTAAATTGTGGTAGTATATTGGGATATGATGGGTTGATTAAAGAGGAAGATGGTGTCTCTGAGAAAGAGCAACAACAAATTGAGAAGGTGTTTGATGAGCTCTGCCCTCCGCCTAGGTTAGAAAGTCTTGCCATCGGAGGATATTTTGGCCGATGTCTCCCAAGATGGATGATGTCTTCATCACTTGTGCCCCTTAAGAGCTTGAGGATTCTGTTCATTACTGACCTGGCTTGCTGCCGACAGCTTCCTGATGGCTTGTGTCAGCTCACCTGTTTGGAGTTCTTCCAGATTGACCGTGCTCCAGCCATTAAGCATGTTGGACCTGAATTCGTGCAGTCCTACCATCACCACAGCGCTCGTCCTGCCCAAATGGTGGATGCGTTTCCAAGATTGCATGGGATGAAATTAGGAGGAATGGTGGAATGGGAGGAGTGGGAGTGGGAGGAGCAAGTGCAAGCCTTTCCTGTCTTGCAGGAACTTGTGCTAATGCACTGCAAATTGAAGTGTCTTCCTCCAGGCCTTGCCACCCAGGCAAGGGCTTTGAATAAATTAAACATAGGCTATGTCCAGGCTCTCATCTCTGTAGAGAACTTTCCATCTCTGGTTGAGCTGAATCTGGATGAAAACCTTGACCTGAAGAGGATCAGTAATCTTCCCAGACTGCAGAAACTTACCATCGAAGACTGCCCAAAGCTGAAGGTGTTGGAGGGCGTTCCTGCACTCCATAGGATCGTTCTCACGTATAATGACATGGAAACAATCCCAGAATACATGGAAGGTATAAACCCAAGGCATTTGGAGCTATACTGCAGCCTACCACTGCTTGTTTCCATAGCCGCGGGACAATCTGGCCCTGAGTGGGACAAGTTCAGCCATGTTGAGCATGTCAAGGCATATGCACGCGAAGGAGGCGATTCATGGAAATGGTATGTCTTCTACACAGCTAAACCATACAGCTTGAAGACAAATGTCATCCACTCTTTCATGTCCAGAGGTAATTTAGCATTACTCATTGATCTTAATTTGTCTGTTTGCTCTGTTTATTTAGTTTGTTCTTTTATGGTTGTTTCTTCCTTTCATCCATAAGCTAGAGTTTTTAATACATTTGCTACATTCGCATTCCCTTTGAATATGCCCTTCCAGAGTAGTACACTAGGACATCAAATACATGGTAGTAATGACAACATTGACATGACTACCTTCTTCTCTAAAGAACATATTTGAATGGCTTTTTATTGCTTTGTGATGGCTATATGTTTACCAATGCTTCTTTTTGTTTTGATTGCACTCCCTCATGACCTAAATATCTTTTATACTCAGTTTTTCCCATAGGTTACACCCAAATTTTAAGTGAAGAGTAGTATCTTTACAAATTATTAAAGCTCATTTATGATTTCTAGATCTCACAGTTTTAACACGGTCACATTTGGGCTATTGCCTTGTAAATCATGGATTTGTAACCACTTTTATTCTTTCTTCTCGTGCAGGAACCTTGACTTCTTTTGAGGACGCACAAAGATTTGAGTCTCTCTTCAAAATGACGAGAAAAACCTTTAGCTACATCTGCAGCTTGGTGATGGGTCCATCAATGGAAGATATGAACAGCTACACCTTTGTTAACGGAAGGGTGCTGTCCTTAGAAGATCGGGTAGCCGTTGCTCTTAGAAGGTTGCAGTCCAGTGAGCCAACAGGGAGCATAGCATCTTCTGTTGGTGTGAACGAGTCAATCATCTTGTTGGTAACTGAGAGGTTCGTTGATACAGTGTGGGAGCGGGCAGACCACCACTCAAGTTGGCCAGACTGCAGTGAAAAGGATGAAATCAAATCCAAGTTTGACAAGATCCACAATATGCATAACTGTTGCGGGGTTATATGTACAACGCACATCCCATTTGGACCAAACTGCAACCATGAGAAGAATGATAGCATTCAGATACAGCTCGTCATTGATCCAGACATGAGGTTCAAGAACATTTGTAGGGGGGCGGCAAGTAGCATGAACCAGTCGATCATTTTGCACAACTCTAAACTCTTCAAGGAGTGTGAGAAGGGTGATTTGCTGAATGGTAGCAAGCTGAAGGTAGCATTAGATGGACCAGAAGTCGGGGAATACATAATTGGTGATGCAGGATACCCTCTTCTTCCATGGCTACTCACACCTTACCAGGAAGAAGACCTCTCAGATTCCAAGGCAGAGTTCAATAGGAGACATTCTGCAGCCACAACCTGTGCTCTGAAGGCGTTGGCAAGGCTCAAATATACATGGAAGTGCCTGCAAGGAGAGGCGTGGTGGCCCGCCGATCGGAAAATTTTAAGTAGAATGATATATGCCTGCTGCAGGTTGCATAACATAGTCATAGAAATGGAGGATGATGCAGCCATGCTAAGCCCCAAGTGGAGGAATTACTCCAAGGAAGTGCGCCAGTTAGCAAAGGAGGATGCAGTCAGGGCGAGGGATATGTTGTCGCAACACTTCTTGGCCAGCAGGTCATCCAAATCGAGAGGTGATCTAACATAACTTCTCCTACATCTTAATTTCATCGTCTGGTTGCTCTGTTCACTAATTTTGCATATTTATTTACTCCTGGCGGATGCAGAGAAGGATGATGAAGTGGGTTCATCAGGCTCAGGAGGTGAAGGCAAGAAACATGAAACACAGACAAGAACAACACGTGAAGAGATCATTAACTAGGTAATACTGCTACCCCACTGTGCTTCAAGGCCTGTTATTCCTCCCGTCCAGAAAAACCAGAGTTCTCTTTTCTTGGTTTGTTCTTTTGATATGGCTGTAATGCTAGTGATAATCTTGAATTGATTAACTCCCTTGGTTACCATATATTAATTGCAGTGCGTTGACTGATACTCTGAACTGCCAATTGCTTTAGCCAATGGTTCATATAATAGCATGCGTGATCTGGTTAATAAAGTTGGCAGCTATACTATGCGTGCAAAAATGAAACTTCTTGATATGTTAAACCCTGGTGCATGGTCGTATACATCTGATATAATTAAAACCTTGGTTTGATCAGGCAAAAGGGAAGCCGGCATCGGTGGTGCTGGTTTGATCAGGTGAAAGGGAAGCTGCATCGTGCTGGATGTGATTGGAGCTTTTAAATGCACGAATGCAGAGCAGCCCTGGTGAAAGGGAAGCCTACTTTGACGCTGCAGCATGAAGTGAAGTTCGACATTCTTTTCTAATTTTGGACATCTATCTATTTGGCGAAGACAAAGTGTTGCTGTGTAGTCTGTACTTCGTGGATTGGCAGTAAGCTTTGCTGTGTTGAGAAACGACTATGTAGTGTAGCTGCTGGGAGACTATCTTTTTTTATGACATACGTATGTTTGTGCAAGTAATTATTCAAGTTGGGAACTTTTGATCAATTCCATAACGCAACAATAATTAATAGATCAGCTTGACTCCAATCTCAGAGACACTAAGGGCCATTTTACAGTACTGTATTTACTACTCCCTCCGTCCGAAAATACTTGTCATCAAAATGGATAAAAAGAGATGTACCTGGAACTAAAATACATCTAGATACATCCCGTTTTATCTAGTTGGATGACAAGTATTTCCGGACGGAGGGAGTAGTATGGATTAAATGGAAGTGAAAAGGTGAAGATAAACACCTTGATCTTAGGTTCTAAGCGCAACTCCAGTAGTAGTAAAACAGAGTCTTCTTTCTTTCTTTCTTTCTTTCTTTCTTTGTTACTTTCTTAGGTGCCCAAATAACTGATACGAGTATTAGGAAAGGAAAAGAACAAAGACTGCTAGTATTTTTAAGTCAATTATTATTATTATTCCCGAGATTATTATCCATGAAACTCCAGGAGTAGTAAAACAGAGTCTTCTTGAGTTTGCTTGCTTTGACTTCAGAAATCAAAAGCTAGGAGTTGGACAGGGTAGTGGAATGGACAGGCATATAACTTCAGAAGCCAAGCTGTTTTTCCATATGCGGTTTGGGATTTCTTTCTTTTATCGACAAAAGCATTACCACCCTGCTGATGATGGAACACAAGTGACGCTGAAATCAATTGCTGATCACTGCGCTTATCAATCAATCACGAGAAGGGAAAGGGGGCCCCAATATGAAGTGACAGGCACTCATGTGTAGGTGTACTCAAGAAAATCCAGTTGATTTGAAGAATTCATCCGTCATGTCCTCCAGTCGGCTTCATTCATCCAGGAAGGTTCCCGAAGAAGCCCTTTACTGCGATTAATTTCGCAGACAGTTAGTTGTTCGAAGCATACGTTGTCGCTCTAATTAAAATCCAAAATAGACATACCACCTTCATTAATTATCAGACGTCAAAGGATCCAAAGCGCCTGAGCCAGATGTAGGATCAAAGGCAGGAGCTAGATAAAAATGAGTAATTAGAGTTTACATACAGCACATGAAGTCACAAGCTGGCACGGGCTGGATAAAACATCTCATCTGGATTCAGACTTTTTTTTTTTTTTTGGGCAAAACATCTGCATTCAGACTGCAAAAAACAGGTAAGTTCAGTATAGGGCGAAACTACATCGGTCCCCATCAAAGGTCTTGTCTGGCTTCTGCCTTGATACAAATCCAAATCATTATAGATCGGTATTCGTAGGTACAAAGAGTTTGGATGACGGTTCGAGAAAAGGCTATGTGTGTAGGTATATTTTTCTATTTGTGCCGTTGTGGCTAGTAATTCTTATTCAATACTACGTTGATGTTGGAGATTGATACTCTTAATTTTCAATAAATATAATTATGCAAATCGTAATGATGCAGAGTCCGGGAACGATCTCCTTCTCTAAAAGAATAAATCCTATATCACTTGTCAAAACTGTATCCTGCTAGTACAACGTGATCAGCTTCAGCCTTCAGCATGGATATGTGGTGTCAAATAGTGATTGCTTCCACTCAGACTCAATTACCGTCCCTGGTGAGATTGGAGTTGCCAGCTCGCTACCACACGAGCTGATTGAGGCGGCTTCTTCGTCCTTGTATTGTAGCCTCTAATGGCGATGGAAGAACTCAGAGACACTGAGACAGTAGTTTTGTGCTGCGTAAGTTCGAGCAAAAAGTCCAAGAAGGTTCGTGCCCCTACCGGATCATGTCATCCCACAAACGAGCACACACCCACTGTGCCCTTCAACTTCACTACGGATCGCACATAATGCGTCTCGCGGCTTGACTCTATCTAAAACCCTGCAAAATACTCCCTCCATTCCTAAATGTAAGTCTTTTTAGAGATTCCACTACAAACTACATACGGATGTATATAGACACCTTTTAGAGTGTAGATTCACTCATTTTGCTTCGTATATAGTCTATAGTGGAATATCTAAAAAAGACTTATATTTAGGAACGGAGGGAGTAGCTAACAGACTAAAGCCGCTGCCATGACAGGGAAAACGGCTGCCATGGCAGCCAAAACTGGATTATTTGAAAATATTTCAAATAAATGTTAAATACTTTCAAATACACATCAAACAATTTTTTTAGTAATAAGAAACATTTTTTAAACTACAAGAACATTATTTTAGGTTGTATATATTTTTTAAGCATATTATTTGAACATATGAACATTTTTTTCAATGGTACGAAACATTTTTTGAACTATGCAAACATTTTTTTACAGTGTATAAATATTTTTGAATATATTTTTTAAAAAATGTTTCAATATGTTTTAAATGTCATGAAACATTTTCTAAAATCTGCGTGAAGAATTTTTTTACACTGCATGAACATTTCTTAAATTCATGATGAATATTTTTGAAAAAATAAGTACTTTAATTTTTGAATATATATATATATTTATATTTAGAGTATTTCAAAATATAAATAACTATAATAATAACAAAAAGAACAAACAAACAAATTAGAAGTAGCTCGTCGCTTGACGCGAGGGGACGCTCGCGCTCGCTGCAAAGCCCTTCCTGGGCTGGGGCTGGGCTGCCGCCTGTTCATTTCTCGGAGCACCGGCGGTGGGCCTGGATTGGGCTGCGGCAGGGGTTTGCCTGATGAGTGACGACCGGGGAGGTCGTTGGCGGCGCCGTCGGAGCGACTCTGGTCGGTTGGATGCTTGTGCTCGGGCGCCGCCATGCCGCAGATCGAGACGGGGGACGGGGGAGGGGGCAGCGCCGGCGTGCCCGTCGTCGACCGGCGCCGCCACAGTGTGCGTCCTGGTTGGCCGCGGCCGGTCGCCGACCGACAAACACCGCTTCGACGGTTCCAGGAAGGCGGCCTGCAAGCCGCCAACAACAAGCTCCGGCTTTGGGAAGCCTTGTAACCCTCAGCCGCCGTCGTCTGTCCGTGGCAGCTGCCAAGCCGAGCTGCTGCGCCGCCGGGTACCACCCTTTGATCCTTAATTTTGCTAATCCGTTTGCTCTGCTTGGTCAAAACTGAAAGTGTCACTCTAAACTCTAAACTGTGTTTTTGCATTTTTCTTTCCCCTCTCCTGTTTAATTACCGGCTGCTAAATAAATCTGGGAGCGCCTGAGTTTGTGTTAATGCATCCTTAATTCCAGCAACAATACAATGGATTTATAAGTACCCAAACAACACACTGTTAGTACAACGCAACATCTCTGAATTACTTAAGCGACTGCAACCATAATCCAGTTTCACCATCACTAGTATTACTTACGCAACACTGGATTACTGTTTAAAAGTTTAGCCACCATAGTTATGCAGAACTCATTTTTGATTTGCAATGATAACCAGTGCCTGATCATCTTACAGAAATCGACTCAGAGATCTTTAGCCTTCAGTTTCTTTACTCCTGACAATATTGCCTCATTTACTACACAGTTTATATCAGGTGCCAGTAGTATATCGCAGAAAACAGAGCACTTTGAACCTAGTTTATGCCGATGGTGAAGAAGTTTTGATCATGGCCGGTCAAAGCATTCCAGGCTGCCAGGAATCAGAATATCAGACGTCAGGCAAGTTCGCTGTACTGAATGAGACTACGACGTGTATTTAGCAGGAAGTTACCTGAATTTTCCAATTTCTGTTCTGTTCCCAAGGTAGTATTGCCACAAATAACACGGTCATTTCTCTCTAGCTAGTGCTAATTAACCAAGCTTGGTAGCAATGTATCCAAGGCTATTGGGTTAGCATCTCAAAATCATTGGGGTCGTCTAGACTCCGGGAATGCCTTTGTTTCTTTTGCTTCTCCTGTTCCAGGGATTCTGCCTTCTATGAGCATGCAATTGGTGTCCACAAGAAAGGCATCTACTCCCTCCGTTCCTAAATACTCCCTCCGTCCCAAAATTCTTGTCTTAGATTTGTCTACATACGGATGTATCTATTCATATTTTAGTGTTAGATACATCCGTATGTAGATATATCTAAGACAAGAATTTTGGGACGGAGGGAGTATTTGTCTTTCTAGATATTTCAACAAGTGACTACATACAGAGCAAAATGAGTGGTTCTACACTCTAAAATATGTCTATGTACATCCGTATGTGGTAGTCCATTTGAAACTCTAAAAAGACAAATATTTAGGAACGGAGGGAGTATTATAGTGTAAGGTGCTGTGCAGCAAGTTAGGCTAGTGTGAAACCATCAAACTGAATCACATCGACTCTTTTGGTTATGGCTAGCTTCTGAACAAACAGAGTCTTCCGTTTCTATTTTGAACAAGGTCTTCCCATTTTCTTATGTGGAACTACTTTTCATTTGCATGCCAATTAGTTCGTATCTTTCAGAAAGAAAACAAAGGAAAGTCCAGCATGCCCAAGTAGAATAACATATTTACTGATACCATGAATTTTTTTAGCAAGTTTCATAAAGTAGTTAATGAAGGGGACTTTGCATTTGTGTGAATCTCATAATTATGCTCAATCCCATACTGTAGTAAATTAATATCTGAATGCATTTTAACAATTTTCTAGCTGTAGAGTAGAAAACTTTTGTATTTGGAAAATGAAATAAGAAATTTCAAGAGAACTTGAAACGATGAACTTTTCACTCGCTGATGAGGTGGGTGGCTCATACAAAGAAAAAGTCATACAAGTATAGACTTTGACTCGACTGGATCCTAAAGAATATATCTTGTACAGCTAAGGTAGTAGCAAACTACACTTCACCAGTTTTCTAGTGAAGGTTTATTGTACCATTGACCAGCTAATTAGCTGCCTGCTAACATATCAATCCCGATGAAAATTCATGCCCGCATAGTGCATGCCCTCATGATTCATACTTGATTAAAGCTACTGCAGCTCATCTTCTGTTGTCATGACGAGCTGTCGATCACGTCCGAGTTAAGAAGACAATCAGGCATTGTGCGTGTGTGTTGGATAAGTGAGCAACTAACTTTACTGAGAGCCAAGGGCCAGTACATATACAGGTGAGGTAAATAGCAGAAAAGCCCCTTATACACTGGGGATGTACACAAGTAGCTATACACATCTAACACCCCCCCTCAAACTCATGGTGGATCAACAACACTGAGTTTGGATAGAAAGAAGCCATGCTGCGCTCGAGTCTGTGCCTTCGTGAAGAAGTCAGCCAACTGTAACTCAGAGGGCACATAGTGAAGAGCAAGAGTCTGATCCTGCACAGCAGCACGCACAAAGTGGGCATCCACGCCGATGTGTTTGGTGAGCTCATGCTTCACCGGGTCACGCGCAATACTGATAGCACCTGTACTATCAAACAGTAGGGGAGTCGAGGTAGTAGCAGACACACCAAAATCCTCAAGTAACCACCGTAACCAGATCACCTCAGCCGTCAACATAGCCATGGCTCGCAACTCAGCCTCTGTACTCGAGCGAGAAACTGCAGTCTGTTTCTTTGTCTTCCAGGCAATAAGAGAGCCACCAAGAAAGACACAGTAAGCAGACAGCGAGCATCGATCAGAGGGATCACTAGCCCAGGTAGCATCAGAGTAGGCCTGGAGCTCAAGAGAGCTGGAGCGGGGAAAGAAAAAGCGCTGAGAGATCGTGCCACAAAGATATCGTAGGACACGGAGGAGATGACTATAGTGGACAGAGGTGGGGGCGGAAACAAACTGACTCAAGATGTGAACGGAATAGGAGATGTCAGGACGCGTAACAGCAAGATAGACAAGACTGCCAACAAGGTGACGATAGCGAGTGGGATTAGGGAGAGGGTCACCATCAGAGGCACGAAGCTGAATGTTGAGCTCCATGGGAGTCACAACAGTACGCTCATCACCGAGAGCAGCGCGAGCAAGAAGATCCTGAATGTATTTTTCTTGGGAGATGTAGAAGCCATCAGAGGTCGAGGAGATCTCAATCCCAAGAAAATAGCAAAGTGGACCAAGATCAGTCATGAGAAACTGGTCGCGAAGGCGAGCCTTAACAAAGGCAATGTAATCAGAGTCATCACCAGTGATGATCATGTCATCAACATAGAGAAGGAGAAGAGTCCGACCACGAGGAGACGTGTGAACAAACAACGCGGGATCATGATCACTGGGCAAGAAACCAGCGGCAGTCACCATAGAGGCGAAGCGCTCAAACCAGGCGCGAGGGGCCTGTTTGAGACCATATAGGGAGCGGCGAAGTCTACAGACCATGCCATCAGGAGCATAGTACCCCGGGGGTGGCTGCATATAAACCTCCTCACGCAACTCGCCATTGAGAAAAGCGTTCTGAACATCAAGTTGAGAGATAGACCAGTGACGAACAGAAGCCACGACAAGGAGAGTGCGGACAGTGGTCATGTGGGCCACAGGAGCGAATGTCTCATCATAATCGTGCCCCTGCTCCTGCTGAAAACCACGGGCCACAAGACGAGCTTTGTAGCGCTCAAGAGAACCATCAGAGCGAGTCTTAAGCTTGTAGACCCACTTGCAGGTGATGGGACGAACACCGGAAGGGAGGGGAACCAGATCCCATGTGCCAGAGCGCTCAAGAGTAGCAAGCTCTTGGGCCATCGCAAGCTGCCATTCAGGCTGAGTCATGGCAGTGCGATAGGAAGTGGGCTCAGTCATAACAGAGAGACCATATCAAGCAGGGGAGTAGCGATCGGGCGGGGGCGAGGCCGAGCACGGAGGTTGTGAACCGGAAGAGGCGTAAGAGGAGGAGCACCAGAGGTGGAAGGCTCATCGGAGGAGGGATCCTCAGGACGAGATCGACGAGTATAGTGGAAAGGAAACGGTGAGAGAGGGCGACGGACTGGTGAGGATGGGGGAGAGGTGGAGGAGGAGGATGGGGAAGACGGGGTCAGTGATGAAGGAGAAGGAATGAGAGGTGCCAGAGGAAGGGGTGACACATGAGGTACAGAACAGGGTGTATCAGGAAGAAGAAGGAAAGAGAGGTCGTCCACAGAGAAACTCGAGGAAGAAGGACGTGGGTAGTAAGAACGAGACTCGTCAAAAGTCACATCACGCAAGATGCGCAAGCGACGACCCACTGGATCCCAACATCGATAGCCCTTGTGCTCGTCACTGTAGCCAAGGAAAACACACTCAACCGACTTAGCGGTAAGTTTGGTACGTTCTCTGGGGGCAAGAAGAACATAACAGACACACCCAAACATACGAAGAGCTGAGTAGTCAGGGGAGCGACCAGTGAGACACTCCATAGGAATACCACCCTGCAGGGCAGTCGATGGCTGAATGTTGATGAGATAGGTCGATGCGAAAACAGCCTCAGCCCAAAAATGGGGTGGAAGGGAAGCAGCAATCATCAGCGCACGAGCCGTCTCAAGCAAATGACGATGCTTTCGCTCGGCAACGCCATTCTGAGCATGAGCACCAGGACAGGAGAACTGTGCAAGAGTACCATGTTCTGCGAGAAAACCATGCAACAGCTGAGAGATATACTCGCCAGCGGAGTCAGCACGAAAAGTACGAATGAGCGTGGCAAACTGGGTGTGAACCATGGCAGCAAAACGTTTGTATATAGGGAGAACCTCGCTACGAGATTTTATGAAGTAGAGCCAAGTGTAGCAAGAGAAATCATCAATAAACAAAACATAGTAGCGATGACCACCTTTCGAATCAAAGGGAGCAGGACCCCAGATGTCGGAATGAACCAAGTCAAAAGGACGCTGAGATATCGACTCACTGGTAGGATAAGGCAACTGAGTCTGTTTGCCAAGTCTGCAACCATTACAATGTAAAGAAACATCTCCAGATACAGACCCCAAGAGGCCCTGACGAACTAAGGAAGACAAGCGAGAGCCACAGATGTGACCAAGTCGATGATGCCACTGCTGGAAGGACACAGACGACGAGGCAGCAAGAGCATGGGAGCTGGCAAGAGTCATGGCAGCGGAAGGAACACGAAGCCAGTCAACCTCCCAAAGGCCCTCTGACTCATGGCGCCGGGGGCCAGCACCAACCAAAGCCTTGGTGCGTCGATCCTGAATGGAGCAAGAGTCGGTATCAAGGATGACACGACAACCAGAATCAGTAAGTTGAGCAGCGGAAAACAGATTCATGGTAAGACGAGGAACATGCGAGACACCAGAAACAGAAAAGGAGGGAGTGGAAAGAATGCCACGACTAGCAACAGGAAGAGGTGTGCCATCGACGGTAAGAACATTAACAGGCGAATCAAGAGGTCGGAGAGAAGAAAACACAGAAGAATCAGAAGACATGTGGAAGGAGGCTTCAAAATCCAAAACCCACGAAGATGTACCTGACTGTGTAGATGCCTGCGGTGGTGAAGAAGTGGCTGCAGTCACAGCAGCAGCTGAACCAGTCGACGTAGATCCTGAGGAAGCCAGGAGGCGTTTGAGCCTCACAATGTCCTGGTCAATGAGTGATGGAGTCGATGAAGATCCAGGAGTCCCACTGGAAGAGGAGCGCCGCTGGTCTCGCTTCTTCTCACGGCAATCAGACTCTGGGTGACCGGGCCGAGAGCAGTAGCCACAGAAGGTATCACGGCGCGACCGGCCCCTCTCAGTATAAGCAGGGCGACTCACCCCCCTGAAGGTGTGGGGAGGAGCGGTGGAGCGGTGAGCCGAGCAGATGACACAGGAGCCCGAGCAGCCAACACAGACGGGACCACCAGCAAACCAGCAGAGCAAAGGCGGGTCTCCTCAGCACGAAGCTCAGCAAGTACCTCCGAGATTGGAACACAACCACGAGCAAGCAAATGTGCACGTCTGGGCTCAAACTCAGAGCGGAGACGAGATAAGAACTCATGAACCCGCTGAAACTCCAGATCAGACCGAGTAGTCTGACAACGACAGGTGCCACAAACAACTGTCCGAAGAGAGTCAAGCTGACGCCAGATGGCAGAGCACTGTGAATAGAACTCATCAACAGAGGAATCACCTTGCTGGAGGGTGTGCTCTTGACGTACCACAGAGAGATAGAGAGCATCACCAGAGGGCTGATAGCGCTGACAAAGGTAAGACCACATTGCTGCAACTATGCCAAGTCCCATGAACTCCGAAGCAAACTAAGGAGGACACTGGCAGTAAGAACAGCAGCAGCACGAGCATCGTCATTGCACCACTGAGTGTAAGCAGATAGATCATCCTGGTACGCCGAAAGAGCATCGGAGTAAGCAGATACCTGCTGATCATAGGCATCAACTGCCGCATCATCAAGGGCCTTAGTGGCGTCCCGGTCAGCCTGGGAAGCCTCAGGAGCAAGTACCGGCGGCACCGGTGGGATTGGGGCCACAGGCGCAACAGGGCATGGCGGGCAGGGAACCTCGCCAGAAAGAACACCCCAGAGAAGAAGACCACGCATATGGATGCGCATGAATCCCACAAACTCAGCATAGTTGGTGCCATCGAAGATCACTGAGCACCGTGGAACAGCAACATAGCCCAAAGAAGACATGAGGGAACTCTGTTTTCTCCTCTGTTTTTTTGGGTCAACTCTCTGAAGAGGCCCGGATCGGGATCGGGCTGGAGGACGAGCGAGGGAATCCCGCTCGATCAGAAGCGCGAGGGCAGGCGGCCTGAGCTTGGCACGACCCGAAGCAGGAGGCCGGCGGCCTGGCTCGATCGGGAACGAGCGAGGCGGGGAGGCTCGGCATCCTGGCTCAATCTGGAGCGGGGATCGAGCGAGCGGGGCGGCCCGGCGGCCTGGCTCGATCCGGAGCCGGGGCGGAGTACCCGCGTGAACAGGCAAGCGGCCTGGAGCAGGCAGCCGCGGGGAGCAGCGACCAGGCAGCAGCGGGGGCGCCGGCGGCCAGGAGGGCCAGGAGGAGCTCCGGGCAGGCGGCAGGGACAGGTGCCGGATCCGGTCAGCCAGCAACGGAATGGGCTGGAACGGCAGGATTCGAGGGAGGCTAGGAGGGGAGCGCACGGAGTTGCGTCGTGCAAGAGAGTGAGGCTAACCTAGCATCTGATACCATGTTGGATAAGTGAGCAACTAACTTTACTGAGGATCAAGGGCCAGTACATATACAGGTGAGGTAAATAGCAGAAAAGCCCCTTATACACTGGGGATGTACACAAGTAGCTATACACATCTAACACACGTATCATGAACACATTTGACTTCTGATCGACATACGACATTGCTGGTAAGCATTATACTTAAAAATTAGATAGATGATTTTCCACCAAATGAAATCATGTGATGCTGGAAATCTCTACTCCTAATGGACGAGTTGGTTGAATAGTCCCTCCACTTTCAACTGGTTTATTTTCGTCTCCCACCACAACCACCCCTCCACGGTCTTTTTTTCCCACCCGGTTTTTCCTCTCTCTCTATCTCTCCGATCTCCTATCTCTCGCCTCGTCTCTTCTAGGGTTCCCCGTCTGCGCCGCCTCCCACCTTCCTCCGCCGCCGCTGCTCCTCGCCCCGCCTGCCTCGTGACCCACCCCCGAATTCTGCCGTGCCTTCCCCTACCCACTCCTCTCTCTTAGCCATACTCCAGCCCTCCGCCGCCCCTCTCCTTTACCGCCTATCGCGGCGCGTGGAGGGCATCCGGTTCCGATTTCGTTCGTCGTTGCGCCGCCTTCCCTTAGCTCCCATCCGGCCGCGCTTTCCCATCCACGTCCGCGGCCCCGGCACCGTCCAAGGAGAGCGGTAGATCCCGCGGCAGCAGCGCGATTCCGCCCGACAACCACCGCATCCGCCACGCGCATCGCTGGTTGCCGCGAGACGAGGAGTCCCGCAGTGGCCTCGGCGGGAGGAGCACGCAAGGTCCCTGGTGGCCGCTGGAGAAAGTACGAGGAGCTGGCGCCAACGGTAGCAGCCTCGAGCGTGGAAGAAGCGTGGGCACGGCGGCGGCCTCGAGTGCGGGGAAAAGCACGGCACGGGGCAGCCTAGAGCGCGGGGGGATGCGCAGACGCATCCATGCAATTTCGGGAGACGATGGGTGGCAGAGCTGCACTTCTCCCGCGCCGCCAACTCATTCTCCGGCGTGCGCTCTGCCTCCCGCGGGGTTGCTGGCGACAGTGCCTCCGACCGGCGCTTCGACGTCCTGTTCAAAGCCAGCGGCCCACGCCGAGCCACTGCTTCACCGGGCCAACCGTGGTGGTCGAGGACGCGCTCTCTGCGAGGTCTTTGCGTTTGCACGCCATGATGCTTTGACCGCAACATAGACAGAGGCGAGCGCGGCGAGCTCTTGCACCGGCCTGCCATGATGAGGAGGAGAAGCACCGGCTGCGCTTGAGGAGGAGGAGATCTAGAGAAGCAGCAAACTGTGCTCTCGGTGAGCCCCTGTGCCGGCATGACGTGGCCCTTCAAGTGGAGTTGCAGCACATGAGTAGAGTTTTGGATGAGCAGCAGCGGCGGCTGTCACTTGCTTACGTTTTTTCACAGGTATAAGTTGATGCTTTTGATGCTTTTGTCCATATCTAAATTCAGCAAACCATTTTTGAAGGATATTCATGGCTAAGTTGCCATACCAAAAAATTGGGATGCTATCATCCTATAATTTGCCATACTGAAAGATTGTATCGTGTATAAATCATGATTGGGATTGCAGATTACAACAAGTACACACAATCATCGTGGAAATGATGAAATATTATGGTACTTCTAAAGAATAGGTTCTAAAGAATAGGTTCACGAAGAAAAAGCTTCATGTCATTTTGGTGCTTATCTAAAAGTGATAATTTTGGCCAAGACTCGAGAATCATAATATGATTGGTATAGTGTGTACGGTGAAATTTTGTTCCCTACTGTAGACTATAACTATATACAGTAAGATAAAACAACCTAATAAACTGAGATAGCTAAGAAAATGTGGTGATCACATATAATTCAGTAGTCAGCTTGAAAAAGGAGGCACTACTTTTGTAACTTTCCAAAATCTGGAAAACTAAAACAATTAAACAAGTATTGCTAATCCAGATAGCTCTAATGACAATGTCTTTCAAATTCAAGCACTAAGATAAGACATTTAGATATTCACTTGGATGTTTCAGATCACCTGCACTATTGACCTGTATTTTTTTGCATCATGTACATTTTGTTCCTCCTGCTGCAACTCTGCAGATCTTGCTACATGCATGACTACTCCGAGTTATTCTTTCGACTATAAACACTTGTTTCAGTTGTAAACTGTTACAAAATAAATAGTTGGCGATGGATTCCTAAACATTTCAGAGTACACATGGAGAGAGTACCACCACCAAGAACAAATAGGATTCTAAAAAAACAAATAGGCAACCTCTACATGTTATCATAATTACATGAGAAGTTTATGCCAGTGATTATGAACACCATAACATATGGTTCCACATGTTCTATCAACTTATCTTGTATGATCCTTTCTGAAATGAACAGGTGCATGAATTGGAGCTGAATTCCCAGGCTTACAACCCCAATGACCCGCTTATTAGGGCTCCCCAATAACACTTCTCTGGTTATTGGGGTTGGACGCTCCAGCAGTTCCCCAATAACCAACCTGACATACATGACCCACTTGTCAATTGGTACGCTATGGTGCAGCGGTGCTTCGACGTCTGTGGCAGCGGTCCGGTGGATGGCATGACGGCCCGCTGTTGACTATGGTGATGATCTAATGGCGGCAGCGGCGGCGCTCAGACGGCGATCCGGCGGCAGTGGCGGTGACGACGACAGCCCTATGGTGGTGACAAAAAATTAAGGTTTGTTCTTGCTCACTTGTGTTTCCCACCAAAATTTTGTTATACATGCTTTTTTTACTGCTTGCAAGTGACATCCCGAGCAGTCGGCAGGATTCTATTTCTTCTTCTATAGTGCTATTGCCATTTTGCAAAAATCAGATACCAATGCAGATGTGCCTTTTCAGTCCATGTTTAACAATGATACAAAATTGTATTCCTTTTGTTTCTGCTCAAAACTAAAAATCAACTCACAAATGGACTTGATTTCGTTCCACTTGTAGTCTGCACAGGAGAATGTTAACCCTTTCTTTCCATCACCTTGCCTACTGTGACAAATCTAATTTCTCTCCATGTAATTGCTGCGTATACTTATTTGTTTATATGTAGAGTTCATATAGGGATTAGTAAACAAATAACCTTTTTTTATGAAATGGTTATCTAGGATTAGTAAACAGATGTGATTTCTGTAAGGATATTTTCTCCTCAATTATTGGAGATACTCTGCATTGTGTATAAACATCCAAGAGTGTATATAATATGATTTTTACTGCCAGGCAGCTTCTATGATGTTACAAGACAGGTAAATTGACGCTTGTATATTGAATTGGGTTCTTCATTGTTTAGGGAATCTTGTAGCTGGAGATGTATATATGGTTGACTCAATCCTAATTGTTTGAAACAATATCACTGGTTAGCTAATCATCCTTTTGTCTCGATTTATTTAACAACACCTTGATTCTTTCATCATTGGTTACAGTTTCTTAGTATTAACTAAATATTATTCTCAGATCAAAGCTTTATCAAGTCTCATAAAATGTATGAGAAGTGTGAGAATAGAGTTCTCAGAAAGGTATTCTTTCATTTGCTGGTTCAAGTTTACCGCATCTAGCGATGCATACTACAGTATTATGATTTATGGTTTCAAATTTGTGGTCAACTTATTTAGGAGGCATCATGGGCATTGTGAAATGTAGCAGTATGCAGCTTTGAGCACAGGAAATATTGCAGGTTAAGAGGGTGTACTCCAGACAGGGCCCAAAGCATGTGGAGAGGAAGGACACCCACGGGCCTTTGTTGGCGTGAGCTGATGCAATCCCGCTGTGGCAATTGGGATGGGTAGATTGTGAGGCTTGGTGGAGGCCGGTGGCAGCATTTGGCAAGATAACAATGAGCCAGGCGGCGGTAGTGTACAGTGGCATGGCTGTTGTGTGCCAGCCGTCGCATAGACGTCTAAGGAGCACCAGCAACGCGCGCACACACATGGACACACACACTGTTGGTGCTGCTGGAGGCCATGATGGGGCTGAGCGAGGATGTGAGTGGTAAACGTACGATTCTTAGTGATCCGTCTTCACTGTTATTTTTATCTGGTTAATTTGTTTTCTGTCAAAGTAGTTTGTTAGATGATGAAATTTATCTTTCATTTTGTTCAGTCTGCTCTAGATATTACCTGTTTTTACACATGATATGAGAAATAATTTTCACTAGGTAAGTATGGCAATAATATGAATAATGGTTTGTGTGAAATTCCTCATGACCTTTCCAAATATATTACCGGTTTGCCGTTCAGAACGGAAATTATAATGACAGATATACTTTTTTAATTCTGAAACTGATGGTATCTTGTGCATGCAATGTATTAAGTTAATTTATGATCTACGAGATTATATACCCAGGTTCAAAAATGAATGATTTTGTTTTTTATTGTTGTATCTATCTGCATATGGCTGTTAAAAAAATAGCTAGCATTGTATCAAATTGAAAAATCCTACAAACGTGTCCTAACAGTTTTGAACCTTATAGCTTATACTCACACGTGAGCTTTGCTAGATTTTTCTAGATTAAAAAAGCATGCAGTTGTTCAAGATTTTTCAACCTTTGTTCTATCTGTCAGCAAAATCACACCTGCCCCAGTTAACTAAACAGTATGCTTATCAATTAGTAGAACTACTGGTAGATTTCCATTTTTCTAAAGTTCACTTCTTTTTTTATATTCCATTATAATAAAAATAAAATATAACTAACTCTTGTATCATATCATTCGCTTCTCTTCGGAAGTGCTTCAATTTGAATTTCCCATTCGATCTCAAAACTTAAGCTTGCTTGGGAATCACAATGGTCGATGAAAAGGCGAGATGTGGGGAGACAAACTTTAGTGCTTGTTGTAGTGTGCTTGAGGCAATTCTCGCATTTTGCATGTAGCAACGCACGTGCATTTTCCTATGTTAGCTGTAGAGCAATAAAGATGCTTCTGTGCAAGTAAAATATTATAGTTCTTGTGTTGTTTTCGCCTTACATTCCTGTGCCATGGCTGGGATTGGTTTCAAAAATGTAGATTTGCAAATTACTTCCATTTGTGTTGATCCTATAAGTGTCCATACCAGGGCACCTTGGGCCGCGACTCGGGGCATGGCGACCGCACACTGGTTTCCAGTAGTATCATTGCACAACATTCCGTCTCTACAATATGAAGCAAGCTCTAAAAAGGTCAACACATGTATATGTCTGATTATTCTGAAGCTATTTAGTATACTAATAATGTCAAGAGGACAAGTCTAGGTTCCTCATGTGAAGTACAAGTTTCTCTCCAAACAAAATTTTCTTTATACAGTAAGACAATGCCTTACTGTGATTTTTGCATGGCGTCATGGTTCTTCCTTGGATTGCGGGGTTTGCATTAGTGGCTGCAAGCCGAGGTTGCCTTTGTTGCCACTTACATTTGGGCACTACTTTTTTTTGTTCCTTCTTTCAGTGAGAAGGTGATCATAGTTCTATTTTGATTAATCGTGTTTCAATAAATACAAAGAATCTCATGAGCAGAGTTTTTAAATGTTTTGGGTGCGTATCAAAGAAACAAGCATGTACTGCTACTGAACCACAATACAGTTTGGAAACTTAGACTGCGAGAGAAATAGGTAGAATCATTTGAGGGATTGTAAATGGATGAGATAGCAAAATATGCATATCTGATATTGATTCAATTTTCCATGAAAGAATTTTGCATTGTAGTGACCCCCGACTTGGTGCAAGTTGTGGTGTCAACGGGAAGAGCAAGGATCACGAGCATGGAAGAGAAACAAGGGAGTGCAGAGAGCGGGACTAGACACTCCGTCATGAAGTTGTTTCATACTCCTTCCGTTCCCAAATAATTGTCTTTCTAGCCATCTCAAATGGACTACAACATACGGATGTATGTAGACATGTTTTAGAGTGTAGATTCACTCATTTTGCTTCGTATGTAGTCATTTGTTGAAATCTCTAGAAAGACAATTATTTAGGAACGGAGGGAGTAGTAGCCAGCTAGAGGGACGACGATGCATGCAATCATTTGCATAACAGAATACAAATAGGTTGAGTCCTCAATTCAAGTGAGAAGAACTTGTTTCATGTGATTTGTAGTGGACAAAAGCGGAAACAGTTTTTTTTTTGCATAATAGCTAATTCAACAACACAAGTGCTACACCTTGATCATTATGGGCATATGATACTATTTTCCTTTGTATGAGTGATTTAATCATGACGTAGGAGGGTTCATACGAGTGGAGCTGAAGCTAACAAGCAACTTGTTGATCCAATTGTTAGGGATGATGGGACTCAACAATTTGATATAATTGAAGGGAACACCAAGCGAATTTAGAGTGGGGTGACAACATAGTGAAGTTGGCCCGTGGCTCGTGATAGACCATTTGTTGGCCCGTGGCAACGCACGGGCATTCTACTAGTAACTATAACTTTCCTCCGTTTTCTTGTACAAAATCCTATATAACAGTTCTAATTCTTCCCCGGTTATTGTTTATGGAGAAAAGTATATTTTTTGTCTCTTAATTTCTGACGAAGTCTAGATTTAGTCCCTCAACTTCAAAACCGGACAACTTGCATCCTTAACTTTTGAGACCGGACAAGTTTAGTCTCTAGTCTCGGCTGACCTGGTATCGTTGCTGATTCAGTGAGGTTTTGACTGGTCTTCGTCCACGTGGCACTATATGTTTCTCCTTTCTTCTTCCTCCTCATGTTGGCTTATTGAGACATTTCATCAAACACCTAGCATGCACTGCGTGTGCCGTTCATGACCAAACAGAGGTGGCTACTCCCGCCGGTGTTCACGTGGCTCGTGCACGTGCGCCACGCTGTGGATGGCTGCTGATCGACGCCCTGCACGCCGGCGTGCTGCTTCGCTTAGGCCAAAAGAAAGCCGCGGCTCAGGACAGTGCAGCTCAACATCAACATCTCCGTCATGCATGCTCTCTCTCACGTTGGTCGCAACTTGCCAGGGAGCAGCGCAGCTCGGCATCGCTTCAGCTCATGCGGTCCTCGCCGAAGCAACCCGGCGATATGGCTGTTTCGCTCGGCACGCGGCGTCTGAGGAAAACGCCGGTCGTCCACCGGCTGTTGTCGCCTGATTTGATCGGGACTCCTCCATCAACCACGCCTCCATCCAGCTCCGTTGCACCACACAGCTTCATGCATGGCACTGTGGCTCCACGCTAGGTGCACGGTATACATCAACGCACTGGTGTGTTCCAGCGCGGGCGCAGAGATGCTCGTGCTGCTTCGCTAGCCTGAAGTTGTACCCTCTGCTGTCGTCTACACGCCCTGACTTCACGAGCGAGCGAATTGATCATCCGAGAGCACGTGAGTTCACACGCACGCCGGCGCGCCAACTTGTCCACCACCAGCCGCACCACCGCCCATCACCGTCACCTTGGTGAGGCTGTATGGGGGCGCCGCGACCCCGCCCAGCATGCCCGTGGTGCTGCCTCGTCCAACTGCTACTGTGCGCCAGATGGAGATGGCCGACGTGCTCTGGAGCTTCTCCTCGTCGCTGCCCCTGCACTGGATTCCCTCGTCCGTGCACCCCAGACCATGTGCTCCTAGGCAGTGGAGAAGAGGAGGTCGAGGACGAGCACGAGCACGAGGTAGGGCTAGCGCGCGCGTGGCTTTCCTTCATCCTCCGTGGCCTAACCGAATCATCGAGCCATGCTCCCCGAGCGGCGGCGATCCTGATCGTGCGGCCGAGGAGGCCCTGGAACGGTTCGCCTCCTCCATCCTGTGCACGCGAGTTAATTACACGATAGTACCACAATTCGGGCGGTGGTGGCGAATTGATACCATTTTTAGTAATTTTTTACATGTCAGTACCAACTTTGGGGCGAGACATTGCAAAAGAGGCTAAAATTGTTGTTTGTACGCCACCACCGCCCGAATTGTGGTACTATCGTGTAATTAACTCGCGTGCACAGGATGGAGGAGGCGAACCGTTCCAGGGCCTCCTCAGCCGCACGATCAGGATCGCCGCCGCTCGGGGAGAACAGCAGTTTTAGCCTCTTTTGTAATGCCTCGCCCCAAAGTTGGTACTGACACGTAAAATTTATCAAAAATGGTATTAATTCGTCACCACCGCCCCAATTGTGGTACTATCGTGTAATTAAGTCTGTGCACGCCGACGCCAATCCTCCCGCTGCCTGCTCCTCGCCGCCGCCGCCGTGAGATTCCCCTGGATTTCACCCCACGCGGGAGCAACCGCATCGCCAAGGCTGATCGCGGCTACGATTCTGGGATGAAGGCCAAACGCTCGACCCGCCCTTGGACGCCCCGTTCTCTGAGCATGAAATCTGGGAGGCCATCAAGCGCATGCCTAAGGGGAGAGCGCCGGGGCCGGACGGGTTCACCTCCGAGTTCCTTTGCGCGTCTTGGACCACAATCAAGGCGGACTTCGTCAACGCGTTCAACAAGCTCTACAATCTCAATGGCCTTGGCTTCCAACGACTTAACGAGGCGCTTATCACCCTGCTACCCAAGAAACCGGACGCCACCATGCTCTCCGACTACCGCCCCATAAGCCTGATCCACCTGTTCGCCAAGCTTTTCGCCAAGGTGCTCTCTCTCCGTCTTGAACCCAGGTTCGGCGACATGGTCTCCACCAACCAGAGCGCATTCATCGCGGGCAGATGCATTCATGATAATTTCCTGCTCGTCCAGCAAACGGCACGATAGCTTCACAACCTCAAGTAGCCGCGCGTCATGCTCAAGCTTGACATGGTCCGCGCGTTCGACTCGGTCTCTTGGGCTTTTCTGCTGGACACCCTCCGCCACCTTGGCTTCGATCGACGATGGCGCGAATGGGTTTGCATCCTCCTCGGCACGGCTAGCACGTGCATCCTCGTCAACGGCACCCCGGGGCCGCCAATCCTCCACATGTGCGGCTTTCGGCAAGGGGACCCCCTGTCCCCTATGCTATTCATCATGGTGATCGGCACTCTCAACAACTTGCTCTGTCGCGCCGTCGCCGGCGGCGTGCTCCAACGCCTTACCTCGCGCCACATGGCCTCGAGTATTTCCCTCTACGCCGACGACGTGATCGTCTTCTGCTGGCCGGACAAGCAGGACCTCTCGGCTGTCCGCCGGCTGCTCACCCTCTTCGGCAATGCATCTGGAATGTACACCAACTTCAACAAGTGTGCGGCCTCCCCGATCCAATGCACGCCCGAGGAACGCCTGGCAATCTCATCCTACTTTGCATGCCCGCTCAAAGACTTCCCCACTACATACCTCGGCCTCCCGCTGTCCATACGCAAGGTCAGCGCCGCTGCACTGCAACCGATCCTCATCCAGCTAGAGCGCAGGCTCTCTCCCTGGTGGGCTTCCATGATGTCGCGCGGTGACCGCCTGGCGCTCTGTCGCCACGTGCTCGCGGCAATGCCGGTGCACACGCTCCTCGCTTTAGCCATCAACCCAACTGTCCTCAAGCAGATCAACCGCCTCCTCCGCTGCTTCCTCTGGCACGGACGCAAGAACGCGAGCAGCGGCCACTGCCTCGTCAATTGGCGCCGCGTCTGCCGCCCCATTGCCTTGGGTGGCCTTGGCCTGCCGGACTTCCGCCTTGCGGGCGTAGCCCTGCGCACCCGGTGGCTGTGGCTCCAAAAGATGGACCCATCGTGCCCATGGCAGCATCTGCACATCCCCCACTCCCCTGAGGTCCACGCTATCTTCCGGGCCTCTACACGCTGGTACATTGGCGACGGGCGCAGCTGCAAGTTTTGGGAGGATCCTGGCTCGATAGCCAGTCCATCTCCGACATCGCGCCGCTGGTCCACGCCAGGGTCTCGAAGCGGCGCCGCAAGACTCTTTCCGTGCGTGATGGGTTGCATGAGCGTGCCTGGATCGCGGACATTCATGGGGCGCTGGGCGTCGAGATGGCCACGCAGTACGTATCCCTCTGGCGCCGCCTGCGCCTGGTGATGCTCTCCGACGAGCCGGACATGCTCTCCTGGCGATGGACCAGCTCCGGTTCCTACACCGTGAGCTCTTACTACCAATCTCTATTTTCTGGATCCATCGAAGACCCGCACTGGCATCTCACCTGGCGAACCTGGGCTCCGCTGCGCATCAAGATATTCATTTGGCTTGCCCTGCTCGGTCGCTGCTGGACTGCAGATCACCTCGCGCGCCACGACTTGCCACACGAGCCGCTCTGCCTGCTCTGCGATCAAGAACCCGAGACCATGCAACATCTGCTCACGGGCTGCTCCTTCTCCCGCCAGGTTTGGCATGAGGTACTCTCCTAGTGTCGATCCACCGCCACCATCCCCAGCCACGATGACGAGTTCGCCGCCTGGCTCGCCTCTGCCATCGCCGACTCTCCGTGATGTCTTCGACGCGGGCTCGCCTCCGTCGCCATCCTCACTGCCTGGTGGCTTTGGAAACACCGGAATGGCTGCACCTTCGACGGTGATCGCCCCTCCTTTTGCCGCGCCGTGAACGCGATCAGAGATGAGGCAAGACTTTGGGCACGCGCGGGCGCCACACACTTGGCGCAGATTATCCCGAAGAGGTAGCCTAGGGCCCTTGTGGTGGCCGACGCACCACCTCTCCTCCCTTGCATGCAGGCTAACCTAGCATGCCATCCTTGTGCACATGTTGGCTGACCTCACCCCTTGTAACATGTAACATGTCTGTATGAACTATTTCTACCTAACAATACAATGATACGCAAGCCTTTTGCGTATTCGCGAAAAAAAACCGTGGGACGCAGTGCATGCAAGCTGTTCGGTGAAATACCTCAATAAGCCAATATGAGAAGGAAGAAGATAGGAGAGAGAAATACTGCCACATGGACGAAGACCGGTCAAAATCATGCTGAGTCAGCAGCAATACCATGTCTGCCTAGACAAGGGACTGAACTTGTCCAGTTTCAGGAGTTGACAGTGCAACTTGTCCGGTTTTAGAGTTATAAGGGACTAAATCTAAACTTCGCGAAAACCCGGTGGCAAAACCGCATCTCGTCCCCCGCGTCGCCTCTGGTGACTCGGGCGGAGCCCTCGTCCGCGCCGCCGGGCTGCCCCCCTCGCCCCCTCCCTCCCCTCGCCGTCGCCGGAGGAGGCTGCCAGGCTAAGCCCGGGCAGCGGACGCCGGCGGGGGGGGGGGGGGGGGGGGGGGTCTTCCCGTTCCTCTTCCTCTCGTCCGTCGACGGTAGGAGGCGATGCCGGATCTGGAGCCCCTGTGACGGCGGCTTCCCCTGGCGGTGGCTTGAGCGGGCGGTGCGGCGCGCGGCTTTTGCGGCGGCGTCGGCGCGGGCCGTGCATTGCGGTGTGGTTGGGGCCCAGCGACTGTGGCGCCCCCTCCCCATCTTTCGATGTGACTCCGGCCACATCTGACGGCGGAGGTCTGTGCGTCGCGCGAGGCTGCGGCTTCCCAGCGGCTTCTCTGCCTGCCGGCTATCTCGCAGCGAGGCTCGGAGCGAGGTCTCCGATCTGGTCAGGCCCTCCCTTGCCTCTGGATCTGGTGATGTGGGATCCGGACCGATGGGCCTGGTCAGGCTCCTTTAGTGGTGATGTCGTTGGCGGTGGTGGGCTATGGTTGCCGGGGCGGCGGCCCCGGGTTCGGTGGCGGCTTCGGCCAGGGGGCGGAGCGCTTCTGGCCACGGCGGATCGAGGGGTCCTGTGGCTAGATTGGAGTCGGCCTCGGCAGGGGTGGTGGTACGTGGCGGTGGTCGGTGGTGGCAGGTGGTCGGCACATCTCCGGGAGAAATCCTTGCTCCGGCCTTCACCGGAACCGGCGACGGCCGCGCCCGCGGGTGCTGCGGTCTTTCTTGGAAGCGTCATCGTGGAGGTGCTCCACCTTCTCCCCACGGCTTGGGCTCCGGAGGGAAACCTCAGATCCGCTGGATCGGGCGATGGAGGCGTCTTCGCGTCTTTCTCCTCCTTGGGGGCATCGTCTCGGAGTCGGCTACGACTGAGTCTGGAGGATGATGGCATCTTCGCCGTCGATGGCGGCATCTTCGCCGCATGGTTTGCTGAGGCTGAGGCGGGGCGCTGGTTTCTGTTTGGCAATGATGATGGCATTGAGAGGAGCTTGGGTCGCGGCGTGGTCTTCGGTAGTCGGTTCTTCCCGGTGTGTCCGAGGTACTTCCGTGGTTGCTGGGTTGCTTTGAAGTCGGAGCTGCGTGGAGCGAGTCCAGTGGTGATGATGACAGACATTCGGTGGACGTTTGCGGTGGGCATGGTCGGCGCAAGTCCTGCATATTTCCCTTGTGTTGCTCGTCGTCAAAGTCGGAGCTGTGGGTTGCTTGCACGTGTGGCCATCCGTTGGCATGTGCCGTCATGGCTTGTTCCATGTCGGTGGCCAGGTTGGCTTGTGGTGCCCACGTCATGTGGGTTGTGATGTATCAGTTTTAGCCCGGTTTTCCGTCAATTAACCGGGCAATTCTCTTATTCTTAATCAATGAAAATGGCAAGTCTTTTGCCTCGTTTCAAAAAAAAAATCTAAACTTCGCGAGGATTTGAGGGACGAAAAGTATACTTTTCTCTTGTTTATGCAATCGTATTTCTGACTTTGGTCCTAGTTTCCTTTTTATTGCTTTGGACATGGAGGCACATACTACATGCTTTCTTCTGTGTAGACTTTGTTTCTCGTTACATTATCATTGTTTGGTTCTTGGATCTTTTCGTGTGATACAGTCATTCACTGTTTCACCCAAACTAAGCTGCTTCTGAAGGTGCATTGCGAACTATGGTATTTTACCATGAGTACAATACTGCTATTGCCGCTACTCAATTTATGCAATGTTTGCCACTTAGTTTTTCTTTCTGCATATCTTGTGATACTGTTCGGTATCCTTTCTTGCAGACTTACTGTTTTAGAATCTCTATTAGGTGCTTGGTATCAAGGTTTAAACTTTTGGTTGTAATTTTACTTGGCAAATTGGATCTGCAATGAGATCCAAATATAGACATGGTCATACTGTCTGTGGTTTGTCCTCGTTCCAACCTATAGAGGTCCATCCCATACTTGGTCATGCATTAGGTGTTGCATCATTGCTATATTATATTGTTTGAAATGAAAGTCTTGGGTGTTAAAATATTTGGTCTCAACATCAGGCTTACATTATTGGTCATATGTGGAAACGAAGGATCTGGAGGTGTGCCATCAACCTGATGTCCAAGTTTTAACAGTCATTCTTACATCATGATGAGAAAAGATGGAATCTACCTCAGCTTATCTCTGTATAATTTTACCTGCTAAATAGTACTCCCTCCCTTGCAAAATATAAGGTGTATTGGTTTTTTCAAAAGTCAAACATGTGCATGTTTGACCAAGTTTTTGAAAAGAATATCAATATCTACAGTACCAAATTTGTATCATTCGATTCATCACGAAAAGTATTTTCATATTTTATTTATTTTATATTGTAGATGTCGATATTTTATTCTATAATCTTGGTCAAAAATCAAAAATGTGCAAGTTAGGCTTCCACTAAAATCGATACACCTTATATTCTCCTCCGTCCTATAATATGAGAGCGTTTGTGTAGTAGGGAGTAGAATGGAGGGAGTACAGTGCAGGAAGTTAAGTTTCTGAAAAGTTCACTAGTATGAAACCATGATACCGAATCACAAAAAATTATGTGGTTATGGTATTTCAAATAGTTCGAAAAGTTCACTAAATAGTTTGGCTAGCTTCCAAATGAACAGACCATTTCAAAGTTAAGTATACCACTTGCTCCCCTCATTATTGGACTCTATGATTAAATTAGATGTGTTGTGCTATTACTACGAATCTTCCTGATCTGCATTTGAACAAGTTCTTTCTTTTAAGGGGAACAAGGCTCTACTTACATTTATGTGCAGGTTCATACTTTCAGAAGGAAAACAAAGAAAAGTACAACACCTATGGATAGAATAGCATATTTACAGCCTTTTGAGAATAAATATGTAGATCTCATAAATTTGTTGGTGAAGCACATTTTGCATTTGTGTGTATTTCACAGATATATGTATTTTAATTGAAATTGTAGCTGTCAACAACTCTCATATTTCGAAACTGAAAATAAAGGAAATTCAAGAAGACTTTAGAAGGCACATAAGTCTAGATTTGTCTCGAGTGAGTCCTAAAGAATATATCTAGGCAGAAGTAAACAACACTTCACCAGTTTCCTAGTGCAGACTTAACTAAGGCAATATGCCTCTGTCATGCAATATACCAATTGGCTGGTGAATGGTGACTTCTGGCTTCTTGATACTACGTATTAGATTAGAGGTGGCATCAATATATCTAGGCACCATTGACCAGCTAATTAGCTGCCTGCTCACATGTCAATCTGATGAATGATTAAAGCTGGTGCAGCTCATCTTCCATTGTCATGGTGAGCTGTCGATCACGTCAGAATGAACAAGACAATTTAGCATCGTTTGCGTGCACGCATCCGGGACACATCTGACTTTCTGATTGATCTGGCACCGCTAATTAATCAGTTAATATTACATGCAGCGTCATTTGTGGCTAGCTAATAATATAGTTATAGAGACTAAGCAAGACTATCCAACATATAGCTAGCTAATATGATTACAGAGATGCTCATACAAGTTGCATTAATGTAGTAACAGGGTAGCGTCAGAGGGCTAATTTCCCTTTGGCTTTATAAACTCTGTCCTTTCTAGCTAGCCCTTTACCAGTACGAGCAGTAGGAGCAACATCCAGTCCATCTTGAAGGTAATATCAGATTTCCCTTTCTGTTGTTTGGCTGGCTTTTGCTTGCAACTGTCGATCTAGGTGCCTTAAGTTTGCCTATTTCTATTATTGCTCATGATTCGCCGGTAATCTTTGTTACAGCAAAAAGCAGCGAACATGGCGATGGTCCTGGATGCTTTTGCATCCTACATGCAAAACATGCTCACGGAGATGGTGAAGGAAGAGGTGTACATGCTGCTTGGAGTCGGAGACGAGATTGAGAGGATGGATGTCAAGCTAAGGGACCTAAAGAACTTCCTTGCGGACGCTGACAGGAGAAACGTCACCGACAAGAGCGTGCAAGAGTGGGTGGCCCAGCTCAAGCATGCCATGTATGAAGCTGCCGACATCCTCGACCTCTGCCAGCTCAAGGCCATGGAGCGTGGTCTGTCCACTAAAGATGTGGGGTGCTTCAACCCCTTGCTCTTCTGCATGCGGAATCCCTCCCATGCCCACAACATCGGCACCCGCATCAAGGCGCTCAACAAGAGGCTCAGCGTCATCAAGGAGCACAGCGCTGCTTTTAGCTTCATCCCTCTTGGTTCCTATGAGGATCGTAGCAGCAAGGTGCAAGCCTCTCATTCTGGAAATAAGAGACGTGAGACATCAGGGGTGTTTGACCGGTCAGGTGTAGTCTGAAAGAAGATCGAACAAGACACAAGAAAGCTGGTTGAGATCATGCTTAGTGAAAAGGAGGGCAACACCAACATCATGGTGGTCGCCGTTGTTGGTGTCGGCGGGATCGGCAAGACTACTCTTGCCCAGAAGGTCTTCAATGATGAAGCCTTGAACAACGAGTTCGAGAAGACGATATGGTTGAGCATCAACGAGGACTTCAACGAGGTTGAGTTGCTCAGGACTATAATCACGCAAGTAGGTGGAGTACATGGTGATGAAAAGGCGTTGGCTGTGCTTGAGCCAATCCTTGCCACTACCTTGAAAGGTAAGAAGCTATTCGTGGTGCTAGATGATGTTTGGAACCATGGAGCATGGGATGATGTGCTTAAAACACAATTCACTAATCTCGTGGCTCGAGGTAGTCGAGTCCTCGTCACTACTAGAGATCAAACAGTGGCTCGAAGGATGAAAGCTGTGCTTCCCTACCATCATGTGGACAAATTAGAGGAGGAGGATGCCTGGTTATTGCTCAAGAAACAGGTCCGTAACTGAATTCCATGCATCATTAATGTTACTAGCTCCATGCATTTTGGGGTAGAGATATAATAATTGGGCACACTAAACTTTGACATTACAATAACATGGACTCATACAACATGTATGCTACATATACATGCCACAGAACATGCACCTGCCGCATGCTGACGTGCTTCCAAAAGTTGTATAGCTGGAATGCAAGTGAGTTTTACTCCGAGCCTTCATGCTCGGCTTGTGACAATGGTGGACGGGTATCTTACCCTCTTCTCGTCTTAATATAAGATACACATACTCATGCGTATTCTAGAAAAAAAAAGTTAGACTACAATAGCACTAGACCCCATGTATCATTTTCTGATTATAGTTGTACCTGGGAGTAATTAATTCATAATTTTTGCTAGTCTCTATCTTTCTTTTTTCATATTTTGGCACTGGTTTCCCATTTTAGAAAGATTTATTTTTGAAAATATACGTAGTCGCCACCTAAGATGCAAATCCAAACAAAATCAATAATTAGGATCATATAAATGCTCTTCAATTTATAAAAGGTGAAAACAAGTGGTACTATTCTTCCATCCATCATGTTTACAAATACAGTCAATTCTTGGGCTAAAACTCAGTCGTGTTTGGTATAAGTGGCATAGTACTAATACCACAGTATGAAAAATCTGTAATTGATACTAAAGTGTGCCCAGACCCACCAATAGGTTCTAGCCAACCTGTCCCATAATCTACCAACCTGTCCCATACTTCAAATTCTTCTACTTACCGGATGTCCAGATTATAAAATTGCATACGTGCAATTACACATAATTTAAACATGTAAGAAGCCTCCTCCCTTGTGTAGTCGTAGATCAAATATGACTATTTTTCAGAGAATGTTTTTATGTATTGTAGTGTCTATCCGCATAATTTAACACATAATTTCTATAGTTTCTGAGATGATAGATTGAACTAAGCATATTGTGGCTAAAAGAGTGAGAAACTTAACATCTTGTCTGAGTGAGCATGTTATGATTATAGTAACTCACATTCTAGGCATCCCAGTTGACAGCAACATCCCTGCTTAGCAGTTCATTCACTTCATAGTTCAATCAGGTAGTACATTAACCGTTCTTTCTCCACTAGCCTATTATTGACTAATATTAAGTTGACACTAGCGGTTAATAAACTATTATTTTTTCTCTCAAGGAAAACCACTCCATATTAATTGATAATTTAGGTAGTTAATTGCTTGCAGATAATATCAAGTGAGATTGATCACCATGACATGGATATGCTCAAGGATATTGGAGTACAAATTGTAGCAAGATGTGATGGTTTGCCTCTTGCTGTCAAAGTAATGGGAGGACTCTTGTGTCAGAGGGACATAAAACACCGTGAGTGGGAGATGATTTTGAATGATTCTATATGGTCTATATCTGGAATGCCCGAAGGGCTAAACAATGTAGTATATTTAAGTTATGAAGATTTATCTTCTTCTGCCAAACAATGCTTTCTACACTACTCCCTTCTCCCTAAAACTACAGTGTTTTATAGCGATGAAATCATTGGCATGTGGATTAGTGAAGGATTTCTTCATGGGACCTCAGATGACTTGGAAGAACTAGGAAGCAAGCACTATAAGGAGCTGATACTGAGGAATCTTATAGAGCCAGATAAAAAGTATGTTGATCAAAATGTTTGCTACATGCATGATGTTGTACGCTCATTTGCTCAATTTGTGGCTAGAGATGAGGCACTAGCAGCTCACAGTGGAGAAACTAATATTGTTAATAAACTTACTGCACATGGGTTTCTTCGGTTATCTTTAGAAAGCAAAGCATCAGAATCAGATGGGTTAGACTGGAGTTCTTTGCAAGCACAAAAGACATTAAGGGCACTAATATCAGTTGGCCATATAAATATCAAGCCTGGTGATTCGTTGGTTCATTTCCCATGTCTACGAACTTTACATATAGATTCTGAAGATGTTGTAGCATTGCTTCAATCTTTGCATAAGCTCAAGCACCTGAGGTACTTGTCCCTCACAAACAATGATATATCTAGTCTTCCACATAGCATTGGAAAGATGAAATTGTTGAAGTACATTAGCCTTAGAGGATGCAAACAATTTGTGGAACTTCCACGTAGCATTTTAAAGTTAGGGGAGCTAAGGTATTTTAACTTCAGTGGAACCAGTATAAGTGGCATGCCTAGGGGGTTCTGTGCTCTAACAAACTTGAGGTTAGTATATGGGTTTCCAGTTTCGGTGGATGGTGATTGGTGCAGTTTGGATGAGTTGGGCCCTCTTTCTTGGCTCAGGCATCTTGGAATACATGGGTTGGAGGATGTAACTGTTTCCTCATCCGCAACAAAGGCAAAGCTTGGTGAGAAGGTGCATCTTACCAGACTGTCCTTAGATTGTGGTAGAAGATTGGGAGATGATGGGCTGATTAAAGAGGAGGATAGTGCCTATGTGGAAGAGCAACAACGAATTGAGACGGTGTGTGATGAGCTCTGTCCTCCACCCAGCTTAGATAATCTTGAAACCAATGGATATTTTGGCCGACGGCTACCAAGGTGGATGATGTCATCATTAGTTGTGCCCCACAACAACTTGCGGATTTTGTTCATTAACTTCCTGATGGCTTGTGTCAGCTCCCCTATTTAGAGTTCTTTCAGATCAAGCGTGCTCCAGCCATCAAGCATGTTGGACCTGAATTCATGCAGTCCTACCATCACCGAAGTCCTAGTTTTTCCCAGATGTTGGCTGCATTTCCGAGACTGCATGAGATGAACTTAATGGGAATGGTGAAATGGCAGGAATGGGAGTGGGAGGAGCAAGTGCAAGCCTTTCCTGCCTTGCAGAAACTTTTGCTAAGGCAATGCAAATTGAGGCATCTTCCTGCTGGCCTTGCCTCCCAGGCAAGGGCTTTGAATAAATTGTCCATACAATCTGTGAGTCTCATCTCTCTAGAGAACTTTCCATCTCTGGTCGAGCTGTTCCTGGATGAAAACCTTGACCTGGAGAGGATCACTAATCTTCCCAGACTGCAGAAGCTTACCATCCAAGACTGCCCAAAGCTGAAGGTGTTGGAGGGTGTTTCTGCACTTCATAGGCTAGTACTCAGTGTTGTGAACATGGTGACACTCCCAGAATACATGGCAGGTATACACCCAAATCATTTGGAGCTATACTGTAGCTTAGCGCTGCTCTCTTCCATAGCAGTGGGTCAATCTAGCCCCGAGTGGAACAAGTTCGGTCACGTTGAGCATATCAAGGCTTATGCACGTGAAGGAGATAATGCAAGGAAATGGTACGTCTTGTACACAGCTAACCCCTACAAGCTGGAGACAAATGTCAGCCACTCTTTTATGTCCAGAGGTAATTTAGCATTGGTTTTTCATCTTAATTTGTATATTCATTCAAGTTATTTGAACTATTCTCTTTGTTTTTTTTTTACATTCCATCAATATGTTGGAGTTCGAATATATTCCCTGCATTACGATTCCTTTTGAACACCCTTCTATAGTAGGACAACAAAAGTATGGTTGTAAGGTCAACATAGTATCATTTATGTTGTTCTCACTTGTTCGAGCAGCTGCATCAGGCTCAGGGGAGGAAAACAAGAAACAAGAAAAGCAGACAAGAGCAGCAGATGAAGGGATCATCTGTTGCCCCATCGTACTTTGTGCTTTTTCTTTGGGCCTTGTACTTGTGACTGCATGGACTTGGTTGGTGCTTTATTTATATAGCAGGACGAAAGCCTATTCTGAGAGATGAAGAGATCATTATTAAGTAAAAGGACTTCTTTCTGCCGCATCTTCCAGTTTCATTCTAGGTACTACTGCACACTGTGCTTCAAGCCTTGTTCTCTTTCTTGGTTTGTTCTTTTGGTATGGCACTAATTCAGTGAGAACCTTTAACTGAATAACTCCGAAAGAAAGGAACTAATACAACACATTACATGCTAGCTGAGATTCTTATGTTTTTCCCTCTCTGTGTTGGCAATTACTTTAATTAATCGTTCATTCGTTCAGTAGCATGCGCGATTTGGACATTAAAGTTAGCAGCTGAACTCTGCATTGAACGAAATTCTTGATATTTTAAACCCTGGCACGTGTTTGTTTATCTGATTCTGATTGAACTAAAGCTTTGGTTTGATTAGGTAGAAGGGAAGCCGTTCATCCTGCAGGCAGCTGGAGCCTTTTTAATGCATGGATTCAGAGCAGCCATGGCAATGGAGCTTTATATTGATGCTGTGACATGAATTCAAGTTCAACATTTTATTAAGTTTGGTCGTCTATGTATTGGACAAAGTCAAGTACGTATTATGTAGTCCATACTTTATTTATGGGCATTAAATAAGCTTTTAGGCGTCAGAAAAACAACACCAGTGTAGCGCACATTCATGTATGTGGACTCTCAGCTGGTGCAGAGTGCAAACTGAAGAAGGGTCAGACATATAATGTAATTTGCAGCCCAACCTAAACCTTTGATAGGGTTGGCACATCACGTCCTTCAGAGCGATGATTTATAATGCGACTTCAGCTAACGTGGAATTTCATCACCATATTATGTCGTCAATGAACAGATTGTGCACACCGAGTTCATTTGCTAAAAACAGGCAAGAATTCTTCTAATTAGGCCATGTACTGGAAGAATGTCATCACCAGCTCAGCTCATACAATTGAACACTATGTAGTATGGTCTGTTTCTCTTCCCACTAAAAGAAACGGTTTGTTTCACATTCTCATCGTGTGAAACCATTTGAACGGACAATCGTTTCGGTATCGGGACGTGAATAAATTTAGTTCAAGTTTCATGTTTTTTTTTAAACGAGGCAAAAGACTTACCATTTTCATTGATTAAGAAGAAGAGAATTGCCCGGTTAATTGACGGAAAATCGGACTAAAACCGTTACAACACAACCCACATGACATGGGCACCACCGGCCAACCTAGCCACCGACATGGAACAAAAGCTACGACAGTACATGCCAATAGATGACCACATGCGCAAGCAACCGACAGCTCCGACTTTGACGACGAGCAACGCGAGGGAAATATGCAGGACTTGCACCGACCATGCCCCCCGCAGACGACCACTGAATGCCTATCATCGTCACCACCTGGACTCGCTCCATCGCAGCCCCGACTTCAAAGCAACCAGCAACCACGGAAGAGCACCTCGAACACGCCGGGAAGAACCAACTACCGAAGACCACGCCGCGACCCAAGCTCCATTCGACTCCATTATCGTTGCCAAACAGAAACCAGCGCCCCGCCTCAGCAGACCACGCGGCGAAGATGCCGCCCTTCACGGCAAAGATGCCGTCATCCACCGGTCTCCCAGTCGTAGCCTGCACCGAGATGATGCCCCCAAGGAGAAGAAAGATGAGAAGACGCCTTCATCGCCCGATCCGGAGGATCTGAGGTTTCCCTCTGGAGCCAAAGCTATGGGGAGGAAGAGCGCACCTCCACGACGACGCTTCCAAGAAAGATCGCGGCACCCGCAGGCGCCGTCGTCGCCGGCTCCGGTGGAGACCGAAGCAAGGATTTCTTCCGGAGATGCGCCTACCGCCCGCCACCACCGACCGCCGCCAACAAACCACGACCCATGCCGAGGCCGACCTCACTCTGGCCACGGGATCCCACGATCCACTGCGACCAGAAACACACCACCCCCGGGCCGAAGCCGCCGACCACCACCGCAACACCACCGCAGCAGCCAACGCCGCATTGCGACACGCAGCGCCCAGATTGAAGCACAAGCTCGCACCAGATCCAAAGACGAGCAGGTTCTCCCTCGGCAGCACACCGCGCACTCCAGAGCAGCACACCCACCACGCCCAGCCGCCGGCTGCCGCGCACGACACGCGCAAGCCGCCGCCGCGCCCAGCCGTCGATTTGCGCCCCACGCGCACTCCCAGAGCCGAGCCGCTGCCGCGCGCACGCGTGCCGTCCATGCCCAGGAAGTGCCCCGCCGCCGCCGTCCGCCGCGCAGGCATCGCCTGGCGACCTCCTCCGGCGGCGGCGAGGTGGCCGGCGGATCTGGTGTGGCGAGCTACGGTGGGGAAAGGGGCCGCCCGTGCCGCCCGAGAGAGGCGACGCAGGGGCGTTTGTGGCAATGTTCGAGTTTGATGTCACCTAGCTAGAAGCACCTAGAATTTAGCTCGCTCTCGAATGATCAACTTTTTCGTCGACGTTTAGTGTTTCAGCACCATGTCAGGTGAAGCTTGGGAACGAGGATCTTAATCTTGAAGACGATGAGATCTCAGATGGAAATAATCACCAACTTCTTAAATTTTCCATGTCAGAAAGAGATATGTCAAGCAAAAATTCGTTTCTGATCCGAGCACAGATGCTCCTGATGGTATTTCTCTTCGTTTTGGGATGTGAGCCTTGATGGTATTTCTCTTCGTATGTCGCACGCGTATATGCATTGTATTGGAAGGAGCGGTTGGCTCATTAACTGCCGGTCTAACGGGACGGACGATGCGGTACATAACTGGCCCGATGGATCGGATGCTTTTCTGGGCCGACCTGTTCCGCCGCGGTCATCCAACACATCCACTGTCCTCTCCCGCGGACTGCATCGGGGTCATGCTCCCCGAAGAACATTGCTATGCGGACGACAAAATCAGACGACTCATGAACGACAGTGATAATCTGGCCGCACACATGGATGCCCACACCGGTGCAACTGCCGTTGGATTAGTTGTCGTCCACACATCGTCCATGTTTCGTCGTTCATAGAGCAGTTTCGCTGACCAAATGAACTCGGTGTGCAGAATCTGTTCATTGACGACATAATTTGGTGATGAAATTCCAAGTTAGCTGAAGTCGCATTATAAATCATCGCTCCGAAGGACATGATGTGCCAACCTATCAAAGGTTTAGGTTGGGCTGCAAATCACATTATGTCTGCCATTCTTCAGTTTGCACTCTGCACCAGCTGATAGTCCACATGCATGAATGTGCGCTACACTATTGCTGTTTTTCTGACGCCTAAAAGCTTATTTAATGCCCATAAATAAAGTATGGACTACATAATACGTATTCCCTCCGTTTCTAAATATAAGTGTATTTAGAGATTTCAATACAAACTACCTACGTATGTATATAGACATGTTTTAGAGCATAGATTCACTCATTTTGCTCCGTATGTAGTCTTTTATTGGAATCTCTAAAAAGACTTATATTCAGGAACTGAGTGAGTACTTGACTTTGTCCAATACATAGACGACCAAACTTAAGAAAATGTTGAACTTGAATTCATGTCGCAGCATCAATATAAAGGTCCATTGCCACGGCTGCTCAGAATCCATGCATTTAAAAGCTCCAGCCTGCACTGCAGGATGAAGGGCTTCCCTTCTACATGATCAAGCCAAAGCTCTAGTTGTATCAGATAAAGGAACATGTGCTAGAGTTTAACATATCATGAAATTTTGTTCAATGCATAGTTTAGCACTAAATTTGATGCCTGAATCACGCATGCTACTGAATGAATGAACCATTAATTAAAGTACTCCTCCGTCCGAAAATACTTGTGTTCGGAGTAGTTGCCAATACAGAGAGGGAAAAACATAAGAATCTCAGCTAGCAGGTAATGTGTTGTATTAGTTCCTTTCTTTCGAAGTTATTCAGTTAAAGGTGCTCACTGAATTAGTACCATGCCAAAAGAACAAACCAAGAAAGGGAACAAGGCTTGAAGCACAGTGTGAAGTGGTACCTATAATGAAGCTGGAAGATGTGGCAGAAACAAGTCTCTTTTACTTAATAATCATCTCTTCATCTCTCGGAATAGGCTTTCGTCCTGTGATACGTCTCCAACGTATCTATAATTTATGAAGCATTCATGCTATTTTATTATCTGTTTTGAATGATTACGGGCTTTATTATACACTTTTATATTACTTTTGGGACTAACCTATTAACTAGAGGCCCAGCCCATATTGCTGTTTATTGCCTGTTTCAGTATTTCGAAGAAAAGGAATATCAAACGGAGTCCACACGGAATGAAACCTTCGGGAGCGTGATTTTTGGAACGAACATGATTCGGGAGACTTGGAGTATAAGCCAGGGAAGCTTCGAGGAGGCCAGGAGATAGGAGGGCACGCCCACCCCCCTAGGCGCGCCCCCTGTCTCGTGGGCCCCTCGAGCCTCCCCCGACCGACTTCTTTCGCCTACATATTCCCATATACCCTAAAACCATCGAATACGAAGATAGATCGGGAGTTCCGCCGCCGCAAGCCTCTGTAGCCACCAAAAGACTCTCGGTAGCCCGTTCCGGCACCCTGCCGGAGGGGGGATCCCTCACCGGTGGCCATCTTCATCATCCCGGCGCTCTCCATGACGAGGAGGGAGTAGTTCACCCTCGGGGCTGAGGGTATGTACCAATAGCTATGTGTTTGATCTCTCTCTCTCTCTCGTGTTCTCTTTATGGCACGATCTCGATGTATCGCGAGCTTTGCTATTATAGTTGGATCTTATGATGTTTCTCCCCCTCTACTCTTTTGTGATGAATTGAGTTTTCCCTTGAAGTTATCTTGTCGGATCGAGTCTTTAAGGATTTGAGAACACTTGATGTATGTCTTGCCATGTTTATCTGTGGTGACAATGGGATATCACGTGATCCACTTGATGTATGTTTTGGTGATCAACTTGCGGGTTCCGCCCATGAACCTATGCATAGGGGTTGGCACACGTTTTCGTCTTGACTCTCCGGTAGAAACTTTGGGACACTCTTTGAAGTACTTTTGTGTTGGTTGAATAGATGAATTTGAGATTGTGTGATGCATATCGTATAATCATGCCCACGGATACTTAAGGTGACAATGGATTATCTAGGTGACATTAGGGTTTTGGTTGATTTGTGTCTTAAGGTGTTATTCTAGTACGAACTCTATGATAGATCGAACGGAAAAAATTGCTTCGCGTTATTTTACTACGGACTCTTGAATAGATAGAACAGAAAGGATAACTTTGAGGTGGTTTCGTACCCTACCATAATCTCTTCGTTTGTTCTCCGCTATTTGTGGCTTTGGAGTGACTCTTTGTTGCATGTTGAGGGATAGTTATTTGATCCAATTATGTTATTGTTGTTGAGAGAACTTCCACTAGTGAAAGTATGAACCCTATGCCTTGTTTCCTACCATTGCAATAACGTTTACGCTCACTTTATCATTAGTTACCTTGCTGTTTTTATAATTTTAGATTACAAAAACCTATATCTACTATCCATATTGCACTTGTATCACCATCTCTTCGCCAAACTAGTGCACCTATACAATTTGCTACTGTATTGGGTGTGTTGGGGACACAAGAGACTCTTTGTTATTTGGTTGCAGGGTTGTTTGAGAGAGACCATCTTCATCCTATGCCTCCTACGGATTGATAAACCTTAGGTCATCCACTTTAGGGAAATTTGCTACTGTCCTTCAAACCTCTGCACTTGGAGGCCCAACAACGTCTACAAGAAGAAGGTTGTGTAGTAGACATCATCCCGCTATATAGATAAAGCACCAACCATGTCCATGCAGTCACAAGTACAAGGCCCAAAGCTACTATTCTTGTCTGCTCTTCTTGTTTCTTGTTTTCCTCCCCTGATCCTGATGCAGCTGCTCGAACAAGTGAGAACAACATAAACGATACTATGTTGACCTTACAACCATACTTTTGTTATCCTACTCTAGAAGGGTGTTCAAAAGGAATCATAATGCAGGGAATATATTCGAACTCCAACATACTGATGGAATGTAAAAAAACAAAGAGAATAGTTCAAATAACCTGAATGAATATACAAATTAAGATGAACAACCAATGCTAAATTACCTCTAGACATGAAAGAGTGGCTGACATTTGTCTCCAGCTTGTAGGGTAGCTGTGTACAAGACGTACCATTTCCTTGCATTATCTCCTTCACGTGCATAAGCCTTGATAAGCTCAACGTGCCCGAACTTGTTCCACTCGGGGCTAGATTGACCCGCTGCTATGGAAGAGAGCATCACTAAGCTACAGTATAGCTCCAAATGATTTGGGTTTATACCTCCCATGTATTCTGGGAGTGTCACCATGTTTACATCACTGAGTACTAGCCTCTGAAGTGCAGAAACACCCTCCAACACCTTCAGCTTTGGGCAGTCTTGGATAGTAAGCTTCTGCAGTCCGGGAAGATTAGTGATCCTCTCCAGGTCAAGGTTTTGATCCAGGAACAACTCGACCAGAGATGGAAAGTTCTCTAGAGGGATGAGATTCTGAATAGATTTTATGGACAATTTATTCAAAGCCCTTGCCTGGGAGTTTTATACACTGTGGAATACCGCGTTCGCTTTAATGATGAAGAAACTGGGAGTTTTATACGTACTAGAGGACTAAGACGGGGGGTCCTCTCTCTCCCTAATACCGAAGGCCTGACCATCCTCTTGGCTCGTGCAGAGGATAATGGAAATATAAGTGGAGTAAAGGTCAGTAGGGATGCCCCACCAATTTTGAATCTTCTCTTTACTGATGATTCTCTGATTCTTATGCAAGCTAATGCCATGAATGCGGTGGCTCTAAAATCTGTTCTGGATTCTTATTGTGCTACTTCGGGGCAATTTGTGAGTGTAGAAAAATCAAGCATTTTTCAGTCCCAATACGGAAGTGGAAGACAAGGCACAAATTTGCACAACTCTGATTATTATCACTAAACCTCTCAATGACAAATACTTGGGCTTTGCAGCTAACATGGGTATGGATAAGAGTGATTGTTTTCAATTCCTGGTTGATTGGATTATCATGAAAATTACTAGATGGAAAGAAAAACCATTATCCGTTGGAGGGAAGGAAATTGTCCTTAAGTCTGTTGTTCAAGTTATCCCCACCCATGCCATGTCCGTCTTTAAAATTCCTAAAAAAAAATTGCAAAGGAATAACTGATGCGATGTCGCATTTTTTATGGGGTGGCGAGGATAATCAGAAAAGGATGCATTGGATGGTTTGGTGGAAGATGTGTGTTCCAAAAAATCAAGGAGGTATGGGCTTGGGATTTACATTGTTCCATCCTGGCTTTGTTGGACAAACAAGCGTGGCGTCTTCTTGATAACCCAGATTCTTTATGTGCCACTATCTTAAAAGCTAAGTATTTTCCTGACGACGACCTGATGAATGCAAGTTTAAAAAAGGGATCCTCCTTTACCTGGCAAAGCATTATGGCGGGTGTCGTTTCACTAAAAAATGGCTATATTTGGCAAGTTGGAAATGGACAATGTATCGACATCTGAAAAGATGCATTGATTCCGAATTGTGCAAATAGAAAAATCATTACTCCTAGAAGAGGGAACCTCCTGGCAAAAGTTTATGATCTTATTGATCCAGTCACAAATTCTTGGGATGAAGATTTAGTGAGACAAACATTGTGGCCAATTGATGCTCAACGAGTCCTTGCGATTCCCCTTCCTATGCATAACATGATGGATTTCATTGCTTGGAGTTATACAGAAAATGCGTTGTTCACTGTTTGCTCAGCTTATTTGGCAGAATGGAACTAACAACATAGGAGGAAATTGCAATATACCAATTGTATGGAACGAACCAATGTCAATCCCATTTGGGGTAAGATATGGAAGTTATCTTGTCCGGCTGAGGTAAATTTTTTTTATTTGGCGTACGTTACATGGAACTCTCCCGTGTTGTGGTACGATCGCCAACAGACACATAAAAACTTCGCCCACATGCCCGTCCTGTTCTAATGGGCCAGAAGATACGAAACACGTGTTGTTTCTTTGTCAGAAAGCAAAGGAGGTTTGGAATAAGTTGGGATTGCGCGAGGTGATTAACATAGCTTGTGCTATTGATCGTGCTGGTGAGGCGGTTTTTGAGTTCTTGCTCCTTATGCCGAATCAAGAATTATCTATTTTGGGCATTCAAAATGTTGGTGAGTTGATTGCCATAACTGCTTGGTACTTATGGTGGGATCAACGAAGTTGGTTCATGAGGGAAAGTCCCAGGATGCATACCAGACTTCAATGGGGGCTCGTGCTATAACGACAAATTTTGTTAATGCTCACTCACCTAATGCTTACAGCAAAAAAGAAGGGTGAAGTAAACCTCCAAGGGGTTTTGTTAAGTTAAATGTGGATGCATCATTTGATAAGGATCTACTTAGGGGCACAGTGGGTGTTGTACTTAGAGACGACAAAGGAAATTTCATTGTTGGTGGAAACTGGAAGATTGATTGGTGCACTGATGTTCTGACAGTAGAAGCTTGGACTCTGAGGTTTGGCTTGTCTCTTGCACGAAAAGCGGGTTGCAACCGGCTTGTTATTAACTCTGATAATAGTGAAGTCATTGATACAACGAAGAATGGAGGATGGTCTGCGGGAGTAGCAATGGCAGTTTTTGAGGATTGTTATTTTCTGGCTTGTGATTTTCTTCTTACTAGTTTTGAACATTGTTATAGAGAAGCAAATAAGGTTGCCCATGAACTTGCTAGATTAGCTAAATTTTCGGCAAATAGTGATTCGTTCGAGGAGCCATTGGAGGACATTGTACCGCTTTTTATAGATGATGTAACGGTTATTTGCAATTAATAAAGTGTGGTATTTTTCAAAGAAAAACTAGGTATTCGAATTTTCCCTAAAAAAAGTATTCCTAAAGTAACTCTGGCTCACATGTTGTGTTCGTTGATTTTATATGCATGAAACTTGTGATGTGATTCTCTTTTGCATTTTTATTACTTCCTGATGTTTTTGTATTCTGACGATAAGATGGTTTTGTTTTCTTACGACGATAAGATGGGACTATGGTATGATGAAAAGTGCGACCAAGAAATAAATCGGGAAGAGGACATGAAAAGAATGCAAAACACCGGAAGCACGATCATATGGGCCGACTCATTTACCTTCATACCAGACTCCTTGGCTTCCCAAAAATTTGGCGCTATTCTTCCGAAATCACTAACTGAGGAGTACTCCTCGCAAAGATCACTCCCACCTTTCCAGATTGTGATAAGTGGCGCGTTGCATGTGCGCCACTTGTCGCAACCTAGGAGTTTTTCCTTTTTTTTTTAGATTCGTTTATTCAAAACGTTTTATCTCTTAAACCGTGCGTCCAGATCTCGAACCGTTTTCATCGTTGGATTCATCGCGTCGAGATCTTCAAAACTAGATCCTATGTTGATAGATTTTGACGAACTTTTTTCATAAAAAAACTGGACGAAAAACCAAACCAGGGCACGGTTTTTTTCCCTTTCCGAAAGAGGCACGACCATGCCTCTCGCGAAATCATAAGCGTGCCTCTCGTGCAAGCAAAACCGTACCTCTCACGAAAGGAAAAAACAGAAAACGGGTTTTTTTTTGTTTCTTAGAGGCACGGCCGTGCCTCTTGCAAAAGCACAACCATGCCTCTCGTGGAAGCAAAACCGTGTGTCTCGTGAAAGAAAGAAAAAAAACAGAAAACACGTTTTTTTCTGTTTCCGAGAGGCACGGTCATGCCTATCACGAAAGCAAAATCATGCCTCTCGCGGAAGCAAACCGTGCCTCTCACGAAGGAAAATAACGCGTTTTTCGTGCAAATATTTTTTTTGAAATTTTTTGACCAATAAGTAAGGAAGACCGGTGAAAAACCAAAACGTCAAAAAAAAGAAAAAACTGTTTAAAAAGCCAAAAACATATGTGAAAAAAAACAAAAACCGGAGGGAGCGCCCAGAGCGCGGCATGTGGCGGTGGCTGAGAGCGCGCCAAGTGGCGCTGATTGTTGTGAGGCTGTGAGCGCTTGTTAACTAGTTGCTCTCATGTCCTTCACTCCAGGAAACCTTTGACTCGTGTTCGCTCAAAATGACTAAAAATGTAGCTCCTCACTTCCCAAAGAAATACTGATTTTTGGCAGATTCAAAAATAATGTCAGGAAAAAATAATTCAAGCAATTGTTTGATGTGGAAGAAAATGAAAAAATATTAATGTTCACAATTTAAGAAAAAAATTCAAATCAAATTTGGAATTCAATTTTATTTCACAAATATGAGATGTATTCATGAATCCGAAAATGTTTCCACATTTTTATGATTTTTTTCACTAGAATGAAAAAATGTTTTTGATTTAAAACTTCACAAATTTTGAAAAATTATTCATGAATTTTCAAAAAGGTTAATGAATTGACATGGAAAAGAAAAAGGTAAAAAAAAGGGGAAAGAACAATAGAAAATGAAAAATAAAGATAACCATTACCACCAAAGAGAACACAAGAAAAAGGCAAAAGGCAAAAAATGATATACCCAGTAAAATGGCGCAGTCCTTTGCTCTAGGAAACCGTCAACTGATCTTCGCTCCAAATGGTAGCTCCTCGCTTCATCTAAACTCTGGTTTCTGATAGATTTAAAACAATGTTTGAAAAATAAAACATCCACCAATTTTCAAAAACTGTTTAGGATTTCTTCAAAATGTTCACCTATATGAAAAGGTATTCAAGGATTTTTTTACAAATTGTAAAACTATTTCATCAATTTGAAACAATTGTGAATTTAAAATTGTTTGTAAATCTGAAAAGTGTTCATGAATTTCAAAAGTGTTCGCGAATTTGATTTAATTTTTTCACAAACATGAATTTTTTTCTTGAATTATAAATGTTCTTGACTTTTCGTATTGCACTTGAATTAAAATGGAATAAATAAAAAACGAAAAAGGAAAAAACAAGAGGAAAATAACAAAGAGGAAATAAAAGAAAATCGGTTAAACTAACAAAGAAAACGCAGAAAATGATAACCGAAAAAAAGGGAAGAAATTTCCAGAATCTTCCCTGAGCCGGGAAAACCTATCCTATACATGGGCTGGCACATTACCGTCAGGGTGTGCGTTTTTGTACGGAAAGAACTTTATCCTACGCAAGGGGTGGGAAATAGGATTATCGTTGGTCGAACTATTTTGAAAGAGGAAACTCGAGTTGCACATTTCTGAAAAATGTGCCAGACAACCAAACACCCATGAACATGATTTCTCCTTGTGCTTTAAGCCTGACTAATGCATTTCAAAGCCTTTTGACTCAAGCGGCTGGGATATTAAGGTCAAACTTTACAGAAAAAGGAGTAGAGAAAGAATATCGTGTGCGTAGGTTCTGCATGTGAAATTGGAAAAATAAGTGTCTTTGATTTAGTATAACTTTGTACTAACACTTATTTTGTGACAGACAGAGTAGCTGCCAATTTTGTCAATCATGGATAATAGCATGATCTCTCGAGAACACGGATTAGTCACTACTGAAATAGAAATGTGTTGGCACTGTCCTTCGATAACAATGATGAATTAATCTCTAGTAAGCATATTTGTCTTGCATTGGGCATATCAGCATTTGTATCAGAATTCCAACAAACCCCCCTGAAAAAAAAAAGATTCCAACAAAACAAAATTTAGAAGTCTAGTAAATATACATATGTTTATAGCAAATTAATCAGATGTAGACAGTCACCACATCATCCTGTTACTACATGCCCTGTGCCGGTGTCATCCATCTGTAATAATGTACTCCCTCCGTTCGGAAATACTTGTCCGAGGAATGGATGTATCTAGATGTATTTTAGTTCTAGATACATCCATTTGTATCCATTTCTACGACAAGTATTTTCGGACGGAGGGAGTATCTCTTACCAAAAGTCTCCGACTCCTCTAGATTTTCCTCCAAGATTTTGATTTCTCAAGTCGGAGCAAACCAACAAGGCAGTAAAAGATGGATGGCTGACTCTGTATGCTACTGCGACACTGGAATTCCATGGCTGATCTTAGGAAGGATTGAGTTAAGATGTGTATCTTAGTTCTGTGAAGATCATGGCAATTTCCTTACCGTCATCTTTCTTATCAATTCGAACAGGATTACTGGCCCAAACAGGACTTCATGTTTGCAAACTCTTCAGTTTGCATCAACTGACCAATGCAAATTATTACAGCTATGCTGTGCAAACTCTTCAGTTTGCCGTCTGACAATTGATGACGGTGGTATGTCCAATTAGGATCTTATAACTGAACCCACGGAAAAGGAAAACAATGAATGAAATGTACTGCTACAGTTTAACACTGTTATTATCCGTGAGTACACCTGATTCAGATTGGGATTTCCATATTCGTAATCAGCAACTTGTGTTCCGCACGCAAATCAAACCGGGAGGGATCACTTCTTCCATTCTACGTACTTACTTCCAATCTAGCACAGTCCACAGCCATCCTTAGATTACAGCCCACGTATGGAAGGACACCGACAGATAACTGCTGCCTTTGTTACACGCCTTGTACAGTTGTGCCGGTGTATCTGTAATGCATGATGCATGTTTGCAAATTCTTCTCTTCTCTTCAGTGAATGAATACATCAACTGATGGACGGAGGCACATAAGAGTACAGACTACATCACAACACTTGTCTTTGCCAAACAGACACAAGACCAAAATGAAAAAAAAAAAACATTGAACTTCAGTTCATGCAGCAGCAGCAGCAGCAGCATCAGAATAGTCTTTGGCTCCATTGGCAGGCAGGGTTGCTCTGCGTTCGTGCAGCATTCAAAAGCACTAACCAGCAGGATCCATCTCGGCTTCTCTTCCACCTGATCAAACCAAACAAGAATTTTCCATTTCCATGCACAGGATAGCTGCTAACTATTTATTCTTCTGAATAACCGATGCTATTAAACGAACCATGATCAAAAGCAACTGCCAGTACAGAGAGAAATACTGCTCCCACCGATCCAAGGTTGTACTAGAGCTGTGTCATTTAATTTGGATCGGAGGGAGTGATAGACACTAATGTTTTGCTTAGCACACTGCATGCGAGTAGTTGTATCAGTTATCTGTCTTTCGGAGTTAAATCGATCAGTTAAAGGTTGCTTGATACATTGAGCTGAGAAGAAGCGAATGGCGAAATTGCTGAAATGAAGGGAATGACTTTCCATACTTCGTCTGTTCCAGAATTGAAGGGGTTGAGCATGAACATAGATAACCTTTGCTATATTTTACACAGGGTCCATAACGAAATGTTGCACGTTCCAGAGTTGTTGTCGCTTGTCAGTTGAGGAAGAGCGAAACAGAGACACTCGCTCTTTTCTTCACATCACATTGTTCTGATGTGGTGTCAAGAGGATACTACATTGGAAAAAAAAAAGCGGAAAGCATGGGAGACACTGTTTCAAGACTATTACTGGAGTTTCAGTGGACGATCACATCAGCTAATTGGTAGTAGCACTAACTACTGTGAAGTGTGAAATGTGCCTCGTTACGTCTCAACAAGTCGATTACTACTACTACATGGGAATGGAGTTGCTATCACACTCCAACCAACCAACAAGCCTGCCAGGTAAGAAAGAAACAAAAAGACACTCTGTTTTACTACTACTACTGGGGTTCTGCCAAGATCAAGGTGTTTTTTTTATCAGTTCTTTTTTTTTTTTGCATGTACTCCTACCATCTACTGTAATTCATAGTACGTAGTAAAAACTGTCAAATGACCCCACTGAGATTGGAGCTACCGTGGTACTCCCTCCGTCCCAAAATAAGTGTCTCAACTTTATATTAACTTTAGTACAAAGTTGTACTGAGGTCAAGACACTTATTTTGTGACGGAGGGAGTACTAATCAAGTTGATCTATTCATTATTGTTGCATTTGGGAATTCATCAAAAGTTCCCACACTCGATAGTTACTGGAACAAACAGACGTATGTTATAAATACAGATAGATAGTCTCCAAGAGGCTACTGTACACTACATCATCTTTTCTCAGACACACAAAAGCTTACTGCTCATCCAAAAAATACGGATACATAGCAACACTTGTCTTTGCCAAATAAAATAGATAGATGACCAAAATTTCAAAAATAATGTTCAACTACAGTTCAAGCTGCAGCGTCAAAGTAGGCTTTCCCTTTCACCACGTGTGCTCTGCATTCATGCATTCAAAAGCTCCAATCATATGCAGCAGGGATGTAGCTCCCCTTTCACCTGATCAAACCAAGGTTTTGATTATATCAGATATATACGACCACACACCAGGGTTTAACATATCAAGAATTTTCATTTCCATGCATAGCAGGATGCTAACTTGATTAACAAGATCATTAATGCTACTGAATGAACCATCAGTTAAAGAAATTGCCAATACAGAGTCTCAGCTAACACATTGCTAATAATTGTATCGATTACCATTCTTTTTGAGTTATGTAATTACTATACACTAGCAGCCAAGGGAGTTAAGCAGTTAAAAATTCTCACTAGCATTAGTGCCAATCAAGAGAACAAACCAAGAAGAGAACTCTGGTATTTACAGATGGCCGGGTAAGATTAGAATTATGACTTTAACTGGTGGGAACAGGACTAGGATTCCCACTAGCGGTTTCAATAACAGGACTTGAAGCACAGTGGGGTAGCAGTAGCACCTAGTTAATGATCTCTTCATCTTCTGTTCTTGTATGCGCTTCTTGTCTCTTGGTTTTACCCCCGAGCCTGATGAAGCTGCTTCATCATCCTGCTCTGCATCCAGCAGGAGGAAATAAATATGAAAAATTAGTGAACAGAGCAACCAAACGATCAAATTAAGATGTAGGAGAAGTTATGGTAATTCACCTCCAGATTCAGATGACCTGCTAGCCAAGAAGTATTGTGATAGCATATCTCTTGCCCTGACAGCGTCCTCCTTTGCTATCTGACGCAGTTCCTTCGAGTAATTCCTCCGCTTGGTGCTCAGCATGGCTGCATCATCCTCCATCTCTATGACTATGTTATGCAACCTGCAGCAGGCATATATCATTCTACTTCGAGTTTTCACATTGGCAGGCCACCACGCCTCTCCCTGCAGGCACTTCCATGTGTCTTTGAGCCTTGCGAGTGCCTTCAGAGCACAAGTTGTGGCTGCAGAGTGTCTCCTACTGAACTCTGCCTTGGTATCTGAGAGGTCTTCTTCCTGGTAAGGTGTGAGTAACCATGGGCGAAGAGGATAACCTGCATCACCAATTATGTATTCCCCAACTTCTGATCCATCTAATGCCAACTTCAGCTTGTTGCCATTCAGCCAACCACCCTTCTCGCACTCCTCGAAGAGTTGAGATTGATGCAAAAGGCTCAACTGGTTAATGCTACCTGCCGGTCCCAACCAAATGCTTCTGAACCTCATCACTGGGTCAATGACGAGCTGCAACTGAATGCTCTCATTTTTCTCACAGACGCCGTTTGGTCCAAATGGAATGAGAGTTGTACATATAAAACCGCAACAGTTATGCATATTGTGGATCTTGTCAAACTTGGATTTGATTTGATCCTTTTCACTGGAGTCTGGCCAACTCAAGTGGTGCCGCGCCCGCTCCAGCACAGTATCAACGAACCTCTCAGTTACCAACAAGATGATTGACTCGTTCACACCAACAGAGGATGCTATGCTCTCTGTTGGCACACTGGACTGCAACCTTCTAAGAGCAACGGCTACCCGATCTTCTAAAGACAGCACCCTCTCATCAACAAAGGTGTAGCTGTACATATCTTCCATTGATGGCCCCATCACCAAGCTGCAGATGTAGCTGAAGGTTTTTCTCGTCATTTTGAAGAGAGACTCAAATCTTTGTGCGTCCTCAAAAGAAGTCAAGGTTCCTGCATGAGAAGAAAGAATAAAAGTGGTTACAAATCCATGACTTACAAGGCAAGAGCTCAAATGTGACCATGTTAAAACAGTGAGATCCATAAATCATACATGAGCTTTAATAATTTGTAAAGATACTATTCTTCATTTAAAATATGGACGTGACCTAGGGGGAAAACTGAGTATAAAAGATATTTAGGTCATGAGGGGATTTAGGGCCTGAGGGAGTGCAGTCAAATCAGACAGATGCATTGGTAAACATATAGCCATCACAAAGTAATAAAAAGCCATTCAAAGTAGTCATGTCAATGTTGTCATTACTACCATATATTTGATGTCCTAGTGTACTACTTTTGAAGGGTGTATTCAAAGGGAATGCGAATGTAGTAAATATATTCAAAACTCTAACTTATGGATGAAAGGAAAAAACAACCATAAGAGAACAAACTAAATAAACAGTGCAAACAGACAAATTAAGATGAACAAGTAATGCTAAATTACCTCTGGACATGAAAGAGTGGCTGACATTTGTCTCCAAGTTGTATGGTTTAGCTGTGTAGAGGACATACCATTTCCTTGAATTACCTCCTTCGCGTGCATATGCCTTGACATGCTCTACATGGCTGAACTTGTCCCACTCAGGGCCAGATTGTCCCGCGGCTATGGAAGCAAGCAGTGCTAGGGTGCAGTATAGCTCCAAATGCCTTGGGCTTATACCTCCCATGTATTCTGGGAGTGATACCATTTCCTTATCCGCGAGTATGAGCCTCTGGAGTGCAGGAACACCCTCCAACACCTTCAGCTTTGGGCAGTATTCAATGGTAAGCTTCTGCAATCTTGGGAGTTTAGTGATCCTCTCCAGGTCAACCAAAAATGGAAAGTTCTCTACAGAGAAGAGACCCTGGACATAGTATATGGTTAACTTATTCAAAGCCCTTGCCTGGGAGGCAAGGCCAGGAGGAAGACACTTCAATTTGCACCGCTTTATCATAAGTTCCTGCAAGACAGGAAATGATGTAGGGCGGAACCCTAATCGGAGATCTTTCACGTTTGGAGGGGATCCTACAGGGAGAACACGACGAACAAGCGGAAGAACACAAGGAAAAACACACAAGAGGAACACTAAACCGACAAGTATCGATCACACAAGGGCTAGATCACCGAACACATAAGGTAGCACAAGATTCAAAAATCAACAAAGGAAAGATACACGATGTCGGTGTCAAAACCGGCGTATCTCGGGTAGGGGGTCCCGAACTGTGCGTCTAGGTGGATGGTAACAGGAGACAAGGGACACGATGTTTTTACCCAGGTTCGGGCCCTCTCGATGGAGGTAAAACCCTACTCCTGCTTGATTAATATTGATGATATGGGTAGTACAAGAGTAGATCTACCATGAGATCAGAGAGGCTAAACCCTAGAAGCTAGCCTATGGTATGATTGTTGTTCGTCCTACGGACTAAAACCCTCCGGTTTATATAGGCACCGAAGAGGGTTAGGGTTACACAGAGTCGGTTACAATGGTAGGAGATCTACATATCCGTATCACCAAGATTGCCTTCCACGCCAAGGAAAGTCCCATCCGGACACGGGACGAAGTCTTCAATCTTGTATCTTCATAGTCCAGGAGTCCGACCAAAGGTGATAGTTCGGCTATCCGGACACCCCCCAATCCAGGACTCCCTGAGTAGCCCCTGAACCGGGCTTCAATGACGACGAGTCCGGCGCGCATATTGTCTTCGGCATTGCAAGGCGGGTTCCTCCTCCGAATACTTCATAGAAGATTTTGAACACAAGGATAGTGTCCGGCTTTGCAAAATAAGTTCCACATACCACCGTAGAGAGAATAATCTTTACACAAATTCAATCTGCTGATGTATTCTGCAGCGTGACATCACACCACGGCCAAGCCTTTATTCGAATCGTTTTTACTGTCCCACCTAAGCGTGTTTAGCGAGGCGGTTTCTTTGGCACGTCTTGTCAAAGCAGAGATCGTGTCCTCTTATTCCAGGATTCTCATTAATACGGGTGTGGGTAACCCAGTCGTGCCCGTTGGCACGCCTCCTCTATCAAAGGCGAGTCCCGAACGATCACGGGGAGGGCTCTTGCTATTCAACCTCTTTATAACGAGACCAAGGCCCGCTCCTTTCTTTCAATCTCAATCGAATCTGCCCCTCGCCTCGAGTTCCAACACCCAAAGCTCCAGATTCAGGCGCTTCGGACCTTCGAGGATGTCCGGCTCCGACCTGCTACGTCGGTGGATGCCTTCGTCACGGAAGAAGACGTGCTAAAGCTGAGAGACGCCCGGTATCTAACCGGCGAAATTTCTCATAGGCTGCCTGCCCAAGGGCAGGTTATTCCCACTCCCGAGCCTGGTGAGAGCGTGGTGTTCGTGTCTCACTTCCATCGGGGGTTAAGCTTCCCGACGGACCCCTTCGTGAGGGGGCTCATGTTTTATTATGGGCTGGAATTTCATGACTTGGATCCGGAGTCCATCCTCCACATCTCATCATTCATCGTTGTATGCGAAGCCTTCCTCCGCATTACTCCTCACTTCGGATTGTGGCTCAAGACCTTCAAAGTAGAGCCGAGGATGATCAAGGGGCAACAGGCAGAGTGCGGAGGGGCTGTCATAAGCAAGAATGCTGACGCTCCGTGGCCCGAGGGCTCTTTTCAAGAGGAGCTCAGTCTATGGCAACAGGAGTGGTTTTATATCACCGCTCCTAGGGGCATCAAATGGATGGCGCCGCCTGTCTTTCGCTCGGGTCCTCCACCGCGGCTGGCGTCATGGGTCAATAAAGGGCTTGACTGGGGGCCGTCCAAGGACGTGCCCCTGTTGCAGGGCCGTATTCGAGACCTCCTAGAGAGAGAGATCAATCTGGTCGTAGTAGCGCAGGTCATGCTGATTCGGCGCCTCCTGCCCTGCAAACGTCGCCCCCTCCGCCTGTGGGAGTTTAATCCGGAGGGACCACGAGCTCTCCAACATTTTATGGGCGCGACGCCCGTGGAGATGTACCAATTGTTCTTCGGATCACAAGGAATGTGTCCGGACTTGACCGAGGATGCAGGTTTGAGCTACAATCGCCCGGATACTCAAGTAAGTAGCCCTGTACCCGGACACGCTATCCATATATTTATCATAAACTTGCCCTTAAAAGAGTTGTCCCTTGAACAGGAGTGGATAGCGAAGGCAAAACTGATAAGGTGTCCGGCCCCCCTCCCTGAGACCACGCCGGATCCCGTGTTAACCAAGATGTTGGAGGCCGTGCCTTTGGGAGAAGGCGAAGGGGGGGAATGGGGAAGCTACTGCCTCCGCGAAGGAGGTTATCAAGAAAGGGGGGATCAAGAATCCCTCCATCCAGGGGGAGAAGAGGACCGCTTCTGAAGATCCGGAGACCAAGGCCTCAAAGCGGGGGAAGAAATCTTCGCCAGAGGGTCCTGCGCCGGGAAATGCCCCAGCCGCAATATTTCCCCAAGGGGATCAGCCCTCCAGCGAGCCGTAAGTAGAGAGGGGAGTTTTGTAATAAGGGACACCCCTATTTTATTTCTGAAGATAACCAAGATTTTACCTTGTAGTTCGGATCTCAGCAGAGCTCATCTTCGGGGGATCTTCGTCCGGAGATGATGGAGAGCGAAACGCCTCCGCCTGCCGTACCGTCATGTGAGGCGGACGACCCTGAGGTGTCGTCGTGGAGGGTTTCTCTGAATCCGGCGGGGCCGGAAGGCAGTCGTATGTCCCCTCAAAGCCCTCCGCGTCCAGCCTTCGAAAAAGGCCATCGGATGAGTCCGGCACCAACTGGTGTACGGTCGGAGGAGCTGAAGGATCTGCTCGGGCGAGCGTCTATCTCAGAAGATCACCATGCGTTAATGGGTACGGTGATTGAAAGGATTTCATCCGCTGAGAGCGGATTGCATGAAGTCGTCAAAAGTTTATTGACGGGTTTTGAGGTACGCAAAATGATGTACCTTCTGACAGTTCTGCATATAGAATGTGCCCTGTGTAGATAGTAGCCCCTGAGACTCGGTGCGTTGTCAAAAATGACAACGCGCCAAGGATCATAATCCCGGGTATAATATGAGCTCTTCCTTGTAGGTGGCGAAGCGTCCGGTGGCAAGCCGGACTGATGAATTTGCCGAACTAAAGCGGCAACTTGACGTGGCGGATGCTGACATCGCGCTTGTCAATAAGCGACTTGACGAGTCACAAGGTATGCAGCTTCTCCGCGGACACCTGGTAAGGGAACTTGATGTCCGTGCCTTACAACATGTATGCTTGATGCACATGGTGCCGCTGCCATGGAGAACCTTCGGGCGGAACTCGCCCGAGCCAAGGAGCAAGCCAGAAAAAGTGATGCGGCTGCCTTAAAGGCGGCCGAAGAGCTAAAAGCCGAACAGACGCTCACTGCCGAAGCAAGAAAGAAATGGCCGAGATGGCCGTGAAGTTGAAGAATGCTACCGACCGCTTCGAGCTTCTTGAAAAAGAAGGTCGAGCGGAGCAAGAGGACCTGAAAAAGGCCGCCACCGAGGCCAAGGATGCTCGCTCTGCGATGAGAGCTATGAAGGAGGAGCTACGTTAGGCCGGAGATATCGCGGCTGAAAAGCCCTTTTTGCTGCGGAGGAAATTCACGGATCCTAAGTACGCTCAGTTGGACTAGCTGTGGGGTGCGGAGGATGCTTATCTGGACTTGGCGGCGAGTGCCGCAGACGCGGTCGAACACTTCCGAGGTCAAAAGGATCATGGAATGGAAGAGCTTTTTTTGTCGCAGTTCCATAGTCCAGAGCGTCCACTTCCATTAACCGATCGTTTGGCCGAATGGGCTGAGCTGAATAGGTTGTCCGGACTTTCCATGAAGGATGTCGTGACTCATTTGTGGCCAAAAAGACCCGAGCCGAAGAGTTATTTTGGCTTGGTGCAACAGTTCCTTGGTGCGGTGCCGCATATCGATGCAATGAAGCGGTCAGCCTGCATAGAGGGTGCGCGGATGGCTCTTGCCCATGTCAAGACATACTGGACGGAGATGAAGGCCACCGACGTTGCATCCCAAGATTCGGACAAAAGCCGAGTACCTGTCGAGCACTATTTTTAGGAAGTCCTGCAGGGCGCTCGTTTAATAGAGACGCAGTGCTCGAAGGATATTATGTTCTAATGACATGTATGATTTGTGAAACAATGTGTCAATAGAATATAAGAGCTTTTTATACTTGTGTGTTCAAGTATTAAAATACCTCCTGTGCGGCCGTTAATGTATATGTGTATATAACCTGAAAGATGGCAGTCTTCGGCTTCAGCCCCCACGCACATAATGCGGGGGTGTTTGCAAAAAGGCGCATTTTCACACTTAATCCAACGTTGGCTTGAACGTTGTACCTGATCACGCATAGCGTCTCGGACTTAGGTAGTAGCCATGTCTCACTGGAAGAAAAGGGGAAATCGAATAGGAGTGATGTCACCTCGGATTGAATTGCACGAGCTCTGGCTCTTGTCATGGGTCCACTTGGAGCTTGGATAGTCGATGGAAGGTCCATGGGGATGACCGAAGGATGCTCCGCATCATCTCCCCCCCCCCCCTTGTGAAAGATCCGACCTCAGATCAAAATCTTCATCACCATGGTACGGCGCGAGGTCCTTGACGTTGAAGATGTCGCTCACATTGTACTTGTCTCGTGGTAGGTCGATCTTGTAGGCGTTGTCGTTGTAGCGTGCTAGCACCTTGAAAGGTCCATCGGCTCGAGGGAGAACACTACTAGGTAAAAGCCTAGCAGCAGCGCGGGTTTTGGGCCTATTAGTAGCGCGGGGGCCGACGCTACTAATAAGGCGCTACAGCTAACGTATAGCAGTAGCGCGGGTGCCACCCGCGCTACTACTACGTTCGTTAGTAGTAGCGTGGGTAAAAACCCGCGCTACTACTAATCTCTAATCTCTGATTATTTTTTTTGAATTTTTTCGGAAAAAAAAACGATTTTTGTTCCCTAATTTTCAAATTTCTGAATTATTTTAACCTTAAATCTCTAATCACCCCTCATCGCTGCTCAATTTAATCTCTAATCTCTAATCACCCCTCATCATTCCAAATCATCTAACTTCCCGAACGGTCACCCATCCTCTCACTATTCGAGCCTGAGCACGCTTAACTTCCGGGTTCTATTCTCCTTCGTTTTCAAGTCTGCACTTGTTGTTTTCCTGACAATAGTAAGATGTCAATCCTATTAACCTCAGGAATTTAGCTTGAGCATGAAGTCACACATTTCACTGTTTGAGTTTGAAACTATTGTTCTAAAAAATTAGTAACACTAATATTTCTTGAATAATTAGTTTGACCATTGTTTGATCACAGTCTGACCATAGTTTGACCAGATTTGACCAAAATTCAAAAAAACTAAAATAATTATTTAGTAACACTAATATACTTGAATAATTAATTTGACCATAGTTTGACAAGATTTAACAAAAATTTAAAAAACTGAAATATGATGAATTTTTTTGCCTCCAGATCTTAAAAGCCCCCTAACTTTTTTCTCTTAGGTTTTTGAGGATTTTGAAAATGTTTAATGGGGTTCCCCCCGTTAAATTTGGATGTAACTTTTCGAGTAGATGATTTTTCATATAAAAAACTTTTTCATCCGACTTAGAATGCAAAAGTTATGCCCATTTTTACAAATTCTCGAGAGATTTTGCAAATGAAGTCGAAATTCATATTTGCAAAATTTCCCAACAACTAGACCACATATCACATGGGAAACTTATTTTCTTTTATTTTTTTGACATTTTCATCATTTTATTTATTTTTTTAAAACTTAAAAGGCGATCCGCCGGGGGGGGGGGGGGGGTAGAGTTTGAAAATATTGAAAACAGGCCATACCCCGCGCTACTACTATGGCAGACGATTAGTAGTAGCGAGGGGTAAAAACCCCCGCTACTACTATCAACTTAGTAGTAGCGCGGGTTTATAAATTTTTCACGTATTCAGAAAGATAGTTATGTTGCCGAAAATGTGATCAGAAATACAGAAAATGGTTGCCTATTTTCAAAATATAACACTTTCATAAAAAAGTACATTCTTGTCAAAATCTTCACAATCTGTTGGAAATTTCAAATTTTGTTCACATTTCCTCAAATATTCTTTTCGTATTTTCTGAAATGTGTTCAATGTTTCAAAAACCTATAAGCTACCACACACATACAGAAAATAACATGCAGGCGGGATTAATTGTTAAATAATCAGCGATGGGCCATTGTACATACGCAGCCGCTTGCTACTTGTTGCTAGCAGGGCCTGTGTAGCTAATAGACGTCTCGGGTTCGAGTCCTCGCGCGGCTGTTACTTCAATATTTTTTTGAAACAAGGCAAAAGATTTGCCGCAAAATATGGCACATAGGAGGTCCCACCCCCGTTAAGACGTTGTACTTGTACTCGCAAGAAAAAACAGTGAGAATCAACGCGCCGAAAGCACGGCGTACTGGTCGGCACCCGCTCGACCAGTCGATTCACCGGCGGGACCCGAAGCCTGGCGTACCTGTGCCCGGATCGTACATATTCATACTAATGCGTTTTTTTTAACCGGAGACTGGCCGGCCCGTTGCGTGTGAGCGTCGTGGGCACAGGAGAACTGTCTAATCCTACACATCTCGCACACACGTAATGTCAGGTACTGGGGTAGCGGACTTTTATCAGCCAGGATAGAGAAATCGTTTGTACCAGAACACTGCCCGACCCATCGTGCCAGAACGCACGCGCGCAAGGATATTTTCTTGCACACCCCGGACCAAATTTCTAGGGAGCTTATCCGTTCGTGCGGATCGGTTTTTGCAATAGAGAAAATTCTTATTGTTTATTAAATTTGTGTCAAAGATTAATCCGTTCGTGCGGATCAGTTTTTGCAATAGACAAAATTCTTATTGTTTATTAAAAAAGTTAGCTGCCTAACTAAAATCCCATGTAGTATCGAATTTGTTTTCTACTATTCTTACTTTCCGCATTTTTAATTGCGGTACAATAGACGCAAGCAAAAACAAGCATTTATGTCTCTCCAGTCACATATTATCTCTTCAAATTGTATCAACTATCAAATTACAAAATAAGTAACCGAAAAGTTTTCAAATTGTATCAACTACCAATTTTGAATGTAGTTTTTTGAGTAGATGATTTTTCATATCAATTTTTTTTCATCCGAGTTAGTATGCAAAAGTTATGCCCATTTTTACAAATTCTCGAGAGATTTTGCAAATGAAGTCGAAATTCATATTTGCAAATCTTCCCAACAACCAGACCACATATCACATGGGAAACTTATTTTCTTTTATTTTTTTGACATTTTCATCATTTTCTTTTATTTCTTAAAAACTGAAAAGGCGATCCACAGAGGGGGGGGGGGGGGTGGTAGAGTTTGAGAATTTTGCAAACAGGCCATACCCCACGCTACTACTATGGCAGACGATTAGTAGTAGCCAGGGGTAAAAACCCCCGCTTCTACTATCAACTTAGTAGCAGCGCGAGTTTATAAATTTTTCACGTATTCAGAAACATAGTTATGTCGCCGAACATGTGTTCAAAAATACAGAAAATGGTTGCCCATTTTCAAAATATAACACTTTCACAAAAAAGTACACTCTTGTCAAAACACCTTCATAATTTTTGTTCTTGTTGTTTGAAATGTTGACAAAATCTTCACAATCTGTTGGAAATTTCAAATTTTGTTCACATTTCCTCAAATATTCTTTTCGTATTTTCCGAAATGTGTTCAATATTTCAAAAACCTATAAGCTACCATACACATACAGAAAATAACATGCAGGCGGGATTATCCTGCAATTGTAAATTGTTAAACAATCAGCGATGCGCCATTGTACATACGCAGCCGCTTGCTGCTTGTTGCTAGCAGCGCCTTTGTAGCTAACAGACGTCTCGGGTTCGAGTCCTCGCACGGCTGTTACTTCAATATTATTTTTTTTGAAACAAGGCAAAAGATTTGCCATTTACTTCAATTTTTGCGCCCAGTCGCATGCATCTTGTGCGGCGCACTCGCTATTTGCTGCAAAATATGGCACATAGGAGGTCCCACCCCCGTTAAGACGTTGTACTTGTTCTTGCAAGAAAAAACAGTGAGAATCAACGCGCCGAAAGCACGGCGTACTGGTCGGCACCCGCTCGACCAGTCGATTCACCGGCGGGACCCGAAGCCTGACGTACCTGTGCCCGGATCGTACATCTTCATACTAATGCGTTTTTGTTTTAACCGGAGACTGGCCGGCCCGTTGCGTGTGAGCGTCGTGGGCACAGGAGAAATGTCTAATCCTGCACATCTCGCCCACACGTAATGTCTTGTACTGGCGTAGTGGACTTTTATCGGCCCGGATAGAGAAACCGTTCGTACCAGAACACTGCCCGACCCATCATGCCAGAACGCACGCGCGCAAGGATATTTTCTTGCACACCCCGGACCAAATTTCTGCGGAGCTAATCCGTTCATGCGGATCGATTTTGCAGTAGAGAAAATTCTTATTGTTTATTAAATTTATGCCAAAGATTAATCCGTTCGTGCGGATCAGTTTTTGTCATAGAGAAAATTCTTATTGTTTATTAAAAAAGTTAGCTGCCTAATTAAAATCCCATGTAGTATCGAATTTGTTTTCTACTATTCTTACTTTCCACATTTTTAATTGCGGTACAATAGACGCAAGCAATAACAAGAATTTATGTCTCTCCAGTCACATATTATCTATTCAAATTGTATCAACTATCAAATTACAAAATAAGTAACCAAAAAGTTTTCAAATTGTATCAACTATCAAATTCGGATGTAACTTTTCGAGTAGATGATTTTTCATATAAAAAACTTTTTCATCTGAGTTAGTATGCAAAAGTTATGTCCATTTTTACAAATTCTCGAGAGATTTTGCAAATGAAGTCGAAATTCATATTTGCAAATTTTCCCAACAACTAGACCACATATCACATGGGAAACTTATTTTCTTTTATTTTTTAACATTTTCATCATTTTTTTATATTTTTTAAAACTGAAAAGGCGATCCATGGGGGTAGAGTTTGAAAATTTTGCAAACAGGCCATACCCCGCGCTACTACTATGGTAGACGATTAGTAGTAGCGAGGGGTAAAAACCCCCTCTACTACTATCAACTTAGTAGTATCGCGGGTTTATAAACTTTTCACGTATTCAGAAAGATAGTTATGTTGCCGAAAATGTGTTCAAAAATAAAGAAAATGGTTGCCCATTTTCAAAATATAACACTTTCATAAAAAAGTACACTCTTGTCAAAACACCTTCATAATTTTTGTTCTTGTTGTTTGAAATGTTGAATAAATCTTCACAATCTATTGGAAATTTCAAATTTTGTTCATATTTACTCAAATATTCTTTTCGTATTTTCCAAAATGTGTTCAATGTTTCAAAAACCTATAAGCTACCATACACATACAGAAAATAACATGCAAGCGGGATTATCCTGCAATTGTATATTATTAAACAATCAGCGATGCGCCATTGTACATACGCAGCCGCTTGCTGCTTGTTGCTACCACCGCCTGTGTAGCTAACAGACGTCTCGGGTTCGAGTAATCGCACGGCTATTACTTCAATATATTTTTTTGAAACAAGGCAAAAGATTTGCCATTACTTCAAATTTTGCGCCCAGTTGCACGCGTCTTGTGCGGCACGCTTGCTATTTGCCGCAAAATATGGCACATAGGAGGTCCCACCCCCGTTAAGACATTGTACTTGTACTCGCAAGAAAAAACAGTGAGAATCAACGCGCCGAAAGCACGGCGTACTGGTCGGCACCCGCTCGACCAGTCGATTCACCGGCGGGACCCGAAGCCTGACGTACCTGTGCCCGGATCGTACATCTTCATACTAATGCATTTTTGTTTTAACCGGAGACTGGCCGGCCCGTTGCGTGTGAGCGTCGTGGGCACAGGAGAAATGTCTAATCCTGCACATCTCGCCCACACGTAATGTCCTGTACTGGCGTAGTGGACTTTTATCGGCCCGGATAGAGAAAGCATTCGTACCAGAACACTGCCTGACCCATCGTGCCAGAACGCAGGCGCGCAAGGATATTTTCTTGCACACGCCGGACCAAATTTCTGCGGAGCTAATCCGTTCGTGCGGATCGGTTTTTGCAATAGAGAAAATTATTATTGTTTATTAAATTTGTGCCAAAGATTAATCCGTTTGTGCAGATCAGTTTTTGCAATAGATAAAAATCTTATTGTTTATTAAAAAAGTTAGCTGCCTAACTAAAATCCCATGTAGTATCGAATTTGTTTTCTACTATTTTTACTTTCCGCATTTTTAATTGCGGTACAATAGACGCAAGCAAAAACAAGCATTTATGTCTCTCCAGTCACATATTATCTCTTCAAATTGTATCAACTATCAAATTACAAAATAAGTAACCGAAGAGTTTTCAAATTGTATAAACTATCAAATTCGGATGTAACTTTTTGAGTAGATGATTTTTCATATAAAAAACTTTTTCGTCCGAGTTAGTATGCAAAAGTTATGCCCATTTTTACAATTTCTTGAGAGATTTTGCAAATGAAGTCGAAATTCATATTTGCAAATTTTCCCAACAACTAGACCACATATCACATGGGAAACTTATTTTCTTTTATTTTTTTGACATTTTCATCATTTTCTTTTGTTTTTTTTAAATGAAAAGGCGATCCACAGGGGGGGGGGGGGGGCGTTTGGCAATTTTGCAAACCGGCCATACCCCGCGCTACTACTATGGCAGACGATTAGTAGTAGCGAGGGGTAAAAACACCTCTACTACTATCAACTTAGTAGTAGCGCGGGTTTATAAATTTTTCACGTATTCAGAAAGATAGTTATGTTGCCGAAAATGTGTTCAGAAATACAGAAAATGGTTGCCCATTTTCAAAATATAACACTTTCATAAAAAGTACACTCTTGTCAAAACACCTTCATAATTTTTATTCTTGTTGTTTGAAATGTTGACAAAATCTTCACAATCTATTGGAAATTTCAAATTTTGTTCACATTTCCTCAAATATTCTTTTCGTATTTTCTGAAATATGTTCAATGTTTCAAAAACCTATAAGCTACCATACACATACAGAAAATAACATGCAGGCGGGATTATCCTCCAATTGTAAATTGTTAAACAATCAGCGATGCGCCATTGTACATACGCAGCCGCTTGCTGCTTGTTGCTAGCAGCGCCTGTGTAGCTAACAGACGTCTCGGGTTCGAGTCCTCGCGCTGCTGTTACTACAATATTATTTTTTTTGAAACAAGGCAAAAGATTTGCCATTTACTTCAATTTTTGCGCCCAGTCGCACGTGTCTTGTGCGGCGCGCTCGCTATTTGCCGCAAAATATGGCACATAGGAGGTCTCACCCCCGTTAAGACGTTGTAGTTGTACTCGCAAGAAAAAACAGTGAGAATCAACGCGCTGAAAGCACGGCATAATGGTCGGCACCTGCTCGACCAGTCGATTCACCGGCGGGACCCGAAGCCTGACGTACCTGTGCCCGGATCGTACATCTTCATACTAATGCGTTTTTGTTTTAACCGGAGACTGGCTGGCCCGTCGCGTGTGAGCGTCATGGGCACAGGAGAACTGTCTAATCCTGCACATCTTGCCCACACGTAATGTCCTGTACTGGCGTAGTGGACTTTTATCGGCCCGGATAGAGAAATCGTTCGTACCAGAACACTGCCCGACCCATCGTGCCAGAACGCACGCGCGCAAGGATATTTTCTTGCACACCCCGGACCAAATTTCTGCGGAGCTAATCCGTTCCTGCGGATCGGTTTTTGCAATGGAGAAAATTCTTATTATTTATTAAATTTGTGCCAAAGATTAATCCGTTCGTGCGGATCAGTTTTTGCAATAGAGAAAATTCTTATTGTTTATTAAAAAATTTAGCTGCCTAACTAAAATCCCATGTAGTATCGAATTTGTTTTCTACTATTCTTACTTTCCGCATTTTTAATTGCGGTACAATAGATTCAAGCAATAACAAGCATTTATGTCTCTTCAGTCACATATTATCTTTTCAAATTCTATCAACTATCAAATTAAAATAAGTAACCAAAAAGTTTTCAAATTGTATCAACTATCAAATTCGGATGTAACTTTTTGAGTAGATTATTTTTCATATAAAAACTTTTTCATTCGAGTTAGTATGCAAAAGTTATGGCCATTTTTCCGAATTCTCGAGAGATTTTGCAAATGAAGTCGAAATTCATATTTGCAAATTTTCCCAACAACTAGACCACATATCACATCGGAAACTTATTTTCTTTTCTTTTTTTGACATTTTCATCATTTTCTTTTATTTTATTTTTAAACTGAAAAGGCGATCCAGGGAGGGTAGAGTTTGAAAATTTTGCAAACAGGCCATACCCCGCGCTACTACTATGGCAGAAGATTAGTAGTAGGGAGGGGTAAAAAACACCGCTACTACTATCAACTTAGTAGTAGCGCGGGTTTATAAATTTTCACGTATTCAGAAAGATAGTTATGTTGCCGAAAATGTGTTCAGAAATACAGAAAATGGTTGCCCATTTTCAAAATATAACACTTTCATAAAAAAGTACACTCTTGTCAAAACACCTTCATAATTTTTGTTCTTGTTGTTTGAAATGTTGACAAAATCTTCACAATCTGTTGGAAATTTCAAATTTTGTTCACATTTCCTCAAATATTCTTTTCGTATTTTCCGAAATGTGTTCAATGTTTCAAAAACCTATAAGCTACCATACACATACAGAAAATAACATGGAGGCAGGATTATCCTGCAATTGTAAATTGTTAAACAATCAGCGATGTGCCATTGTACATACGCAGCCGCTTGCTGCTTGTTGCTAGTAGCGCCTGTGTAGCTAACAGACGTCTCGGGTTCGAGTCCTCGCGCGGCTGTTACTTCAATATTATTTTTTTGAAACAAGGCAAAAGATTTGCCATTTACTTAAATTTTTGCGCCCAGTCGCACGCGTCTTGTGCGGCGCGCTCGCTATTTGCCGCAAAATATGGCACATAGGAGGTCCCACCCCCGTTAAGACGTTGTACTTGTACTCGCAAGAAAAAACAGTGAGAATCAACGCGCCGAAAGCATGGCGTACTGGTCGGCACCCACTCGACTAGTCGATTCACCGGCGGGACCCGAAGCCTGATGTACCTGTGCCCGGATCGTACATCTTCATACTAATGCGTTTTTGTTTTAACTGGAGACTGGCTGGCCCGTTGCCTGTGAGCGTCGTGGGCAGAGGAGAAATGTCTAATCCTGCACATGTCGCGCACACGTAATGTCCTGTACTGGCGTAGTAGACTTTTATCGGCCCGGATAGAGAAATCGTTCGTACCGGAATACTGCCCGACCCATCGTGCCAGAACGCACACGCGCAAGGATATTTTCTTGCACACCCCGGACCAAATTTCTGCGAAGCTAATCCGTTCGTGCGGATCGGTTTTTGCAATAGAGAAAATTCTTATTGTTTATTAAATTTGTGCCAAAGATTAATCCGTTCGTGCAGATCAGTTTTTGCAATAGAGAAAATTCTTATTGTTTATTAGAAAAGTTAGCTGCCTAACTAAAATCCCATGTAGTATCGAATTTGTTTTCTACTATTCTTAATTTCCGCATTTTTAATTGTGGTACAATAGACGCAAGTAAAAACAAGCATTTATGTCTCTCCAGTCACATATTATCTCTTCAAATTGTATCAACTATCAAATTACAAAATAAGTAACCAAATTTTTTTCAAATTGTATCAACTATCAAGTTCGGATGTAACTTTTCGAGTAGATGATTTTTCATATAAAAAACTTTTTCATCCGAATTAGTATGCAAAAGTTATGCCCATTTTCACAAATTCTCGAGAGATTTTGCAAATGAAGTCGAAATTCATTTCAAATTTTCCGAACAACTAGACCACATATCACATCCGAAACTTATTTTCTTTTTTTTTAAACTGAAAAGGCGATCCAGGGGGTAGAGTTTGAAAATTTTCCAAACAGGCCATACCCCGCGCTACTACTATGGCAGACGATTAGTAGTAGCGAGGGGTAAAAAACCCCGCTACTACTATCAACTTAGTAGTAGCGCGGGTTTACAAATTTTTCACGTATTCACAAAGATAGTTATGTTGCCGAAAATGTGTTCAGAAATACAGAAAATGGTTGTCCATTTTCAAAATATAACACTTTCATAAAAAAGTACACTCTTGTCAAAACACCTTCATAATTTTTGTTCTTGTTGTTTGAAATGTTGACAAAATCTTCACAATCTGTTGAAAATTTCAAATTTTGTTCACATTTCCTCAAATATTCTTTTCGTATTTTCCGAAATGTGTTCAATGTTTCAAAAATCTATAAGCTACCATACACATACAGAAAATAAAATGCAGGCAGGATTATCCTGCAATTGTAAATTGTTAAACAATCAGTGATGCGCCATTGTACATACGCAGCCGCTTGCTGCTTGTTGCTAGCAGCACATGTGTAGCTAACAGACGTCTCGGGTTCGAGTCCTCGCGCGGCTATTACTTCAATTTTTTTTTGAAACAAGGCAAAAGATTTGCCATTTACTTCAAATTTTGCGCCCAGTCGCACGCGTCTTGTGCGGCGCGCTCGCTATTTGCCGCAAAATATGGCACATAGGAGGTCTCACCCCCATTAAGATGTTGTACTTGTACTCGCAAGAAAAAACAGTGAGAATCAACGCGCCGAAAGCACGTCGTACTGGTCGGCACCCGCTCGACCAGTCGATTCACCGGCGGGACCCGAAGCCTGACGTACCTGTGCCCAGATCGTACATCTTCATACTAATGCATTTTTGTTTTAACCGGAGACTGGCCGGCCCGTTGCGTGTGAGCATCGTGGGCACAGGAGAAATGTCTAATCCTGCACATCTCGCCCACACGTAATGTTCTCTACTGGCGTGGTGGACTTTTATCGGCCCGGATAGAGAAAACGTTCGTACCAGAACACTGCCCGACCCATCGTGCCAGAACGCACGTGCGAAAGGATATTTTCTTGCACACCCGGACCAAATTTCTGCGGAGCTAATCCGTTCGTGCGGATCGGTTTTTGCGATGGAGAAATTTCTTATTGTTTATTAAATTTGTGCCAAAGATTAATCCGTTCATGCGGATCAGTTTTTGCAATAGAGAAAATTCTTATTGTTTATTAAAAAAGTTAGCTGCCTAACTAAAATCCCGTGTAGTATCGAATTTGTTTTCTTCTATTCTTACTTTCCGCATTTTTAATTGCGGTACAATAGACGCAAGCAATAACAAGCATTTATGTTTCTTCCGTCACATATTATCTCTTCAAATTGTATCAACTATCAAATTACAAAATAAGTAACCGAAAAGTTTTCAAATTGTATCAACTATCAAATTCGGATGTAACTTTTCGAGTAGATGATTTTTCATATAAAAAACTTTTTCATCCGAGTTAGTATGCAAAAGTTATGCCCATTTTTACAAATTCTCGAGAGATTTTGCAAATGAAGTCGAAATTCATATTTGCAAATTTTCCCAACAACTAGACCACATATCACATCGGAAACTTATTTTCTTTTATTTTTTTGACATTTTCATCATTTTCTTTTATTTATTTTTTAAACTGAAAAGGCGATCTAGGGGGGTAGAGTTTGAAAATTTTGCAAGCAGGCCATACCCCGCGCTACTACTATGGCAGACGATTAGTAGTAGCGAGGGGTAAAAAACCCCGCTACTACTATCAACATAGTAGTAGCGCGGGTTTATAAATTTTTCACGTATTCAGAAAGATAGTTATGTTGCCGTAAATGTGTTCAGAAATACAGAAAATAGTTGCCCATTTTCAAAATATAACACTTTCATAAAAAAGTACACTCGTGTCAAAACACCTTCATAATTTTTGTTCTTGTTGTTTGAAATGTTGACAAAATCTTCACAATCTTTTGGAAATTTCAAATTTTGTTCACATTTCCTCAAATATTCTTTTCATATTTTCCGAAATGTGTTCAATGTTTCAAAAACCTATAAGCTACCATACACCTACAGAAAATAACATGCAGGTAGGATTATCCTGCAATTGTAAATTGTTAAACAATCAGCGATGCGCCATTGTACATACGCAGCCGCTTGCTGCTTGTTGCTAACAGCGCCTGTGTAGCTAACAGACGTCTCGGGTTCGAGTCCTCGCGCGGCTGTTACTTCAATATATATTTTTTGAAACAAGGCAAAAGATTTGCCATTTACTTCAATTTTTGCGCCCAGTCGCACGCGTCTTGTGCGGCGCGCTTGCTATTTGCCGCAAAATATGACACATAGGAGGTCCCACCCCCGTTAAGACGTTGTACTTGTACTCGGAAGAAAAAACAGTGAGAATCAATGCGCTGAAAGCACGGCGTTCTGGTCGGCACCCGCTCGACTAGTCGATTCACCGGCGGGACCCAAAGCCTGACGTACCTGTGCCCGGATCGTACATTTTCATACTAATGCGTTTTTGTTTTAACCGGAGACTGGCCGGCCCGTTGCGTGTGAGCGTCGTGGGCACAGGAGAAATGTCTAATCCTACACATGTCGCCCACACGTAATGTCCTGTACTAGCGTAGTGGACTTTTATCGGCCCGGATAGAGGAATTGTTCGTACCAGAACACTGCCCGACCCATCGTGCCAGAACGCACGCGCGCAAGGATATTTTCTTGCACACCCCGGACCAAATTTCTGCGGAGCTAATCCGTTCGTGCGGATCGGTTTTTGCAATAGAGAAAATTCTTATTGTTTATTAAATTTGTGCCAAAAATTAATCCGTTCGTGCGGATCAGTTTTTGCAATAGAGAAAATTCTTATTGTTTATTAAAAAAGTTAGCTGCCTAACTAAAATCCCATGTGGTATCGAATTTGTTTTCTACTATTCTTACTTTCCGCATTTTTAATTGTGATACGATAGACGCAAGTAAAAACAAGCATTTACGTCTTTCCAGTCACATATTATCTCTTCAAATTGTATCAACTATCAAATTACAAAATAAGTAACCAAATTTTTTTCAAATTGTATCAACTATCAAATTCGGATGTAACTTTTCGAGTAGATGATTTTTCATATAAATAACTTTTTCATCCGAGATAGTATGCAAAAGTTATGCCCATTTTTACAAATTCTCGAGAGATTTTGCAAATGAAGTCGAAATTCATATTTGCAAATTTTCCAAACAACTAGACCACATATCACATCGGAAACTTATTTTCTTTTATTTTTTTGACATTTTCATCATTTTCTTTTATTTTTTTTAAACTTAAAAGGCGACCCAGGGGGGGTAGAGTTTGAAAATTTTGCAAACAGGCCATACCCCGTGCTACTACTATGGCAGACGATTAGTAGTAGCGAGGGGTAAAAAAATCCGCTACTACTATCAACTTAGTAGTAGCGCGGGTTTATAAATTTTTTACGTATTCAGAAAGATAGTTATGTTGCCGAAAATGTGTTCAGAAATACAGAAAATGCTTGCCCATTTTCAAAATATAACACTTTCATAAAAAAGTACACTCTTATGAAAACACCTTCATAATTTTTGTTCTTATTGTTTGAAATGTTGACAAAATCTTCACAATCTGTTGGAAATTTCAAATTTTGTTCACATTTCCTCAAATATTCTTTTCGTATTTTCCAAAATGTGTTCAATGTTTCAAAAACCTATAAGCTACACATACAAAAAATAACATGCAGGTAGGATTACCATGCAGTTGTACATTGTTAAATAATCAGCGATGCGCCATTGTACATACGCAGCCGCTTGCTGCTTGTTGCTAGCAGCGCCTGTATAGCTAACAAACGTCTCGGGTTCGAGTCCTCGCGCGACTATTACTTCAATATTTTTTTTTGAAACAAGGCAAAAGATTTGCCATTTACTTCAAATTTTGCGCCCAGTCGCACGCGTCTTGTGCGGCGCGCTCGCTATTTGCCGCAAAATATGGCACATAGGAGGTCTCACCCCCGTTAAGACGTTGTACTTGTACTCGCAAGAAAAAATAGTGAGAATCAACGCGCCGAAAGCACGGCGTACTGGTCGGCACCCGCTCGACCAGTCGATTCACCGGCGGGACCCGAAGCCTGACGTACCTGTGCCCGGATCGTACATCTTCATACTAATGTGTTTTTGTTTTAACCGGAGACTGGCCGGCCCGTTGCGTGTGAGCATCGTGGGCACAGGAGAAATGTCTAATCCTGCACATCTCGCCCACACGTAATGTCCTGTATTGGCGTAGTGGACTTTTATCGGCCCGGACAGAGAAATCGTTCGTACCAGAACAATGCCTGACCCATCATGCCAGAACGCACCCGCGCAAGGATATTTTCTTGCACACCCCGGACCAAATTTCTGCGGAGCTAATCCGTTCGTGCGGATCGGTTTTTGCAATGGAGAAATTTCTTATTGTTTATTAAATTTGTGCCAAAGATTAATCCATTCGTGCGGATCAGTTTTTGCAATAGAGAAAATTCTTATTGTTTATTAAAAAAGTTAGCTGCCTAACTAAAATCCCATGTGGTATCGAATTTGTTTTCTACTATTCTTACTTTCCGCATTTTTAATTGTGATACGATAGACGCAAGTAAAAACAAGCATTTATGTCTTTCCAGTCACATATTATCTCTTCAAATTGTATCAACTATCAAATTAAAAAATAAGTAACCAAATTTTTTTCAAATTGTATCAACTATCAAATTCGGATGTAACTTTTTGAGTAGATGATTTTTCATATAAAAAACTTTTTCATCCGAGATAGTATGCAAAAGTTATGCCCATTTTTACAAATTCTCGAGAGATTTTGCAAATGAAGTCGAAATTCATAGTTGCAAATTTTCCAAACAACTAGACCACATATCACATCGGAAACTTATTTTCTTTTATTTTTTTTGACATTTTCATCATTTTCTTTTATTTTTTTTAAACTTAAAAGGCGACCCAGGGGGGGTAGAGTTTGAAAATTTTGCAAACAGGCCATACCCCGTGCTACTACTATGGCAGACGATTAGTAGTAGCGAGGGGTAAAAAAACCCGCTACTACTATCAACTTAGTAGTAGCGCGGGTTTATAAATTTTTCACGTATTCAGAAAGATAGTTATGTTGCCGAAAATGTGTTCAGAAATACAGAAAATGCTTGCCCATTTTCAAAATATAACACTTTCATAAAAAAGTACACTCTTATGAAAACACCTTCATAATTTTTGTACTTGTTGTTTGAAATGTTGACAAAATCTTCACAATCTGTTGGAAATTTCAAATTTTGTTCACATTTCCTCAAATATTCTTTTCGTATTTTCCAAAATGTGTTCAATGTTTCAAAAACCTATAAGCTACACATACAAAAAATAACATGCAGGCAGGATTACCATGCAGTTGTACATTGTTAAATAATCAGCGATGCGCCATTGTACATACGCAGCCGCTTGCTGCTTGTTGCTAGCAGCGCCTGTATAGCTAACAAACGTCTCGGGTTCGAGTCCTCGCGCGGCTATTACTTCAATATTTTTTTTTGAAACAAGGCAAAAGATTTGCCATTTACTTCAACTTTTGCGCCCAGTCGCACGCGTCTTGTGCGGCGCGCTCGCTATTTGCCGCAAAATATGGCACATAGGAGGTCTCACCCCCGTTAAGACGTTGTACTTGTACTCGCAAGAAAAAATAGTGAGAATCAACGCGCCGAAAGCACGGCGTACTGGTCGGCACCCGCTCGACCAGTCGATTCACCGGCGGGACCCGAAGCCTGACGTACCTGTGCCCGGATCGTACATCTTCATACTAATGCGTTTTTGTTTTAACCGGAGACTGGCCGGCCCATTGCGTGTGAGCGTCGTGGGCACAGGAGAAATGTCTAATCCTGCACATCTCGCCCACACGTAATGTCCTGTACTGGCGTAGTGGACTTTTATCGGCCCGGACAGAGAAATCGTTCGTACCAGAACAATGCCTGACCCATCATGCCAGAAGGCACCCGCGCAAGGATATTTTCTTGCACACCCCGGACCAAATTTCTGCGGAGCTAATCCGTTCGTGCGGATCGGTTTTTGCAATGGAGAAATTTCTTATTGTTTATTAAATTTGTGCCAAAGATTAATCCATTCGTGCGGATCAGTTTTTGCAATAGAGAAAAATTCCTATTGTTTATTAAAAAAGATAGCTGCCTAACTAAAATCCCATGTAGTATCGAATTTGTTTTCTACTATTCTTACTTTCCGCATTTTTAATTGCGGTACAATAGACGCAAGCAATAACAAGCATTTATGTCTCTTTAGTCACATATTATCTCTTCAAATTGTATCAACTATCAAATTACAAAATAAGTAACCGAAAAGTTTTCAAATTGTATCAACTATCAAATTCGGATGTAACTTTTCGAGTAGATGATTTTTCATATAAAAAACTTTTTCCATCCGAGTTATTATGCAAAAGTTATGCTCATTTTTACAAATTCTCGAGAGATTTTGCAAATGAAGTCGAAATTCATATTTGCAAATTTTCCAACAACTAGACCACATATCACATCGGAAACTTATTTTCTTTTATTTTTTTGACATTTTCATCATTTTCTTTTATTTATTTTTTAAACTGAAAAGGCGATCCAGGGGGGTAGAGTTTGGAAATTTTGCAAGCAGGCCATACCCCACGCTACTACTATGGCAGACGATTAGTAGTAGCGAGGGGTAAAAAAACCCCGCTAGTACTATCAACTTAGTAGTAGCGCGGGTTTATAATTTTTCATGTATTCAGAAAGATAGTTATGTTGCCGTAAATGTGTTCAGAAATACAGAAAATGGTTGCCCATTTTCAAAATATAACACTTTCATAAAAAAGTACACTCTTGTCAAAACACCTTCATAATTTTTGTTCTTGTTGTTTGAAATGTTGACAAAATCTTCACAATCTGTTGGAAATTTCAAATTTTGTTCACATTTCCTCAAATATTCTTTTCGTATTTTCCGAAATGTGTTCAATGTTTCAAAAACCTATAAGCTACTATACACATACAGAAAATAACATGCAGGCAGGATTATCCTGCAATTGTAAATTGTTAAACAATCGGCGATGCGCCATTGTACATACGCAGCCGCTTGATGCTTGTTGCTAGCAGCGCCTGTGCAGCTAACAGACGTCTCGGGTTCGAGTCCTCGCGCGGCTGTTACTTCAATTTTTTTTTTGAAACAAGGCAAAAGATTTGCCATTTACTTCAATTTTTGCGCCCAGTCGCACGCGTCTTGTGCGGCGCGCTTGCTATTTGCCGCAAAATATGGCACATAGGAGGTCCAACCCCCGTTAAGACGTTGTACTTGTACTCGCAAGAAAAAACAATGAGAATCAACGCTCCAAAAGCACGGCGTACTGGTCGGCACCCGCTCGACTAGTCGATTCACCGGTGAGACCCGAAGCCTGACGTACCTGTGCCCGGATCGTACATCTTCATACTAATGTGTTTTTGTTTTAACCGGAGACTGGCCGGCCCGTTGCGTGTGAGCGTCGTGGGCACAGGAGAAATGTCTAATCATGCACATGTCGCCCACACGTAATGTCCTGTACTGGTGTAGTGGACTTTTATCGGCACGGGTAGAGAAATCGTTCGTACCAGAACACTGCCCGACCCATCGTGCCAAAACACACGCGCGCAAGTATATTTTCTTGCACAACCCGGACCAAATTTCTGTGGAGCTAATCCGTTCGTGCGGATCGGTTTTTGCAATAGAGAATATTCTTATTGTTTATTAAATTTGTGCCAAATATTAATCCGTTCGTGCGGATCAGTTTTGGCAATAGAGAAAATTCTTATTGTTTATTAAAAAAGTTAGCTGCCTAACTAAAATCCCATGTAGTATCGAATTTGTTTTCTACTATTCTTACTTTCCGCATTTTTAATTGTGGTACAATAGACGCAAGTAAAAACAAGCATTTATGTCTCTCCAGTCACATATTATCTCTTCAAATTGTATCAACTATCAAATTACAAAATAATTAACCAAATTTTTTTCAAATTGTATCAACTATCAAATTCGGATGTAAATTTTCGAGTAGATGATTTTTCATATAAAAACTTTTTCATCCAAGTTAGTATGCAAAAGTTATGCCCATTTTTACAAATTCTCGAGAGATTTTGCAAATGAAGCCGAAATTCATATTTGCAAATTTTCCCAACAACTAGACCACATATCACATGGGAAACTTATTTTCTTTTATTTTTTTGACATTTTCATCATTTTCTTTTATTTTTTAAAAAACTGAAAAGGCGATCCATGTGTGTGGGGGGGGGGGGGGGGGGTAGAGTTTGAAAATTTGGCAAACAGGCCATACCCCGCGCTACTACTATGGCAGATGATTAGTAATGGTGAGGGGTAAAAACCCCCGCTACTACTATCAACTTAGTAGTAGCGCGGGTTTATAAATTTTTCACGTATTCACAAAGATAGTTATGTTGCCGAAAATGTGTTCAGAAATACAGAAAATGGTTGCCCATTCTCAAAATATAACACTTTCATAAAAAAGTACACTCTTGTCAAAACACCTTCATAATTTTTGTTCTTGTTGTTTGAAATGTTGACAAAATCTTCACAATCTGTTGGAAATTTCAAATTTTGTTCACATTTCCTCAAATATTCTTTTCGTATTTTCCGAAATGTGTTCAATGTTTCAAAAACCTATAACTACACATACAGAAAATAACATGCAGGCAGGATTATCCTGCAGTTGTACATTGTTAAATAATCAGTGATGCGCCATTGTACGTACGCAGCCGCTTGCTGCTTGTTGCTAGCAGCGCCTGTATAGCTAACAGACGTCTCGGGTTCGAGTCCTCGCGCGGCTATTACTTCAATATTTTTTTGAAACAAGGCAAAAGATTTGCCATTTACTTCAAATTTTGCGCCCAGTCGCAAGCGTCTTGTGCGGCGCGCTCGCTATTTGCCGCAAAATATGGCACATAGGAGGTCTCACCCCCGTTAAGACGTTGTACTTGTACTCGCAAGAAAAAACAGTGAGAATCAACGCGCCGAAAGCACGGCGTACTGGTCGGCACCTGCTCGACCAGTCGATTCACCGGCGGGACCCGAAGCCTGACGTACCTGTGCCAGGATCGTACATCTTCATACTAATGCGTTTTTGTTTTAACCGGAGACTGGCCGGCCCGATGCGTGTGAGCATCATGGGCACAGGAGAAATGTCTAATCCTGCACATCTCGCCCACACGTAATGTCCTGTACTGGCGTAGTGGACTTTTATCGGCCCGGACAGAGAAATCGTTCGTACCAAAACACTGCCCGACCCATCATGCCAGAATGCACGCGCGCAAGGATATTTTCTTGCACACCCCGGACCAAATTTCTGCGGAGCTAATCCGTTCGTGCGGATCGGTTTTTGCAATGGAGAAATTTCTTATTGTTTATTAAATTTGTGCCAAAAATTAATCGGTTCGTGCGGATCAGTTTTTGCAATAGAGAAAAATTCTTATTGTTTATTAAAAAAGTTAGCTGCCTAACTAAAATCCCATGTAGTATCGAATTTGTTTTCTACTATTCTTACTTTCCGCATTTTTAATTGCGGTACAATAGACGCAAGCAATAACAAGCATTTATGTCTCTTCAGTCACATATTATCTCTTCAAATTGTATCAACTATCAAATTACAAAATAAGTAACCGAAAAGTTTTCAAATTGTATCAACTATCAAATTCGGATGTAACTTTTCGAGTAGATGATTTTTCATATAAAAAACTTTTTCCATCCAAGTTAGTATGCAAAAGTTATGCCCATTTTTACAAATTCTCGAGAGATTTTGCAAATGAAGTCGAAATTCATATTTGCAAATTTTCCAACAACTAGCCGCTTGCTGCTTGTTGCTAGCAGCGCCTGTGCAGCTAACAGACGTCTCGGGTTCGAGTCCTCGCGCGGCTGTTACTTCAATTTTTTTTTTGAAACAAGGCAAAAGATTTGCCATTTACTTCAATTTTTGCGCCCAGTCACACGCGTCTTGTGCGGCGCGCTTGCTATTTGCCGCAAAATATGGCACATAGGAGGTCCAACCCCCGTTAAGACGTTGTACTTGTACTCGCAAGAAAAAACAATGAGAATCAACGCTCCAAAAGCACGGCGTACTGGTCGGCACCCGCTCGAATAGTCGATTCACCGGCGAGACCCGAAGCCTGACGTACCTGTGCCCGGATCGTACATCTTCATACTAATGTGTTTTTGTTTTAACCGGAGACTGGCCGGCCCGTTGCGTGTGAGCGTCGTGGGCACAGGAGAAATGTCTAATCATGCACATGTCGCCCACACGTAATGTCCTGTACTGGTGCAGTGGACTTTTATCGGCACGGGTAGAGAAATCGTTCGTACCAGAACACTGCCCGACCCATCGTGCCAAAACACACGCGCGCAAGTATATTTCTTGCACAACCCGGACCAAATTTCTGTGGAGCTAATCCGTTCGTGCGGATCGGTTTTTGCAATAGAGGAAATTCTTATTGTTTATTAAATTTGTGCCAAATATTAATTCGTTCGTGCGGATCAGTTTTTGCAATAGAGAAAATTCTTATTGTTTATTAAAAAAGTTAGCTGCCTAACTAAAATCCCATGTAGTATCGAATTTGTTTTCTACTATTCTTACTTTCCGCATTTTTAATTGTGGTACAATAGACGCAAGTAAAAACAAGCATTTATGTCTCTCCAGTCACATATTATCTCTTCAAATTGTATCAACTATCAAATTACAAAATAATTAACCAAATTTTTTTCAAATTGTATGAACTATCAAATTCGGATGTAACTTTTCGAGTAGATGATTTTTCATATAAAAAACTTTTTCATCCGAGTTAGTATGCAAAAGTTATGCCCATTTTTACAAATTCTCGAGAGATTTTGCAAATGAAGCCGAAATTCATATTTGCAAATTTTCCCAACAACTAGACCACATATCACATGGGAAACTTATTTTCTTTTATTTTTTTGACATTTTCATCATTTTCTTTTATTTTTTAAAAAACTGAAAACGCGATCCACGTGTGGGGGGGGGGGGGGGTAGAGTTTGAAAATTTGGCAAACAGGCCATACCCCGCGCTACTACTATGGCAGATGATTAGTAATGGTGAGGGGTAAAAACCCCCGCTACTACTATCAACTTAGTAGTAGCGCGGGTTTATAAATTTTTCACGTATTCACAAAGATAGTTATGTTGCCGAAAATATGTTCCGAAATACAGAAAATGGTTGCCCATTTTCAAAATATAACACTTTCATAAAAAAGTACACTCTTGTCAAAACACCTTCATAATTTTTGTTCTTGTTGTTTGAAATGTTGACAAAATCTTCACAATCCGTTGGAAATTTCAAATTTTGTTCACATTTCCTCAAATATTCTTTTCGTATTTTCTGAAATGTGTTCAATGTTTCAAAAACCTATAACTACACATATAGAAAATAACATGCAGGCAGTATTATCCTGCAGTTGTACATTGTTAAATAATCAGTGATGCGCCATTGTACGTACGCAGCCGCTTGCTGCTTGTTGCTAGCAGCGCCTGTATAGCTAACAGACGTCTCGGGTTCGAGTCCTCGCGCGGCTATTACTTCAATATTTTTTTGAAACAAGGCAAAAGATTTGCCATTTACTTCAAATTTTGTGCCCAGTCGCATGCGTCTTGTGCGGCGCGCTCGCTATTTGCCGCAAAATATGGCACATAGGAGGTCTCACCCCCGTTAAGACGTTGTACTTGTACTCGCAAGAAAAAACAGTGAGAATCAACGCGCCGAAAGCACGGCATACTGGTCGGCACCTGCTCGACCAGTCGATTCACCGGCGGGACCCGAAGCCTGACGTACCTGTGCCAGGATCGTACATCTTCATACTAATGCGTTTTTGTTTTAACCAGAGACTGGCCGGCCCGATGCGTGTGAGCATCATGGGCACAGGAGAAATGTCTAATCCTGCACATCTCGCCCACACGTAATGTCCTATACTGGCGTAGTGGACTTTTATCGGCCCGGATAGAGAAATCGTTCGTACCAGAACACTGCCCGACCCATCATGCCAGAATGCACGCGCGCAAGGATATTTTCTTGCACACCCCGGACCAAATTTCTACGGAGCTAATCCGTTCGTGCGGATCGGTTTTTGCAATGGAGAAATTTCTTATTGTTTATTAAATTTGTGCCAAAAATTAATCGGTTCGTGCGGATCAGTTTTTGCAATAGAGAAAAATTCTTATTGTTTATTAAAAAAGTTAGGTGCCTAACTAAAATCCCATGTAGTATCGAATTTGTTTTCTACTATTCTTACTTTCCGCATTTTTAATTGCGGTACAATAGACGCAAGCAATAACAAGCATTTATGTCTCTTCAGTCACATATTATCTCTTGAAATTGTATCAACTATCAAATTACAATATAAGTAACCGTAAAGTTTTCAAATTGTATCAACTATCAAATTCGGATGTAACTTTTCGAGTAGATGATTTTTCATATAAAAAACTTTTTCATCCAAGTTAGTATGCAAAAGTTATGCCCATTTTTACAAATTCTCGAGAGATTTTGCAAATGAAGTCGAAATTCATATTTGCAAATTTTCCCAACAACTAGACCACATATCACATCGGAAACTTATTTTCTTTTATTTTTTTGACATTTTCATCATTTTCTTTTATTTATTTTTTAAACTGAAAAGGCGATCCAAGGGGGTAGAGTTTGAAAACTTTGCAAGCAGGCCATACCCCGCGCTACTACTATGGCAGATGATTAGTAGTAGCGAGGGGTAAAAAACCCCGCTACTACTATCAACTTAATAGTAGCGCGGGTTTATAATTTTTTCACGTATTCAGAAAGATAGTTATGTTGCCGTAAATGTGTTCAGAAATACAGAAAATGGTTGCCTATTTTCAAAATATAACACTTTCATAAAAAAGTACACTCTTGTCAAAACACCTTCATAATTTTTGTTCTTGTTGTTTGAAATGTTGACAAAATCTTCACAATCTGTTGGAAGTTTCAAATTTTGTTCACATTTCCTCAAATATTCTTTTTGTATTTTGCGAATTGTGTTCAATGTTTCAAAAACCTATAAGCTACGATACACATACAGAAAATAACATGCAGGCAGGATTATCCTGCAGTTGTACATTGTTAAATAATCAGCGATGCGCCATTGTACGTACGCAGCCGCTTGCTGCTTGTTGCTAGCAGCGCCTGTGTAGCTAACAGACGTCTCGGGTTCGAGTCCTCGCGCGACTGTTACTTCAATATTTTTTTTGAAACAAGGCAAAAGATTTGCCATTTACTTCAATTTTTGCGCCCAGTCGCACACGTCTTGTGCGGAGCGCACGCTATTTGCCGCAAAATATAGCACATAGGAGGTCCCACCCCCGTTAAGACGTTGTACTTGTACTCGCAAGAAAAAACAGTGAGAATCAACGCGCCGAAAGCACGGCGTACTGGTCGGCACCCGCTCGACTAGTTGATTCACCGGCGGGATCCGAAGCCTGACGTACCTGTGCCCGGATCATACATCTTCATACTAATGCGTTTTTGTTTTAACCGGAGACTGGCCGGCCCGTTGCGTGTGAGCGTCGTGGGCACAGGAGAAATGTATAATCTTGCACATGTCGCCCACACGTAATGTCCTGTACTGGCGTAGTGGACTTTTATCGGCCCGGATAGAGAAATCATTCGTATCAGAACACTGCCCGACCCATCGTGCCAGAATGCACGCGCGCAAGGATATTTTCTTGCACACCCCGGACCAAATTTCTGCGGAGCTAATCCGTTCGTGCGGATCGGTTTTTGCAATAGAGAAAATTCTTATTGTTTATTAAATTTGTGCCAGAGATTAATCCGTTCGTGCGGATCAGTTTTTGCAATAGAGAAAATTCTTATTATTTATTAAAAAAGTTAGCTGCCTAACTAAAATCCCATGTAGTATCGAATTTGTTTTCTACTATTCTTACTTTCCGCATTTTTAATTGTGGTACAATAGACGCAAGTAAAAACAAGCATTTATGTCTCTCCAGTCACATATTATCGATTCAAATTGTATCAACTATCAAATTACAAAATAAGTAACCAATTTTTTTTCAAATTGTATCAACTATTAAATTCGGATATAACTTTTCGAGTAGATGATTTTTCATATAAAAAACTTTTTCATCCGAGTTAGTATGCAAAAGTTATGCCCGTTTTTACAAATTCTCGAGAGATTTTGCAAATGAAGTCGAAATTTATATTTGCAAAATTTCCCAACAACTAGACCACATATCACATGGGAAACTTATTTTCTTTTCTTTTTTTTGACATTTTCATCATTTTCTTTTCTTTTTTAAAAAACTGAAAAGGTGATCCACGTGGGGGGGGGGGGAGGGGGGGGGGGAGAGTTTGAAAATTTTGCAAACAGGCCATACCCCGTGCTACTACTATGGCAGATGATTAGTAGTATTGAGGGGTAAAAACCCCCGCTACTACTATCAACTTAGTAGTAGCGCGGGTTTATAAATTTTTCACATATTCAGAAAGATAGTTATGTTGCCGAAAATGTGTTCAGAAATACAGAAAATGGTTGGCCATTTTCAAAATATAACACTTTCATAAAAAAGTACACTCTTGTCAAAACACCTTCATAATTTTTGTTCTTATTGTTTGAAATGTCGACAAAATCTTCACAATCTGTTGGAAATTTCAAATTTTGTTCACATTTCCTCAAATATTCTTTTCGTATTTTCCGAAATGTGTTCAATGTTTCAAAAACCTATAAGCTACCGTACACATACAGAAAATAACATGCAGGCGGGATTATCCTGCAATTGTAAATTGTTAAACAATCAGCGATGCGCCATTGTACATACGCAGCCGCTAGCTGCTTGTTACTAGCAGCGCCTGTGTAGCTAACAGACGTCTCGGGTTCGAGTCCTCGCGCGACTGTTGCTTCAATATTTTTTTTGAAACAAGGCAAAAGATTTGCCATTTACTTCAATTTTTGCGCCCAGTCGCACGCGTCTTGTGCGGCGCGCTTGCTATTTGCCGCAAAATATGGCACATAGGAGGTCCCACCCCCGTTAAGACGTTGTACTTGTACTCGCAAGAAAAAACAGTGAGAATCAACGCGCCGAAAGCACGGCGTACTGGTCGGCACCCGCTCGACCAGTCGATTCACCGGCGGGACCCGAAGCCTGACGTACCTATGCCCGGATCGTACATCTTCATACTAATGCGTTTTTGTTTTAACTGGAGACTGGCCGTACCATTGCGTGTGAGCGTCGTGGGCACAGGGGAAATGTCTAATCCTGCACATCTCGCCCACATGTAATATCCTGTACTGGCGTAGTGGACTTTTATCGGCCCGGATAGAGAAATCGTTCGTACCAGAACACTGCCCGACCCATCGTGCTAGAACGCACGCACGCAAGGATATTTTCTTGCACACCCCGGACCAAATTTCTGCGGAACTAATCCGTTCGTGCGGATCTATTTTTCCAGTAGAGAAAATTCTTATTGTTTATTAAATTTGTGCCAAAGATTAATCCGTTCGTGCGGATCAGTTTTTGCAATAGAGAAAATTCTTATTGTTTATTAAAAAAGTTAGCTGCCTAACTAAAATCCCATGTAATATCGAATTTGTTTTCTACTATTCTTACTTTCCGCATTTTTAATTGCGGTACAATAGACGCAAGCAAAAACAAGCATTTATGTCTCTCCAGTCACATATTATCTCTTCAAATTGTATCAACTATCAAATTACAAAATAAGCAACCGAAAAGTTTTCAAATTGTATCAACTATCAAATTCGGATGTAACTTTTCGAGTAGATGATTTTTCATATAAAAAACTTTTTCATCCGAGTTAGTATGCAAATGTTATGCCCATTTTTTACAAATTCTCAAGAGATTTTACAAATGAAGTCGAAATTCATTTTTGCAAATTTTCCCAACAACTATACCACATATCACATGGAAACTTATTTTCTTTTATTTTTTTGACATTGTCATCATTTTCTTTTATTTTTTAAAACTGAAAAGGCGATCCAGGGGGGTAGAGTTTGAAAATTTTGCAAACAGGCCATACCCCGCGCTACTACCATGGCAGACGATTAGTAGTAGCGAGGGGTAAAAACCCCTGCTACTACTATAAAATTAGTAGTAGCGCGCGTTTATAAATTTTTCACGTATTCAGAAAGATAGTTATGTTGCCAAAAATGTGTTCAGAAATACAGAAAATTGTTGCCCATTTTCAAAATAAAACATTTTCATAAAAAAGTACACTTTTGTCAAAACACCTTCATAATTTTTGTTCTTGTTGTTTGAAATGTCGACAAAATCTTCACAATCTGTTGGAAATTTCAAATTTTGTTCACATTTCCTCAAATATTCTTTTCGTATTTTCCGAAATGTGTTCAATGTTTCAAAAACCTATAAGCTACCATACACATACAGAAAATAACATGCAGGCGGGATTATCCTGCAATTGTAAATTGTTAAACAATCAGCGATGCGCCATTGTACATACGCAGCCGCTTGCTGCTTGTTGCTACCACCGCCTGTGTAGCTAACAGACATCTCGGGTTCGAGTCGTCGCGCGGCTGTTACTTCAATATTTTTTTTTGAAACAAGGCAAAAGATTTGCCATTTACTTCAATTTTTGCGCCCAGTCGCACGCGTCTTGTGCGGCGCGCTCGCTATTTGCCGCAAAATATGGCACATAGGAGGTCTCACCCCCGTTAAGACGTTGTACTTGTACTCGCAAGAAAAAACAGTGAGAATCAACGCGCCGAAAGCACGGCGTACTGGTCGGCACCCGCTCGACCAGTCGATTCACCGGCGGGACCCGAAGCCTGACGTACCTATGCCCGGATCGTACATCTTCATACTAATGTGTTTTTGTTTTAACCGGATACTGGCCGGCCCGTTGCGTGTGAGCGTCGTGGGCACAGGGGAAATGTCTAATCCTGCACATCTCGCCCACACGTAATGTCATGTGCTGGCGTTGTGGACTTTTATCGGCCCGGATAGAGAAATTGTTCGTACCAGAACACTGCGCAATCCATCGTGCCAGAACGCACGCGCGCAAGGATATTTTCTGCCACACCCCGGACCAAATTTCTGCGGAACTAATCCGTTCGTGCGGATCTATTTTTCCAATAGAGAAAATTCTTATTGTTTATTAAATTTGTGCCAAAGATTAATCTGTTCGTGCGGATCAGTTTTTGCAATAGAGAAAATTCTTATTGTTTATTAAAAAAGTTAGCTGCCTAACTAAAATCCCATGTAGTATCGAATTTGTTTTCTACTATTCTTACTTTCCGCATTTTTAATTGCGGTACAATAGACGCAAGCAAAAACAAGCATTTATGTCTCTCCAGTCACATATTATCTCTTCAAATTGTATCAACTATCAAATTACAAAATAAGCAACCGAAAAGTTTTCAAATTGTATGAACTATCAAATTCGGATGTAACTTTTCGAGTAGATGATTTTTCATATAAAAAACTTTTTCATCCGAATTAGTATGCAAATGTTATGCCCATTTTTTACAAATTCTCAAGAGATTTTACAAATGAAGTCGAAATTCATTTTTGCAAATTTTCCCAACAACTATACCACATATCACATGGAAACTTATTTTCTTTTATTTTTTTGACATTGTCATCATTTTCTTTTATTTTTTTTAAACTAAAAACGCGATCCAGGGGGGTACAGTTTGAAAATTTTGCAAACAGGCCATACCCCGCGCTACTACCATGGCAGACGATTAGTAGTAGCGAGGGGTAAAAACCCCCGCTACTACTATCAACTTAGTAGTAGCGCGCGTTTATAAATTTTTCACGTATTCAGAAAGATAGTTATGTTGCCGAAAATGTGTTCAGAAATACAGAAAATGGTTGCCCATTTTCAAAATAAAACATTTTCATAAAAAAGTACACTCTTGTCAAAACACCTTCATAATTTTTGTTCTTGTTGTTTGAAATGTCGACAAAATCTTCACAATCTGTTGGAAATTTCAAATTTTGTTCACATTTCCTCAAATATTCTTTTCATATTTTCCGAAATGTGTTCAACGTTTCAAAAACCTATAAGCTACCATACACATACAGAAAATAACATGCAGGCGGGATTATCCTGCAATTGTAAATTGTTAAACAATCAGCGATGCGCCATTGTACATACGCAGCCGCTTGCTGCTTGTTGCTAGCAGCGCCTGTGTAGCTAACAGACATCTCGGGTTCGAGTCCTCGCGCGGCTATTACTTCAATATTTTTTTTGAAACAAGGCAAAAGATTTGCCATTTACTTCAATTTTTGCGCCCAGTCGCACGCGTCTTGTGTGGCGCGCTCGCTATTTGCCGCAAAATATGGCACATAGGAGGTCCCACCCCCGTTAAGACGTTGTACTTGTACTCGCAAGAAAAAACAGTGAGAATCAACGCGCCGAAATCACGGCGTACTGGTCGGCACCCGCTCGACCAGTCGATTCACCGGCGGGACCCGAAGCCTGACGTACCTATGCCCGGATCGTACATCTTCATACTAATGTGTTTTTGTTTTGACCGGAGACTGGCCGGCCCGTTGAGTGTGAGCGTCGTGGGCACAGGGGAAATGTCTAATCCTGCACATCTCGCCCACACGTAATGTCCTGTGCTGGCGTAGTGGACTTTTATCGGCCCGGATAGAGAAATCGTTCGTACCAGAACACTGCGCAACCCATGGTGCCAGAACGCACGCGCGCAAGGATATTTTCTTGCACACCCCGGACCAAATTTCTGCGGAGCTAATCCGTTCGTGCGGATCGGTTTTGCCAATAGAGAAAATTCTTATTGTTTATTAAATTTGTGCCAAAAATTAATCCATTCGTGCGGATCAGTTTTTGCAATAGAGAAAATTCTTATTGTTTATTAAAAAAGTTAGCTGCCTAACTAAAATCCCATGTAGTATCGAATTTGTTTTCTACTATTTTACTTTCCGCATTTTTAATTGCGGTACAATAGACGCAAGCAAAAACAAGCATTTATGTCTCTCCAGTCACATATTATCTCTTCAAATTGTATCAACTATTAAATTAGAAAATAAGTAACCGGAAAGTTTTCAAATTGTATCAACTATCAAATTTGGATGTAACTTTTCGAGTAGATAATTTTTCGTATATAAAACTTTTTCATCCGAGTTAGTATGCAAATGTTTTGCCCATTTTTTACAAATTCTCAAGAGATTTTGCAAATGAAGTCGAAATTCATTTTTGCAAATTTTCCCAACAACTATACCACATATCACATGGAAACTTATTTTCTTTTATTTTTTTGACATTGTCATCATTTTCTTTTATTTTTTAAAACTGAAAAGGCGATCCAGGGGGGTAGAGTTTGAAAATTTTGCAAACAGGCCATACCCCGCGCTACTACCATGGCAGACGATTAGTAGTAGCGAGGGGTAAAAACCCCTGCTACTACTATCAACTTAGTAGTAGCGCGCGTTTATAAATTTTTCACGTATGCAGAAAGATAGTTATGTTGCCGAAAATGTGTTCAGAAATACAGAAAATGGTTGCCCATTTTCAAAATAAAACACTTTCATAAAAAAGTACACTCTTGTCAAAACACCTTCATAATTTTTGTTCTTGTTGTTTGAAATGTCGAAAAAATCTTCACAATCTGTTGGAAATTTCAAATTTTGTTCACATTTCCTCAAATATTCTTTTCGTATTTTCCGAAATGTGTTCAATGTTTCAAAAACCTATAAGCTACCATACACATACAGAAAATAACATGCAGGCGGGATTATCCTGCAATTGTAAATTGTTAAACAATCAGCGATGCGCCATTGTACATACGCAGCCGCTTGCTGCTTGTTGCTAGCAGCGCCTGTGTAGCTAACAGACATCTCGGGTTCGAGTCCTCGCGCGGCTGTTACTTCAATATTTTTTTTGAAACAAGGCAAAAGATTTGCCATTTACTTCAATTTTTGCTCCCAGTCGCACGCGTCTTGTGCGGCGCGCACGCTATTTGCCGCAAAATATGGCACATAGGAGGTCCCACCCCCGTTAAGACGTTGTACTTGTACTCGCAAGAAAAAATAGTGAGAATCAACGCGCCGAAAGCACGGCGTACTGGTCGGCACCCGCTCGACCAGTCGATTCACCGGCGGGACCCGAAGCCTGACGTACCTATGCCCGGATCGTACATCTTCATACTAATGTGTTTTTGTTTTAACCGGAGACTGGCCGGCCCGTTGCGTGTGAGCGTCGTGGGCACAGGGGAAATGTCTAATCCTGCACATCTCGCCAACACGTAATGTCCTGTGCTGGCGTAGTGGACTTTTATCGGCCCGGATAGAGAAAGCGTTCGTAACAGAACACTGCGCAACCCATGGTGCCAGAACGCACGCGCGCAAGGATATTTTCTTGCACACCCCGGACCAAATTTCTGCGGAGCTAATCCGTTCGTGCGGATCGGTTTTTCCAATAGAGAAAATTCTTATTGTTTATTAAATTTGTGCCAAAGATTAATCCATTCGTGCGGATTAGTTTTTGCAATAGAGAAAATTCTTATTGTTTATTAAAAAAGTTAGCTGCCTAACTAAAATCCCATGTAGTATCGAATTTGTTTTCTACTATTTTACTTTCCGCATTTTTAATTACGGTACAATAGACGCAAGCAAAAACAAGCATTTATGTCTCTCCAGTCACATATTATCTCTTCAAATTGTATCAACTATTAAATTAGAAAATAAGTAACCGGAAAGTTTTCAAATTGTATCAACTATCAAATTTGGATGTAACTTTTCGAGTAGATAATTTTTCATATACAAAACTTTTTCATCCGAGTTAGTATGCAAATGTTATGCCCATTTTTTACAAATTCTCGAGAGATCTTGCAAATGAAGTCGAAATTCATTTTTGCAAATTTTCCCAACAACTATACCACATATCACATGGAAACTTATTTTCTTTTATTTTTTTGACATTGTCATCATTTTCTTTTATTTTTTAATACTGAAAAGCGATCTAGGGGGGTAGAGTTTGAAAATTTTGCAAACAGGCCATACCCCGCGCTACTACCATGGCAGATGATTAGTAGTAGCGAGGGGTAAAACCCCCGCTACTACTATCAACTTAGTAGTAGCGCGCGTTTATAAATTTTTCACGTATTCAGAAAGATAGTTATGTTGCCGAAAATGTGTTCAGAAATACAGAAAATGGTTGCCCATTTTCAAAATAAAACATTTTCATAAAAAAGTACACTCTTGTAGAAACACCTTCATAATTTTTGTTCTTGTTGTTTGAAATGTCGATAAAATCTTCACAATCTGTTGGAAATTTCAAATTTTGTTCACATTTCCTCAAATATTCTTTTCGTATTTTCCGAAATGTGTTCAATGTTTCAAAAACCTATAAGCTACCATACACATACAGAAAATAACATGCAGGCGGGATTATCCTGCAATTGTAAATTGTTAAACAATCAGCGATGCGCCATTGTACATACGCAGCCGCTTGCTGCTTGTTGCTAGCAGCGCCTGTGTAGCTAACAGACGTCTCGGGTTCGAGTCCTCGCGCGTCTGTTACTTCAATAGTTTTTTTGAAACAAGGCAAAAGATTTGCCATTTACTTCAATTTTTGCGCCCAGTCGCACGCGTCTTGTGCGGCGCGCTCGCTATTTGCCGCGAAATATGGCACATAGGAGGTCCCACCCCCGTTAAGACGTTGTACTTGTACTCGCAAGAAAAAACAGTGAGAATCAACGAGCCGAAAGCACGGCATACTGGTCGGCACCCGCTCGACCAGTCGATTCACCGGCGGGACCCGAAGCCTGACGTACCTATGCCCGGATCGTACATCTTCATACTAATACATTTTTGTTTTAACCGAAGACTGGTCGGCCCGTTGCGTGTGAGCCTCGTGGGCACAGGGGAAATGTCTAATCCTGCACATCTCGCCCACACGTAATGTCCTGTACAGGCGTAGTGGACTTTTATCGGCCCGGATAGAGAAATCGTTCGTACCAGAACACTGCCCGACCCATCGTGTCAGAACGCACGCGCGCAAGGATATTTTCTTGCACACCCCGGACCAAATTTCTGCGGAGCTAATCCGTTCGTGCGGATCGATTTTTCCAATAGAGAAAATTCTTATTGTTTATTAAATTTGTGCCAAAGATTAATCCGTTCGTGCGGATCAGTTTTTGCAATAGAGAAAATTCTTATTGTTTATTAAAAAAGTTAGCTGCCTAACTAAAATCCCATGTAGTATCGAATTTGTTTTCTACTATTCTTACTTTCCGCATTTTTAATTGCGGTACAATAGACACAAGCAAAAACAAGCATCTATGTCTCTCCAGTCACATATTATCTCTTCAAATTGTATCAACTATTAAATTACAAAATAAGTAACCGAAAAGTTTTCAAATTGTATCAACTATCAAATTCGGATGTAACTTTTCGAATAAATGATTTTTCGTATAAAAAACTTTTTCATCCGAGTTAGTATGCAAATGTTATGCCCATTTTTTACAAATTCTCGAGAGATTTTGCAAATGAAGTCGAAATTCATATTTGCAAATTTTCCAACAACTAGACCACATATCACAAGGAAACTTATTTTCTTTTATTTTTTTGACATTGTCATCATTTTCTTTTATTTTTTTAAAATGAAAAGGCGATCCAGGGGGGTAGAGTTTGAAAATTTTGCAAACAGGCCATACCCCGCGCTACTACCATGGCAGACGATTAGTAGTAGGGAGGGGTAAAAACCCCCGCTACTACTATCAACTTAGTAGTAGCGCGCGTTTGTAAATTTTTCACGTATTCAGAAAGATAGTTATGTTGCCGAAAATGTGTTCAGAAATACAGAAAATGGTTGCCCATTTTCAAAATATAACATTATCATAAAAAAGTACACTCTTGTCAAAACACCTTCATAATTTTTGTTCTTGTTGTTTGAAATGTCGACAAAATCTTCACAGTCTGTTGGAAATTTCAAATTTTGTTCACATTTCCTCAAATATTCTTTTCGTGTTTTCCGAAATGTGTTCAATGTTTCAAAAACCTATAAGCTACCATACACATACAGAAAATAACATGCAGGCGGGATTATCCTGCAATTGTAAATTGTTAAACAATCAGCGATGCGCCATTGTACATACGCAGCCGCTTGCTGCTTGTTGCTAGCAGCGCCTGTGTAGCTAACAGACGTCTCGGGTTCGAGTCCTCGCGCGTCTGTTACTTCAATAGTTTTTTTGAAACAAGGCAAAAGATTTGCCATTTACTTCAATTTTTGCGCCCAGTCGCACGCGTCTTGTGCGGCGCGCTCGAAATTTGCCGCGAAATATGGCACATAGGAGGTCCCACCCCCGTTAAGACGTTGTAGTTGTACTCGCAAGAAAAAACAGTGAGAATCAACGCGCCGAAAGCACGGCATACTGGTCGGCACCCGCTCGACCAGTCGATTCACCGGCGGGACCCGAAGCCTGACGTACCTATGCCCGGATCGTACATCTTCATACTAATACATTTTTGTTTTAACCGAAGACTGGTCGGCCCGTTGCGTGTGAGCCTCGTGGGCACAGGGGAAATGTCTAATCCTGCACATCTCGCCCACACGTAATGTCCTGTACTGGCGTAGTGGACTTTTATCGGCCCGGATAGAGAAATCGTTCGTACCAGAACACTGCCCGACCCATCGTGCCAGAACGCACGCGCGCAAGGATATTTTCTTGCACACCCCGGACCAAATTTCTGCGGAGCTAATCCGTTCGTGCGGATCGATTTTTCCAATAGAGAAAATTCTTATTGTTTATTAAATTTGTGCCAAAGATTAATCCGTTCGTGCGGATCAGTTTTTGCAATAGAGAAAATTCTTATTGTTTATTAAAAAAGTTAGCTGCCTAACTAAAATCCCAAGTAGTATCGAATTTGTTTTCTACTATTCTTACTTTCCGCATTTTTAATTGCGGTACAATAGACGCAAGCAAAAACAAGCATCTATGTCTCTCCAGTCACATATTATCTCTTCAAATTGTATCAACTATTAAATTACAAAATAAGTAACCGAAAAGTTTTCAAATTGTATCAACTATCAAATTCGGATGTAACTTTTCGAGTAGATGATTTTTCGTATAAAAAACTTTTTCATCCGAGTTAGTATGCAAATGTTATGCCCATTTTTTACAAATTCTCGAGAGATTTTGCAAATGAAGTCGAAATTCATATTTGCAAATTTTCGAACAACTAGACCACATATCACATGGAAACTTATTTTCTTTTATTTTTTTGACATTGTCATCATTTTCTTTTATTTTTTTAAACTGAAAAGGCGATCCAGGGGGTAGAGTTTGAAAATTTTGCAAACAGGCCATACCCCGCGCTACTACCATGGCAGACGATTAGTAGTAGCGAGGGGTAAAAACCCCCGCTACTACTATCAACTTAGTAGTAGCGCGCGTTTATAAATTTTTCACGTATTCAGAAAGATAGTTATGTTGCTGAAAATGTGTTCAGAAATACAGAAAATGGTTGCCCATTTTCAAAATAAAACATTTTCATAAAAAAGTACACTCTTGTCAAAACACCTTCATAATTTTTGTTCTTGTTGTTTGAAATGTCGACAAAATCTTCACAATCTGTTGGAAATTTCAAATTTTGTTCACATTTCCTCAAATATTCTTTTCGTATTTTCCGAAATGTGTTCAATATTTCAAAAACCTATAAGCTACCATACACATACAGAAAATAACATGCAGGCGGGATTATCCTGCAATTGTAAATTGTTAAACAATCAGTGATGCGCCATTGTACATACGCTGCCGCTTGCTGCTTCTTGCTAGCAGCGCCTGTGTAGCTAACAGACGTCCCGGGTTCGAGTCCTCGCGCGGCTGTTACTTCAATATTTTTTTTGAAACAAGGCAACAGATTTGCCATTTATTTCAATTTTTGCGGCTACTCGCACGCGTCTTGTGCGGCGCGCTTGCTATTTGCCGCAAAATATGGCACATAGGAGGTCCCACCCCCGTTAAGACGTTGTACTTGTACTCACAAGAAAAAACAGTGAGAATCATCGCGCCGAAAGCACGGCATACTGGTCGGCACCCGCTCGACTAGTCGATTCACCGGCGGGACCCGAAGCCTGACGTACCTATGCCCGGATCGTACATCTTCATACTAATGCGTTTTTGTTTTAACCGGAGACTGGCCGGCCCGTTGCGCGTGAGCGTCGTGGGCACAGGGGAAATGTCTAATCCTGCACATCTCGCCCACACGTAATGTCCTGTACTCGCGTAGTGGACTTTTATCGGCCCGGATAGAGAAATCGTTCATACCAGAACACTGCCCGACCCATCGTGCCAGAACGCACGCGCGCAAGGATATTTTCTTGCACACCCCGGACCAAATTTCTGCGGAGCTAATCCGTTCGTGCGGATCGGTTTTTCCAATAGAGAAAGTTCTTATTGTTTATTAAATTTGTGCCAAAGATTAATCCGTTCATGCGGATCAGTTTTTGCAATAGAGAAAATTCTTATTGTTTACTAAAAAAGTTAGCTGCCTAACTAAAATCCCATGTAGTATCAAATTTGTTTTCTACTATTCTTACTTTCCGCATTTTTTATTGCGGTACAATAGACACAAGCAAAAACAAGCATTTATGTCTCTCCAGTCACATATTATCTCTTCAAATTGTATCAACTATTAAATTACAAAATAAGTAACCGAAAAGTTTTCAAATTGTATCAACTATCAAATTCGGATGTAACTTTTCGAGTAGATGATTTTTCATATAAAAAACTTTTTCATCCGAGTTAGTATGCAAATGTTATGCCCATTTTTTACAAATTCTCGAGAGATTTTGCAAATGAAGTCGAAATTCATATTTGCAAATTTTCCAACAACTAGACCACATATCACATGGAAACTTATTTTCTTTTATTTTTCTGACATTGTCATCATTTTCTTTTATTTTTTTAAACTAAAAAGGCGATCCAGGGGGGTAGAGTTTGAAAATTTTGCAAACAGGCCATACCCCGCGCTACTACCATGGCAGACGATTAGTAGTAGCGAGGGGTAAAAACCCCCGCTACTACTATCAATTTGTAGTAGCGCGCGTTTATAAATTTTTCACGTATTCAGAAAGATAGTTATGTTGCCGAAAATGTGTTCAGAAATACAGAAAATGGTTGCCCATTTTCAAAATATAACACTTTCATAAAAAAGTACACTTGTCAAAACACCTTCATAATTTTTGTTCTTGTTGTTTGAAATGTCGACAAAATCTTCACAATCTGTTGAAATTTCAAATTTTGTTCACATTTCCTCAAATATTCTTTTCGTATTTTCCGAAATGTGTTCAATGTTTCAAAAACCTATAAACTACCATACACATACAGCGATGCGCCATTGTACATACGCAGCCACTTGCTGCTTGTTGCTAGCAGCGCCTGTGTAGCTAACAGACGTCTCGGGTTCGAGTCCTCGCGCGGATGTTACTTCAATATTTTTTTGAAACAAGCCAAAAGATTTGCCATTTACTTCAATTTTTGCTCCCAGTCGCACGCGTCTTGTGCAGCGCGCTCTCTATTTGCCACAAAATATGGCACATAGGAGGTCCCACCCCCGTTAAGACGTTGTACTTGTACTCGCAAGAAAAAATAGTAAGAATCAACGCGCCGAAAGCACGGCGTACTGGTCGGCACCCGCTCGACCAGTCGATTCACCGGCGGGACCCGAAGCCTGACGTACCTGTGCCCGGATCGTACATCTTCATACTAATGCGTTTTTGTTTTATCCTGAGACTGGCCGGCCCGTTGCGTGTGAGCGTCGTGGGCACAGGGGAAATGTCTAATCCTGCACATCTCGCCCACACGTAATGTCCTGTACTGGTGTAGTGGACTTTTATCGGCCCGGATAGAGAAATCGTTCATACCAGAACACTGCCCGACCCATCGTGCCAGAACGCACGCGCAAGGATATTTTCTTGCACACCCCGGACCAAATTTCTATGGAGCTAATCCATTCGTGCGGATTGGTTTTTGCAATAGAGAAAATTCTTATTGTTTATTAAATTTGTGCCAAAGATTAATCCGTTCGTGCGGATCAGTTTTTGCAATAGAGAAAATTCTTATTGTTTACTAAAAAAGTTAGCTTCCTAACTAAAATCCCATGTAGTATCGAATTTGTTTTCTACTACTCTTACTTTCCGCATTTTTAATTGCGGTACAATAGACGCAAGCAAAAACAAGCATTTATGTCTCTCCAGTCACATATTATCTCTTCAAATTGTATCAACTATCAAATTACAAAATAAGTAACCGAAAAGTTTTTCAAATTGAATCAACTATCAAATTCGGATGTAACTTTTCGAGTAGATGATTTTTCATATAAAAACTTTTTCATCCGAGTTAATATGCAAAAGTCATGCCCATTTTTTACAAATTCTCGAGAGATTTTGCACATGAAGTCGAAATTCATATTTGCAAATTTTCCCAACAACTAGACCACATATCACATGGGAACTTATTTTCTTTTATTTTTTGACATTTTCATCATTTTATTTTATTTTTTCTAAACTGAAAAGGCGATCCAGGGGGGTAGAGTTTGAAAATTTTGCAAACAGGCCATACCCCGCGCTACTACTATGGCAGACGATTAGTAGTAGCGAGGGGTAAAAACCCCGCTACTACTATCAACCTAGTAGTAGCGCGGGTTTATAATTTTTTCACGTATTCAGAAAGATAGTTATGTTGCCGAAAATGTGTTTAGAAATACAGAAAATTGTTGCCCATTTTCAAAATATAACACTTTGATAAAAAAGTACACTCTTGTCAAAACACCTTCATAATTTTTGTTCTTTTTGTTTGAAATGACGACAAAATCTTGACAATCTGTTGGAAATTTCAAATTTTGTTCACATTTCCTCAAATATTTTTTTCGTATTTTCCGAAATGTGTTCAATGTTTCAAAAACCTATAAGCTACCATACACATATAGAAAATAACATGCAGGCAGTATTATCCTGCAATTGTAAATTGTTAAACAATCAGCGATGCGCCATTGTACATACGCAGCCGCTTGCTGCTTGTTGCTAGCAGCGCCTGTGTAGCTAACAGATGTCTCGGGTTCGAGTCCTCGCGCGGCTGTTACTTCAATATTTTTTTTTCAAACAAGCCAAAAGATTTGCCATTTACTTCAATTTTTGCGCCCAGTCGCACGCGTCTTGTGTGGTGCACTCGCTATTTGCCGCAAAATATGGCACATAGGAGGTCCCACCCCCGTTAAGACGTTGTACTTGTACTCGCAAGAAAAAACAGTGAGAATCAACGCGCCGAAAGCACGGCGTACTGGTCGGCACCCGCTCGACCAGTCGATTCACCGGCGGGACCCGAAGCCTGACGTACCTGTGCCCGGATCGTACATCTTCATACTAATGCGTTTTTGTTTTAACCGGAGACTGGCCGGCCCGTTGCGTGTGAGCGTCGTGGGCACAGGGGAAATGTCTAATCCTGCACATCTCGCCCACACGTAATGTCCTGTACTGGCGTAGTGGACTTTTATCGTCCCGGATAGAGAAATCGTTTGTACCAGAACACTACCCGACCCATCGTGCCAGAACGCACGCGCGCAAGGATATTTTCTTGCACACCCCGGACCAAATTTCTGCGGAGCTAATCCGTTCGTGCGGATCGGTTTTTCCAATAGAGAAAATTCTTATTGTTTATTAAATTTGTGCCAAAGATTAATCCGTTCATGCGGATCAGTTTTTGCAATAGAGAAAATTTTATTGTTTATTAAGAAAGTTAGTTGCCTAACTAAAATCCCATGTAGTATCGAATTTGTTTTCTACTATTCTTACTTTCCGCATTTTTAATTGCGGTACAATAGACGCAAGCAAAAACAAGCATTTATGTCTCTCCAGTCACACATTATCTCTTCAAATTGTATCAACTATCAAATTACAAAATAAGTAACCGAAAAGTTTTCAAATTGTATCAACTATCAAATTCGGATGTAACTTTTCGAGTAGATGATTTTTCATATAAAAAACTTTTTCATCTGAGTTAGTATGCAAATGTTATGCCCATTTTTTACAAATTCTCGAGAGATTTTGCAAATGAAGTCAAAATTCATATATGCAAATTTTCCCAACAACTAGACCACATATCACATGGAAACTTATTTTCTTTTATTTTTTTGACATTGTCATCATTTTCTTTTATTTTTTTAAACTGAAAAGGCGATCCAGGGGGGTAGAGTTTGAAAATTTTGCAAACAGGCCATACCCCGCGGTACTACCATGGCAGACGATTAGTAGTAGCGAGGGTTAAAAACCCCCGCTACTACTATCAACTTAGTAGTAGCGCGCGTTTATAAATTTTTCACGTATTCAGAAAGATAGTTATGTTGCCGAAAATGTGTTCAGAAATACAGAAAATGGTTGCCCATTTTCAAAATATAACATTTTCATAAAAAACTACACTCTTGTCAAAACACATTCATAATTTTTGTTCTTGTTGTTTGAAATGTCGACAAAATCTTCACAATCTGTTGGAAATTTCAAATTTTGTTCACATTTCCTCAAATATTCTTTTCGTATTTTCCGAAATGTGTTCAATGTTTCAAAAACCTATAAGCTACCATACACATACCGAAAATAACATGCAGGCGGGATTATCCTGCAACTGTAAATTGTTAAACAATCAGCGATGCGCCATTGTACATACGCAGCCGCTTGCTGCTTGTTGCTAGCAGCGCCTGTGTAGCTAACAGACGTCTCGGGTTCGAGTCCTCGCGCGGCTGTTACTTCAATATTTTTTTGAAACAAGGCAAAAGATTTGCCATTTACTTCAATTTTTGCGCCCAGTCGCACGCGTCTTGTGCGGCGCGCTCGCTATTTCCCGCAAAATATGGCACATAGGAGGTCCCACCCCCGTTAAGACGTTGTACTTGTACTCGCAAGAAAAAACAGTGAGAATCAACGCGCCGAAAGCATGGCGTACTGGTCGGCACCCGCTCGACCAGTCGATTCACCGGCGGGACCCGAAGCCTGACGTACCTATGCCCAGATCGTACATCTTCATACTAATGCGTTTTTGTTTTAACCGGAGACTGGCCGGCCTGTTGCGTGTGAGCGTCGTTGGCACAGGGGAAATGTCTAATCCTGCACATCTCGCCCACACGTAATGTCCTGCACTGGCGTAGTGGACTTTCATCGCCCCGGATAGAGAAATCGTTCGTACCAGAACACTGCCCGACCCATCGTGCCAGAACGCACGCGCACAAGGATATTTTCTTGCACACCCCGGACCAAATTTCTGCGGAGCTAATCCGTTCGTGCGGATCTGTTTTTCCAATAGAGAAAATTCTTATTGTTTATTAAATTTGTGCCAAAGATTAATCCGTTCGTGCGGATCAGTTTTTGCAATAGAGAAAATTCTTATTGTTTATTAAAAAATTAGCTACCTAACTAAAATCCCATGTAGTATCGAATTTGTTTTCTACTATTCTTACTTTCCGCATTTTTAATTGCGGTACAAAAGACGCAAGCAAAAACAAGCATTTATGTCTCTCCAGTCACATATTATCTCTTCAAATTGTATCAACTATTAAATTACAAAATAAGTAACCGAAAAGTTTTCAAATTGTATCAACTATCAAATTCGGATGTAACTTTTCGAGTAGATGATTTTTCATATAAAAAACTTTTTCATCCGAGTTAGTATGCAAATGTTATGCCCATTTTTTACAAATTCTCGAGAGATTTTGCAAATATAGTCGAAATTCATATTTGCAAATTTTCCAACAACTAGACCACATATCACATGGAAACTTATTTTCTTTTATTTTTTTGACATTGTCATCATTTTCTTTTATTTTTTTAAACTGAAAAGGCGATCCAGGGGGTAGAGTTTGAAAATTTTGCAAACAGGCCATACCCCGCGCTACTACCATGGCAGACGATTAGTAGTAGCGAGGGGTAAAACCCCCCGCTACTACTATCAACTTAGTAGTAGCGCGCGTTTATAAATTTTTCACGTATTCAGAAAGATAGTTATGTTGCCGAAAATGTGTTCAGAAATACAGAAAATGGTTGCCCATTTTCAAAATAAACATTTTCATAAAAAAGGACACTCTTGTCAAAACACCTTCATAATTTTTGTTCTTGTTGTTTGAAATGTCGACAAAATCTTCACAATCTGTTGGAAATTTCAAATTTTGTTCACATTTCCTCAAATATTCTTTTCGTATTTTCCGAAATGTGTTCAATGTTTCAAAAACCTATAAGCTACCATACACATACAGAAAATAACATGCAGGCGGGATTATCCTTCAATTGTAAATTGTTAAACAATCAGTGATGCGCCATTGTACATACGCAGCCGCTTGCTGCTTGTTGCTAGCAGCGCCTGTGTAGCTAACAGATGTCCCGGGTTCGAGTCCTCGCGCGGCTGTTACTTCAATATTTTTTTTGAAACAAGGCAACAGATTTGCCATTTACTTCAATTTTTGCGCCTAGTCGGACGCGTCTTGTGCGGCGCACTCGCTATTTGCCGCAAAATATCGCACATAGGAGGTCCCACCCCCGTTAAGACGTTTTACTTGTACTTGCAAGAAAAAACAGTGAGAATCAACGCGCCGAAAGCACGGCGTACTGGTCGGCACCCGCTCGACCAGTCGATTCACCGGCGGGACCCGAAGCCTGATGTACCTATGCCCGGATCGTACATCTTCATACTAATGCGTTTTTGTTTTAACCGGAGACTGGCCGGCCCGTTGCGTGTGAGCGTCGTGGGCACAGGGGAAATGTCTAATCCTGCACATCTCGCCCACACGTAATGTCCTGTATTGGCGTAGTGGACTTTTATCGGCCCGGATAGAGAAATCGTTCGTACCAGAACACTGCCCGACCCATCGTGCCAGAACGCACGCGCGCAAGGATATTTTCTTGCACACCCCGGACCAAATTTCTGCGGAGCTAATCCGTTCGTGCGGATCGGTTTTTCCAATAGAGAAAATTCTTATTGTTTATTAAATTTGTGCCAAAGATTAATCCGTTCGTGCGGATCAGTTTTTGTAATAGAGAAAATTCTTATTGTTTATTAAAAAAGTTAGCTGCCTAACTAAAATCCCATGTAGTATCGAATTTGTTTTCTACAATTCTTACTTTCCGCATTTTTAATTGCGGTACAACAGACGCAAGCAAAAACAAGCATTTATGTCTCTCCAGTCACATATTATCTCTTCAAATTGTATCAACTATCAAATTACAAAATAAGTAACCGGAAAGTTTTCAAATTGTATCAACTATCAAATTCGGAAATAACTTTTCGAGTAGATGATTTTTCATATAAAAAACTTTTTCATCCGAGTTAGTATGCAAATGTTATGCCCATTTTTTACAAATTCTCGAGAGATTTTGCAAATGAAGTCGAAATTCATATTTGCAAATTTTCCCAACAACTAGACCACATATCACATGGAAATTTATTTTCTTTTATTTTTTTGACATTGTCATCATTTTCTTTTATTTTTTTAAACTGGAAAGGCGATCCAGGGGGGTAGAGTTTGAAAATTTTGCAAACAAGCCATACCCCGCGCTACTACCATGGCAGACGATTAGTAGTAGCGAGGGGTAAAAAACCCCGCCAATACTATCAACTTAGTAGTAGCGTGCGTTTATAAATTTTTCACGTATTCAGAAAGATAGTTATGTTGCCGAAAATGTGTTCAAAAATACAGAAAATGGTTGCCCATTTTCAAAATATAACACATTCATAAAAAAGTACACTCTTGTCAAAACACCTTCATAATTTTGTTCTTGTTGTTTGAAATGTCGACAAAATCTTCACAATCTGTTGGAAATTTCAAATTTTGTTCACATTTCCTCAAGTATTCTTTTCGTATTTTCCGAAATGTGTTCAATGTTTCAAAAACCTATAAGCTACCATACACATACAGAAAATAACATGCAGGCGGGATTATCCTGCAATTGTAAATTGTTAAACAATCAGTGATGCGCCATTGTACATACGCAGCCACTTGCTGCTTGTTGCTAGCAGCGCCTGTGTAGCTAACAGACGTCCCGGGTTCGAGTCCTCGCGCGGCTGTTACTTCAATATTTTTTTTGAAACAAGGCAACAGATTTGCCATTTACTTCAATTTTTGCGCCTAGTCGCACGCGTCTTGTGCGGCGCACTCGCTATTTGCCGCAAAATATCGCACATAGGAGGTCCCACCCCCGTTAAGACGTTGTACTTGTACTCGCAAGAAAAAACAGTGAGAATCAACGCGCCGAAAGCACGGCGTACTGGTCGGCACCCGCTTGACCAGTCGATTCACCGGCGGGACCCAAAGCCTGACGTTCCTGTGCCCGGATCGTACATTTTCATACTAATGCGTTTTTGTTTTAACCGGAGACTGGCCGGCCCGTTGCGTGTGAGCGTCGTGGGCACAGGGGAAATGTCTAATCCTGCACATCTCGCCCACACGTAATGTCCTGTATTGGCGTAGTGGACTTTTATCGGCCCGGATAGAGAAATCGTTCGTACCAGAACACTGCCTGACCCATCGTGCCAGAACGCACGCGCGCAAGGATATTTTCTTGCACACCCCGGACCAAATTTCTGCGGAGCTAATCCGTTCGTGCGGATCGGTTTTTCCAATAGAGAAAATTCTTATTGTTTATTAAATTTGTGCCAAAGATTAATCCGTTCGTGCGGATCAGTTTTTGCAATAGAGACAATTCTTATTGTTTATTAAAAAAGTTAGCTGCCTAACTAAAATCCCATGTAGTATCGAATTTGTTTTCTACAATTCTTACTTTCTGCATTTTTAATTGCGGTACAATAGACGCAAGCAAAAACAAGCATTTATTTCTCTCCAGTCACATATTATCTCTTCAAATTGTATCAACTATCAAATTACAAAATAAGTAACCGAAAAATTTTCAAATTGTATCAACTATCAAATTCGGAAATAACTTTTCGAGTAGATGATTTTTCATATAAAAAACTTTTTCATCCGAGTTAGTATGCAAAAGTTATGCCCATTTTGTACAAATTCTCGAGAGATTTTGCAAATGAAGTCGAAATTCATATTTGCAAATTTTCCCAACAACTAGACCACATATCACATGGAAACTTATTTTCTTTTATTTTTTTGACATTTTCATCATTTTCTTCTATTTTTTTTAAACTGAAAAGGCGATCCAGGGGGTAGAGTTTGAAAATTTTAGAAACAGGACATACCCCGCGCTACTACTATGGCAGACGATTAGTAGTAGCGAGGGGTAAAAAACCCCGCTACTACTATCAACTTAGTAGGAGCGCGGGTTTATAAATTTTTCACTTATTCAGAAAGATAGTTATGTTGCCGAAAATGTGTTCAGAAATACAGAAAATGGTTGCCCATTTTCAAAATATAACACTTTCATAAAAAAAGTGCACTCTTGTCAAAACACCTTCATAATTTTGTTCTTGTTGTTTGAAATGTCGACAAAACCTTCACAATCTGTTGGAAATTTCAAATTTTGTTCACATTTCCTCAAATATTCTTTTCATATTTTCTGAAATGTGTTCAATGTTTCAAAAACCTATAAGCTACCATACACATACAGAAAATAACATGCAGGCGGGATTATCCTGCAATTGTAAATTGTTAAACAATCAGTGATGCGCCTACATACGCATCTGCTTGCTGCTTGTTGCTAGCAGCGCCTATGTAGCTAACAGACGTCTCAGGTTCGAGTCCTCGCGCGGCTGTTACTTCAATATTTTTTTGAAACAAGGCAAAAGATTTGCCATTTACTTCAATTTTTGCGCCCAGTCGCACGCGTCTTGTGCGGCGCGCTCGCTATTTCCCGCAAAATATGGCACATAGGAGGCCCCACCCCCGTTAAGACGTTGTACTTGTACTCGCAAGAAAAAACAGTGAGAATCAACGCGCCGAAAGCACGGCGTACTGGTCGGCACCCGCTCGACCAGTTGATTCACCGGCGGGACCCGAAGGCTGACGTACGTGTGCCTGGATCGTACATCTTCATACTAATGCGTTTATGTTTTAACCGGATACTGGCCGGCCCGTTGCGTGTGAGCGTCGTGGGCACAGGGGAAATGTCTAATCCTGCACATCTCGCCCACACGTAATGTCCTGTACTGGCGTAGTGGACTTTTATCGGCCCGGATAGAGAAATCGTTCGTACCAGAACACTGCCCGACCCATCGTGCCAGAACGCACGCGCGCAAGGATATTTTCTTGCACACCCCGGACCACATTTCTGCAGAGCTAATCCATTCCTGCGGATCGGTTTTTGCAATAGAGAAAATTCTTATTGTTTATTAAAAAAGTTAGCTGCCTAACTAAAATCCCATGTAGTATCGAATTTGTTTTCTACTATTCTTATTTTCCGCATTTTTAATTGCGGTACAATAGACGCAAGCAAAAACAAGCATTTATGTCTCTCTAGTCACATATTATCTCTTCAAATTGTATCAACTATCAAATTACAAAATAAGTAACCGAAAAGTTTTCAAATTGAATCAACTATCAAATTCGGATGTAACTTTTCGAGTAGATGATTTTTCATATAAAAAACTTTTTCATCCGAGTTAGTATGCAAAAGTAATGCCCAGTTTTTACAAATTCTCGAGAGATTTTGCAAATGAAGTCGAAATTCATATTTGCAAATTTTCCCAACAACTAGACCACATATCACATGGAAACTTATTTTCTTTTATTTTTTGACATTGTCATCATTTTCTTTTATTTTTTTTAAACTGAAAAGGCGATCCAGGGGGTAGAGTTTGAAAATTTTGCAAACAGGACATACCCCGCGCTACTACTATGGCAGACGATTAGTAGTAGCGAGGGGTAAAAAACCCCGCTACTACTATCAACTTAGTAGTAGCGCGCGTTTATAAATTTTTCACGTATTCAGAAAGATAGTTATGTTGCTGAAAATGTGTTCAGAAATACAGAAAATGGTTGCCCATTTTCAAAATATAACACTTTCATAAAAAAGTACACTCTTGTCAAAACACCTTCATAATTTTGTTCTTGTTGTTTGAAATGTCGACAAAACCTTCACAATCTGTTGGAAATTTCAAATTTTGTTCACATTTCCTCAAATATTCTTTTCGTATTTTCTGAAATGTGTTCAATGTTTCAAAAACCTATAAGCTACCATACACATACAGAAAATAACATGCAGGCGGGATTATCCTGCAATTGTAAATTGTTAAACAATCAGCGATGCGCCTACATACGCATCCTCTTGCTGCTTGTTGCTAGCAGCGCCTGTGTAGCTAACAGACGTCTCAGGTTCGAGTGCTCGCGCGGCTGTTACTTCAATATTTTTTTGAAACAAGGCAAAAGATTTGCCATTTACTTCAATTTTTGCGCCCAGTCGCACGCGTCTTGTGCGGCGCGCTCGCTATTTCCCGCAAAATATGGCACATAGGAGGTCCCACCCCCGTTAAGACGTTGTACTTGTACTCGCAAGAAAAAACAGTGAGAATCAACGCGCCGAAAGCACGGCGTACTGGTCGGCACCCGCTCGACCAGTCGATTCACCGGCGGGACCCAAAGCCTGACGTACCTGTGCCCGGATCGTACATCTTCATACTAATGCATTTTTGTTTTAACCGGAGACTCGCCGGCCCGTTGCGTGTGAGCGTCGTCGGCACAGGGGAAATGTCTTATCCTGCACATCTCACCCACACTTAATGTCCTGTACTGGCGTAGTGGACTTTTATCGGCCCGGATAGAGAAATTGTTCGTACCAGAACACTGCCTGACCCATCGTGCCAGAACGCACGCGCACAAGGATATTTTCTTGCACACCCCGGAACAAATATCTGCGGGGCTAATCCGTTCGTGCGGATCAGTTTTTGCAATAGAGAAAATTCTTATTGTTTATTAAATTTGTGCCAAAGATTAATCCGTTCGTGCGGATCAGTTTTTGCAATAGAGAAAATTCTTATTGTTTATTAAAAAAGTTAGCTGCTAACTAAAATCCCATGTAGTATCAAATTTGTTTTCTACTATTCTTACTTTCCGCATTTTTAATTGCGGTACAATAGACGCAAGCAAAAACAAGCATTTATGTCTCTCTAGTCACATATTATCTCTTCAAATTGTATCAGCTATCAAATTACAAAATAAGTAACCGAAAAGTTTTCAAATTGAATCAACTATCAAATTCGGATGTAACTTTTCGAGTAGATGATTTTTCATATAAAAAACTTTTTCATCCGAGTTAGTATGCAAATGTTATGCCCATTTTTTACAAATTCTCGAGAGATTTTGCAAATGAAGTCGAAATTTTCTTTTATTTTTTTGACATTGTCATCATTTTATTTTATTTTTTCTAAACTGAAAAGGCGATCCAGGGGGGTAGAGTTTGAAAATTTTGCAAACAGGTCATACCCCGCGCTACTACCATGGCAGACGATTAGTAGTAGCGAGGGGTAAAAACCCCCGCTACTACTATCAACTTAGTAGTAGCGCGGGTTTATAAATTTTTCACGTATTCAGAAAGATAGTTATGTTGCCGAAAATGTGTTCAGAAATACAGAAAATGGTTGCCCATTTTCAAAATATAACACTTTCATAAAAAAGTACACTCTTGTCAAAACACCTTTATAATTTTTGCTCTTGTTGTTTGAAATGTCGACAAAATCTTCACAATCTGTTGGAAATTTCAAATTTTGTTCACATTTCCTCAAATATTCTTTTCGTATTTTCTGAAATGTGTTCAATGTTTCAAAAACCTATAAGCTACCATACACATACAGAAAATAACATGCAGGCGGGATTATCCTGCAACTGTAAATTGTTAAACAATCAGTGATGCGCCATTGTACATACGCAGCAGCTTGCTGCTTGTTGCTAGTAGCACCTGTGTAGCTAACAGACGTCCCGAGTTCGAGTCCTCGCGCGGCTGTTACTTCAATATTTTTTTTTGAAACAAGGCAAAAGATTCTCCATTTACTTCAATTTTTGCGCCCAGTCACACGCGTCTTGTGCGGCGCGCTCGCTATTTGCCGCAAAATATGGCACATAGGAGGTCCCACCCTCGTTAAGATGTTGTACTTGTACTCGCAAGAAAAAGCTGTGAGAATCAACGCGCCGAAAGCACGGCGTACTGGTCGGCACCCCCTCGACTAGTCGATTCACCGGCGGGACCCAAAGCCTGACGTACCTGTGCCCGGATCGTACATCTTCATACTAATGCATTTTTGTTTTAACCGGAGACTGGGCGGCCCGTTGCGTGTGAGCGTCGTGGGCACAGGGGAATGTCTAATCCTGCACATCTCGCCCACACGTAATGTCCTGTACTGGTGTAGTGGACTTTTATCGGCCCGGATAGAGAAATCATTCGTACCAGAACACTGCCCGACCCATCGTGCCAGAACGCACGCGCGCAAGGATATTTTCTTGCACACCCCGGACCAAATTTCTGCGGAGCTAATCCGTTCGTGCGGATCGGTTTTTCCAATAGAGAAAATTCTTATTGTTTATTAAATTTGTGCCAAAGATTAATCCGTTCATGCGGATCAGTTTTTGCAATAGAGAAAATTCTTATTGTTTACTAAAAAGTTAGCTGCCTAACTAAAATCCCATGTAGTATCGAATTTGTTTTCTACTATTCTTACTTTCCGCATTTTTAATTGCGGTACAATAGACGCAAGCAAAAACAAGCATTTATGTCTCTCCAGTCACATATTATCTCTTCAAATTGTATCAGCTATCAAATTACAAAATAAGTAACCGAAAAGTTTTCAAATTGTATCAACTATCAAATTCGGATGTAACTTTTCGAGTAGATGATTTTTCATATAAAAAACTTTTTCATCCGAGTTAGTATGCAAATATTATGCCCATTTTTTACAAAACCTCGAGAGATTTTGCAAATGAATTCGAAATTCATATTTGCAAATTTTCCCAACAACTAGACCACATATCACATGGAAACTTATTTTCTTTTTTTTTTGACATTGTCATCATTTTCTTTTATTTTTTTTAAACGGAAAAGGCGATCCAGGGGGGTAGAGTTTGAAAATTTTGCAAACAGGCCATACCCCGCACTACTACCATGGCAGACGATTAGTAGTAGCGAGGGGTAAAAACCCCCGCTACTACTATCAACTTAGTAGTAGCGTGGGTTTATAAATTTTTCACGTATTCAGAAAGATAGTTATGTTGCCGAAAATGTGTTCAGAAATACAGAAAATGGTTGCCCATTTTCAAAATATAACACTTTCATAAAAAAGTACACTCTTGTCAAAACAACTTCATAATTTTTGTTCTTGTTGTTTGAAATGTCGCCAAAATCTTCACAATCTGTTGGAAATTTCAAATTTTGTTCACATTTCCTCAAATATTCTTTTCGTATTTTCCGAAATGTGTTCAATGTTTCAAAAACCTATAAGCTACCATACACATACAGAAAATAACTTGCAGGCGGGATTATCCTGCAATTGTAAATTTTTAAACAATCAGCGATGCGCCATTTTACATACGCAGCCGCTTGCTCCTTGTTGCTAGCAGCGCCTGTGTAGCTAACAGACGTCTCGGGTTCGAGTCCTCGCGCGGCTGTTACTTCAATATTTTTTTTAAACAAGGCAAAAGATTTGCCATTTACTTCAATTTTCGCGCCCAGTCGCACGTGTCTTGTGCGGCGCGCTCGCTATTTGCCGCAAAATATGGCACATAGGAGGTCCCACCCCCGTTAAGACGTTGTACTTGTACTCGCAAGAAAAAACAGTGAGAATCAACGCGCCGAAAGCACGGCGTACTGGTCGGCACCCGCTCGACTAGTCGATTCACCGACGGGACCCGAAGGCTGACGTACGTGTGCCTGGATCGTACATCTTCATACTAATGCGTTTTTGTTTTAACCGGAGAATGGCCGGCCCGTTGCGTGTGAGCGTCGTGGCCACAGGGGAAATGTCTAATCCTGCCCATCTCGCCCCCACATAATGTCCTGTACTGGCATAGTGGACTTTTATCGGCCCGGATAGAGAAATCGTTCGTACGAGAACACTGCCCGACCCATCGTGACAGAACGCACGCGCAAGGATATTTTCTTGTACACCCCGGACCAAATTTCTGCGGAGCTAATCCGTTCCTGCGGATCGGTTTTTGCAATTGAGAAAATTCTTATTGTTTATTAAATTTGTGCCAAAGATTAATCCATTCGTGCGGATCAGTTTTTGCAATAGAGAAAATTCTTATTGTTCATTAAAAAAGTTAGCTGCCTAACTAAAATCCCATGTAGTATCGAATTTGTTTTCTACTATTCTTACTTTCCGCATTTTTAATTGCGGTAATATAGACTCAAGCAAAAACAGGCATTTATGTCTCTCCAGTCACATATTATCTCTTCAAATTGTATCAACTATCAAATTACAAAATAAGTAACCGAAAAGTTTTCAAATTGTATCAACTATCAAATTCGGATGTAACTTTTCGAGTAGATGATTTTTCATATAAAAACTTTTTCATCCGAGTTACACTACTAGGGAAAAGCCTAGCAGCAGCGCGGGTTTGGGCACCCTCAGTAGCGCGGGTACCGGCGCTACTAATAAGGCGCTACAGCTAACGTGTAGCAGTAGCGCGTGTTGGCACACGCTACTGCTACACACGAATTGCTGTAGCGCGGTTTAGAAAAGGGCGCTACTGGTATTAGCTGCAGCGCCATTTTGGTGTAAGCGCTACTGGTAAGCCGGCGCTACTGCTAAATCCACCCCTCGCTACTACTAGTTTTATTAGTTTTTTTCCCTGCAGATTTGTTTTTTATTTGTTTTTTATTTGTTTTGCATTTGAATAGGCTTTATACAATAATCTTTAGCATATCATCCACATACAAATGTAATCATAGCATATACATACAATTAGTCTCATCAAATCATGTCATCATCATAATCATCATCCAACACAAAGTGGTCTCGATCTCGTCATCAATCTCGAAAATAGCGATACAAGTCTCGATTACTTGCAAATACATCGTCATCCATCTAAACAATGATATACATGAGAATAGCTATCACTTTGAGTACATGAGTTCGTATCCCACTCTCGCATTAGCGTGAACCTAAACTAAGTACTGCGTGTCGCTCGGAAACCGAAAACCCGTACACCTTGGCCTTTCACTCTGGCCACTTGTCGTATATATACTCCTGGCGTAGCACTTCTTCGCCATTTATGATCTATGCACCTGCATCGTCACATGAGTCGATGATATGCAACATATATAGTTGAGCAACACAAAGAGACAGACTTGGCAAAAATAGAAACAACATATCATAAGCATAAATAACAAAGTTCATCGTACCCAAATGACCTAACTAGAGTGATTTTCGCTAGTCGAGGAGGACGGTTTAATTACATCACAAATAAAGTTTCACCGTGCATAACTCAAAGTTTTGTCATAAAAGAAACTATGGACTAAACGGACACATTGTCATATATCGACAATCACTCCAGCATGTCGTGCCATCCATCCAAGTCAGGGAGATAGTCATCGAGCTTTGTGAAAGGCTTCATGTCGAGACGCTGAGAGGCTATCCATGTTCGGACGTCTTCCCGCGACATTTGTCCTTCTGCATGGAACATCCCTGTTTTTCCGACGACCTCATTCATGATGATTTGGGCAAGTTCGCGCTGGATGTTATAGAACTCAGCTCGAAGTCGATGATCCTCGATATCTCCTATGTCCTTTGCCCATTGCAGAATATGGGCATCGCTAGATCTAGGTGCCATGTGAAGGTTCTGGTGATCCCGTCGGTACTCCAGCATGTGGTGTAGGACATAGAATCCATCATTAAGAGAATCGTTCGGTTGCTGGATGCAGCAGAAGTCGGTCTTATGGCTGAAGGCGTGCCTGTCGCCCCTTTTCTTCTTGTCCCTAACATCTCCACCCCTTGCTTGGTAGTAAAACATAGCACCGTCGAGAACATCTTTGATGTGGGTGTAATCCTTTTTGTGAATGTTCTTCGACGAGTCCAAGTAAAGAGCGTGGGAGAATCGGGGGTAGAGGATGATGAGGACGGCGCGCCCGCCGCTGCGCAAAATAAGTACACCTCAAATTAATTAGCCTCCACCGTGCAAATGAATTATTGAAATCGAAGGAAGGATAGCAGCGCGGATGACTTACACGGGATGATAAGGCACGAGAATCGCCTCCTTGTCCTTATTGGCGAGCATGAAACTGACGATGTAATCCCTCGCGTATTCACGATGCTGTGCACAGACTCCCAAGAAGGCCTCGTGCATGTAGTACGGGTCAGCGACACAGATATGAGCTATCTGCTCAACCCTAATGATGTAGCTCATGTGCAAGGCATAAAGGCGGACAAAAGTAAAATCCAGCTTCTTCACGTGAAACATGTCGAATATGTAATCGAATCGGAGGAAGAACTTATCCGCGGGGAAGCCCTTGACGTACGACATTTGCTGCGGAACATTAACCACGTAGAGTGGGTATCCTGGATCTTTCGAGGCGATGAGGCCTTTCTCTACCCGCAGCACATCATCATGAAGTCTCCTCAGATCGCCGAATCTGGCCCGTAGCGCTGTTTTAGGTAGGATTGGTTTACCGGGGATATGCCATTTATCCGCATCGGGGATATCTACACGGTCCCGAAGCCGAGGCTGCTGAGGCGGCTGGATCATAGAATCAGCTTTTTTGCCTTTCCTCGCTCTCTTCCTAGGCTTCTTTACCACTGGATGGTCGTCAATAACACGTTGATACGGTAATTCAGGCACCGACTCATGATGCTCAAACCCTGAGGAGGCGCCAGTATAGACATACTGTTCAGCGCCATCGTCATCCTCATCCTCATCCATGGCGACGTCATCAGCCTCTAATGGAGCCACCTGCTTACCCCGTCCGCTATCACCCAACCCGACACCCGACGCTAATTGGGTAGGTGGGGTGTTGATGTTCATACCTTGCTGAGGTTGCGTGCTCGTGGGTGTGCTCCCGGCCGCCTCCAGACGAAGCAGACTCTTTGGCCACAACAGGACCCACCCATTGCAACAATCACCAAGCCGCCGCGGGGTCTCGTCGTCATCCCCCACTAGTATTAGAGGAGGCAAATTCTCGTGGCCCGGTTTGACACTGGCCACGGAAACCTTGAAGACGTTCGGGGGGATCGGCCGGCTGTGGAACAATTGTTCCTTCGGCTCCATTATCGTCCCCTTCCCCACGTCCACCTTCTGTTCGCCGATGGTGTACAATATGGTGCACGGGGTTTCGTCGGCCTGCAAATAAAAGTCTGCGACGTGAGACATCCGAAAGGCAAAAAAAATGGGAGATTATACATTTATATTGAAGGGGGCCGGTGTGGAAGATACCGTGAGGGCGTCGAGCTCAGCCAAAGAGGAGGCACCACCGAGCACGTCCGGTGCGGCAGCTGGTGCGGGAGCCGGTGCGGGAGCAGGTGCGGGAGCCGGTGCGGGAGCAGGTGCGGGAGCAGGTGCGAGAGCAGGTGCGGGAGCCGGTGCGGGAGCATGTGCTGCCAAGAAGTCAGCAAGGGGAAAGTCCTCTGCATTTTTTTGGATTTTCCCTTGTCCAAGTGTGAACGCCCGTCACCAAGGAAATAGATAAATCTGCAATCGCCTGTTTTGCGGCAGCTATCGCTGTTGCGACTGTCTGAGATGATTTCTTCTCAACCGCAATCTCAACCTTCTTGTCGATGCTTTCTTCAGTTAACCTCCGTCTTTCCTTTCTCTCCTCCATGGTCTCACGGTAGTACTTCTTCCACGTGGCGCCGTCTCCGACACCGTGCACGCGTCCATACGACGGTCGAGTATCCACCGGTTGTCGTTTCAATATGTTCAACGCCCGGTTGAATGGAGTGTCCCACTTGGGCCTCGCCAATGCCTCAGACGGAGAGTCGCGTTCGGCCGCAATCCGGCGTTGCTCTCTCTGCAAAAGGCACAATGATCGTTTACAAATATGACTAACGTGTGCAGTCGAATTGATCAGAAACTAAAATTACCAGTAGTCTCATGAACTCCGTAATGACCGGTGTTGTCTCATAAACCTTCTTCAGTGGGTCCCAACGGTGGCGGGCCCTCAGGACGTCACGCTCCTGCGGGACGGTGAAATCCGCCAAGGGGTCTGGGATGCCCAGACTCGCGGCTTCCGCGTCCTCCTTGGCCCATTTGGACCTCTTTCCGCCGTAACCACGGCTTCCGAGGTGGTGGGTCCCAATGTTCCTCTTTTGAAGCCCCTTCATGTACTTAGACTTTTCTTTGGCAGCTTCGGCCTCGCAAGCCTCCTTGAATATTTGAAACTGCTCTTCCGTGATTGTCAGACTTTCCTTTACAATCTCGGAGTAGGGTTCCCCGTCGTTGATCTTTGCTTTCACTCGATTTTTCCAGGCAGCCAACGCGTTGCTAAACTTGGTCATGGCGTGTTTGTTTATCTTCTTCATTGCCGGGTCATTGTCTGGATCTTCATAATCCTTCTCATTCCGGCCCGGGAACAAGAATATCTGGTGTAACTTCTTTAGGAGGGAGCTCCTCATATTTTCTATCTTCTTTAGATTCTCATCGTTGATGGTGGCGGTTGTCCGTATGATGCAGCCTATTTGATTGCCGTAGCACGCGCGCACTTCCTTGGGCGCCTTTGGCTCAAAATTGCCGTTGTCCACCTCCGTGACCACCAGTCTAGTAGTCCTGAGTTTGTTAGGAACCCGTTGCCTCTTCGCTTTCGGTGCTACACCGGATCCGCTCCCCGAGGCAGCACCGGTCTCAGCGCCGGTCTCGATGCCGCTCTGAATCTCAGCGCCGGTGTCAGTCTCAGCACCGGTCTGCGTATCGGTCTCAGCACCGGTCTGCGTGTCGGTCTCAGTCCCCGATGCCGGGCCCAGCAACAACATCTGTTGATCGTCGGTAAAGCTAAAAAATTCGTCTGCCGCCCGGTAGACGTCGTCGCAATCACCAGAACCCTGTCCTTCATCGTTGCTAGCCATGTTTCCTATGATTAAACCTAGTCAATTAATTCTAGACCTAATAAAATGAATAATGACATAAAAAAGGACTATTGTTTTGCAGGAATGTTGACTCCTTCTTGGTGCGGAAAATCCCGGGCACTCGATATGTCCTAGTTTGTAGCACAAGTCATGCCGAAATTCACGGGAAATTTCAGCATGACCTTTGCTAAAAAGTGGACAAATCGAGAACCTGAAATTTGCCGGAACAGAAATGAATCAACATTCCGGCAAAACATAGGCCACTCAGCATCATTCACTGGAAACAACAAAGCCACCACTTGGGCACAATCGAACAACTTCAATGAAAAGATATGACGTGACCACTTCAATGAAAAATAAAATTTGCCTAAATTCTTTTCCTTGAAAAATAGTGGTCTTTTGAAAAATCAAAAACCTTTGCCAATCTACTTAACCTAGCTTCTTAATCCAACGAACCTAATTAACCTACCTATTTAACCTAGTTAGTTAATCTAGTTTACCTAGATAATTAACCCTAATTAAACTAGTTAACACAACTAGTTCTCTGTCAAAGCCTAAAATAAATTTTTGCACTAATTAACATGGATAATTAACCTAATTAAACTAGTTAACCTGACTAGTTCTCTGTCAAAGCCCTAACTAAGTTTTTGCACTAACCTAGATAATTAACCTAATTAAACTAGTTAACCTAACTACTTCTCTATCAATGCCCTAACTAAATTTTTGCCCTAAAACCAAGATAATTAACCTAATTAAAAACTGGCTAACCTATGCATGAGAGAGAGAGGAGGGGTGGGGGCTTACAGATGATGGCTCCGGTGGTGGCGACGGAGGCAGTGTGGTGGCGAGGGAGGCAGGGGCGTCTCCGGTGACGGCGAGGGAGGCAGGGGCGTCTCCGGTGACGGTGAGGAAGGTGGCGTCGACGGCGGCTCCGGTGGCGTTGACGAGGCCGCGCGGCTCCGTGGCGTTGGGGGCGGCTCCGGTGTCGTCGACGGCGCACGGCTCTGGTGGCGCGCGTCGTCGGCGGCGGCGAAGTGTGGGGCGACGAATCGGGGAGACGGCGGCGCGCGCGGGGTGGGGTTTGAGGGATTTGGGGGAAGTGGTGGCCGGGGCGGGGGAAACGGTTTTTTGGCTAAGTCAAACTTAGCGGTAGCGCGTTTCGCAAAACGCGCTATAGCTAAGTTAGCTATAGCGCTTTCGTCAAAACGCGCTGCTGCTATAGCTAATTTCCTATTCTGTTTCTATAGCGGGGGTCTAGGGCACGCCCTGCAGCTACGTTAGCTATAGCGCCTCTTACAAACAAACGCTGCTGCTATGCCTTCCTCCGATTTTTCACTTTTTCGTTTATTTTGCTTTACATTTTATTTTTCCCTTTCTCCTTTTTCTATTTCTTTCATTTTTATTTAAATTTCTATTTGTTTATCATCTTATTTTATTTTTGTTAGTAGTAGCGCTCTTCCCTGGAAACGCGCTGCTAACTGTGATGTATCAGTAGCGCGTTTCTGCTAAGATCGCTACTGCTATGCGTAGCCTAGCATTCTACCAATGGGAATATTAGTAGTAGCGCTTTTTCTTCAACAGGCGCTACTGCTAAGTTTGTGTCTGTAACGCGGTTTCTAGTAGCTCGCTACTGCTAAATAGCACTAGCGCTGTTTTTTGAACCGCGCTGCTGTTAAGATTCTGTGTATAGCCTTTTCCCTAGTAGTGTTAGTATGCAAATGTTATGCCCATTTTTTACAAATTCTCGAGAGATTTTGCAAATGAATTCGAAATTCATATTTGCAAATTTTCCCAACAACTAGACCACATATCACATGGAAACTTATTTTCTTTTATTTTTTTGACATTTTCATCATTTTCTTTTATTTTTTTTAAACTGAAAAGGCGATCCAGGGGGGTAGAGTTTGAAAATTTTGCAAACAGGCCATACCCCGCGCTACTACCTGCTGGAATTTAGTCTATATTGGGTGGGGCAGCCCAATAACTATTTCAGAAATTCCTAATAAATCCTAGAGGCCCACTTAGCCCATTTGTGCAAGGCAAGGGATACTACTAAAGTTTAGTCCCACATTGCTAGTCTAGTGGGAGTTGGACCTCCTTATAAGGGAGGTTCTTTCCCTACTTGTACGAGCATGAGAACAAGAGGGACATCCACGCGCGCTCCTCCTCCTCCGCCGCCCGCCTCGCCTCGCCTCGTCACGCCGCGCCGCGGGTTGCGGGAATGAGCCGAGCCGATGTCTAATTTTTGTCACGCACTACGGGTATACGAAAGGTCACTTGGGAGTTCTCTGCGCTGCTGTTGTCTTCCTCATCCCGGCTTGCGGCATGCACCGCGAGTCGGGACAGTAGGCCTCCGGAACCGCACCTTTTGAGTCCTGTACGGGAGAAGGGTGATAAGGTTTTTGGGGAGCGCTCTGCGCGACTACTGGCTGCTTCATCACGGACGATCCGGTCGCCGACGACTACTTCCCCGACGACGACTTCTTCCCTGACGTCGACAACCTCCTCGACGACATGGCTGGCGAGGACACCGACCCCAAGTCCAGTGCTACTGCTGCTGCTGTCCCGTATGTCTTCTTCTTTCTGTCACATGTTCTGTCACATGTCCTGCCACAGTTACCTCTACTAGTACTTGCCCTACATATGTTAGATTCTACTTCATATATGCAACTAGTTCTACTGTCTGCTATAGATATCTTAGGCTACGGTTCATATATGCAGAAGCTATTTACCTTCACTCTGTCAGAACGCATGACTTGCTTTATCTCTATTATTTTAGTCATGTTTTATCTACTATTTCTGTTTATAAAATCATTCTATAAATTGCTCATATTTCCAACAATCCAAAAACCTTATTATAGGCAATTTACCTCGAATGGTTTTGCTGCTTCCATGAGACCTCCTATGTTTGAGGGTATCCACTATAAGAGGTGGCGCGTGAGAGCAGTCTTATGGTTTCAAACCATGAGTTGCTATGACGCCACGCTTGGCAAACCTGAAGGAGAGCTTGATGCTCAACAAGCACAAGCTTTTCAGAAAATGGATACTCTGTTTAAGGCTGCTCTCTTGAGTGTTCTTGGAGAGAACATAGTTGATGCTTATGCGTCAATTGATAATGGAAAAGATATGTGGGATGCACTCGAGGCCAAGTTTGGGGTCTCGGATGCTGGCACTGAGCTGTACATCATGGAGCAATTCTATGATTACAGGATTACTGAAGAGCGCTCCGTGGTTGAGCAAGCTCATGAGATACAGTCGTTTGCTAGAGAACTTGAGCACTTCAGTTGTACGCTACCGGACAAGTTTGTTGCCGGGGGTATCATCACTAAGCTTCCTCCTTCGTGGAGGAACTTTGCTACCTTACTGAAGCATAAGAGGCAGGAGTTTTCCGTACCGGATCTCATTGGCACTCTTGATGTGGAAGAAAAGGCGAGAGCAAAGGACACACGTGCTCGAAGTATTGAGGGAGGATCTAGTGCCAATGTGGTACAGAAGCAGAACTTCCAGCCCCACAAGTTCAAGAACAAGGGCAAGTTTGATGGTAAAGCAAAGTTTGATGGGAAGAACAAGGCTGTGCAACACACGAACTTCAAGAAGAAGAATGGCAAGAAGAAAGGTGCTTGTCATGTGTGTGGAGATCCTGATCATTGGGCTCCTAGTTGCCCCAATCGCTATGACAAGCGTCATCCTGGGAAAGGCGGCAAGACCGCTAATGTTGTTATCGGAGACATTGACATGAAGGATGCTGGGTATGGTATATTTCCCACTATTCTTTCAGTATGTCATTCTCCTGATTGGTTAATTGACACGGGTGCTAATGTGAATGTATGCGGTGATATTTCCATGTTTTCGTCTTATCAGACCGCAGGGACTTCAACCGTGCTGATGGGCAACGGTTCAAGTGCTTCTATTCGTGGTGTTGGCACGGTCGATCTGAAGTTTACTTCGGGAAAGATCGTGCGGCTGAAGAACGTGCATTATGTCCCCTCCGTCAATAAAAATCTTGTTAGCGGATCTCTTCCGTGTAGAGATGGCTACAAGCTTGTCTTTGAGTCGAATAAATTTGTAATATCCAAGTATGGAACCTTTGTCGGTAAAGGCTATGAGTCAGGAGGCCTGTTTCATTTATCCTTATCAGACGTTTGCAATAAAGTTGTTAATCATATTTGCAACAATAGTGAATCAAATGTGTGGCATTCACGACTTTGTCATGCTAACTTTGGTTGCATGTCGCGACTAGCGAAATTGCACTTAATCCCTAGTTTCACCACCGTTAAGGGATCTAAGTGTCAAGTGTGTGTGCAAGCTAAGCAACCTCGTAAACCTCACGTGACTGCGGAGACGAGAAATCTTGCACCACTAGAACTTATACATTCAGATCTATGTGAAATGAATGGTGTTTTGACAAAAGGTGGAAAGAAATATTTCATGATGTTAATTGACGACTCCACTAGATACTGCTGTGTGTATCTTTTGAAATCTAAGGATGAGGCTTTGAACTTTTTCAAGATCTATAAAGCTGAAGTGGAAAACCAACTCGATCGAAAAATCAAGAGGCTTAGGTCCAACCGTGGTGGAGAGTATTTTTCCAATGAGCTTGATGCTTTTTGTGCGGAACATGGTATAATCCATGAGAGGACGCCTCCCTACTCACCTCAGTCAAATGGGGTGGCCGAAAGAAAGAACCGTACTCTAACTGATTTGGTTAACGCCATGTTAGACACATCGGGTCTCTCCAAGGCATGGTGGGGGGAGGCGATATTGATAGCATGTCATGTCCTAAATCGAGTCCCCACAAAGAACAAAGAGATAACTCCATTCGAGGAATGGGAGAAGAAAATGTTAAAACTCTCTTATCTGCGAACATGGGGTTGTTTGGCGAAAGTCAATGTTCCAATTCCAAAGAAGCGGAAGCTTGGACCAAAGACTGTGGATTGTGTTTTCCTGGGATATGCTTTTCATAGCATTGGCTATAGATTCTTGGTTGTAAAATCTGAGGTACCGGACATGCACGTTGGTACGATCATGGAGTCGAATGATGCGACTTTCTTTGAAGATATCTTTCCCATGAAGGATATGGCTACCTCATCTAATCAGGAGATGCCTAGTTCATCGAATCAGGAACCAGTTACAATTACTGAACTTGCCATTTCGATGGAACACTTTGAAAGTCCTGTGGAGGAGAACAATGAAGTTCCTACTAGAAGCAAGAGACAGAGGACTGCAAAGTCCTTTGGTGGTGATTTTCTTGTGTATCTCATAGATGATACTCCCAGTTCTATCTCAGAGGCCTATGCATCTGAAGATGCTGACTACTGGAAGGAAGCAGTTCATAGCGAGATGGATTCCATCTTGGCGAATGAAACTTGGGAGATAACTGATCGTCCTTATGGGTGCAAACCTATAGGATGCAAATGGGTATTCAAGAAGAAGCTTAGGCCTGATGGTACTATCGAAAAGTACAAGGCTAGGCTCGTGGCTAAGGGTTATACCCAAAAGGAAGGTGAAGACTTCTTTGATACTTACTCACCTGTGGCTCGACTGACCACTATTCGAGTTCTACTTTCACTAGCTGCCTCACATGGTCTTCTCGTTCATCAAATGGATGTTAAGACTACTTTCCTAAATGGAGAGTTGGATGAGGAAATTTATATGGAACAACCAGATGGGTTTGTAATAGATGGTCAGGAAGGGAAAGTGTGCAAGTTGCTGAAGTCTTTGTACGGACTCAAGCAAGCACCCAAACAGTGGCATGAGAAGTTTGAAAGAACTTTAATAGCCGCAGGCTTTGTTGTGAACGAAGCTGACAAATGTGTGTACTATCGCCATGGTGGGGGCGAGGGAGTTATGCTTTGCTTGTATGTTGATGACATACTGATTTTCGGAACAAATCTGAATGTTATTAAGGAGGTCAAGGATTTCCTATCTCGTTGTTTTGAGATGAAGGATTTAGGAGTAGCTGATGTCATTCTGAACATCAAGTTGTTGAGAGATGATGATGGTGGGATTACATTGCTTCAATCTCACTATGTAGAAAAGATCTTGAGTCCCTTTGGCTATAGTGACTGCAAGCCCTCTCCAACACCATATGATGCTAGCGTGCTGCTTCGAAAGAATCGAAGAATTGCTAGAGATCAATTGAAGTATTCTCAGATTATTGGCTCGCTTATGTACTTAGCCAGTGCTACAAGACCTAACATCTCTTTTGCTGTTAGCAAGCTGAGCCGATTTGTCTCAAAACCGGGAGATGTGCATTGGAAAGCTCTAGAGAGAGTTTTGCGTTATTTGAAAGGCACTGTAAATTATGGAATTCACTACACTGGGCACCCAAAGGTGCTTGAAGGGTATAGTGAGTCAAACTGGATCTCAGATGCTGATGAGATAAAGGCCACGAGCGGATATGTGTTCACTCATGGAGGTGGCGCTGTTTCTTGGAAGTCTTGCAAGCAGACCATCTTAACGAGGTCAACTATGGAAGGAGAACTCACAGCACTAGATACAGCTACGGTCGAAGCAGATTGGCTTCGCCGGCTCTTGAATGACTTGCCGGTTGTTGAGAAACCTGTACCGGGTATCCTTATGAACTGTGACAATCAAACTGTGATCACGAAAGTGAACAGCTCTAAGGATAACATGAAGTCATCAAGACACGTTCAGAGAAGGTTAAAGTCTGTCAGAAAAATGAGAAACTCCGGAGTTATTGCACTGGATTATATCCAAACGTCTAAAAATCTGGCAGATCCTTTTACTAAGGGTTTATCACGTAATGTGATAGATAATGCATCAAGGGAGATGGGTATGAGACCCACAATATGAGTTGTTCACAGTGGTAACCTATTCTTTGTGATCGGAGATCCCGTGAATTAGATGTGGAAGACAAGCTGTTGGTCAACTGAGAGGAGAGTATCCTTACTATTCACAATACCACTCCATGAAGATGCAATACTCTCCTAATCTGCATGGCAGGTTGATGTATATCTTAATGTGTTCTAAGTGGCTCTTTGAAGCAGAGATGTTGTCCTGCAGAACATCTTTTGAAGAACACACCTATATGAGTCTGATTGTCAAACGTCGCAATCTATGAGAGTAGGGTTCTCTCTAGTAAACTCATGAAAGGTCACGGAGTATGACGCATAAGCTCCACCCGCGGGGAAGACCCACGGTAGCCACGTATCGGTCAAGGCTTTATGTGAAGCTAGATTCGCAGAAAACTTGCAGTTCAAGGCCCAGTCCACTGTTCAAGTTGCTTACTAGTGTAGCATAGAGTTCTAGGTGGAAGTTCAACTTAACAGTCTCCACTGCAGTACCGGTATATAAAACAGTGTTTTGGAACCAAAGGCAAATTTCTGTGTGCCTCTGGGATCTGGTGGGGGATTGCTGGAATTTAGTCTATATTGGGTGGGGCAGCCCAATAACTATTTCAGAAATTCCTAATAAATCCTAGAGGCCCACTTAGCCCATTTGTGCAAGGCAAGGGATACTACTAAAGTTTAGTCCCACATTGCTAGTATAGTGGGAGTTGGACCTCCTTATAAGGGAGGTTCTTTCCCTACTTGTACGAGCATGAGAACAAGAGGGACATCCACACGCGCTCCTCCTCCTCCGCCGCGGGTTGCGGGAATGAGCCGAGCCGATGTCTAATTTTTGCCACGCACTACGGGTATACGAAAGTTTTGCGGCAGTGGACAATTAGTTCGCATCCATCTCTTGTGTCTATATAAGAGAGGTCGCTCCTCTCCAGAGAGACACATCAGAAGGTCCTCTTCCTCTCGCCTCACAAGTTCCATTCTCTGCGCTGCTGTTGTCTTCCTCATCCCGGCTTGCGGCATGCACCGCGAGTCGGGACAGTAGGCCTCCGGAACCGCACCTTTTGAGTCCTGTACGGGAGAAGGGTGATAAGGTTTTTGGGGAGCGCTCTGCGCGACTACTGGCTGCTTCATCACGGACGATCCGGTCGCCGACGACTACTTCCCCGACGACGACTTCTTCCCTGACGTCGACAACCTCCTCGACGACATGGCTGGCGAGGACACCGACCCCAAGTCCAGTGCTACTGCTGCTGCTGTCCCGTATGTCTTCTTCTTTCTGTCACATGTTCTGTCACATGTCCTGCCACAGTTACCTCTACTAGTACCTGCCCTACATATGTTAGATTCTACTTCATATATGCAACTAGTTCTACTGTCTGCTATAGATATGTTAGGCTACGGTTCATATATGCAGAAGCTATTTACCTTCACTCTGTCAGAACGCATGACTTGCTTTATCTCTATTATTTTAGTCATGTTTTATCTACTATTTCTGTTTATAAAATCATTCTATAAATTGCTCATATTTCCAACACTACCATGGCAGACGATTAGAAGTAGCGAGGGGTAAAAACCCCCGCTACTACTATCAACTAAGTAGTAGCGCGGGTTTATAAATTTTTCACGTATTCAGAAAGATAGTTATGTTGCTGAAAATGTGTTCAGAAATACAGAAAATGGTTGCCCATTTTCAAAATATAACACTTTCATAAAAAAGTACACTCTTGTCAAAACACCTTCATAATTTTTGTTCTTGTTGTTTGAAATGTCGACAAAATCTTCACAATCTGTTGGAAATTTCAAATTTTGTTCACATTTCCTCAACTATTATTTTCGTATTTTCCGAAATGTGTTCAATGTTTCAAAAACCTATAAGCTACCATACACATACAGAAAATAACATGCAGGCGGGATTATCCTGCAATTGTAAATTGTTAAACAATCAGCGATGCGCCATTGTACATACGCAGCCGCTTGCTGCTTGTTGCTAGCAGCGCCTGTGTAGCTAACAGACGTCTCGGGTTCGAGTCCTCGCGCGGCTGTTACTTCAATATTTTTTTTGAAACAAGGCAGAAGATTTGCCATTTACTTCAATTTTTGCGCCCAGTCGCACGCGTCTTGTGCGGCGCGCTCGCTATTTGCCGCAAAATATGGCACATAGGAGGTCCCACCCCCGTTAAGACGTTGTACTTGTACTCGCAAGAAAAAACAGTGAGAATCAACGCGCTGAAAGCACGGCGTACTGGTCGGCACCCGCTCAACTAGTCGATTCACCGGCGGGACCCGAAGGCTGACATACCTGTGCCCGGATCGTACATCTTCATACGAATGCGTTTTTGTTTTAACCAGAGACTGGCCGGCCCGTTGCGTGTGAGCGTCGTGGCCACAGGGGAAATGTCTAATCCTGCACATCTCGCCCACACGTAATGTCCTGTACTAGCGTAGTGGGCTTTTGTCGGCCCGGATAGAGAAATCGTTCATACCAGAACACTGCCCGACCCATCGTGCCAGAACGCGCACGCGCAAGGATATTGTCTTGCAGACCCCGGACCAAATTTCTGCGGAGCTAATCCGTTCGTGCGGATCGGTTTTTGCAATAGAGAAAATTCTTATTGTTTATTAAATTTGTGCCAAAGATTAATCAGTTCGTGCGGATCTGTTTTTGCAATAGAGAAAATTCTTATTGTTTACTAAAAGAGTTAGCTGCCTAACTAAAATCCCATGTAGTATCGAATTTGTTTTCTACTATTCTTACTTTCCGCATTTTTAATTGCGGTACAATAGACGCAAGCGAAAACAAGCATTTATGTCTCTCCAGTCACATATTATCTCTTCAAATTGTATCAGCTATCAAATTACAAAATAAGTAACCGAAAGGTTTTCAAATTGAATCAACTATCAAATTCGGATGTAACTTTTCGAGTAGATGATTTTTCATATAAAAAACTTTTTCATCCGAGTTAATATGCAAAAGTTATGCCCATTTTTTACAAATTCTCGAGAGATTTTGAAAATTAAGTCGAAATTCATATTTGCAAATTTTCCCAACAACTAGACCACATATCACATGGAAACTTATTTTCTTTTATTTTTTGACATTTTCATCATTTTCTTTTATTTTTTTAAACTGAAAAGGCGATCCAGGGGTAGAGTTTAAAATTTTTGCAAACAGGCCATACCCCGCGCTACTACCATGGCAGACGATTAGTAGTAGCGAGCGGTAAAAACCCCTGCTACTACTATCAACTAAGTAGTAGCGCGGGTTTATAAATTTTTCACGTATTCAGAAAGATAGTTATGTTGCCGAAAATGTGTTCTGAAATACAGAAAATGGTTGCCCATTTTAAAAATATAACACTTTCATAAAAAAGTACACTCTTGTTAAAACAACTTCATAATTTTTGTTCTTGTTGTTTGAAATGTCGACAAAATCTTCACAATCTGTTGGAAATTTCAAATTTTGTTCACATTTCCTCAAATATTCTTTTCGTATTTTCCGAAATGTGTTCAATGTTTCAAAAACCTATAAGCTACCATACACATACAGAAAATAACTTGCAGGCGGGATTATCCAGCAATTGTAAATTGTTAAACAATCAGCGATGCGCCATTGTACATACGCAGCCGCTTGCTCCTTGTTGCTAGCAGCGCTTGTGTAGCTAACAGACGTCTCGGGTTCGAGTCCTCGCGCGGCTGTTACTTCAATATTTTTTTTGAAACAAGGCAAAAGATTTGCCATTTACTTCAATTTTTGCGCCCAGTCGCACGCATCTTGTGCGGCGCGCTCGCTATTTACCGCAAAATATGGCACATAGGAGGTCCCACCCCGTTAAGACGTTGTACTTGTACTCGCAAGAAAAAACAGTGAGAATCAACACGCCGAAAGCACGGCGTACTGGTCGGCACCCGCTCGACCAGTCGATTCACCGGCGGGACCCGAAGCCTGACGTACCTGTGCCCGGATCGTACATCTTCATACTAATGCGTTTTTGTTTTAACCGGAGACTGGCCGGCCCGTTGCGTGTGAGCGTCGTGGGCACAGGGGAAATGTCTAATCCTGCACATCTCGCCCACACGTAATGTTCCGTACTGGCGTAGTGGACTTTTATCGGCCCGGATAGAGAAATCGTTCGTACCAGAACACTGCCCGACCCATCGTGCCAGAACGCACGCGCACAAGGATATTTTCTTGCACACCCCGGACCAAATTTCTGCGAAGCTAATCCGTTCGTGCGGATCGGTTTTTGCAATAGAGAAAATTCTTATTGTTTATTAAATTTGTGCCAAAGATTAATCCGTTCGTGCGGATCAGTTTTTGCAATAGAGAAAATGCTTATTGTTTATTAAAAAAGTTAGCTGCCTAACTAAAATCCCATGTAGTATCGAATTTGTTTTCTACTATTCTTACTTTCTGCATTTTTAATTGCGGTACAATAGACGCAAGCAAAAACAAGTATTTATGTCTCTCCAGTCACATATTATCTCTTCAAATTGTATCAACTATCAAATTACAAAATAAGTAACCAAAAAGTTTTCAAATTGTATCAACTATCAAATTCGGATGTAACTTTTCGAGTAGATGATTTTTCATATAAAAAACTTTTTCATCCGAGTTAGTATGCAAATGTTATGCCCATTTTTTACAAATTCTCGAGAGATTTTGCAAATGAATTCGAAATTCATATTTGCGAATTTTCCCAACAACTAGACCACATATCACATGGAAACTTATTTCCTTCTTATTTTTTGACATTGTCATCATTTTCTTTTATTTTTCTTAAACTGAAAAGGCGATCTAGGGGGGTAGAGTTTCAAAATTTTGCAAACAGGCCATACCCCGCGCTACTACCATGGCAGACGATTACTAGTAGCGAGGGGTAAAAACCCCTGCTGCTACTATCAACTTAGTAGTAGCGCGGGTTTATAAATTTTTCACGTATTCAGAAATATAGTTATGTTGCCGAAAATGTGTTCAGAAATACAGAAAATGGTTGCCCATTTTCAAAATATAACACTTTCATAAAAAAGTACACTCTTGTCAAAACACCTTCATAATTTTTGTTTTTGTATTTGAAATGTCGACAAAATCTACACAATCTGTTGGAAATTTCAAATTTTGTTCACATTTCCTCAACTATTCTTTTTGTATTTTTCGAAATGTGTTCAATGTTGCAAAAACCTATAAGCTACCATACACATACAGAAAATAACATGCAGGCGGGATTATCCTGCAATTGTAAATTGTTAAACAATCAGCGATGCGCCATTGTACATACGCAGCCGCTTGCTGCTTGTTGCTAGCAGCGCCTGTGTAGCTAACAGACGTCTCGGGTTCGAGTCCTCGCGCGGCTGTTACTTCTATTTTTTTTGAAACAAGGCAAAAGATTTGCCATTTACTTCAATTTTTGCGCCCAGTCGCACGCGTCTTGTGCGGCGCGCTCGCTATTTGCCGCAAAATATGGCACATAGGAGGTCCCACCCCCGTTAAGACGTTGTACTTGTACTCGCAAGAAAAAAAAGTGAGAATCAACGCGCCGAAAGCACGGCGTACTGGTCGGCACCCACTCGACCAGTCGATTCACCGGCGGGACCCGAAGCCTGACGTACCTGTGCCCGGATCGTACATCTTCATACTAATGCGTTTTCGTTTTAACCGAAGACTGGCCGGCCCGTTGCGTGTGAGCGTCGTGGGCACAGGGGAAATGTCTAATCCTGCACATCTCGCCCACACGTAATGTCTTGTACTAGCGTAGTGGACTTTTATCGGCCCGGATAGAGAAATCGTTCATACCAGAACACTGCCCGACCCATCGTGCCAGAACGCACGCGCAAGGATATTGTCTTGCACACCCCGGACCAAATTTCTGCGGAGCTAATCCGTTCGTGCGGATCGGTTTTTGCAATAGAGAAAATTCTTATTGTTTATTAAATTTGTGCCAAAGATTAATCAGTTCGTGCGGATCAGTTTTTGCAATAGAGAAAATTCTTATTGTTTACTAAAAGAGTTAGCTGCCTAACTAAAATCCCATGTAGTATCGAATTTGTTTTCTACTATTCTTACTTTCCGCATTTTTAATTGCGGTACAATAGACGCAAGCAAAAACAAGCATTTATGTCTCTCCAGTCACATATTATCTCTTCAAATTGTATCAGCTATCAAATTACAAAATAAGTAACCGAAAGGTTTTCAAATTGAATCAACTATCAAATTCGGATGTAACTTTTCGAGTAGATGATTTTTCATATAAAAAACTTTTTCATCCGAGTTAATATGCAAAAGTTATGCCCATTTTTTACAAATTCTCGAGAGATTTTGCAAATTAAGTCGAAATTCATATTTGCAAATTTTCCCAACAACTAGACCACATATCACATGGAAACTTATTTTCTTTTATTTTTTGACATTTTCATCATTTTATTTTATTTATTTTTAAACTGAAAAGGCGATCCAGGGGGGTAGAGTTTAAAATTTTTGCAAACAGGCATACCCCGCGCTACTACTATGGCAGACGATTAGTAGTAGCGAGGGGTAAAAACCGCCGCTACTACTATCAACTTAGTAGTAGCGTGGGTTTATAAATTTTTCACGTATTCAGAAAGAAAGTTATATTGCCGAAAATGTGTTCAGAAATACAGAAAATGGTTGCCAATTTTCAAAATATAACACTTCCATAAAAAAGTACACTCTTGTCAAAACACCTTCATAATTTTTGTTCTTTTTGTTTGAAATGTCGACAAAATCTTCACAATCTGTTGGAAATTTCAAATTTTGTTCACATTTCCTCAAATATTCTTTTCGTATTTTCCGAAATGTGTTCAATGTTTCAAAAACCTATAAACTACCATACACATACAGAAAATAACATGCAGGCGGGATTATCCTGCAATTGTAAATTGTTAAACAATCAGCGATGCGCCATTGTACATACGCAGCCGCTTGCTGCTTGTTGCTAGCAGCGCCTGTGTAGCTAACAGACGTCTCGGGTTCGAGTCCTCGCGCGGCTGTTACTTCAATATTTTTTTTGAAACAAGGCAAAAGATTTGCCATTTACTTCAATTTTTGCGCCCAGTCGCACGCGTCTTGTGCGGCGCGCTTGCTATTTGCCGCAAAATATGGCACATAGGAGGTCCCACCCCCGTTAAGACGTTGTACTTGTACGCGCAAGAAAAAAGAGTGAGAATCAACGTGCCGAAAGCAAGGCGTACTGGTCGACACCCGCTCGACCAGTCGATTCACCGGCGGGACCCGAAGCCTGACGTACCTGTGCCCGGATCGTACATCTTCATACTAATGCGTTTTTGTTTTAACCGGAGACTGGCCGGCTTGTTGCGTGTGAGCGTCGTGGGCACAGGGGAAATGTCTAATCCTGCACATCTCGCCCACAGGTAATGTCCTGTACTGGCGTAGTGGACTTTTATCGGCCCGGATAGAGAAATTGTTCGTACCAGAACACTGCCCGACCCATCGTGCCAGAATGCACGCGCAAGGATATTGTCTTGCACACCCCGGGCCAAATTTCTGCGGAGCTAATCCGTTCGTGCGGATCGGTTTTTGCAATAGAGAAAATTCTTATTGTTTATTAAATTTGTGCCAAAGATTAATCAGTTCGTGCGGATCAGTTTTTGCAATAGAGAAAATTCTTATTGTTTACTAAAAGAGTTAGCTGCCTAACTAAAATCCCATGTAGTATCGAATTTGTTTTCTACTATTCTTACTTTCCGCATTTTTAATTGCGGTACAATAGACGCAAGCAAAAACAAGCATTTATGTCTCTCCAGTCGCATATTATCTCTTCAAATTGTATCAGCTATCAAATTACAAAATAATTAACCGAAAAGTTTTCATATTGAATCAACTATCAAATTCGGATGTAACTTTTCGAGTAGATGATTTTTCATATAAAAAAAATTTTCATCCGAGTTAATATGCAAAAGTTATGCCCATTTTTTACAAATTCTCGAGAGATTTTGCAAATTAAGTCGAAATTCATATTTGCAAATTTTCCCAACAACTAGACCACATATCACATGGAAACTTATTTTCTTTTATTTTTTGACATTTTCATCATTTTCTTTTATTTATTTTTTAAACTGAAAAGGCGATCCAGGGGGTAGAGTTTAAAATTTTTGCAAACAGGCATACCCCGCGCTACTACTATGGCAGACGATTAGTAGTAGCGAGGGGTAAAAACCCCCGCTACTACTATCAACTTAGTAGTAGCGTGGGTTTATAAATTTTTCACGTATTCAGAAAGAAAGTTAGGTTGCCGAAAATGTGTTCAGAAATACAGAAAATGGTTGCCAATTTTCAAACTATAACACTTTCATAAAAAAGTACACTCTTGTCAAAACACCTTCATAATTTTTGTTCTTTTTGTTTGAAATGTCGACAAAATCTTCACAATCTGTTGGGAATTTCAAATTTTGTTCACATTTCCTCAAATATTCTTTTTGTATTTTCCGAAATGTGTTCAATGTTTCAAAAACCTATAAGCTACCATACACATACAGAAAATAACATGCAGGCGGGATTATCCTGCAATTGTAAATTGTTAAACAATCAGCGATGCGCCATTGTACATACGCAGCCGCTTGCTGCTTGTTGCTAGCAGCGCCTGTGTAGCTAACAGACTTTTTGGGTTCGAGTCCTCGCGCGGCTGTTACTTCAATATTTTTTTTTGAAACAAGGCAAAAGATTTCCATTTACTTCAATTTTTGCGCCCAGTCGCACGCGTCTTGTGCGGCGCACTCGCTATTTGCCGCAAAATATGGCACATAGGAGGTCCCACCCCCGTTAAGACATTGTACTTGTACTCGCAAGAAAAAACAGTGAGAATCAACGCGCCGAAAGCACGGCGTACTGGTCGGCACCCGATCGACCAGTCGATTCACCGGCGGGACCCGAAGCCTGACGTACCTGTGCCCGGATCGTACATCTTCATACTAATGCGTTTTTGTTTTAACCGGAGACTGGTCGGCCCGTTGCGTGTGAGCGTCGTGGGCATAGGGGAAATGTCTAATCCTGCACATCTCGCCCACACGTAATGTCCTGTACTGGCGTAGTGGACTCTTATCGGCCCCGATAGAGAAATCGTTCGTACCAGAACACTGCCCGACCCATCGTGCCAGAACACTGCCCGACCCATCGTGCCAGAACGCACGCGCGCAAGGATATTTTCTTGCACACCCCGGACCAAATTTCTGCGGAGCTAATCCATTCGTGCGGATCGGTTTTTGCAATAGAGAAAATTCTTATTGTTTATTAAATTTGTGCCAAAGATTAATCCGTTCGTGTGGATCAGTTTTTGCAATAGAGAAAATTCTTATTGTTTATTAGAAAAGTTAGCTGCCTAACTAAAATCCCATGTAGTATGAAATTTGTTTTCTACTATTCTTACTTTCCGCATTTTTAATTGCGGTACAATAGACGCAAGCAAAAACAAGCATTTATGTCTCTCCAGTCACATATTATCTCTTCAAATTGTATCAACTATCAAATTACAAAATAAGTAACCGAAAAGTTTTCAAATTGAATCAACTATCAAATTCGGATGTAACTTTTCGAGTAGATGATTTTTCATATAAAAAAACTTTTTCATCCGAGTTAGTATGCAAATGTTATGCCCATTTTTTACAAATTCTCGAGAGATTTTGCAAATGAAGTCGAAATTCATATTTGCAAATTTTCCCAACAACTAGACCACATATCACATGGAAACTTATTTTCTTTTATTTTTTGACATTTTCATCATTTTCTTTTATTTTTTTTAAAACTGAAAGGCGATCCTGGGGGGTAGAGTTTAAAAATTTTGCAAACAGGCCATACCCCGCGCTACTACTATGGCAGACGATTAGTAGTAGCGAGGGGTAAAAACCCCCGCTACTACTATCAACTTAGTAGTAGCGCGGGTTTATAAATTTTTCACGTATTCAGAAAGAAAGTTATGTTGCCGAAAATGTGTTCAGAAATACAGAAAATGGTTGCCCATTTTCAAAATATAACACTTTCATAAAATAGTACACTCTTGTCAAAACACCTTCATAATTTTTGTTCTTGTTGTTTGAAATGTCGACAAAATCTTCACAATCTGTTGGAAATTTCAAATTTTGTTCACATTTCCTCAAATATTCTTTTCGTATTTTCCGAAATGTGTTCAATGTTTCAAAAACCTATAAGCTACCATACACATACAGAAAATAACATGCAGGCGGGATTATCCTGCAACTGTAAATTGTTAAACAATCAGCGATGCGCCATTGTACATACGCAGCCGCTTGCTGCTTGTTGCTAGCAGCGCCTGTGTAGCTAACAGACGTCTCGGGTTCGAGTCCTCGCGCGGCTGTTACTTCAATATTTTTTTGAAACAAGGCAAAAGATTTGCCATTTACTTCAATTTTTGCGCCCAGTCGCACGCGTCTTGTGCGGCGCGCTCGCTATTTCCCGCAAAATATGGCACATAGGAGGTCCCACCCCCGTTAAGACGTTGTACTTGTACTCGCAAGAAAAAATAGTGAGAATCAACGCGCCGAAAGCACGGCGTACTGGTCGGCACCCCTGGACCAGTCGATTCACCGGCGGGACCCGAAGCCTGGCGTACCTGTGCCCGGATCGTACATCTTCATACTAATGCGTTTTTGTTTTAACCGGAGACTGGCCGGCCCGTTGCGTGTGAGCGTCGTGGGCACCAGGGAAATGTCTAATCCTGCACATCTCGCCCACACGTAATGTCATGTACTGGCGTAGTGGACTTTTATCAGCCCGGATAGAGAAATCGTTCGTACTAGAACACTGCCTGACCCATCGTGCCAGAACGCACGCGCGCAAGGATATTTTCTTGCACACCCCGGACCAAATTTCTGCGGAGCTAATCCGTTCGTGCGGATCGGTTTTTGCAATAGAAAAAAAAATTATTGTTTATTAAATTTGTGCTAAAGATTAATCCGTTCGTGCGGATCAGTTTTTGCAATAGAGAAAATTCTTATTGTTTATTAAAAAAGTTAGCTGCCTAACTAAAATCCCATGTAGTATCGACTTTGTTTTCTACTATTCTTACTTTCCGCATTTTTAATTGCGGTACCATAGACGCAAGCAAAAACAAGCATTTATGTCTCTCCAGTCACATATTATCTCTTCAAATTGTATCAGCTATCAAGTTACAAAATAAGTAACCGAAAAGTTTTCAAATTGAATCAACTATCAAATTTGGATGTAACTTTTCGAGTAGATGATTTTTCATATAAAAAACTTTTTCATCCGAGTTAATATGCAAAAGTTATGCCCATTTTTTACAAATTCTCGAGAGATTTTGCAAATGAAGTCGAAATTCATATTTGCAAATTTGCTCAACAACTAGACCACATATCACATGGAAACTTATTTTCTTTTATTTTTTGACATTTTCATTATTTTCTTTTATTTTTTTTAAAACTGAAAAGGCGATCCAGGGGGGTAGAGTTTAAAAATTTTGCAAACAGGCCATACCCCGCGCTACTACTATGGCAGATGATTAGTAGTAGCGAGGGGTAAAAACCCCCGCTACTACTATCAACTTAGTAGTAGCGCGGGTTTATAAATTTTTCACGTATTCAGAAAGATAGTTATGTTGCCGAAAATGTGTTCAGAAATACAGAAAATGGTTGCCCATTTTCAAAATATAACACTTTCATAAAAAAGTACACTCTTGTCAAAACACCTTCATAATTTTTGTTCTTGTTGTTTGAAATGTCGACAAAATCTTCACAATTTGTTGGAAATTTCAAATTTTGTTCACATTTCCTCAAATATTCTTTTCGTATTTTCCGAAATGTGTTCAATGTTTCAAAAACCTATAAGCTACCATACACATACAGAAAATAACATGCAGGCGGGATTATCCTGCAATTGTAAATTGTTAAACAATCAGCGATGCGCCATTGTACATACGCAGCCGCTTGCTGCTTGTTGCTAGCAGCGCCTGTGTAGCTAACAGACGTCTCGGGTTCGAGTCCTCGCGCGGCTGTTACTTCAATATATTTTTTGAAACAAGGCAAAAGATTTGCCATTTACTTCAATTTTTGCGCCCAGTCGCACGCGTCTTGTGCGGCGCGCTCGCTATTTGCCGCAAAATATAACACATAGGAGGTCCCACCCCCGTTAAGACGTTGTACTTGTACTCGCAAGAAAAAACAGTGAGAATCAACGCGCCGAAAGCACGGCGTACTGGTCGGCACCCGCTCGACCAGTCGATTCACCGGCGGGACCCGAAGCCTGACGTACCTGTGCTCGGATCGTACATCTTCATACTAATGCGTTTTTGTTTTAACCGGAGACTGGCCGGCCCGTTGTGTGTGAGCGTCGTGGGCACAGGAGAAATATCTAATCTTGCGCATCTCGCCCACACGTAATGTCCTGTACTGGCATAGTGGACTTTTATCGGCCCGGATAGAGAAATCGTTCGTACCAGAACACTGCCCGACTCATCATGCCAGAACGCACGCGCGCAAGGATATTTTCTTGCACACCCAGGACCAAATTTCTGCGGAGCTAATCCGTTCGTGTGGATCGGTTTTTGCAATAGAGAAAATTCTTATTGTTTATTAAATTTGTGCCAAAGATTAATCCGTTCGTGCGGATCAGTTTTTGCAATAGAGAAAATTCGTATTGTTTATTAAATTTGTGCGAAAGATTAATCCGTTCGTGCAGATCAGTTTTTGCAATAAAGAAAATTCTTATTGTTTATTAAAAAAGTTAGCTGCCTAACTAAAATCCCATGTAGTATCGAATTTGTTTTCTACTATTCTTACTTTCCGCATTTTTAATTGCGGTACAATAGACTCAAGCAAAAACAGGCATTTATGTCTCTCCAGTCACATATTATCTCTTCAAATTGTATCAACTATCAAATTACAAAATAAGTAAATGAAAAGTATTCAAATTGTATCAACTATCAAATTCGGATGTAACTTTTCGAGTAGATGATTTTTCATATAAAAAACTTTTTCACCCGAGTTAGTATGCAAATGTTATGCCCATGTTTTACAAATTCTCGAGAGATTTTGCAAATAAAGTCGAAATTCATATTTGCATATTTTCCCAACAACTAGACCACATATCACATGGAAACTTATTTTCTTTTATTTTTTTGACATTGTCATCATTTTCTTTTATTTTTTAAAACTGAAAAGGCGATCCAGGGGGGTAGAGTTTGAAAATTTTGCAAACAGGCCATACCCCGCGCTACTACCATGGCAGACGATTAGTAGTAGCGAGGGGTAAAAACCCCCGCTACTACTATAAAATTAGTAGTAGCGCGCGTTTATAAATTTTTCACGTATTCAGAAAGATAGTTATGTTGCCGAAAATGTGTTCAGAAATACAGAAAATGGTTGCCCATTTTCAAAATATAACACTTTAATAAGAAAGTACACTCTTGTCAAAACACCTTCATAATTTTTGTTCTTGTTGTTTGAAATGTCGACAAAATCTTCACAATCTGTTGGAAATTCCAAATTTTGTTCACATTTCCTCAAATATTCTTTTCGTATTTTCCGAAATGTGTTCAATGTTTCAAAAACCTATAAGCTACCATACACATACAGAAAATAACATGCAGGCGGGATTATCCTGCAATTGTAAATTGATAAACAATCAGCGATGCGCCATTGTACATACGCAGCCGCTTGCTGCTTGTTGCTAGCAGCGCCTGTGTAGCTAACAGACGTCTCGGGTTCGAGTCCTCGCGCGGCTGTTACTTCAATATTTTTTTGAAACAAGGCAAAAGATTTGCCATTTACTTCAATTTTTGCGCCCAGTCGCACGCGTCTTGTGCGGCGCGCTCGCTATTTGCCGCAAAATATGGCACATAGGAGGTCCCACCCCCATTAAGACCGTGTACTTGTACTCGCAAGAAAAAACAGTGAGAATCAACGCGCCGAAAGCACGGCGTACTGGTCGGCACCCGCTCGACCAGTCAATTCACCGGCGGGACCCGAAGCCTGACGTACCTGTGCATGGATCGTACATCTTCATACTAATGCGTTTTTGTTTTAACCGGAGACTGGCCGGCCCATTGCGTGTGAGCGTCGTGGGCACAGGGGAAATGTCTAATCCTGCACATCTCGCCCACACGTAATGTCCTGTACTGGCGTAGTGGACTTTTATCGGCCCGGATAGAGAAATCGTTTGTACCAGAACACTGCCCGACCCATCGTGCATAAACGCACGCGCGCAAGGATATTTTCTTGCACACCCTGGACCAAATTTCTGCGGAGCTAATCCGTTCGTGCGGATCGGTTTTGCAATAGAGAAAATTCTTATTGTTTATTAAATTTGTGCCAAAGATTAATCCGTTCGTACGGATCAGTTTTTGCAATAGAGAAAATTCTTATTGTTTATTAAAAATGTTAGCTGCCTAACAAAAATCCCATGTAGTATCGAATTTGTTTTCTACTATTCTTACTTTCCATATTTTTAATTGCGGTACAATAGACGCAAGCAAAAACAAGCATTTATGTCTCTCCAGTCACATATTATCTCTTCAAATTGTATCAACTATCAAATTACAAAATAAGTAACCGAAAAGCTTTCAAATTGTATCAACTATCAAATTCGGATATAACTTTTCGAGTAGATGATTTTTCATATAAAAAACTTTTTCATCCGAGTTAGTATGCAAAAGTTATGCCCATTTTTTACAAATTCTCGAGAGATTTTGCAAATGAAATGGAAATTCATATTTGCAAATTTCCCAACAACTAGACCACATATCACATGGGAAACTTAATTTCTTTTATTTTTTTGACATTGTCATCACTTTCTTTTATTTATTTTTTTACTGAAAAGGCGATCCAGGGGTGGTAGAGTTTGAACATTTTGCGAACAGGCCATACCCCGCGCTACTACTATGGCAGACGATTAGTAGTAGCGAGGGGTAAAAACCCCCGCTACTACTATCAACTTAGTAGTAGCACGGGTTTATAAATTTTTCACGTATTCAGAAAGATAGTTATGTTGCCGAAAATGTGTTCAGAAATACAGAAAATGGTTGCCCATTTTCAAAATATAACACTTTCATAAAAAAGTACACACTTGTCAAAATACCTTCATAATTTTTGTTCTTGTTGTTTGAAATGTCGACAAAATCTTCACAATCTGTTGGAAATTTCAAATTTTGTTCACATTTCCTCAAATATTCTTTTCGTATTTTCCGAAATGTGTTCAATGTTTCAAAAACCTATAATCTACCATACACATACAGAAAATAACATGCAGGCGGGATTATCCTGCAATTCTAAATTGTTAAAGAATCAGCGATGCGCCATTGTACATACGCAGCCGCTTGCTGCTTGTTGCTAGCAGCGCCTGTGTAGCTAACAGACGTCTCGGGTTCGAGTCCTCGCGCGGATGTTACTTCAATACTTTTTTTTGAAACAAGGCAAAAGATTTGCCATTTACTTCAATTTTTGCGCCCAGTCGCACGCGTCTTGTGCGGCGCGCTCGCTATTTGCCGCAAAATATGGCACATAGGAGGTCCCACCCCCGTTAAGACGTTGTACTTGTACTCGCAAAAAAAACAATGAGAATCAACGCGCCGAAAGCACGGCGTACTGGTCGGCACCCGCTCGACCAGTCGATTCACTGGCGGGACCTGAAGCCTGACGTACCTGTGCCCGGATCGTACATCTTCATACTAATGCGTTTTTATTTTAACCGAAGACTGGCCAGCCCGTTGCGTGTGAGCATCGTGGGCACAGGGGAAATGTCTAATCCTGCACATCTCGCCCACACGTAATGTCCTATACTGGCGTAGTAGACATTTATCGGCCTGGATAGGGAAATCGTTTGTACCAGAACACTGCTCGAGCCATCGTGCCAGAACGCAGGCGCGCAAGGATATTTTCTTGCACACCCCGAACCAAATTTCTGCGGAGCTAATCCGTTCGTGCGGATCGGTTTTTGCAATAGAGAAAATTCTTATTGTTTATTAAATTTGTGCCAAAGATTAATCCGTTCGTGCGGATCAGTTTTTGCAATAGAGAAAATTCTTATTGTTTATTAAAAAAGTTAGCTGCCAAACTAAAATCCCATGTAGTATCGAATTTGTTTTCTACTATTCTTACTTTCCGCATTTTTAATTGCGGTACAATAGACGCAAGCAAAAACAAGCATTTATGTCTCTCCAGTCACATATTATCTCTTCAAATTGTATCAACTATCAAATTACAAAATAAGTAACCGAAAAGTTTTCAAATTGAATCAACTATCAAATTCGGATGTAACTTTTCGAGTAGATGATTTTTCATATAAAAAACTTTTTCATCCGAGTTAGTATGCAAAAGTTATGCCCGTTTTTTACAAATTCTCGAGAGATTTTGCAAATGAAGTCGAAATTTATATTTGCAAATTTTCCCAACAACTAGACCACATATCACATGGAAACTTATTTTCTTTTTTTTTGACATTGTCATCATTTTCTTTTATTTTTATTTTAAACTGAAAAGGCGATCCAGGGGGGTAGAGTTTGAACATTTTGCAAACAGGCCATACCCCGCGCTACTACAATGGCACACGATTAGTAGTAGCGAGGGGTAAAAAACCCCGCTACTACTATCAACTTAGTAATAGCGTGGGTTTATAAATTTTTCACGTATTCAGAAAGATAGTTATGTTGCCGAAAATGTGTTCAGAAATACAGAAAATGGTTGCCCATTTTCAAAATATAACACTTCCATAAAAAAGTACACTCTTGTCAAGACACCTTCATAATTTTTGTTCTTGTTGTTTGAAATGTCGACAAAATCTTCACAATCTGTTGGAAATTTCAAATTTTGTTCACATTTCCTCAAATATTCTTTTCGTATTTTCCGAAATGTTTTCAATGTTTCAAAAACCTATAAGCTACCATACACATACAGAAAATAACATGCAGGCGGGATTATCCTGCAATTCTAAATTGTTAAACAATCAGCGATGCGCCATTGTACATACGCAGCCGCTTGCTGCTTGTTGCTAGCAGCGCCTGTGTAGCTAACAGACGTCTCGGGTTCGAGTCCTCGCGCGGATGTTACTTCAATACTTTTTTTTGTAACAAGGCAAAAGATTTGCCATTTACTTCAATTTTTGCGTCCAGTCGCACGCGTCTTGTGCGGCGCGCTCGCTATTTGCCGCAAAATATGGCACATAGGAGGTCCCACCCCCGTTAAGACGTTGTACTTGTACTCACAAGAAACAACAGTGAGAATCAACACGCCGAAAGCACGGCGTACTGGTCGGCACCCGCTCGACCAGTCGATTCACCGGCGGGACCCGAAGCCTAACGTACCTGTGCCCGGATCGTACATCTTCATACTAATGCGTTTTTGTTTTAACCGGAGACTGGCCGGCCCGTTGCGTGTGAGTGTCGTGGGCACAGGGGAAATGTCTAATCCTGCACATCTCGCCCACACGTAATGTCCTGTACTGGGGTAGTGGACTTTTATCGGCCAGGATAGAGAAATTGTTCGTGCCAGAATGCACACGCGCAAGGATATTTTCTTGCACACCACGGACCAAATTTCTGCGGAGCTAATCCGTTCGTGCGGATCGGTTTTTGCAATAGATAAATTTTTTATTGTTTATTTAATTTGTGCCAAAGATTAATCCGTTTGTGCGGATCAGTTTTTGCAATAGAGAAAATTCTTATTGTTTATTAAAAAAGTTAGCTGCCAAACTAAAATCCCATGTAGTATCGAATTTGTTTTCTACTATTCTTACTTTCCGCATTTTTAATTGCGGTACAATAGACGCAAGCAAAAACAAGCATTTATGTCTCTCCAGTCACATATTACCTCCTCAAATTGTATCAACTATCAAATTACAAAATAAGTAACCGAAAAGTTTTCGAATTGAATCAACAATCAAATTCGGATGTAACTTTTCGAGTAGATGATTTTACATATAAAAAACTTTTTCATCCGAGTTAGTATGCAAAAGTTATGCCCATTTTTTACAAATTCTTGAGAGATTTTGCAAATGAAGTCGAAATTCATATTTGCAAATTTCCCAACAACTAGACCACATATCACATGGGAAACTTATTTTCTTTTGTTTTTTTGACATTGTCATCATTTTCTTTTATTTTTTAAAACTGAAAGGGCGATCCAGGGGTGGTAGAGTTTGAACATTTTGCAAACAGGCCATACCCCGCGCTACTACTATGGCAGACGATTAGTAGTAGCGAGGGGTAAAAACCCCCGCTACTACTATCAACTTAGTAGTAGCGCGGGTTTATAAATTTTTCACATATTCAGAAAGATAGTTATGTTGCCGAAAATGTGTTCAGAAATACAGAAAATGGTTGCCCATTTTCAAAATATAACACTTTCATAAAAAAGTACACTCTTGTCAAAACACCTTCATAATTTTTGTTCTTGTTGTTTGAAATGTCGACAAAATCTTCACAATCTGTTGGAAATTTCAAATTTTGTTCACATTTCCTCAAATATTCTTTTCGTATTTTCCGAAATGTGTTCAATGTTTCAAAAACCTATAAGCTACCATACACATACAGAAAATAACATGCAGGCGGGATTATCCTGCAATTCTAAATTGTTAAACAATCAGCGATGCGCCATTGTACATACGCAGTCGCTTGCTGCTTGTTGCTAGCAACGCCTGTGTAGCTAACAGACGTCTCGGGTTCGAGTCCTCGCGCGGATGTTACTTCAATATTTTTTTTGAAACAAGGCAAAAGATTTGCCATTTACTTCAATTTTTGCGTCCAGTCGCACGCGTCTTGTGCGGCACGCTCGCTATTTGCCGTAAAATATGGCACATAGGAGGTCCCACCCCCGTTAAGATGTTGTACTTGTACTCGCAAGAAAAAACAGTGAGAATCAACGCGCCGAAAGCACGGCGTACTGGTCGGCACCCGCTCGACCAGTCGATTCACCGGCGGGACCCGAAGGCTGACGTACCTGTGCCCGGATCGTACATCTTCATGCTAATGTGTTTTTGTTTTAACCGGAGACTGGTCGGCCCGTTGCGTGTGAGCGTCGTGGGCATAGGGGAAATGTCTAATCCTGCACATCTCGCCCACACGTAATGTCCTGTACTGGCATAGTGGACTTTTATCGGCCCGGATAGAGAAATTGTTCGTGCCAGAACACTGCCCGACCAATCGTGTCAGAACGCACGCGCGCAAGGATATTTTCTTGCACACCCCGGACCAAATTTCTACGGAGCTAATCCATTCGTGCGGATCGGTTTTTGCAATAGAGAAAATTCTTATTGTTTATTAAATTTGTGCCAAAGATTAATCCGTTCGTGCAGATCAGATTTTGCAATAGAGAAAAATTCTTATTGTTTATGAAAAAAGTTAGCTGCCTAACTAAAATCCCATGTAGTATCGAATTTGTTTTCTACTATTCTTACTTTCCGTATTTTTAATTGCGGTACAATAGACGCAAGCAAAAACAAGCATTTATGTCTCTCCAGTCACATATTATCTCTTCAAATTGTATCAACTATCAAATTACAAAATAAGTAACCGAAAAGTTTTCAAATTGTATCAACTATCAAATTCGGATGTAACTTTTCGAGTAGATGATTTTTCATATAAAAAACTTTTTCAACCGAGTTAGTATGCAAAAGTTATGCCCATTTTTACAAATTCTCGAGAGATTTTGCAAATGAAGTTGAAATTCATATTTGCAAATTTTCCCAACAACTACACCGCATATCACATGGGAAACTTATTTTCTTTTATTTTTTTGACATTTTCATCATTTTCTTTTATTTTTTCTAAAACTGAAAAGGCGATCCACAGGGGGGTAGAGTTTGAAAATTTTGCAAACAGGCCATACCCCGCGCTACTACTATGGCAGACGAATAATAGTAGCGAGGGATAAAAACCCCCGCTACTACTATCAACTTAGTAGTAGCGCGGGTTTATAAATTTTTCACGTATTCAGAAAGATAGTTATGTTGCCGAAAATGTGTTCAGAATTACAGAAAATGGTTGCCCATTTTCAAAATGTAACACTTTCATAAAAAAGTACATTTTTGTCAAAATACCTTCATAATTTTTGTTCTTGTTGTTTGAAATGTCGACAAAATCTTCACAATCTGTTGGAAATTTCAAATTTTGTTCACATTTCCTCAAATATTCTTTTCGTATTTTCCGAAATGTGTTCAATGTTTCAAAAACCTATAAGCTACCATACACATACAGAAAATAACATGCAGGCGGGATTATCCTGCAATTGTAAATTGTTAAACAATCAGCGATGCACCATTGTACATACGCAGCCGCTTGCTGCTTGTTGCTAGCAGCGCATGTGTAGCTAACAGACGTCTCGGGTTCAAGTCCTCGCGTGGCTGTTATTTAAATATATTTTTTTGAAACAAGGCAAAAGATTTGCCATTTACTTCAATTTTTGCGCCCAGTCGCACGCGTCTTGTGCGGCGCGCTCGCTATTTGCCGCAAAATATGGCACATAGGAGGTCCCAACCCCGTTAAGACATTGTACTTGTACTCGCAAGAAAAAACAGTGAGAATCAACGTGCTGAAAGCACGGCGTACTGGTCGGCACCCCCTCGACCAGTTGATTCACGGGCGGGACCCGAAGCCTGACGTACCTGTGCCTGGATCGTACATCTTCATACTAATGCGTTTTTGTTTTAACCGGAGACTGGCTGGCCCGTTGCGTGTGAGCGTCGTGGGCACAGGAGAAATGTCTAATCCTGCACATCTCGCCCACACGTAATGTCCTGTACTGGCGTAGTGGACTTTTATCGGCCCGGATAGAGAAATCGTTCGTACCAGAACACTGCCCGACCCATCGTGCCAGAATGCACGCGCGCAAGGATATTTTCTTGCACACCCCGGACCAAATTTCTGCGGAGCTAATCCGTTCGTGCGGATCGGTTTTTCCAATAGAGAAAATTCTTATTGTTTATTAAATTTGTGCCAAAGATTAGTCCGTTCATGCGGATCAGTTTTTGCAATAGAGAAAATTCTTATTGTTTATTAAAAAAGTTAGCTGCCTAACTAAAATCTCATGTAGTATCGAATTTGTTTTCTACTATTCTTACTTTCCGCATTTTTAATTGCGGTACAATAGACGCAAGCAAAAACAAGCATTTATGTCTCTCCAATCACATATTATCTCTTCAAATTGTATCAACTATCAAATTACAAAATAAGTAACCGAAAAGTTTTCAAATTGTATCAACTTTCAAATTCGGATGTAACTTTTCGAGTAGATGATTTTTCATATAAAAACTTTTTCATCCGAGTTAGTATGCAAAAGTTATGCCCATTTTTACAAATTCTCGAGAGATTTTGCAAATGAAGTCCAAATTCATATTTGCAAATTTTCCCAACAACTAGACCACATATCACATGGGAAACTTATTTTCTTTTATTTTTTTGACATTTTCATCATTTTCTTTTATTTTAAAACTAAAAAGGCGATCCCTTGGGGGGGGGGGGGGGGGGGGGGGTTGAGTTTGAAAATTTTGCAAACAGGTCATACCCCGCGCTACTACTATGGCAGACGATTAGTAGTAGCGAGGGGTAAAAAACCCCGCTACTACTATCAACTTAGTAGTAGCGCGGGTTTATAACCATCGCGACTACTATGGCATGGTCCAGGGGCACGGTAGAGATCACTTAGTAGTAGCGAGGGTTAAAAACCAACGCTACTGCTATCAACTTAGTAGTAGCGAGGGTTAAAAATCCGCGCTACTACTATGGCATGTCCCGGGGGGCACGATAGAGACCGCTTAGTAGTAGCGAGGGTTAAAAACCCGCGCTACTGCTATCAACTTAGTAGTAGCGAGGTTTAAAAAACCTCGCTACTACTAAGTTGATAGCAGTAGCGCGGGTTTTTAACCCTCGCTACTAGTAAGCGTCTGTGTATAAGATTTTCCCTAGTAGTGACTAGCAGCTCATAGTGGAGAAACTAATATTGTTAGTAAAGTTAGTGCACATGAGTTTCTTCGGTTATCTCTAGAAAGCAACGCATCAGAATCAGATGGTTTAGGCTGGAGTTCTTTGGAAGCACAAAAGACATTGAGAACACTTATATTAGTTGGCCATATGGATATCAAGCCTAGTGATTCATTGGTTCATTTTCCATGTATCTGGATACTGCATATAGATTCTGCATATGTTGCTCTGATTAAATCTTTGCACGAACTCAAGCACCTGAGGTACTTGTCCTTACAATACTCCTGCATATCTAGTCTGCCAGATAGCATTGGAAAGACGAAATTCTTATAATACATTAACCTTAGAGGATGTCAACAATTTGTGAAACTTCCACATAGCATTGTAATGCTGGGGAATCTGAGGTATCTTGACTTCAGTCAAACACGTTTAAATGGCATACCTAGAGGATTTTGTGTTCTAACAAATTTGATGGTATTACTTGGGTTTCCGGCCTGTGTGGGAGATGATTGGTGTAGTTTGGAAGAGTTGGGTCCACTTTCTCGGCTCAAGGTTCTTGGATTGGACAGATTGGAGAATGTAACCGATTACTTGTCGGCAAGAAAGGCAAAGCTTTGTGAGAAGCTATATCTTACCAACCTGGATTTAAGCTGCGGTAGCAGATTCACTCATGATAGGCTGGTTGAAGAGGAAGATAGTGTCTATGGGGAAAAGCAACATCAAATCGAAAACGTGTTTGATGAGCTCTTCCCTCCACCGAGGTTAGAATATCTTGCCATCCTCGGATATTTTGGCCGCAGGCTCCCAGGATGGATGATGTCATCATCAGATATGCCCCTCAAAAGCTTGAGGATTCTATTTATTGATGGACTGGCTTATTGTACACAACTTCCTGATGGCTTGTGCCAGCTCCCCTATTTGGATTTCATTCAGATCCGTCGTGCTGTAGCTATCAAGCGTGTTGGGCCTGAATTCCTGCAGTCCTACCATCGTCAGAGTCTTTATCCTTCCCATATAGTGGCTGCTTTTCCAAAATAACAAACTATGGAGTTCATGGAAATGAAGCAATGGGAGGAGTGGGAGTGGGAGGAGCAAGTGCAAGCCTTTCCTATCTTGCATACACTTCTGATAAATCACTGCATATTGAAGTGCCTTCCTCCTGGCCTTGCCTCCCAGGCAAGGGCTTTGAATAAAATATGCATACACTATGTCCATGGTCTCACCTCTCTAGAGAACTTCCCATATCTGGTGGAGCTGGAGTTGCGTGAAAACCTTGACCTTGTGAGGATCGCTAATCTCCCAAGGCTACAGAAGCTTAGCATTGGCGGCTGCCCAAAGTTGAAGGTGATGGATGTCGTTCCTGCACTTAAGAGGCTCATGATCAGCGATGATGACATGGAGACACTCCCAAGATACATGGGAGGTATTAACCCAAGGCATTTTGAGCTACACTGTAGCCTAGCGCTGCTAGCTTCCATGGCTGTGGGTCAATCTGGCCCCGAGTGGGACAAGTTCAGCCATGTTGAACATGTCAAGGCATATGCCTCTGAAGGAGATAACATAAAGAAATGGTATGTCTTGTATACAACTCACCCTAGCAACTTCGAAACAAATGTCAACCGCTCTTTCATGTCCAAAGGTAATTTAGCATTGCTCATTTATCATACTTCTTCTATTTATTCTGGTTGTTTGAATTGTTCTCTTTGTTTTCTACCTTACATTGGTATGTTGGAGTTTAAATCATTGCGAAGTGCTACTCCCTCTATTCCTAATTCTTGTCGTGGTTTTAGTTCAAATTTAAACTAAGACCATAACAAGAATTATGGAACGGGGGGAGTACAAGATCTAGTGCACTGTAACTGGTGGTTAGGGATCCAAATCCTTCGGTGTGGAACATTGTATTTTCCATGTAAACCCCCCTAGCATGTCAAAGATATATTATGTACATTACCATTCCTTCTGAATATAACCTAGATCTAGAGTAGGACAACAAAACATGGTAGTACTGTCAACCTAGATGTATTACTTCCTTTTGCTCTAATGAAAATGTAAGTTAGATGACTAGCTTCTTATCGATTAATGGGTGTTTGTTGACCAATGTTACTGTCTGATCTGGTTGCACTTCCTCGTGTTGCTTAATATTTGTTATTGTCATTTGTTCTCCTTGATTACATCCAGATTGAAAATGTAGAGTAATATCTTTAATAATTACAGCTCATATGCGATTTCTGGATCTCACTTTTTTTAACATTACCGCAGTTGAGCTCTAGCTTTGCGAGGTATGAACTTCATAATCACTTACGGGTTTTTTTCCATGCAGGAACCTTATCTTTTTTTGAAGATGCTCAAAGATTTCATTCTATCTTCAAAATGACAAGAAAAACCTTTAGCTACATCTGCAGCTTGGTGAAGGTGTCATCACTAGAAGATATGAATAGCTATACCTTTGTTGATGGGAGGTTACTATGTTTAGAAGATCGAGTGGCCGTTGCTCTGAGAAGGTTGTACTCTAGTGAGCCACGGGAGACCTTAGCATGCTCTCTTGGTGTGAATGAGTCAACCGTCTTGTTGGTAACTGAGAGGTTCGTTGATGATGTGTTCACACAAGATAGGCATCACTTGATCTGGCCAGACTGCAGTGAAATGGATAGGATCAAATCAATGTTTGAAAAGATCTACAGTATGCATAACTGCTGCGGTGTTATATGTACAACTCTCATCCCATTTGGACCAAACTATGACAGTCAGAAGAATGACAACATTCTAGTACAGCTTGTCATTGATCCAGAGATGAGGTTCAACAACATTTTATGTGGGCCAATAATAGGACCGATAAGCAGCATGAACCAGTCAAGCATTTTGCATGAGTCTCCACTCTTCAGGGCGTGCGAGAAGGGTTATTGGCTGAATGGTAGCAAGCTGAAGGTGGCAATAGATGAATTACAAGTCAGGGAATGTATAATTGGTGATGCAGGATATCCTCTTCTCCCCTGGCTACTCACACCATATGATGAAGAAATCCTCTCAGATTCCAAGGTGGAGTTCAATAGGAGACACTCCACAGCCACAACCTGTGCTGTGAAGGCGCTCGCAAGGCTCAAAGGCACATGGAAATACCTACAGGGAGAGACGTCATGCCCTGTTGATCCGCACACTCTAGTTGAGACGATCCATGCCTGTTGCATGTTGCATAACATAGTCATAAATATGGAGAATGATGCAGCCATTCCGAGCATTGAGGAACAGGATGACTGTGAGGAAGTGAGCCAGTTAGCAAATGAGGACGCTGTCAGGGTGGGGAATATGCTGTTGCCGTACTTATTGACCATCATGTTATCTGAATCAAGAGGTGAATTGATACAACTGCTCCCACGTCTTAATTTGTTCGTTTGATTGCTCTTCCCGCTAATCCGTCATAATTATTTATTTCTGTTGTTTCCAGATCCACCCTTCATTTTTTCAGACTGCCCAGTGGGTGCAAAGGAGGACCATGAAGTAGCTCTGAAGGCACTGGCAAAGCTCAAAGACACATGGAAGTACCTGCAGGGAGAGATGTCATGTGCTGTCGACACTCTAGTTTCCACAATCCATGCCTGCTGCCAGTTGCATAACACAGTCATGGATATGGAGGATGATGCAGTCATGCCGGGTGTTTAGGAGCCGGATTATTGAGGGGAAGTGCGCCAGTTAGAAAATGAGGACGCTGTCAGGGTGAGGAATATGCTGTCGCAATACTTCCTGGCCAGCAAGTCATCCAAATCAGGAGGTGAATTAACACGTCATAATTCGTTTGGTTGCTCTGTCCACTATTTTTCATATTTATTTCCTCCTGTGGATTCTATCCTTCATCTGTTTAGTCGGCACAGTGGATGCAGAGGAGGGCCATGAAATAGCTGCATCAGGCTCAGGGGATGAAGACAAGGAACAAGAAGCGCATACAAGAACATCAGAGGAAGAGATCGTTAACTAAAAAAATATCTCTCTGCCACATCTTCTAGCTTCATTCTATAGGTACTACTGCTGGCAGGTCTTGTTGTTCCCTTCATTTGAGCAATTTCACCGTTCTCTTCTTCTCAACTCAATTTGATATGGCACGAATGTCATTTAGAATCTTTAACTGTTTTAACAACTCTGAAAGACAGGTAACTGTTACAGCTGCTAGTACTGTGCTAAGCAAACCAATAATATCTACTGGCTGAGACTTTTGTGTGTTTCCCTCTCTGTACTGTTTATATATTAAACCCTGGTGCTTGGTCACTTGTGTGATATAATTAAAACCTTGGTTTGATCAGGTGAAAGGGCAGCCGACATCTCTATATCCTGCTCGTTGCCTCGTTGGTGCTTTTTAATGCATGAACGCAGATATTGCTGCCGCAGGAATTAGCCTGTTGTCAACTATTTTATTTTCATTTTGGTCTTCTATCTATTATACTCCTGATTCATGCAGCCTGTATATATGGGGTATTTATATGACAACACTTGTTTAGAATAGATAGAAGACATATTCAGTACAGGAGGAGTATTTGCCAAAGACAAGTGTTTCATGTAGCAACCTGTACCGTATGTGCTGAAAAACCCGCTATGTGGCCTATATGTACATGTAGTCTCCACCGATCGGTTGATGCAAATCGAAGAATTTGCAAACATTATGGTAGGGAGTCCTTGTGTGCATTTATGTCAGGTGTATGTTTGGGCCAGTCATCTTGTTCAATACAAGGACTTGAGCTGTCTTCACTGATGCAAAAAAAAAGAATGAATTACTCCAGAGGCAACTAACTGATAAGAGAAAAGGTGAAGAAAATCAATTACTTTAATCTTAATTAGCAGAACTCCCGTAGTAGTAACACAGACAGGAGGAGCATGGAGACTGCTTTGTCTCGAGAAATCGAAATCTAGGAGGAAGTCGAGACTGGCACCTGCAAAGCATTTATTAACATGATGGGGTAGAGGCTCTCTTCTTCTCGGTTGCAGGATTTAACCCTCTAGTACACCAGATTGCTTTGCTTTACATTTACTCGCGTTCTGAATTATGTTTTGTTGAGTTCAAATCCAGGCACATTTGTGAATTCTGATGCAAATGTTGATATGCCCGCCAATGCAAAGCGAGCGGTCGCAGCTGGCCGAGCTGACCTGCGCTGGTGAATGGCAGTGTGAGGCCCTGGATGGGTCCTCACAAGATCATGGATTTCTGATCACACGCCTCTGTTGCTTGACTCCGGTGAGGCTACCTACTCGGGCAACAAGAATTTGTTCTCTTTTGAGCTTGCGTGGTTTGAAAGAGAAGGATTTCTAGATCTTGTAGCCAGAGAATGGGCTAAGGATGCAGGCGGTAGGAATGCGCTTGAGTGATGGCATAATAAGATTAGGCATCTCAGAAGTTTCCTACGTGGGTGGGCTAAACATCTAAGTGGAGTGTATAAGGTGGAGAAGGAACGGCTCCTTACCCTTGTTCAGACCTTAGATGTAAAAGCAGAAACTACGATGTTGTTACCCACCGAGCTTCATATCAAGCATGAGGCTGAGATGAGGTTGAAAGAGTTACTTCGTGAAGAAGAACTAAAGTGGGCACTGCGTGCCAAGGTGCGAAAAGTGGTCCAGGGGGACGCGAACACTTAGTTCTTCCACATGATAGCCAACGGCAAACATCGGAAGAAGAGAATCTTCCAGCTAGAACAAGATGAGGGTACAATTATCGGTTAAGATAACCTGAAGCTCTATATTACTGAGTACTACAAACGATTGTTTGGACCACCTGAGGAGAACTGTGTGTCCCTGGATGAGTCTAGGGTCCAAGATGTACCTCAACTTACTGTTGTGGAGAACGATATCTTAACTGCACCTTTCTCGGAAAAGGAGGTTTTCGAGGCCATTTCCAAGATGAAATGTAACAAGGCACCGGGGCCGGATGGTTTCCCGGCGGAGTTTTACAAGAAGTGCTGGAATATTATTAAAGGGGACCTGATGCCGATGTTCCATGATTTGTTCTCGGGACATTTGCAGCTTTTCCAACTTAATTTTGGAACAATTACCCTTCTGCCTAAGAAAACAAAGGCCGTGAGAATCGAGCAATTTCGGCCTATCTGTCTTCTGAATGTCAGTTTCAAAATTTTTACCAAGGTTGGGACGATCAGGCTCACACAAATTGCGCACACTGTGGTGCAGCCTTCTCAAACGGCCTTCATGCCGGACAGGAACATCCTGGAAGGGGTTGTGGTCCTTCATGAAACGCTACATGAAATTCATACGAAAAAACTAGATGGTGTTCTTTTCAAAGTGGATTTCGAGAAGGCTTATGATAAAGTCAAATGGCAATTTCTTCAACAGGCTTTACGAATGAAGGGCTTCGATGAAACTTGGCGACGCCAGGTGGAAACATTCACGCAAAAAGGGAGTGTTGGAATTAAAGTAAATGACAACATAGGTCATTACTTCCAAACTCATAAGGGATTGAGACAGGGCGACCCTATGTCACCTATTCTGTTCAATATTTTGGTTGATATGTTAGCAATCCTGATTGGGAGGGCCAAGGAGGCCGGTCAAGTGGAAGGATTGGTGCCTCATCTAGTAGATGGTGGTTTGTCCATCCTGCAATACGCTGACGATAGAATCATATTCATGGAACATGATTTCGAAAAAGCGAGGAACATGAAGTTAGTGTTATGCCTGTTTGAACAATTGTCGGGGTTGAAGATTAATTTCCACAAAAGCGAGTTGTTCTGCTTTGGTAGAGACAAAGACGAACAAGAGGCTTATACGCAATTGTTTGGTTGTGAAATTGGGGCTTTACCTTTCACGTATCTTGGTATTCCCATTCACCATCGTAAGTTAACAAATGGTGAGTGGAAGTGCATCGAGGATCGGTTTGAGAAGAAACTGAGTTGCTGGAAAGGAAAACTCATGTCTTATGGAGGCAGGTTGATTCTTATCAACTCGGTGCTCACGAGTTTACCTATGTTTCTCTTATCCTTCTTTGAGGTCCCAGTTGGGGTTAGGAAAAGGCTGGACTTCTATCGATCTCGATTCTTTTGGCAGGGTGATGAGCTTAAGAGGAAGTACAGACTGGCCAAATGGGATATTATCTGTCGACCAAAGGACCAAGGGGGTCTTGGTATTAAAAATCTTGAAGTCAAGAACAGATGCCTTCTCAGTAAGTGGCTGTTTAAGTTGTCTTCTGAGACAGAGGCAACGTGGGCGCAGATTTTACGTAGTAAATATCTGCAGTCAAAGACATTATCCCAGGTTACTCTGAGACCTACGGATTCACCGTTCTGGAAAGGGCTCATGAGGATCAAAGCCGCTTTCTTTAACAGCACGAGATATATTGTCGGTAATGGTGTTAACACGCGATTCTGGGAGGATACGTGGCTTGATGACGCGCCGTTGGCGACACAATATCCGTCCCTTTATCGTATTGTTCAGCGTCGGGAGGCTCTTGTTGCCACGGTTATGCAGTCTATTCCTCTCAACATTCAGTTCAGGAGGGTGCTTGTAGGGGATCGATGGGAAGTATGGCTTCACTTGGTCCGTAGGCTGATGAAGGTTCAACTAACTCCTCAGCCCGATCAGTTATGTTGGAAGCTGACTAGATCTGGGGTGTTCACAGTTAAATCGATGTATATAGATATTATTAACCATACTGTGATCCCTAGTTCCAAAGAGGTTTGGAAAGTTAAGGTACCTTTGAAAATTAAAGTGTTTATGTGGTTTGTGCATAAACAAGTAATTTTAACAAAGGATAATCTAGTTAAGCGCAACTGGACAGGTTCTACTAGGTGTAGTTTCTGTGATTGGGATGAGACTATCAAGCATTTATTTTTTGACTGTCCGTTGGCACGAGGGCTGTGGCGCTCCGTGCAGATTGCCTTTAACATTACTCCTTCGACTTCGGTCAACACTTTATTTGGGGCTTGGCTTGTTGGGATAGAGTCCGAAACAGCCAGACACATTCGTGTAGGAGTATGTGTGTTGTTGTGGGCAATTTGGAATTGCAGAAATGATTTGGTTTTTAACAGAACAACAAATATTCATTTTTTGCAGGTTTTATTCCGGGCTACAGCACTGATCCGTGTGTGGTCCTTACTTACTCCGACGGAGGCCAGGGAGCGTTTGGTTACTGGATCTGTCCGGTGGGAGACGGTAGCGCGGATATCTTCAACCGGTTTGGATGTCGATCATGTAATAGGATAGGCAATTAGTTTACCTATCTTTTAATGTGCCAGCCGGTTGTGGCTTTTTGGGTTTTAGTTTGGCAGCTGATGTTCTAGGTGAGCTAGCTGTTGCTTTTGTTTGCAGACATTAAGACCTTGTTGAGACATATCTACTTTTTAATAAAAGTGGCTGTATGCATCGATCTGATGCAGAGGCCGGGGAGTCCCCCTTTTTGGAAAAAAAAACAAGATCATGGAGGTAAGATTGGATGAAATGCGGTCATGGGAATGAGCAATGAGGGGAGTAACAGCGAGGAAGGAGAGATTCAGATGTTTGCTTTCATATATTCGACAGTCACACAGACATACGACATGTTCAGAATAAATACCCACACACGCCACGCCCCCATGGCGCAGGCAGCAAGTTTAGCAGCCGCGTACATCAAATCAAAGAGTGCAGGCAAGCTCCTGACTACCCCAATATTAATAGAAGTAGTCGGGGTTTACGACGCTCCATAACATGGCGTATATATATTCCGTGTGTGTAATTTTACTTCTCTGGTTTTGCTTCCATGTCCGGGAAGCCAATAGCAACGTCACAGAAAGAAATAACGAGGGATGAGATATAAGAAAGACTACTCTTGGTACGGAAGAGACATGCATGAGATAATTAAACGAGTTTCATGAGACATGCATGCATAATTTAAAGGAGGAAATGATGGCCATTGGCGAGATCCTTAAAGAAGGAAATCAAATGACGTTGCATGATGCGCAAGAGACCCTATATATGGTCGGCTAAGGGTCTAATTAACGGATTGCATAATTACAGGAGGACAATGACGTGCGTTTGGGGTAGGGGGGGCTCTATTGGGTAGGAATTAATTGCACCATGATAAATAAAATACGATCGATGAAAAAATGCCTAAATTTACGCTTAAAAACAGTTGTTTTAGATTTTTGAATAAACCGTCCAGATGCTACTGTCCCTGGTGGTCGTTTTTGTGAATGGGAAAACTGACATTTTCTTCGAAGCACATGATGTTATGTTAGCACATACAGATACAGTTCTCATTAAATTTAAGTGTACATAAGTTTTATCTCCCGTTGCAACGCACATATATATATATAATAAAGGGATTAACGCTTCTTCCTTCCGAATTTTCGTCCATTTGTATGTTCAAATTTTCGTCCGTCCGTACCTCGTTACCAGATTTCGAAGGTGGTACTAATGGTCCAAAAAAATTTATTTACGAACTAACATGGTCGCTGCATTGGGCCCAGTGCGCCTGGGCCTCAGCCCATTAGATGCGTCCGATCTAAGAGGCAAAAATAGGCGCTGGCGAGAATCAAACTCCCGACCAGAGGTGGAAAATCGCAAAGCCCAACTCCAATTGAGCTACATCATGATTGTGCATAAAGTGAAGATTTGTTCGCTTTTTAAATAATCCCACCTCGATTCCTTATACTACCTCCGTCTAAGTGAATAAGTCATTCGCGTAGTTCTAGGTTATCGATTTGAGCAATTAAATATGTGTTATATGTCATGAAAAATACATCACTAGATTTTTACATGGATGTATTTTCTAAATATATATACTTTTTGTCACGTATAATACATATTTAGATAGTTAAATCGTCGACCTAGAACTACGCGAATGACTTATTCACCGAGACGGAGGTAGTACTGCATTAGATCAACTTATATATGTTTATGATTTGAAGTCAATAAGCCACCTGAAGAATCAACGGGATGGGAAGGAAAGTTATAAAAGAGGAAATAAAGTTCGGTATGAGCCAGAAGAAAAGGAATAAGGAGGGTGTAAAGGGACCCACAAATCGTGGGAGTTAGACTGCTCACAGTGGGGAGTAACATAGAGTAGTAACTTGCCAATGTTACTAGTCTATGTTACTACCTCCATAGTGGGTAGTAGCATATGAGTGGTAACATGAAATAGTTCATTTATTAGGCTATAGACTCATTATGTCTTGAAATGTGTGATATTACAGTAACTAGCTAAGTTACCACAAACCTCTTTCTTCTCATTAATTAGTTGCCATATAAGCAATCTTGCATTGAAATGTGTGATGTTACTAGTCAAGTTACTCCCATTGTGACTAGTCTTACGGACCCCAGGCCTCATGCGAAATTAAAGGGAGTATTAATTAAATAATTCTGGGACAGTCGCTGTTGCTCCGGGGATGCAAGACGATAATTACGGCACAAGACAATCAGATCGTGCATAGTTGGTAGACTGCATGCAAATTAAGATGATGTTGAATCCGTACATGCACACCAGCCTAATAATTAATCGGCTCTGTACGTGATCATCTCAAAGTAGCTATTTTGGTTGAAATGATGGTGGCCTTGCTATGGCTATGGTATGATGGTGCAAAGGTCAATATAATGGCCTTTTTTTTTACTATATACTTCAAATCAAGGAGGAGGGCCTCGCGATTCCCAGTGCTTGCCAAAGCATGTGTCGCCTGGCAGAAGCTCGCTGCGCTAGAGCTGCCGGCACCCGGCACCATCGCACTGAGGTCCCATTGTTCAGCGTTTACTCCATAATGACACATCGAGCGTTATGCCATATTATGAAGACAAGTACACTTTACATTAATCTCGTTCGTCATGAATAGACGGACAATATGAGCACCATCGGCAAGAGATAGAGAGAAGAAATTGCAACATCATAGAATGGGTTGCTAGGGACGTGAAAGGATTTGTTCCCCAGTTGCAACGCACGGGCACATTTACTAGTATATCTAAAAGAACTGTAGCGTTCCGTTTCCCCCCTTACGTCCTTCGTTTCTTCCGACCTCGCTCGTCCCGCAGCCACACTTTTGCCCGCCGGTTTTTTTCTTCTGCATCTCTGATTTATTTCCGACTGACTCCCACTCCTGGTTCACGCAGCCCACGCACCCAGTCGATCACTGCCCATCGCTGCCCACATCTCCCCTGCTTCCCAATCTAGGGTTCCCAAACTCCGCCCTCCGCCGCGTGTTCCTCCGCCACACTCACTACTAGGGAAAACCCTAGCAGTAGCGCGTGTTTTGTGCCTACTAGTAGCGCGGGAAGCCGCGCTACTAATAAGGCGCTACAGCTATTGCTTAGCAGTAACGCGTGCCATCACGCGCTACTGCTAGTACAAATAGCTGCAGCGCTTGTTCAGTACCGCGCTACTGCTAAGTTATCTACTTGCAGCGTGTTTCCTAACCATCGCTACTAGTATTTTTTTATAATTATTTTATTTTTACTGTATTTACGCGCCATCATACAAATATTGGTACAATACCAGCTGTTATGAGGTTTACATCATTATGTCCATAACAGTGTATTAAATGAAGGTGGATTAGGTTCAAGTGGAGGCAATATGTGGTGCATGTCAAAAGTATACTACTAATCCAAACTTGATCTACTTTGGATTAGTAGTACTTTCGATGTGCACCACATATTGCCTCCACTTGAATCTAATCCGCCAGCACAAGATATTTAATCGTCATCATGGTCATTACCACCAACATTATTTATTTAATCACCACTAACACTAGCTAATAATAATCATCATTGTCATTACCACCAACACTAGCTATTTTATCATCATAGTAATAGTGTAGCACATCATCATCCTGAAACTCATTTCTAGCCAGCTACTCACTCCTGCTACTCACTCCTGCTGCTCTCTCTTAGGTAAAAGAACATAAAACATGTATAGCTCTCCTCCTTGATCAAGTTGGGGCATGCAGATGAACCTGTCTTCTAATCGTGGAAGGCGTCTCTGGTTGCTGCTCCCTAGTACTTCTCTGCGCTCCCCTAACACATATTTGGTCCAGTCTTGCACTATTAAGCATCCGTCGCTAATCTTGAATGCACTAAAGTAAGCTGTAGGATATCTTGGTCGTAAGTTGATAATACTCATGACACCTTTAGTCTTGATCTCATAAGGCACAACATTCATCGAGAGTCCCTGTTGAAGAACATCGTATGGTAACATACTTAGCAATGAAGTTTAGCTTCAAAAATAATGTATGGAAAAGATGCAATGAGGATAAAAAGTAAAAATCTTACCATCCTTCCTAAATGGATGTGACTGTAGTTCATTACGAACACTATTGGTCGCACATTTTCAGTACTAAGATTTCTAAATGCAGGAAGAAAATTTGTCTTGACAGTATCAAGATCCTCAAGCCATAAAACATAATGACTGAGCTCCTCGCAGTTGAGTTCAGCCCCAGGACAGTATACGGTCCTGTCTACCAAGCGCTGGACATGTTTGCTTGCACGAAAATAAGCTGACAATACAAATTAGTTGTCAATTATTTTTGAATAAACAATATCAAAGACATAAATATGGTTAAGAAACTTACATAATGGTATAACTGGAGGCATTTGCACATACCCAGATGTCGGTATTACCTTCAATATCATCTTCCGGATGAATATCAAAGATGATAACCATATCAGGCTCAAATGCATAAGTCTTGCATAGTGCTCGCCATGTTTTGCATCCAAAATAGGTGTAGTCGTCTGAATTGTATAACTTCGCATGGAAAATATAACCATGCTCGGTCTTCAAGTAAACTTTCTTTTCCTCCATACTATGATTGAAACCTATCTTATCCAATACAAAAACTCTTGCATGGCAGGGGATACGCTAGTAGAATAGTAAAAAAAATATAAGTTGAAGCAAATGAAAGCAGATGTCATGCTTAATTACGAAAAAAGACTTGTCGTTGTGACTTACTGTATCCACTTCGAAGTTCTCGTCCAGCTTGATGCTGAAGCGCCTATCATCATCTAGGAAGATTCCGTCGCACATGCCGCGCTCGTCTTCGCAGTATTTGCAAATACCGAAATCCTTCTCGTCGTCAGACATTTCCTATGTTCATAGTTAAAACATTAATTGAAAATCGATCGAAGACAACTACCAAGATACTCAACACACAAATCCGGGGCACTCGATATTTCCTACATATTCTAGCACAAGTCATGCCAAAATTCACGGAAAAATCCGGCATGACCTTTGCTAAAATAGGACATATCGAGCGCCTGAAATTTGCCGGAACGGAAATGAATCAACACTCCGGCAAAACATAGGCCACTCGAAGGTATAACCTGCAAACATGACCAGCCACTTGGATATTAAGCAACACAAGATATACATTTCAAAGTATCTTATAGGACTCAAATTAGCATGCATTCAATAAGCAAAAGTAGATCATCTCATGCGTCAGTAAATCGTCGAATATTATCACTAATACATCACGAATAGTGTCATACATATAAAATCACTAATACAACTAAAACTCTAGCACACGACGGGTATCGGCGCGGGCGGTGGACACCCACAGAGAAGGCACCATCACGGGATCATAGCTCCAGTGAGATCCCCGGAGAACCTGCCAGGTATTGGAGAACGGCCTGTGCTCCAACGCAAACAAGTAGCGACGGACGTGTGCGTCCTCCTCACTGACACGGTGACGCACCACCTCCGCGGAGTCCTCGAGCCTCTGGATCATCACTGGCCCACGTGACCACCACCAAACAAGGTTCGGGTCGACGACAGGCTGGCTCCTCACCAACCTGCGCCCCCCGGTAGGTAGCGCCTCCCAGTACCACCCCGGCGGAGCCCAGTCTCGGACATGGCCGATCTGGTCAAGCAGGTGTCGTCCTCCGCCGACTCGACGACGAGGATGCGGGATAGGCATCGTCCACGTCGAGGCGGGAAAAATTGCTTTAACTAAAAAATAGAAACAAGTTCTTACTAACTAGTTCTATTAATTCAACTAGTTCTTACTAAAAATAATACTATAAATAAAAATATTCTAGTACCTAATTAGTACCTAATTCTTACCATCTAAGTAATTAACTAACTAGCACTAAAAATAGCACTAAAAATAGCCTAGGGTTCATACTAACTAGCACTAAATACCTAGGGTTCATACTAAGCAGAGAAGAGGGATCAGAAGGGGAGAGACGGATCGGAAGGGGAGAGTGCTTACAGAGGGGGAGAGAGATGGGGTCGGGGGAGACGGCGGCACCGAGGCGCGGCGAGGCGGCCGGGTCGGGGGAGACGGTGGCGAGGCGGGGTCGGGGGAGACGGCGGCGAGGCGGGGTCGGGGGAGACGGCGGCACCGAGGCGCGGCGAGGCGGGGTCGGGGGAGACGGCGGCGAGGCGGGGTCGGGCGAGACGGCGGTGGCGAGGCGGGCTCGGGAATTAGGGGAGGAAGCAGAGGAGAGGGAATCAGGCCGCGCGGGGGGTTAGGTGAAAATAGCTTTAACTGTAGCGTGGGAAGGAAAAACGCGCTGCTGCTAAAATCCATAGTAGTAGCGCTATCCGTGGAAGGGCGCTACTACTATACCTAGCACGCCGGGAACGGTGTGGCAATTATAGTAGTAGCGCTTTCTGCAAGGACAGCGCTACTGCTATTCTGCTAACTGTAGCGCGGTTCTGCCGAACGCGCTACTGCAAAGTAGCAGTAGCGCCTCATTTTAACAAGCTCTACTGGTAACATTCTGTGTATAAGGTTTTCCCTAGTAGTGACTCTTCCTCACACGCCGCATTGTCTGCCTTTCCTACCCAATCGCTTGCTGCGACGAGTCACGCCGCCTCCTCCATCCCTGTCGGCTTCCGTCGGCCGAAGATAGCCGCAACGCCGATGAGTCAGGGGCTGGTGCCATCCGATCAGAGACACCGGGCGGCAGCGACGATGACAGCGGCCGGCAACCACGGGGATTAGCGAGACAGGAGGGCACGCGACAGGCAGCAGTGCACCATATCCATGTTCAGAGGCGGTGGTTTGGTGGCGACAACAGATAAAAGCAGCAATGGTGCACTAGTAGAAAAGGGGGCAATGGTCTAGGCCGGTCCAGCCCATTAGTCCCGGTTCAATCCAGAACCGGGACCAATGGGGGCATCGGACCCGGTTCATGAGCCCCGGGGGCCGGCCGGGCCACGTGGGCCATTGGTCCCGGTTTGTCTGGACCTTTTGGTCCCGGTTGGTGGGATGAACCGGGACCAATGGGCCTCGCTCCTAGCCCACCACCATTGGTCCCGGTTCGTGGCACGAACCGGGACCAAAGGCAACCCTTTAGTCCCAGTTCATGCAACCAATCGGGACCAATGGTGGTGCCTATATATACCCCCTCGCGCAAGAGCAGAGCACACTGCTCTGTTTTTTCTGGCCGAGGGGGAGAGGGCTTGGTGGTGCTCTAGCTCACCTCATATGCACACAAGGTGTTCGATGGAATGCCCGAGCCACACTACTTAAGGTTTCTCCTCTCCAAGCTCGACCGCCAAGCTCCATTTTCCTCCATATTTGTCTAGGTTTAGCGGTCCGTCACGCCCCGTCCCCGTCTTCAACGTCGTCGATCACCCGCACCGATCTCATCGCCGGCACCACCGTGGTGAGCCTCTTGTTCTTATCTTCTTTCTGAAAGGAAAAATATTCTTATTTGTATGTTTAGATAGATATATACTTGTATAATTTTCTTACTTTTATTATTGCATCTTATATAGTGCGATGGTTTTGGTATCCGCCCCCGTCGGCCCTCGTCCTGTCTATGATTCGGATGTGGTATATATTATCTTTTCATAACTATTGGTTCATTTATTGTTTATGACAATTATGCCGACCAACGTGACATAGATTTTATTCATCTAGGAGGTTGTTGAACCGGAAATTCCAACCGACCCTATTGTCGAGAGGTTAAATTTAGTTGAAGAAGAAAACAATTTGTTAAAGGAAAAAATTAGAAAAATTGAGGAGGAGAAGATGATATTGGAGTTGCATGTTGCGGATGTCGTCGATGATCACAAGATCAAGATGGATGCAATGCGCTTGAAGATTAGAAAGATTAGAAAATATGCCATTCATACCGAGGCTTGGTATCGTTATGCCATTGGATCAGTTGTTACATTGGTTGCGATTATGATCGCATTTGTTTTCGCATTGAAATGTTTTACATAGTTTCAGTGTATGGTTTAATTAATTTAGATGCTCTGCAGAGCTTTATGTTGTTAGATGAGAACTATGTATGTACTTTGGTTTTAATGTGATGATGAACTTCTATTAATTTGGTCACTTAATTAATTATCTATTCATGATGTTCTGTAATGATTTTTGACACACTTAATTATATATAATGCACACAGATGAACCGGCAATGGATGTACGGTTCAAGACACACCTCCGAGTACATTAAGGGCGTGCATAATTTTCTCGAAGTGGCTGAGGCAAACAAGCAGAATCGTTTTATGTGTTGTCCATGCCCTATATGTGGGAATACGAAGTCTTACTCTGACCGGAAAATCCTCCACACCCACCTGCTTTACAAGGGTTTCATGCCACACTATAATGTTTGGATGAGGCACGGAGAAATAGGGGTTATGATGGAAGACGGCAAAGAAGAAGAGTACGATGACAACTATGTGCCCCCTGAATACGGTGATGCTCCAGAAGATCAAGAGGAACCAGACGATGTGCACGATGATGCTGCAACGGGCGAAGCTGCTGAAGATCAAGAGGAACCAGACGGTGTGCCCGATGATGATGATCTCCGCCGGGTCATTGTCGATGCAAGGACGCAATGCAAAAGTCAAAAGGAGAAGCTGAAGTTCGATCGCATGCTAGAGGACCACAAAAAGGGTTGTACCCCAATTGCGAAGATGGCAACACAAAGCTCGGTACCGTACTGGAATTGCTGCAGCGGAAGGCAGAGAATGCTGTGCCTGATAAAGGATTTGAGAAGCTACTTAAAATATTGAAGAAGAAGCTTCCAAAGGATAACGAATTGCCCGACAGTACATACGCAGCAAAGAAGGTCGTATGCCCTCTAGGATTGGAGGTGCAGAAGATACATGCATACCCTAATGACTGCATCCTCTACCGCGGTGCGTACAAGGATCTGAACGCATGCCCGGTATGTGGTGCATTACGGTATAAGATCAGACGAGATGACCCTGGTGATGTTGACGGTGAGCCCCCCAGGAAGAGGGTTCCTGCGAAGGTGATGTGGTATGCTCCTATAATACCACGGTTGAAACGTCTGTTCAGAAACGGAGAGCATGCCAAGTTGATGCGATGGCACAGTGAGGACCGTAAGAAAGACGGGAAGTTGAGAGCACCCGCTGACGGGTCGCAGTGGAGAAAAATCGAGAGAAAGTACTGGGATGAGTTTGCAAGTGAGCCAACGAACGTATGGTTTGCTTTAAGCGCGGATGGCATTAATCCTTTCGGGGAGCAGAGCAGCAATCACAGCACCTGGCCCGTGACTCTATGTATGTATAACCTTCCTCCTTGGATGTGCATGAAGCGGAAGTTCATTATGATGCCAGTTCTCATCCAAGGCCCTAAGCAACCCGGCAATGACATTGATGTGTACCTAAGGCCATTAGTTGAAGAACTTTTACAGCTGTGGAATGGAAACGGTGTACGTACGTGGGATGAGCACAAACAGGAGGAATTTAACCTAAAGGCGTTGCTGTTCGTGACCATCAACGATTGGCCCGCTCTCAGTAACCTTTCAGGACAGACAAACAAGGGATACCACGCATGCACGCACTGTTTACTTGACACCAATAGTATATACCTGGCAAGCTGCAGGAAGAATGTGTACCTGGGCATCGTCGATTTCTTCCGACCAACCATCAATGTCGAAAGAAAGGCAAGCATTTCAAAGGCGAGGCAGATCACCGGAAGAAGCCCGCCATGCGTACCGGTGATCACGTACTTGCTATGGTCAATGATTTACACGTAATCTTTGGAAAGGGTCCCGGCGGACTAGCTGTTCCGAGTGACGCTGAGGGACACGCACCCATGTGGAAGAAGAAATCTATATTTTGGGACCTACCCTACTGGAAAGACCTAGAGGTCCGCTCTTCGATCGACGTGATGCACGTGACGAAGAACCTTTGCGTGAACCTGCTAGGCTTCTTGGGCGTGTATGGGAAGACAAAAGATACAGCTGAGGCACGAGAGGACCTGCAACGTTTGCACGAAAAAGACGGCATGCCTCCAAAGCAGTATGAAGGTCCTGCCAGCTATGCTCTTACCAAAGAAGAGAAGGAAATCTTCTTTGAATGCCTGCTTAGTATGAAGGTCCCGACTGGCTTCTTGTCGAATATAAAAGGAATAATAAATATGGCAGAGAAAAAGTTTCAGAACCTAAAGTCTCATGACTGCCACGTGATTATGACGCAACTGCTTCCGGTTGCATTGAGGGGGCTTCTACCGGAAAACGTCCGATTAGCCATTGTGAAGCTATGTGCATTCCTCAATGCAATATCTCAGAAGGTGATCGATCCAGAAACCATACCAAGGCTAAGGAGTGATGTGGTGCAATGTCTTGTCAGTTTCATGCTGGTGTTCCCACCATCCTTCTTCAATATCATGACGCACGTTCTAGTTCATCTAGTTGACGAGATTGTCATTCTGGGCCCCGTATTTCTACACAATATGTACCCCTTTGAGAGGTTCATGGGAGTCCTAAAGAAATATGTCTGTAACCGCGCTAGGCCAAAAGGAAGCATCTCCATGGGCCATCAAACAGAGGATGTCATCGGGTTTTGTGTTGACTTCATTCCTGGCCTTAAGAAGATAGGTCTCCCTAAATCGCGGTATGAGGGGAGACTGACTGGAAAAGGCACGCTTGGAAAGGACCCAATAATATGTAGGGACGGATATTCTTGGTCTCAAGCCCACTACACAGTTCTACAGAACTCTACCTTGGTGACCCCGTATGTCGATGAACACAATAACGGTCTGCGCTTCAAACACCCGGAGCAGTGCGACGACTGGATTACATGTGAACACATCAGGACTTTCAGCAGTTGGTTGGAAGCACGTATCAGAGGTGACAGCACTGTTTGTGATGAGCTGTACTTGTTATCCAGGGGACCATCTTTGATTGTATTGATTTTGAAAGGATACGAGATAAATGGGAATACATTTTACACGACTGACCAAGATCAAAAGAGCACCAACCAAAACAGCGGTGTCCGCTTTGATGCAACAACCGAGAGGGGAAAGGACACATATTATGGTTACATAGTGGACATATGGGAACTTGACTACGGACATGATTTTAAGGTCCCTTTGTTTAAGTGCAAATGGGTCAATCTGTCAGGAGGCGGGGTACAGGTAGACCCACAGTACGGAATGACAACAGTGGATCTGAAAAATCTTGGGTACACTGACGAACCGTTCGTCCTAGCCAATGATGTGGCACAGGTTATCTATGTGAAGGACATGTCCAGTAGACCGAGAAAGAGAAAAGATAAGGAAGCAAATACATCATACGATGAGCCAAAGCGCCGCATAGTTCTTTCAGGAAAAAGGGACATCGTGGGAGTGGAGGACAAGACAGACATGTCTGAAGATTATGAAAAGTTTCATGAAATTCCTCCCTTTAAAGTCAAGGCTGACCCCAGCATCCTGATAAACGATGAAGATTATCCATGGTTACGGCGCAATAAGCAAATGACACAAGCGAAGAAAAAGTGAAGACTTTCTCCCGCAACTATTATGATGATACCATGCCAACTTTGTAACTGACGAGTATGATACCATTGTTCGTTTTGTACATGCACATGCTATGTGTGGGTCAATTTATGATACCATGCCAACTTTCAACTTTTTCAGAGTTCATTTGAAATGCTTTAATGTCTTATGGTTCGGCCCTCGTAATAATTAAAAATAGCAACAATAAGTATTTTGTTGTAAGTACAAACAAAATAAAATAAATAAAGCAAGAAAAAAACAAAAAAAAAGTGTTTTCAAATTTGAAAAGTAATGGCACTAACAGAAAGTTTATAATTTTCCTAAAACTAGAAGCAGGAAGAATTAAAAAATAAAGCAAAAAACAAAAGAAAATAAATAATGCAGAAAACAAAACAAAAAAAACAACAATAATATTTTGTTGTAAGTAGAAACAAAATAAAATAAATAAAGCAAGAAAGAAAACAAAAAAAAAGTGTTTTCAAATTTGAAAAGTAATTGCACTAACAGAAAGTTTATAATTTTCCTAACACTAAAAGCAAAAAGAATTAAAAAATAAAGCAAAAAACAAAAGAAAATAAATAATGCAGAAAACAAAACAAAAAACAACAATAAGTATTTTGTTGTAAGTAGAAACAAAATAAAATAAATAAAGCAAGAAAGAAAACAAAAAAAAGTGTTTTCAAATTTGAAAAGTAATGGCACTAACAGAAAGTTTATAATTTTCCTAAAACTAGAAGCAAAAAGAATTAAAAAATAAAGCAAAAAACAAAAGAAAATAAATAATGCAGAAAACAAAACAAAAAAACAACAATAAGTATTTTGTTGTAAGTAGAAACAAAATAAAATAAATAAAGCAAGAAAAAAAGTGCCACCTACTGGGCCCTCACGGCCTGAATACGACTTGAATCCCTAATTTGGGCCAGGATTCAGGCCCGCAGAAGGCCCAGAATGCCCATCAGGCAAAGCAGTAGCAAGTAGGCCCATAAGCCTGCAGTAGGAAGGAGTTCAAGAGGGGAGCGGCAGTGGGGCTTATAAACCAGTGCGCTCCCCTCTCAACTAGCGAGATGGGACTAAACTTTGGCCCCGATGCGGGCAGCGCAGGGGCCTTTGGTCCCGGTTGGTGGCACCAACCGGGACTAAAGGGGGGGCATTGGTCCCGGTTGGTGCCACCAACCGGGACCAAAGGCCGCAGCTTCCCACCCTTTGGGCTGCCGAAAAAGAGGCCTTTGGTCCCGGTTGGTGGCTCCAACCGGGACTAAAGGGGGCATTAGTCCCGGTTGGTGCCACCAACCGGGACCAATGCTCCTTGCATATAAGTACCACTTCGCAGTTTTGCAGTTTATCGTCACCAGTTGCCCCCCCCCCCCCCCCCCCCGACGACGCCGAACACATCGACGCCGCCAGGCTGCCCCGACGATGCCCGCCGCCCCCGCCGTCGCCGTCGCCGTCGCCCGCGCCCGTCGTCGTCGCCGTCCTCCCCGAGCCCGCGCTCGCCGTCGTCGCCGCCAGGCTCTGCCGCGTCGCCGCCGCCCGCGCCCCGTCGCCGTCGCCCGCCCCCGCGCGCCGCCACCGCTGTGAGCCGCCGCGCCACACCGGCTCTATTTTTTCTTTCATTTTTCTTAGTTTTATTTTTTTGTTCAATGTATATATATGTGTGTATGTATATATGTGGCTATATATATATATATATGCGGCTCTGTTTTTTTTTCATTTTTATTAGTTTAGTTTTTTTGTTTATATATATATATATATATATATATATATATATATATATATATAATGTATATGTGTATGTAATGTTTAAAAATTGTTCAGATTATGTTTTTGTTGATATATGTATTTATTGTTCATATGTGTATTAATGTTTTCATATATGCAAAAGATAGATTTTTAGAAAAGTTTGGTTTTTTTTCTGTTCATAGATTTTTTTTTGTTGATATTAATTATTGTAGAATATGCAAATGTTTGTATATTCATATGAACATTTCATTAGGCAAAACCTTTGTTTTTTTTCGAAATTTTCTATTTGAACATTTTTTTTTAAAACAAGCAATACTAAAAGAATGAGAGGAAAAAGGAAAATAAGAAGAGGAAGAAAGGAGAAAAAGAGGAGAGGAAGAAGAGGAGAAATAAATAAGAAGAGGAAAAAAGAAGAAAAAGAAGAGGAGAAGAAGAAAGGAATAGAGGAGAAAGGAGAAATTCTCTTTTTTCTTCTTCTCCTCTATTCCTTTCTTCTTCTCCTCTTTTTTTTCTTCTTTTACTTCTTCTTCTTCTTCCTTCTTCCTTCTTCCTCTTTTCTTCCTTTTCCTTAATTATTTTCCTTTCTCGAGGGAGAAGAAGAAAAAGAAGAGGAGAAGAAGAAAGAAAGGAAAGGAGAAAGAAGAAACTTCAACACGAGGGGGTGGTACCGATACCCCCTCCCCGATAACATTATTTTTCCATGTATATGTATGTCGCGTCGTTGTCGATATAACCCCCTCTAGATACAACTGCAGCACCCCCCTCGGCCCTCTCCCTCGACCAAAACTCTCGAGGTCACCCAAACCCTAGAGAGAAAACGATGTTGCAGGTCTCCTACGTACCCCCTCGCGCCGCGCTCATACCCGACAAATTAACTCTCTCGAGGCCACCCAAATTTATCAAGTTAAAAGAGCGTTATCGTCGAGGCCACCCCAAACCCTTGAAGCTTTGTGTCGAGGCGACCCCAAACCCTAGAGAAGCAGCGTCGAGGCCACTAACATGATTCCTTATTGTGATTAGCTAGCTAGTTCTACGTTTGCCACTATGTACCATGTTTGAATAATAATTGACATGTTGTCAATATTTGCAGAAACTATGGAGCACTCCCAAGACGAAGAAACAGAAGCGATGTTAGGGGAAATAATCGCAAATGGAAGTGATGATGTTGCGTCATTTCTCATCGACACCGTTGGTCAGATGGATGAAGAAGAGGGCTATGATTATGATGGCTTCGACCCATTAATGCCGGTACAAGAGGAGGACTATGTTCATGATGGCTCCGATGACACAATGGAGGTACAAGACGAAGGAGACCGTGCCGAGCCGAGTCACCGAACCGAGTCCGACCAGGTATATATATATATATTAGTTAAGCCCGTGCTGACAAGTTAATTGATGCATCCATTGTTTTGGTATATGTACACATATTAAGTACTGTCGTCTTTCTTCCTTATAATTTCTAGCCCTCCGGATCGAGCACAACTTCGGTAAGGAGACGAGGCCCGAAGAAAAAGTTGAGCTCGGATGAAAAGTTTGAGATCATAGAAATCGCGCCCGACGGCGAACCGATTGAACCCATCCGGACAAAGAAGGCATTTTCTGCTCAGTGCGGGGTTCTTGTTAGGGACAGGATCCCGATCAGCATCCAGCAATGGTATAAGCCTGCTAAGGATGAAGACGCTGAGGTGTCTTATGTCAATAATATGCAGAAAGAAGATCTTTGGAATGAGCTGAAGGCAAATTTCACCCTACCGCCAGAGGAGGATCCGGAGAAGCCAGTTAAAGAGCAATTAATCAAGTCTTGTGCTCTTAAGAAGATGGCTGGCCTAATGAGGAGGTGGAGGAAAGAGCTAAACCAGTTTGTCAAGAAAAAAGAGACACCAGAATTCATCGGCAAATATGAGAAGATCAAAGATCACTGGCCCGCATTTGTGGCCCACAAGACATCAGAAAAGAGTAAGAAGATGTCGGAGACAAACAAGAAAAATGCTGCGAAGAAGAAGCTTCACCATCGCACAGGGTCAGGTGGCTACCTCAAAGCCCGGCCTAAGTGGTCCAAGGCTGAGCATGATCTGCTTGAAAAATGGATCGAACCAGAGACAATGCGCTGGCCAGACCGTTGCCGGACTTGGTTCTTCGGGGCTGGCGGAACCTTGGACCCTGTAACAGGGCAGTGTCAGTGGACGGACGAGCAACTGCAAACACCAGTCAAGAAACTTCGACACTATATCGATGCAGCGCAGCGAGGGACGTTCCTTCCAAACAGGGAGAAGGACGAGCTCACAATGGCCCTTGGGAATCCCGAGCACCCTGGACGGACACGAGGCACGCCAGGCTCCCTTCCGTGGAAGGTTGGTTTTTCGGACGCAGGGGGTTACAAAACCCACGAGAGGAGGAAGAAACTGGAGCAGGACCAAATGCAGGCGCTGCTTGGAAGGGTAATGGGGCTAGAGGATCGAGAAGAGGAACGAGAAGCAGCAGATCGCAACAAACGACATGCCGAAGCTTCCCCCGAAGCTACCCCGCCACCTCAGCGGAGAAGCAGCGTTGCTTCCACCGAGCTGCTTCAGCCGGAGCATGTCTTGACGGCTCCTGCTAGCTATCCCGTGGATGGTATCACGGAGTCTCAAAATTGCCACATTATGGCGCGATGCATGAATTTGAAGGTCAAGGCGGCTGTTGGCCAAGTTTATCCTAGTGGACCCGGCACAACTTATCACTGCCAGCCGATTCCAGAAGGATTTGCTAAGGTGATGGTTGATGAAATAACGGAGGGATTTGAGGACCTCGCGCTTGAGCACCCTACCGGTGAAGGGGAGACTAGGTTGGGTTCTGCTCTGAAGACTCCATGCCTATGGCGGAAGGAGCTCATCGACCTTCTGAACTGCACGCCTCCGCCTCCTCCTCCTCCTCCGGCGAGTCAGGGCACTCCGCCTCCTCCACTGCCTCCTCCTCCGGCGAGTGACGATCAGGGCACGCGTGGCGGCACTCCGCCTCCTTCTCCAGCGCGTGGCGGCACTCCGCCTCCTCCTTCTCCGCCTCGCCAGCAAGGGCGGAAGAGACCCGCCGCCGCCCCGGCTGCTCCGACGCGTCGTAGTCCTTCTCCTCCGCCTCGTAAGCAAGCACGAAAGAAGACAGACGCCGCAGCCGCTCCGTCTGCTCCGGCGTCTAGCAGCACAAGAAGAGAGAGGCAATACAGATACGGTCCACCTCTAAAGCCTCTAGAGAAGTTACCGTACGAGAGGACCGAGGAGGAAACCGATACGATCATGCAGACCCACGTGAAGGAGTTCTTTGAAGGGGTGAAAGCAAAGATACATCCACCTCCGGAGGAGAAGGTCTATCCGGTGAAAGCAAAGCGCACTCTCGATGCCCTGAGGAAACCACCAAAGTCTCCGCCGAGAACCAACTATGAGCGCATTACTGAACAGACATATCTCCAAGCCAAGCGGTCGGGAACTACTGTCAGTGATAAAAGGTCAAAAGAACAACGAGCAAAGGGGAAAAAAATTGCCCAGCTCGGCGAACAAGCACAGCAATCGTGCCCCCCGCTCAATGTGTCTAATCCTCCGGGGACGGTGGCCGGTTATGGCAATCTTGAAGATTACCTGCCTGACGATGTACTTCCTGATTTCATGGAGGTGGACTTATTCAGATATGAGTACGGGAAGCCTCTCGTCAAAGATGAAAAGTCCCTGACAACAATGATGCGAAGATTCCATAGTTGGTACATCAAAACCTGCAGAGAGTCTGAGGGGACGAACACTTTGTATCTGAAAATTAAAGAGGAGCACGACCTCGTTTCAAATGATGTGTTGTCTATTCCATTTGAGGAGTTCTTCGAGTTCTTCAATCAAAAGGCCCTCGATAAATTAATGGTCTTTTGCTACTGCCTGTAAGTACTATTTCTGTCATTAGTCTGTATATATAGCTCGGCTCTTTCATTGCATGTATTTATAATTAATTATCCTCAATATATTATGCAGATTGAAGATCGTCGAGTGCAAAAAAAAATGAAATCTATGATATTGGGTTCATTAACACAAATATCATAGATGTTTTCTGGTTGAAAAGCGCACCGAAGAGGCCGAGGACAACTTGCTACAATCATTGATCAAAAATCAAAACAAAGATACCATACTCTTTCCTTACCACGGCCCGTGAGTGTTACTGTCGTGTGCATATTCGGTTTTCCTTATTACTCGAGCGAGAGGTTAATGTAATTGATGAGTTATGCATGCGTGCAGGTACCACTATATTCTTCTGGAGATTAAGCTTGAGCGTGGACTAGTAACCGTCTTAGACTCCAGACGGAAAGATCCCAGCACCTATGCGGACATGACTGAAATGCTCAGCAAGTAAGTTCAATCGATCATTATCGCATCATATCGGCAACTTTTTGTTCATTTCCTGATATCTCAAGTAATAATAATTATTTTCTTTGTCTTGCAGGGTTTGGAAATAGTTCACCGCACAAGCTCCGAGACTGCCGAAGGAGCTGCGATATACATACCCGAAAGTAAGTACTACTGGCGCGCATCTCCCGTTGATTCTATAGCTATACTTTCATCAATGCCATTTATATAATGCTTCATTATCAGTTTGATTGACCTCTATTTCTCGTAAAGTGCTTGTGGCAGGAGGAAGGGAATGATTTCTGTGGATACTACGTGTGCGAGTTCATCCACAACGCGACTTTGAAAAACAAGCGGGACTACTCTAGAAGACAATATGAAGTGCGTAAGCAATAATATTCACAATTTCATTTTATTACACCATCATTTATGTTGAGTTTCATTCATATATATGTATTAATTAACCCCCTTCTTCAAATTAATTAGACATGGCAGATGCGGGATGAACTCCTACCACCAGATCGCATGAAAGCAATTCAAGAGGAATTGGCGGGATTCTTTCTTGAACACGTCATCAGTAAAGCCGGAGAATACCATGTGGAACTTCAATTCAAATGCTAGTGGTTTGTAATTAAGAGATCTTATATAGATTGTACATGTATGTAGCCAGTAAAACTTGTTGTTCGACCAATCTCTCGGAGAAGGAGAGGTCGATCGATCACTTCTCTCGGTATGCATGACGAACTTCTGTACTGAATGGTTCTCTCGATCACTTATGTATATATACTACGTAGCGTCGAGCAAGCACGGACATAAGAGAGGACACTTCTCTCTATTAATTAGCTAGCTAACACAATATACGAAACACCTAAATTAACCCCCCAAAACCCCCCAACCCCCCTCCTTTCAAAAAAAAAAAACAAAAACCCCAGCCACTGGAATGCAGACACGTGGATGCCTTTTGGTCCTGGTTGGAGCCACCAACCGGGACCAAAGGCCCCCTGACTGGGCTCGGCGCACAGGGCCACGTGGAGGCACATTGGTCCCGGTTCGTGTTTGAACCGGGATTAATGGGTTGAGGTATTAGTAACGACCCATTAGTCCCGGTTGCCGAACCAGGACTAAAGGCCCTTACGAACCGGGACTAATGGGTGGTTTTCTACTAGTGGGTGTGTTTCGGTTCCTGACTTCATGCGTTGTTTGACTTTAGTTCAGCACTGCCACCGCGCTACTTCCTATGTGATGGTACTGCTACTACTGCAGCGACGGCCAATGAGGTAGAATCGTGTCTACAACTTGGCGAGTTAAAGTAGTGGATTAACTGAACCTGCATTCTCGCAAGAACTGTTATTGATTGTTCAATGATCAAGCTGGCGTTTGTTAATATTGATTATACCTTCATTCTCCATTTTTTTATTATACCTCTGAACAAATATTAATCCTGGAGTATTTCCTACAAAGATCAAGCAGAACTAATCTACCAAATTCAGATAACTCTTATAAAACCAACCATAGAAAGAGTGTTACTATTTGAAATACATTTTTCTCTTATAAAAGCAACCATAGAAAGAGTGAGTCCATTACGTTTTTATGTGATAAAACAGCCTGAAGAAAATTTCACAAGAAGAAAAGTATGGTACTTGGTCCTGACGATTACAGTTCAATTTGTTATCCTAATCTAGCGCAGGTGTTTCATAGACTTCCAGAAATAACAATTCTTGAACTTCACTGAAGTTGGCTTCCTTATGAGAAAAATAGTTTTTGAATGGCTATTGGAAAACAATAACATTACAGTTCCTTGAAAGTGAAATTACTTGCAAAATGCAGTTGCATGCAAGAATTGCTCTTTAATTTTAAGTGACGAAATGCAGTTGCATGCAACAACTTTATATTTGTTTCTTGGTCTCTTTGGGGTTCCCTAAAGAATTACTTTGAGTATTGCTTATGTGTGGCCCCAAACTCAAAATTGTACCAATGCAAACATGAATTACTTTGATCAGAGATGAGGAGGGCAGCGAGGGGTGTGAGCATGGTGACGGGTAGCTAGGGCGTTCTCTTGCACGGGGATAGGAAGCTGGAGTAATCCAAGACCAGGGATGTCCCCGTTGCTCTTAGGAACGATACTATATTTTTCATTCGTTTACTCCTACCACTAGGTCATGGTTTGTTATTACTCCAGGTAGGAACTGCGATTTGCAATTTTGTTCATCTTCATTATGTTGCTCGGATAGTGGCCAAGATGGGAAATTTTATCTTCCTAATGTTACCAAGTCAGAGTAAAGATGGGACATTTTATCAGTTGGCTCAGATGAGAGTGACCGAGTGAGAGAGGTTTGCTATACCTTGTATCTTACCTAACACCATTTGCTTTAATTGCAGCTTTTGACCAAGCCTTTAGGACTAGCCGACAGCCAGGAAAGAACTTGAACCCCAAGGCGAGGGCATCCTATCTGTTTCCCCATTTATTATTTTTTCTTGCGGAATTTTGATAAGGTGGTGCAGGTTGTTGAGGTGATATGTGAGTTGGATAGACTGGCATCTTTCAAGACAATACAAAGAACACTAGAAGTAAAATTTACATCCAAGTCCGTAGTCCATCTAGCGACGACTTGTTCACTGAATTAATTTGTTTAAATTTTATAGGATGAAGTTTTATTATATTTTTTATATAAAGGACACTTTATCAGAATTCAGTCATTGGTTTCAAAGTAGTTGCTTAGATTTGGGGACAAATAATGACTTCCTTGTATAAAAGGGTCGGTGATGTTGCATTAAAATAATTCATCTGACGTGCACATGCATCCTTACAAAGACATATTTTTACGCACCCGTTGCAACGCACGGGCAATTTCCTAGTAATTATTAAACAAGTCAACCATTTTCTCTTGTCAAAATCAGAAACAAACGTCAAACTACCAACAACTTCTTTTCTTTTCGATAAGAAAAAACACAAATAACCTTTTTTTAGGGGCTTGCCGACACTTTTAATGCACGATTTAAATGGTTCATAGGAATACAAGCAGGCTCATGGGGATTAAGAAGCCATAAATGGTGACACTGACCAAGCAAAGTGGCATGTTTGGCAAGACTATGAGCTTCAAAATTTGAAGCTCGAGCTTCGAACCCAACTGAACAACCATCAAAATAGCTTCTTTTTATTTTGAGAAAAAACATCAAAATAGCTAGACCTGGACATAAACCCTTTGATGATGAGCATCTAATTCAGCTAACTGGGCCACGGATGCCTCACGTGCTGGCCTCCTGTAGCCCAAGCAGGAACAGAAATGTGCCAGTGGCCTACTTGACAACCCTAAGAAGGAAGAGGAGAGAGGATGGTCGGGGCAGCAACTAATCAAGGAGTGCTCCTTCGGGAGCCCCCGCAAGGGTCACTTGGGATGGGCGAGAAGCGCATCACTTGGCGGGCTCTCAGCCGCTGCCATTTGTCACGCTCTGGACGCTCCCTTCGGATTTTATTTTTATTATTTTTCTGCACGCGTTTTTGAATTTTGGATGATTTTTTTGCCTTTTCCAGCTTTTCCCCCTTTTATGGGCCAAACAAAAAATCTTGACAAAAAATAACTCTGACGTGAAAAAATGTGTTTTTTTTTCACGAGAGGCATGGATTAACTTCTCGTGGAGGCGCGGATTAACTCTTTGCGAGAGGCAGTGCCTCTCGCAAAAGAATAAAAGAGATACATTTTTTTCTACCACGAGAGACACGGATTTGCTTCCGCGAGGGGCACGGCCGTGCCTCTTGGAAAGGGAAAAAACGTGCTCCTGGTTCGGGTTTTTTCGTGAAAAGAAAAGTTCATCAAAACCTATCAACATGAGATCTACTTCGGAAAATCTCGTCGTGAGGAATCCAACGTGAAAATAGTTCGAGATTTAAACACACGGTTTGTTAGATCAAATATTTTAAATAAACGAATCTACGAAAAAGGGGAAAACTCTTAGCTTGCGACAAGTCGCGTATATGCAGCGTGATACTTATCGCAACCTAGAAAGTTGAAAGTGACATTTGCAAAGAGTACTCCTTAACTAGTGATTTCAGGTTGGTCGAGCTCGCAAATGCTATATTTGTATGGGGCGATGATTAGTGGCCCGTCCTATTGGCGTGGTTGCTCGTTGCCATTTGTATCTCACTGTAGGTTTGCTCCGCTTCTGTTTTCTTCAGTTTTTAATTTACTTTGTTTTTCTGTGGTTTTACTTTTTTAGGTTTTAATTTTTATTTAGTTTACTTTTGAATTTATTTGTTCTCTCAATTATCTTTTCTTTCTTTCTTTCCTTTTTTGTTATACTTTTGTTTTCATTTGTATCTTTCTTGCTTTTCATGTTTTCTTAGTTTTCCTTTTTTTCCTTGTTTGTTTTTCTCGTTATTCAACACATGTCTACTTTTTATCATTATACAATGTGTAATTTTAGGGCACATGTGAATTTTTTTCTGATGCACATTTGAAATTTTTAAATATGTGATGTATACTTTTACTAAATACATATTTTGAATACATGATAAAATTTTCTGAATATATGTAGTACTCTTTTTTAATGGCAATTTTTTTGGCTAAACCACGCGAACATTTGTTTACATTATATAAACATCTTCTTTGAACATTTTATGGATAATTTTTGGAAACACTTGAGTAATTCCTTTAGTTGTCAAGTATTTATTTTAGTAGAAATAAACACTCTAACCAATGTGAACATTTTTTAATTGTATATAACATTTTCTTAAATGTCCCAAATATTTTTTTGAAATGAAAGAATATTTCCATAAAATTTCACCCAAAATTTTTCATTCGCACGAAACATTTTTTTATGCACACATGTTTTTTCATTGTAAACACATTTTCAAAAAGAAAACCACATCGATCTGCGCCAAGTGCCACTGGTGAGGGGTGAAAGCACACATGGTCAAAGGCACCAAGCCGTGAATGCATGCAAGCTTTTCCATTTTTTTTTGACTTTTTACCGCTTTGTGATGATTTATGTGGCAGTATTACATGAATCTAGGGGGTGTTGTTTTTTTACCGATATATATGCCTTCCCGGAGTATCCACCACTTCCCAACTCCTCTATAAAAAAAACTCTTCTAGAAAATGCTCTATCGGGTCCTATCTCTCTCTATTCTTGGGCAGCATAGCAGCATCACCGGGGCCTCTCCAGTCTCCATCCCGCCCTCTCCCCCGACTTCTAGCGGATCTACCGTTGACAACCATCGCTAGAGGAGCTGCGGCCAGCACCGGGAGTCGCCTATGGTGGATACCAGCGGTGGGTGGAGGGACACCGTCTGCTGCCGGAGAAGGCGCCGCTGCTTAGCCACCTTAATACTCTTATATATTATACATGTCCAATTTGGCTCTCGAGAGCATTTGCTCTTGCCTACAAAAATGTTCGCAAACGATAGACTACAAAAGTATTTAGACATATACATATTCATGTCCAAATGTTATCTGCAAGTGTTTTGCAGGAAGCCCAAACATTTTAACTAGTAAAAGAAGTAAGTTGGACGCCAAATCTTTTGGCATTTCTAGACCACTGAACATTGTTTCGTTTCACATGAAAATTGTCACGCTTTAGAAACTAAAATGGGCATATATAAAATTTCAATTTTTAAAAATTTGTTTGCTATTACTTCTTAAAATTTTATTGTTCATCGCAAGAGCAAATGCCCCCGAGCCAAAACGCCCTGCCAGTGGGACAATTTTGAGTTGCAAACCAAACATACACGTTCGGGGACTAGTTTAGCGACTTCGATAGTTTAATGACTAAAATGAAAGTTGAGCCACGGAATAAAAAAATGTACTTATCGACCTGTAGTTTTTGGGGAAAATCTTCTTCTCTTTTTCACTGAAATGAAAGGAAATGGCCCGCATCTCTATTTTTCTGCGGGAAAAAACCGACCTATTCATTTTCAATCATGAGAGTACACTAAATACCAGGAATAACAAAAACCACATGTAAATCTATTGACGACCCAACGACGACTACAAGCATTGAAGCGAGCTGAAGGTGCGCCGCCATCATCGTCCCTTTCTCGCTGGAAGCGGTCAAAACTTATTTTAGTAGATAGTCAAAAAATCATCGTGCTAAGGCACCATAGGACCAACACATCAAAATAGCAACTGACTTCTAGCGGATCTACCGTTGACAACCATCGCTAGAGGAGCTGCGGCTAGCCCCAGAAGTCGCCTATTGTGGATACCGGCGGTGGGTGGAGGGACACCGTCTGCTGCTGGGGACTGACCCGGAGAAGGCGCCCCTGCTTAGCCACTTTAATACTTTTATATATTATATATGTCCAATTTGGCACTCAAGAGCATTTGCTCTTGCCTACAAAAATGTTCGCAAACAATAAACTACAAAATTATTTATACATATACATATTCATGTCCAAATGTTATCTGCAAGTGTTTTGCGGGAAGACCAAGCATTTTAACTAGTAAAAGAAGTAAGTTGAACGCCAAATCTTTTGGCATTTCTAGACCACTGAACATTGTTTCGTTCACATGAAAATTGTTGCGCTTTGGAAACTAACATGGGCATATATAAAATTTCAATTTTTAAAAATTTTGTTTGCTATTACTCCCTCCGTAAATTAATATAAGAGCGTTTAGAATATTAAAATAGTGATCTAGACGCTCTTATATTAGTTTACAGAGGAAGTACTTCTTAAAATTTTGTTGTTAGCAAATGCCCCCGAGCCAAAACGCCCTGCCAGTGGGACAATTTTGAGTTGCAAACCAAACATACACGGTCAGGGACTAGTTTAGCGACTTGGATAGTTTAATGACTACTAGTATAAGGTACGTGCTATGCACGTGGCGTTAATTGCTGGAGTTAAATAATTGTTTGTCAGGTTACCGCTTTTATCGTCTTGTAACCACATGTGCACGTTTGCTTTTGAGTGCTTTGACATGTACAGACTGCTCATTGATAGTGACTTCCCCTCAAAAAAAAAGATAGTGACTTGAAAGGAATTTTTATCTCACCAGCACCAGGCCGCTGGGTGCAGGTGTGCAGCGCGCCGTGATAAGTCTAGAAGGATCCAGCTGGGAGCGTTTTGGCGCGTGTCCGTACGTGGCGAATCCAAGAAACATCAGCCGTCGGATCATTTGAGCTTTGTATTGATGAAGAATGGACATTCATCCTGTGTAACAAATTAACGGCTACAATTTGCTTCTACAATGTTGTGGATGGCTAGCCCAAGTTCAAAAAATGTGGTACTATAGTAGTAGAGATAAAATGAAAGTTGAGGCACGGAATAAAAATATGTACTTATCGACCTGTATTTTTTGGGGAAAATCTTCTTCTCTTTTTTTACTGAAATGAAAGGAAATGGCGCCACGCCTCTATCTCTCTGTGGGAAAACTCCGACCTATTCATTTCCAATCATGATAGTACAATAAATACCAGGAATAACAAAAACCACATGTAAATCCACTGACCACCAAGCGACGACTATAAACACTGAAGCGATCTGAAGGCACGCCGCCATCATCGTCCCTTCTGTTGGAAATATGAGCAATTTACCATATGATTTTATTAACAGAAATACTAGATAAAGCATGACTAAAATAGTAGAGATAAAGCAAGTCATGCGATCTGACAGAGAGAAGGTAAATAACATCTTCAAATATAAACTAGAAACGAACATCTCTAGATCAGACAGTAGACCAAGTTGCATATATGAATTAGAACCTATCAAGTCTAGGGCAAAGACTAGAACAAGGAACTGTGGCAGAACCTCTAACAGGAAAACCCAGAACACGTACGGGACGGCAGCAGCAACAGTAACACTGGACTTGGGTTTGGTGTCTTCCATGTCGTCGAGGAGGTTGTCGACCTCGGGGAAGTAGTCGTCGTCGGGGAAGTAGTCGTCGGAGTCCGGGGCGTCCGTGACGAAGAAGTCAGTAGTCGCGCAGAGCGCTCCCAAAAACCTTATCACCCTTCTCCCATAAAGGACTCAAAGAGGTGCGGTTTCGGAGGCCTACTGTCCCGACCTGCGGTGCACGCCGCAAGCCAGGATGAGGAAGATCGTAGCAGCAGCGCAGTGTCCAGGAACCGGTGGCGAGAGGAAGAATGAGTTCTGGTGTGTATTTTGGTTCTGCGGTTTTGCTTACATGTCCGGGAAGACAAGGAATATTTATTTTTGCAGCTGGGCGAGCTGACTTACCCTAGTTCTGCTAGTCGGTAAATCTCCCAGCTACGTACAATGAAGAGAGCAAAAATCACTTCATGGCTGCTTAGCTTTAGCTGTCTTGTTTGGTGATGTTCTACTGTTGAATTGGCAAATGAAGTGCACTTTTTGTACTCCCTCCGTTCCGATTTACTCGTTGTGGTTTTAGTTCAAATTTAAACTAAAACCACGACGATTAAATCGCAACGGAGGGAGTATATAATATGGATGACAAGATTGGTTGGCATGTGGGCATCTAGTTATATGTTTTCGTTTATATATTATGTATTGTCCCATTAAGCATTTGAAGCGCACCTTTCAGTTTTCACCTCAAGAGTTCTTAGTTCTTAATTACTGTCAGAACCCTTGATATGACAAGAGTAAATTTGATTTAGCTGGAGCAAATCTGCTGCGTATGATGGTTAGCAGTACGGCAAGTTTATACCCTGTGTATTTCGAATACATGTAGAAGCTTTGCTTCCTAAAGACCTCCAGTGGCCTCAGCCCATTTGGCTTGCGTTCACCATTCCTAAATTGCATACCGTACTTAACCCCTTTTAAATTGTCCCTGGTTTGTGTTCGCTATGGTTTCATTAATGAAATCGGAGGGAAACCTCTTTCGGTAAAAAAAAAATCAAGAGAGAGAGAGAGAGAGCAATATGAAGAACGAGAAACGGCCTTTTGTCTTGAATCGGCAAATGGCCTTGTTCTCCTATTATTTGGCGAGTACATGTGCATACTACTCCCTTCGTCTTGAAATACTTGTCGAAGAAATGGATGTATTTAGATGTATTTTAGTTCTAGATACATCCATTTTTATGCATTTCTATGAGAAGTATTTCTTGACGGGGAGAGTATATAGTATTAAAGAGAGCGATATGGAAGGATCATAACCACTACGCCGTAGGACCCCGCTCACCCGCTTCGCTAGGGTTCCCACCCCTGCCGCCGACGGCGACCTAGCCTCCCCGTCGCTGCCGACCACCAGGCGCGCGCCTCCCGGTCCGGCCCGCTCCCCCTCTCCTCCCCTCCCCTCCTGCGGCGCGACCGAGCGCGCCCGGGGGGGGGGGGGGGGGGGCTACGCCCGCGGCCTCGTCCCCACCTCCCTCCCATCCCCCATCGTCGCTGGCGTGCTCCGTCGGGCAAAGCCCGGGGGGCAAGGCGGCAGCGGGGCCCTTCTTCCCCGTCTGCTTGTGGGCGCCGGCGCGGGGTGGCCCCTTTGAGTGGCGGCGCTGGACGTCCGCGGGATCCAGCGGTGTGGCGGCGGTCTCGCGGGGCAGCGGGGTGGCCTGCTGGTGGCGGCGCTCCGGTGACCTTCATTCTGCGCGCGACAGGGCGGCTGTGGTGCTCTCGTCTTGGGAGGTGGCGTGCGGCTGGTCTCTTGCCGGATCCGGCCGGATCTGGCTTTGGGGGCCGGCCGGCGGCGCCTGGCTCCGGCGCTTGGAGCTCGCCGGGCGACGCTGGTAGGGCAGCGGCCGGGCGTGGCCGCTGCTCCGGCCGTGGGCGGCGACATGGGTAGGTCTCGGTGGAGGCCTATCGGTGTCGTGGCGGCTTCTCGGTGGCTCGATGCATCTGCCCGCGGCAGCGGCCGGCTTCTCCGGCGTCGGCTTGTCTGTGTTCGGGCCATCTCGACCTTCACCCCGTCTCCTCGACGCCCGGGCGCTACTCCCGTCATTGGGCTGGTCCTCTCCCAACTGCGGTCCACCGCTCGTCTCGCGCACGATGCAGCAGGACCGAGCTCGTCCCCCTCTCGATGTTGCAGGACCAAGCTCGTCTCGCTCTCGGGCCAGAAGTACGGTTCGGTGGATGCCAGTTCTGGCCGACCTATTGGATCTCGACGCTAGGGGTCGCCCAGGGGTGTGAAAGGTGGGACATTTCCGCTCGTCTCTTTCATTGGGGTGCGGCAGGTCTCGAGTGAGGTGGTGTCGAGGTCTTGGATGTTGGGGCGGCGGCCCTGGTGGTGGTAGCGCGGTGCTCTTGGGCAGAGCCCGTGCCTTGGTGCTGCCCATTCATCATGGTTGTGTGGGCGGCGTGGTTGCCAGGGTGTGGCGTTCGCTGGCGGTGAATGTTGGCTGAGGTGAAAACCTGCTCTATTTTCGAACGGACCGGCGGCAGCGAGATCGTTCCCTTCTTGAAGGCGTCGTCGCGGGTCTCATTGCCCGTCATGCGGCTCCGGGGGAAACTCTGATCCTTGGATCGGGCGGTGGCGGCGCTTTGGCGGCGTATCCTTCCTGAAGGCGCCGCTTTGGAGCGCATGGTTCGTCATATGTAGCTTCATCTTTTCGGGGCGGTAGTGCTAGGGGTGGTGTTGCTGCGCTCAGCGCCTATGTATCATGTACTGGGTGTGTGCGTGTGTTATGGTGGCGTGGCATGTGTTTGTACTGGGTGCCTGTTGATTGGTGCTTTATATATAAAGCGGGGTGAAATCCTTTTTTGGTAAGAGAGCAATATGAATACTACTCCACACGAGTGTCAAAAATGCTACTACGTACTCTATCCATTCCTAAATATTTGGCTTTCTAGAGATTTCAACAAGTGACCATATACGGAGCAAAATGAATAAATTTACAGTTTAAAATATGTCTATATACATCTGTATGGGGTAGTTCCTTTGAAATCGCTAAAAGACAAATATTTAGGAACAAAAGGAGTATTATGAAACGGAGAGAGTACAAAACATGTGGACGCGGGCCCGATCACGCCGGAAGGAAGGAGAGGACCTCAACAAGCCAGACGTGACGACGTAACGTACGTACCACAAGTTCAGCGCGAGGGCCCAGCTAAGCTTTCTCGTCCGGCCATTCATGGACGGCGCAGGTCAACGACGACGAAGCAAAGCCATGCCAAACCGTGTTGCCGGGTTTATACCACTTTCTTCTTTCCACGGTGCCTAACGCACGTGCTTTTTCGTTGTGCTGCTCCTATACAGCAATACTATACAGCACAAAACTACTACTCCTAGAGAAAGGCGTTTTGGAGGCCGAGCTCCATGGAGGCCTTTATTTTTGAAAAAATTAAATTCAAACTTTTATGGTTCAAAAAATTCTGAAAAAAATATGCATGTATGTAAGGATGTAACTCACATGTGTGTAAAAATTCATGATGAAATACCTTCAGTTGCGACCTGTACAAAAAAGATAAATCCATGGCCTGGGAGGATGAATAGTATCATGTGTTAAACAGCTCCAGATTTGTCTTTTTTGCACAGCCCTCATTTCAATGTATTTTGAACTGAAAATTTACACACATGTGTATTATGCCTTCATGTATATTTGCAATTTTTTCAGAATTTTTTGAAATGTAAAAATACGAATTTCAATGAAATTTCAAATTTGAATTTGGAGACCTCACTGGAGCCCGAGCTCCAAAAGGGGTTTCCGCTACTCCTACTAGCAACGTACGTCTCCATGGGAAAATAATACCCATGCCTGCCAAAGGAGCTAACCTTTTACATTCAGTGATGAAGACCTACACTACAGTACACAACAAACAACTGGCTACATACAATCGAAAGGGACTTTTTCAGGACGAAACTCAAATGTGCAGTCTACAACTTGCAAGGGGCCGGGAACACTCCATTCCATCGACTGGTGCGTTGCCCGGCCGACTCTTGCGGCCTAGCTTGGATGTATACGATCCTCAATGATGGTCAACAAAACACACTGAAGAATTATGTCGTTATTAGTACGTCGCTTTCATTCCCTAGCCGGGCCAGCTGGTTCCCTTCCTGCTACGGTTTCGTCACTTGTTCTCTGAAAGTTGCCAGCTCTTCCTGTGTTGCTCCTTAAGGCATCTTAACCATACGAGGTAATAGCATCACAGGTCCCTGAACTTGTCATGGAGGTGATGGTTTGGTCCTTAAACTTGAAAAGGCTGATTATTTCATCCTTCAACTTGTCATGGAGGTGCAAGTTTGGTCCTGGTCCAATAAAAACTCGCCAAGTGGAGCCAGCTCGGCTGGGCCGGTCAGCGCCGCGCATTTTGCAGTTTGCCCCCTGCCTTTAGCCCTTATCAACCCGCAGGAGGCTATTTGTGCAGCTGGTCATGAACATGCCCGCCCAGGCGGAGCGCAGCTCGAAGAGAATGCTCGACAAGTTCCTTCTGAACGAGAGGCACCTGTTCATAGCCGCGCCGAGCGGGGGACCGTGTGATGTCTACCTCTTCTTCGGGATAATCGACATCCTGCAAGACTACGACATAACCAAGAAGCTGGAGCACGCCTACAAGTCTTTCCAGGTCAACCCTGGCTGCATTGCTCGGGTAAAATGGCCGTGTATCCTTTAGTTTAGCGCTGTAGATCCTTTGATTTGTTACTACTCTGTACTAGTACATTACAAAACTTCCTTGCGTGTGTGTGTAATGCGCTAGATGTGCTGAAGCCCAACACAAAGCCCAATTTCAGATCGATCATCCAATCTGCGCCTGCCGCCGCTGGCTGCGCCCGTAGCCGATCGCCGCTACGGCACCATCGCTGATCGCCATCAGTTACTAGCATCCGCGACTGACGACATCGCCGCACTGCCATGCTCGCCAGGCCAGTCGTGTCTCCCTGTGTAGATCCTCCCGCTGTCCCGCATGACGATCAGTGTGCCTTGCCATCGAGTCCTAGACTCCATCGATCACCTCATACCTCAAACGCTCAAGTCTGAAGGTACCACATGGTCATTTTTCTCATAGATTGCATAACGTATAGTTAAATTAACTGTCTAACTTGCATCTGTATGTAAGACACAGTTGATTAATATACAAATTAGATGTGTGTTTCATTCATCTGAGATGATTTCTGAAATAATACTAGTTTGCTATGCTGGAAAATATATAACTGCAAAGTTCACCCTAATGAGATTATCTTATTTTTCGATCAGCTTGGTAGCTAGTTACAAGCTAAATATAATCCCATTGTTTAATTTTCATTCGCAAAAAAATAAAAAATAATCCCATTAAAATGATGCCATTTGTACATTGCCAAAAATATAATGCCATTTTTTATCTCAATGGTATTGTCGTTTATCTTCGAAATTTTCTTTGAATACAAAACCACACACACTTAGAAGTGGAGGAAAAAATTCAGTATGTACGATCCTGTAGACGTTCTTGCCCTCTTTGCTAAGCATTTAACATGTGCATTGATTTTTTATGGCCCTTAACAATGTAGAAGAAATTAAACATGTGCATTGATAAGGGCTAAAGGCAGGGGGTAAACTGCAAAATGCACGTCGCTGACCGGCCCAGCCGAGCTGGCTCCACTTGGAGAGTTCTGATTGGACCAGGACCAAACTTGCACCTCCATGACAAGTTGAACGATGAAATAATCAGCTTTTTTAAGTTGAAGGACCAAACCATCACCTCCATGACAAGTTCAGGGACCCGTGATGCTATTACCTCTAACCATACCCGGTCTTGCAAGTTTGCCGCCCGCTTAATCGTTAACAGTGCATACTAATCTGGGCTTTGTTGGGCATGCAGAGCGAGCAGCAGACGTCATCCGATTGCATGACGTCGATCTATCTAGTATCTCAGTGTGCCGGCCGACAGCTTAGCTTGACTAGCATCATTGGTTTCCAGCACTGCCGAACTTCCCAGAAGCTTCATTTCCACTTCCCCACAAGTAAACCTGGTAATAGTTTCAAAATCAAACTGAAGCCAGCCCAAACCATACGACTCTACCTCTTCCATCCAAACCAATCCAATCCAAAATTTAACAATCATTATCCAGACCAAACCAAACTAAGTACGTTTTCTAACCAGACCCGTCCAAACTATATTTCGTTTTGGACTGAATCTGCGGTCTGAAACCGTGGACACAAGAAGCGGGCGTGCTCGCATACCCATGCTCGCGAGGATGACGTGCTCGCCCACCCATCCGAGGGAGAGGATGCGAGGAGCCAAGGCGCGAGCACGCTGACGTGCACTCCTAAGCTTTTGTTGACATGGACGTACAAGGCGAGTGCGCCGGCGAGCGTGCGTGGTCCGCAGCCGGAGCCGGCGGGGAGCAGCGCGTCGGCCGGGATGCCATGGCCGGCCACATGCATGACGCGGCCGCGAGCACGTCGGACACGCAGGTGACACTGAAGGGAGAGTCCGGGTCGGAGGCGTCGAAACCGGCCACGTCGACGACATCTGCAGACCGCACCGACGCCATCGGGATCACGGACAGACCACTCATGCTCAATGCCTCCATGCACGTCATTGATGGATGGACTGAATTGAGTTAAGTACGTACCTGTGTATTGAGTGAAGCGAACTGGAAGATGGCCGTCTTGTACTATTTGGTCGACAAACTAAATTCTGTCCACAGATTGAAACGGTTTGAGACCAAATCGTCTGTGTCCTGACCAAACCAGTCCAATCCAGTAGTTGACAGAATCCAAACTACACTAGATTGTTTGACTCTCAGCCCATTTAAACCAACCAAACACAATCCAATAGGGAAACCAAACTGAAACTAAGGTTTCAGTCCAAACCATTCCCAGGGTTACCCACAAGGAAGCATGAAGATAATTAATCTCTGATTTCAGCACGTCAAGAAGCAACCGAGAAGCTCAGAATATAGCACAGCCTCGATTTTCCGTTATCGTGCAACGGTCACTTTTGTCACTTTCTTTCTTCAGAAACTAATTATCATTTGTTAGCCACGAGCCCACGATCTTGGTCAGTCGCCCGCAATAGCAAAAGTGCAAAAGGGGAAACGAGGAAAATGGACAAGTTGGCATTTACCTGTAATGCGCTCTGAATCATCAGAGCAGATTGTAGTTGGACCTGCCAGCAGATGTACATATATATCTATATATTTGGCCCATTGTTTTCAGGTCAAGTCAACTCATACATGGATATATACTACTGATGATGATACTTTTTGTAGTGGTCATATCATATCATATCGTATGGTAGTAGGATCTATGATCAATCAATGCAGCACCTAACAGATTGATTATCCACTTCAAGATTTGTGTCTTGTGCTAGGTAAATACGTATGTGCATGATGCATGGCTGGAGCCTTAGCTTCAGGAGACTAAGCTACCGATTAGCTTAGCTCCTGGCCGGCAGCTTACCTTGATTAGATTAGTCTCCAGCTTTGCAAATTTCTCAGTAGCTTGTTTTTTGTTTACCCACAAGGATGCATGCAAAAGTCAAGAGACAGAAAGAGAGATTCCCGTTTCAGTGCGCGAAGAAGCAACTAAGAAATTCAGAAAATGCACAACCTCAATTTTTCCTTTGAGCATGCCATAAATTCTTGTCACGAGCAAGACCTCATCAACTAATTTCTTGGTCACACTCGTAAGAGGAAATGTGCAAAAAGAGCAAAAGAGACCAAAAAAAAAGGGGGAGTTGGCTTTTATCTGGGGTGCGTTGTGCGGTCAGCGTGCAAATTGTAGTTTATTTTTTGAGTAAATGGAAATTGTAGTTGGACCTGCCGGCAGATGCATATGGCTTTTTTTTTCAGGATATATACATGCCTTAATTTGGTAGGCTATCACATTTCCCCACTTAACATGTGCTCAATTGATAAAACGTGCTAGCACTTTAGCTTGTTTGTAGTGGTCATATGATATCAAATCATTCCATGGCCGGATCTGTCAATGGGACACTTTGCGAATCATTTGCCCACTTGTGGATTTTGCATGGTCTGATTCTAGATAGATATGCACGCATGATATAATTATGTAGGGATGTAATCTCGACTTTTATTTATTTTTTACTAGCAAAAGGGCCCCTGCGTTGCAGTGGGAGAAAAAAAATCATAATGGCCAATGACCATGACAACATTTTGCAGCAGCACCGATAACATTTTGTTAGATTTCATTAACATTTTATGAATATGCGAATATTTTTAAAAATACAAACATTTTATGAATCCATAAATATTTTATGATTTACTGAACATTTTATTTTAAATTTATCATTTTAAAAAATTGAAAATTTTTGTAAGTACCAAATTAAAGGAGGAAAAACCAAAATGGAAAATAAAAAAATAATAAAAACGAAAATTTAAAACAGGCCACCTGCACATGGCCAGCCCAAACTGCGTGCTACATCTTCTTCCAGTGCGCAGAGCGTAGTATAGGGGGTCCCTACTCCGTGGGCCGGCCCAGATGTGGGGATTCCCCTGTGTGAAACGGTTTTTGTTACGGTGATATCGGTGGGTAATATTTTGCAACTTTGAAGGCAATTTATATGCTGTACCGCCGGAAGCACTAATGACTTTGGAGGCGCGCGGATTCCCCTCAATAAACTAAATTTCTAGAATTCACTTCAGTATTGAAACTTTAGTTTTGGAATAATTAGGGTGAGTGGCTACCCTAAGGTTTCAAATTTGCATCCCTCGTGTCCCAGGTGGAGCTTGACTTGATCCATGAAGGCTGGCTTTGACTTGTGTACATCTGATTTGAATCGGTAAAACTGAGAAAACGATGCATTCATATTAATTCATGCATGTCATATCAATCTATCATGTCTTTTGGCACTTTTGGGGTTTGTCTTGTACTACTCTCGACATTGTATTCAACTGAAGGAAAGAAAAGGTCACAAGAGGTTCAGGATCTCGCTATTCTGACCAAAGTGTGAGCTTATTTGAAGTAATCAATGAATCCTTCGTATAGAATCCAAGTGCTTGAGGTGAGTGTGACATTGATGTCCTCTCATGATTTCACATATATACCATGGTATATCGAATTGATGTACATATTTGACTATTTCGACGAGCAACACTCAAGTAAAGTACATGAAGGACGGTTCCCCACAAACAAGGATGCTTACTTAATTAGTTAAGTCAGAAAGTTGTTGCTCATGTAAGCACGAACCCACAACTACATCTACTCCAATCTGCTGGACACATATGGGACAAACATTAATATATAATATATATGCATGTGGACACATCTGGGAGAAACAGGGCATGGTCCTCTGGTTAACACGGAAACATGGCTTCAGATTGGTCTAAAACGCAGACCAAAGACCAGACGAAAGCACAGTAGTAGCTAAGTTTGGCACTCATTAATTATAATGAGTATGCTTTGAAACATTCAAGTCCTGGAGGTGCTCGTAACTTTTCAAAAGTTATTTCATTTTTCTGGTTCTATTTTTTGAGTGGTGTGAGGCAAAGTGCCCGTAGAAACAGAGCGTGCGCACACTCGTTCATAATAGTGAGCATACGTAGACGCCTCTCTTGTTTCTCAAAAAAGATGGCGCTTGTTGGGAAAATTGTTCTATCGGTCTCCAATCTGGACCGCACATTTTGAATTTGATGGCCCTACACACAGACATTCATGCATGCATACTAGATGGACAATTAAGTAACATGTAATCTTCACCATAGGTATATGATCACTTGGTTCTTGAATACGTAGAGTTTTAGGTTTATCCTATGTCAAACATCTTTAAGTTTGAATTTGTATGTTGTTTGTTGTATGAATGTGTATTTTATGATGAATCTAATTAGACTAGTTTGATATCATAGGTGTTAGTATATTTTTCTATTTACTTAATCAAATATAAATTTTAGGTTTAAGATAAATCTAAAGCCAACTGTTTTGAAACAGAGCATTATTTTTCAGGGGCCGTATTTTTTTTTACGAGAAAATTTCCGATCTATTCATCTTCAATCATGGCAGTACAACAAAAGTGTTTGTGCATTGCAACCGGTGAACAACAAAGAAAACCATAAAAATTTATAGCCCTTAAAACAAAACAATTCGAATTCAGTCAAATTGCACCAATTTTTCATCAATTCGACAAATCAATAATTAAGAATACTTGATGCAAAAAAAAGCGAAGAACAACATACATCAATTTCAATTTGTGATCCATGAGAAAATAAATTAACTATCAAAAGAGATAGTTCAAGATTATTAAATACTGTTTTAGTTAGAACTTAATCCTAACATGCAACGTGCATATTTCTACTTCTAATTAGGCACGCATTCAGGAATCCAGTTAATTAGTCCATCGCATGTCCATCCGCTTAATTAGCGCAATTTTATTTAGTTAGCCCACCATATATTGTTGCACGTCTATCTGTTTAATTAGCGCACCTCCTTTAATTATGTGTAATTCTCTTTCCCTCCTTATTTCTCTATCATGCTGTGGTTTTTTCAAATATTCAGCCCATACATCATTTATTTAATCGGGTTCTTTTTTATAGTTTAGCCTTCATTTATTGATCCTGAGATGACTCCTTGTACCTAGGGAACCCAAATACTTTAGGGCCCGGCCCGCCCCTCCCTAGGGTTCCGCCCGCGCCGCCGGCTCTCAGATTTCCCCTGCTCCATGGGACAAATTACCAACGACACACAATTTTTTTGAGGGATATTAGATGAAAAGACAAGACACCCCCAATTGGCCCTGGACTCAACAGATGCAACGTCGTCACAGCTTGCCATGGACGAGAGCTTCCCTTGCAATATCCCAGCTTCCCAGGGTGGTTTCTAAATGTTATCCAAGGGAATGATTGCACAGCTATCATGTTCGTCCGTCCGATATGAATCCAAGGAGAACACATCCAAAGGCAAGAAACACGCGTCCGTTTGCGCCGTCCGTCCTCAGCCACCTCTTCATCAATCAGATTGGCACCACACGGCAGCGATGCGCCGGACGGCGCCATGCGCTCGCAGCATTTTTGTCGAAAGACACCATCTGCCCGACGGAATTAACAAAAAAGACCCCCTTCAAATGAATTCGACAAAAAAGATCCCCTCGGCCGTGGCGGCAGGCGCGCCGGTCGACACGTGACACCTGCCGCCACGGCGCAAGGCGGCAGCGCCTGCCGCCAGCCGGCGAGGCGGCACCGTCGCCAGACTGACGCAATGGGACCGGCCGCCTCAGGGGCAGGCGGCAGCACTGTAGCTGCTGGGCCCAGCCGCCTGAGGGGCAGGCAGCAACCTAAAGCGACAGCGGGAGCGCAGCGTGCACACACTGACATCACATTTATCGTTCGCCGGCTGGTCTTGATCGTCCACACACTGCCATCACATTTATCATTCGACTGTTCAGTTTACTACACTTATCATTCGTCCGATCAAAGCAGTTGTACGCTTAAATGATATGCATGCATGCCTTACATGTTTAAACAGTTTGCTCAGATCTAGCTCGATGGGCAAAACTCATCTTCTATTTCTAGCCAACATGACTCACCATGTCATGCAAACGAAAGTGACAGCGGGAGCACAGAGTGCACAGGCGGGCGGCAGGGCCCAGCAGCTACAGTGCTGCCGCCTGCCCCTGACGCGACAGGTCCCACTGCGCCAGTCCCGTTCCGTCGTGGGCGCGCTTTCCCGTTCTGGCGGCAGGTGCTGCCGCCTCGCGCCGTGGCGGCATGTGCCATGTGTCGCCCGGCGTGCCTGCCGCCACGGTCGAGGGGGTCTTTTTTGTCAAATTCATCCGGTGAGGGTCTTTTTTGGTAATTTCGTCAGGTAGGTGGTCTCTTTCGACAAAAATTCGCGCTTGCATGGCATTCGCATGTATGACAGCAGATCGGCACTGACAACTCAACTAAAGCAAAAATGATACTGGTAGTAGTATGCTTCTAATGGAGTTCCTGTAGAAATATCTCGTCATGTTTGTGGTGGGCCGGGATCGGAGTTATGCAAATTGCAAGGCCCAGTACCTCCATCTGCTACAAACACAAGGCACATCACATGTCAAGGCAAGAGACCACTAGATATCCAACCAAACCCCAGGACAAAAAGACCAGCAAGGATCCAAGAGGACTGAAGCTGATGCTGCAAGTTGACAGCAGAGGTGGAGGGAAAAAGAAAAACAAATTGCCGGATTTTTATTGGACGTATACTACACAAGAGAAAAATGAGAGGAGCGAGAAAAAATGACTTGAGAGGCCATGGGGCAGCGCCAGTAAGCAACAGCAAAAATATGGCTCGGAGAAGCAAATAAAGACACCAAAAACCGAACTTGCATGGAGTCTTCAAGTTGTTCATTCCTTTCCCTGCTTTGTACCAATCCGCCATGCATGGCCTTTTTTTTTTTTTTTGAAAGATCCAGCTAATTGCTGGCTTGATTCAGATTAAGCAGAAACATGCATGGCCTCATACTAATAAGCCAGAGAAGAACAGGCAACACTTCATACAGACAAAAAAAAGGACAAAAGAACAGAGAAAAGGTCGGTACGCAGCAACAGAAGATGGGCTTGGAAACGAGGATGGATGCATATCTTATTCGAAGTACATCAATCAAGGAGATATGCATCATCCTCACAATACAGAACTGAATATTTCACCACTGCTCGCTCGCACGTATGGATCTATGTGCAAATTGGCCAGTTTTTATTCATGCTGACAGCGTATGAAGAAATATATATATATATATACTTCCTCCGTTCCTAAATATAAGTCTTTGTAAAGATTTCACTATGGACTACATACGGAGCAAAATGGATGGATCTACTTTCTAAAATGCATCTACATACATCCGTATGTGGTTTATAGTGGAATCTCTCCAAAGACTTATATTTAGGAACGGATGGAGTACTTTATATTGCTTAGGAATCAAACTAAAGACCTCTAGGGCTGGCAGCTGGCTCACTAACCATTGAAAAAATCGTGAATTTAAAGTAAAAAAAACTTTAAGAATTTCAAGAAATGTTCATTAATTTCAAAAGATGTTCTGGAATTTAAAAACTGTTCACAAATTTTAAAAAACATTCATGAAATTTAAACAAACAGTTCATTTAACTTTAAGATGTTTTGGAAATTTTAAAATAAGTCATGAATATCGAAAAATCATAAAAAAATAAATTATATTTGAAATTTAAGAAGGCTTATGAATTTTAAAACTCCATTTTTTTGAAAAACAACTCATGAAGTAATAAATAAAGAAAATGAAAAGGGGGAAATAAATACAGAAGGGAAAACCAGTAAATATCACCAAGATTCCTATGACATCATCTCGTCAGTTATTAGTCCAAAACTGGATTGGACACGCACTGCTGGAAGGTGTATACTGACTACATACCACCAGGATTCATTCCAGAGGCATTGTATCTACTAGGACATATGAATTTTCACCCACAAGATAATTTCCCCCATAGCTGGTCTTTCAAGATTAAACCATGCCTTTGGCTTTGTCCAGTTCTTCTTTCCTTCCGGTGGTTGTATGTTTTGTAACGGTCTATGACATAGCGCCTCCTGATCGACTCTTGCCTTAGGATTATCCTTTGACTTCCCATCTATGCCAAACAATGTACCAAAAAGTGCCTCGGCGATATTCTTCTCAGTGGGCATCATGTCGATGTTGTGTGGGCAAAGGAGGTATTTGAAGCAAGGCAGATCCCACAAGCATGTCTTGTGAGTCCAGGCGTGTTGCGAATTATACCCCTGGAAATACCTTGGGCGCTCTGGATCTAGCTCAAGAGCGTTTAACTGATCCAGGATCTCTTGGCCTGTCAACGGAGGTGGTGCAGAGTCTTTCACAACTCTACCTTTGATGAAGTTCTGCTTGTCTTTCTTGAACTTATGGCGAGGATGCAGGAACGGTCTATGCATGTCGAAGCAAGAAAACTTGCGACCGGCCTCAATCCAACGAAACTGAAGAGCTCCCTTGCATGTGGGGCACGGGAACCTTCCATGCACACAACAGCCAACGAATAGCACATACTCCAGCAAGTCATGCGTCGAGTACATGTACCACACACACATTATGAAGTTCTTTTTGCTAAAGGTGTTGTATGTCTTGAACCCATTATCCCAGGCTTCTTGCAATTCGTCCTTTAGTGGCTGCATGTACACATTCATATTCTTCCCCGGATAGTTCGGCCCTGGAATTATCAACGTCAGGAAAATGTTCTTTCTTTGCATAATCTTTCCGGGAGGGGGGGGGGGGGGAGATTGAGTGGAATGACAAATACGGGCCAACAACTGTATTGGGTTGCCGTCAGACCAAACACACTGAACCCTTCTGTGTTGATGGCGACTCGAGGATGCCTCGGATTTGCCGCTTTGTCGTCATGTAATGCATCGAACCGCTTCCACGCTTCACCGTCTGATGTGGACACCATCATCAGCTTCCCATCTGCATCTACTTGGGTTCTTTTGCCCGTTTTCTGCCATGTCACATGTCTTGCCGTCTCTTCGACCATGAAAAGACATTGAAGTCTTGGTACGATTGGCATATACCGAAGAACATTAACGGGGATTTTGGTCTGCATCTTCTCACCCATACCGTTGTCTACCACAACATACCTGGATGACTTGCAAATGGGACAATAGTTCAAGTCCGCATACTGAAGCCTAAATAAGGCACATCCATTCTCATAGGTATGTATCTTCTTATAGGGCATCTTAAGAACACGGAGGATTTTTTCTGATTGGTACAGGTTTGCAGGTAGTACGTGGCCTTTGGGTAGAAAACGTCCAAATACTGTCATCATCGCATCATAGCATTCTCTTCCCAAGTTGAATTGAGCCTTCAGAGCCATTATTTGTGAGATGGCATCCAGCTGACAAAGCTCAGTATGCTCGTGGAGAGGACATTTTGAAGACTCCAGCATTTCATTGAAGGCCTTTGCAGGTTCCTCCATCTCATCGTCCGAGTCCCGAGCATCTTCAAAGTCTTGCACCATGTCTTGCATCCCGGTACCATGCTCGTCGGTGCGACGACGAAGCCCCACAGCTCTGGCGCGTTGGCTAGACTCGCCATGAAATGTCCACACCGTATAATCTGGCGTAAAACCCCTCTTCTGCAAGTGTTTTCCCATTTCATCCTCTGTCCTCTTATGCCAATTGTTGCACCCTGCACAGGGGCACCAGGTTGTCCTCTGGCCATTTGCAAATGCGGTTCTCAGAAACCCCTTGGTTGTTGTTAACCATTCAGTTGTCATGTTTTTCTGACTAGTGTGACCGGTGTACAGCCACACACAATCACTCATCGGTTAATGGAGTTTGACACTTTTTTGCGTCCATGCAACCTAGACGCTAATAGGTAAAGATAGGTCCTAATCCCACCCGAGTATCTGTAGATTGGGTTCGTTTTCCTATGCTCTGCTCCGGATCTGACGCAAAATTTCGGCAGCACCTCCTCGATGTTCTCCTGATACACGTCTCAGCAATAAGCAGAGAGGATGTGTACCCGGAGAACAACAGGGAGGAACTGACAAAATTCGGCATCAGATCCGAAGCAAAGCATATGGGAAAACGAACCCAATCTACACATACTTGGGCTGTCCATGGATAACGTTGGACAATTCGAAAGAATCACAGTTATAAATATGCAATGTATGCATATTTATAGATGTAACCCTTTCGAACGGGAGAAGCATAGTGGTCACGAATACTGATGATTGAAGACACCTATAGCTAGCAAGTTTCATTGGCACGAAGACCGGAACAGAGCAAATCAAGGGGGGAAGGAGATGTCATTTTTGCTGACCCACGAATGCAGGGGCGGAGCTCGTCGAACACTAGACCCTCGCAGCAGAGAAAAAATTGCACATTTAAAACGAAAGATGAGTTTCATAGCAATATTGTTTTTTCCGTCAACCTAACTAAATATTTAGAACAGGACGAGCGGGTTAGGGGTTCCTCGGCGTCGATAGAACCCTAAATAGAAAGTATCATCGGTGCAAGCATGAGGTGCTCGGCGTTGAACATTAGATCCACCTTCCACAAGTGACCCCGGTGCCCAGCGTCCCGCAACAATAGTTCTGGTGGCCGATGACGGTCGAACACCTTAGCAAAAAATTTTGGTAGCCTTTGCAATGAGGATTAAAGCCAAGTTTTGAAAGTTCAAACAACCAAACCGAGTTGAGTCAGTTTGGGTGTTTCAAGTTTCAACATTTAGCTTTCAATCGTCATCTCAGAGGCTGCCAGACAAATTCACGATGGTGTTCAACCGCCATCGACGCCGAGAACTGTTGTTGCGGACGCAGGACCCCTGTGTCACTTGTGGGACGTGGATGTAGTATTCGACACCGACGGCCACATGTATCTCGCACTGATGATATTTGCTATTTAGGGTACCATCGACACCGAGGAACCCCCTAACCCACTCGTCCCCGGGTAAACTAAATTAGCATGCATTCAATAAACAAAACTACATCATCTGTTGCGTCCGTACATCGTCAAATATTATCACCAATACATCTCGAATAGTATCATACATATAGCATCGCTAATGCAGCTAGAACTGTAGCGAACGACGGGTATCGGTGCGGGCGGTGGACACCCAAAGAGAAGGAACCATCACAGGATCATACCTCCAGTGAGGTCCCTGAAGAACCTGCAAGGTATAGTCGAACCTGCCTTCCAACGCAACCATGTAGCGACGGACGTGCTCGTCCTCCTCGCTGATTCGGTGACGTACCACCTCCACGGTATCTGAAAGCCTCGGCATCATCACTGGCCCATGCGACCACCACCAAACAAGGTTCGGGTCAACGACGGGCTGGCTCCTCACCAAGATGCGCCCCCCGGAAGGTAGAACCTCCCAGTACCAGCCCAGCAGAGCCCAGTCTCGGACATGGCCCCTCTGATCGAGCAGGCCTCCTCCGCTGAGTCGACGACAAGGATGCGTGATAGGCAGTATCGACATCGATTCGGGAATAAATTCTTTAACTAAAAAAATAACAACAAATTTCACATGTTCAAAATAAACCAGAAACTTAACCTAAACTAAACTAATCTAAACCTAAACTAAACTAACTAAACTAAACCTAAACCAAACTAACTAAACTAAACCTAAACTAAACCAAAAACTTATCCTAAATTAAACTAAAATAAACCTAAACTAAACTAACTGAAGTAAACAAAACCTAAACTAAATTATACTAAACCTAATTAAACTAAATCTAAAAACAAAAAAAAGTCTCACCTTGGAGCTGCCGGGGCGGCGAGGCGGAGTGGCCGGGGCAGCAAGGCGGGGCAGCCGGGGCGAGGCAGGGGCGGCCTGGCAGGGCGGCCGGGGCGGCGAGACGGCCCGGGCCGGCGCGGTCGGGGCGGCGCTGGGGGCCGGGGCGGGCCGACGGCGCGGGGTTGGGACGAGGGGCGGGTGAGAGAGGTGGGGGGAGAGAGGGGCAGGGTTGGGCATTTTGTTAGATAGGGCACAGCTCTTTGTCGTTCGCTAGCAGATGGCAAAGAGCCTAGCTAACGGACGTCAGTTTGGCCTCTTTCTTTGCCGTCTGCTAGCAGACGGCAAAGGTTCTTTGCCATCAGCTAGCGGACGGCAAAGAAAGTTGCCGTTAGGTGGCTCTGGCCTGCGGCACACCCTGCCACTTTGCCGTTCGCTAGTGGACGGCAAAAGTTCTATGCCATCAGCTAGCGGACGGCAAAGAAAGTTGTCGTTAGGTGGCTCTGGCCAGCGGCACACCCTGCCACTTTGCCGTCCGCTAGTGGACGGCAAAGGTTCTATGCCATCAGCTAGCTAACGGCAAAGATTTTACGGATGGCAAACAATTTCGTTGCCGTCAACTGCTTCTTTGCCGTCCGTTTTCCTCAAGCTAATGGCAAAGACCCTCTTTGCCATCAGTTAGCTGACGGCAAAGTTCCTGATTCCAGTAGTGAATCCTAGTAAGGAAAAAAGATGGCACATGGAGATTATGCTTGGATTATAGGCATTTAAATGACCACACCATGAAGAACAAATTCCCAATACCTATTATTGAGGACTTGCTAAATGAGTTGCATGGAGCCAAATACTTCACTAAACTAGACCTCGGATCAGGGTATAATCAGGGTACCACCAGCTCTCTTGTTGCTCCAGCAATCCTAAATGGATGTGCCACATTATTTCATTGGCAACGAGCTCATTATAAGAACTGGTCACCAAAGTCTCGAGTTCATGACAGACCAGAAAATGAGCATTGTTATGCAACACAAGTTGATGTTGAAACTCTTGGAATTTGATTACAAATAAACAATTTTAAACACTAAGGCCCATAAGCAAATATGCATCAGTGCGACATGGTTTAGGATCAGGTTGCGTTTTCATGATGGGTGATTTAAATTATTTTTTTTACTAAACTTGTATACTTATTTAAACCAATTGTACCACATTAGGTTATTATTGAGTATAACTTTATACTATTTAGTGGTCATACTTAACCACATAACAATGTTGCTAAATAATGACTAAAATATTCTACTACTACTACTAAACTGTCGGAACGCCTTACATTTAGGAATATAGTGTATTATACAATTGCAATGTATATCATTGGATTTTTCTGCCAAGTATAATGGCACAATTTTTTTTCTTGTTCAAAAAGTCTCTTGGATTATTTTTTGAAAAATTGCATAAATTATATAGTATATGCACATATATTTTGAGTTATGTGCATGTGTTCATATATATTTTAATATTACTAAATACCATGATGGAGATTTCCAAATCATACACACTAAACAATATCTTAATAATGGTTTCTAGTGTATATTTGGTGAGCGTATCGATGAAATTCTATGGCATGGCAAATGTGACTTGCAAGTTGGGTACAGTGTTAAGTATTTTGCAATGGTGTAGCTAGTGGGTGGCAAGGGTGGTTCAAGCTTAGCATTCAGCCCATTAAGTTAATACTTTTGTAAAGAAAGCTGGTTGTCATAGATTAGAATAGCCAAAGTCGAATCTACCAGTAATGCAAACTAGGTAGAATATAAAAAGGGAAAGGATAACATTGTTGCAGATGCTCTCTCCCGAATGTTTCAGCTCAATACCATCACATCTGTTACTCCCAAATGGACTGAAGAGGTGGAATAATCCTATCTATTGGATGACAAGAGTAAAACACTATTGGAAAAACTCCTCCTTGCTCCGAACAATACAATTGATCGTGATAGTTACCATGCTGGCATCATTAGAAACAAAGGAAGAGTACTTGTGGGAAATGTTCCTCCACTCAAACAAAAGCTACCAATAGCCTTGCATTCTTCTGCTCTGGGAGGCCACTCTGGCATGAAAGCAACTTACCACATAATCAAACAAATCTTTTATTGTCCTGGTTTAAAATCTGAAGTGGATAAATTTGTAGCAGAGTGCTCTGTGTGACAGAAAAACAAAGGTGAAACTTGTGCTTACCCTGGCTTGCTAGACACAGTGCATATACCTGACATGGTGTGGACTCATATCAGTATGGATTTCATAGAAGGACTGCCTAAATCCCAGGGAAAAGAAGTTATTATGGTAGTGGTGGACAGACTATCTAAATTTGCACGTTTCATCCCCCTAGCTCACCCTTTTACTGTTAAAACAGTAGCTCAAGCTTTCATTGACAATATCATCAAAATACATGGTCCTCCTCTGGCCATTGTGTCTGATAGAGATCCAATCTTCACCAGCCACACTTGGAGACATATCTTTAGAAGTATGAAAATGGAGCTCCGTTACAGTTCAGCCTATCACTCACAATGAGACGGCCAAACAGAACGAGTGAATCAATGCATTGAAAACTATCTCCCGTGCATGACATTAACTCACCCCAAGAGCTGGATGCAACACTTGCCTATGGCAGAATATTGGTACAACACTTCTTTTCATGCATCACTCCAAAAAAAAACTTTGAGGTTCTCTACGGTTATAAGCCACCACAAATCAGTGAACTGTCTCTGGCTGCACGTCCTGGCTCTGAAGCTCACCAATTTCTGAACGACAGCCAGAAGTTTTTCAAAGAAGTTAAGCGAAATCCGCAGAAAGCTCAAACAAGGATGAAGAAATATGTAGACCGCAAACCAGGCCCGGATTCTTGGGAGAAAAAAAAATTGGGATCAAATTTCCTAAGATTCTTGGGAGAGAAATTTTTCTTCATGGTTTCCTGAATGCCCAAAATGTCGATGGAATGGTCACTGATGATATCAAAGAGGTAGGTGGTCATCCCTTTCTTGCCTCTCATTTGGAACGGTTTTTGGATTTCCTAGTCCTGGTAGCCCTACCAGGAGAGTGGGTAGAGCTACCATCCACACTCCTCAGGTTGCTCTTAAATTTTTGGCTCCTAGTCACAGGTCTAGGAACTCTAATATAAACCTTTGTTCCTATGTGCATCAGTCTGCACATAGGATTCTACTCAATTAAAGATCAGGACAGACGAGAGAGAACAAAATCAATCTCCTACTCTGTATAAGTTATGCGTACCAACATATGGGCATTTTTTTAAAATATAGCAAAAGTATTTGTAAGCCACCTTTTTTTAGGCAAATTTGTAAGCCACGTTCTTGCCTCATAAGTCAAACACAACTATTCAAAATGTCAGTCGGCCCATAACAAGTGAAAAATGTTGAAATATAGATGGGTTTTAGGCCCATAAAACAATTACGGAAAAATCTCTAAAGTTCTGTGTGGGTGTCATGATTAGGTAGTGGGAACTTTAGTACCACACATGGAGTGGCGGATGTTTTGGACCTCCTTGCTATTGAAGCGTGAGAAGAACAGTGGTTCCTGCGCGCGCTTCTCCTCCACCGCGCATACACGCGTCTTGTTTCATGAACAAATCGAACTAAGCTCAGACCTATGTCATACGTGCGCTTAATGTTTGCAGTCTCGAAGGATAATCAATTATGAGTCAACTTTTTTACAATGTTAACATAGAGATAGAGAAAAATAACAATGCTGATGTAACTTTTCTTCTTCACTTTCTTAATAACTATTTATTTTCATGTTCACTTTAATTCTTCTATCGATGTTGCCCATAGTTGTACCAAGAACAAAAGGAATAAATAATTTTGATCTCTCCAAACTCCCCTTGAAGAATTTTTCCTCACAGTTAGAGCATCTACAGTTGGACGTCTCAAACCCGCCTCAAACATCCGGGCGGACGGACCGATCACAAAAGAATGACCCATACGTGCACCTAAAACGGGCCTCAAATGTCCGGACTAACCGGCATCCCTCATATCCAGCCCAAATATGATGAGGCGGATATGGGGTGCCCGCCATGCCGGAGAATACCGGACGGTAGCTTGGGTGGCGAAGGGGAGTGGAGGAGGGGTGGACTGAAGTAGCTAAGCCAAAGAATGTGGACTATACAAGTTCGCAATACCTTTTGATGAAAGAAAGGGCTCCGGTGTATGGAGAGGGCCTCACCATTTAAAAGGGAACCATAGAAACGATGGAACCCACTTTTTTTTTTAGTATTATTAGAATGAATTTGTTATTTCGTATAGAAATAACTGAACAGAGTGGAATAAAAAATCGTGGTTGGGAAGGTTACTATAGCAAAAGCCATTGGAATTAATATTTTATATATGGGAATAATTAGTTTTGTTATTAATGAGAAAAAGGGTGGCTAAAAGAAGAGAAATTATTAGTTATTCATTAAGGTTAATTTGATTCAATGACCAGAGTTCCGCGAGGATATATAGCCCGGAGACGACGAACAAAAATGCGTTCATTTGCCTCAAACTTTAGAGGGGCTCATTTAAGACTTAATCGAATGATTACCCAACAGGTAAAAAGAGCTTTTGTTTCATCTCATCGAGATAGAGGTAGGCAAAAGAGGGATTTTCGTCGTTTGTGGATCACTCGGATAAACGCAGCAATGCAGGTATATAAAATATTCGATAGTTATAGTAAATTAATACACAATTTGTACAAGAAGAAATTGATTCTTAATCGTAAAATGCTTGCACAAGTAGCTGTATCAAATCCAAATAATCTTTACATGATTTCCAATAAAATAAAGATCATCAATTAAAAGTATAAATAAAGAAATATACAGGAATAAAAAAAGATGAATTCCCGGAGTTTGGTTCGGTGAGCGGATGGGTAGGAATATATGTGGGATCAGGTTATACTTTTACTATATCCTAGATTTGTTTACTCTAAAATATAGCTCTATTTGGTACTTGGTGATACTAGTCTCGAGCAAACATTTATGTAGCGGTGAAAATCTTATCAAATTGGCGATGCGGGACTAAAAACATCCAGGTATAGTGGGCCAAACATATCTGACGCTTTAAGTGTCAAATTGCCGGTGAAACACACAAGCGCATGTGTCTTTGGGCCGACCATTTACACTTGATTTGATATGTCCTTTTCTTCAGTTTTTTATTGGTTCTTGTGGGTTTTGTTCTTTTTTCTTTTGTCTTTCTTCTGTTTCTTTCATTTTTATGATTTCTTTTTCCATTTTCTTCCTTGATTTTATTTTTAAACACTTCTTGATACATAAATATTATTTAAATAAACAGTGAAAATATTTTACATACACGAAAAACTTTTACAATGCCGTGAATATTTTTCAAATATAGGAAATATTTATTTAGTAAGTGATGAACTTATTTTAAAGAATAAAGTCTTAAACTTCCTTCAATGATATTTTTTATATCTTTTCTAATTTTTTTACCAAATTTCTGAAAACAAGAAAAAATCTAAAGTTATTGGGTCATGCTTTGGGCAGCCAATATGCTGGGCATGGGCGTTTGCCTACCTATTTGACGCCACTGGCGACGGTTGCCACCTCCCTCCAGCCCAGGCCTAGGTCGGCTGAAGAAAGAAAGAAGGGTCGCCCTCTCAACGGCGGCCCAGGCTACACGTCTGCTCTCTTCTTCCACGCCGCCGGCGTCCCTTGCTCCTCCGCCCGCTTCTATCCTCCCTCCCGCCCACTTCCTCCGCCCGCTCCTTCCTCCGTGCGGCGCTCGCATGGAAGAAACAGAGAGGAAGGAGGGGAAGGCGGGCCGCGCGGTGTCGTGCCCTGTCGCCTAACGACGGAGGCGGCACCGTCAGCTGCGTCCACGGAGGCGGCGACTTGGGCAGCGCTTTCTACGGTGGTGGCGAGCTGGGCGCCTCTAACCATCCAAGTGCGAAGTAAGTTGGGTTTAGAGGTCAATTTCCCCATCCAAGCATAGCAAGAAAAGAGCAGAAATGCCCGCGCGCCGCCGCCTCGTCATCGCCGCCGTCGCTAAATCCCACGCCACGCTGCTCAAGTCCGGTGTCACTTCCCCCACGCCCTGGAACCAGCTCCTCACCGCCTACTCCCTCACCCCTCTCGGCCTCGTCGCCGCGCGCCAGGTGTTCGACCAAATCCCCCGCCCGGACGCCGCCTCATGGAACTCCCTCCACACCGCGCACGTCTCCGCCGGCGCGCACCCAGCTGCGTGCCGCATCCTCAGGGTCATGCACGAGCGGGGAGTGGCCGCCAACACCTTCGCCCTCGGCCCTGCTCTCCGCTCCGCTGCCGCCGCGGGCTGCCCTGTTCTCGGCGCCCAGCTGCACTCGCTCATCGTCAAAGCCGGCCTGGCCAACAATGTCTTCGCCGCGACCGCATTGCTCCACATGTTTGCAAAATGTGGCCGCATGAGGGACGCTCGTCGGGTGTTCGATGGAATGCCGGAGCGGAACACTGTTTCTTGGAATGCACTCATTGCTGGTTATGCGGAATCTGGCAAGGTTGCTCCAGCAGTTCACCTGTTTGTTGAGATGGAGAGGGAGGGGTTACTTCCTGATGAGGCAACATTTGCCACATTGCTGACATCGGTCGATGAGTCCAGTTGCTTCTTGATGCACCAGCTGCACGGGAAGATTGTTAAATATGGATCGGCATTAGGTTTGATAGTGTTGAATGCAGCAATCACTGCCTACTCGCAGTGTGGAGCCCTGATGAATTCTAGAAGGATCTTTGATGAAATCCGGGACAGAAGGGATTTGATCTCATGGAACGCAATGCTCGCAGCTTATGCTTCCCATGGCATGGAGTATGAGGCGATGGGATTCTTTGCCAGCATGATGCAAGCGAGTGGAGTTCAGCCTGACATGTATAGTTTCACAAGTATCATAAGTGCGTGCGCGGAGCATCGTGATCATGGAGGGACAGTAATTCATGGTTTGGTGATTAAGAAGGGCTTTGAAGGAGTCACGCCTGTTTGCAATGCTCTGATTGCCATGTACACTAGGTTTAGTGAGAACTGCATGATGGAAGATGCATACAAGTGCTTTGACTCCTTGCTGCTCAAGGACACCGTCTCCTGGAATTCTATGTTGACCGGGTATTCACAGCACAGTTTGAGCGCTGATGCCTTGAGATTCTTCAGATGCATGCAGTCAGAAAATGTCAGAACTGATGAGTATGCATTCTCTGCTGCCCTGCGTTCATGCTCAGACCTTGCTTTACTTCGGCTAGGTAGACAAATACACGGTTTAGTCATCCATTCCGGTTTTGCTTCCAACAATTTTGTTTCCAGCTCGCTGATATTCATGTATTCTAAGAGTGGCGTTCTGGATGATGCAATGAAATCTTTTGAGGAGGCAGATAAGAGTAGCTCTGTGCCATGGAACTCTATGATGTTTGGTTATGCACAGCATGGGCATGCGCAAGCCGTGCGCAGCCTCTTCAATGAGATGCTGGAGCTTAAGGTTCCTTTGGACCATATTACATTTGTTGGCCTGATTACTGCCTGCAGTCATGCTGGTCTTGTGGATGAAGGTTCAGAAATCCTCAATACGATGGAAATTAGGTATGGAGTTCCTCTTCGGATGGAGCATTATGCATGTGGCATTGATCTGTATGGGAGGGCTGGGCAGCTTGACAAAGCAAAAGAGCTTATTGACTCCATGCCATTTGAACCAGATGCCATGGTGTGGATGACCCTATTAGGTGCTTGCAGAATCCATGGGAATATGGAACTAGCGAGTGATGTGGCCAGCCATCTATTGGAGGCAGAACCTAGACAGCACTCGACCTATGTTCTCCTCTCCAGCATGTATTCTGGTCTTGGGATGTGGAGTGATAGAGCAATCGTGCAGAAGGAAATGAAGAATAAAGGATTAAGCAAAGTCCCTGGTTGGAGCTGGATCGAGGTGAAGAATGAGGTGCACTCATTCAATGCGGAGGATGGGTCGCACCCAAGGATGGATGAAATATATGAGATGTTGAGTTTGTTGCTTCACAATTTTCCCATGCAGCTGGTGCATCAAGAAACAACTGGAGCCATCGACTTCTGTGAGCAATTCACCTATTGATATTTTTTTTTATCCTTTTACATTTATGTGCACCAATTCTACTCTTCTGTTTGTTTACTAACACATGATAATTTGGTTGGCCACAGAACTATCAAATTATGGGTATTAACCAGCCAGCCCCTGTTGAAGATGATTGGGCACACTTCTCTTGTGTGTTCTGTGGATGCACATTCATCTGCTCTGATTACTAGTGGCAGTGAAGACCCCTCTGTCAATATATGGAAAGGTGATCTGTTTTGTATGCTTTCGAAATTCATATTAAAATGCAGTTATACTTTTTCATATTGGATGGGATTTGCTTATACTTATATCTTCTCCATTGAAAAACTCTTGAAACCCCGACCTTTCAACTGAGGATACTATCCATTATACAAATGGGTTTGTCTAAATAAATGTAAAATTGTGGTAAAGTCAATGTCTCCCTTGCTATGCTCTAAACAGAAAAAAATAGTTCTAGTCTGTGATTGTACTTCCCCTTAAGCGGGGACTTCCATTATAAGCAAGTGATCCTACAGATCTTTGATCTTAAACATATTTGAGTAGTTGCAAACTGGAAATATCACTATGATACAAACCATGACAAGAAGTCATAGTGATCTGCTAGTTGTTTTTGAGCATTTGGATTCCTGGTTCTTCCCTTGACCAGTCCATGACCATGAGCAGCTTCATTGGCTTTTCTTGGGAATTGGTATGTTAATCAGTCGATGTTCCAGTTTATTAGTTATGTCAAAGTTTGAGCTAGAATTGACTTAATGCTCCAATGTAACTGCTTGGAGAGCACAGCACTGATAGCCTGATTGGACATGCGAATTCGCAAACCCACACTGCCATCTTCTTTCCAAGCCGCGTCAATAAAACACCTGTATTTACGATGCAAATATGCCCTGTCCTAGTGATGGTAAGAGAAGTACCATTGTGGTGATTTGAGTTGTGACTGTCAAGGGTGCAGTTTCGATCACCATTCATTCTCTTGTTTTTGAGGATAGTACTTGTTTGGGTTCATGTCATGTGCTACTGTTTGAAAAGGAAATTATACTGGCAGACAGTGATCTTATTTGGTTATGTAGCAGAATGCAAATTAAGTGCTTCATGTGCTTTGGTTATATAGTGCAGATGGGATCTGTGTTCGCATATGTGATGCTAAATTCTTGGAAAATGAAGGTGTTATCAGTGCATGTTCTGATGGAATCGTGAGGATATGGATAACCAGCCATGATAGGGTTCTGCAGTGGTGAGGAACGTGCAGCTTATACACAGATCTTATTTCTCAGCACACACACTTAGCAGGTTCATTTCTATGTACTGCTTAAAGTGACTGTTTAAAGACAAGGAACAAGAAGTAGACAAGAATTGCAGATGGAGAGAGAGACAATGCTAGCTGGAAGATCATTATGCAAAAAAAAAAAAAAAAAAAAAAAACCCTCCCGACTTCATTCTAGGTATTACTGCTACCATGCGCCATGCTGTGCTTCAAATCTTGTATTCTTCAACTGAAAGCTTCAATCTTGTTTTCCCATTTCCCTCCATCCAGCAATATCAGACTTCTCTAATTTGTTTGCTCTCCGATATGCCACATTAATGTAATTGAGAATCTTTAGCCAGTTAGCCCGATTTGATATATATTAATTGCATAAACTCTGAAAGAATGATAACTGATACAACTATCAGCAGTGTGCTAAGAAAAACATTACTACCTGTTAACTGACAATGACACTGTATTTCCGTCTCTCTATATAGCCAATAGCTTTAAATTGGCGGTTCATTTAATAGCTTGCGTGATTTGGACCATAATGTCAGCAGCTGCACTGTGTATGGAAATGGAAAACCTTTGATATGTTAAACCATGGTGGATGGTCGTTTATCTAATACAATTCAAAATCTTGATTTGATCAGGTGGAAGGGGAGCCTCCTTCCTGCTGGTTGGAGCTTTTGAGCGCAATTTTGATGCTGCAACATGAACTGTAGTTCAACATTTTTGTAGTTTTTGGGAAGACAAGCTCATGTATTCTGTATTTAGTTTGATCTTGTGTCAAAAACACATGTTAATGTGAATCACAAGTGACTGAAGAATTCACAAACATAATTTTAATCAAAAGTGTTAATTTTATACAAAATAAACAAGAATAAATTAACTTGTCTAGTAGGGTAGCTCAAGGTTCAGACATGATGAGGGCCATTTGACATTATTAACTACTATAAATCAATTGATAAGAGAAAGGTTAAGGAAAATTACCCTGCTCATAACAGAGCTGAGACTGAAATCTGAAGTCAACTCTTCCCATGAAACTCCAGCAGTAGAAAAACATAGTATCCATTTTCCTTTCTTTTGGTTGGTTGGTTGGTTGGAGACAGCAGAATCTAGACTTGTTGATTTGCTTTGACTTGTGAAATCAACATTGCCGGCCAACTTTTAATAGGGTTCACAACTGGTTGGCAGTTGGCCCAGTAAATCTTATTCGGTTCAAGGACTTCTGATGAGTCCCACAATGCAAAAAAAAAAAAAAAAAAACAGAAATGTGAATCACAAGTGTTATTTTTTCATGCAAAATGCTCCCTCCGTTCCTAAATATAATTCTTTTTAGAGATTCCTACAAGTGACTACATACGGAGCAAAATGAGTCAATTCTTCCCATGAAACTCCAGCAGTAGCAAAACATATCCATCTTCCTTTCATTTGGTTGGTTGGTTGGTTGGTTGGAGACAGGAGAATCTAGACTTGTTGATTTGCTTTGACTTCCCAAATCAACATTGCCGGCCCACTTTTAATGGGTTCACAACTGGTTGGCACAATCACATCATTCACACTGATAATTTATATGCAACTGCAGCTACTGCAACTTGGAACAAGTCAAGTCACCAAATCAGAGGGCGGTCAACTGAAGACTAGCAGCAATACCATGCCAATTCAGTTGCCATTTCAGACAATGTCATCATGTCATGTCGTCGACGAACAGATTCTGCACTGTATTCATTTGGCCAATTCTCCATACTGCATTTATATTATACCCATCACAGATTCACAAACAAATGAAAATGCCGTGTCATCCCCAGAATGCACTGACAACCATACGATTGACCTCGCAAAGCTCAGCTCCAAAAAAACCATGGTATCTATCTACTGTCCAACAAAGTGCCAAACAATCATAGTGGCGCAGCCGCGCAGGAACACCGAAGAATTATTTCCTCTGCCATTTCTAAGGTGTTCACAGTATACAATTACATGATATCTCTGATTTTCTTTCTTGCTGTATTTTACACTCACCGTGATCCGACACAAGCTCAACACCAACATCAGACAAAAATTAATTTAATTAGGCCATGTATGTACAGGAAGAGGAAGAATGTCATCAGCAGCAGCAGACCATCTGACAGCCGGTTGGGGATCACCGTGCCTTAGTGCCGTGCCCGTTGGTGGCCCTCGAACCACGGCGCCCATCGCCGTTGCTGCGTGGTGATGACCGCTGGTGCACTGCAGCAGAGTGTCCGTGGGCGCGGTCCCTGGATGACGTCCCGCTCCCTCCTCTTGCCTCCCTTGTCCGGCTCTTCAGTGCCTCGATCTGCTCGAGCGTCTCCAGGACCTCCTTCATCGAGGGCCTACTCCTGGGCTCACCGGCAAGGCAGTTCAGTGTCAGCTGCGCCGCCTGGTGGGACTGTTTGGAGTTGTACTGACCCTCGAACTGAGGGTCCATAAGGCGGGCGAGCTTTCTCCGGTCAGCCAAGTAGGGCTTCGCCCAGTCGACGAGGCTCTGTTGTCCATTGGGACGGTTGGGGTCCAGCGCTCGCTTGCCGGACAGCATCTCCAGCATCACAACTCCGAAACCGTAAACGTCGCTCTTGACATACAAATGGCCTGGACATGGTTCAGAGCATGTGGTGAGAAAAGCAATCAACAGCTAAGAAAGCAATCACAGATAGCAACTTTTAAATTTAGAAGTTTGTATGGATGACTGGATGAATGGAGGTATCGACAACTTGAGAAGATATTTACTCAGGTATATGAATTCAGAATCTCATATGGGATGAAAACTAACTGGAAATGGCAAAGGCATGGTATGAGCGAGTTTATGGTCTTTTCGTGGATGGTGGCAGCACAGGAATGCCACTTGACATTAAAGGTATTGTTAGCAGAAGGATTAATTTAATTTATAAAAGTGTCCACTTGACAGGCCCAATTGTCATGGCTCATGAATCATTTACAAATCTATTTGATGTAAAACTCTAAATTTGGAAAGATCCAAAGTAGGAATTCATTGGCTATATGGGGATACTAAACCTGTCTGCCATATGTTTATGTTTCAGCTTGTACAATTGACTGGCACATCGATTTCAGGCAGTATTATTATGTGATCATATATATCTGTGGTTAACAGGCATAAGGACACGTACCGGTGGCTACGTATTCCGGAGCCGCATATCCGTAGGTGCCCATCACCCTGGTCGTGATATGAGAGTTGCTACCCGTTGGTCCAAGCTTAGCAAGCCCAAAGTCGGAGAGCTTCGCATTATAACTCTGCCAAAAAAAATGCCGTCAGCATTTGACATTGATATATAGACAACAGGTAAAAAGGTACATTGCATAGTACAAGACTTACTGCATCCAGAAGAATATTGGAAGCCTTGAAGTCCCTGTAGATAACTTGCTTCTCTGATGCATGCAAGAATGCAAGTCCTCTAGCTGCGCCAATGGCTATCTTCAGCCTCAGCTCCCATGACAGCGGAGCACATCCTTCTACAGAAATGCAATAGGTTCCCATATCAGTATTTTTAAGTCAAACTGGTTGCTCAAGAATTGCAAACACTTTACATAGTTGCAGAGAAGAAATAACACAGTGAGCATGAGCAAGCTCATGAAGCTATTTTGCAAGTAAAATGCCTAGAAGAAAGGATGATTTTTTTTTATTGGCAGTAATAACTCACTTCTGAAAAGATGGTTTTCCAAGCTCCCTTTGGCCATGAACTCGTAGACAAGCAACAGTTCCTTGTCCTCCCAGCAGTACCCCAACAGCTTGACGAGGTTTGGGTGCGAGAGCCTTCCCAGAAAGTTTATCTCTGACTGCAAGTTGACAACCAGAAATGTTCATTAGATACAGTAGCTGCGGCAACCTTTGGAAACAATGATTCTGTTAGGCTAAACTAGGAGCACCGAGTCACGTCTGCCGGCCTAATGGTAGCATTTTATATGTACCAGAGCTGACCAAACAAAAATAGAAGCAACTACATTGTGGTAAACATGTGGGTTATTGGGTGTTCCTGGTCAGCAGTTGTGAACAGCTTACCATACCACTTTCAAACAAAATGGTCCTGGTTAGCATTAGTCAAATGGCACTGCCCAGACAGCGCAGCTCCATTACGATATAATAGAACTGACAGCAAGGTCATCAGAAGTTAAACAAAGCACACCGAGCCATAACTGTAAGCATGTAACGACCAGGAGAATCTTTAAAATTGTTGTGATTTGTTTAGACCTGACCACTAATGGTGTCTGTGCAGGAAGTGGACTGTAAACTCAGCTAAAACTACAAAAGTAAACTCATGACAGTTGTTCCACATGTGCTGAAGCTGAATCGAAGTTCCCATCAAGAGCAAACAAAACTAGGTCAAATTCCAATGCTCATGCTCATCAATTTGGAATTCAGAAAGCTCAATATTTGTTTACCTGCCATTCCTCGTACCCCTGCATGCTCTCTGAGTTGAGCTTCTTGACCGCGACGACCATGCCGGTGCCGCTCTTGGTGGGGTTCATCGTCTTCTCGTCCACCCACCCTTTGTAGACCCTCCCGAACCCTCCCTCCCCGAGGACGCTGTCGGGCCTGAAGTTCTTGGTGGCCGTCTTGAGCTCGAGGAAGGTGAAGGTGCGGAGGTTGGGCGCCTCCAGGATCTGGCCCTCGAGGAAGCCCGCCGCCGCCTCGTCGAAGCCCCCGCTGGTGCCCCCGCTGCCCGCGGAGGCCATGAAGGTGCTGCTGCCCCCCGAGGAGAGCTTCCCCGTGGTGCTGTTGCTGGTGGTGACGCTGCCGCTCGTCTTGTAGTTGGATGTTCCTGTCACACAATAAGCAACACCTTTTTAACATACTGAATTTGATTATTGGAGAAATTTTACAGAGAGCATGGAGAGGTTCCCCTTGTGAGCAAACAGTTTCGATTGCGTCAGTAACATATGGTTGCTTCAACCTGTATGATTCATGAATCCGGGAAATCTACTCTCTTTTGCTGACAAAATACTCCACTCGTAAATTAAAGTTTGGAAGACTAAAGCGTCAAGCATAGGAATTGGAAAACTATGGTTGTAGCATGATACTGATTCAGTCAGTTCCCATCGCTGATCTCTGTCGACTACTCGTATGAAGAACAGGGGAAATCTGAGAAGAGAATAGGAAGAAATTAAACAGGATGTGCTGATTCATTGCCACCAACCAACCCCTAAACAACTGGACAGACGACTGACTGACTGACTGACGGACGGACATGAAAAGAAGCAGCGCAACCTTGAGCTCCTCGGAGAACCAAGAATCGGTATCAAAGCAAGCTAAAACAGAGTCTTGGCCGAGGCAACAACCACGGCGTCTCTGCGCAGCAGACGACAGAAACAAGATGTCCGAGCAGGGACCGAGAAACCCCCCCGCCGGGAGCTCGCGGGATCCAGCGACCGACGAGATCGCGTGAAAGACAACAGCACAAAGTGAAAAGGGGGCCTGGAGAAGCAGCAGATTCGTCCTCACCTGGGCTGGACGGCCGGTAGTCCGCCGCCACATCGGCCTTCCCCGCGCCGCCGCAGATGTTCCCCATGCCCCTCTCCTCTCCCCCGCCGGAGCCAATCAGTAGGAGAGACGCAAGAGGGTTGCTTGCGGAGGAGGAGACAGGGGGGGAAGCGGAAGAGGAGGAGGAGGAAGGAGACGAGTATGAATGGAGAAGGGAGGGGGGAGGGGAAGTCAAGGGGGGGAGCCGTGATAAGTAAGCGGAGACTGGAGTGCGAGCGAGGGGGGACGGACGAAGGAGAGAGCGGACGCTGCAAACTGAGGGGAGAGAAAGTCTCCGGCTTTGTTTGTTCCTCCGTGTGGCCGGCCGGCCTCCGCCTGCCCCGGACCACACTCCGCCTCTCCCTTTCAGCTCAAGAAGAAACTCCGCGTGCCGCTTTCCATTTTCTCCCTAGTATATTGCCCGGAAAGGCGAAGTCCTCTTCCAGCTGCGTACAAAAATGGGGAAAGGATGCTGTGCACCGCGCCGGTTCCTAAAAACAGCACATGTGTAATCTTTGTTGTTGAGTATATATTGCATTTGCATGTATATTTGTATTCCTTGCCCACCTCCTTTTTCCTTTGTTGTGAGGTGATCTAGCCCACCTTGTACATCATATATACGTGCGCTTGCACCGGATCAGTACCTCGAGAGTTGCATCATAATCTTCTGCATGATATCGACCTTCCTTTGGTCCTAACCCTAGCCACGCCGCCGCTATCTCCCTAGCTGCCGCATCGCGCCGCCCCTTCTCCTTCCCTCCACTGCACCTCTTCCTCCCATTGTGTCGTGCCCTCCGGCCCCTCCCCTCTTTTCCCCACCCCTGCAGCCACTTCTCCGACAATCCCGAACCCTAACCGAGACCGACCCACCTCCTCTCACCAGCCACCGTCATGTCTTCCTCTAGCCGCAGCAATCCCAGCAACCCCTTCGCCTCCACCTTTGGTTCCGACTCTGAGGTTCTCAACGCCCCACATCCACGACGTCCCTCTCTTCGATCACGTCCCGAGCAAACTCTCCCACTCCAAGGCCAACTACTATGTGTGGAAAACCTACTTCAATCTCCTCTTCCGTGAGTACAATCAATACATCGAGAGTTGCATCATAATCTTCTACATTTGTGACCTTGAAATGGAAAGGCGATATCCCCTTTGGACGATGTGTGTGTGTGTGTGTGTAGCCGGGCTCGACGAGGTTGCTCTGTGTGGACCGTTATGATGGTTTCGTCCGGTTTTTTGCTAATTAACCAGATAATTCTACTTAAGTAATGAGACAAGGCGAATCTTTTATACCTCCTTTAAAAAAGGATATTGATTAGTTCTATTTTACATCCTCCTGGAAACAAAGACCTTTCCATAAAGAAAAACAATGGCCATATTTACTTTATGCTCAAAATATATTCTTTTTTACTACCTGCTAAACATATGTGGATACTTGGTTATTTAGATAGCGAGGATTAAAAAACTTAGCTCGGAGAACGCTCCCAAGGTATGCTAGTGGAAGGCAAAAAAATATTGTGGGTTTCACTTATGAGGGAGTTGCCTAGAAAAAACCTATTCCAGACCGAAAATATACGGTTATAGAAATATAATAATTAGTACAATATCCTAGGAGAAAAGGGCATCAATTTCATGTTGAAGTAAAAACAAGTCTATATAAGACCAATATTATTAAAGATGTCGTACATCTAATATCGCAAAATTGTTTTTCGCCTTGGTTTGTTGGGTGTGGCTGGAATTGGTCCGAAGAACGCACCACACATCTAGCCCGTGGTTAATCAGTTTGTTTGACCGAGCAAAGCCAGCTAGCAGCTACGTATGGTTTCCTCCTAATTACCACCACAAGTGATGAATGGCTAATTAGTTTGGCTGCCCTTTCATGTCCTTTTCTCCATCTTGTTCCAAAAGCAGACAAGGAATACGAGACTTGACTGATGCATGAGATCTTGGGAGGTTGACAATAGTGGCACCGGAGTTATCATTGATGGTGATAGCTAGAATGTGTCAAAGCATGCTTCTCATGAAGTGTCAAACTTAGCCACTGTGCTTTCATCCGGTCTTTGATCCAGTTTAGACCAATCTAAAACCATGTTTACGTGTTAACCAGAGAGGGCCATGACTTAATTCTCCCAGATATGTTCACATGAATCGGTCTATATGCTAGTGTATGAACTTTTTTTTTTTTTTGAAACGGAGGCAAAAGAATTGCCTCATCGATTAATTAAGAAGAAGAGAATTGCCCAGTTAATTTACGGAAAACCGGGCTAAAACCAATACAATCAGATCATAATTGGACTACTCACCAATCATGAGACCCCATGAGTACACCTGCAACCCGCCAAACCCTCCCAACATACTACAAACGTAACTCCTGACGCTTGTACACCACAATCGAACCCGACAAGAACATCCCAACAAAAGATAGTGGACCACACCAAAACCACAATGACGACCCAACCCGCGAGGACGAGCCGATCGTGAGGATGAGTCGAGGGACCGAGAATCATCCACTAAGCAGCTGCGGGCGCCTTACATATGACGCCACTCTTCTTGCTTTTGCACCTTAGTGACTTCTCCTGCACTAAACCGGTCCGAGGGCAATCACTCGCCTTCTTGCACTTGCCCTTGAATGTCGATCCTGTCAGGAGGCAGGCAATCGCCCTTCCAGTTCCAGGACTAATAGCCTCCACACTAGCGAGCAAGTCACAAAGCTCTTTTGCAAAGAGAGCATTCGAATTATCCGTCGGCGGGGGTGGAACGGGTGCCAAAATCACATGTGAGCGCCCAGGCGAGTTCACCTCACTCTGCTCACATGTCACGGTTGAATCATGTCCCTCACTCGTGGCTGCTTGCGTGTCCACCATCGTTTTCTCCATTGATAGAGGCAAATCAGAGCTCGCACATACCACTTGAAGCTCGGGCATCACCTGCAGCACCGGAGGCACAACCACGGCAATGGTTCCGCCCTCAGCGGTAGACAACACAGTGGGCAAGGCAGACGAAGGTGACGAGTTGTCCACAGCTCTAGGGGAGAAACAACCATAGAGCTCCGCAACACTGTTCTCCACTGAGCCATCAACATCGACCTCACTAGGAGGACGGGGCGTAGGAGCGGATTGCAACACAACCGGGACAAGAGAGAGCTTTCCCAGAGCAGCCTCTGCTCGCTCCAGAAAGCTCCCAACACGCACCAGGAGCTCTGTCTGCGCTGCTATAGTGGACCGGAGCAGTACATCAGATGGGGTTGCCGACTCAACGTGAGCGGAAACGACCGATGACCAGGACCTGCGGTGAAGCACCTTGGAGGGGAGTTGGGATTCTATCGGACCCTCACAAGTAGCTAGAGCTGCACAATGCTCGCTGCTGAGGCGAGACCGTGGCGGCATGGCAAGGCATGCAAGTGAGCTGAATGGACGCCAAGCATTGCGACACCCACTCGCCCAGTGGCCGTTCTCCAAACAACGGAAGCACCTCAAGGGATCTCTGCAAACAGCCGCACGATGCCCAGGAACACGACATCTGCAACACCTACCAAAGAGCCAAGCCGGAATGGGACGAGGGGGCAATGCCGGAGTTGGTGAGGCTGGACAGCACCGACCGCGCCGAGGCAGCACCTACTTGTGCGTGCTTACATGAGCAACAACCTTTGACTTAACAAATTATAAGCATCCTTGTTTTCTGGGGAACCGTCCTACATGGATGGGTGTAACTTGAAAGCATGTGCCTTCTAGAAGAGAGAAAGAACCTAAAAGCATATGCTGAAATATATTTAGGACCTCATAGAAAGGTTTTACATCACATCACAGAGGACCCCATAGAAAAAGGAAATTACAAACAAGTCCTCCTAATATACATTTAGGACCTCATAACAAAAAACAAGGACATGATTGAGCCCCGAATCTTTCGGCGACCTCACCGGAGATGCTATGACCACCATCTCCAGCCACAACCTTGCCAGCACGGGGCAAGGAAAGAAGGCCTCCCTTCTGGAGGCTGAAGATGGGGCGTCGGAGATTGCCAATGTATCCACCTGAGGCCAACATTGCGCCATATCTGCCCAAATCACTCGCCGGATACAAATATGTTAGATCCATAGCTTCGGTCACGGGGGTCCATATAGAGGAAGAAAAAGTTGACGAGGAAGCACCAATGCCAGCAGAATTTCCCTAGACTTGTCGGATCCGAAAAAGACCAGAGCAAGATCAGCCTTCCTCTCCCTTCCTGCCACCGCAGTGGACAGTGATCATCAATATGTTGCCCGAACGATCTCACCAAGTGTCAAACTTAGCCACTGTGTTTCCCTTCGGTCATTGGTCTAGTTTAGACCAATCTAAAACCATGTTTACGTGTTCAGCAGAGGACCGTGTCTTGTTTCTCCCAGATATGTTCCAACACATACATATTATTAATGCTATAAAAGAAGCTAGCTACATGTTTGTTGTAGATGTGCTTACATGAGCAGCAACTTTTGACTGAACTAATTAAGTAATCATCCTTGTTTGTGGGGAATCGTCCTGCATGGGTGTAACTTGAGAGCTGGTTGAAATAGTCAAATACATTTATTCAATATACGATGGTATATTTGTGAGATTATGAGAGGATATGACCACATACCTTGATTCTATGCATAAAATCCATTAATTCACGATCTCTTTATCGACACGGTTAAACAAACAAAAACACACACTTACACACTTTGGTCAGATAGCCGGCTCCTCAACATTATGACTTTTTATGCAAGAAAAAAAACCCTAGTGCCAAAAGTCGTGCTCGATCCACACGACCCATGCTGTTGAACAAATATGAATGCATTCTTTTCTCAGGTTTACTGGTTCAAATCTCATATGCACACAAGAGTCAAAAGCTAAGCCTCCGTGGATGGATCAAGTCAAGCTGCACCGTTACTGGGGCCGTGATCGATCGGCCAAATACGAACAATTTTGATCATTTCTGCCTTTGTTTAATTATTAAAATCTTGACAATGAATTGCATCCTACTAGATAATAATTGCATCATGATGGATCAGCTGAGACCTGACCATGATGTGGTATGAGTATATGACCACTAAGCCTAGGGGCCGGTCCTGACATTTTGGGGCCCCGGGGCAAAACTAAACCTAGGGGCCCTTAATATAAACAAAAGTATGTATTTCCAAAAATATTTTGAATCGCTAGTCAAAGACAATACAGTATGTTTCTCTTTCTTTTTTACTATTTATACAATATGTTCCTGTTTAAGTCTCTTCGTTAGCAATATATCTGGTAGTTTTATTGTTATCTTTATCCTATAATTTCTTTCATCCTAATCAGCTGTAGAAAAAACTGGCACCTCGTCTAGAATAATGAATAATTTAAATGCCAATGATCACTCACGTTATCATCCATTTAGATGTCAGATTGTATTATGTATAGCCCCTATATGGATTAGTTTAATCCTCCATATAAAAAAATAATAACCCCAATGATATCTATCCGTTAACAATACTGATAAATCAATTGTTAGTTTCCAATTGCAACAACGCAGAGGGCATGTCGATGATCATTCATACTTCTAATCAACTATCATGATAAAATTTCCTAGGCCATACATACAGACTACCTATAAAAATAGAGATTAGAGACATACCTTCTTTTCTGTAACTGTCATCGTATCCTAACAGTATTGATCTAGCCTCCCACCGAGTCAGTGTGGTCTCGTCCGAGGCAGCGACTGCAAAAATGCTACACTTATGGACAAGTTACGGATGAAACTTAACTGCTCCGAGCCGAGGCGGCACCATGCATGCATAGTAGTAGATGGATATCAAGCTTCGCGATCTTGATCTATTCTCGCCGTCCGTATCATTGTCGCTTCCCACCAGTCCTGTTTTTCTCACAAAAAATTGGGCGCACAACTTTCGGCTTCTGAATTAAGGAAGGTGTTTTTCACGGAAAGATTAAGTAAGGAAACTAAGAGCGGATTGTTTCCATAACCGTGCCTAATTAACCGCATCCAATAACTGCTCTGTTAATTAATTGGAAGGACCATCAATCGTATACTAGAAGCACGAAGAAAGGAAGGCAGGAAATCAGGGAAAAGGTTGCAGGTGCACCTCGGCGTTCTGGGCAGGAAATCAGAGAAGAATTGGGGGCCCCTTGGCACCTGGGGGCCCGGGGCGGCCGCCCCGTTCGCCCCCCCTCAGGGCCGGGCCTGACTGGGGCCGTGATCGATCGGCCAAATACGAACAATTTTGATCATTTCTGCCTTTGTTTAATTATTAAAATCTTGACAATGAATTGCATCCTACTAGATAATAATTGCATCATGATGGATCAGCTGAGACCTGACCATGATGTGGTATGAGTATATGACCACTAAAAACAGGCTAAAGTTAGCAGCACGCACGCATGCGTGCATTATGAATTGAGCACATGTTAAGTGGGGAAATGCGATGGCCTACCAGATTAAGGGATGCTATATCCATTTATATAGCCATGTAGTGTGAGTGTGAGTTGACTAGACCTGAAAACAATGAGCCATATATAGTAACACTATGTGTGTGTGCGCGCGCGCGCGTCTACCGGCAGGTCCAGCGACAATCCACTGATCGCACGACGCATTACAGATAAACGCCAACTTTCCCCTTTTTCTCTTTTCCCCTTTTCGCGCTTTCACTGTTGCGGGTGTGAATTAGGCTGGTCATAATGGGCAAGAACATAAGCTAGTAACTTACACACTTCCCTAGACTATGTTACTACCTTCATAGTGGGTAGGAACATCTATTTAGTGTCATGCAACGATGTATTTATTAGTTTATAGACTCATTGTTTCTTGAAATGTGTGATGCTCCGGTAACTTAGCTAGTTACCACAAGCACCTTTTTCTTCATTAAATATGTGCCACATAAGCAAAGTTATATTGGAGTGTGTAATGTTACTCCTAAGTTCCTCCCCATTGTGACCAGCCTTAACCACTGCTTGCTCGTGGCAAGGAATGATGGCTGTTAATTGGCGAAGAAAGTCAGAAAAGCGACCACGCATTCACGCTCTCAAATCACATGACAATTGTGCCTTTTTATCTTCCGATGAGTTTTCTCGGTTACTTCCTAGGGCACTGGAATCACAACTTCTCTCAACCTTTTTTTTGCATGGCTGGAAAGGATGACAGCTAGGCTAAACGGGTGACGTCATGCGACCGGGTGTGACGTCTGCTGGCTGCTCGCTTTGTCCAAGGAGGACCAGATTGAGCATGAGCATTGGATTGATGGTTAATTATTTGGCGGCCGGCAAACTTGCAAGATTGAGAGCATCTCTAACAGCCGCGCTAAGCGCCGCGCGCAAAAAACCTGTTTGCCGCACGCGCTTCGGCTGGTTTAGCCCGGTCGCCAGCGCTGCCTCCAGCAGCCGCGCTATAATGCAGCGCGCGTGCGCCGCTCCGGCAGCGCGCAAAAATACAGCGCGCGCGCCGCACAAACCACATATACATTTCAAAAAAGATGAGCAAAAATGATCAAACAAACAAAATAAATCAACAATAAATAGTTCAATTTCGTTATCATTACAACTCAAACAAATAGTTTATCGTTCAGTACAACAAATAATGCAATAAACACAACAAATAGTTCATGAATAATACAATGTCGAATGCAGAAATCATCATGCTTTTTGTCGTCCATGCCATGCCCACCACTCTCCAGTCAGATCATTCTGAAGTTCATTGTGCGTTGCGGGACGCCGAATGGCATGATAGGAGGCAATAAAACGGGCTACCCTTTCAGCCCTCCGTCGCACTCGCACGGGATGTCCCAAGAGCTCATATTGTGAGTAGTCTAAATCTTGGCCACGCTCATTCTCGATGATCATGATGTGCATGATCACACAAGCGTGCATGATGTACCAAAGCATTTTTTGATCACAAAATCTAGCCGGTCCTCTCACAATAGCAAATTGGGCTTGCAAAATCCCAAATGCTCTCTCCACATCTTTTCTAGCCGCCGCCTGAGCATTGTGGAAATCAAGATTTTTCTTACCTTCCGGCTTTTTCAACGGCTTCACGAAGGTTTGCCACTTTGGATAGATGTCATCCGCTAGATAATAGCCATAGTTGTACGTACGGCCATTTGCTACAAACTGCACCGGTGGCAACTCGCCGTTTGCAATCCTATTCATCAGTGGTGACCGGTTGACAACATTGATGTCATCCAAAGATCCAGGCATTCCAAAGAATGCATGCCAAATCCAAGTCTCCTGATCGGCCGCTTCAAGGATTATAGTGGAACCCTTTTTTTGGCCGTGGAATTTGCCCATGCCATGCCTTTGGACAATTCTTCCAACTCCAATGCATGCAATTTATTGAGCCAAGCATACCAGGAAAGCCGCGCGCTTTGTTCCATCGCCAATAGCCTTGCGGCGTCTTCAGCAGTGGGAGATCTCAAATACTCTTCGCCAAACACTTGCACAATTCCCACTGCAAAGCGCTTGACACACATGATGGCTTGGTTCTCACCCATAGCCAAGTGATTATCAACTAGATCAGCCGGGATACCGTATGCCAACATACGCAAAGCGGCTGTCACCTTCAGAAAGGTGCTATGCCCGAGCTCTCCGGCGCATTCCTCCTTTGCTGGAAAAACCGGTCATGGCTCGCTAGTTTCTCTGCAATGCGCCTGAACAAGTCGGTGCTCATCCTAAACCGGCGACGAAAATACGACTCCGGGTATGTGGGATTCTCCACGAAATAGTTCTTCATCAATCTGTTATGGGCATCAATCCTATCTCTCCAAACCATAACCGAACCACCGTGCTTCAGTTTTTATTGATATGCATAGCTAGGATCATTGCAAGATCCTCCTCCTCTTCCATATCAAATTATTCTTTGGAAGAATCATACGACGAACTCATCTACAATGTTCAATACTATACTATAAAAACTACAATTCAAAACATGCACCAAATTCATGAAGTTTGAGCAATACATACCTTGTAGGCGTTTTGTCGAACACCTTGCGGGCGCGGCGCGGCAGCGAGCGCTCGAGCGCTGTTCCTCGGACGACGGAGGCGCGCGAGCGCCGGCGGGACTATGAGGGGACGGGGCGGAAGCGCGGGGATAGGCCGGGGAAGCGCCTGAACGGTCGCCGGGGGGCGCGGGCGGCGGCGGCGGCGCGGCCGAATGGGGGTGGAAGTGGGAGAGGAAGTGCGAGAGCGAGCGCTCGAGTGTGCCGCGCGCTGTAGCGGGCGCCCGAAATACACCGCGCGGGATAGTGTTCCCGACAGCGCGCCCAACTCGTTATAGCGCGCGCGCCGTTTTTGCGCGCCCGCTGGAGCGACCCGCCGCGTTGCACGCGCTAAAACGGACTAATTTACGGCGCGGCGCTAGTTTAGCGCGGCTGTTGGAGATGCTCTGACTATGGTTAAGTTGGCTGGAGAATGAATACATGAAGGGAGGAAGGGTTCAGAGAGCATGAGATTTACTTAACCGGGGATGGAGAGCAACGTAATAACAAACACAGTTACTTATTCAGTGTATTTCTTTGACCAACATGATGATCATATAGATTATGTCCAAGCCCGAATGTAATGTACGAGCCGGGACAATGCACATTGAAACAATTTTATGACGTCGTATACCGGCAATATGGTAGTCGGAGACAATCCTTTGTTTAACCCATAGCTTCGGCCGCGAAGGTCGATGCAGTTGACGAGGAAGCACCTATGCCAGCAAAGTTTCCCTGCACTTATTGGATCCAAAACAGACCAAATCTAGATCTGCCATCCTCTCCCTTCCCGCCACCGAGGCGGCCAATGATCTTCAGTATGTTTGCCCGAACGAGCTTATCGAGTGTCAAACTTAGCCACTGTGTTTTTCCTCCTTGATCTTTGCTCAATCTAAAACCATGTTTATGTGTTCACCAGAGGGCCATGTCTTGTTTCTCTCAGATGTGTTCACATACATATGTGTGCTACAAAAAAGAAGCTGGCTAGATGTAGGTGTGGATTTGTGCTTACATGAGCAGCAACTTTTGACTTTACGAATTAAGCATCATTCCTTGTAGGGAATCGTTCTTCATGGGTGTAACTTGAGAGCTGGTTGAAATAGTCAGATACATTAATTCAATATACCATGGAATGTACGTGAGATTATGAGAGGACACCACCATGCACATACATATCTCTCAAACACTTTGATTCTATACATAAAATCCATTACTTTGTATTATCTTTATCAGTACCCTTAAACAAACAGAAACACACACGCGCGCAGTTACACACTTTGGTCATATAGATAGACAGCTCGACCATGCATGGTGTTGAATGAATATGTGAATGCGTTGTTTCCTAGGTTTACTGGTTCAAATCTCATATATATACAAGTCAAAGCTAGCCTTGTGGATCAAGTCAAGCTGCACCGGCTTTACTGCGACTATATATGATCGGCCAGCTTGGTCTAGGAACAAGTTGGATCATTTCTGTGGTCTCAAGATCTTGATTATCAAATGCATCCCTAGATAGGGCTGGAAAAAAAGCTCGAAGCTCATGAGCTAAACGAGTAACTCGTGACTCGGCTCGAATCGATTCGAACTCGAAGAATAACGAGTCGAGCCGAGCTTTAGTTTAAGATCGTTTATAGACCAAGTTAAACGAGCCAATCTTACAAGTACTCGTGTAACTCGTTAGGCTCGTTACAAGAGATCAGCTAAGCACCCTGCGTCCTAGGACAAGGCCCAGCTGCGATACAAATATGAAAAAAATGATTACTTGTGAATGTAAAATGTACATATTAAACATGTACAATGTTCACAAACAATGTTCATTTTTATCTTATTTGTAAGGTTTTATGTTCGTATCCTTAACGAGCTTGACAAGCTAAACAAGCCAGCTCGCGAGTTATACGAGTCGAGCCAATCTTGGATTTGAACTCGTTATAGTAACGAGTCGAGTCGAGCTAGCTCGTTAATGAAACGAGCTTTAGCGAGCCAGCCGCTGGCTCGACTCAGCTCGAATTCCAGCCCTATCCCTAGATAATAATTACATCATGCATACTCCGTATCTATGTACTCCCTCCGTTCCAAATTACTTGTCGCACGTATGGATGTATCTAGATGTATTTTAGTTCTAGATACATCCATTTCAGCGACAAGTAATTTGGAACGGAGGGAGTAGGACACAAGACCAATGCAAATTAAACCTTTGCAAGTGGACAATCAATTCGCATGTAAAGTGCCCCACTAATAGATATGACTACGACGCTGTATGATACTATATGACCATACTGAAAACAAACTGAGGTAGCGCGCACGCATTATCAATTGAACACATGTTAAGTCCGGAAATGCGATGGCCTACCAAGTTGAGCCATGTACATCCATGTAGTTTAAGTTTATTTTTTTTGCGAAACCATGTAGTTTAAGTTTGACTAACCCTGAAAATACTGAAAACAATGAGCTGCATCTGCTGGCAGGTCGAACGACAATCCACTGGTCTCACGCCACATTATTACATAAAAATGCCAACTGTCTTTTATTGGTTCAATTAAAGAAACAAAATTACATATGTGTGTGCGCGCGCACACACGCACTTTGGTCATATAGCTGGCTCCTCAACATTATGACTTTTTATGCAAGACAAATGCTAAGGTGCCAAAAGTCATGATCCATCCACACGTACCATGCCGTTGAATGAATATGAAGGTTACTGGTTCAAATCTCATACGCACACGGGAGTCAAAGCTAAGCCTCCGTGGATCAAGCTGCACCATTACTGGGACCGTGATCGATCGGCCAACTCAGTTGTATTAACAAGTTTGATCATTTTTGCCTTTGTTTAATTATAAAGTCTAGACAATGAATTGCATCGCTTTGATAATAATTGCATCATGCACACGCCGTATCTTTGTAGGACAAGACCATGCAAAATCTACAAGTGGACAATCAATTGGCAAAGTGCCCAACTGATGGATCAGTTAATTAAGATCTGACTATGATGTGATATGATTATGACCACTAAAAACAAGCTAAAGTTAGCAGCACGCACGCATGCGTGCATTATGAATTGAGCACATGTTAAGTGGGGAAATGTGATGGCCTACTGGATTAAGGAATGCTACATCCATTTATATATCCATGTAGTGTGAGTGTGAGTTGACTAGACCCTGAAAACTCTGAAAACAATGAGCCATATATATATGTGCATCTGCCGGCAGGTCCAACGACAACCCGCTGATCACACAACGCATTACAGATAAACGCCAGCTTTCCCCTTTTCTTTCTCTTTCGCCCTTTTCGCACTTTCGCTATTGCGAGTGTGGCCAAAAATCAATTAACGAGTGCTTGCTCGTGGCAAGAAATGATGGTTGGTTTCTGAAGAAAGTCAGAAAAGCAACCATGCATGCTCTCAAAGGAGAACTGTGCCTTTTTATCTTCTGAATTTTCTTGGTTGCTTCCTCAGCGACTGTATGGAATAACGACTCTTCTCTCCTTTTGCAAGGCTGGAAACGATGCCAATCAAGATAATTGGGTGATGTCATGCGACCGGGTGACGTCTGCTGCCCGCTTTGTCCAACGAAGACCAGAACGAGTATGAGATTGATAGTAAATTATCAGGCCGCCGGCAAACTTGCAAGATTGGCTATGGTTAAGGTGCCCGAAGAAGTTTACTTAACTACTAGGGGAGGAGAGCGACTTACCAACAAGAACAATTAATTATTCAGTGCATTTCTTTGACCATCATGATCATATTGAGTATGTCGATCCAAGCCCGAATGGTTGTTTGGATAGCTTACCAGGCTTGACTCGTGGCAATGTAATGTACGAGTCGGAATAATATACATTGCACCAATTTTATGTTGTCATGTACTCCCTCCGTATTAAAATAAGTGACTTAACTTTGTACAAAGTTAGTGTAATGTTGAGTCACTTATTTTGGGACGGAGGGAGTACTAGCAAATGTAGATCTGCCACCCTCTTCATTCCCACCACCGTGACTGCCAATGATCTTCAGATCTGTACCCGGAATGAGTTCATCAAGTGTCAAACTTAGCTACTGTGCTTTACTGGTCTCTGGTCTAGGTTTAGACCAATCTAAAACCATGTCTATGTGTTAACCAGAGGACCATGTCTTGTTTCTCCCAGATCTGTTCACATATATATGTGCTATAGAAGAAGCTAGCTAGATGTAAGCTGCGGATTTGTGCTTACATGAGCAGCAACTTTTGGCTTTACTAATTAGTTAAGCATCCTTGTTTGCGGGGAATCGAATTGTCCTTCATGGGTGTAACTTGAGAGCTGGTTGAAATAGTCAAATATATACAGTAATTCCCTCAAGTATATATGTGAGATTATGAGAGGACATCACCATACATATACATATCCCTTACTTCAAACACTTTGATTCTATAGTACTGTCTTAGTCAGTACAGTTAAACAAACAAAAACACACTTTGGTCAGACAAATAGCCAGCTCCTCAACCTTGTGACTTTTTTATGCAAGACAAAACCCCAAAGTGCCAAAAGGCATGATGGATCCAAACACTGATCCACACGACCATGCCGTTGAACGAATATGAATGCATATGTTTTCTCAGGATTACTGGTTCAAATCTCAGATGTGCACAACAAGTCAAAGCTAAGCCTTGTGGATCAAGTCAAGATGCACCGGCCTTTACTGCGACTATAAGCGATCGGGCAACTTGGTCGTAGGAACAAGTTGGGTCATTTCCGATGTTGCTTAATCAAGATAGTGATAATCAAATGCATTCCTAGATAATAATTACATCGTGCATATATGCGCCGTATCTATGTAGGACACAAGACCAAAGCAAAATCTCACAAGTGGACAATTAATTTGTAAAGTGCGCGACATCAATATATCTGGCTATGATATGACCACTAGCTAAAACCAAGCTAAGGTAGCACGCATTATCAACAGAGCACATGTTAAGTGGGGAAGTGTGATGGCCTACCAAATTGAGGCATGCTAGCCAACTACTATTGCTAAACTTATCCTAGTATGTCCATGTAGTATAAGTTGACTAGACTTGAAAACACTGAAAACACATGAGCCATATGTGCATCTGCCAGCAGGTCCAACTGCAATCAGCTGATCGCACAACGCATAACAGGATACAAATAAATGCCAATCTCTGCCTTTTTCACTTTATTTGCCCCCTTTTTCGCGCTTTCGCTATCCCGAGCGACTGACCAAGAGGTTAATTAATCAACCGGGTCGTGGCAAGAAATGATGATAGTTAGTGTCCGAAGAAAGCCAGAAAATCGACCGTGTACGCTCTCAAACGGGAATTGTGCTTTCTTTTTCTTGTTCTGAGTTTTCTTGGTTGCTTCCTCAGGGCACTGGCTGGAACCACAGCTCCTCTCTACTTTTGCAAGTCTGAAACGATGGCAGTTAAGCTAGCAGGGGGTGACGTCAGCTGCTGTTTGGCCAACGAAGACTAGATTGATTATGCACATCAGTTTTTCCTTTTCTTTTTTGAAAAGGAGGTAAGTACTCCGGCCTCTGCATCGTTACGATGCACACATCCATATGCACATTAGACTTATTAGGCGGACGGTGAGCTTGCAAGACTAGCTATGATTTGATTAAGGTGCCTGAAGAATGAATCCAGCAAGGAAAGAAGGCTAATAGTAACATTCAGAGAGAACAGGAGAAAATTGCAGGAAATTGTACCTAAAGAGCGACGTACCAACAACAAAAAAATTGGTACTCCTTATATATGTCTTATATGTCCATTACCTTATATGTTCACTGTGTTTCGGTGACCATTACCTTATATGTCCAAGCCGGGAGTCGGACAGAAACAAGGCATGCATATGTTCTTTTTCTTCTTTTGCCAGTGATATACATAGAAGGGTTTCAGTAATAAATTTTCTTTCTCACCTCCTTTGCTCGACATTATCTACGTATCTAAAAGAGAATACATCAGTATCTGATATATTAGTGAGCAACTAGGTAGCTAGTGACTTTTCCTTTTTCTTTTCTTTTGAATGGTAAGGTAGGTAGTGAACTGATTTTGATGGGCATACCAGATCGACCAGCAGCTATGACGCACAACAAGACAGAAACCACTAGGCGAACTTTATTTGGACCTTGCAGTGATACATATGCTTACATACCAATGGTATTGAATATACATATGCTGGTACTTGGGTCAAACTTAATTACCACTAAAATAGCAACACGATCCATTTGGTTAATCACAAAATTTTATATAGAAGGCCATAGCTCCGGTATAGCGTGTGGAGAGATCTCCCACTAAAGCTACACACTTTTAACGCCAAATTGAAAATGGCGCTAATAGCCCTCTATAGCGCTAAATTTGGAGTCCCTTAGCCCGCTAAGCTGCTATACAAAACCATCCCTATGCCCTATCCTTTGTTCTCTTTTCTGATTATATATGATGCATTGATGCAAAGCTTGGTTATTGAATTAGGACAGTATAAGATAGATTGGTACTCAGGTTTTGATGTTCGTGCATGTGTATATCTCAAGCACATGCGATATATCATATGTGATGTCTGATTGTATACTCACTTTTTCAATTTTGCAAGATTTAAGACAAACTTTAAATGGGGGCTTAGCTATGATATAGCTTCTCATAGCTTCTGGCCGAGCCGCCGTTAATTGGCATAGCCCGATATTTAAAGCATTGGTTAATCATCACTTCTTGAGTGTTACTCTGCTTGGAGTGATTACAAGAAGGGGAAATGTGTCTATTTTGCCATGTTACCCATTCGGTTATGATCTTTTAACAACCTTTTGCTCATCTTATTAATTTTCCCTGGGCATCAAGGATATCAATGCTTTTGGCCGGGCTCTTCGGCTTCGATGGCCTTGGTATGAATGGGATAGCTCGGACAGGCCATGGAAAGGGACCCCGTTGCCTTGCAATCAACCTGACCTTAATCTTTTTGCGGCATGCACTTCGATTTCTCTGGGAGATGGCCGTTTAGTGAAATTCTGGAGTCATAGATGGTTAGAGGGCCAAGCTCCAAAAGATTGGGCTCCTGATCTTTTTCGGATGGCAAGGTCCAAAGGGCTCTCTGTCAGTCAGGCTCTTGATGGAGGCGCATGGATGAGAGGACTGCAGAATATCAACTTTGCTGGGCTGATGAACTCTTTTATTAGCCTCTGGATGAAATTACAGGATGTGTCCTTGCTCTCTAGACCTGACACAATCACTTGGAAGCTAACGGCTAGCGGACAATACACGGCAAAATCGGCTTACCAAGTTCAGTTCTTGACGCGTATCCCACAACCACACCTGCAGCAGGTCTGGAAGATTACAGCTGAAAAGAAAGTAAAGTTCTTCATCTGGACCCTCCTTCAGAATAGACTTTGGACCGGTGATCGACTGCAAGCGAGAAACTGGGACCACAATGACTTGTGTGCTGGTTGCAATCAAGTGCTGGAATCCGCACATCACTTGATTCTTAACTGCCCTTTTGCCAAAGAAATATGGTTCAAGACCAGCTCCTTCTTCCCGCTTGCATCCCAGGCTGCTCGGCACACTTCATCTATCTCAGCTTGGTGGAACAGAGTGGCAAAGCTAAAGAAAAAAGGACGCCAAGTGGACGAATGCACGGCGGCAGTTTACATCGCTTGGAATATTTGGCTCGAGAGAAACAGAAGGATCTTTAAGGATTCAGCGCAACCGTCAACGGATGTTCTTATTAGAGCTAGAGATGACATTAGCCTCCTTTTGGAGGCATGGGAGGAGTAGGACATTTTGAGTAGTGGGGCTGTTTAGCAGCCCAGGCTAATATTACTCTCTGCTTCCCCCCTCATCCTGTTTCTATTGCTTAGAAACTTTGTACAGTTTTCCCCCTCCTATAATGAAATAGGCAGAGCTCCTGCCAGTTCCGGTCAAAAATTTTCCCTAACTAACAAGTTGGATCCACATGCATATGGCATTTCCAACAACAGTACACTTTGTTTACCGCTCTGCATGAGTGGTTAGCCATTTCAAAACCCCAAAACAACGATATGCTTTTATCGCCATGGGATTGCCTGTTTTATTTCATAATTTGTTATTTCCCCTAACTTAGGGCCAACTGCGGGGCGGGGGGGGCGGGGGGGGGGGGGGGGGATGGGAGCCACCCCAAGCCCCCAAAATATAGGGGCCCTGACCCAAGGCATATGCCCTTGTGCTGTGTTAAAGAAAAACAATAGTCCGCTCGAAAGAAAAAAAAAATACTTAATCACCCATCGATCCCTATTTGTCCCTCCCCAAAATATATCAAGCCATAATCCCTGTCAATCGCAAGACGTGAGTTCGTGAGGTCTAATAGAATTCATCTCCTCAATCACATGGCAAACTCATTACAATTTTCTTCCAAAACATGGCAAATTGTACGATTTTTCATAATAATCACATATGGCAAAATCTGAACAATTTTTTTCTGGTTACATGACAATTTCATAACATTTTTGTATTCCAAACATGGCAGTTTGTAGGAATTCTCATAATGTTCACATGGCAATTTTAGAAATTTTTCTTTCAGAATCATGAATTTTTTTGGAGTATCACGGCAAATTGTTATTAATCGGACCATGAAAAAATTTCTTGTCTTACAACTATATATTTGTTTTTGGACCATGGAAATTTTTATTGGAATTACCTTTTTCGCGAATACGCAAGCTGCGTATCTTTGTATTGATAGAAGGAGAAAGTAGCATGGGATTACAACGCATACATGGCCATGTACGCAGAGGCATGGTGCACAAGCGTTGGAGCAAACTAGAGCAAGGGATCTGCTCAGCCCTAGGTGCCTACACTAGCAACTACTCGCTAGGGATGATGTTAAGTAGCCCGTTGGCGCCTGCCTTTGCCCATAGGCGCGCCTCGTCTTTGATGGTGTCGGAGACCAGGGTGAGAGAAGGAGTGGCTCGGTCGAAGATGCGCGCGTTGCAGTGTTTCCATAGCCACCACGCCGTGAGGATGATGAGGGAGGATAGGCCTTTTCGCACTGGCGCCGGCGAGCGGTCGAGGCAGGAAGTCCACCAAGTCTGGAAGGGGGTGCCTGCAGTTGGAAGCTCGACGGCCATGCGAGCCCAGCCGAGGATCTCATGCCAAACCTGATGCGAGAAGGAGCAGGCCGCGAGGAGGTGATGCATGGGCTCGAGCTCTTGACCGCAAAGCGCGCAAGAGTCCTCGTGTGGCAAGCCGTGGCGGGCAAGCCGCTCTGCGGCCCAGCAGCGGTCTTGCATGGCAAGCCAAAGGAAGAACCTGACGCGAAGAGGTGCCCAGGGACGCCAGGTGAGCCACCAGTGAGGGTCTTCACATGCGCCCAAGAACAGCGCCTTGTAGCAGGAGCTCGCCGAGTACGTGCTGGAAGCGGTCCAACGCCAGGAGAGCACGTTTGGCGTGGAGGAGAGCGGTGTGTCGCGCACGAGGCGCCAAAGGTCGATGTATTGCACCATGGCCGCCGGGCCAAGTGCGCCTCGGATGTCGTGGACCCAGGAACGTAGGTGAAGGCCGTCGCGCATATTGCGGTCTTTGCGGAGGCGGCGCGGGACGAGAGCATAGACGAGAGGCGCAAATTTATTGGAATTACCATGGCAAATTTATTTAACATACCATGGTAAACTTTTAATATATACTATCAGATTTATCGACATGACAAATTTCTGCTTTCTCACAAGCACAAACTTTTTCTGCAATGCTGAATTTGCCATGTGAGCACTACTGATTTTTTTATAAATTTGCCATGATTTTTAGAGAAACCAATTTTTTTTCTTACATGCCATGTAAAACACACTAGTTTGTATATTCTTGCCATGACCTAGGTAAATATTTCTTTTCTTTTAAAGTTGCCATCAGATCATTCTAGTCTGTTTGTAAATTAGGGCATGAAAATTCTATTTTTATTTTTATTTGTAAATTTATAAATTAGAGAAATGGAAGTTGTATAAAGTATAGCATGACATCTTCCATTATTTAGATCATGGCAATTGTGAATTTATGTTTATCTGCCTTATGAAAAAATTGTTAGTGGCATTTAGAAAAAGCAGTGAGCTGAGTTTGGCTCAACCGGGGGTCGCGCTGGCTCGCGGGAGGGTTCCACCCCGAGCGAACGAACCATTAAGCTGGAGGCAGCCCCCAGCTGAGGATTCCCTGTGGCTTTATTGGTCCTTGCAATGTGCAGTGTCCGAAGCTCGTGCGTGGGCGATGGGGGTGATGGTGCGAGAAAGTGATGTAAATTCGGCAACACGGTTTGGCTTGGCTTATGGATAGCTTAAGGCAGTCGCCGTTGACTTCGGACATGGCACGATGGGGATGTAGTGTTTTCGTCCGGAGAGGCTGGCTGAGAGCGCGCTGAACTTGTCGTACCTGCGCGTACGCAAATACTGTACTATAGCGGTCAATCAGGACACAGGGGACCGGGCATGGGCGTCCACGGGCGGCCCCGGCCGGCTCGCCCGTGCCGCGTAAAAATATGCTGCAAAAATAGGTCGCAGCATCGAAACGGTAGCCCACAGGGCACGCCGCTGTTGGCCGCGTGCGCCCCCGGTATGGCTACGGCCAACGGGGATGAGGCGCTCCTTTCCCTTGCCCCTCCTTCCTCCACCGCCGGTCAAGATTAATAAGACTGGTCATAGTGGGGAATAACTTAGACTAGTAACATGCATATGTTATTAGTCTATGTTACTATCTTCATAGTGGGTAGTAACATATGAATAGTAACATGCAAGCCTTCGTTAATTGAGATATAGACTCATTTTGCCTCGGGGTGTGTTATGTTACAGTAACATATTATGTTACCACAAACATCTCTTTCCTCATTAACTCCATGCCACATAAGCAATTGATTCTTGGGATGTGTTATGTTACTACCTAAGTTACTCCCACTATGGCTAGCCTAACGACGCATGCCTCTGTCAGAGTTATCGTTCTGCGTGGCTGTACTGCCCGATCATGGCGGTGGCGCGTACGTATGTGTTGGCTTCTAGAACGTGCTACGTGACGTCAAAAATTAAAATAATGCCTAGCGTCATCGGAGCGTGTGCGAAGGCGTGGATTATGTGGGATTGGTTGCTAATGATCTTTGATGGATCCGCTTGGATCCGGCCTTTGTTCGTGTGCTGACAAGTTGGATTCTTTTGATCTATATTTCTCTTCGTCGGCAACGGTTGTTGTTCTGGTGTGCTGGTCATGTGGGACCTTTGCACGGCAACTTCTCGACTGTCTACTTCTGGTGTGATGTCTTTTGTTCTTCGCTTTTTCTGAATCAAGTATTCTTAATGATTGATCCGTAAAATTGATGAAAAATTGGTGCAATTCGACTGAATTCGAATTGTTTAACTTTTGAAAAGTTACGAGCACCTCCAGGACTTACTCACTATAACTGCCGAACTTAGCTACTACTGTGGTTTCGTCTGGTCTTTTGTCTGTGTTTTAGATCAATCTAAAACCATGTGTTACGTGTTAAACAGAGGACCATGCCGTGTTTCTCGCCGTGGTTTCGTCTGGTCTTTTGTCTTTTGTATGTATGTATGTATATATATATATATATATATATATATATATATATATGTATATATATATATATATATGTATATATATACATATATATATATATATATATATATATACATCGATTCTTCACCGAGGTAATCTTATGATCATTTCGTAAATAAATTATGTTTCAAATACAAATAATTACAATCATATCGATTCACTGCATAAAATTTGGCATAAAAAAAGTCAGAAGACCAGAAAATTTACATTTTATGTACATTTTACACTATATTTTTACATTTGTAATTTATGTAACATAAAATATTTTTTACACCGATTATATATTTTCTTATGTTCTCTTTTTACATCTGAAATAAGACAAAATTTACGGAACGTAAAATTATAATGCAATGGTGTTAAAATAGAGGGGGTGAAGAATAACTATTCCTCATCCAGGGTGACAAATAGCGCGACCTTTGTTTGTGGGGAACCGTCCTTCATGTACTTTACTTGAGTGTTGCTGGTCGAAATAGTCAAATATGTACATCAATTAAATATACCATGGTACTCGGGTGGCTCCCCAACCCTAGCCGCCGCCGGGGCCTAGCCCATCCTCCTCCCCTCCTCCCGCCATCGCCGGAGGATGCCGCCGGCTTGTGCCCGGAGGCCGACGGCGGTGGCGGGGGCTCTTCCTCCCTCCCGCGACTCAGGAGGGGCGGGACCCCAGCATGCGTGGAGGTGCGGCCGATCTAGAAGCGACGGCGTTGGCTTCGACGGCGGCGGCGGTCGGCCCTGCCTCGGGCCACGGGCGGCTGCTGCGGCGGCTGGCCTGGATCGTGCGGCGGCGCTATGCGGTTTTCGACGTCATGTCATCTGGCTTTAGATCGGCGGCGGCGCCGAGGGCCTGGTGGACTGCTTGGCGGCACCCATGGCAGATCTGTTCTGGCTGGTGTAGCCAGTGGTGGTGGTCATCTTCTTCGTCGGCGGTGGCCGGCCAGAAGCTTGGTGATCGGATCTCGAGATCCATCATCTAGTCCCGGCTGCGAGTTGGGGAGACATGATTGCCGGTGAAAACCGAGCCGACGACAGGCGATGGCGGCGTTCTACGTCGTTACCTTGATGAAGGCATTGTCGTGTAACTACTGTCGACCCACTCATACTGCTTCGGGGGAAATCCTAGGATCTAGTGTTCCAGATCGGACGATGGCGGCACTGTGGTGTCGTTTCTCTCTTGGGAGCATCGTTTGCAGAGCAGCGCTTGAATTCAGAGGCAGGAGGTGGAGCGGCTTCGTCTTGCACGGAACTTCGGTGGAGATGTCAAGTCATGCCTGATCGACAGGTGCTACGCTTGGTCATGCCTGGTCGGCAGGTGCTACGCACGACAGATCCTCCAAGGACTTCGAGCTGTGTCGGCTCGTGATACTTGGCAGCATGGCGCTGAGGTGTATCAGTGGAGACTGCGACGTGTTTAGCTGTTTGCGCGCAGGGAGGAGGTGTCGTTGGGCGCCGTGCACTACGGGAAACAACTAATTTGCCGTCAGGAGACGTCTTTGCCGTCAGCTTTTCGTCGGGCAAGACGACAAAGAAAGATTTGCTTTCATCACCAGACGGCAAAGAAAAAATGACGGCAAAATATACTTCGCCGTCTGCGAAAAAAAACACAGACAGCAAAGAGAGCACTTTGCCATCTGCGAAACAAATCACACACGGCAAAGAATCTTTGCCGTCAGTTTTTGTTTTCACAGACGGCAAAGATTCTTTGCCGTCTTCATTTTTATTAGCAGACGGCAAACTGGGCTCTTTTCCGTCTGTGTTTTTTTCCAGACGACAAAGAAGAAACACAAGACGCGGATTGATCACATGGATCGATGACATGGCGTGATCCACTCCACTCATCCCCGGCTCCCTACAACGCCTCACCCCACGCCCCACGCGCCCCCACCACTCTCTCTCTCTCCCTTATCCTCCCACACCCACCCACCACGATCTCTCTCTCCCTTATCCTCCCGCACCCACCCTCACCACGTTCTCTCTCCCTTCTCTCTGCTCTCGATCCACAGCAAGCGGGCGCCCTTTCCTCTCAGCCCCCGGCGCCGTCGACCCCTGCCCCATCCCCCGTCACCCCTGTCGGCTTCTAAGCCCCGTCCCCCATCGCGCGCCGTCCGCCTCCGCGGCGCCACCAGAGCCCGCCTCCGCCCCTCCGCGCGACCGGAGCCCGCCTCCGCCGAGCCACCGGAGCCCGCCTCCGCCTCGACCTCCGCCGCACCACCAGCCTGCCTCTGCCTCGACCTCCGCCGCACCACCGGGGCCCGCCTCCGCCTCGGCCTCCGCCGGGCCACCGGAGCCCGCCTCCGCCTCGACCTCCGCCGCACCACCAGCCTGCCTCTGCCTCGACCTCCGCCGCACCACCGGGGCCCGCCTCGGCCTCGGCCTCCGCCGGGCCACCGGAGCCCGCCTCCGCCTCGACCTCCGCCGCACCACCAGCCTGCCTCTGCCTTGACCTCCGCCGCACCACCGGGGCCCGCCTCCGCCTCGGCCTCCACCGCGCCATCGGAGCCCGCCTCCGCCCATGCCACCGGCCGCGCAACCGACCGCACGCCGCCCTCCTCATCCACGCGCCCGCGTCCGCCCACCTTCGCCTGCGTCCGCGAGTGTCGTCCGCCCGCTGGAGCCCACCTCCGCCCTCGCCACTGGCCGACGCCGGCGCTGGCGCCACCAGATCGAGCGCATCCCGCAGTGGCCTACACAGATAGAGGAGCGGCAGATCGAGAAGTCGCGGTGGATCCAGAAGATAATCATCTGTAATATTGCCGTGTATTGTGATGTAGACATGCAGTACTCCGTATTGTATAATGTGTATTGTGTATAATCTAGTGTGGTATATCTTGTGGGTTTTTGTCCATATGGAATGCAAAAAAAAAAATTGATAATGTGTATTGTATACGAAGATTGGTAGTGGGGTTTCCTTGACCGTGTATTTGATAGCTGATCTCACCTGTGCACTGTAGGTTTATTTTTTATTTGATTAAAAAATATTTCTATGCCGTCTGTGATGTATGAGGTTGACGGCAAAGATGGCCTTTGGCTGACGGCAAAGATGCTTTTGTTTGCCGTCTGTAATTTATTCGGTTGACGGCAAATCTGATGTTTGGCTGACGGCAAAGTCTTTGCCGTCTGTCCGATGAAAAGCTGACGGCAAAGTATTCTTTGCCGTCTGAGTTTGCCGTCTGCTTCCTGACGGCAAAATCTTTGCCGTCTGGATTTAGGTCTTTGCCGTCTGTAATCCACAGACGGCAAATTAACTATTTCCTGTAATGGTGGTGGCGTCGACGATAGCTGGACCGAGCAAGTTTGATGCATCAGTATAGTTCTGAAGATGGAGCGGTGGCAGTTGGCGGCGGCGGCCTCTGAGAGCACGCCGGACCAGTGTGTGCCCCCGACCCGGCAAGTGGCTAGGTCGGGGTCTCAGGTCTTAGATGTTAGGCTAGGCTGCGATGTTTATTTGGTATTAGGCCCAGGCTATCTGCGCCCCTTTATCAACTGGATAGGTGTAGCGACAGTTTGTTGCTTAGACGGCGGCTTCAGTCTTACTGTTGTATTGATTTTGTAAGGTCATGTGAGAATAATTAATAAAGTGGCCGTATGCATCGTCCAGATGCAGAGGCCGGGGGTCATCCTCCTTTTATATATATATATATATATATATATATATATATATATATATATATATATATATATATATATATATATATATGTGTGTGTGTGTGTGTGTGTGTGTGTGTGTGTGTGTGTGTGTGTGTGTGTGAAATCATGAGAGGACATCAACGTCACATTCACCTCAAGCACTTGGATTCTATACAAAGGATTCATTGATTACTTCAAATAAGCTCACACTTTGGTCAAAATAGCTAGACCCTGAACCTCTTGTGACCTTTTGTTTCCATCAGTTGAATACAAGATCGAGAGTAGTACAAGACAAACCCCAAAGTGCCAAAATACATGATAGATTGATTTCTCAGTTTTACCGATTCAAATCAAATGTACACGAGTCAAAGCCAGCCTTTATGGATCAAGTCAAGCTGCACCTGGGACAGGAGGGATGCAAATTTGAAACCTTAGGGTACCCTCTCACGCTGCTTCATTTTTTGAAACTTTAGTTTTGGAATAGTAGTTCAAACTATTCCAAAACTAAAGTTTCAATAATGAAGTGAATTCTGGAAATTTAGTTTATTGAGGGGAAATCTGCGCGCCTCCAAAGTTATTAGTGCTTCCGGCGGTACATCATATAAATTGCCTTCAAAGTTGCAAAATATTACCGACCGATATCACTGTAATTAACAAAAACCGTTTCACACTGGGGAATCCCCACGTCTTGGCCGACCCACGGAGTAGGGACCTCCTATACTACGCTTTGCGCACTGGGAGAAGACGTAGCACGCCGTTTGGGCCGGCCATGTGCGGGCAGCCTGCTTTAAAATTTCGTTTTTATTTTTATTTTTATTTTTCATTTTGGTTTTTCCTCCTTTAAATAATTTGGTACTTAAAAAAAGTTACAATTTTTTAAAATGATAAATAAAAATAAAATGTTTGGTAAATCATAAAATATTTATGGATTCATAAAATGTTTGGATTTTTAAAAAATATTCGCATATTCATAAAATATTGGCAATTTTGAAAACAAATGTTTGAGAAATCAAAAAATGTCGGGCCGGCCCATATGCGTGTTGCCTGTTTTTATATATTTTTATTTTTCTTTTCCATTTTCGTTTTTTCTCCTTGAAACAATTCGGTACTTCAAAAAAATCCGATATTTTAAAAATGAGAATTTTAAAATAAAATATTCCATAAATCATGAAATAATTGTGGATTAAAAAATGTTTGCGTATTCAAAAAAATCGTAATTTTGAAAAAAAATACTGGAAACACAAAAATGTTCATGATTTTTTTAGAAAAAGTTATGAAATTGAACAAAATGTTCGCCAAAATGTTATCGGTGATGCAGCAAAATGTTGTCATGGACATTGAAGATTATGATTTTTTGTTCTCCCATTGCAACGCATGGGCCCTTTTGCTAGTAAAAAATGAATACAAGTTTAGATTATATCCCTACATAATTATATTATGCGTGCATATCTATCTAGGATAAGACCATGCAAAATCTACAAGTGGGCAAATAATTCACAAAGTGTCCCATTGAAAGATCTGGCCATGGAATGATTTGACATGATATGACCACTACAAACAAGCTAAAGTCCTAGCACGTATTATCAACTGAGCACATGTTTAAGTGGGGAAGTGTGATGGCCTACCAAATTAAGGCATGTATATCCTGAAAAATATGAGCCATATGCATCTGCCGGCAAGTCCAACTACAATTTGCATGCTGACCGCACAACTCACTACAGATAAATGACAACTTCCCCCCTTTTCTCTCTTTTCCTCTTTTTGCACTTTTGATATTGCGAGTGTGACCAAGAAATTAGTTGATGAAGTCTTGCTCCTGACAAGAATTTATGGCTGTTAATTTCTGAAGGAAGTCGGAAAAGCGACCACGCATGCTCAAAAGAAAAATTAAGGTTGTGCCTTTTTCGCAATTTCTTAGTTGCTTCTTCGCGCACTGAAATCGGAACCTCTCTTTGTCTTTCTTGATTTTTGTGTCCTTGTGGGGGAAACAAAAACAAGCTACTAAAAAATTTGCAAGGCTGGAAACTAATCTGATCAAGGTAAGCTGCTGGCCAGGAGCTAAGCTAATTGGTAGCTCAGTCTCGTGAAGCTAAGGCTCCAGCCATGCATCATGCACATATTTATCTAGCACAAGACACAAATCTACAAGTGGATAATCAATCTGCGAAGTGCTACATTGATTGATCGTAGATCCTACTACAATATGATATGATATGACCACTACAAAATGTATCAGCAGCAGTAGTATATAAAAAGCATGCATTAAATTATTGAGTAGGGTAATGTGATGGCCTACCAAATGCTATTGCTATGTATATATCCATGTATGAGTTGACTTGACCTGAAAACAATGGGCCATATATATAGATATATATGTGCATCTGCTGGCAGGTCCAACTGCAATCTGCTCTGCTGATTCACAGCGCATTACAGGTAAATGCCAACCTGTCCCTTTTTCTCCTTTCCCCTTTTGCACTTTTGCTTTTGCGGGCAACTGACCAAGAATATATTAACGAGATCGTGGTCGTGGCTGAGACACGATGATTAGTTTCTGAAGAAAGTGACAGAACTGACCGTTGCACGCTAATGGAAAATCGAGGTTGTGCTTTATTCTGAGCTTCTTGGTTGCTTCTTCACGTGCTGAAATCAGAGCTTAATTACCTTTATGCTTCCTTGTTGGGAAGTGGAAATGAAAGCTTCATTCTGGGAAGTTGGCAGGGCTCGAAACCAGTTAGGCTACTCAAGCTAAGCTGCCGGGCAGCACACTGAGATATATACTAGATGGATCGACGTCATGCGATCGGATGACGTCTGCTGCTCGCTCTGCATGTCCTTCAAAGCCCAGATTAGTATGGACTGTTAACAATTAAGCGGGCGGCGAACTTGCAAGACGGGCTATAATTAAGATGCCTGAAGGAGCAACACAGCAAGAGCTGGAAACTTTGAGAGAACAAGTGACGAAAGTGTAGTAGGAAGGGAACCAGCTGGCCCGGCTAGGGAATGAAAGCAACGTACGTAGTAACAGTCAGAAATTCAGTGTGTTTTGTTGACCATCGATCTGGATCGTATACATCCAATGCCTCAACAGTCGGCCGGGCAACGCACCAGTTGAGCCCCTTGCAAGTTGTAGACTGCACAGTTGAGTTCCCTCCTGAAAAAGTCCCTTTCGATGTAGTTGCCACTTGTTTGCTGTGTAGTGCAGGTCTTCATCACTAAAAGTAAAAGGTCAGCTCCTTTGCCAGGCATGGGTATTATTTTTCCATGGAGACGTACGTAGCTGGTTTTCTGCTGTATAGTGTAGGAGCAGTACAACGAAAAAGCACGTGTGTGAGGGTGAGGCCGTGAGCGATGGTGGAAAGAAAGTGGTTGTATAAAGTCTGCAACACGGTTTGGCTTGGCTTTGCTTCGTCCTCATCGTTGACCTGTGCCATCCATGGATGCATGGGTCGGTTGCGTCGCCAGCCCAGCACAACGTCCCGGGAGAACTTCATCGGTACAGTGCACAGCCGCACTAAACAGTGACATTTTATCTACTCCCTCCGTACTGAAATACTTGTCGGAGAAATGCATAAAAATGGATGTATCTAAAACTAAAATACATCTAGATACATCCATTCCTCTCATAAATATTTTCCGACGGAGGGAGTACAAGTCAACAAAGAAACTTGTTGCCATGCCCCGGGCCACGCGCTGAACCTGTGGCGGCGGGCAAACTAGCCAATGAAGTGGTAGCCAGCCACCGTTGTTTCCAAAATGCTGTCTTCGGCACATGGGCACTTTCTCTGCAAGATCCAACAACAAGATGAGCACTTGACACCGTGGACTTCAGCCAGGCAAGATCTAGTTACAGCAACAAAAGATCGTTCAACATAGTGCCACCATTCCATTTGATGAAACCAGCTCCAAGAACATATGCGGTCTCCTGAGCATGCGCCGACCACCGTGATGCCTCTGATAGGTCATCACCCTGAGTCGCTATTGTCTTCAGATGCTAAGCTTTCTAACAAGTCACTTCTTGCAACGGACGAGCATGCTGATGCTGTTTTGCTATGCCCAGCATCCCATATAACAAAATCAGTGTTTCCAAGGAGACCTTCAGAGACAATCCTTGCATCTCAGAAAATGGTGCATTACACTTCTCCTTTGAAAACTTAATGCAAGCCTCCTTTGCTGATTCAAGAATGAGTGAGTACGGCATGCAATTTAGGAATGATGAACTCAAATCATGGCCGAAACAATACAGGCCGTATACTTGCTGGCCGTACACGCAATCCCTCCCTCGCCGCTGGGTCGATGTATTGGTTTGGTGTGGCTTTTCTCATTTTTTTATTTTTTCTTTGGTTTTCTTTATTTCTTCACCGATTTTCTTAGATTTTTTTCTTTTTTCCCCATCCATTTCTTTCATGTTTTTTGCTTTTCTTTCTTTTTTCTCCATTTTTCTTTGTCTCTTTCTCGGTTCTTACTGGGTTTTTTGTTTTTGTTTTCCATTGTTTTTCTTCATTTCATTTCTTTTTTTTGTTTGTTCCCGTGCGGTCTGGCCACTATGTAGCGTAACCCGTCCGTCGTCTCATGGTAGACCTAGACCGGAAGCACGCATGGCTCAACCTGAGCTTCACTACCATCGCCTTCCCCGTCGCCGGCGCTAACTTGGCAACCCTGGAGCCATGGTGACTATGGTTTGCAGCGGTGGGGAGCGATTGGGCTCGGAGTGGAAGTACCAGAGGATTGCAGCGGAGATGAACAGTGGAGCGTGGAGACAAAATGAGGAACAATGTGAAAGAAGAGAAGGAACGGCCGTGCCTGCCTTTAGTGCATGTAGAATGGTTGATAAGCCAATCTTATCTTAAGCCTTGCATGTAATTTAGAGACGACAAAAAAATAGTATATAATGGGTTATCTCTTAGCCTTATCTTCAAATACATCAAGTATATTTTTCTTTAAATACATGATCAATATTTTTATTGATACATTTTTTGAACCCTTTTTTAATACATGGTCAACCTTTTTTTCAAAAGCACGTTGAACATTTTTATAAAGTATGCGGAGAATTAAATTTCACAATTTTTTTATACAAGAGAATTTTTCTTAGAAACTCATGTATATTTTTTTAATTGGTACGAAATACTTTTATATTACGCACAAAATTACATTGTCTGCACAATTTCACATACAGTTGTTTGAAACGTATGGACATTTTAATTGTGCCGAACATTTTTTTGGGAAGCTATCAACATTTTGTTTAATTGCGCTAGCATTTTACTGTGTCAATTTTTTTCAAATTCATTGTATTATTTTTTCGAAAGAAATATAAGTTTTTTTTTAAAAAAAAACCCAAGAAAGAAATAGCGCGACATCAGCGCGAGCCTACATCCCTACTGGGCCGACCTAGCACCGGCTCCTATAGGCAAGGCTACCACCCACCCTGCTATGAGCGAGGGATAGGCATGCCCGGTGTTACATGTCAAATATATATACACGACGTGTCCCATCCTTGACAGGAGCAAAAGGAGAATTCGCAACTCCAACGCAAAACTTGCCACGATGGAAATCACGCTAGAAATGTTACGTTTGTATCCTTTTTTTTTTGAGGGAAATTACGTTTGTATCCTGTGTTGTTGCGGAATATTATGTTGAGGGAGCGAAAAAAAAATCTGAAATGAAAGCAGCCACGATTCTAGAAACGGTAGAATCGCGTTTCTCTATGGTTTATGCATGCCTGATGGATGCGTTGATGGATGAAACTTGCAGTGTGTGTATGGTGTGCCTTATGGCACTCCCTCGACGGCCTGTGACATTTTTTTTCAAGCACATGCAAGAGCATTGCGCGCTTTTTCATTTAAGAGAGAAGATAGATCATTTACAAGATGGTTACGCAGCGCAAAGTAGCGCAGTCCACAGGCCCAAGCTATGACATGCTATGTTACGTCTCTCGCTAGTCCACCTATTTTGGCTCTAATCCACATTTGAAATTCATCTTGGATTCTACGGGCCACTACATGCGGCATGAGAGCAACTTTGTCGAAAACCCGCCTATTGCGCTCAAGCCAGATGAAGCCTAGCACAAGGCAAACCATGGTGTTTATTCTGCGGTGGCTTCTACTGGGAGAAGCGTTGCTAAGCGCCGGCCACCAATCCTTGATGCTGTCGGCTGGGGCTGGAGTTCTTCTATGCAAACGCCATGGAAGCAGAACATTGTACCAAACTTCCCTTGCAAAAGAGCAGCCCAACAGCATGTGATTTAGGTTCTCACCCTCTTGTGCACAGAGCACACAGCATTCCGGGTGCTCCAGCTGCCGCCTAGCAAGGCGATCCGCGGTCCAAAGTCGATCATGGAGGACAAGCCAAACAAAATTTTTAATTTCCAGTGGTGCCCATGACGTCCACAATTCAGCAGCAGCATGATGAAATTCCCGGCCTAAGAAGAAGAGGTGGTATGCACTGCTAGCTGAGAAAATCCCATCCGGCGCTTGCCTCCACCGGAACACATCTAGCAGCTCCGACAGGCTCTGGTTGGAGATAATTGGCCAGATTTTGAGGACACCCACAATGGCATGAATGTCCAGGTTTCCATGTAGGTCATTAATCCAAGCCCTATTAGGCAGATCATCCGCAACAAGTTTTTGCAAGGCAGCGGGCCAAACAAACTTCAAAAGGGACGGGGCAAGTTGCCGAATGCTAGTGCCATTGATCCATGGTTCAGTACAGAACCTGATATTATTGCCGTTACCAAGCGAGCATTGCAACCCAGCACTAAAAACACTGTCAGCCTCTGCAGGCAGAGCCAGATCAAGGCCTTGCCAAGGCTTTTCATCAGCCACCTTCTCAAACCAGCGCTATTTGAGGAGCAGGGCATGGTTCAGTAACTTGAGATTGTGAATCCCGTGTCCACCATAGACTTTAGGCGTGCAAACATGATTCCAATTGACTAGACAGTTCCCACCTTTGGCCTCTTCGTGTCCGCACCAAAAGAATCCACGTCTGATTTTGTCAATGCATGAAATGAACCACGCCGGCAATTCAAGCACAAGCATTAGGTATATGGAGGCTGCGGTAAGCGTTGAGTTGATTAGGATGAGTCGGCCAGCCCTACGAAGATAGCGAGCTTTCCAGATGGGCAGATAGTCAGCAGTTCTGTCAATTAGCGGTTGGAGAGCAGAGTTTGGAAGCCGAGTGACAGAGAGTGGCAAGCCTAGATAAGTTAGCAGGAATTCCTGTAACGCCCCGGATTCGATGCGCCAGGTGTCTGCCAGTTATTCGCCGTCATTGCCATGTCATTTGCTTGCGTGTTGCACTTTGCCATGTCATCATGTGCATCTCATTTTGCATACGTGTTCGTCTCATGCATCCGAGCATTTTCTCCGTTGTCCGTTTTGCAATCCGGCACTCCTATGTCATCCGGCGTCCCCTTCTAGTCTCTTTTCGTGAGCGGGTGTTAAACATTCTCGGAATGGCCCAAGGTTTACCAAGCGGCCTTGGTATACCACCGGTAGACCACCTGTCAAGTTTCGTGCCATTTGGAGTCCGTTTGATACTCCAACGGTTAACCGGGTAACCGCAAAGGCCTCTTTTGTGTGCAGCCCAACACCCTTCCAAAGTGGCCCAATAACCCATCCAAACCCCCTCCATGCTCTCGGTCGTTCGATCACGATCGTGTGGGCGAAAACCGCTCCTCATTTGGAGTCTCCTAGCTCCCTCTACCTATTTAAAGGCCACCCCCTTCCATTTTCACGCAGATCAAACCCTAGCCCCGCTCCCCTCGCGCCGCCGGACATGTCCGCTTCCGTCGGACGAAATCCCGCCGCCGCCCGTAGACAACCGTGACGCGCCACGTCAGCAACCGCGCCGTCCGCGCCGGAACCCATCCGTGGCCCGCCCGGGCCGGATCTGGGCCTGAGCCGCCCCGCGCCTCGCTCCGCGCCCACAATCTGGCGCCCGTCCCGCCGCCTCGCCCCCGAGCGACCCCGCCGCCGGCGAGCTTCGCCCCATCGACCCCGTGCGCCGCCAGACCTGCCGCCTCCTCCCCGGCCAGCACGCCCCGCCGTCGTCGCCCTCCAGCGCCGCCCGCCACCGCCTGGGTGCTCCGCGCCGCCCGTTCCTCCTCACATCGCCGGCCGCCGGAGGTCCGCCGCGCCTCGCCTCCGCCGCCGGTATGGCCCCGTCGCCGCGACCATGGCGCGCCCTCCCGCTTCGCCGCTTCGCCGCGTCGTCCGCGTCTCGCCGAAGAGCCCCGTGCCGTCCCGCGCCCTTCGTCGGCCTCCCCCTCGCCGGAGCTCTCGCCGGTGCCGGTTCCGGTGGATCAGGACGAGATCCACCGGGATCTCATCCAAACGCCATGCCTCGTCCCGGATCTCTCCATCCCGAACCGCTCCGTCCCGTTGACTTTTCTACGAGGTAGGTATTTTCGCAAGTCCCCAGAAACCATATTTATGTGTGCATCTTTGACCTGCTATAGATTCTCGCACATTGCTCCGTTTTGCATGCATAATATATCAAAATGTGGATCATGGGATGATCTTCATTTTGTTCATTGTGCCATGCTCATTTGAGTACATCTTGATGCCCTAATCATCATTGCAAGACTGCTATATGATGTTAACTGCTGTCTGTTATCATAACTTGATGATTTGTCTTTTTCGTTGCATTTTGTGTGTGCATCCTATGAGCTTTATGTCTACATGAGTTTTGAGATACATCATGCCATCTTTACTGTGGTGTAATCCATGTATTTTTGTGAGCCTTGTAGTGAGTGCATCGAGCTCATGAAGTAGGGTACTTGCTGTTGCTGTTTTGCTAGACTGATTCTGTTATATTATGATGCTATATAAATCTGCTGCTACAAGTCATTCTATGCATAATCAGGAGATGTTCACTAAGGATGTTTTGTTGTACATGTATGCTCTATCCATTCATGCCCCTGTTTGCATTTATAGCCTGCTGTAACGTGTTGTTATCTTGCTCCAAACTTGCTAAATAGTGTTGCTGTCAGTCTGTTAACATTAAGTTCAATGTTGCCATGATTGTTGTTAGTGATCCACGCAGCCTATGAACTTCATCTTGCCATGTTTAGCTTCATAAGCCTGTCGTCTTACTATTGGTTGCCTTTTCATGCCATGTATTGCTCTGTGGTGAGTGGTTCAAGCTCACCAACATGCCTACTTATTGTTGGTCCTGCCATGTCTGAATCTGTCATATCATTTGCCATGTTTACATGGGTGCCATCATATTTTCTGTGCCCTTTTGGCTCATGGTCAGTAAGGGACTTTTGTTATATGCCATTAGTCACGCCATGCCTTTGTTTGCCATGATAAGTTCCTGTAACATGTTGTTTGATAGCTCTAAACATTGCAACCTGATGTTATTTCTGCTAAGTCTGTAAATTGTTATTATTTGCAATCTTGCCATGTCCTTTTGAGCATGTTATAGTGATTTCTGGAGATAGCTCAGTGTTCATCTTTTGTCATGCTCTACCTGTACTTCATGCCCATGCCTTTTGTTTTCCTGTTGAGATGCCGTAGCATATTGTTTTGATGCTTGCTAGATGCCTAGTTGCTGTTTTGGACAGCTTGTCCTTTAAACTTGTATAGAGTGCATGTGCTGAACCGTTGCTCCGTTTTGAGTGTGCTCTATATGAAACTTATTTGTTTTTGCATGAAGTTTCATATTATCATGTTGCATCCTTGTTTTGAGGTGTTTGCTTGATGTTTGGATGCATTTAACATCAATGCCATGTTTAACTTGTTTTGCTCATATCTTCTAGGCCGTAGCTCCGAACTAAATGAACTTTATATGTAACTTGACTAGAATTTCGTGTAGATCCTCTTGGTGCTCTTTAACTTGCTGTTTAACAACTTCAACTTAATGTTTGTTCAGATCTGGACCAACTTCAAAACTTGCATATGAGGACTTACCGGAATTGTTATATGTTGTTTCCGGCCTCATTTAAACTTGCTTTGATGTGTTGCTCTTGTATGCTTCATCTCTTGCCATGAGTAGCTTTATGTAGCCTTGTCATGAATCTTGATTGGTTGTGTCGTGGTACTAAGACTGACAGTAGTATAGGGGGTAGGTATGGAGACGCAAGATCCTAGCTATGGAGTAGTTGTATACGCAATGGATTTACGAGTTCAGGCCCTTCTCAGAGGAAGTAACAACCCTACGTCTCGGAGCCTGAAGGCGGCCGACTGGATTATAAGCGTATGAGTTACAGGGGTGCGAACCCTTCTGCCAGTGGAGGGGGGGTGGTGGCTTATATAGTGTCTGCCAGGACCCAGCCAGCCCACGTAGCGGAGAGTTTAAAGTACATTAAGGCCTGGTGTTACAGGTAACGCCTTACATAAAGTGTCATCATGGCCATAAAGACTACTTAATTACAGACCGTTTGGATACAGAGTGGCTCTTGGACTCCTGGTGGTCGAGTGAATCTTCATGGTTGAGTGTCTTCGAGTCCGTCGAGTGGAATCCTTCTAGGTCGACTGGAAGGGAGTTTCTTCTAAAGATGTCCTTGGGAAGGGTACCTTGGACTGGTACATGACTTCATCATTAGCCCCCGAATGGATCGAGGTTTGAGTGAGGAAGGAGTTGATAGTATTTCCGACCTGATTTTTGTGCTGCGAGTGTGTCTCACTATGGATCAATGACTTCTTAGTGATGGTGTCAACTTCTATTTCAGTCGCCTTGATCCATTCTTTATAATTGTCGAGTGAACTTTATGAACTTGGAGATTTCCGAGCGACGGATCGTAAGAGATCTTCTGTCTGACAAGTTGCTCTGCTGTTAGCAGATTTAGTGGGATCCGAATTTCGGGAAGTGCACGAAGCGGAGAAGGCCGCGGTACTCGGACGGGATAAGGCAGAGACGCCTCGATTTCCATGCCGCTTTTTTCGCCACGTATAGCTCGCGTGACTGTTGCGTGATTTGACAGGATTGCCCGGGCCTACCAGTTAGCCACTCGGAAGCGACTCCATATAAGGCGCCGAGCGGGTTTTTTTTGAACAGTGCTCCCTCATTTTCCCCTCCCCCGTCTCCAGATTCATCTGCTGTGCTTGCTATCTTTTCAGTGCCGCTGCTCCGTACCTGCCTCGTCGGCAACAATGGTGAAGGAGAAGACGACGGCTTTGGAGCGGGCGAAGAAGGCGACGGCAAAGGCAAAGGGGAGAGCCACCAGTCGGGGTGGATCCTCGTCGCGGTCCAGCCTGCTGCAAGGTTGGATCCAGGGGGATTGGATCCGCTCGACCATCACCCAGAAGGATCTCGACGACCTGGACAACGAAGGGCTGATCGAGCACGGGGCAGCTAGGCTTCCGGGGACGGAGTGGCAGCCGCAGCCTCAGGAGGGTGAGTGTGTCCTCTTAGCCACCCATATCGATCATGGGTTTTCTCTGCCGCCGAATCTTTTCTTTCGAGGGTTTCTGAATTTCTTTGGGGCTCAACTTCATCACTTCACCCCCAACTCCATTGCCTATCTCGCCGCTTTCGTGTCTTTGTGCGAAAACTTCTTGGGTTGTCGGCCGCACTGGGCCTCTTCAAACACATATTCACTTGTCGCTCTCAGACTGTGAAAAAGGCTAGTCCGAATGAAGAGAAAACCCAAGTAATCCAGATGTGCGGAGGTCTTGGGGTCCAGATGAGGAGTAAGAGCGCTTTTCCAGCCATGACCCTTCCCGAGTCAGTTAGAGGGTGGCAGTCGACCTGGTTTTACTGCCAAGACCAGTCGACGCCAGGGCAGTCGACTGGGCTCCCTCCTTTCTCCATGAGTCGAGTGAACAATCCGTCCTCTCTGAAGGTGCTTCCGGAGGAGAAGGCTCAGGTTAAAATGTTGATGGAGCGTGTAGTCTAGATCATTCGCGACGGGGTCACTGGCATGGATCTTCTGGAGGTTTTCCTTCGATGGCGCATTCAGCCGCTCCAATACCGAGGCCACCCGATGTGGTTGTACTCTGGTACCGAAGACACCACTCGGGTCCACCCAGAAGAGGTCGACGCCACCACAGTGGAGAGGTGGATGACTGCCATCACAGGGAACAAAGATAAACCTCGTGGGGCCAGGAGGATCCCGCCACTCGACCAGTCTTATGATCCAGACAAGGTATGACCACTTATCTCCGACTGTAATCATGTTTTGTTTATTCTGCTTTGCTGCAGATCATTCGATTGACTTTTGTCTTGTTTGTTGTCTTTCAGGCTACCACTAAGTTGTATTCGATGCCCAACGGGGCGCAAGCACAGACCGAGGAGGAGGAAGGAAGTGGAGGTGAAAGTCAAGAGGAGTGGGAATCGGATGGCGATGAGGGTGATGAAGATGCTGGCTCCTATGAGGAAGAGGAGGAGGAAGTCACGCCTCCCCGTTCTGAAAGAAGATCCAAGCTTGCCCATGACCCTGTAGTCGAGCGCGGTAAGGGGGTCGCGCCTCTTGCGCGGTCGACCAAGCGTCCTCGGATGACCTCTCCGGCGCCGACTGAGAAAGCGCCGAAGCAATCTCGAGTGGCGCCGTCAAAGACGTCGAAAGCCTTGCCGAAGATGAAGATGGCGATTCCCACTATTTCTGGGTAATGACGTAACTTGCGTCTCCTTGTTTCTCATGGATTTACTCTTGGTCGATTCGTTAGCTGACCGACTGATTTCTAAAACTGTAGTGCTGCTACTTCTGATACCTCAACCAGACCTGAAGACCACGAAATGGAAGATGCTGCCACTTCCAACCCTGGTATGACCTTTGTAGTTCCGTCTTCAGTCGGGAGGATCTTTGTCCTTAACTTTGACTCTTTTCTGTAGCTCCAACTAACATCATCATTGACCTTCCTGATGACGATGACGAGGAACCATTGAGGCAGAGGAGGAATAGGAAAGCGTCTGCTGGCAAGGCAGCTCAGGTCATGTCAGCACCCGAGACATTGGTTGTGGAGGGGGACAATGTCACTCGGCCTACCGTATCCTTTGCGATGCCGCTGACGAGTGCACGCCCTTCGTCGTCGAGTGCTGATCAGCCTTCACTTTTCTCGACCCACCACGTCCTAGAAGACCAAGCAAGCGCTGCTAAAGAAGCCATACGCCAGGCGGGGGTCATGATGGAGCAAGTGAAGGCGATCCGAGACGCCAGTCAAGCGGCTTATGACGCCAGTTTAGCTCTTCAGAGCAATGTTCAGGTTAGTCGATCACCGCCTGTTCTGTTAGGATATGATACCTGAAAACTTTTCTTTTTGAAAATCTTAGTATCTGTCGTACACCCACTGGGTGCATCGACTGAAATTCTGGATTGGTGGGGGCACGCTGAGTGCACCCACTGGGTGTAGTCTCCAAGGCTATGGTGGACTGCTGGTAGTCGACCATAGTCTTTATGTCTTAAGCTGTTTCTCGTTATTCTCTTTACTCGATCAGGTCGAATGGAATCATAGACCAGTGGGGGCACGCTGAGTGCACCCACTGGGTGTAGTCCCCGAGACTGTGGTCGACTGCTGGCAGTCGACTACAGTCTGAAGAACACCTCTTTTTTTGTGGCTATCTGCTGGTGGTTAGCCTTTCTGTCTTTTTTTTGGTCGACTGATCGACTCTAGCTGATAGAACTAGTGGGGGCACGCTGAGTGCACCCACTGGGTGTAGTCCCCGAGACTACAGTCGAATGTTTAGATTCAGCTGTAGTCTTAGAAATGCTACGATCTTTCCTTAGTCACTCGGAAGTGACCTATCTTTGACGTCTGTCGATTGGTTCTTCGCAGAAATCTTGCGAGCTTACAGCTCGTTATACTGAGTTGGAGAACAAGCATATCCAGCTCAAACTTGATCTGAAGCTTGTCCAGGAGAACTTCACGAAGGTGAAGGAGGAGGCCAAAGGTATGTTTGGTGAGAACCTTTACGACTGCCTTTGTTTCTTGTTCATTCCTGAGTCTGATCTCACTGTGATTTTGCAGATAAACTAAGGGATTCTCTGAAGAAGAAGGACCTTGACCTCGCTGAGGCGCAGAAAGCAGCTTCAGAGAAAACCAAGCTCGCAGAAGAAAAGCTGGCCTCAATCACCAAGCTTGAAGAGGAGAATACCAATCTGAAAGCTGCTCTTGATGCGGCCAACAAGGAGGTCAGTTGACTGAAGAATGACAAGATTGCTTTGAGTGACAAGGCCAGCGAGTTGGCGGGAAAGAAGAATGATCTGGAGGCTTATCTGGGAGGACTCGCCAAGAAGCTATTCCTCATGCTCGAAGGTAATCCTTTGTATCAAACAAGCCTTTTAACTATGATCTTGCCATCAAACTGCTGTCTTAACTTTGGGGTTGTGTCTGCAGAGTTCAGCCAGAACTTTGAGGAGGAGACTGGTCGACTGGAGACGAGCCTAGATCCCATCAACTCTCCTGTGAAGGACGAAGCCGCCATGAATGTGCTCCGACTTGAGTCTCGCGTCGCTGCTGTTGTCGACTATCTTGCAAGGCTGAAGGTTGCAACTTCTCGCATCGACACAGCACTCTGGCCAGGAGAAACACTTCAGAATGACCTTGAGTGTCTGATGACTCGACTGAACGAAGTTCCAAGTCGAGTGCAAGAATGGAAGAAGTCTTCTGCCAGGTGCGGTGCGGATGTTGCTCTATCTCTGGTCCGTGTTCACTGCAAGGATGCGCGAGAGGACAAGCTGGCAGCTCTCAAGGTGGCCAATACCAAAAAGCATGGCTTCCGATCCTTCGTGGAGACCTTCATCGCTGCTGCCACTCGGATCGCAGATGGAATCGACCTGGACGAGTTCGTTGCGCCTTCCAGCCCTCCACAGGAGGGGTAAAAAACTTCTATGCTTGATGCTTTAAATTTGCCTCGGTATGTCGAGTGGTTTTTGTAACCGATAAACTTTAACGGGCTTAGCGCTTGAGCACTTCTGGTTCTGTAAGACGTCATCTGAACTTGGATTTGACGTTGAATATGTTTGCATCTGGTTTGAGATGCCCTTTTGCAGGCTAGGATGAAGCACATACTGCAATCGACTTGTACCTCATCATTCTTAGGCGAGCACTAGGCTGCAGCTAAGCCCCCGAGTGGGAGGTTTGCTCTCCACTCGGTAGGATTTTCAAAAACTTAGGTGAGCACTAGGGTGCAGCTAAGCCCCCGAGTGGGAGGTCTACTCTCCACTCGGTAGGATTTTCAAAAACTTAGGCGAGCACTGGGCTGCAGCTAAGCCCCCGAGTGGGAGGTCTGCTCCCCACTTGGTAGGATTTTCAAAAACATAGGCGAGCACTGGGCTGCAGCTAAGCCCCCGAGTAGGAGGTCTGCTCCCCACTCGGTAGGATTTTCAAAAACTTAGGCAAGCACTGGGCTGCAGCTAAGCCCTCGAGTGGGAGGTCTGCTCTCCACTCGGTAGGATTTCTGTGGCGCACCTCTGAAGAAGAAGGTATCAATCGACCTGCACCTCATCTTCCTTGCAGAGCGCACATTATACTTGTGGCGTAGCTTGGAAGGAGAGGGTAGCAGTCGACCTGCACCTCGTCTTCCTTGCGGAGTGCATGTTATACTTGTGGCGTAGCTCGGAAGAAGAGGGTAGCAGTCAACCTGCACCTCGTCTTCCTTGCGGAGCGCACGTTATACTTGTGGCGTAGCTCGGAAGAAGAGGGTAGCAGTCGACCTGCACCTCGTCTTCCTTGTGGAGCGCATGTTATACTTGTACTTAGGCGAGCGCTATGCTGCAGCTTAGCCCCCGAGTGGGAGGCTGGCTCACCACTCGGCAGGATTTTGTTGAAACTTAGGCGAGTACCTGGACTGCAGCTAAGCCTCCGAGTGGGAGGCTGGCTCACCACTCGGTAAGATTTTATTTAAACTTAGGCGAGTACCTGGACTGCATCTAAGCCCCCGAGTGGGAGACGGGCTCACCACTCGGCAGGATTTTGTTGAACTTAGGCGAAACGGATTCACAGCTAAGCCTCCGAGTGTGAGGCTGGCTCAACACTTGGTAGGATTTGTACAAACTTAGGCGAAACGGATTCACAGCTAAGTCTCCCACTAGGGGGACCTTTATGTGAACAAAAGTAACAACAATCAGTGGGAAAATTATAACACTATTGTCTTTGAAAAATGAACTACAGAAGTACTTTTATTACATTTCCAAGTGCATACTTAAGTGTAAAAGGGGCGGAGCAGCTCCACGTTCCAAGCTCGGGGCTCGTCGATCTGGTGCTCGACATTGTAAAGACGGTATGCTCCATTGTGGAGAACCTTGGTGATGATGAAGGGGCCTTCCCAAGAAGGAGCAAGCTTGTGTGGCTTCTGCTGATCCACTCGGAGAACCAAATCTCCTTCCTGGAAGGCTCGACTCTTCACATTTTTGGCGTGGAAGTGACGCAAGTCCTGCTGATAAATGGTCGATCGGATCAAGGCCATCTCCCTTTCTTCTTCTAGAAGGTCGACTGCATCCTGCCGGGCTTGCTCTGCTTCAGCTTCGGTGTAGAGTTCGACTCGGGGTGCGTTGTGAAGTAGGTCACTCGGCAAGACTGCTTCAGCTCCGTAGACTAAGAAGAACAGAGTTCTCCCAGTCGACCGGTTAGGTGTTGTCCTTAATCCCCAAAGCACTGACGGAAGTTCGTTGACCCATGCACCAGCTGCGTGCTTGAGATCGCGCATCAATCGGGGTTTCAGCCCTTTGAGAATCAAGCCATTTGCTCGTTCCGCCTGTCCATTCGACTGAGGGTGAGCAACTGAAACATAGTTGACTCGTGTGCCCTGAGATGTGCAGAAAGCTCTGAATTCTTCGGAATCGAAGTTTGACCCATTGTCAGTGATGATGCTGTGTGGAACTCCATATCTGAATATCAACTCCCTGATGAAGCTGACAACAGTGCCGGCATCAAGATTCTTGATGGGTTTAGCCTCAATCCACTTGGTGAACTTGTCGACTGCTACCAGCACATGGGTGAAGCCGCTTCTGCCTGTTCTCAGAGGTCCAACCATATCCAATCCCCATACAGCGAAAGGCCAGACGAGTGGTATAGTCTTTAAGGCTGAGGCGGGCTTGTGCGACATATTGGAGTAAAATTGACATCCTTCACACTTGTCGACTATCTCCTTTTCCATTTCATCCGCTCTTGGCCAGTAAAATCCTGCTCGGTATGCTTTGGCCACAATGGTCCGAGAGGACGCATGATAGCCACAGGTCCCCGAGTGGATATCGTCAAGGATTATCCGACCTTCTTCTGGCGTTATACATTTCTGACCAACTCCAGTCACGCTTTCTCTGTACAACTGTCCCCTTATCACGGTAAAGGCTTTAGATCGGCGGACGATCTGTCGAGCCTCTTCTTCATCCTCCGGGAGCTCTTTCCTTAAGATATACGCGATATACGGCACTGTCCAATCGGGAGTGATGACCAACTCTTCCATGATCAGGTCGACCACTGCTGGAACTTCAACTTCAGTCGGATCTGTGACACTTTTTGGCTGCGGAGCTTCTTTGGTAAAAGGATCTTCTTTAACTGATGGAGTATGGATATGCTCCAAGAACACGTCACTGGGAATGGCTTCTCTCTTGGAACCTATCTTCGCCAAATCATCAGCCGCTTGATTCTTCAGTCGGGGTATATGATGGAGCTCTAACCCTTCAAATTTCTTTTCAAGCTTTCTCACTACATTGCAGTATCCAGTCATGGCTGGGCTTCTAACGTCCCACTCCTTCATCACCTGATTGACCACCAAATCAGAGTCGCCATAAACCATAAGGCGACGAACACCGAGTGAAATGGCCATGCGCAACCCGTATAAAAGTGCCTCGTATTCTGCTTCATTATTGGAGGAATCAAAGTGGATCTGGAGCACATATCTGAGCTTATCTCCTCGGGGGGAAACCAATACTACCCCAGCACCGGAACCATTTAACATCTTAGAGCCATCAAAGAACATGGTCCAATGCTCCGAGTGAACTTGAGTCGGCTGCTGTTGTTCAATCCACTCGGCAAGGAAATCTGCTATTGCTTGGGACTTAATGGCTTTCTTTGCCTCAAACTTGATATCAAGGGGAAGGAGTTCAATCGCCCATTTCGCCACTCGACCAGTTGCATCTCTATTGTGCAGAATCTCTGACAGTGGGGCGTCGCTGACGACTGTAATGGAATGATCAGAGAAGTAATGAGCAACCTTCTTCGTGGTCATGTAGATCCCATACACGAGCTTCTGATAATGAGGGTATCTTTGCTTCGATGGGGTCAAAACTTCGAAAAGATAATATACTGGGCGCTGAACTTTGGAGGCTTTCCCTTCTTCTTCCCGCTCGACCGTAAGTACTGTACTGACGACTTGTCCTGTGGCTGCAATGTAAAGCAACAGAGGCTCTTTGCTAATCAGAGCAGCAAGCACCGGCTGGGTGGATAGCAGAGCTTTTAGCTCGGCAAATGCTGCATCAGCTTCTGGAGTCCACTCGAACTTGTCTGACTTCTTCATCAGTCGGTAAAGAGGCAATGCCTTTTCACCGAGGAGAGAGATGAATCGACTTAACGCGGCCAAGCATCCAGTAAACTTCTGGACATCATGCACACGCACAGGGTGTTTCATTCGGAGTATAGTGCCAACTTTTTCTGGGTTAGCGTTGATTCCTCGTTCGGAAACGAGAAAACCGAGTAACTTTCCACCGGGAACTCCGAATGTGCACTTTGATGGATTGAGCTTGATATCATATCTCCTGAGATTGGCAAATGTTTCAGCGAGGTCAGTCAGCAGGTTGGAACCCTTCCGTGATTTGACCACAATATCATCCATGTACGCTTCTGCGTTCCGACTGATTTGAGTGAGTAAACACTTTTGAATCATCCTCATAAACGTGGCTCCGGCATTCTTGAGGCCGAATGGCATGGTGACATAGCAGAAGCACCCGAATGGAGTGATGAAAGCTATTTTGATCTCGTCGGGTCCATACAGACGGATCTGATGGTACCCGGAATAGGCGTCTAAAAAAGACAATCTCTCACATCCCGCAGTCGAGTCGACAATTTGGTCGATGCGAGGAAGAGGAAAATGATCTTTTGGGCAGGCCCGATTCGTATGTTTGAAATGGATGCACATGCGAAGTGACTTGTCCTTCTTGGGGACCATGACAACATTGGCGAGCCACTCGGAGTGGTAAACCTCTCGGATAAACTCCGCTGCCAGGATCCGAGCCACCTCATCGCCAATGGCCTTTCTCTTCTGGACGGCGGACCGTCGAATATGTTCTTTGACAGGTTTTGCTTTTGGGTCGACTCGTAAACGATGCTCAGCCAGCCCCCTGGGAACACCCGGCATGTCAGCAGGCTTCCATGCAAAGATGTCCCAGTTCTCACGGAGGAACTGGATGAGAGCTTCTTCCTATTTAGAGTCGAGTGTTGTGGAAATATGAGTCGGAGCAGCATTGGGGTCGGTCGGGTGAATGTGAACGGGTTTTGTCTCACCAGACGACTGGAATGCTGACTCTCTGGAGGGCTTCTTGGCTCGCAATAAATCACTCGGATCTGCATTTTTCTGATATTCTTCCAGCTCCACCACTGTTATCTGAGAATCGGCAATCTTTGAGCCCTTCTGAAAACACTCTTCTGCCTTTTTCTGATTGCCAATGATGGTGATCACACCCTTGGGGCCAGGCATCTTCAGTTTGAGGTATACGTAACAGGGTCGAGCCATGAACCGTGCATAAGCTGGCCTGCCCAAGATAGCGTGATAAGCACTCTGGAAATCCACGACTTCAAATGTTAGCTTCTCTTTACGGAAATGCTTCGAATCGCCGAAAAACACATCTAGAGCTATTTGGCCGAGTGACTCAGCCTTCTTTCCAGGAATGACTCCATGGAAACTCATGTTGCTGGAACTGAGTGTGGACATCGGAATGCCCATTCCTTTTAGCGTCTCCGCATACAATATATTTTCAATCCACTGCCACCATCCATCAGAACCTTAGTCAGTCGAGTGCCTTCGATGACTGGGTCGACCACCAAAGCTTGCCTCCCAGGGGTGGCTATGTGTGTCGGGTGATCGGATTGGTCGAATGTAATGGTGGTCTGAGACCATTTCAGATAGCTGGGTGTCACCGGAGCGACCATATTCACCTCACGGTTGATAACTTTCAATCGACTTTTGCTCTCCACATCAACAAAAATCATCAGGGTGGAATTGACATGGGGGTACCCTTCATCACTGTCCTCTTTGTCCACAGCCTTGTCTGACTCCTTCTCCTTATCCTTGGACTGCTTTCCTTGAAACTGCTGGATTAAGAGCCGGCACTGGCGAGTGGTATGTTTTGGGTAGATGAAGTTACTCTCTTCATCTTTCTTCATGTGGATGTGACATGGCAGATCCATCACGTCATTTCCTTCCTTATCCTTTACCTTCTTGGGGTTCCAGGATCCTTTAGGCTTCCCTTTGAATTTGCCCTGAATCACGGCCAGGGCCTCTCCAGGAGCAGCTGGCTCGGCTTTCCGCTTCTGCTTCCGACTGGAGTTTCCTCTTTCCGACTGACTCGGCTTGTACTTGCCACTCCGGAGTCGATCCTCTTCTTCACCATTGGCATATTTGGTGGCAATCTCCATCATTCGACTCAGGGTCATATCTCCGGTCCGACCAAACTTCAAACTTAACTCTCTGTTCTTAACGCCATCCTTGAAGGCACAGACTGCTTGATGATCAGATACGTTCTCCACCGTATGATGCAATGTGATCCATCTCTGGATGTAATCTCTCAGGGTCTCATTCGAATTTTGCACGCAGACCTGCAGCTCTGTCAGTCCTGCTGGTTGCTTGCAAGTTCCCTCAAATGTCTTGACGAACACTCGGGCAAGATCTTCCCAAGTGTAAATGCTGCTAGAAGCTAGCTGATTCAACCAGGCCCTGGCCGAACCCTCCAACATGAGTGGTTGGTGTTTCATGGCCACCTCATCATTGCCACCGCCAATCTACACAGCCACTCAGTAGTCCTCGAGCCAAGTTTCGGGCTTGGACTCACCAGTGAACTTACTTACCCAGTCGCCAACCTGAAGTTGGGAGGGATCACCGCGGCTCTGATGGCTCTGCTAAAACATTCTGGTCCTGAAACATGGACTCGGCTCCTGGTGGGCGCATCTCTGTCGTGGCCTTCTCGATGAGCTCTGTTCCGGTCGACCAAACCTTGCACAATGATGGATCTCGCATCAAAGCCTGGTTCCTTGGGGTCAATCGGAGCTCTCCGCCCAACACTGTGCTGGCGCCTGTCATCTTGCTGCCGAGGGGCGTAAGACCCACCCCTTGGGGGAGGAGTGGGCACTCGACGCGGATCATCGCGATCGAATCGGCCATCATACTGATCACGTCGACCCCCACATCCTTCACGTCGCGGAGGCGATCTTGGGCTATGAGCCGACTGGACTATATTCGCAGCGACGGATCGACTGTGAATCCTATTGCGTGACTGTGACACGACTGAATTCTGATCTCCTGCTGCCCGGAGCAAATCTCGGATCTGCATCAAGCCTCTGCCAGCCTCCGTCCGAGAGGGTTGAATTGACTCTGCTATAGGGGCTGCAGCTGCTAGATTCTGAATCGGGGTTCGATATACCTGAGTTGGTTGCGGAAAGAGTTGGCGTCGACTGGAGTCGGGTGCGCTCAGCCAAGTTGGCCAAACGCGCGTCCTCCAAGGCACAAGCCTCGGGGGTTTCTCCTACGATGGGAGTATGTAGAGCATCCATATTCCGGCGGCGAAGATCTTCCCTTTGCAGAGAAGTGAGTGGCTCGGGTTGATATTCGTCATGGACCTGAGCGGGGTCGCCTCCGCTGTCTGCCCCATCAGTGCGGGGGAAGCTGGGAGAACTACGAGGCCCATTGACCATCAGAACCTCCACCGCTGGATCACTGCTGTCGCACTCGGATGCAGTCTCTACGGAGCCAGTCGACAGATCGAACAGGCCGTAGAGAGATTCATCAGGCTCGATTGCCACGACTTGGGTGGTGGCCGATTGGAGAGCCACTGCGTGTCTCACCCACCGCTGAAGCCTCGACCGACCAGAGCACTTGCGCTGGCGGGAGACAGGGAGAGAGGAGAACACATGAGTCGACCGATACGGAGCCGACGGTTGCCGCAGTAGGACGCTGCGGACACATGCACGAAAGTGCGTCGCCCCGCGGACGGGAAGCGCGTCGATGTCGAGTGGAGCCTCCTGGAGCCAAGCGGAGTCGTCGGCGATGAACGTGAGCGCGCCGAGACGTATCTCGCGGCCCTCGACCAGAACTCCGCCAGAAACCATGATAAAGGCGATCGGAACAATTGCAACTTCTCCAATAAGTCACTAAGACACCTGCCCCACGGTGGGCGCCAACTGTCGTGGTACTAAGACTGACAGTAGAATAGGGGGTAGGTATGGAGAGGCAAGATCCTAGCTATGGAGTAGTTGTATAAGCAATGGATTTACGAGTTCAGGCCCTTCTCAGAGGAAGTAACATCCCTACGTCTCGGAGCCCGGAGGCGGTCGACTGGATTATAAGCGTATGAGTTACAGGGGTGCGAACCCTTCTGCCAGTGGAGGGGGGTGGCTTATATAGTGTCTGCCAGGACCCAGCCAGCCCACGTAGCGGAGAGTTTAAAGTACATTAAGGCCTGGCATTACAGGTAACGCCTTACATAAAGTGTCACCATGGCCATAAAGACTACTTAATTACAGACCGTTTGGATACAGAGTGGCTCTTGGACTCCTGGTGGTCGAGTGAATCTTCATGGTCGAGTGTCTTCGAGTCCGTCGAGTGGAATCCTTCCAGGTCGACTGGAAGGGAGTTTCTTCTAAAGATGTCCTTGGGAAGGGTACCTTGGACAGGTCCATGACCCTACCCTAGGTAGATGACTTCATCAGTTGTGCATCATGTCATGTATATGTGTGGTGTGTTTACCATGTTGTGTGCTTCTTCTCGATAGTTCCTGTTTCGTTGCGATCGTGAGGATTCGTTCGTCTACGCTTGGTTCGCCTTCGTGGCTTCATCTTCTTCCTGGACTCGTTCTTCTTCCTTGCGGGATTTCTGGCAAGATGACCGTCACCTTGGATCTCACTACTATCATTGCTATTGTAGTTGCTTCGTTCCATCGCTTTGCTGCGCTACCTATCACTTGTTCCTCAAGCCTCCCAAATTGCCATGTTAGCCTCTAACCTTTTCACCCTTCCTAGCAAACCGATGTTTGGCTATGTTACCGCTTTGCTCAGCCCCTCTTATAGCGTTGTTAGTTGTAGGTGAAGTTGAAGATTACTCCATGGTGGACAGGATTATGTTGGGATATCACAATATCTCTTATTTAATTAATGCATCTATATACTTGGTAAAGGGTGGAAGGCTCGGCCTTATGCCTGGTGTTTTGTTCCACTCTTGCCGCCCTAGTTTCCGTCATATCGGTATTATGTTCCCGGATTTTGCGTTCCTTACGCGGTTGGGTGATTTATGGGACCCCCTTGACAGTTCGCTTTGAATAAAACTCCTCCAGCAAGGCCCAACATTGGTTTTACCATTTGCCTACCACCTATACCTTTCCCTTGGGAGTAATTAACCCAAGGGTCATCTTTATTTTAGCCCCCCGGGCCAGTGCTTCTCTAAGTGCTGGTCCGAACCGAGCAGCCTGCGGGGCCTCCTCGGGGAAACTCGAGGTCTGGTTTTACTCGTAGCTTGACTTATCCGGTGTTGCCCTCAGAACGAGATATGTGCAGCTCCTATCGGGATTGTCGGCGCATTGGGCGGCTTTGCTGGTCTTGTTTTACCATTGTCGAAATGTCTTGTAAACCGGGATTCCGAGACTGATCGGGTCTTCCTGGGAGAAGGAATATCCTTCGTTGATCGGGAGAGATTATCATGGGATAAGTTGGGACACCCCTGCTGGGTATAAACTTTCGAGAGCCGTGCCCGCGGTTATGTGGCAGATGGGAATTTGTTAATGTCCGTTTGTAGATAACTTGACACTTGATCTTATTAAAACGCATCAACCGCGTGTGTAGCCGTGATGGTCTCTTCTCGGCGGAGTCCGGGAAGTGAACACGGTTTTTGGGTTATGTTTGACGTAAGTAGGAGTTTAGGATCACCTCTTGATCATTGCTAGCTTCACGACCATTCCTTTACTTCTCTTCTCGCTCTCATTTGCATATGTTAGCCACCATATATGCTTAGTCACTGCTGCAACCTCACCACTTTACCTCTTCCTTACCCCATTAAGCTTTGCTAGTCTTGATACCCATGGTAATGGGATTGCTGAGTCCTCGTGGCTCATAGATTACTACAACAACAGTCGCAGGTACTGGTTTTGCGATGATCATGACACGAGAGCGATGTTTGCTTGTTTTGGAGTTCTCCTTCTGCTTCTTCTTCGATCAGGGGATAGGTTCCAGGTCGGCAGCCTGGGCTAGCAGGGTGGATGTCGTTTGAGCTTCTGTTTTTGTTTCATCCGTAGTCGGATGGTGCTCTTATGTAAGATGATGTTGTATTCGTGTGGCATTGTATGCCTTTTGTATTTATCCCCATCTTTTATGTAATGTTGATGTAATGTTATCCATCTTGCAAAAGCGTTTCAATATGCGGTTCTATCCTTGGTGGGACCTTCGAGTCTCTTTAGGATAGTATCGCATATTGGGCGTGACAAGTTGGTATCAGAGCCTCGACCGACCCTAGGAGCCCCCTTGTTTGATCATGTAGTTTGGCCGTTGTTGAGTCTAGAAGAAAACTGTTTTCGGAGTCTAGTTATATCAGAGAGTAGGAATTCTTTTTACTCCTCAGCCTCTTCGTCGCTCTGGTGAGCAATCTTGACGTAGGTGTTTTGAATTACTCCTCTTCCCATTCAAATTTTTCTTAGGATCACGCAGTTGGTTTTTCGATCGTTGTTCCTCAGCTCTTTGCATCCGATGCATTTCTCGTCAAGTTGATTCGACCCTCTTTGTTTTATGAGATCAATCCTCAGTTCTTCCTCCACGACGTTGTTTCCCTGTCTGAAGTTGTCCTTGTTTTTCCCACCCACCCACCCTTTTTCTTCTCAAAGTCGGAGTCCGTAATCGAGTATCCTTCCTACTCGTGCGAAGTCTTTGCTTTCTTTTCTCAATGATTTCAACCGGTGTTTTCTCTTGAAGATATTCGTCGGTTTCCCCTCCCAAGTTGCCTTTGTTTTTCCCGCCCTCCCACCCTTTCTCTTCCCGGAGTTTGAGTCTCTTTCGACCATCAATTTCATTAGTGTGGAGCATCTTCAGTCTTTCGACAATTGTTTCAACCGGTGAATTCTCGTTTTGTTCGACATTCTTCATCTCTTTTTCTTCTCCGGTGGACTCAACTCAAGTTTTTCGGTTGATCTTATTCTTGCCTTGAATCAAATGTTTCCACTTGCTCGTTTGCCTCTGGCCATTCAATCATTCCGGAGTTCGGAAGACATCTCAAGAGATTCGTCTTTGTTCCAATTAATTCGAGGTTGTCACCTCATTCAAATATTTCATTTGTTCCGGTGCATCATCTATCTCTTCAATATCCCTTTCCAACGGTGTTTCTTTTAGTGGGCCCTAACCCACATGTATTTTCCCAGGATCTTACCTGACTCTTCTAATTATTCCGGAGCCATTCCTAAGTCTTTTCGAGTTTAACGTTAGAATGAATTTCACCAGTCAGATGCCATCTCCAAGATCGCTTTCAAATTCTTTTCATTGTTGCCTCAACCTCTTCGCTTCTCGTTCTCCGGGAGTGCCTTATCAAATTTTGGTGGTGTTTCTCGTCACCATTTGAAGACCGAAGAAGAGTTTCTTTTCCTCTAAATCTTGCCCGTTCTCTCGGAGATTCATGGTTCTAGCTTCATATTATCCTCTCGAATTATTCCACTTGTCAGATATTCCTTTTTCTCACCTATCTGGAGTATTTCAGAAGTTGTTTTCCCGTTTCTTTTCACCGGAGGCCATCATTCCAGTTATCATTCCCTATTTATCCCGGCTCTTCGTTCAAATGTTCTTTAATCAACTCATGATCTCTTTGTTCTTTTGCATCTAAATCCCCTCTAGCATATTGGTCTTCCAATCCTTCCCGGTGATTCATTCTATTTCATCAGTCATTTTTGAATTCTTACAGTGGTTCGTTCATGATTCTTTTTCCTTGATTATCATTTTAATCCATTCGTTCTTTCGAATCCTACCGGTGGTTCATGAAGACCTTCTCAAGTTTGCGATATGTCACTTCTCAATCCTTTTCAAGAAGAATAAGTAGTATGCAAAAATCCATTGCTTGTCATCAATTTAATTTGATGAAGGATATGCATACAATAAATCTTATTCTTATTTCCTCAAAGTGATTAATCCTTTTCTTTGGAGTTTGTTCTTGGTGAATAACTTCTAGTTCCAAGTGTTTTCATCTTTTCTTTTCCGGAGTTTAAGTTTCCTCGGCTATTTCGTCGGAACCTCCATCTAAATCATCGCAAGGTTCATCTTATTCTTCCATCCTTGAATTCTAGCACATCATCCTTTATTTTACCGGAGTTCTTCACGGTGGATCGTCAGTATTTAATTCATTCTTCAAGAGCTCATCAAGATTCTTATCGAAGGAGATCAAGTATCTTTATTCTCGCGTCCCGAAGTGTAATTAATTCTCCGTATTCTTTTGAAGTGGAGTTTTGCATTTCTTCGTTCTTCTCAGCTATCCAATTATTTCCATTTGTGGCGGGTTATCACCTTATGATCTTGAGATGTTACCTATAAGTCCACATCAAGCTTATTCTTTCATTGTTGATTTTCTCAACAACTCCGTTTAAACCTTCCTTCTAAAGATGCTTTCAATTTCATTCATGGCACAAGTTGTCATTTTATTCTCCGTTCTTTTCATTCAAATCTTTCTATTCTTTCCGGAGGTTTTGTGTCATGTCTTCATCAAGTATCATTCCATCCTCTCAAGCTCATGTTCTATTCATCCATGTTTCAGCCGGAGTGTTGCCTAAATCCTTTCAGTCTTATTCGTTTCTTATCTTGTTATAACCGGAGTGGTTTCAGGGTCTATCTTGTTTCCTTGAGTTTTGGATTCTCGTCATATTCGCTGTTCATCTTTTCTAACCGAGTGCTCTCGACTTTGTTCATCTTCTCTCTTGCGTTCTTACTTCACCTCATCCTCTTTCCCCCCGTCTTGTTCCTAAGATCTCGGGACGAGATCTCTTGTTAGTGGAGGAGAGTTGTAACGCCCCGGATTCGATGCGCCAGGTGTCTGCCAGTTATTCACCGTCGTTGCCATGTCATTTTATTGCGTGTTGCACTTTGCCATGTCATCATGTGCATCTCATTTTGCATACGTGTTCGTCTCATGCATCCGAGCATTTTCCCCGTTGTCCGTTTTGCAATCCGGCACTCCTATGTCATCCGGCGTCCCCTTCTTGTCTCTTTTCGTGAGCGGGTGTTAAACATTCTCGGAATGGCCGGAGGTTTGCCAAGCGGCCTTGGTATACCACCGGTAGACCGCCTGTCAAGTTTCGTGCCATTTGGAGTCCGTTTGATACTCCAACGGTTAACCGGGTAACCGCAAAGGCCTCTTTTGTGTGCATTCCAACACCCCTCCGAAGTGGCCCAATAACCCATCCAAACCCCCTCCATGCTCTCGGTCATTCGATCACGATCGTGTGGGCGAAAACCGCTCCTCATTTGGAGTCTCCTAGCTCCCTCTACCTATTTAAAGGCCATCCCCTTCCATTTTCGCGCAGATCAAACCCTAGCCACGCTCCCCTCACGCCGCCGGACATGTCCGCTTCCACCGGACGAAATCCTGCCGCCACCCGCAGCCAACCGCAACGTGCCACGTCATCAATCGCGACGTCCCCGCTGCCGCCGGCCCGCTCTCCTGGCCGGAGCCCATCCGCGGCCCGCCCGGGCCGGATCTGGGTCCAAGCCGCCCCGCGCCTCGCCCCACGCCCGTAGGCTGGCGCCCGCCCCGCCGCCTCGGACCTCGCTGCCGGTGCACCGCCTCGCCCCTGAGCGACCCCGCCGCCGGCGAGCTTTGCCCCGTCGACCCCGTGCGCCGCCGGACCCGCCGCCTCCTCCCCGGCCAGTGCGCCCCGCCGTCGTCGCCTTCCAGCGCCGCCCGCCACCGCCTGGGTCCGTCGCGCCGCCCGTTCCTCCTCACGTCGCCGGCCGCCGGAGGTCCGCCGCGCTTGGCCTCCGCCGCTGGTATGGCCCCGCTGCCGCGACCATGGCGCGCCCGCCCGCTTCGCCGCGTCGTCCGCGTCTCGCCGGAGAGACCCGCGCCGTCCCGAGCCCTTCGTCAGCCTCCCCCTCGCCGGAGAGCTCGCTGGAGCTCTCGCCGACGCCGGTTCCGGTGGATTAGGACGAGATCCACCGGGATCTCATCCAAACGCCGCGCCTCGTCCCGGATCTCTCCGTCCCGAACCGCTCCACCCCGTTGACTTTTCTGCGAGGTAGTTATTTTCGTCCAAGTCCCCAGAAACCATATTTATGTGTGCATCTTTGACCTGCTGTAGATTCTTGCACATTGCTCCGTTTTGCATGCATAATATATCAAAATGTTCATCATGGGATGTTATTCATTTTGTTCCATTGTGCCATGCTTATTTGAGTTCATCTTGATTACCTAATCATCGTTGCAAGAGTGCTATATGATGTTAACTGCTGTCTGCGATCAAAACTTGATGATTTGTCTTTTTTGTTGCATTTTGTGTGTGCATCCTATGAGCTTGATGTCCACATGAGTTTTGAGATACATCATGCCGTCTTTACTGTGGTGCAATCCATGTATTTTTGTGAGCCTTGTAGTGAGTGCATCGAGCTCGTGAAGTAGGGTACTTGCTGTTGCTGTTTTGCTAGACTGATTCTGTTATATTATGATGCTATATAAACCTGCTGCTACAAGTTATTCTATGCATAATCAGGAGATGTTCACTAAGGATGTTTTGTTGTACATGTATGCTTTATCCATTCATGCCCCTGGTTGCATTTATAGCCTGCTGTAACGTGTTGTTATCTTGCTTCAAACTTGCTAAATAATGTTGCTGTCAATCTGTTAACATTAAGTTCAATGTTGCCTTGATTGTTGTTAGTGATCCACACACTTTATGAACATCCTCTTGCCATTTTTAGCTTCATAAACATGTATTCTTACTCTTGTTGCCTTGTCATGCCATGTATTGCTCTGTGGTGAGTGGTTCAAGCTCACTAACATGCCTACTTATTGTTGTTCCTGCCATGTCTGAATCGGTCATATCATTTGCCATGTTTATATGGGTGCCATCATATTTTCTGTGCCCTTTTGGCTCATGGTCAGTAAGGGACTTTTGTTATATGCCATTAGTGGAATCACGCCATGCCTTTGTTTGCCATGATAAGTTCCTGTAACATATTGTTTGATAGCTCTAAACATTGCAACCTGCTGTTATTTCTGCTAAGTCTGTAAATTGTTATTATTTGCAATCTTGCCATGTCCTTTTGAGCATGTTATAGTGATTTCTGGAGATAGCTCAGTGTTCATCTTTTGTCATGCTTTACCTGTACTTCATGCCCATGCCTTTTGTTTTCCTGTTGAGATGCTGTAGCATATTGTTTTGATGCTTGCTAGATGCCTAGTTGCTGTTTTGGACAGCTTATCCTTTAAACTTGTATAGAGTGCATGTGTTGAACCGTTGCTCCGTTTTGAGTGTGCTCTATATGAAACTTGTTTGTTTTTGCATGAAGTTTCATATTATCATGTTGCATCCTTGTTTTGAGGTGTTTGCTTGATGTTTGGATGCATTTAACATCAATGCCATGTTTAACTTGTTTTGCTCATATCTTCTAGGCCGTAGCTCCGAACTAAATGAACTTTAAATGTAACTTGACTAGATTTTCTTGTAGATCCTCTTGGTGCTCTTTAACTTGCTGTTTAACAACTTCAACTTAATGTTTGTTCAGATCTGGACCAACTTCAAAACTTGCATATGAGGACTTACCGGAATTGTTATATGTTGTTTCCGACCTCATTTAAACTTGCTTTGATGTGTTGCTCTTGTATGCTTCATCTCTTGCCATGAGTAGCTTCATGTAGCCTTGTCATGCATCATGCTTGGTTGTGCATCATGTCATGTATATGTGTGGTGTGTTTACCATGTTGTGTGCTTCTTCTCGATAGTTCCTGTTTCGTTGCGATCGTGAGGATTCGTTCGTCTACGCTTGGTTCGCCTAAGTGGCTTCATCTTCTTCATGGACTCGTTCTTCTTCCTTGCAGGATTTCAGGCAAGATGACCGCACCTTGGATCTCACTACTATCATTGCTATGCTAGTTGCTTCGTTCTATCGCTTTGCTGCGCTAACCTATCACTTGTTCCTCAAGCCTCCCAAATTGCCATGCCAGCCTCTAACCTTTTCACCCTTCCTAGCAAACCGATGTTTGGCTATGTTACCACTTTGCTCATCCACTCTTATAGCATTGTTAGTTGCAGGTGAAGTTGAAGATTGGTCCATGGTGGACATGATTATGTTGGGATATCACAATATCTCTTATTTAATTAATGCATCTATATACTTGGTAAAGGGTGGAAGGCTCGGCCTTATGCCTGGTGTTTTGTTCCACTCTTGCCGCCCTAGTTTCCGTCATATCGGTATTATGTTCCCGGATTTTGTGTTCCTTACGCGGTTGGTTGATTTATGGGACCCCCTTGACAGTTCGCTTTGAATAAAACTCCTCCAGCAAGGCCCAACATTGGTTTTACCATTTGCCTACCACCTATACCTTTCCCATGGGAGTAATTAACCCAAGTGTCATCTTTATTTTAGCCCCCCCGGGCTAGTGCTTCTCTAAGTGCTGGTCCGAACCGAGCAGCCTGTGGGGCCCCCTCGGGGAAACTCGAGGTCTGGTTTTACTCGTAGCTTGATTTATCCGATGTTGCCCTGAGAACGAGATATGTGCAGCTCCTATCGGGATTGTCGGCGTATCGGGCGGCTTTGCTGGTCTTGTTTTACCATTGTCGAAATGTCTTGTAAACTGGAATTCCGAGACTGATCGGGTCTTCCTGGGAGAAGGAATATCCTTCATTGATCGCGAGAGCTTATCATGGGCTAAGTTGGGACACCCCTGCAGGGTATAAACTTCTGAGAGCCGTGCCCGCAGTTATGTGGCAGATGGGAATTTGTTAATGTCCGTTTGTAGATAACTTGACACTTGATCTTATTAAAACGCATCAACCGCGTGTGTAGCCGTGATGGTCTCTTCTCGGCGGAGTCCGGGAAGTGAACACGGTTTTTGGGTTATGTTTGAGGTAAGTAGGAGTTCAGGATCACCTCTTGATCATTGCTAGCTTCACGACCGTTCCTTTGCTTCTCTTCTCGCTCTCATTTGCGTATGTTAGCCACCATATATGCTTAGTCGCTGCTGCAACCTCACCACTTTACCTCTTCCTTACCCCATTAAGCTTTGCTAGTCTTGATACCCATGGTAATGGGATTGCTGAATTCTTGTGGCTCACAGATTACTACAACAACAGTTGCAGGTACATGTTTTGCGATGATCATGACGCGAGAGCGATGTTTGCTTGTTTTGGAGTTCTCCTTCTGCTTCTTCTTCGATCAGGGGATAGGTTCCAGGTCGGCAGCCTGGGCTAGCAGGGTGGATGTCGTTTGAGCTTCTGTTTGTGTTTCATCCGTAGTCGGATGGTGCTCTTATGTAAGATGATGTTGTATTCGTGTGGCATTGTATGCCTTTTGTATGTATCCCCATCTTTTATGTAATGTTGATGTAATGATATCCACCTTGCAAAAGCGTTTCAATATGCGGTTCTATCCTCGGTGGGACCTTCGAGTCTCTTTAGGATAGTATCGCATATTGGGCATGAGAATTCCTTAATGGAACAGGCAAGGATTGCTGTCACTTGATGAATTTCCTCCTGCTTGCAACGGATCAACGAGATGGAGCTTTTGGCCATGTTGCAAGACAGCCCGTATGCATGCCCAAATGCAGCCAACAGCTGCACGGTTGCTTGTCCTTCTAGCACATCTGGCCTTATGAGCAAAACTGCATCGTCAGCGTACACGGATAGTCGGTGCTTAATACCCCAGCGGCACAGGGGCTTGAAGAGATTGCTCCGCTCCCCTTTCAGAAACAGGGCAGTCAAGGTGTCCATGACGATTACGAAGAGGAGGGGGGGACACCGCATCACCTTGCCGAAGTCCACACGCATGCCAGAAATCCTGTCCGGGACTGCCATTGATCAAGACACAGGAGCTGGCCGAAGGCAGAAGACAGGCCAATCGTGCGATCCACTTCGGCCCAAAACCACGGTGCTTGAGGAGTTTAAGTAGGAAAGCCCAATGCACCGAATCGAAAGCCTTAGCTATGTCAATCTTCATCATGATGGCAGGAACTTGTCACCGGTGGAGTGTCTTGATCGATTGCTGCACCAATAAGAAGTTATCGACTATGGAGCGGCTGGCTATGAACGCACTTTGGTTGGAATGCACAAGGGATTGAATGAGAGGAGTAATCTGGTTGGCCATTATTTTGGAGACAATCTTCCCGAGAGTATGCACCAAATTGATTGGTCTGAAATCTCTGATATCCACTGCTCCAAATTTCTTTGGCAGAAGAGTAATGAATGCCTTGTTGAGACGAGCAATGCCACGACCATCTCCGGAGCTGAAAGTGCGGATAGCTTTGCACACCACCTCTTTGATTGTAGGCCAGCATGATTGATAAAAGCGCAGGGAAAAGCCGTCAGGCCTCGGAGCTTTGTCGGGCAGCAGAGAGCTGATTGCAGTCCAGATTTCATTGTCAGAGAAATCACACTTTGTGTTTTTGGCACCGTGGCTCTTTGTGAGCTCGTCGTTACTTTGGTTTCAGACTTTAAGACCTTGTTGAACCTCTTTGCTTATTTATTAAGGTGACCGTATGCAGAGGCGGAGCCCATTGGGCCTACCCATATGCATAGGAACACTGTGGCCCAGGAATGGTGCATCAGGGTCGGCCCGTTTCAACGACGCGTCCGCGGCCCAACACAGCAGTACGCCTGCCGCCTGCGTACGCACCCACGCACGACTTACGGATCCACATCCTCACGTAGTCACGTCACGTACAACTCCCTCCACTTAAAATAAAAAACGTACTCAACTAATCGATCCATCTCCTGTCTCCCTCAAAAAAAGAAAAACCAATGGATCCATCGACTATCGATCGATTAGGTTTCTGTAGACGCGTATGGAGCCAGTCTCGCGTATCGCCGTCGGCCGTCGCATAGACAGCCAGACAGGCGCTAGCGACAGTGCGCTGGCCGCCGGACGCCGTAGACTATGCAGCGACGACGGTGAGCCGCTGACGATAGGAAGCACGCGAGTGACGCCGCACGCCGCTGGCCGGTCCGGAGCTCGGTAATTAGCGACCTTTCCAATCTTTAATCTTCGTCCCTATACACGTAATTGGGGTATATTTCATCTGCCAATACAAGTCTGAATGTCACGTTTGTAATTTGTTATTTGTCAAATACAGATACAATGGACAAGTTTGTTCTCAAAAGAAAAGCATCATCACAAGATGCTCCGGAAGACATAAATTGGGAAGAGGAGATTCAATATGATCCGGGCAAGAGAAAATTGATAGAGCATTATCATCCTAATTAAAAAGATCTGGTAAGAAGGAAGTATTTGTTGAATGGACCTTGTCAGCCAAGAGAGATTGATTTTGAATCCTCAGATTTTGGGGGTAAACAGAGAAAGTTCAATCCCGAATGGTTTGATGAATTTGAGAGCTGGCTTGAATACAACGAAGAGAAGAAAAGGGCATATTGTTTTCCTTGCTTCTTATTTAGGCATCGTAGTCAGAAGAAAGAAGCTGGATACGAGGCATTCATTGTTAATGGTTGGAAGAGCTGGAACATGAAATCAAGGTTAAAAGAACATGTTGGTGAGGTGGGCAGTGTCCATAATCAAGCAATGAAAAAATTACTTGATTTTTAGAAAAAAATCAACACATTGATGTTGCTATGCAGGTTCAAGGTGAAACTTTGAAGGTTGCATATTTTGCTCGATTGAATGCCGCTATTGACACAGCTAGACTATTGCTGAAGCAAGGGTTGCCTTTCCGGGGAGATGATGAGTCAAAGAACTCGCACAATAGAGGAATCTTCTTGGAAGTTCGTGACTTCTTAGCTGAGCATGATCCAGTTGTACGCAAGGCTATGGGAAAAGATGCTGCAAAGAATTCTCTTATGTCTGCTCCTGAAGTCCAGAAAGCTATTGGTGAAGGTTTTGCACATGTGATAGTGCAATCTATTCTGAAAGAAGTTCGCAATAATGTGTTTTGTTTGCTTGTTGACGAGTCTAGAGATGTCTCTGGCAAAGAACAAATGGCCGTGGCCTTGAGGTATGTTGATATATAGTTCCGGGGATTCTAAAGAAAGTTTTGTTGGTCTTGTCCATGTGAAAGAAACAACGTCTTCATACCTCAAGAGTTCAATTGATTCTCTTTTTGCAAAATATAAACTGAGTTACAATCAAGTTAGAGGATAGGGGTATGATGGTGCTAGAAATATGCGAGGTCAGTTTAATGGCCTCAAATCATTGATCATGAGAGAAAGTAGCACAGCTTATTATGTTCATTGCTTTGCTCACCAGCTTCAATTAGTTGTTGTGGCTGTGGTAAGAAAGCATAAAGGAGTTAGTAATTTCTTCAGCATGATTTCTACCTTGCTAAATGTTGTGGTGGATCTTCCAAGCGAAGGGACATGATTAGAAATATTAATCTTGAAGAAATGAGAAAGGCTTTAGGGTGTGGACAGCTTACAACAGGAACAAGATTAAATCAAGAGCAATGTCTTCAAAGGCCCGGAGACACTCGATGGGGTTCCCATGCTAAAACACTTAAGAGTTTGCTTCACATGTTCAAGTCAGTTGTTAAAGTTCTAGAACTTGTGGAAGAAGAAGACACTGATACAACAAATAGAGACCAAGCAAATGGTCTTCTAGTGTATTTTCAATCTTTTGACTTTGTATTCTATTTGCATCTTATGTTGACAATCCTCACGACTACAAACACATTGTCATTAGCATTGCAACGGAAGGATCAAGACATAGTAAATGCCATGAAATGTGTGAAGTCTACTAGAATTGTTCTGAATGAACTTAGAGAAAATGAATGGGAATCTATGCCAGGTGAAGTTCATGTGTTTTGTGAGACACATGATATTGTAGAGTTGGACATGGAAGAAGCATATGTTAATACAAAAAAGAGAAGGCATGTAACTAGAATTACCAACAAACATCACTATCAAGTTGATTGTTTCAATGATGTTTTTGATTGGCTAGTTCAAGAGCTTGACAATCGGTTCAGTGAGACATCCACTAATTTGCTTGTTTGGTCAGCGGCTTTGAGTCCAAGAGACTCATTTCGTGATTTCAATTTGGAGAATCTTATGAGTTTGGCTAAACTATACCCTCAAGATTTTGATTCTGGGGAATTGAGGGATCTGGATAAGGATCTACGCCTCTATATTGCTGATGTACGCACAGATGATAGTTTTTCCAACATAGCAACAATCACTGAGCTTTCAAAAAAAATGGTGCAGACATGGAGGCACATTGTGTATCTTTTGTTTTATCGGTTGGTGAAACTAGTAATCGTCTTGCCTATTGCCACTGCTACAGTTGAGAGATGCTTTTCAGCTATGAAACTGGTCAAAACCTGCTTGCGTAGTCGCCTCAATGATGATAGTTTGAGTGATGATCTTATTTGTTATGTGGAGAAAGAAGAAATGAAAAAGGTCATCAATGCTCAAGTGGTTGAGTATTTCATGGCTCGGAGGAACAGAACATACTAAAGGTAACTTTCAATTTTTAGCCATTTAAGTACTTTCATTCGACCATCTTAGTATACTCTACTAGTATGTTTAATTCTATTTGTATCTTGTAGGTTTAACCTTATTGTCCGATCATGTATTTTGGGATTTGGAAATGCAGCGTGATCTTTTTCAAGTAATTTTGAACCTTGTTTTATTATTATAGTAAGCATTTTGATGGCTACATTTTATTTTTACAAACCGCCTTCTTATTATATCCAATAATGTGTGCTAGAAGTTATGAAACACACCATTATTTAATACAGTCGTTGCTTAATTTTTTAAAGCTTTGTTAAAGTGGTGCATCGGGTAACATTTGCTCCAGCTCCGCCCCTGCTTGGTCGCCGACACTGGCGGCGCTGTTGGCACATACCAGATCGCACCGGTGGCTCGCGCCATGGGCAAGCCTGTCTATGTGGCAACAGAGAGCTACAAGTTCGCTTGGACAGAAAAACATCGAGCAGCACGGTGACCGAGTCGTGAACCTCGGTGACGTGCCGGTGTCGCCGGGCATGGACATCGAGGTGCCGGTGAGGGATTACACCCAGCTGAAGTGCCTAGAGCTTATGATCACAGACCTGGGCGTGCTCGAGCCGGTGGCGGTCGACGACGTGCTCCTCCAGCTCTCCATGCGACTTGATCGAACACCATTTTGGTTTATTAGATGGGAAACGCAAAAAATCTAACATCAGATTTTTAGGCATGACAAATCTGACTTTTTTATGGCAATTTATATTGATGCGGTGATGGCAATTTTAGTTTGCAAACACGGAAATTTCCTGGCAAAAAAATGAACCATGACAGATTTTCCATGCCTGCCAACTAAATCAGCAATCCTAAGTGAACATAATTCGCCATGAAAAATGTTTGATTTACCATGATCAAAAAAGATTTGTAGTGGAGTCCTATTAGATTGCAGACATTTGTTCGAAAACCTTAATATTGACCGTGCACCTTATTATCAACCGGAATATCGCCTCCGACTAATGTGTCCGACGTTTGCTAGGGGAGGGATCGGACGTATCGTTCGATCCACAATGGGAACCTACAAACGTTTTAGTTCGCTACTATACGATATGTCCCCCGTCCGAACCACGACGACACAATCCCTTTGCTAGGCCGCCAGCCTGACCGTCATTCCCTTGAATAAAAAATATAATAAAATGGCCATGTTGTGAGTGAAAAGAAAAATAATATTACAAAAAGTTGTCAGGAAGAAGAGGAAAACACACAAAATGCCCTAATGCAATATGTTAGCCTGGTATCTAGGGATCTGCTATCTCAGAGGACTACCTCACCACATTGTATGTTCGGCCGTGTAATTTTGATGTTATTGCTTTATATATAAAGCGGGACGAGAGCTAGTTTCGAGAGATGCAAGCAAGTAATTGCCAAAACTGCTCGTAAGAAAACACACAGTGAAAATCCTTTAATGTACCCATAGATGGTATGGGAAAACAAAAAATCACAATTTTTGCCATGTTAAAAATGGCAGGAAGAAGGTTGCCATGTTCATGCTAAAAATTCACCTGTATGTTGAAAAACTGTTTGGCCATTTTGAAGATTCTTGTATTTAGAAAATTTCCATCTTCAAACACAAACAAAGTTACCATGTTATGTAGCCTAAAAAAAATGCTAGGTAAGCAATCGTAGAAACACAAAAATGTTTCCTATGGTGTATGTTAAGATAAAATTTCCATGCCATGTTCAAATAATTTGCCGCGGTATTAAAATAAGTTTACAGTTTGTTCAATAGATTTCAATGATGTGCACAATAAAAATTGCCATGGTCCAAAAGTAATTTGCTAAAAATGAATTTACCATAGTATGCTAAAAAAATAAAAATGTCATGGTATGTACAAAATAAATTTTCCATGGTCCAAAAGTATTATTTGCAATGTTACAAAAAAAATAAAATTGGCATGCTTCAAACATAAAATTTCCATCATAAAAGTGAAAAAGAATTTGCCATGGTACAAAAGATATTTTTCCATGTGATTTTACACTTTATAAATTTAGCCATGTTTTGTAAAAACATTTTTCTCTATATATTTAGATGGACAAGAAATAACAAGTTAAGAAAATTGCCATGTTTTCTACAATACATGGCAAAAACAGTGTACATCAAATCAAAAAGATATGCATTGTGCACATTATATGCGAAAATATACAAATTTTCCATGATTAAAAGTGATATGAATTTGCCATGTGTCAAGTAGAAATTGCATCATCATCATTGCATGAGTTGCTTCGATGGGACAAAACTACTTGTGAAGCTAGCTAGTGGAGGTTATAAAAAGAAAAAGTGCCATGCATTTTACCCTTCACTTCTCCTCCCTACCCAAAATTTGCCATGATATGTTCGTATTGAATGCCATGGTGTGTATAAATTATTTTCCAAGTAATATAAAATTATTTTGCAAGGGTGTGTGAAATTAATTTTCCATGGAAAAAACATGCAATTTTCGATATAAAAAATCCCTGTAAAAATATTTACCATGGCCAAAGAAGAATTTGAATTTTTTTGAAAAAAAGAAATAGAAAAACTTGTGTATTCCCCTCACACAAAATGCATTGTTGTGGACCCTAGTATCTTATAGTTCGCCATGCTTGTGAACCTACATTTGCCAAGCATGTGGAACTCAAGAGAACAAAAAAGGTACAGGTGACATGGAAAAAAAAATTACGAGAAAATTCATCTATGGGGCATGGCGAATGCATGAAATGCTCTTGAGAAAATGTTCTCTAATTCTTTTTGCGGGTGAAATGTTCTCCAATTCATGGTAAATTTAGGGAAAACAAAGTACAAAAGGGACATGACATTTTTTAAAGGAATCTATAGAGGTCATGGAAAAAATGCGGGAAAATATATTGATTACATGGCAAAAGTATAGATGCACGGTGTATGCAGTTAATTTGTTGGTGTTTTCCATCGTATATATAAAACAATACATAATAAAATTTTCCATGGCAAAGTTTTGAACAATTTTGCCGTGACAAAAATTGTTGTTCTAACAGTAACGGATTTGCATGAGCTAACTTGAGTACTTTCCATTGGTTTGTTTTCCCCATGGCAAAAACTTGTAGTACATCCCATAGGTAATACATGATATTGCCAATTGAACAAGACATTGTACAAACACAAACACATGAATTTGCCATGTGTGGGAAAAAGGCATATACATTTTTCTGAATAGTTTACCATGCATTATCAATGTGATAACAAACCAAAAATAAATAAATAAATAAATTCTAAAACTTATAAATCCGAATCGGCAGTGGACTTGATATTAGGCGAGCTTTTCTAGATAGCAGCGGACATGCCTGGAAAATCTAGAGGAGAAAAAATGAAACCAAACAAAATATCTGCATCTAGGGTGGCATAACATTGAGAACATGCATTCAAAACAAAATCGGCAATCCAGTCAACAACAAACTCAGACCACCCCACCAGATCCCCCAATGAGTGTACCTCATCTAGGAGGAGTAACGACCATCACTGACGGTCGAAAAATTAGTGAGGGAGTGTGTCCACCATATATGAGAGAAGAAGAATGCCGACTGTTGTCGTGGGGGTCGCTTCTCCTTCATTCCCATGTGCTAGACATTTTGGTTTAATGCACTCGGAGATGAAGGGAGGAGCGACCATCACCAACGGTCGAATATATACACCACGTGAGCTGATAGTTTTCAAAAAAAAAAAGACTCGATAGACCGATAGTCAACATGTGCTGAATAATAATGATCTAATTTAGTTTTTATAGTACATATATTGAATTTTAGAAGTTTAATCTTTGAATTATGAACATAGGAAAAGTCATCGGACGAAAGTCTTGCGGAGTGCTCTTGGTGCGGCGACAACCAGGGTTTCTGCAAAACGCCTCACTTGGTAGAAGGTCGGCGCTTCAGCATTAAGCTCCAGGAGGCCTTCGATGCTGAAACGGTACGCTACGACGCAAAGTGTTTTTTCGTAATTAAGCTCGAGTTCTACCACTTCAACGTGTAATTTTCGTCTTTTACAATTCGACTAGCTTATCTCATGCCATGCAAGACACTATGTCTTGGAGAGGGTGGATTTTGAAGATCATGAGACTATGGAAACAAAGAAAATTAACCTAAGGACCCATCATGATATGGATTTTGAGGTAAATCTATACAATTCTGATAGCGTATCCCATTTTGGTTGCCCGGATTGGGAAGCACTTTAAAAGATGTATGATTTTCATGAGGGTATGCTATTGGAGAATGCGGTAATTTCAAAAAAATTCCTACGACCACGCAAGATCTATCGATGTGATGCATAGCAAAGAAGGGAGAGTGTGTCCACTTACCCTCGCAGACCGAAAGCGGAAGCGTTTGAATAACGCGGTTAATGTAGTCGAACTTCTTCGCAATTCAACCGATCAAGTACCGAACACACGGCACCTTCGCGTTCAACACACGTTCAGCTCGATGACGTCCCTCGTGTTCTTGATCTAGTTGAGGTTGAGGGTGAGTTCCGTCAGCACGACGGTGTGACGACAACGATGATGATGCTACCGACGCAGGGCTTCGCCTAAGCACTACGACGATATGACCGATGTGTGTAACTGTGGAGGGGGGAACCACACACGGCTAAAAGATCAACTTGTGTGTCTTTGTTGGGGTGCCCTCTCCCTACGTATATAAAGGAGGGAGGGAGAAAGGCCGACCCTCCTAGGGGTGCAGTAAGTGTAGGGAGTTCTACTAGGACTCCCAAGTCCTAGTAGGATTCTCTTTCCTTTTTGGAGTAGGAAAGAAGGAAAGGAGGGAGAGGGAGAAGGAAAGGGGGGCCGCGCCCCCACCCCTTGTCCAATTCGGTTTGGGCAGGGGGGAGGCGCGCGCCACCTTGTGGCCCTTCTTCCCTCTCTCCACTAAAGCCCAATAAGGCCCATTAACTTCCCCCGGCGAATTCCCGTAACTCTCCGGTACTCCAAAATATACCTGAATCACTCGAACCTTTCCGATATCCGAATATAGCCTTCCAATATATGAATCTTTACGTCTCGATCATTTCGAGACTCCTCGTCATGTCCGTGATCTCATCCGGGCCTCTAAACAAACTTCGGTCATCAAGACACATAACTCATAATACAAATTGTCATCGAATGTTAAGCGTGCGGACCCTACGGATTCAAGAACTATGTAGACATGACCGAGACACATTTCCGGTCAATAACCAATAGCGGAACCTGGATGCTCATATTGGCTCCTACATATTGTACGAAGATCTTTATCGGTCGAACAACATAACAACATACATTGTTCCCTTTGTCATCGGTATGTTACTTGCCCGAGATTCCATCGTCGGTATCATTATACCTAGTTCAATCTCGTTACCAGCAAGTCTCATTACTCGTTCCATAATACTTCATCTCGCAACTAACTCATTAGTCACATTTCTTGTAAGGCTTATAGTGATGAGCATTACCGAGAGGGCCCAGAGATACCTCTCCGAAACACGGAGTGACAAATCCTAATCTTGATCTATGTCAACCCAACAAACACCTTCGGAGACACTTGTAGAGCATCTTTATAATCACCCTTTTACGTTGTGACGTTCGATAGCACACAAGGTGTTCCTCCAGTATTTGGGGTTTGCATAATCTCATAGTCTGAGGAACATGTATAAGTCATGAAGAAAGCAGTAGCAATGAAACTATAACGATCATAATGCTAAGCTAACAGATGGGTCATGTCCATCACATCATTCTCCTAATGATATGATCCCGTTCATCAAATGGCAACACATGTCTATGGTTATGAAACCATAACCATCTTTGATTAACAAGCTAGTCTAGTAGAGGCATACTAGGGACACTATGTTTTGTCTATGTATTCACACAGTATGTGAGAGAGCGAAGTTCCGGTTAATACAATTCTAGCATGAATAATAAACATTTATCATGATATAAGGAAATAAAATAATAACTTTATTATTGCCTCTAGGGCATATTTGCTTCATATGCTTGTCACCATGGATCTTGGTGATCCTGACACTGAGGAAGACAATTTGGACATTTGGGTCCTTGTTGATACGCTTCCAATTCTACTGCTATGTGATTTTCTCAAACATAGTTATTAAGTAATTTATATTGTTTATTTCAAAATAATTGACAGATTATTTCCATTGATAGCTTATTTTCACTAGTAGGAAAAAGGGGTCAAATGTGAAGCACAATAGTGCCGGTTAGAATTTCAGCCGGCACTAATGTGTGCACTAGTGCCGGTTCGTGGCGGCGATCAATAGCACCGGTTCGTGGCGAACCTTTAGTACCGGTTCATGCCACGAACCGTTACTAAAGAGGCTATGTCAGCCTGCAGTCAGGCTATGGCCCTACCATCACCATTTAGTGCAGGTTCGTACCTTGAACCGGTACTAATGAGGTTATGGCAAGCTGTTTTTTAGTCCCACCTCGCGAAGTGAGAGGGACTAGGAGCGGTTTATAAGCCCTGAGTGCAGAGACGATGAGGCTCAATGCTCACGTGGCTTAGCTTCAAGCATTCAGGAATACGGTAGACTGCATGGAGCTATGCGCAGAGCAGTTGACACTATTCCAAAAGGCTTGAAGCAAATTAACGAGCATTGCACCTCTTTTTTTATTTTTAATAACTTATTACAACTCCGGACTTCTTCTGTATGGCAAAAACTAATTGCATGTTGACATTTCTTTTTTTTAAGTTATAACTCCAGACTTTGGCCATCAAGTATGTGAGAGAGCGC